>JAUCED010000003.1:1481595-2963191 GCA_033557995.1 Phytophthora crassamura | reverse complement strand
CCTAAACCCTAAACCCTAAACCCTAAACCCTAAACCCTAAACCCTAAACCCTAAACCCTAAACCCTAAACCCTAAACCCTAAACCCTAAACCCTAAACCCTAAACCCTAAACCCTAAACCCTAAACCCTAAACCCTAAACCCTAAACCCTAAACCCTAAACCCTAAACCCTAAACCCTAAACCCTAAACCCTAAACCCTAAACCCTAAACCCTAAACCCTAAACCCTAAACCCTAAACCCTAAACCCTAAACCCTAAACCCTAAACCCTAAACCCTAAACCCTAAACCCTAAACCCTAAACCCTAAACCCTAAACCCTAAACCCTAAACCCTAAACCCTAAACCCTAAACCCTAAACCCTAAACCCTAAACCCTAAACCCTAAACCCTAAACCCTAAACCCTAAACCCTAAACCCTAAACCCTAAACCCTAAACCCTAAACCCTAAACCCTAAACCCTAAACCCTAAACCCTAAACCCTAAACCCTAAACCCTAAACCCTAAACCCTAAACCCTAAACCCTAAACCCTAAACCCTAAACCCTAAACCCTAAACCCTAAACCCTAAACCCTAAACCCTAAACCCTAAACCCTAAACCCTAAACCAATACTCCACCCTTCATATCACCATTCAACAACAGCATCTACTTACTTCAACACCAACCTCTACCATTCTTTAAATGTCGCTACCTGCGGATTAGGCCAGGGTGTTGACTACCCCAGCGTCCGTTTGGTCATTCACATGGGCCTCCCTAGAATCCTCATGGACTACGTGCAAGAAACCGGTCGTGCAGGACGAGATGGTAAGACGCCGACTGCATCATTATCTACGACGCGCGCTACTGTTCGCGCTTTCAACAAATGATTTCGCGTTCAGACACGGGTAATTCACACGCTAGTGATATTGCACAAGTGATACAATTCATCAAAGGTAAAGAAAACTGTCGCAGCCAACTTCTTCAAGAGATAACAGATGGAGCTGGACTTCCATGCACACTAGACGAGCTCAATCGTATGTGCGACGTCTGTGGAGCAACCGTGAATGGAAGCACCTATATCCGTCAATGTGATGAAAGGGATGTAGCCATGCCAACCACAATCATTGAGGCTCAAACTGCGAACGACAGAATGCTGAGCGACAAACTTGTTTACAGCACGCTATCCCAGCGCACTTTTTCGGAAGACCCACTAGAGTGCTTAGTGTGTTTAGTATTCGATCCGCTTCGTCGTGAAATTCACGAAGCTTCTCAATGCCCCAGACAAGTCAATCGCTGCTTCAAGTGCCTCGATCCGAACCATTCCGCAGAGGCTTGCGAGAATCGCTTGCAATTTTTATGTCACTTCAGCTGTAACGGGGTTACATTGAATAGTGTGATGCACACAAGCTAGGTGCCACACATAAGTGGCTTCCACACATATGTTACGTGGGTCACCCCAGATAGGAGTGGGTGGCTCACAGCCACTGGATATGCATTTGACTAGGCTCTACTATGATAGATAGTGAGTCCTATACATACAAACAACAGGCGGCTCTGCCGCGATAAACAACAATACATTCAGTTCACATTTGAAGCCTAAGAGTTCACTAGCCTTGTTTAAGGTATTTCTGTCTCTTGGAGTCCTTAATTAGCTATATTAAGGTACTCGTGCAAACTCTCGTATAGAGTTTGCAAGCTATCAATATTACTAGAGACTCTCTGAGTCTGTGTCTTCCTCTGACGCTAAAGCTACAGCAGCCCCGCTGCACTTGGTAGCACTTGTAGTCAATCCGACACCTGAGTCTTACGACTGTCCCTCTGTGAGGATGGAGCAATTTGCCCACTTACCCCCGAACCAACAGGACGGGCTTAATAAGCTGATGTCCTTGATCGGCCCGGAAGGTGTGGCCCATCTTGCTTCGCAAGGCCCCGACGCGGTGAACGCGCGTCTGGAGGCGTTTTCTCAGTATGAGAATGCTCTGTTGGAGCACGTCCAGCAGAAGATGACTGCGGCCGCGGCGTCTGTGACGCCTAGGCCTGCATCGGACGATGCTCCACGAGCTAAACCGCTCATGGTGAGCGTCAAGACCTTCGAGGGCAAGGAAGGCGAAAGCCTTTTGCTCTGGATCAGAGAGGTCGAAATGGCCATGGCGTCCGCCATGCTCAAGACCGAGCAGCAGCGCGTGGCGCTTGCGATCTCCAAGCTCGGTGGCCGAGCGCGAGAGTGGGCCCTGACGTGTGGCACGTCTGTGGACACTGCGTTCCCTTCTTGGGATCAGCTGAAGGCCCAGCTTTCGCGAGTGTTCTCGCCGCCTAACCAGGCGTATCGCGTGAGGTCACGCTTCCTGTCTACCCGTCAGGGTAAGAAGGAATTGTTGGACTTCGTCCAGGAGTTGAGAACTCTTCTCGCCGGCATGGCGGCGGATCCTCTTCCTGAAGTGGTCGCGGTGACCGTCTTCATGGAAGGCCTTCGCACTGGCGTGGCCAGGACGGAAGTCTTCCGTGTTCACCCGACCTCTTTTGAGGAAGCCGTGAACGTGGCGTTGAACGCCGAGTTCAACTTCAAGTCGTCGCGACTTGGTTGGACGGCTTCCCAAGCCAGCTCTTCCGGAGCTTCTGATGTGTCCAATGGCGCAGTGCCTATGGACCTCAGCTACGCTGAAGATGAGGAAGCCGAGCTTCAGGCTGCTGAGCAGCGTATCGGCATCCGTCGATGCTATGTGTGCGGCAGCACGCAACACCTGCGTCCGGGTTGCCCGCTGCGCAAGCAGCGCCAGGCTCCTTCGAGCCGAATCTCCGCTTCTGAGCAGAAGCCTGGCTCGGGGCGGGGAAACGCCAAGTCCCAGTAGGCGCGGGGCGCCCTGCTGGGGAAGAAGAACTGAGTTCTGTTGAGCCTCAGGGAGGAGGTCGGCAGGGCTTAGCCCCAAAGAGCACCGTGCTCTCTAACAACACGGGACGTGTATGCAAGCCGGGCTTGCTGGTCGTGGAAGCGACCGTGAAGGGCTTTGAGAAGCCATGGAAGATCCTTATCGACTCCGGAGCGTCGGGCAACTATGCTCGGCGCTCCACGATGGAAGGAAGTCAGCAGTACGCTGAGGCGCTGAAGGCGCGTTCGAGTGACATCGTCACCGTCCGTCTTGCGACGGGGACCCGTGTCACGGTGCCCAAGGTTCCTGTGAACCTGGGCGTGAAGTTTCTGGACTTCGATAGCGTTGAACGCTGTTTGGTCATCGACCTGGATTCGAGGTACGACCTCATCCTCGGCATGGCATGGCTGGAGTGCCATGAACCATGGATCGACTGGCGGTCGAAGACCTTAGGCGCTACGCGCTTGCCTCCTAGGGGAGCATTGGCGAGTCATGAACCCACCTCTGCTAGGAAGCAAAAGCGCTATTGGCGCGGGCACTGGACCGAGTCGGTCAATGTGCTGGACATTGGAGTGTCCGAGTTAATGGACACTGGCGTCGAAGACGCGAGTCCCGAGCACTGCTCGTGGGCTGGACGTGGAGTGGCACGTAACCCACTGAGTGAGACTCCGAGTTACTGTGAGTCATCACTGCCTGCCGGTAATGGCGGGGTCGACACTGAGTCGAGGCATCTTAGGCGTGGCCCTAGTGATGCGCGTGGAGCGGCACGTAACCCGCTGAGCGATGCTCGTGGCTTGAGCGCAGCATCGCTGCATGCCGGTAATGGCATGGTCGACAGTTCGTCGAGGCATCTTGGGCATGGCCCTCGTGATGCGCGTGGAGCGGCACGTAACCCGCTGAGCGATGCTCGTCACGACAGCACAGCATCGCTGCATGCCACTGATGGCGTGGTCGGCTGTGAGCCGAGGCATCAAGGGGAGGACCCTGACGATGCGGGTGGAGTGGCACCTAATCCACTGGGCGAGGGCTGTGAGCGTTGCGGCTCCACGCCGGCTCAATCAGAGCAGCAAGAGGTGGCGACACCTGACGAGACTTTCAGTCTGAATACGCTGGCCTCTCCGAGGCGTACAGCTTCCGCGAGGAGGCGGCAGCGACGCCAGATGGCGACTGCGAGACGCAAGGCGTCGGTCCTGGTACAGGACGTGTCCGTCGTGGACGATGATAGCGAGCAGCTATACACACTCGTTGATGGAGTGACTGGTGAAGCCGAGGGCAACGTCAGCCTCGAGGCTATTCCGACGGTGGCTGCTCTGCTAGAGCTGGACGAGATGTCCATTCCCGACTTTGGGGATGCCTTAAAGGCTGGCGCGCTCGCCGAAGTGGTCATGATACGACCGGACGAGGAATTGAACTCCTCGTCGCTTATGGATGAAGCTGTCCTTGAGGACACGAAGGAGGCACTCAGTGCGCGAAGTGGATCTTCGATCCTGAAGGACCCATCGGATCCGTTATATCCTTTGGTTAAGGAGTTCCAGGATGTGGTCTCGAATGACCCGCCCACTGGCTTACCTCCGGATCGAGGTGTCCGTCATGAGATTGACTTGGTTCCTGGAACCAAATACTGCGTAACGAGGCAGTGGCCCTTACCGAAGGAGCAGTGCGACGTCATTGACGCGTTCTTCAGTGCCAAGCACGCGGCGGGCATGGTGCGTGAGAGCAAGTCTCCGCACTCGACGCCTACGTTCTGTGTCAGAAAGCCTAATGGCAAGTGGCGTATCGTTCATGCTTTCAATAAGCTCAACGCTGCCACCATTCCGGCACAGACGCCGATTCCTAGGAAGGATGTTCTGCAGAACAATATGGTTGGCTGCACGATGTACAGTGCGCTCGACTTGGTCGATGGTTACTACCAGTTGCTCATGCGAGCGAGTGACATTCCGCTGACAGCGGTTAGCACTCCGAGCGGTATGCTCTGGGAGTGGCTAGTCATGCCCCAAGGGCTGTCGAACGCGCCTGCGACGTTCAATCGTCTGGTGACGCAGCTCTTCAGGCCCCTGCGGGCGTTTGCTCAAACGTACTTCGACGACATCTTCGTCCACAGTCGTGCGGAGCACGGTCGGTCTGACGTGGAGAACCACATTGACCACCTGCGAGCAGTGCTCGAGTGCATGCGCACCAACAAGCTGTATGCTAACGCATCAAAATGCATCTTCGGCGCTGAAGAAATTCCTTTCTTAGGATGCTTCGTTGGGAAGCGCGGCCTTCGAGCAGATCCTGCTAAGGTTAAGGCCATCGTTGACTGGCCGGTTCCCAAGAACCAGAAGGACTTACGCAAGTGGCTTGGCCTCGCCAACTACTTGCACAAGTACAGCGCGAACTACGCTGAGATGGCTCGGCCATTGTCCAATCTCCTTAAGAAGGATGAGGACTGGTGTTGGAACACCGAGCATCAAGATGCTTTCGAAGCAGTCAAGGAGAGTCTCCTTCATGCCCCGATCCTGGCGTTGCCAGACCCTGAACGTCCTTTCAGTGTCGTCTGTGACGCATCGGACTTTGCCATCGGCAGTGCTCTGCTTCAAGCAGACGCCGAAGGGCGTGAACGCGTGATAGCGTTTGAGTCTCGCCAGCTTAAGGCTGCAGAGAAGAACTATCCAGTTCATGACAAAGAGCTACTTGCGATGAAGTATGCTCTCGTCAAGTTCAGGGTTCACCTGCTGGGCTCTAAGCCGTTTGTGATCTTCACTGATCATGCGTCACTACGCACTGCGACCCAGTCGCCTCACCTCTCGCAAAGGATGGCCCGTTGGCTGTCCTTCTTCGCGGAGTACAACTTCGAGGTGAAGTACAAGCCTGGCAGGCAGAATGGTCTTGCAGACGCGTTGTCACGGCGACCGGACTATGAGCTTGCTCATGTCACGATGGTGACCTCGTCGGTGACGGACTTGATACGCGCTGCTTATGCGCGAGACGACATGTGTGTCGCCCTGCTGCGTGCTCTTGGGAGCAAGGAGTTTGAAAACTCGGACAAGACATTGTCGGCGCGCTTGCGCGCGAGCCTGCACCGTTACTCCGTCGCTGACGGTCTGCTGTACTACAGCACGAGTGCGGAGGACACACCTCGAGTCGTGGTCCCTCATGACGAGGTTTTTGAAGTATCGTATCCTCTACGAGGCGCATGATACACCGCTTGGCGGCCACCTCGGTCGCGAGAAGACCTACAGCTCTGTGAGCCGGACCTATTGGTGGCCCAAGCTGTACAAGTGGACGAGCACGTACGTGCGCACGTGTGAGACGTGTCAACGGGTGAAGCCCTCACCGCATGCGGCCGCGCCGCTGGCAAGGTTGCCTGTACCCTCTGGGTGTTGGGAGTCCATGAGTTTGGACTTCGTGTTTGGCCTTCCAAAGGACGCGGAAGGTAACACGGGCATCGTGGTCTTCGTTGACCGTCTGAGCAAGATGGCTCATCTAGCGGCTGTGCCGGACACCGTGGACGGTGAAGGGACAGCGAAGCTGTTTCTCGATCGGGTCTTCCGCCAACACGGGCTGCCCGCATCGATTGTCTCTGATCGAGACCCCCGCTTCACTGGGAAGTTTTGGGACGCTGTCTTTAAGGTGCTTGGCACCACGTTGGACATGTCCACAGCGGACCATCCGCAGACCGACGGTCAGACTGAGCGCGCGAATCGCGTTGTCGAAGACATTCTTCGTAGCATTTGCGCTGAAACGCCGAAGCGTTGGAGCGCTATGCTTCCACTCGTCGAGTTTGCGTTGAACAACGCTGTGCATGCCTCCACGGGCTACACTCCGTTCTACGTGAACGGCCTCACCCACCCGCGCGTCCCGCTGACGCTGCCACTCCGTGGTCCTGGGCTTGGTGGGGGAGAGATAGCCGATCGGCTTGCTGATGTCAGCCCACTCACTGTTCGTAAACAGGTTGACGAGTTCCTGTCAACGCGTCTAAGTGTCCTTCGACACGTACGTGACGCAATGGCTGATAGCCAAGACAAACAGAAAGAACATGCGGATGCTAAAGGCAGAGGCAATGTTGAGAGTTATGAGGTCGGGGACCTAGTGTTGCTTAACGCTAAAAACCTACCTACACATGCAGTGTCTGCGGTCTTCAAGACCAAGTTGCGCCCGCGCTTCGTGGGACCGTTCACGGTCGTGGCCAAGAAGGGCCTGGCGTACACGCTCAATCTTCCGAAGAAGATGCGTACGCTCCCCGTGTTCTACGTTGGCTTGCTCAAGCCGTACCGGGACCCGGCCCATGTGGGTTCTCAGGAGCTGGCGCCCAACGTGGCGGAGCCACAGCGCCCTGCTGAAGTCGCAGCAACAGGTCGACCTGACCTTCCAGCCGCGCGAAACCTTGTTCAAGGCGCGCCAGGCGTTGAGTCGCCGACTCAGCAGCCTCACACCACTGGAGACGTTCCCGGAGATCGCGGATCTCATTCACGGTGGTGTCAGACTCCCTCTCGGCTTGATCAAGCCTCCGCCCATGGCGCTCCAGGATCTGACGCACGTCGCTCAGCGATCTCTCCAAGCTCTCCAGCTCCTCAGGCCGGACAGGCTCCTCACCGTGCGAGGACACGGGCGCCGCCGGCGCTGCTCGACGAGCAGGGGAACCGCCACTTTCATGTGGAGCGTATTCTAAAGCGTCGTCGACGCGGCGCTCATAACCAATATTTGGTAAAGTGGCGTGGGTACCCGCACTCAGAAAACTCGTGGGAGTTTGAGGTACCCCTCCGGCAAGACTGCCCTGACGTCGTGGACGCTTTTGATCGCCGCGATCGAAGGCGCTCTGCGAGCCCGCGACCGCGAAGTCGGTCGCCTCACGCTTCCCGCCGCTAGGCAGGGGAGCTGAGGGATCATACGCTGAGCTCAAGCGTTGATCCCGGGCTGCTGCAGCCGTCGACTCACCTTGGTGAGTTCCTGCAGCGCTCTTAAGAGCAGAAGAGCCGAGTCCGAGGGACTGTAGCGACCTGGAGGCGGCCGCCTGACGCTTCGTCTTCATCTTCGCGAAATCGAAGCGAAGCCGGCGCTCTAAGCGCACATCAGCTTCGTCGAAGCTAGACTGGAGAGCCTCCAGCGAAGAGAGACGGCGGGTTCGATGAACCCAGCTCGTGAATTGAGCGTCGTCCTCGTGGAGGAGCTCTCCCGGACCGAGCACCACCGGAATAGTCCGCATCGCGGGGACTGAAGCCCCACGGGCTTGATCGGACAGGCGAGTCCCATACTCCTGTGGAGTGGTCTGCTGCGGCGTCAGAAGCCTCTCTCGGAGAGCAGTACGAGTAGCGACCTGGTCGCTGGTACTGGCCGCCGGCCCGATTCGCCAATTCTGCAATGGCCCCGAGCCAAACTGCTTCAAGCGCTCCACCGGGTTGAGCGGCACGAAGCCATACTCTCGTCGAGAGTTCACTAGCGGTCGCGCCTCAGGTCGTTGCGAACGAACGGCAGTTTGCCCCTCGAGCTGACGCTCTTGAGCCTCGTCGAGGTCGTTGGAGATCTCGTTTGTCTCCAGACCAGACGAAGCACGAAGTGCTGTGGTCTCGCGATCCACGAAAGGGGTGGGAACCCGGCGTTGCTGCTCCGGCGAGCGTGGACGCGCAGGAGGCGGGGAGTCCTCTCGCTGAGGCATCGGCGTGTCGGAGCTGTAGTCCAGCTCCTCGTCCTCCTCCCCCTCCTCGAGGCCCTCAAAGAGGTCATCTGCCGCCCGGCGGGCCATGTTCGCGCTGCTGGGGCTCTCGGAGCTAAGCGCAAGACGGCTCTGCTGCAGCGCGTGATACTCTCTCACCGAGAGCGTTGACGCGGGGCGCGGTGAGACCTTACGGTCGGACGTTGAGGCACTAGGTGCCGGGGACGCGAGCGCGCTCTTGTTGTCGAGTGACTGAGCCGCCTGCGGACTCCGAGCCATATGCTCGTTGAACTTGGAAAGTTCTGGAGCGGGCTCTCGCGAGGGCAAGCGACTCGGCCGTTGCCGTCGAGACTTCTCAATCGAGACGATGACGAGTGCGTACACGTGGTGTCCACAGTCTGGTGGGGGAGGGTGTAACGGGGTTACATTGAATAGTGTGATGCACACAAGCTAGGTGCCACACATAAGTGGCTTCCGCACATATGTTACGTGGGTCACCCCAGATAGGAGTGGGTGGCTCACAGCCACTGGATATGCATTTGACTAGGCTCTACTATGATAGATAGTGAGTCCTATACATACAAACAACAGGCGGCTCTGCCGCGATAAACAACAATACATTCAGTTCACATTTGAAGCCTAAGAGTTCACTAGCCTTGTTTAAGGTATTTCTGTCTCTTGGAGTCCTTAATTAGCTATATTAAGGTACTCGTGCAAACTCTCGTATAGAGTTTGCAAGCTATCAATATTACTAGAGACTCTCTGAGTCTGTGTCTTCCTCTGACGCTAAAGCTACAGCAGCCCCGCTGCATCAGCGAACTTGCTATATTTGTGGACTTCCACTCGACGCAATGTTTGGGGGGCCGGCTCTTCATTACGGCAGCAAAACAGGAAGAGAGCGCAAAAGCAAGATGAAGGAGCGAATGATTCCAGGAGTCTGGAGTTTTTTTGAAAAGACCATTGCTGAGGAGAGGCCAAGCAATCAGATAGAAGTGAATATCCGTGGCTTAACGAAGGCTCAGTTCTCGCGGTGGCTTGTCGAAATACCTTCTGGTGGAGACTTTACGAACCTCTGTATTTTAACGGCGTTTATACTGCGCCCTGGGTCGCTTGGCCCGCGCTAGTTATCACGGACGTCAAGCGGACTTTGGGCTCTACGCTGAAGCCCAAAAACACGCTCCTATTCGTCATCTTGGTCATCATACAGGCTGCCGACAGCTCGCTTGCGGTCTTGTAAACCGACCAGAAGGATGGCAGATCGATGCATGAGCCAGTATACCTCATGACTGTTGATGCTGGACATGACATGGTGGGACGCGCTGCTAGCTTCTTCGCCACAATTCGTTTTGGCATCCCTGCAGAGAGCACTGATCGATCGATTATATACGTGTGAGAAGAAGAATCCTCGCAAGATTGGTATTCACGGTTGCAGCATCACTAGCAAGCGTCGTCAAGCAGAGCGGGCAGACCTTCCTCATGAACCTTACCAATCGACGTACTCTACGATAGAGTTGTCTGTGCTTGTTAGTGTCTGTACCGCCTTGAACGTGTGGAAGATCTCCCACTACACGTGACAAAGAGAGCGTCCTATCCGCCGTCGCCCATTATGAGCGGAAAAAAATTAGTGCGATCGCCTTTCCGCAAGTTACCAAATGTATCACGAGAAGAGATCGTGAAGGTCGCTTCTAGCTCCGGTCATCATTCCATGCGATCCAACATTCAACGGACCCTGCAGGAAACGATGCACGAAGGTAAGCACCGCTAGAGTGTTTTACGCAAGCCAAGCCCCTCCACCGGGACACATGAGGATCGGCACGTCGTTCAGGCACGCCTGGATGTGATACTGTCCTTCTCCAAGATACTCACCGTACATTTTTCGTTGAATACGGCGAGTAGAGGGAACTGGCCCGTGAGCGATTACTCGTTGTCTGGCTACTTCTCCACCACACTCGCGTCCGGGGGTGCTCCCGGTGCGCGGACGCGACGGCCACGAGTTTACCGATGATCCCCAATTGAGATAGAATGTCACTTGCCAGGAGAAGCGATTTCATCGATCTAGCGGGTCCGTACGCGTGATGGCGACAGGCCTAACCGACAGCATCGCCTGGATTGCTAGCTTCATGGCCGCATCCGTCGCGGTGATCGGCGCTGGTTCCAAAACGACAGCGGGAAAGTCCCTTCAAGCGCGGAGCGTCGGGTTCTCCTGGATCTCGAATGCCAACGGATACGCTTCTAACAAGGGCAAGTCACCCCATTTCTTGGTGAACGAAATGGACCAGCGGTTGCCGTTGTGGCGCTCCTCTTTCCGGACGTCCACTTCTCGTACGTTGCCTGGTGAGTTCTCCGAGTTCCTCCTTCAGCTCGGCTACTTCGATGCCTTCCGGTGCCAGTCCCACCCGCTTCAACACGGTGGTGATGACGGAGGCAGCATTTCCAGTCAGGGCAGCAACGTGACCAGAATGCCCGGCGCTCGCCACGAGATCGTTGAACGTCACGATCCACGCCTGAAGTATCATCGTGAGTGGAGGTGATCCGTATTTTCGTTTTGACTATAACGTATGGGTTACGCGATTTCAGCAAGCTTTCATCGCATCGGTAGCCTGGAATAAACTATGACGTCGACGATACCACCGAACTTCAGTGTAAACGACCCGCTTAACTCCCTCGGCGCCGCTGATACGCCAAGCCACGTGAAGATTGATTCACCTCCTCCGGTAGACTCGACATTGGCCGAACTCGGTGCGGCGTGCACAGCTCGAAACTCCGGCTGCAACGAGCCAACCGTGTCTTGCTTCGCCGAAGTGTCGTTGCCGCGGCCAATCTTGGAAGAGTCGCCAGCATCTTTAACGAGCTTTAACCGGAGAAGATTCCCCAACGCTTTCTGAGGCTCGCTTCGTGTTGGCAGCTGGGTGAGCATATTGTGCCGGCGTAGAAAGTTTTCCCGCCTTGCGTAAACCATCTCGAGCGTGAACACGCGCTGGTCGGCTTTTTCGTCGTACTATCGAGGAACTACATTGATGGTACAGATCCGTCACGAAGGTAACGGAGCATGTCCACGATGTATGACCAGCGTTCGTAACTCGCGAGACCTGCACATTTCCAACATTTTTAGTTAATTAGAAGTGAGGTACATTAATGGCAATTGGAGCCAACGCCACCTAATCCAACATTTTTGAACGTCTCCAAGTTCGTCTTGACCAGGTCTGCTGTCTTGACATCCGAGACGACATACAAAGCGGCCGCGCCCAGGTTTGTATGGTTGCCAATTCCTCGCCGCCGCTTCACATGGAACGTGCCAACCTGACCATTGATCGTCAGCATCTAGATCTCGTACGTGACCGGATTGCAAACGGCCAAGCCTCCCGAGACAAGCTCGCGCGTGCCAACCGATGAGGGCGCCGCCCAAAGCTCCTATCAGAAGCGGTCCTTCCATTGGAAGTTGGTGGGAAACGTGGTGTACGCCATGACTCCATTCGATGAGCAACTATGAATGCGTTGGACTCACCACACACCCTCGACCTTAACCCGAGTCTTATTTCTTGAAACCAAGAGGTGAACGTCGCCGGTGATGGAGTTGAAGGTGACGTACCATACACAGCCAGCTTACGGTACAGCGCCCAGCTATAGCGCTTACTTCCGGCCACCATTCGAAGTGATATTAAAATATCACTTCAAAGTTGATTGCGGTTGTATAGGTGAAGAAGGACTCGACGATCTCCACTTCAGCGTGTGCGTATACTGTAGGCGTAAACCGTGTCCAGCATCAGGTTCAGAGGCCGGCTCCTTGGGCATCTGCTGCTTGGTCTGTAACCGAATTTGAAGAGCTAGGCTACCTTCGTGGCCTGCAGCTTGTCAATGTTGGCAGTGTGCATCTTAAGCACATTAGCGAGGAATGATACTCGGTCTTGGATATTAATGAGATCCTGGGAGATATGTTGTAGTTGGGGGTCTTTGGCCGCTTCTATTGCTTTCTCAAGTAGCTGTGTCCCGGTGCCGCAGACTGCAACCGGCAGAGACTTGCTCTGTTACAAGGCGAGGTGTCGACTTTATTGATGGATCATCGGTTTTCGCACTCTTAAGGGTTTGCGCCCATACCCACGCTGGCCAGCAACTTGGCGATCGCTCAGGTTGGCGGAAAGCTGTGATATGGAGCCCGCGGTTTCGACGGTGTCTGCTCGCCCTGGACCGATCCGAGACGCCAATATCGCACAGCACCAGGCGATATCTGTTTGATGCTGTTATGGAGGGAGCAAAAAAGGAAGGCGAAAGGCAAGAGCATGGAGCTCTGAGCGTGTACTCACAAACTTTTCAAAGAAACTTTTCAAATTCCACGTCGATCTGACTTTCTTTCACTAAGGCCGGACGCGCTGTTCGACACTGGGCCGCTTTCACTTGGATTTGGCCCAGTGCCGAGCAGAAGTAACGCTTAAGTAAGACCCGTCGCTCACAGAGTTCTCGCCCGCCTACATCGCGTGGAATGGCAAACATGTTCTGTTTGCAGTTGTTTGACTTTCATAATGTTGCTTGTTCAATGCAGCAACATAACAAAACGTTCTGCTATCTTCAAGTACGAAAAAGTGTGACTGGAAGCCAAACAAGAGCGTTTGCGGCGAGGCGCTGGTGCTGAGGAACCCTGGCCCACCACGTGAGCCTCTCGTGCTCTGTGCATCTTCATGAGAATCTTCGCCACATTTCGTGCTCGACAGACCAAACGACTGTGTACTTTTCGTCTGCGCTGGCGGTTGTGTTGTTGGAGAATGTGTGTCGATGATTTTGCTGATCTCGTGGAGTTTGTGAAGAGGGTTTGTCCTCAGAGACGCTGGCGCGTTGCCCAATCTCAGCGATGTTGCTGTTGGTACTGATGCCTCGTGCTGATTGAGGTTTTGGAAAGGCACCTTTGATGAGCAAGAACTAGGACGCAGCCACTACATTTCCCGCTGCTGTTTCGCTAACACGAGTTGGCGACGCGCTCTTTGGGTCTGATGGCGTTGTGAGTTTGAAAGAGCTGATCCTGATGGATTACCGGCCGGGGTGCGTGACGTTCTGACGTCGTAGCGATAACCTTTGCGGCCGCGACGCATGACCCTTCTCTATTTCTTCCCCGAGCAGCATGCCCCCCCTCCTCATCACTCGAGTCATGACAAACAGCCTGCTGTGGAGGGGCTGCTGCTGACTTTGGAGAGACTGTGTCTGACTGTGGATCTATTGTGCCGTGAGATGGTTGTTGGTAGTTGGGGAGGGAGTGCTGCAGCTTTTGGAGATACGGCTTCGGACTGTGGAGCTATTGATTTTGTGTTCGTGGCTGTGGAGAGACTGCCGCGGACTTTGTAGAGACTGCGTCTGACTGTGGGCTGCTGCTGATTGTGGAGAGACTGCGTCTGACTGTGGATCTATTGTTGATGTGGAGTGGTTGTTGGTGGCTGGGGTGACAGCGGAAGCATCGTCGGAGACAGCAGGGGAATTTAGGTTCTACAGCTCGCCACGGTAACACACATCAGTCCGCTAATGGATAGTCTGGACGAACTTCATGAAACAGCGCGCATCAAAATCGGATGAGCTTTCCGCACAGCTCAGGACGTCGGATGATATTCGAAGACGTCCCAGCGACAGCTCGCGATGGTGTCATCGCAGCAGCCACGCCAGTATTCTCCCATGAAAAACCAAACCAAAATGCTCACGTGGATGCGGCGTTGAATGGCGCGGACTTCGCTGGTACGTCGGTGCCACCGATGTATTTATCGAGATGCAGCATTACGCGTGGTCCTCCGCTAGGAGCTTTCGAGGTTCCTGTGACTATGACGGCATTTCCTTCTCCGGTAGTTGTCGCGGTCCAAGTGCGCGTACGTATCTGGTTATTTTTTTACCAATGCTGAAACAGCAGAAGAAGCCGAGGAAGAAGAAGTGCTTTATGGTCCTGTGGAAGCGCTAAGATGGACATAGACTTCGCCGTCCCACCACTCAGCACTCTAATGGAAAGGCTGACGTCTTTGACCGACACTCATGTGGAGCCTACCTTCGATGGCGTGCATTTCCACGGCGTAGGAAACCTGCTAGACCATCATCGTGTGTACAACATGCCGCAACCCACTTTCGCCACTCCTCTATTTGGTGTTGCAGATCACGAAACGAAAGTAGTGGCGCATGGCGTTCACGTTAAGCCCGGGGAATGTCGCGAAATGGACTTGTTTCCCGAGTCTTTGGCTGTCGACAAGTCCAAAGTCAAGTCGAGAACCCGACGTGTGGCAACAAGAGCTTCCCCCGTCCCTGTGGTTACAGTCGTTGCTGAGGTGAACGCCAAAGGCCAGCGTGTAACCTGGATCCACCCTGCTCTGTTTCAGCTTTGGCAAGCCAGGACCGACAATTCCACCTCTTGTTGCTGCATCCCCAGTGGTCACCAATGGTGTACCAGATCGTCGAGTTCAAGGCGATGTGTATGTTGTTGCCAGAGCGAGTCATCATGCATATCAGTGTCAACCGACGTCGCTGCCGGTCGTATTCCGGTATTACCGAGCGCCGACGATGAATCCTCGAGTTGGATACGTCTGTAGAGCACCCATGTGTTGCTTTTTTATTCCATTCCATATGTTGGAAAATAGACCTTTCGCGTTTGCGGAGCACATTTCAACTCCTGCAGTCGACTTTCGCTTTGTCCAGTCTTCCTATGAGTGGAAGGATCCGGGACGAGCGCTTTGTTGAACGCTGGACATCACAGTATCGTCATCTCTTTCAACGAGCAGCTTTTGAGCCGGCCGTACTTATCGAGGCGTCGCCAATACGATTCGCGACAATAAGCTGTCGGCACGGTGGTGACCATCACGGGCATGGATTCGTCCCGGATGCCAAGATTTACGTTCGGTTTGCAATGATGATTTTGACGGCGAAGCTGATATCATTGTGAGTGCCAAGGTCGTGAACAACGAGACGATCAAGTTCATTTCTCCGTCATGTCGTCGATGGGGCCGAGTTGTGCTTCTCGTGTCGTACAACCTCACAGCAGTTCCGTGACGTGCTGTATCAAGTACCACTTGACGACTTGCTACGTCGCGAAGGGAATAATATGCAGCTCGATTTCAGGTCAAACGCCTCTCAGCTTACTCGTTGAAGATGCCAAAGGCTGCCTAGTCTAACCCAACTTCTCCAATGAGCAGTTCGATTTAAAGCGAAAAAGACCAAGGAAATAAAAACCAAGTGACAATTGACGCGCACTTTGATCCGGAGACGCACGTTTTATCGAGCATTACGCCCGCGTGGCCGTCGAATGAACTCGTGGGGCTACGCGTGTCGCTCTCGCGTGGAGACTGTAAAATGTTTGAAGATACCCGCATCAAATTTCTCTTCTACGATCCCCCTGAAAGGGTCATCAAGATTGAACATTCATAGCTGGTCTGTTACTAGTACTCGCCTGGTGTGGAAATATCGTCGAGACTGGAGAAATTACGGTTTCCATTCATTCTCAGTAGATATACGCTATCCCCCACTACCATCAAAGTCTTCAAAACTACGTAGCAAACAATCTATAAAGTCTATGCCTGTACCTTCGGCGAAGCTGTGCGGTTATCTCTCCGACCGTGGAAGGTCCTTTCGCGGCAGTTCTGAGATCAACTACACCTCAGTCCAGTCCGATGCACGTCACGTACTACGTAGATCCGACTTCGCCGAATAAATCCTGGCTGCGCAGCGGTGGAAGGTGCAAACGATGCTCTGCTGATTGAAGGGGAGCATATTCGTGACTTTGGCTGGAACTTGCTGGTGCGTTTCACTCTCCAGGATAATAAACCTGATCAAACCGTCATTTTCGTTGGTGCACAATTCATCCCGAACTCTTCGGCTTCGGCTACAGGTGATGGGGCGCTGCAGTGCGTGTTCCCAGCAGCCACGTCAGGTTTCTACGAGCTTGATGTTAGTCGAAACGGACAGAAGTTTCAAGGTCACACTATGTGAGTAAAATGTTCGGGTAACTTGAGTGGCATGGCGTGCACGGCGTTGCTCCCGTTTCTACACTTCTCCCCCTTGACTCGTTCGGCATCCACGGCTGGGGAGGCTTCGCGGCCGGTCTGCTGTTCGCTGCCCCCGACGTCAACCCAGCCATCGCGGGTCGTGCCTTTTACTGACATTGAATGCTAGTTTGTTTCTTGGTTTGTCGCGGTGGTCTACTCGGCCGTGGTGATTTTCTTCATCCTGCAAGTGCACGGTGGACTGTAAGTAGATACAAAGGCTGGATATTCCTTTTAAGGATGCGTAGCTTCAACTTACAACTTCGACTTGCCCAGCGTAGCATCGGTATGATGCCGAAGACCCCGAAAAGCGAAAGGGAGAGGCCGGAGCCGGAGCCGTATTTTTACACTCAAGATGGTGACGAGGGCCAAGACGCCGTTATCCGGATCCGCTGGTGCGATTCCAGCAGACACTGACGAGTCTAGGGATGAGTCCAATGCTGCTACAACGATTTTCAATGCGGCTGATAGTCAGATGGAATATAAAGGGCGGGTGGGAAAGCTGAAGGGCTTCAGTCGAGCAGCGCATTCGATCATGACGATGAACAAGCTAAAAAAACACGTCGCCGTCTACAGACGTTGCGCTGTCAACTCATCCAGCGGTGAAGAAATACTCGTGGGTTTCTGTCATGGGCTCGGTGTGTGCAAGGTTTTCCGACAGAACGGTGGCCTCCGGATATCAACTGTACAACCGCGCGCTCATTGTCGAGGCGTCCTGCCACCGAGCACTACCGCAGGACGGCGAGCTCTCGGTGTCTGGTTCCAGACTACGAAGCTGAAGATTTCGACCGATTTTTAGCGTCACTAGCCATCGGAGCTTGACCTGCTCCGTCGCCGCATGAATGGCGCGACATTCCACCCCGACGAGACCATTTTCCGACTGGGAGACGAAGGTAACGCGACCTACATTGTCTTCAGCGCACAGTCGAGGTGCACGTGATCCAGTGCATCATCGGCGAGGTGGTGGGGGTCACCGAATGCGAGCTGGGGAAAGGGTACTACTTCGGCGAGCGCTCACTGCTAAACAACGACGCGCGTGTTGCCACGGTTCTGTCAAAAACGGCCACGAGCTCGTAAATATCACACGGAACGACTACAACTTGTTGCTAAAGGAGGACCAGCTCGGGTTCCTCTCGCGGATGCAGATTGCGAATGGGATCGGCGTGCAACATCCTATACAGCGCACGGCGAGAAGACATCACGGTGCTGAACAAGGAGAAGCACGAGCGTACCAAAGCGGACATCGACAGCTCAGCGAGTACCCCCACATGCTCAAATTCTTTTGTTGAAGTTTACCGATGTCGTTCTCCTGGGAGCTGTGCGTCGTCGTGGATTTCCTCACTCTACCAGCCGAAGCTTGTGTTTTCCGCTAGAGTGAGCCTGTTCTACATCATCTTCACTGGCTCCGTGGACGTAACCATCAACTCCAAGGACTTCAAGGGGAACATGCAAATGATCAAGCTAGTGAACTTGACAGAGGGCTCTCTCTTTGGTGAGCTCATGAAAGGCCGACGTGTGCGCAGCGCTACAGTGATCACTCGCGAGGAGTGTTCTCGTCATCTGTGAAAAGGACTACAACTCCACTCTTCGTCGGATGCAGAAGAAGGGCACGGCCAAGCGCTTGAGGGTTCTGGATCAAATTCCAATGTTCCAGACCGTGGAATGGATAGGCGAGCTACTCACAGCGTTGACTTACGTCTGTCCCCCTGCTCAGGCAGGAACTATAGATAGGCACTGTGCTGTATCATAAAGGCGATCGTGCGGCACGTCTACTTCGTCGTCCGTGGCGAGCTTTTCGTCACAAAGGAGATTGCAGAGCCGTTAAATACGAACGTGTATCTGGTGAGCTTGGTTCCGGGTTGTTCTGATCCCCTTCTTTGCCTTCGTAGAGTTGCTGGGCAAATTTCAAGGTTAGTGACGGTTTGGGCAAGTCTTCGTTCAGTCCACCGGGATTCTCATGCAGCAGTCGGACTCGGCGTCGTCAATCACCATTTCGTATTCAAGCTTGGCTCAGACGCCGGTGGACATCGTGCTCTTCATCGTCGTAGAGCTGGTCATGTGTCCCAAGAGTGCAACGAGCTTGCTGAGGCGGAACATCCAAAAGACGCTCAAGATGCAGCTCGAAGCATGCAAGATACTGTTCGGCCACTAGTACCATGGACGCAGACACAACGGATCATCTGCATGAGATCCTGCAGGTCGAGATCCCGCCGCGATGCACTTGGAGCAAGCCACGCTAGTTAATGAATCCGAGAAGGAGCTGCTATGTGGCGACCGGCGTTATCAAAAGGTACTTGAAAGCTACTCTTCAAGCTCGTGCGCTGGTTTAACTACCGGGTCGAGCACAACCGAGTACACCTCAACAGCACCGACATCCACGATAGCCTCACTACTATGAGGCCTTCCACCGATGCAACACTATTCAGGCCAAGTGGCAGCTCAATTCCAGATGGGTGTAACGGATTCGTTCAAGACGCTAGAGATGCTGTTCGGTGGGGTCTTTCTGTACTCCAATCCGGACCAAACGGCCATGTTCATGCAGATGAAGGTGTTCCGACTTGCGGAAAAAGACTGCAGTGGGGAGATCGACGCGGACGAGGTCGCCGATGTGTTGGAGACGATCTTGGCGCAGTCCGGAGCTGCGAAGCAGAGCGAGATCCACAAGTACGTTGAGGAGTTCATGCTCGTCGACAAGGACAAGAGCGGCATGGTCTCGTCAGAGGTCGGAAAAAATAATATCTGTACAGTAGTTACCATATGTTATGGTATTTTCCAGTGCAAATTATATATTATTGGCATTCACTGGAGCAGTACAATTGAAAATATACTCATATATTGCAATAAATATCTTTTCAGAAGTCATCTTGAGCAACAGGTTAGCCTGAGCCTTTCGGGGCACCAACTAACCGAGCACTAGCTGCAGTCACCCGCCTTGACACCAAGGTCGACTCCAGATTGTAAATTCAGGAGGATAACTCGAATACAATACTATATTATATTTTCCAACCTCTGGGTCTCGTTCGAAGAGTTCATGTAGGCACTGGAGAACGGCCTCAAGCTCGAAGTCGAAGTGTACACCCGACGGAAACCCAACGCCCCAGCACTGATCGCAAAGCGAGATAACGTGCAGTCCGCCATCAACGAAGACGAGGATGGCGACGATCGACGGCGACGCTACGATGGTTGGCCACGCCGATTCTGGCGCCGTTCACCCCAGAGAGAGCACTCATTTGATCGCCGCGCTCACAGCGGATGCCATCAGTGCTCTAGATATACAAGGTCAACACGTCTCGCGCTCCAGTTACGTCTTATGAAGGCTATCGCAGGTCCTCAGGCCTCGTCCGTCAGGAGGGGTAGAAATACGTCGAAGGCCTCTTCCGCTGCGTTCTCGGGGCATGCCATGTGCCGTGAACACGACGTTCTGGCACCATTGGCAATGGTCCATTGCTGACGTATTTCAAGTTGATTCTACGACTGGTGTGGTGACACGGGGGTACAAACATCAACCGATTTTGAATCACAACGTCAAACAATCGTATCCAGGACATGATGTAGCTCCGCTTAATGTGTAGTTATACTATTGACATTTGAACGCATAGGAATATCCTGAGTTTCCAATAACAATCTTATTTAGTATTTCAGAAAACGACGATATCAACGATCCTGTTGGAGATACTGTATTGACCCAGACACACATCTAGGCAACTCTACGGTATTTCGGTTTGATGTTGCTGGCAACAACCAGGCACTCAAGGTCGATCCTGTTACGGGAAAACTATCTGCGACCAAAATATTTGACTACGAAGAGAAGGCGACATACAATATTATACTTATCGTGAGAATCGCCTTTCGCCCGACAAAGCGTACCAGCATCGGTGTCAATTTAGAGATTCTAGATAAGAATGACCCACCACAACTCTCCTTCCAACCACTATTGCCTAGCTCGACCGCTATCGCTGTGGATGTACCTGAATCTTCTGCGATTTGCAGTGACCAGTTAATAATTCTGTACGACAGGATACTGATGATGGTTTCATCACGATGTTGGTCGACAAATCATCGATTTTCTCACTGGAGCAAATAATTTCTACTGTCTCGAAACGACTAGACTATGAAAGTCGGGCACGTTATTCGGTAAAGATAATTGTGAAGGATACATCAGCGGCAACAACAACTCTTACTGTGGATGTTCGAATTGTTGACGTGAATGAGCCACCGTACTTTAAAGGCTGATCAGCACTTCTTCATTGAGGAGAACGTTCCTGTGCGCTCAATCGCGACCTCAAAGTTTCGTTCGTGTGGTCCGTGTTTGTTGGGCAACGAAGAACAGCGGATAGAGTATCGAGCATCTGTGAACTATGGAAATTGCATGCAGCAGTGTGTACATGTCGACGTATGTCAGGCTGGCGTTTTCAAATATTCCTCATCAGACTGCAAGTGATATTCAAAAGCGTCATCTTTCGGTGAGCCGAAGGCATCGAGAGCATTGCTAAACGAGCTACAATAAAGCACTTCAATCTCTGCCACCCTGAGCGTGGAGCAGGCCAACACTCTACCCGCACCTGATACTGGCTTCTCGCTGGAGGCTTGGATTTTTTGCTGTTCGTACAAACGAGGGTCATTGGCGTCGTCATGGAGGAGTAGTGGTGGTATTTCAGAGTGGGGAAAGCGCTGCACTGATGGAGGGGGCGACAGACGACTGTGGAGACGGGAGCACGACAACGGCGAAGAGCGGGAGGCCGACGCAAGGAACGCGGCAGGAGAGAGCATACGCATAATTGTTCGTGGTGCTACCATCAACACAGAGAAGGTGTTGACGCCAACACTCCGGTATCATGTTGCATTGAATTATGATAGTCTCCTCGCTGAATTGAATGTGTATCTCGATGGTATCCTGATTCTCCAGCAATACATTGTTTCTCGAACTGGAGTTACGTGTTGTGCAATGTACGGTATCTATATGAGACATCTAACCAAACCAGCATAGCACTCTGGCACATTTGAACATCCCGAAACAGCAAAGCATCTGCATAACATTTTCTGGAGACGTCGAGCCATAAAACCGGCTGAGCATGAAATATTCATGCTAAGTGCCTTATAACCCAGCCGAAGGTCCATATGTGCAGCGAGACCATAGTACATACCTCAGACTGTGGCTCCGAAAATGTACCAGCACGGCGCTGTGTGCAGTCTCCAGTCCTGGCACTAACGAATCCCGGCGCACATCTGGCTGGCCGTAAGAGTAGTTTTGAGGATTCATTGCCATCTGCGTTGTCGCATACTATACTTCCTGTTTTCTGGTAGCAGCTCTGAGTCCACGCCGAGTACGAAGTACAAATAGGCAGCATCTCAAATCGAGCATTCAAGTCCGTTCTTGTAGAACTTAAACAGTCGTCATACCAAAACCCACTGCGATCTCTGAGCGCAGTTTTGACTCGCTAACAGATCATTATCCTGGTCTGGTGAACTGAAGTACATGCTGGTTAGGGGGGTAAGGCCATCTGCTGCATAGCTTGCTGTTGAATTGTGCCCTCGCAAAGTCAGCAAGTACTTCTCGCTTTCACTTGCCACACGAAAATCACTGTAAAGGGCGAAAACTTCCTTGTAAAAAAACAAAATCCTTTCATAAATGACCAGCGCCTCAGTAGATCACGCTGTAATGGCGGCGAGAATATCGTTTCCGAGGCACCATTCACTTGAGGATCCTAAATCCTTCGCGGTATTCGTTTCATTTGCGATTGAATGTAGTTTTCCGTTTACCCTGCGCTGCACAAGTACTCACCCATCGGAGTAGGGGGAGAAGAACAGGATCCGTGCTTGGATTAAGCTGAATATAATATTGTCCTTGTGATTTGAATCACCAGTCAGTGCGCGTTCGTCCATAAGGTGCATGTTGTTGATAGTCCTAACGACATAAGCGACGGCTCAAGCTCAAGTGACACTTCATCAATTCCAAAAAGTTTCAAACCGTTGTCGCCTCCATTAAATCCTCTTACCATGAAACGTTCCCTGCTGGGATGGAAAAACGCTTGCTGCGAGGCGGTAGAGCTCTGCCCATAGCATGCATTCATTATGGACGTGTCAATCTGCACTTGTCGAATCAGCTGGGAGCCAAGGAAAATACGACTGACCTTCGAAATCGTTGCTAGCTCGGCAAGTTCACTGACATTGGTCTTAATGTGTACATTCCAGAGCACACGCACATATCCCCTTTGCACTTCGTCATCATGGATACATTTTGTCTAAGAGACCGCTTGGTGTTGCGGAGCACATTATCTGATGTATCTGGTTCCGGACCTCAAACAAATGTAGTTCGTATTGAGTCTGCTTTGAAGGGGGATGTATTCCGAATCATGTACAGACTGCATGCCTTCGTAACAGCGTTATATACATCTAGACGGCACAATCTATGCCATGTGCAACGCGACTGACACAGATCTTGAGAGGGCCAAGCTCCTCTCTCGACCGTAGCAATATGGATTTTGACACCTTTTAGTTGGTATTAATACCAGTGCTTGTCGGTGTCTTTACATGCATGGCTATCGTGTGCTGTTGTAACGCTCGTGAATAGTAGAAGTCGAGCGGAACTCCAAAAGGATCGATAAATGATTCATCCAAACAAAATTGCGACGTCGTGGACTCAGCGCTCGCGCCAAAACCAATACCAAGACGAAACCGATTTGGTCGAAACTCCATAAATTTTCAGCACGTGGAAGTCAAGATCTTCATGTCCACTTGGACGTTCTTGAAAGAACACCCTTCCAATAACCTGTTTTCCCCAGCAGGTCGTGTACCACGACTCCGTCTAGGACCACGACAACACCGTTGCCTCAGGCGAAAACGCAGGCCAAGATACCACGACCAGCTACCAGAAACGCCACTTGTAGCAGAATTCCCACGTTCATGTCGACCTTCTTAAACCTGCCGCATAAATTATTATGAACCTGCCGCACAAATTATTATTCTACTTGTAGAGTAGAATAATAATTTATGCGGCAGGTTCAAGATCCGCGATACTACTCCGAAAACGTGCTTGGTCCAGACTTAATTATCCAAGTACGTCGACTCGGACACCTTTTTCTCCAAGATACTCTGTTCTAACCGATAAATGTTCTCCTGCAGTTTCTTTGAGGCCGTACGCGAAAATTTCCTATGCGTCCAAGCCCTTTTCCGCAGCAACCTACAAAGCTTGGCAAGGACGGCTTTCCAGAAAAATTTCGACGCTGCTGCTGTACCCGTGGAAAACAGCGGGCTCTGTGAAAGAAAGCTCTCGGTATTGGGGCCATTGATGAATAATGTAGCTTGAAGCCGTTAGCCTCCGAACACTGATAGTGAGTACGTCGCCTTGTCGGCCTACCGTGCGGTTGCTCACGTGAACCACAAGCACGCCAGCGCTCGGCGTCACTAAAGTCGCTATTCTGTCGTCGTCCAGGTTGTCGCACACGACCGACGGGAGAACTACAAGGACACAGAGACGACTTCGTCATTAAAAACGCACTCCAATATAAAGCCACATGAGTCTGCGTCTCGAGCTCCACATTCGCATCCGTAGTCGGCGAATGTGCTGAAGCTGGGCGGCGTGCAAGCCCCGGAACGGACGAGCAGAGTCGAGCCGATGAACGCCCATGCGATCAGCGGGCAGAGGGCCATGGGCGCCTTGGTTCCGGCTTCACGAAGGTCCAGTCGATTCCGGAATGGCAAAGAAAAACATTTTCCACGACTTCACTTGGTAATATGCTAAACAATTGCTATATCTAGCAAAAGCGTGCGTCGGCAAACTTTGGGCCCTTCGCCGACTAAATGACCAGCGTTTCCTGAACGAGCTCGCTCTGAGACTTCTGGGCGAACCTGAACATCATCTTACTCAGCCCATTCAGAACAAAGCTTCGCGCGATTCGACGTCCTCTGGTCAAGCGTTTAGGTTGGGTTGGACCTCAGCTTAAAATACGCACGTAGCTGCGGACAATCGAGACGTGGTCCAGACGGAGCCGGCCGGTGTCCATGATGGCGAGTAGAATTCAAGTCCTTACGTCGCCAGAAGAATGGCGCCTGCTCTAGCTATAGTGACACGATGGGGTTCGCCGAGCTTGCGCGAGAAGTGGCCCCCGTTGATCTCCATGTCGCGGTGTTGCCCACGCAGTTTCATGGAAGCTATTTTCCATGAGTTGAGTTTGCTTCCACGCAGCTATTGCAAACCAACAACACCGAAGTTCACGTTAGTCACACTGATCGACCTTCGCCAATAAGTTGCATCAACTTACATAGCGATAGCGCTTGTCTGCGATTTCGTGAATGGACTTGAGGTTCTTCCACAGCAGGATTGTCGCTTCTTTATGAGAACATGTCATAGGTGTGAGGGTTTGTATCTCAATGGATTTCCCGCACTGGGTGACGTTCATGCTAGTGGAAACCAAGCAAGGCTGATCCCATACAATACTGGCCTTAGAAACAATGTATAAACTTTCGACACGCTCTTCCAGTATATGCATCAGCCCAGCACTGTAGTCACTCGCGCTCGGGGGTCGATACAGGGGGACCGAGCCGCCAAACACGAGATCAATACCTTGGACATCACCAGAGAAAGGAATTAGACTGTTGCGCAACATACCCAGCTGAGCAAGCGATTACACGTACGTCGAGCACAGTGCGTCTGTGCAGCACCGCGCGCAGGCTTCACAAACTTGCTCCTGGTTCGTGAGAATGGCTAGAATCTGGCGATTGGTTTTCTCGGCTTGCTATCGCAGCACGAACTGAGCTACTGTTCGTGTGTACCATTCGGACCTCGCAGCACCATTTCTGCCATGAGAAGCACTGTTGGGGGGCTCTCTGGTGCCCTGCTAAACCTGAATGTTTGGCACGCTTGAGCGATATTGCATCGGCCTTCTTTCGCTGCAGCTGTCGCGTGGATGAGCTCACGGAGGTCTTGACGCGCTGCTTCTTCGGCTTGCGAGGACCGACGCGTCTTACCGCCCGCGTTGTCGCCTGGCCTGGTAGTACAGTACTGGATTCTTCGTCGAGGCCCACATCTCCGCTTCTCGGAAAAATTCCGAGTCGGAATCGAGCCAGTCGTCTACCCCTCGGTCGCGAACGAATCGATGAATGCGAGAGCTTCCGCCACAGCCATGGGATCGTCGTCAGCATAGGAAACTCATCGAGATTCGAAGGTTCCACAGTTGCGAGCGAGGAGGGAGGTGGGGGCTTCTTCCTGGTGCTCAACGAGGCGGACTTCTCTACGAACGACATGCCACGTGCATGCTTTGCACACCCAGTACTTTGGCCCCTTCCATGACGAAGTAGTTGGCGGAAAGGGAGCAGATCGAGATGATGGCGCGTCCAGAGAGCCGGCAAACGCGTCCAGGGCCATATACCAGAGCATGTAGATGGCGGCCGTGACGGCCGAGTAGTTGAGCACTAGAACTCACCATAGGACAGCGACGCCAGCCACACGGGCACCTCGATCAGAGGCTGCGTGTGCGCTAGGATCATGAGGTCCACGAAGATTGGCTAGATGCAGGCCAGGTGGATACACGGGGTTCTCAGGCACCATAAGTACATGCATTGTGTAGAAAGATCGACTGTGCCACTGCTCAAATTGTTGTTGAGTCGCTTCATTCGCGTCTTCATCTTCACTTTCATTGTCGTTTTCATCATTGTTTTCTGCGGCAGCTTCGGGTTCTTGATCACTGTGCTCATCTTCGTGAATCGTAGCGTTCCCTTCACTCCAGGTGCTCCGCAACATTTGAGGCTTTTCCGTCGAGCCTGTTGCAATGCTACGCTTCGCTTTTTCAAGCCAAGATTCTGGATCTCCTTGTGCTACCTTCTGCCGTCGTTGTATCTCCAGCACCAAGAACTTCAACACAGTTGATGGCGAGCATTGCGGGGCGGAATGACTGTCTCCGATGTTCGAGCAAAAGCGAAATGTGGCGTGATGAAAGTCGTCTTTGATGGAAATCACGGGATGGAAGAGAAGTTCGCCAAGAAACGCGAACTGCTGGGCGTATGGCGAAAAGCAAACCTGAACCGATCATGGATTCGAGAAATCGGGCACTGTACACGTGACTCCGTTGGCGCTGATGATCTTTGCAGTGACGCATGGCGGGGACGATTCTGTATCGCAAGGATCGAGCGTTGTGGGAAGACTGAAAAGCAACGCGTCTGCTGGTGGCCGGTGTTCAGACGTCGGCGTCCCTGGAGTACTGGACATGAGGCTTTCGCTTCCCGGGACCATGGCGCTGTTCTTGAAGAGTGTGCTCGGTCTGCACGTCGTAGGTTGCCTCTGAACTCTCGGAGTATCACGGACAACCAACTCTGTGCGTGAGTCCGTCTCGTGCAGTAAAACAAAAGATCTGCGTCATTCTGCGACTAGTGCGCTGCTTTCCGTACTGTCGAAGCGAAACCAGACGCGCTCGGACGAGTCGCTTGAACGCTTTGGGGAGAACTAGTATAAGTAGTCGTGAAGCAGCACTTTTAAACATTGCGTCAGTAGATGGCGAGATGGCCATTTAACTTGGCGCGGCTCGATATCCTGACACTAGTGGAAGTGTACGCTATGCGCGATGAATTGCTCTCCCCAGCATTCAGTGTGAAGTCAACCAGCACTGTTGCCAGGCCGATGAAACGCTAAATATGTCTACCGTCGACACACACGCAACTTGAAGTAGTAGAGCTCGGCATGTAACTCCCCACCGTACAGCAGATATCAACGGAAGTGTTGAAAGACGCTTAACGGGGCTATTACGGTTGGTGGTGCTCGATGGTGGAGCTCGGATGAAGCGCTCGGCATTTCGAAGAGGTGTGAACTGGATCTGACACTTGGTTTCGCTTGAGAAGATCCGGAGAAGCTTCCCACCGAGAAAAACACGACGGTTGATCCGCCTGTGGCAGGCCCAGTCGCTGTATCTATGTCATCATGGTTCTTGAGGTGCACGGCGCCGATGCCCGTGGTGGCTGCGACGATGCCGAAAATGACAGCTGCCACACGTACACGAACGCACAGCCCGGTGTGATGGCAATCAGGTCGGCCATCGCACCGCTAATTGCGGCGCACGTGTCGAGTTTGCGATAAAGAATGGACCCCAGCGAGGCCCACGGTGCCAAGTGCGTGTTGATCGCGGCAATCTCTGCGATACCGTCGGCTGGCGTTAAAGCCGAACAAGCCGATCCAGCTGAACCACAGCAGCGCGGCTCCGATCATAGTCAATGGCACGTGGTGTGGCTTCACGGGATCTCCATTGTTGTAGAGTTTACATACTAAGATTGGCAGCGACCACGGTACCATAACCGCTAGAAACGCAGATGACGGTGCCACCCGCGAGCTCCAGTGATCCCATCTTGCCCTCCCAGTTCATGGCCGTGACATCCCAGTTCTCGTCAAGCTCGAGTGCACAGCCAGCGCGTACACCGTGGCCACCCAGAGGGAAGCAAGCAACACAAACGTCACTGTGCCCCAAACTGACACCGCTGAGCAGTGCGTTCGTGAGGCCGTCAGGGTTAGTAGCTGGGGCACGCCACCACCGCGGGCATCACGTGTTGCATCTTGCCCACACAGCCGCATCGGCGCGCAAGCTGGGGCGGATGGCGCTCATCTTGCAGGTGTCACCCGCGGTCACGAACGCACTTGTCTAGTGAAACGTCGCAGGGGCGAGGCAAATGAGCTGGCGCATGAAGTGCAGGTCACTGGCCAGCTGTTAGGCAACGCACAACCTCTCCGCCCAGGTATAATTATTCCGTCACCACCACGCCACACTTCTCGTCCCATTGCTCGCCCTTCGTCGTCTCTCCCTCGGTAAATGACGCGTCCTCGGACAGCGCACACAGTTCGTTGATGCAGTCCATGACCGATTCCGCGACCGCCACGGTGCACTCACTCAAGGCCTCCTTCAGTGAATACGTCAACCAGATACGCGACAGAGTCAGCGCTGCCGGCTCCTCTGACGAGTATTT
This sequence comes from Phytophthora crassamura, assembly GCA_033557995.1. NCBI lineage: Eukaryota > Oomycota > Peronosporomycetes > Peronosporales > Peronosporaceae > Phytophthora > Phytophthora crassamura. Next base: position 2,934,780 of record JAUCED010000003.1, on the reverse strand, counting down.
GGACGAACACATCCTGGAATCCGGCGATTCCAAGAGCCTCCGAGAACATGTGCACTTTTGCCAGACTCGGACGCGAAGAGCTCGTAGAGCAGAAGTAGACCCGCCTTCAGTAGCGGCTCGAACAATTGAGCCACGTTGCACTTGTGGTGATTCGTGAATATGAGCACGCGCTTGTCCGCCGATGTTGCTGGCGCCGCCGCCTGGCGAAACCAGACACAGAGCATTCGAGACTGTTACAGCGTGTGTGCCATCAATGTAGTAGCGTATCTTGAGATCTTCGTCGTTCCACAGCTTGGCTCGGCCGGGCCAAAATGCGTGTTTCAGTTTTTCCTTCACCAGGGGCTCCAGAGCGACCGTCAAATCCAGCGATGGTGTAACGTCCGCTCCACACTTGGGACCTAGCCACAGCGAAGCCAGCAGCGCTGCAGGCCCATGTTTCAGTTCACCCCGTCGAGACCGAATCCATCCAGCGTCGGCGGCGTGCCAGTGTCCGAGGCATTATTCTCCAGCATATGCCTTGCCAGCGGCTCCTGCGCCGTAGGAAAGGCCGGCACGTCGGGCTTGAAGATGCCAGATCTGGCGTAGGTGAGCAGGTCAAGTGTCTTGCCCAGTACGCGGCTGTGGTCGAGATCACGCCACAGTCGACGGGCTTGCAGAACACATTGGTGGTGACGTGTCGGCCACCGAGCCGGACCTCCAGCATAATCACGTCTACCTGCTCGTCGGCGAAGAGGTGCAGCGCCATGAGCGTGAAGAAGCGGAAGAACCAGGCCATGGGCGGGTGCGGTCCGCTCTGGTCCTGCGTGCGCTCCAGCCCGTCCCATACGGCGTTGAAGTGGCGCAGAAAGACATCCGCGATACGACGGCCGCTTGCTATTCATGCGGAAGCGCTCGCAGGGCGATACGAGGTGGGCGACGAGAAGAGGCCCGCATTGTAGCCAGTCTGGCGCAGGATGCGCTCCACCTTGGCGCAGATGGGGCCCTTGCGCTTTGTGCCGGCCACGTACACCACCGAGAGCGCGCGTGGCATGCCACGTCCGCCAACTGAGGCGCTGAAGATATTGCTGCAGCATGGTGCTGTTCTTGATGGTCTCCACTCGCATGGGCACCTGCGTGTCCTTGTCCGGCTGAAGGCCCTTGAACGCCGAGCTCACGACGAGCAGACAAGTGAGCGCGGCCTGAACTTACTGGAGGAGATCGGTGGCACTGCTAATGGGGCTGGTGGGGGAGGACCGTTGCAGGTTCTTTGATCTCCTCCTCCTGTGCAGTGCGGGTGGCGTCCAAGAAGTTGTAGAACACAGCCAGCTTGGCCTTCACGGGTACCTCGTCGCCCTCGAGTGTGGTGGATCATGCGCAGACGCTTGAGCTGTTGCCTCAGTCAGTAGCACTATTATAGCCAGGCAGCAGCTGGCTATAGGTGAGGACGCCTTGTCAAGCAGTGACCCATGTGCGGGCTGGCGCTGTACGGGGTGGTGCGAGGCTACCCCGGCGGTCTCGCGCACCACGGCCCCCTCGTCCAGGAGCGGAGGAAGCACTCGCACGTTATCTGGCAAAGCGACGCCGCGCATTCTCAGCTCGCCAGGCACCTCGTACGCGATGACTGGCAGCGGAATGGACGTGGCGTCCAGGTCTTGGCGAGCGCCACGGCGATCAAGTCGACGAGCTTGCGCTGCAGGAGCGGCAGCTTGAGGATGCAACGAGCAGCACGAGGTTCCGGTCGTCCGTGCAGTCCTTGTCCGAGCTGGTGATATGTGTGGAGAGGGCGCCGCAGCCCTTGGCGGCCTGGAGCTGCTGCGCAGCTTCCAGCTTCTGCCGACGATGACCATCGACAGCTCGGGCCGCGCCCAGGCCGTGGCCGACGGATCCTGAGCCAGCAACACCAGCGGCGTCTTCGCCTGCCTCCTAGTCGGCGCTTGGGCAGATGGCTCCGCTGCAGCGGGTCATACCATATTCTTATGAGATTGCTTCGGCAGGAAAGTATGTGTTTTGGAGGATTATCTATAGCTCAGTGTACGTTTTGCAGGTTGACTACGCAAATGTGTTAGCATAACCACAGACAGATATTGCGCATGGTGAGGTGCCTGAGAAAGTAAATATCATAACCCCAAGAATCCTGGAACCCAATCTAGTAGGTGATGTCGACCCGAACTAAGTAACTTTAGGATAAAATGACCCCTTGTCACCCGTGGCATGCCTAAAATAAGGGGCCAAAAATGACCCTTTGACCCGCGTCATGCTTCGCATGCCCACGGGCCAGACGTATTGCAACCCAACCGCTCTACCACCATAACAACAAACACACACGACACACAACACACGCCAACGCAATCGAACGCAAATCGCACCTCTTCACCGCCTCTAACGCATCTACCCATCGCACCGACAGCACACACGCTCGCCCATCGCTTCGTGCTCCAACAGGGGTTGCCCACCCGACGATCGGCATTCTCTCTACTCGCTCACGACCTGCGGGCCTCGTTGAACCAAGGCCAGAACTCGCTGCCAGACATTGCTGCTGCTCTCCACCTTCTCTCCTCAATGCATACAGTTGCAGACACACAGACGGTCTCCCCGTACCACCACGCGACGCCTCGGCCAGTCTATGGTGTCAGCAGGGTGCTTACGCCGATACGCTGCAAGCGGGATCGTCGACAGACGACATGAAGGCGAAGACGATGGCAAAGCAAGCCAAACCGAAAAGCGGCGAGCTTTCCAGGTAGAAGCACCAGACACAAAACCCAGGCCAGGCGTGAAGGTGTACCGCACGGTGAGGCAGAAACAAAGCGAGGGCTCAAACACAAGCACACGTGTGTGTATCCAAGCATGCATCGGCCAAGCATCGACCAAGAATCGAGCAATCAGTCGAGCAAACCATCTCGCCTGTGCTCGCGCACACAACCGGTATACGACTGAAGCAGTGCGAAGCTCAAAAACAAAGCAGAACACAGCAGGGCAGAGTAGCCTATGCCAAGCCATCGAAGCCAATCAACTCGAAGCCAGGCAAGGCCGATAAAAAGTGTTACTCAAGGTCAGCGGCTTTCGCAGAGAACCGCGAAGTGCACATTTGGGAAAGTGCTGATGCCAACGGATTTTATCACAGTAACATGATCAGTGGAGAAGCAGGGTATCGATCCCTGTACCTCTCGCATGCTAAGCGAGCGCTCTACCATTTGAGCTACATCCCCAGGATAGCAACCCAACCGCTCTACCACCGTAACAACAAACACACACGACACACAACACACGCCAACGCAATCGAACGCAAATCGCACCTCTTCACCGCCTCTAGCGCGTCTACCCATCGCACCGACAGCACACACGCTCGCCCATCGCTTCGTGCTCCAACAGGGGTTGCCCACCCGACGATCGGCATTCTCTCTACTCGCTCACGACCTGCGGGCCTCGTTGAACCAAGGCCAGAACTCGCTGCCAGACATTGCTGCTGCTCTCCACCTTCGCTCCTCAATGCATACAGTTGCAGACACACAGACGGTCTCCCCGTACCACCACGCGACGCCTCGGCCAGTCTATGGTGTCAGCAGGGTGCTTACGCCGATACGCTGCAAGCGGGATCGTCGACAGACGACATGAAGGCGAAGACGATGGCAAAGCAAGCCAAACCGAAAAGCGGCGAGCTTTCCAGGTAGAAGCACCAGACACAAAACCCAGGCCAGGCGTGAAGGTGTACCGCACGGTGAGGCAGAAACAAAGCGAGGGCTCAAACACAAGCACACGTGTGTATCCAAGCATGCATCGGCCAAGCATCGACCAAGAATCGAGCAATCAGTCGAGCAAACCATCTCGCCTGTGCTCGCGCACACAACCGGTATACGACTGAAGCAGTGCGAAGCTCAAAAACAAAGCAGAACACAGCAGGGCAGAGTAGCCTATGTCAAGCCATCGAAGCCAATCAACTCGAAGCCAGGCAAGGCCGATAAAAAGTGTTACTCAAGGTCAGCGGCTTTCGCAGAGAACCGCGAAGTGCACATTTGGGAAAGTGCTGATGCCAACGGATTTTATCACAGTAACATGATCAGTGGAGAAGCAGGGTATCGATCCCTGTACCTCTCGCATGCTAAGCGAGCGCTCTACCATTTGAGCTACATCCCCAGGATAGCAACCCAACCGCTCTACCACCGTAACAACAAACACACACGACACACAACACACGCCAACGCAATCGAACGCAAATCGCACCTCTTCACCGCCTCTAGCGCGTCTACCCATCGCACCGACAGCACACACGCTCGCCCATCGCTTCGTGCTCCAACAGGGGTTGCCCACCCGACGATCGGCATTCTCTCTACTCGATCACGACCTGCGGGCCTCGTTGAACCAAGGCCAGAACTCGCTGTCAGACATTGCTGCTGCTCTCCACCTTCGCTCCTCAATGCATACAGTTGCAGACACACAGACGGTCTCCCCGTACCACCACGCGACGCCTCGGCCAGTCTATGGTGTCAGCAGGGTGCTTACGCCGATACGCTGCAAGCGGGATCGTCGACAGACGACATGAAGGCGAAGACGATGGCAAAGCAAGCCAAACCGAAAAGCGGCGAGCTTTCCAGGTAGAAGCACCAGACACAAAACCCAGGCCAGGCGTGAAGGTGTACCGCACGGTGAGGCAGAAACAAAGCGAGGGCTCAAACACAAGCACACGTGTGTGTATCCAAGCATGCATCGGCCAAGCATCGACCAAGAATCGAGCAATCAGTCGAGCAAACCATCTCGCCTGTGCTCGCGCACACAACCGGTATACGACTGAAGCAGTGCGAAGCTCAAAAACAAAGCAGAACACAGCAGGGCAGAGTAGCCTATGCCAAGCCATCGAAGCCAATCAACTCGAAGCCAGGCAAGGCCGATAAAAAGTGTTACTCAAGGTCAGCGGCTTTCGCAGAGAACCGCGAAGTGCACATTTGGGAAAGTGCTGATGCCAACGGATTTTATCACAGTAACATGATCAGTGGAGAAGCAGGGTATCGATCCCTGTACCTCTCGCATGCTAAGCGAGCGCTCTACCATTTGAGCTACATCCCCAGGATAGCAACCCAACCGCTCTACCACCGTAACAACAAACACACACGACACACAACACACGCCAACGCAATCGAACGCAAATCGCACCTCTTCACCGCCTCTAGCGCGTCTACCCATCGCACCGACAGCACACACGCTCGCCCATCGCTTCGTGCTCCAACAGGGGTTGCCCACCCGACGATCGGCATTCTCTCTACTCGATCACGACCTGCGGGCCTCGTTGAACCAAGGCCAGAACTCGCTGTCAGACATTGCTGCTGCTCTCCACCTTCGCTCCTCAATGCATACAGTTGCAGACACACAGACGGTCTCCCCGTACCACCACGCGACGCCTCGGCCAGTCTATGGTGTCAGCAGGGTGCTTACGCCGATACGCTGCAAGCGGGATCGTCGACAGACGACATGAAGGCGAAGACGATGGCAAAGCAAGCCAAACCGAAAAGCGGCGAGCTTTCCAGGTAGAAGCACCAGACACAAAACCCAGGCCAGGCGTGAAGGTGTACCGCACGGTGAGGCAGAAACAAAGCGAGGGCTCAAACACAAGCACACGTGTGTGTATCCAAGCATGCATCGGCCAAGCATCGACCAAGAATCGAGCAATCAGTCGAGCAAACCATCTCGCCTGTGCTCGCGCACACAACCGGTATACGACTGAAGCAGTGCGAAGCTCAAAAACAAAGCAGAACACAGCAGGGCAGAGTAGCCTATGCCAAGCCATCGAAGCCAATCAACTCGAAGCCAGGCAAGGCCGATAAAAAGTGTTACTCAAGGTCAGCGGCTTTCGCAGAGAACCGCGAAGTGCACATTTGGGAAAGTGCTGATGCCAACGGATTTTATCACAGTAACATGATCAGTGGAGAAGCAGGGTATCGATCCCTGTACCTCTCGCATGCTAAGCGAGCGCTCTACCATTTGAGCTACATCCCCAGGATAGCAACCCAACCGCTCTACCACCGTAACAACAAACACACACGACACACAACACACGCCAACGCAATCGAACGCAAATCGCACCTCTTCACCGCCTCTAGCGCGTCTACCCATCGCACCGACAGCACACACGCTCGCCCATCGCTTCGTGCTCCAACAGGGGTTGCCCACCCGACGATCGGCATTCTCTCTACTCGATCACGACCTGCGGGCCTCGTTGAACCAAGGCCAGAACTCGCTGTCAGACATTGCTGCTGCTCTCCACCTTCGCTCCTCAATGCATACAGTTGCAGACACACAGACGGTCTCCCCGTACCACCACGCGACGCCTCGGCCAGTCTATGGTGTCAGCAGGGTGCTTACGCCGATACGCTGCAAGCGGGATCGTCGACAGACGACATGAAGGCGAAGACGATGGCAAAGCAAGCCAAACCGAAAAGCGGCGAGCTTTCCAGGTAGAAGCACCAGACACAAAACCCAGGCCAGGCGTGAAGGTGTACCGCACGGTGAGGCAGAAACAAAGCGAGGGCTCAAACACAAGCACACGTGTGTGTATCCAAGCATGCATCGGCCAAGCATCGACCAAGAATCGAGCAATCAGTCGAGCAAACCATCTCGCCTGTGCTCGCGCACACAACCGGTATACGACTGAAGCAGTGCGAAGCTCAAAAACAAAGCAGAACACAGCAGGGCAGAGTAGCCTATGCCAAGCCATCGAAGCCAATCAACTCGAAGCCAGGCAAGGCCGATAAAAAGTGTTACTCAAGGTCAGCGGCTTTCGCAGAGAACCGCGAAGTGCACATTTGGGAAAGTGCTGATGCCAACGGATTTTATCACAGTAACATGATCAGTGGAGAAGCAGGGTATCGATCCCTGTACCTCTCGCATGCTAAGCGAGCGCTCTACCGTTTGAGCTACATCCCCAGGATAGCAACCCAACCGCTCTACCACCATAACAACAAACACACACGACACACAACACACGCCAACGCAATCGAACGCAAATCGCACCTCTTCACCGCCTCTAGCGCGTCTACCCATCGCACCGACAGCACACACGCTCGCCCATCGCTTCGTGCTCCAACAGGGGTTGCCCACCCGACGATCGGCATTCTCTCTACTCGCTCACGACCTGCGGGCCTCGTTGAACCAAGGCCAGAACTCGCTGCCAGACATTGCTGCTGCTCTCCACCTTCGCTCCTCAATGCATACAGTTGCAGACACACAGACGGTCTCCCCGTGCCACCACGCGACGCCTCGGCCAGTCTATGGTGTCAGCAGGGTGCTTACGCCGATACGCTGCAAGCGGGATCGTCGACAGACGACATGAAGGCGAAGACGATGGCAAAGCAAGCCAAACCGAAAAGCGGCGAGCTTTCCAGGTAGAAGCACCAGACACAAAACCCAGGCCAGGCGTGAAGGTGTACCGCACGGTGAGGCAGAAACAAAGCGAGGGCTCAAACACAAGCACACGTGTGTGTATCCAAGCATGCATCGGCCAAGCATCGACCAAGAATCGAGCAATCAGTCGAGCAAACCATCTCGCCTGTGCTCGCGCACACAACCGGTATACGACTGAAGCAGTGCGAAGCTCAAAAACAAAGCAGAACACAGCAGGGCAGAGTAGCCTATGCCAAGCCATCGAAGCCAATCAACTCGAAGCCAGGCAAGGCCGATAAAAAGTGTTACTCAAGGTCAGCGGCTTTCGCAGAGAACCGCGAAGTGCACATTTGGGAAAGTGCTGATGCCAACGGATTTTATCACAGTAACATGATCAGTGGAGAAGCAGGGTATCGATCCCTGTACCTCTCGCATGCTAAGCGAGCGCTCTACCATTTGAGCTACATCCCCACGATAGCAACCCAACCGCTCTACCACCATAACAACAAACACATACGACACACAACACACGCCAACGCAATCGAACGCAAATCGCACCTCTTCACCGCCTCTAGCGCGTCTACCCATCGCACCGACAGCACACACGCTCGCCCATCGCTTCGTGCTCCAACAGGGGTTGCCCACCCGACGATCGGCATTCTCTCTACTCGCTCACGACCTGCGGGCCTCGTTGAACCAAGGCCAGAACTCGCTGCCAGACATTGCTGCTGCTCTCCACCTTCGCTCCTCAATGCATACAGTTGCAGACACACAGACGGTCTCCCCGTGCCACCACGCGACGCCTCGGCCAGTCTATGGTGTCAGCAGGGTGCTTACGCCGATACGCTGCAAGCGGGATCGTCGACAGACGACATGAAGGCGAAGACGATGGCAAAGCAAGCCAAACCGAAAAGCGGCGAGCTTTCCAGGTAGAAGCACCAGACACAAAACCCAGGCCAGGCGTGAAGGTGTACCGCACGGTGAGGCAGAAACAAAGCGAGGGCTCAAACACAAGCACACGTGTGTGTATCCAAGCATGCATCGGCCAAGCATCGACCAAGAATCGAGCAATCAGTCGAGCAAACCATCTCGCCTGTGCTCGCGCACACAACCGGTATACGACTGAAGCAGTGCGAAGCTCAAAAACAAAGCAGAACACAGCAGGGCAGAGTAGCCTATGCCAAGCCATCGAAGCCAATCAACTCGAAGCCAGGCAAGGCCGATAAAAAGTGTTACTCAAGGTCAGCGGCTTTCGCAGAGAACCGCGAAGTGCACATTTGGGAAAGTGCTGATGCCAACGGATTTTATCACAGTAACATGATCAGTGGAGAAGCAGGGTATCGATCCCTGTACCTCTCGCATGCTAAGCGAGCGCTCTACCATTTGAGCTACATCCCCAGGATAGCAACCCAACCGCTCTACCACCATAACAACAAACACATACGACACACAACACACGCCAACGCAATCGAACGCAAATCGCACCTCTTCACCGCCTCTAGCGCGTCTACCCATCGCACCGACAGCACACACGCTCGCCCATCGCTTCGTGCTCCAACAGGGGTTGCCCACCCGACGATCGGCATTCTCTCTACTCGCTCACGACCTGCGGGCCTCGTTGAACCAAGGCCAGAACTCGCTGCCAGACATTGCTGCTGCTCTCCACCTTCGCTCCTCAATGCATACAGTTGCAGACACACAGACGGTCTCCCCGTACCACCACGCGACGCCTCGGCCAGTCTATGGTGTCAGCAGGGTGCTTACGCCGATACGCTGCAAGCGGGATCGTCGACAGACGACATGAAGGCGAAGACGATGGCAAAGCAAGCCAAACCGAAAAGCGGCGAGCTTTCCAGGTAGAAGCACCAGACACAAAACCCAGGCCAGGCGTGAAGGTGTACCGCACGGTGAGGCAGAAACAAAGCGAGGGCTCAAACACAAGCACACGTGTGTGTATCCAAGCATGCATCGGCCAAGCATCGACCAAGAATCGAGCAATCAGTCGAGCAAACCATCTCGCCTGTGCTCGCGCACACAACCGGTATACGACTGAAGCAGTGCGAAGCTCAAAAACAAAGCAGAACACAGCAGGGCAGAGTAGCCTATGCCAAGCCATCGAAGCCAATCAACTCGAAGCCAGGCAAGGCCGATAAAAAGTGTTACTCAAGGTCAGCGGCTTTCGCAGAGAACCGCGAAGTGCACATTTGGGAAAGTGCTGATGCCAACGGATTTTATCACAGTAACATGATCAGTGGAGAAGCAGGGTATCGATCCCTGTACCTCTCGCATGCTAAGCGAGCGCTCTACCATTTGAGCTACATCCCCAGGATAGCAACCCAACCGCTCTACCACCGTAACAACAAACACACACGACACACAACACACGCCAACGCAATCGAACGCAAATCGCACCTCTTCACCGCCTCTAGCGCGTCTACCCATCGCACCGACAGCACACACGCTCGCCCATCGCTTCGTGCTCCAACAGGGGTTGCCCACCCGACGATCGGCATTCTCTCTACTCGCTCACGACCTGCGGGCCTCGTTGAACCAAGGCCAGAACTCGCTGTCAGACATTGCTGCTGCTCTCCACCTTCGCTCCTCAATGCATACAGTTGCAGACACACAGACGGTCTCCCCGTACCACCACGCGACGCCTCGGCCAGTCTATGGTGTCAGCAGGGTGCTTACGCCGATACGCTGCAAGCGGGATCGTCGACAGACGACATGAAGGCGAAGACGATGGCAAAGCAAGCCAAACCGAAAAGCGGCGAGCTTTCCAGGTAGAAGCACCAGACACAAAACCCAGGCCAGGCGTGAAGGTGTACCGCACGGTGAGGCAGAAACAAAGCGAGGGCTCAAACACAAGCACACATGTGTGTATCCAAGCATGCATCGGCCAAGCATCGACCAAGAATCGAGCAATCAGTCGAGCAAACCATCTCGCCTGTGCTCGCGCACACAACCGGTATACGACTGAAGCAGTGCGAAGCTCAAAAACAAAGCAGAACACAGCAGGGCAGAGTAGCCTATGCCAAGCCATCGAAGCCAATCAACTCGAAGCCAGGCAAGGCCGATAAAAAGTGTTACTCAAGGTCAGCGGCTTTCGCAGAGAACCGCGAAGTGCACATTTGGGAAAGTGCTGATGCCAACGGATTTTATCACAGTAACATGATCAGTGGAGAAGCAGGGTATCGATCCCTGTACCTCTCGCATGCTAAGCGAGCGCTCTACCGTTTGAGCTACATCCCCAGGATAGCAACCCAACCGCTCTACCACCATAACAACAAACACACACGACACACAACACACGCCAACGCAATCGAACGCAAATCGCACCTCTTCACCGCCTCTAGCGCGTCTACCCATCGCACCGACAGCACACACGCTCGCCCATCGCTTCGTGCTCCAACAGGGGTTGCCCACCCGACGATCGGCATTCTCTCTACTCGCTCACGACCTGCGGGCCTCGTTGAACCAAGGCCAGAACTCGCTGCCAGACATTGCTGCTGCTCTCCACCTTCGCTCCTCAATGCATACAGTTGCAGACACACAGACGGTCTCCCCGTACCACCACGCGACGCCTCGGCCAGTCTATGGTGTCAGCAGGGTGCTTACGCCGATACGCTGCAAGCGGGATCGTCGACAGACGACATGAAGGCGAAGACGATGGCAAAGCAAGCCAAACCGAAAAGCGGCGAGCTTTCCAGGTAGAAGCACCAGACACAAAACCCAGGCCAGGCGTGAAGGTGTACCGCACGGTGAGGCAGAAACAAAGCGAGGGCTCAAACACAAGCACACGTGTGTGTATCCAAGCATGCATCGGCCAAGCATCGACCAAGAATCGAGCAATCAGTCGAGCAAACCATCTCGCCTGTGCTCGCGCACACAACCGGTATACGACTGAAGCAGTGCGAAGCTCAAAAACAAAGCAGAACACAGCAGGGCAGAGTAGCCTATGCCAAGCCATCGAAGCCAATCAACTCGAAGCCAGGCAAGGCCGATAAAAAGTGTTACTCAAGGTCAGCGGCTTTCGCAGAGAACCGCGAAGTGCACATTTGGGAAAGTGCTGATGCCAACGGATTTTATCACAGTAACATGATCAGTGGAGAAGCAGGGTATCGATCCCTGTACCTCTCGCATGCTAAGCGAGCGCTCTACCATTTGAGCTACATCCCCAGGATAGCAACCCAACCGCTCTACCACCATAACAACAAACACACACGACACACAACACACGCCAACGCAATCGAACGCAAATCGCACCTCTTCACCGCCTCTAGCGCGTCTACCCATCGCACCGACAGCACACACGCTCGCCCATCGCTTCGTGCTCCAACAGGGGTTGCCCACCCGACGATCGGCATTCTCTCTACTCGCTCACGACCTGCGGGCCTCGTTGAACCAAGGCCAGAACTCGCTGCCAGACATTGCTGCTGCTCTCCACCTTCTCTCCTCAATGCATACAGTTGCAGACACACAGACGGTCTCCCCGTACCACCACGCGACGCCTCGGCCAGTCTATGGTGTCAGCAGGGTGCTTACGCCGATACGCTGCAAGCGGGATCGTCGACAGACGACATGAAGGCGAAGACGATGGCAAAGCAAGCCAAACCGAAAAGCGGCGAGCTTTCCAGGTAGAAGCACCAGACACAAAACCCAGGCCAGGCGTGAAGGTGTACCGCACGGTGAGGCAGAAACAAAGCGAGGGCTCAAACACAAGCACACGTGTGTGTATCCAAGCATGCATCGGCCAAGCATCGACCAAGAATCGAGCAATCAGTCGAGCAAACCATCTCGCCTGTGCTCGCGCACACAACCGGTATACGACTGAAGCAGTGCGAAGCTCAAAAACAAAGCAGAACACAGCAGGGCAGAGTAGCCTATGCCAAGCCATCGAAGCCAATCAACTCGAAGCCAGGCAAGGCCGATAAAAAGTGTTACTCAAGGTCAGCGGCTTTCGCAGAGAACCGCGAAGTGCACATTTGGGAAAGTGCTGATGCCAACGGATTTTATCACAGTAACATGATCAGTGGAGAAGCAGGGTATCGATCCCTGTACCTCTCGCATGCTAAGCGAGCGCTCTACCATTTGAGCTACATCCCCAGGATAGCAACCCAACCGCTCTACCACCATAACAACAAACACACACGACACACAACACACGCCAACGCAATCGAACGCAAATCGCACCTCTTCACCGCCTCTAGCGCGTCTACCCATCGCACCGACAGCACACACGCTCGCCCATCGCTTCGTGCTCCAACAGGGGTTGCCCACCCGACGATCGGCATTCTCTCTACTCGCTCACGACCTGCGGGCCTCGTTGAACCAAGGCCAGAACTCGCTGCCAGACATTGCTGCTGCTCTCCACCTTCGCTCCTCAATGCATACAGTTGCAGACACACAGACGGTCTCCCCGTACCACCACGCGACGCCTCGGCCAGTCTATGGTGTCAGCAGGGTGCTTACGCCGATACGCTGCAAGCGGGATCGTCGACAGACGACATGAAGGCGAAGACGATGGCAAAGCAAGCCAAACCGAAAAGCGGCGAGCTTTCCAGGTAGAAGCACCAGACACAAAACCCAGGCCAGGCGTGAAGGTGTACCGCACGGTGAGGCAGAAACAAAGCGAGGGCTCAAACACAAGCACACGTGTGTGTATCCAAGCATGCATCGGCCAAGCATCGACCAAGAATCGAGCAATCAGTCGAGCAAACCATCTCGCCTGTGCTCGCGCACACAACCGGTATACGACTGAAGCAGTGCGAAGCTCAAAAACAAAGCAGAACACAGCAGGGCAGAGTAGCCTATGCCAAGCCATCGAAGCCAATCAACTCGAAGCCAGGCAAGGCCGATAAAAAGTGTTACTCAAGGTCAGCGGCTTTCGCAGAGAACCGCGAAGTGCACATTTGGGAAAGTGCTGATGCCAACGGATTTTATCACAGTAACATGATCAGTGGAGAAGCAGGGTATCGATCCCTGTACCTCTCGCATGCTAAGCGAGCGCTCTACCATTTGAGCTACATCCCCAGGATAGCAACCCAACCGCTCTACCACCATAACAACAAACACACACGACACACAACACGCCAACGCAATCGAACGCAAATCGCACCTCTTCACCGCCTCTAGCGCGTCTACCCATCGCACCGACAGCACACACGCTCGCCCATCGCTTCGTGCTCCAACAGGGGTTGCCCACCCGACGATCGGCATTCTCTCTACTCGCTCACGACCTGCGGGCCTCGTTGAACCAAGGCCAGAACTCGCTGCCAGACATTGCTGCTGCTCTCCACCTTCGCTCCTCAATGCATACAGTTGCAGACACACAGACGGTCTCCCCGTGCCACCACGCGACGCCTCGGCCAGTCTATGGTGTCAGCAGGGTGCTTACGCCGATACGCTGCAAGCGGGATCGTCGACAGACGACATGAAGGCGAAGACGATGGCAAAGCAAGCCAAACCGAAAAGCGGCGAGCTTTCCAGGTAGAAGCACCAGACACAAAACCCAGGCCAGGCGTGAAGGTGTACCGCACGGTGAGGCAGAAACAAAGCGAGGGCTCAAACACAAGCACACGTGTGTGTATCCAAGCATGCATCGGCCAAGCATCGACCAAGAATCGAGCAATCAGTCGAGCAAACCATCTCGCCTGTGCTCGCGCACACAACCGGTATACGACTGAAGCAGTGCGAAGCTCAAAAACAAAGCAGAACACAGCAGGGCAGAGTAGCCTATGCCAAGCCATCGAAGCCAATCAACTCGAAGCCAGGCAAGGCCGATAAAAAGTGTTACTCAAGGTCAGCGGCTTTCGCAGAGAACCGCGAAGTGCACATTTGGGAAAGTGCTGATGCCAACGGATTTTATCACAGTAACATGATCAGTGGAGAAGCAGGGTATCGATCCCTGTACCTCTCGCATGCTAAGCGAGCGCTCTACCATTTGAGCTACATCCCCAGGATAGCAACCCAACCGCTCTACCACCATAACAACAAACACACACGACACACAACACGCCAACGCAATCGAACGCAAATCGCACCTCTTCACCGCCTCTAGCGCGTCTACCCATCGCACCGACAGCACACACGCTCGCCCATCGCTTCGTGCTCCAACAGGGGTTGCCCACCCGACGATCGGCATTCTCTCTACTCGCTCACGACCTGCGGGCCTCGTTGAACCAAGGCCAGAACTCGCTGCCAGGCATTGCTGCTGCTCTCCACCTTCGCTCCTCAATGCATACAGTTGCAGACACACAGACGGTCTCCCCGTACCACCACGCGACGCCTCGGCCAGTCTATGGTGTCAGCAGGGTGCTTACGCCGATACGCTGCAAGCGGGATCGTCGACAGACGACATGAAGGCGAAGACGATGGCAAAGCAAGCCAAACCGAAAAGCGGCGAGCTTTCCAGGTAGAAGCACCAGACACAAAACCCAGGCCAGGCGTGAAGGTGTACCGCACGGTGAGGCAGAAACAAAGCGAGGGCTCAAACACAAGCACACGTGTGTGTATCCAAGCATGCATCGGCCAAGCATCGACCAAGAATCGAGCAATCAGTCGAGCAAACCATCTCGCCTGTGCTCGCGCACACAACCGGTATACGACTGAAGCAGTGCGAAGCTCAAAAACAAAGCAGAACACAGCAGGGCAGAGTAGCCTATGCCAAGCCATCGAAGCCAATCAACTCGAAGCCAGGCAAGGCCGATAAAAAGTGTTACTCAAGGTCAGCGGCTTTCGCAGAGAACCGCGAAGTGCACATTTGGGAAAGTGCTGATGCCAACGGATTTTATCACAGTAACATGATCAGTGGAGAAGCAGGGTATCGATCCCTGTACCTCTCGCATGCTAAGCGAGCGCTCTACCATTTGAGCTACATCCCCAGGATAGCAACCCAACCGCTCTACCACCATAACAACAAACACACACGACACACAACACACGCCAACGCAATCGAACGCAAATCGCACCTCTTCACCGCCTCTAGCGCGTCTACCCATCGCACCGACAGCACACACGCTCGCCCATCGCTTCGTGCTCCAACAGGGGTTGCCCACCCGACGATCGGCATTCTCTCTACTCGCTCACGACCTGCGGGCCTCGTTGAACCAAGGCCAGAACTCGCTGCCAGACATTGCTGCTGCTCTCCACCTTCGCTCCTCAATGCATACAGTTGCAGACACACAGACGGTCTCCCCGTACCACCACGCGACGCCTCGGCCAGTCTATGGTGTCAGCAGGGTGCTTACGCCGATACGCTGCAAGCGGGATCGTCGAGACGACATGAAGGCGAAGACGATGGCAAAGCAAGCCAAACCGAAAAGCGGCGAGCTTTCCAGGTAGAAGCACCAGACACAAAACCCAGGCCAGGCGTGAAGGTGTACCGCACGGTGAGGCAGAAACAAAGCGAGGGCTCAAACACAAGCACACGTGTGTGTATCCAAGCATGCATCGGCCAAGCATCGACCAAGAATCGAGCAATCAGTCGAGCAAACCATCTCGCCTGTGCTCGCGCACACAACCGGTATACGACTGAAGCAGTGCGAAGCTCAAAAACAAAGCAGAACACAGCAGGGCAGAGTAGCCTATGCCAAGCCATCGAAGCCAATCAACTCGAAGCCAGGCAAGGCCGATAAAAAGTGTTACTCAAGGTCAGCGGCTTTCGCAGAGAACCGCGAAGTGCACATTTGGGAAAGTGCTGATGCCAACGGATTTTATCACAGTAACATGATCAGTGGAGAAGCAGGGTATCGATCCCTGTACCTCTCGCATGCTAAGCGAGCGCTCTACCATTTGAGCTACATCCCCAGGATAGCAACCCAACCGCTCTACCACCATAACAACAAACACACACGACACACAACACACGCCAACGCAATCGAACGCAAATCGCACCTCTTCACCGCCTCTAGCGCGTCTACCCATCGCACCGACAGCACACACGCTCGCCCATCGCTTCGTGCTCCAACAGGGGTTGCCCACCCGACGATCGGCATTCTCTCTACTCGCTCACGACCTGCGGGCCTCGTTGAACCAAGGCCAGAACTCGCTGCCAGACATTGCTGCTGCTCTCCACCTTCTCTCCTCAATGCATACAGTTGCAGACACACAGACGGTCTCCCCGTACCACCACGCGACGCCTCGGCCAGTCTATGGTGTCAGCAGGGTGCTTACGCCGATACGCTGCAAGCGGGATCGTCGACAGACGACATGAAGGCGAAGACGATGGCAAAGCAAGCCAAACCGAAAAGCGGCGAGCTTTCCAGGTAGAAGCACCAGACACAAAACCCAGGCCAGGCGTGAAGGTGTACCGCACGGTGAGGCAGAAACAAAGCGAGGGCTCAAACACAAGCACACGTGTGTGTATCCAAGCATGCATCGGCCAAGCATCGACCAAGAATCGAGCAATCAGTCGAGCAAACCATCTCGCCTGTGCTCGCGCACACAACCGGTATACGACTGAAGCAGTGCGAAGCTCAAAAACAAAGCAGAACACAGCAGGGCAGAGTAGCCTATGCCAAGCCATCGAAGCCAATCAACTCGAAGCCAGGCAAGGCCGATAAAAAGTGTTACTCAAGGTCAGCGGCTTTCGCAGAGAACCGCGAAGTGCACATTTGGGAAAGTGCTGATGCCAACGGATTTTATCACAGTAACATGATCAGTGGAGAAGCAGGGTATCGATCCCTGTACCTCTCGCATGCTAAGCGAGCGCTCTACCATTTGAGCTACATCCCCAGGATAGCAACCCAACCGCTCTACCACCATAACAACAAACACACACGACACACAACACACGCCAACGCAATCGAACGCAAATCGCACCTCTTCACCGCCTCTAGCGCGTCTACCCATCGCACCGACAGCACACACGCTCGCCCATCGCTTCGTGCTCCAACAGGGGTTGCCCACCCGACGATCGGCATTCTCTCTACTCGCTCACGACCTGCGGGCCTCGTTGAACCAAGGCCAGAACTCGCTGCCAGACATTGCTGCTGCTCTCCACCTTCGCTCCTCAATGCATACAGTTGCAGACACACAGACGGTCTCCCCGTGCCACCACGCGACGCCTCGGCCAGTCTATGGTGTCAGCAGGGTGCTTACGCCGATACGCTGCAAGCGGGATCGTCGACAGACGACATGAAGGCGAAGACGATGGCAAAGCAAGCCAAACCGAAAAGCGGCGAGCTTTCCAGGTAGAAGCACCAGACACAAAACCCAGGCCAGGCGTGAAGGTGTACCGCACGGTGAGGCAGAAACAAAGCGAGGGCTCAAACACAAGCACACGTGTGTGTATCCAAGCATGCATCGGCCAAGCATCGACCAAGAATCGAGCAATCAGTCGAGCAAACCATCTCGCCTGTGCTCGCGCACACAACCGGTATACGACTGAAGCAGTGCGAAGCTCAAAAACAAAGCAGAACACAGCAGGGCAGAGTAGCCTATGCCAAGCCATCGAAGCCAATCAACTCGAAGCCAGGCAAGGCCGATAAAAAGTGTTACTCAAGGTCAGCGGCTTTCGCAGAGAACCGCGAAGTGCACATTTGGGAAAGTGCTGATGCCAACGGATTTTATCACAGTAACATGATCAGTGGAGAAGCAGGGTATCGATCCCTGTACCTCTCGCATGCTAAGCGAGCGCTCTACCATTTGAGCTACATCCCCAGGATAGCAACCCAACCGCTCTACCACCATAACAACAAACACACACGACACACAACACGCCAACGCAATCGAACGCAAATCGCACCTCTTCACCGCCTCTAGCGCGTCTACCCATCGCACCGACAGCACACACGCTCGCCCATCGCTTCGTGCTCCAACAGGGGTTGCCCACCCGACGATCGGCATTCTCTCTACTCGCTCACGACCTGCGGGCCTCGTTGAACCAAGGCCAGAACTCGCTGCCAGACATTGCTGCTGCTCTCCACCTTCGCTCCTCAATGCATACAGTTGCAGACACACAGACGGTCTCCCCGTACCACCACGCGACGCCTCGGCCAGTCTATGGTGTCAGCAGGGTGCTTACGCCGATACGCTGCAAGCGGGATCGTCGACAGACGACATGAAGGCGAAGACGATGGCAAAGCAAGCCAAACCGAAAAGCGGCGAGCTTTCCAGGTAGAAGCACCAGACACAAAACCCAGGCCAGGCGTGAAGGTGTACCGCACGGTGAGGCAGAAACAAAGCGAGGGCTCAAACACAAGCACACGTGTGTGTATCCAAGCATGCATCGGCCAAGCATCGACCAAGAATCGAGCAATCAGTCGAGCAAACCATCTCGCCTGTGCTCGCGCACACAACCGGTATACGACTGAAGCAGTGCGAAGCTCAAAAACAAAGCAGAACACAGCAGGGCAGAGTAGCCTATGCCAAGCCATCGAAGCCAATCAACTCGAAGCCAGGCAAGGCCGATAAAAAGTGTTACTCAAGGTCAGCGGCTATCGCAGAGAACCGCGAAGTGCACATTTGGGAAAGTGCTGATGCCAACGGATTTTATCACAGTAACATGATCAGTGGAGAAGCAGGGTATCGATCCCTGTACCTCTCGCATGCTAAGCGAGCGCTCTACCATTTGAGCTACATCCCCAGGATAGCAACCCAACCGCTCTACCACCATAACAACAAACACACACGACACACAACACGCCAACGCAATCGAACGCAAATCGCACCTCTTCACCGCCTCTAGCGCGTCTACCCATCGCACCGACAGCACACACGCTCGCCCATCGCTTCGTGCTCCAACAGGGGTTGCCCACCCGACGATCGGCATTCTCTCTACTCGCTCACGACCTGCGGGCCTCGTTGAACCAAGGCCAGAACTCGCTGCCAGACATTGCTGCTGCTCTCCACCTTCGCTCCTCAATGCATACAGTTGCAGACACACAGACGGTCTCCCCGTGCCACCACGCGACGCCTCGGCCAGTCTATGGTGTCAGCAGGGTGCTTACGCCGATACGCTGCAAGCGGGATCGTCGACAGACGACATGAAGGCGAAGACGATGGCAAAGCAAGCCAAACCGAAAAGCGGCGAGCTTTCCAGGTAGAAGCACCAGACACAAAACCCAGGCCAGGCGTGAAGGTGTACCGCACGGTGAGGCAGAAACAAAGCGAGGGCTCAAACACAAGCACACGTGTGTGTATCCAAGCATGCATCGGCCAAGCATCGACCAAGAATCGAGCAATCAGTCGAGCAAACCATCTCGCCTGTGCTCGCGCACACAACCGGTATACGACTGAAGCAGTGCGAAGCTCAAAAACAAAGCAGAACACAGCAGGGCAGAGTAGCCTATGCCAAGCCATCGAAGCCAATCAACTCGAAGCCAGGCAAGGCCGATAAAAAGTGTTACTCAAGGTCAGCGGCTATCGCAGAGAACCGCGAAGTGCACATTTGGGAAAGTGCTGATGCCAACGGATTTTATCACAGTAACATGATCAGTGGAGAAGCAGGGTATCGATCCCTGTACCTCTCGCATGCTAAGCGAGCGCTCTACCATTTGAGCTACATCCCCAGGATAGCAACCCAACCGCTCTACCACCATAACAACAAACACACACGACACACAACACGCCAACGCAATCGAACGCAAATCGCACCTCTTCACCGCCTCTAGCGCGTCTACCCATCGCACCGACAGCACACACGCTCGCCCATCGCTTCGTGCTCCAACAGGGGTTGCCCACCCGACGATCGGCATTCTCTCTACTCGCTCACGGCCTGCGGGCCTCGTTGAACCAAGGCCAGAACTCGCTGCCAGACATTGCTGCTGCTCTCCACCTTCGCTCCTCAATGCATACAGTTGCAGACACACAGACGGTCTCCCCGTGCCACCACGCGACGCCTCGGCCAGTCTATGGTGTCAGCAGGGTGCTTACGCCGATACGCTGCAAGCGGGATCGTCGACAGACGACATGAAGGCGAAGACGATGGCAAAGCAAGCCAAACCGAAAAGCGGCGAGCTTTCCAGGTAGAAGCACCAGACACAAAACCCAGGCCAGGCGTGAAGGTGTACCGCACGGTGAGGCAGAAACAAAGCGAGGGCTCAAACACAAGCACACGTGTGTGTATCCAAGCATGCATCGGCCAAGCATCGACCAAGAATCGAGCAATCAGTCGAGCAAACCATCTCGCCTGTGCTCGCGCACACAACCGGTATACGACTGAAGCAGTGCGAAGCTCAAAAACAAAGCAGAACACAGCAGGGCAGAGTAGCCTATGCCAAGCCATCGAAGCCAATCAACTCGAAGCCAGGCAAGGCCGATAAAAAGTGTTACTCAAGGTCAGCGGCTTTCGCAGAGAACCGCGAAGTGCACATTTGGGAAAGTGCTGATGCCAACGGATTTTATCACAGTAACATGATCAGTGGAGAAGCAGGGTATCGATCCCTGTACCTCTCGCATGCTAAGCGAGCGCTCTACCATTTGAGCTACATCCCCAGGATAGCAACCCAACCGCTCTACCACCATAACAACAAACACACACGACACACAACACGCCAACGCAATCGAACGCAAATCGCACCTCTTCACCGCCTCTAGCGCGTCTACCCATCGCACCGACAGCACACACGCTCGCCCATCGCTTCGTGCTCCAACAGGGGTTGCCCACCCGACGATCGGCATTCTCTCTACTCGCTCACGACCTGCGGGCCTCGTTGAACCAAGGCCAGAACTCGCTGCCAGACATTGCTGCTGCTCTCCACCTTCGCTCCTCAATGCATACAGTTGCAGACACACAGACGGTCTCCCCGTACCACCACGCGACGCCTCGGCCAGTCTATGGTGTCAGCAGGGTGCTTACGCCGATACGCTGCAAGCGGGATCGTCGACAGACGACATGAAGGCGAAGACGATGGCAAAGCAAGCCAAACCGAAAAGCGGCGAGCTTTCCAGGTAGAAGCACCAGACACAAAACCCAGGCCAGGCGTGAAGGTGTACCGCACGGTGAGGCAGAAACAAAGCGAGGGCTCAAACACAAGCACACGTGTGTGTATCCAAGCATGCATCGGCCAAGCATCGACCAAGAATCGAGCAATCAGTCGAGCAAACCATCTCGCCTGTGCTCGCGCACACAACCGGTATACGACTGAAGCAGTGCGAAGCTCAAAAACAAAGCAGAACACAGCAGGGCAGAGTAGCCTATGCCAAGCCATCGAAGCCAATCAACTCGAAGCCAGGCAAGGCCGATAAAAAGTGTTACTCAAGGTCAGCGGCTTTCGCAGAGAACCGCGAAGTGCACATTTGGGAAAGTGCTGATGCCAACGGATTTTATCACAGTAACATGATCAGTGGAGAAGCAGGGTATCGATCCCTGTACCTCTCGCATGCTAAGCGAGCGCTCTACCATTTGAGCTACATCCCCAGGATAGCAACCCAACCGCTCTACCACCATAACAACAAACACACACGACACACAACACGCCAACGCAATCGAACGCAAATCGCACCTCTTCACCGCCTCTAGCGCGTCTACCCATCGCACCGACAGCACACACGCTCGCCCATCGCTTCGTGCTCCAACAGGGGTTGCCCACCCGACGATCGGCATTCTCTCTACTCGCTCACGACCTGCGGGCCTCGTTGAACCAAGGCCAGAACTCGCTGCCAGACATTGCTGCTGCTCTCCACCTTCGCTCCTCAATGCATACAGTTGCAGACACACAGACGGTCTCCCCGTGCCACCACGCGACGCCTCGGCCAGTCTATGGTGTCAGCAGGGTGCTTACGCCGATACGCTGCAAGCGGGATCGTCGACAGACGACATGAAGGCGAAGACGATGGCAAAGCAAGCCAAACCGAAAAGCGGCGAGCTTTCCAGGTAGAAGCACCAGACACAAAACCCAGGCCAGGCGTGAAGGTGTACCGCACGGTGAGGCAGAAACAAAGCGAGGGCTCAAACACAAGCACACGTGTGTGTATCCAAGCATGCATCGGCCAAGCATCGACCAAGAATCGAGCAATCAGTCGAGCAAACCATCTCGCCTGTGCTCGCGCACACAACCGGTATACGACTGAAGCAGTGCGAAGCTCAAAAACAAAGCAGAACACAGCAGGGCAGAGTAGCCTATGCCAAGCCATCGAAGCCAATCAACTCGAAGCCAGGCAAGGCCGATAAAAAGTGTTACTCAAGGTCAGCGGCTTTCGCAGAGAACCGCGAAGTGCACATTTGGGAAAGTGCTGATGCCAACGGATTTTATCACAGTAACATGATCAGTGGAGAAGCAGGGTATCGATCCCTGTACCTCTCGCATGCTAAGCGAGCGCTCTACCATTTGAGCTACATCCCCAGGATAGCAACCCAACCGCTCTACCACCATAACAACAAACACACACGACACACAACACACGCCAACGCAATCGAACGCAAATCGCACCTCTTCACCGCCTCTAGCGCGTCTACCCATCGCACCGACAGCACACACGCTCGCCCATCGCTTCGTGCTCCAACAGGGGTTGCCCACCCGACGATCGGCATTCTCTCTACTCGCTCACGACCTGCGGGCCTCGTTGAACCAAGGCCAGAACTCGCTGTCAGACATTGCTGCTGCTCTCCACCTTCGCTCCTCAATGCATACAGTTGCAGACACACAGACGGTCTCCCCGTACCACCACGCGACGCCTCGGCCAGTCTATGGTGTCAGCAGGGTGCTTACGCCGATACGCTGCAAGCGGGATCGTCGACAGACGACATGAAGGCGAAGACGATGGCAAAGCAAGCCAAACCGAAAAGCGGCGAGCTTTCCAGGTAGAAGCACCAGACACAAAACCCAGGCCAGGCGTGAAGGTGTACCGCACGGTGAGGCAGAAACAAAGCGAGGGCTCAAACACAAGCACACGTGTGTGTATCCAAGCATGCATCGGCCAAGCATCGACCAAGAATCGAGCAATCAGTCGAGCAAACCATCTCGCCTGTGCTCGCGCACACAACCGGTATACGACTGAAGCAGTGCGAAGCTCAAAAACAAAGCAGAACACAGCAGGGCAGAGTAGCCTATGCCAAGCCATCGAAGCCAATCAACTCGAAGCCAGGCAAGGCCGATAAAAAGTGTTACTCAAGGTCAGCGGCTTTCGCAGAGAACCGCGAAGTGCACATTTGGGAAAGTGCTGATGCCAACGGATTTTATCACAGTAACATGATCAGTGGAGAAGCAGGGTATCGATCCCTGTACCTCTCGCATGCTAAGCGAGCGCTCTACCATTTGAGCTACATCCCCAGGATAGCAACCCAACCGCTCTACCACCATAACAACAAACACACACGACACACAACACGCCAACGCAATCGAACGCAAATCGCACCTCTTCACCGCCTCTAGCGCGTCTACCCATCGCACCGACAGCACACACGCTCGCCCATCGCTTCGTGCTCCAACAGGGGTTGCCCACCCGACGATCGGCATTCTCTCTACTCGCTCACGACCTGCGGGCCTCGTTGAACCAAGGCCAGAACTCGCTGCCAGACATTGCTGCTGCTCTCCACCTTCGCTCCTCAATGCATACAGTTGCAGACACACAGACGGTCTCCCCGTGCCACCACGCGACGCCTCGGCCAGTCTATGGTGTCAGCAGGGTGCTTACGCCGATACGCTGCAAGCGGGATCGTCGACAGACGACATGAAGGCGAAGACGATGGCAAAGCAAGCCAAACCGAAAAGCGGCGAGCTTTCCAGGTAGAAGCACCAGACACAAAACCCAGGCCAGGCGTGAAGGTGTACCGCACGGTGAGGCAGAAACAAAGCGAGGGCTCAAACACAAGCACACGTGTGTGTATCCAAGCATGCATCGGCCAAGCATCGACCAAGAATCGAGCAATCAGTCGAGCAAACCATCTCGCCTGTGCTCGCGCACACAACCGGTATACGACTGAAGCAGTGCGAAGCTCAAAAACAAAGCAGAACACAGCAGGGCAGAGTAGCCTATGCCAAGCCATCGAAGCCAATCAACTCGAAGCCAGGCAAGGCCGATAAAAAGTGTTACTCAAGGTCAGCGGCTTTCGCAGAGAACCGCGAAGTGCACATTTGGGAAAGTGCTGATGCCAACGGATTTTATCACAGTAACATGATCAGTGGAGAAGCAGGGTATCGATCCCTGTACCTCTCGCATGCTAAGCGAGCGCTCTACCATTTGAGCTACATCCCCAGGATAGCAACCCAACCGCTCTACCACCATAACAACAAACACACACGACACACAACACACGCCAACGCAATCGAACGCAAATCGCACCTCTTCACCGCCTCTAGCGCGTCTACCCATCGCACCGACAGCACACACGCTCGCCCATCGCTTCGTGCTCCAACAGGGGTTGCCCACCCGACGATCGGCATTCTCTCTACTCGCTCACGACCTGCGGGCCTCGTTGAACCAAGGCCAGAACTCGCTGTCAGACATTGCTGCTGCTCTCCACCTTCGCTCCTCAATGCATACAGTTGCAGACACACAGACGGTCTCCCCGTACCACCACGCGACGCCTCGGCCAGTCTATGGTGTCAGCAGGGTGCTTACGCCGATACGCTGCAAGCGGGATCGTCGACAGACGACATGAAGGCGAAGACGATGGCAAAGCAAGCCAAACCGAAAAGCGGCGAGCTTTCCAGGTAGAAGCACCAGACACAAAACCCAGGCCAGGCGTGAAGGTGTACCGCACGGTGAGGCAGAAACAAAGCGAGGGCTCAAACACAAGCACACGTGTGTGTATCCAAGCATGCATCGGCCAAGCATCGACCAAGAATCGAGCAATCAGTCGAGCAAACCATCTCGCCTGTGCTCGCGCACACAACCGGTATACGACTGAAGCAGTGCGAAGCTCAAAAACAAAGCAGAACACAGCAGGGCAGAGTAGCCTATGCCAAGCCATCGAAGCCAATCAACTCGAAGCCAGGCAAGGCCGATAAAAAGTGTTACTCAAGGTCAGCGGCTTTCGCAGAGAACCGCGAAGTGCACATTTGGGAAAGTGCTGATGCCAACGGATTTTATCACAGTAACATGATCAGTGGAGAAGCAGGGTATCGATCCCTGTACCTCTCGCATGCTAAGCGAGCGCTCTACCATTTGAGCTACATCCCCAGGATAGCAACCCAACCGCTCTACCACCATAACAACAAACACACACGACACACAACACGCCAACGCAATCGAACGCAAATCGCACCTCTTCACCGCCTCTAGCGCGTCTACCCATCGCACCGACAGCACACACGCTCGCCCATCGCTTCGTGCTCCAACAGGGGTTGCCCACCCGACGATCGGCATTCTCTCTACTCGCTCACGACCTGCGGGCCTCGTTGAACCAAGGCCAGAACTCGCTGCCAGACATTGCTGCTGCTCTCCACCTTCGCTCCTCAATGCATACAGTTGCAGACACACAGACGGTCTCCCCGTGCCACCACGCGACGCCTCGGCCAGTCTATGGTGTCAGCAGGGTGCTTACGCCGATACGCTGCAAGCGGGATCGTCGACAGACGACATGAAGGCGAAGACGATGGCAAAGCAAGCCAAACCGAAAAGCGGCGAGCTTTCCAGGTAGAAGCACCAGACACAAAACCCAGGCCAGGCGTGAAGGTGTACCGCACGGTGAGGCAGAAACAAAGCGAGGGCTCAAACACAAGCACACGTGTGTGTATCCAAGCATGCATCGGCCAAGCATCGACCAAGAATCGAGCAATCAGTCGAGCAAACCATCTCGCCTGTGCTCGCGCACACAACCGGTATACGACTGAAGCAGTGCGAAGCTCAAAAACAAAGCAGAACACAGCAGGGCAGAGTAGCCTATGCCAAGCCATCGAAGCCAATCAACTCGAAGCCAGGCAAGGCCGATAAAAAGTGTTACTCAAGGTCAGCGGCTATCGCAGAGAACCGCGAAGTGCACATTTGGGAAAGTGCTGATGCCAACGGATTTTATCACAGTAACATGATCAGTGGAGAAGCAGGGTATCGATCCCTGTACCTCTCGCATGCTAAGCGAGCGCTCTACCATTTGAGCTACATCCCCAGGATAGCAACCCAACCGCTCTACCACCATAACAACAAACACACACGACACACAACACGCCAACGCAATCGAACGCAAATCGCACCTCTTCACCGCCTCTAGCGCGTCTACCCATCGCACCGACAGCACACACGCTCGCCCATCGCTTCGTGCTCCAACAGGGGTTGCCCACCCGACGATCGGCATTCTCTCTACTCGCTCACGACCTGCGGGCCTCGTTGAACCAAGGCCAGAACTCGCTGCCAGACATTGCTGCTGCTCTCCACCTTCGCTCCTCAATGCATACAGTTGCAGACACACAGACGGTCTCCCCGTGCCACCACGCGACGCCTCGGCCAGTCTATGGTGTCAGCAGGGTGCTTACGCCGATACGCTGCAAGCGGGATCGTCGACAGACGACATGAAGGCGAAGACGATGGCAAAGCAAGCCAAACCGAAAAGCGGCGAGCTTTCCAGGTAGAAGCACCAGACACAAAACCCAGGCCAGGCGTGAAGGTGTACCGCACGGTGAGGCAGAAACAAAGCGAGGGCTCAAACACAAGCACACGTGTGTGTATCCAAGCATGCATCGGCCAAGCATCGACCAAGAATCGAGCAATCAGTCGAGCAAACCATCTCGCCTGTGCTCGCGCACACAACCGGTATACGACTGAAGCAGTGCGAAGCTCAAAAACAAAGCAGAACACAGCAGGGCAGAGTAGCCTATGCCAAGCCATCGAAGCCAATCAACTCGAAGCCAGGCAAGGCCGATAAAAGTGTTACTCAAGGTCAGCGGCTTTCGCAGAGAACCGCGAAGTGCACATTTGGGAAAGTGCTGATGCCAACGGATTTTATCACAGTAACATGATCAGTGGAGAAGCAGGGTATCGATCCCTGTACCTCTCGCATGCTAAGCGAGCGCTCTACCATTTGAGCTACATCCCCAGGATAGCAACCCAACCGCTCTACCACCATAACAACAAACACACACGACACACAACACACGCCAACGCAATCGAACGCAAATCGCACCTCTTCACCGCCTCTAGCGCGTCTACCCATCGCACCGACAGCACACACGCTCGCCCATCGCTTCGTGCTCCAACAGGGGTTGCCCACCCGACGATCGGCATTCTCTCTACTCGCTCACGACCTGCGGGCCTCGTTGAACCAAGGCCAGAACTCGCTGCCAGACATTGCTGCTGCTCTCCACCTTCGCTCCTCAATGCATACAGTTGCAGACACACAGACGGTCTCCCCGTACCACCACGCGACGCCTCGGCCAGTCTATGGTGTCAGCAGGGTGCTTACGCCGATACGCTGCAAGCGGGATCGTCGACAGACGACATGAAGGCGAAGACGATGGCAAAGCAAGCCAAACCGAAAAGCGGCGAGCTTTCCAGGTAGAAGCACCAGACACAAAACCCAGGCCAGGCGTGAAGGTGTACCGCACGGTGAGGCAGAAACAAAGCGAGGGCTCAAACACAAGCACACGTGTGTGTATCCAAGCATGCATCGGCCAAGCATCGACCAAGAATCGAGCAATCAGTCGAGCAAACCATCTCGCCTGTGCTCGCGCACACAACCGGTATACGACTGAAGCAGTGCGAAGCTCAAAAACAAAGCAGAACACAGCAGGGCAGAGTAGCCTATGCCAAGCCATCGAAGCCAATCAACTCGAAGCCAGGCAAGGCCGATAAAAAGTGTTACTCAAGGTCAGCGGCTTTCGCAGAGAACCGCGAAGTGCACATTTGGGAAAGTGCTGATGCCAACGGATTTTATCACAGTAACATGATCAGTGGAGAAGCAGGGTATCGATCCCTGTACCTCTCGCATGCTAAGCGAGCGCTCTACCATTTGAGCTACATCCCCAGGATAGCAACCCAACCGCTCTACCACCATAACAACAAACACACACGACACACAACACACGCCAACGCAATCGAACGCAAATCGCACCTCTTCACCGCCTCTAGCGCGTCTACCCATCGCACCGACAGCACACACGCTCGCCCATCGCTTCGTGCTCCAACAGGGGTTGCCCACCCGACGATCGGCATTCTCTCTACTCGCTCACGACCTGCGGGCCTCGTTGAACCAAGGCCAGAACTCGCTGCCAGACATTGCTGCTGCTCTCCACCTTCGCTCCTCAATGCATACAGTTGCAGACACACAGACGGTCTCCCCGTACCACCACGCGACGCCTCGGCCAGTCTATGGTGTCAGCAGGGTGCTTACGCCGATACGCTGCAAGCGGGATCGTCGACAGACGACATGAAGGCGAAGACGATGGCAAAGCAAGCCAAACCGAAAAGCGGCGAGCTTTCCAGGTAGAAGCACCAGACACAAAACCCAGGCCAGGCGTGAAGGTGTACCGCACGGTGAGGCAGAAACAAAGCGAGGGCTCAAACACAAGCACACGTGTGTGTATCCAAGCATGCATCGGCCAAGCATCGACCAAGAATCGAGCAATCAGTCGAGCAAACCATCTCGCCTGTGCTCGCGCACACAACCGGTATACGACTGAAGCAGTGCGAAGCTCAAAAACAAAGCAGAACACAGCAGGGCAGAGTAGCCTATGCCAAGCCATCGAAGCCAATCAACTCGAAGCCAGGCAAGGCCGATAAAAAGTGTTACTCAAGGTCAGCGGCTATCGCAGAGAACCGCGAAGTGCACATTTGGGAAAGTGCTGATGCCAACGGATTTTATCACAGTAACATGATCAGTGGAGAAGCAGGGTATCGATCCCTGTACCTCTCGCATGCTAAGCGAGCGCTCTACCATTTGAGCTACATCCCCAGGATAGCAACCCAACCGCTCTACCACCATAACAACAAACACACACGACACACAACACACGCCAACGCAATCGAACGCAAATCGCACCTCTTCACCGCCTCTAGCGCGTCTACCCATCGCACCGACAGCACACACGCTCGCCCATCGCTTCGTGCTCCAACAGGGGTTGCCCACCCGACGATCGGCATTCTCTCTACTCGCTCACGACCTGCGGGCCTCGTTGAACCAAGGCCAGAACTCGCTGCCAGACATTGCTGCTGCTCTCCACCTTCGCTCCTCAATGCATACAGTTGCAGACACACAGACGGTCTCCCCGTACCACCACGCGACGCCTCGGCCAGTCTATGGTGTCAGCAGGGTGCTTACGCCGATACGCTGCAAGCGGGATCGTCGACAGACGACATGAAGGCGAAGACGATGGCAAAGCAAGCCAAACCGAAAAGCGGCGAGCTTTCCAGGTAGAAGCACCAGACACAAAACCCAGGCCAGGCGTGAAGGTGTACCGCACGGTGAGGCAGAAACAAAGCGAGGGCTCAAACACAAGCACACGTGTGTGTATCCAAGCATGCATCGGCCAAGCATCGACCAAGAATCGAGCAATCAGTCGAGCAAACCATCTCGCCTGTGCTCGCGCACACAACCGGTATACGACTGAAGCAGTGCGAAGCTCAAAAACAAAGCAGAACACAGCAGGGCAGAGTAGCCTATGCCAAGCCATCGAAGCCAATCAACTCGAAGCCAGGCAAGGCCGATAAAAAGTGTTACTCAAGGTCAGCGGCTATCGCAGAGAACCGCGAAGTGCACATTTGGGAAAGTGCTGATGCCAACGGATTTTATCACAGTAACATGATCAGTGGAGAAGCAGGGTATCGATCCCTGTACCTCTCGCATGCTAAGCGAGCGCTCTACCATTTGAGCTACATCCCCAGGATAGCAACCCAACCGCTCTACCACCATAACAACAAACATACACGACACACAACACGCCAACGCAATCGAACGCAAATCGCACCTCTTCACCGCCTCTAGCGCGTCTACCCATCGCACCGACAGCACACACGCTCGCCCATCGCTTCGTGCTCCAACAGGGGTTGCCCACCCGACGATCGGCATTCTCTCTACTCGCTCACGACCTGCGGGCCTCGTTGAACCAAGGCCAGAACTCGCTGCCAGACATTGCTGCTGCTCTCCACCTTCGCTCCTCAATGCATACAGTTGCAGACACACAGACGGTCTCCCCGTGCCACCACGCGACGCCTCGGCCAGTCTATGGTGTCAGCAGGGTGCTTACGCCGATACGCTGCAAGCGGGATCGTCGACAGACGACATGAAGGCGAAGACGATGGCAAAGCAAGCCAAACCGAAAAGCGGCGAGCTTTCCAGGTAGAAGCACCAGACACAAAACCCAGGCCAGGCGTGAAGGTGTACCGCACGGTGAGGCAGAAACAAAGCGAGGGCTCAAACACAAGCACACGTGTGTGTATCCAAGCATGCATCGGCCAAGCATCGACCAAGAATCGAGCAATCAGTCGAGCAAACCATCTCGCCTGTGCTCGCGCACACAACCGGTATACGACTGAAGCAGTGCGAAGCTCAAAAACAAAGCAGAACACAGCAGGGCAGAGTAGCCTATGCCAAGCCATCGAAGCCAATCAACTCGAAGCCAGGCAAGGCCGATAAAAAGTGTTACTCAAGGTCAGCGGCTTTCGCAGAGAACCGCGAAGTGCACATTTGGGAAAGTGCTGATGCCAACGGATTTTATCACAGTAACATGATCAGTGGAGAAGCAGGGTATCGATCCCTGTACCTCTCGCATGCTAAGCGAGCGCTCTACCATTTGAGCTACATCCCCAGGATAGCAACCCAACCGCTCTACCACCATAACAACAAACACACACGACACACAACACACGCCAACGCAATCGAACGCAAATCGCACCTCTTCACCGCCTCTAGCGCGTCTACCCATCGCACCGACAGCACACACGCTCACCCATCGCTTCGTGCTCCAACAGGGGTTGCCCACCCGACGATCGGCATTCTCTCTACTCGCTCACGACCTGCGGGCCTCGTTGAACCAAGGCCAGAACTCGCTGCCAGACATTGCTGCTGCTCTCCACCTTCGCTCCTCAATGCATACAGTTGCAGACACACAGACGGTCTCCCCGTGCCACCACGCGACGCCTCGGCCAGTCTATGGTGTCAGCAGGGTGCTTACGCCGATACGCTGCAAGCGGGATCGTCGACAGACGACATGAAGGCGAAGACGATGGCAAAGCAAGCCAAACCGAAAAGCGGCGAGCTTTCCAGGTAGAAGCACCAGACACAAAACCCAGGCCAGGCGTGAAGGTGTACCGCACGGTGAGGCAGAAACAAAGCGAGGGCTCAAACACAAGCACACGTGTGTGTATCCAAGCATGCATCGGCCAAGCATCGACCAAGAATCGAGCAATCAGTCGAGCAAACCATCTCGCCTGTGCTCGCGCACACAACCGGTATACGACTGAAGCAGTGCGAAGCTCAAAAACAAAGCAGAACACAGCAGGGCAGAGTAGCCTATGCCAAGCCATCGAAGCCAATCAACTCGAAGCCAGGCAAGGCCGATAAAAAGTGTTACTCAAGGTCAGCGGCTTTCGCAGAGAACCGCGAAGTGCACATTTGGGAAAGTGCTGATGCCAACGGATTTTATCACAGTAACATGATCAGTGGAGAAGCAGGGTATCGATCCCTGTACCTCTCGCATGCTAAGCGAGCGCTCTACCATTTGAGCTACATCCCCAGGATAGCAACCCAACCGCTCTACCACCATAACAACAAACACACACGACACACAACACACGCCAACGCAATCGAACGCAAATCGCACCTCTTCACCGCCTCTAGCGCGTCTACCCATCGCACCGACAGCACACACGCTCGCCCATCGCTTCGTGCTCCAACAGGGGTTGCCCACCCGACGATCGGCATTCTCTCTACTCGCTCACGACCTGCGGGCCTCGTTGAACCAAGGCCAGAACTCGCTGCCAGACATTGCTGCTGCTCTCCACCTTCGCTCCTCAATGCATACAGTTGCAGACACACAGACGGTCTCCCCGTACCACCACGCGACGCCTCGGCCAGTCTATGGTGTCAGCAGGGTGCTTACGCCGATACGCTGCAAGCGGGATCGTCGACAGACGACATGAAGGCGAAGACGATGGCAAAGCAAGCCAAACCGAAAAGCGGCGAGCTTTCCAGGTAGAAGCACCAGACACAAAACCCAGGCCAGGCGTGAAGGTGTACCGCACGGTGAGGCAGAAACAAAGCGAGGGCTCAAACACAAGCACACGTGTGTGTATCCAAGCATGCATCGGCCAAGCATCGACCAAGAATCGAGCAATCAGTCGAGCAAACCATCTCGCCTGTGCTCGCGCACACAACCGGTATACGACTGAAGCAGTGCGAAGCTCAAAAACAAAGCAGAACACAGCAGGGCAGAGTAGCCTATGCCAAGCCATCGAAGCCAATCAACTCGAAGCCAGGCAAGGCCGATAAAAAGTGTTACTCAAGGTCAGCGGCTATCGCAGAGAACCGCGAAGTGCACATTTGGGAAAGTGCTGATGCCAACGGATTTTATCACAGTAACATGATCAGTGGAGAAGCAGGGTATCGATCCCTGTACCTCTCGCATGCTAAGCGAGCGCTCTACCATTTGAGCTACATCCCCAGGATAGCAACCCAACCGCTCTACCACCATAACAACAAACACACACGACACACAACACGCCAACGCAATCGAACGCAAATCGCACCTCTTCACCGCCTCTAGCGCGTCTACCCATCGCACCGACAGCACACACGCTCGCCCATCGCTTCGTGCTCCAACAGGGGTTGCCCACCCGACGATCGGCATTCTCTCTACTCGCTCACGACCTGCGGGCCTCGTTGAACCAAGGCCAGAACTCGCTGCCAGACATTGCTGCTGCTCTCCACCTTCGCTCCTCAATGCATACAGTTGCAGACACACAGACGGTCTCCCCGTGCCACCACGCGACGCCTCGGCCAGTCTATGGTGTCAGCAGGGTGCTTACGCCGATACGCTGCAAGCGGGATCGTCGACAGACGACATGAAGGCGAAGACGATGGCAAAGCAAGCCAAACCGAAAAGCGGCGAGCTTTCCAGGTAGAAGCACCAGACACAAAACCCAGGCCAGGCGTGAAGGTGTACCGCACGGTGAGGCAGAAACAAAGCGAGGGCTCAAACACAAGCACACGTGTGTGTATCCAAGCATGCATCGGCCAAGCATCGACCAAGAATCGAGCAATCAGTCGAGCAAACCATCTCGCCTGTGCTCGCGCACACAACCGGTATACGACTGAAGCAGTGCGAAGCTCAAAAACAAAGCAGAACACAGCAGGGCAGAGTAGCCTATGCCAAGCCATCGAAGCCAATCAACTCGAAGCCAGGCAAGGCCGATAAAAAGTGTTACTCAAGGTCAGCGGCTATCGCAGAGAACCGCGAAGTGCACATTTGGGAAAGTGCTGATGCCAACGGATTTTATCACAGTAACATGATCAGTGGAGAAGCAGGGTATCGATCCCTGTACCTCTCGCATGCTAAGCGAGCGCTCTACCATTTGAGCTACATCCCCAGGATAGCAACCCAACCGCTCTACCACCATAACAACAAACACACACGACACACAACACGCCAACGCAATCGAACGCAAATCGCACCTCTTCACCGCCTCTAGCGCGTCTACCCATCGCACCGACAGCACACACGCTCGCCCATCGCTTCGTGCTCCAACAGGGGTTGCCCACCCGACGATCGGCATTCTCTCTACTCGCTCACGACCTGCGGGCCTCGTTGAACCAAGGCCAGAACTCGCTGCCAGACATTGCTGCTGCTCTCCACCTTCGCTCCTCAATGCATACAGTTGCAGACACACAGACGGTCTCCCCGTGCCACCACGCGACGCCTCGGCCAGTCTATGGTGTCAGCAGGGTGCTTACGCCGATACGCTGCAAGCGGGATCGTCGACAGACGACATGAAGGCGAAGACGATGGCAAAGCAAGCCAAACCGAAAAGCGGCGAGCTTTCCAGGTAGAAGCACCAGACACAAAACCCAGGCCAGGCGTGAAGGTGTACCGCACGGTGAGGCAGAAACAAAGCGAGGGCTCAAACACAAGCACACGTGTGTGTATCCAAGCATGCATCGGCCAAGCATCGACCAAGAATCGAGCAATCAGTCGAGCAAACCATCTCGCCTGTGCTCGCGCACACAACCGGTATACGACTGAAGCAGTGCGAAGCTCAAAAACAAAGCAGAACACAGCAGGGCAGAGTAGCCTATGCCAAGCCATCGAAGCCAATCAACTCGAAGCCAGGCAAGGCCGATAAAAAGTGTTACTCAAGGTCAGCGGCTATCGCAGAGAACCGCGAAGTGCACATTTGGGAAAGTGCTGATGCCAACGGATTTTATCACAGTAACATGATCAGTGGAGAAGCAGGGTATCGATCCCTGTACCTCTCGCATGCTAAGCGAGCGCTCTACCATTTGAGCTACATCCCCAGGATAGCAACCCAACCGCTCTACCACCATAACAACAAACACACACGACACACAACACGCCAACGCAATCGAACGCAAATCGCACCTCTTCACCGCCTCTAGCGCGTCTACCCATCGCACCGACAGCACACACGCTCGCCCATCGCTTCGTGCTCCAACAGGGGTTGCCCACCCGACGATCGGCATTCTCTCTACTCGCTCACGACCTGCGGGCCTCGTTGAACCAAGGCCAGAACTCGCTGCCAGACATTGCTGCTGCTCTCCACCTTCGCTCCTCAATGCATACAGTTGCAGACACACAGACGGTCTCCCCGTGCCACCACGCGACGCCTCGGCCAGTCTATGGTGTCAGCAGGGTGCTTACGCCGATACGCTGCAAGCGGGATCGTCGACAGACGACATGAAGGCGAAGACGATGGCAAAGCAAGCCAAACCGAAAAGCGGCGAGCTTTCCAGGTAGAAGCACCAGACACAAAACCCAGGCCAGGCGTGAAGGTGTACCGCACGGTGAGGCAGAAACAAAGCGAGGGCTCAAACACAAGCACACGTGTGTGTATCCAAGCATGCATCGGCCAAGCATCGACCAAGAATCGAGCAATCAGTCGAGCAAACCATCTCGCCTGTGCTCGCGCACACAACCGGTATACGACTGAAGCAGTGCGAAGCTCAAAAACAAAGCAGAACACAGCAGGGCAGAGTAGCCTATGTCAAGCCATCGAAGCCAATCAACTCGAAGCCAGGCAAGGCCGATAAAAAGTGTTACTCAAGGTCAGCGGCTATCGCAGAGAACCGCGAAGTGCACATTTGGGAAAGTGCTGATGCCAACGGATTTTATCACAGTAACATGATCAGTGGAGAAGCAGGGTATCGATCCCTGTACCTCTCGCATGCTAAGCGAGCGCTCTACCATTTGAGCTACATCCCCAGGATAGCAACCCAACCGCTCTACCACCATAACAACAAACACACACGACACACAACACGCCAACGCAATCGAACGCAAATCGCACCTCTTCACCGCCTCTAGCGCGTCTACCCATCGCACCGACAGCACACACGCTCGCCCATCGCTTCGTGCTCCAACAGGGGTTGCCCACCCGACGATCGGCATTCTCTCTACTCGCTCACGACCTGCGGGCCTCGTTGAACCAAGGCCAGAACTCGCTGCCAGACATTGCTGCTGCTCTCCACCTTCGCTCCTCAATGCATACAGTTGCAGACACACAGACGGTCTCCCCGTACCACCACGCGACGCCTCGGCCAGTCTATGGTGTCAGCAGGGTGCTTACGCCGATACGCTGCAAGCGGGATCGTCGACAGACGACATGAAGGCGAAGACGATGGCAAAGCAAGCCAAACCGAAAAGCGGCGAGCTTTCCAGGTAGAAGCACCAGACACAAAACCCAGGCCAGGCGTGAAGGTGTACCGCACGGTGAGGCAGAAACAAAGCGAGGGCTCAAACACAAGCACACGTGTGTGTATCCAAGCATGCATCGGCCAAGCATCGACCAAGAATCGAGCAATCAGTCGAGCAAACCATCTCGCCTGTGCTCGCGCACACAACCGGTATACGACTGAAGCAGTGCGAAGCTCAAAAACAAAGCAGAACACAGCAGGGCAGAGTAGCCTATGCCAAGCCATCGAAGCCAATCAACTCGAAGCCAGGCAAGGCCGATAAAAAGTGTTACTCAAGGTCAGCGGCTTTCGCAGAGAACCGCGAAGTGCACATTTGGGAAAGTGCTGATGCCAACGGATTTTATCACAGTAACATGATCAGTGGAGAAGCAGGGTATCGATCCCTGTACCTCTCGCATGCTAAGCGAGCGCTCTACCATTTGAGCTACATCCCCAGGATAGCAACCCAACCGCTCTACCACCATAACAACAAACACACACGACACACAACACACGCCAACGCAATCGAACGCAAATCGCACCTCTTCACCGCCTCTAGCGCGTCTACCCATCGCACCGACAGCACACACGCTCGCCCATCGCTTCGTGCTCCAACAGGGGTTGCCCACCCGACGATCGGCATTCTCTCTACTCGCTCACGACCTGCGGGCCTCGTTGAACCAAGGCAGAACTCGCTGCCAGACATTGCTGCTGCTCTCCACCTTCGCTCCTCAATGCATACAGTTGCAGACACACAGACGGTCTCCCCGTACCACCACGCGACGCCTCGGCCAGTCTATGGTGTCAGCAGGGTGCTTACGCCGATACGCTGCAAGCGGGATCGTCGACAGACGACATGAAGGCGAAGACGATGGCAAAGCAAGCCAAACCGAAAAGCGGCGAGCTTTCCAGGTAGAAGCACCAGACACAGAACCCAGGCCAGGCGTGAAGGTGTACCGCACGGTGAGGCAGAAACAAAGCGAGGGCTCAAACACAAGCACACGTGTGTGTATCCAAGCATGCATCGGCCAAGCATCGACCAAGAATCGAGCAATCAGTCGAGCAAACCATCTCGCCTGTGCTCGCGCACACAACCGGTATACGACTGAAGCAGTGCGAAGCTCAAAAACAAAGCAGAACACAGCAGGGCAGAGTAGCCTATGCCAAGCCATCGAAGCCAATCAACTCGAAGCCAGGCAAGGCCGATAAAAAGTGTTACTCAAGGTCAGCGGCTTTCGCAGAGAACCGCGAAGTGCACATTTGGGAAAGTGCTGATGCCAACGGATTTTATCACAGTAACATGATCAGTGGAGAAGCAGGGTATCGATCCCTGTACCTCTCGCATGCTAAGCGAGCGCTCTACCATTTGAGCTACATCCCCAGGATAGCAACCCAACCGCTCTACCACCATAACAACAAACACACACGACACACAACACGCCAACGCAATCGAACGCAAATCGCACCTCTTCACCGCCTCTAGCGCGTCTACCCATCGCACCGACAGCACACACGCTCGCCCATCGCTTCGTGCTCCAACAGGGGTTGCCCACCCGACGATCGGCATTCTCTCTACTCGCTCACGACCTGCGGGCCTCGTTGAACCAAGGCAGAACTCGCTGCCAGACATTGCTGCTGCTCTCCACCTTCGCTCCTCAATGCATACAGTTGCAGACACACAGACGGTCTCCCCGTGCCACCACGCGACGCCTCGGCCAGTCTATGGTGTCAGCAGGGTGCTTACGCCGATACGCTGCAAGCGGGATCGTCGACAGACGACATGAAGGCGAAGACGATGGCAAAGCAAGCCAAACCGAAAAGCGGCGAGCTTTCCAGGTAGAAGCACCAGACACAAAACCCAGGCCAGGCGTGAAGGTGTACCGCACGGTGAGGCAGAAACAAAGCGAGGGCTCAAACACAAGCACACGTGTGTGTATCCAAGCATGCATCGGCCAAGCATCGACCAAGAATCGAGCAATCAGTCGAGCAAACCATCTCGCCTGTGCTCGCGCACACAACCGGTATACGACTGAAGCAGTGCGAAGCTCAAAAACAAAGCAGAACACAGCAGGGCAGAGTAGCCTATGCCAAGCCATCGAAGCCAATCAACTCGAAGCCAGGCAAGGCCGATAAAAAGTGTTACTCAAGGTCAGCGGCTTTCGCAGAGAACCGCGAAGTGCACATTTGGGAAAGTGCTGATGCCAACGGATTTTATCACAGTAACATGATCAGTGGAGAAGCAGGGTATCGATCCCTGTACCTCTCGCATGCTAAGCGAGCGCTCTACCATTTGAGCTACATCCCCAGGATAGCAACCCAACCGCTCTACCACCATAACAACAAACACACACGACACACAACACGCCAACGCAATCGAACGCAAATCGCACCTCTTCACCGCCTCTAGCGCGTCTACCCATCGCACCGACAGCACACACGCTCGCCCATCGCTTCGTGCTCCAACAGGGGTTGCCCACCCGACGATCGGCATTCTCTCTACTCGCTCACGACCTGCGGGCCTCGTTGAACCAAGGCCAGAACTCGCTGCCAGACATTGCTGCTGCTCTCCACCTTCGCTCCTCAATGCATACAGTTGCAGACACACAGACGGTCTCCCCGTACCACCACGCGACGCCTCGGCCAGTCTATGGTGTCAGCAGGGTGCTTACGCCGATACGCTGCAAGCGGGATCGTCGACAGACGACATGAAGGCGAAGACGATGGCAAAGCAAGCCAAACCGAAAAGCGGCGAGCTTTCCAGGTAGAAGCACCAGACACAAAACCCAGGCCAGGCGTGAAGGTGTACCGCACGGTGAGGCAGAAACAAAGCGAGGGCTCAAACACAAGCACACGTGTGTGTATCCAAGCATGCATCGGCCAAGCATCGACCAAGAATCGAGCAATCAGTCGAGCAAACCATCTCGCCTGTGCTCGCGCACACAACCGGTATACGACTGAAGCAGTGCGAAGCTCAAAAACAAAGCAGAACACAGCAGGGCAGAGTAGCCTATGCCAAGCCATCGAAGCCAATCAACTCGAAGCCAGGCAAGGCCGATAAAAAGTGTTACTCAAGGTCAGCGGCTTTCGCAGAGAACCGCGAAGTGCACATTTGGGAAAGTGCTGATGCCAACGGATTTTATCACAGTAACATGATCAGTGGAGAAGCAGGGTATCGATCCCTGTACCTCTCGCATGCTAAGCGAGCGCTCTACCATTTGAGCTACATCCCCAGGATAGCAACCCAACCGCTCTACCACCATAACAACAAACACACACGACACACAACACGCCAACGCAATCGAACGCAAATCGCACCTCTTCACCGCCTCTAGCGCGTCTACCCATCGCACCGACAGCACACACGCTCGCCCATCGCTTCGTGCTCCAACAGGGGTTGCCCACCCGACGATCGGCATTCTCTCTACTCGCTCACGACCTGCGGGCCTCGTTGAACCAAGGCCAGAACTCGCTGCCAGACATTGCTGCTGCTCTCCACCTTCGCTCCTCAATGCATACAGTTGCAGACACACAGACGGTCTCCCCGTACCACCACGCGACGCCTCGGCCAGTCTATGGTGTCAGCAGGGTGCTTACGCCGATACGCTGCAAGCGGGATCGTCGACAGACGACATGAAGGCGAAGACGATGGCAAAGCAAGCCAAACCGAAAAGCGGCGAGCTTTCCAGGTAGAAGCACCAGACACAAAACCCAGGCCAGGCGTGAAGGTGTACCGCACGGTGAGGCAGAAACAAAGCGAGGGCTCAAACACAAGCACACGTGTGTGTATCCAAGCATGCATCGGCCAAGCATCGACCAAGAATCGAGCAATCAGTCGAGCAAACCATCTCGCCTGTGCTCGCGCACACAACCGGTATACGACTGAAGCAGTGCGAAGCTCAAAAACAAAGCAGAACACAGCAGGGCAGAGTAGCCTATGCCAAGCCATCGAAGCCAATCAACTCGAAGCCAGGCAAGGCCGATAAAAAGTGTTACTCAAGGTCAGCGGCTTTCGCAGAGAACCGCGAAGTGCACATTTGGGAAAGTGCTGATGCCAACGGATTTTATCACAGTAACATGATCAGTGGAGAAGCAGGGTATCGATCCCTGTACCTCTCGCATGCTAAGCGAGCGCTCTACCATTTGAGCTACATCCCCAGGATAGCAACCCAACCGCTCTACCACCATAACAACAAACACACACGACACACAACACGCCAACGCAATCGAACGCAAATCGCACCTCTTCACCGCCTCTAGCGCGTCTACCCATCGCACCGACAGCACACACGCTCGCCCATCGCTTCGTGCTCCAACAGGGGTTGCCCACCCGACGATCGGCATTCTCTCTACTCGCTCACGACCTGCGGGCCTCGTTGAACCAAGGCCAGAACTCGCTGCCAGACATTGCTGCTGCTCTCCACCTTCGCTCCTCAATGCATACAGTTGCAGACACACAGACGGTCTCCCCGTACCACCACGCGACGCCTCGGCCAGTCTATGGTGTCAGCAGGGTGCTTACGCCGATACGCTGCAAGCGGGATCGTCGACAGACGACATGAAGGCGAAGACGATGGCAAAGCAAGCCAAACCGAAAAGCGGCGAGCTTTCCAGGTAGAAGCACCAGACACAAAACCCAGGCCAGGCGTGAAGGTGTACCGCACGGTGAGGCAGAAACAAAGCGAGGGCTCAAACACAAGCACACGTGTGTGTATCCAAGCATGCATCGGCCAAGCATCGACCAAGAATCGAGCAATCAGTCGAGCAAACCATCTCGCCTGTGCTCGCGCACACAACCGGTATACGACTGAAGCAGTGCGAAGCTCAAAAACAAAGCAGAACACAGCAGGGCAGAGTAGCCTATGCCAAGCCATCGAAGCCAATCAACTCGAAGCCAGGCAAGGCCGATAAAAAGTGTTACTCAAGGTCAGCGGCTTTCGCAGAGAACCGCGAAGTGCACATTTGGGAAAGTGCTGATGCCAACGGATTTTATCACAGTAACATGATCAGTGGAGAAGCAGGGTATCGATCCCTGTACCTCTCGCATGCTAAGCGAGCGCTCTACCATTTGAGCTACATCCCCAGGATAGCAACCCAACCGCTCTACCACCATAACAACAAACACACACGACACACAACACGCCAACGCAATCGAACGCAAATCGCACCTCTTCACCGCCTCTAGCGCGTCTACCCATCGCACCGACAGCACACACGCTCGCCCATCGCTTCGTGCTCCAACAGGGGTTGCCCACCCGACGATCGGCATTCTCTCTACTCGCTCACGACCTGCGGGCCTCGTTGAACCAAGGCCAGAACTCGCTGCCAGACATTGCTGCTGCTCTCCACCTTCGCTCCTCAATGCATACAGTTGCAGACACACAGACGGTCTCCCCGTGCCACCACGCGACGCCTCGGCCAGTCTATGGTGTCAGCAGGGTGCTTACGCCGATACGCTGCAAGCGGGATCGTCGACAGACGACATGAAGGCGAAGACGATGGCAAAGCAAGCCAAACCGAAAAGCGGCGAGCTTTCCAGGTAGAAGCACCAGACACAAAACCCAGGCCAGGCGTGAAGGTGTACCGCACGGTGAGGCAGAAACAAAGCGAGGGCTCAAACACAAGCACACGTGTGTGTATCC
Source organism: Phytophthora crassamura (assembly GCA_033557995.1). NCBI lineage: Eukaryota > Oomycota > Peronosporomycetes > Peronosporales > Peronosporaceae > Phytophthora > Phytophthora crassamura. Next base: position 2,893,074 of record JAUCED010000003.1, on the reverse strand, counting down.
AAGCATGCATCGGCCAAGCATCGACCAAGAATCGAGCAATCAGTCGAGCAAACCATCTCGCCTGTGCTCGCGCACACAACCGGTATACGACTGAAGCAGTGCGAAGCTCAAAAACAAAGCAGAACACAGCAGGGCAGAGTAGCCTATGCCAAGCCATCGAAGCCAATCAACTCGAAGCCAGGCAAGGCCGATAAAAAGTGTTACTCAAGGTCAGCGGCTTTCGCAGAGAACCGCGAAGTGCACATTTGGGAAAGTGCTGATGCCAACGGATTTTATCACAGTAACATGATCAGTGGAGAAGCAGGGTATCGATCCCTGTACCTCTCGCATGCTAAGCGAGCGCTCTACCATTTGAGCTACATCCCCAGGATAGCAACCCAACCGCTCTACCACCATAACAACAAACACACACGACACACAACACACGCCAACGCAATCGAACGCAAATCGCACCTCTTCACCGCCTCTAGCGCGTCTACCCATCGCACCGACAGCACACACGCTCGCCCATCGCTTCGTGCTCCAACAGGGGTTGCCCACCCGACGATCGGCATTCTCTCTACTCGCTCACGACCTGCGGGCCTCGTTGAACCAAGGCCAGAACTCGCTGTCAGACATTGCTGCTGCTCTCCACCTTCGCTCCTCAATGCATACAGTTGCAGACACACAGACGGTCTCCCCGTACCACCACGCGACGCCTCGGCCAGTCTATGGTGTCAGCAGGGTGCTTACGCCGATACGCTGCAAGCGGGATCGTCGACAGACGACATGAAGGCGAAGACGATGGCAAAGCAAGCCAAACCGAAAAGCGGCGAGCTTTCCAGGTAGAAGCACCAGACACAAAACCCAGGCCAGGCGTGAAGGTGTACCGCACGGTGAGGCAGAAACAAAGCGAGGGCTCAAACACAAGCACACGTGTGTGTATCCAAGCATGCATCGGCCAAGCATCGACCAAGAATCGAGCAATCAGTCGAGCAAACCATCTCGCCTGTGCTCGCGCACACAACCGGTATACGACTGAAGCAGTGCGAAGCTCAAAAACAAAGCAGAACACAGCAGGGCAGAGTAGCCTATGCCAAGCCATCGAAGCCAATCAACTCGAAGCCAGGCAAGGCCGATAAAAAGTGTTACTCAAGGTCAGCGGCTTTCGCAGAGAACCGCGAAGTGCACATTTGGGAAAGTGCTGATGCCAACGGATTTTATCACAGTAACATGATCAGTGGAGAAGCAGGGTATCGATCCCTGTACCTCTCGCATGCTAAGCGAGCGCTCTACCATTTGAGCTACATCCCCAGGATAGCAACCCAACCGCTCTACCACCATAACAACAAACACACACGACACACAACACGCCAACGCAATCGAACGCAAATCGCACCTCTTCACCGCCTCTAGCGCGTCTACCCATCGCACCGACAGCACACACGCTCGCCCATCGCTTCGTGCTCCAACAGGGGTTGCCCACCCGACGATCGGCATTCTCTCTACTCGCTCACGACCTGCGGGCCTCGTTGAACCAAGGCCAGAACTCGCTGCCAGACATTGCTGCTGCTCTCCACCTTCGCTCCTCAATGCATACAGTTGCAGACACACAGACGGTCTCCCCGTGCCACCACGCGACGCCTCGGCCAGTCTATGGTGTCAGCAGGGTGCTTACGCCGATACGCTGCAAGCGGGATCGTCGACAGACGACATGAAGGCGAAGACGATGGCAAAGCAAGCCAAACCGAAAAGCGGCGAGCTTTCCAGGTAGAAGCACCAGACACAAAACCCAGGCCAGGCGTGAAGGTGTACCGCACGGTGAGGCAGAAACAAAGCGAGGGCTCAAACACAAGCACACGTGTGTGTATCCAAGCATGCATCGGCCAAGCATCGACCAAGAATCGAGCAATCAGTCGAGCAAACCATCTCGCCTGTGCTCGCGCACACAACCGGTATACGACTGAAGCAGTGCGAAGCTCAAAAACAAAGCAGAACACAGCAGGGCAGAGTAGCCTATGCCAAGCCATCGAAGCCAATCAACTCGAAGCCAGGCAAGGCCGATAAAAAGTGTTACTCAAGGTCAGCGGCTATCGCAGAGAACCGCGAAGTGCACATTTGGGAAAGTGCTGATGCCAACGGATTTTATCACAGTAACATGATCAGTGGAGAAGCAGGGTATCGATCCCTGTACCTCTCGCATGCTAAGCGAGCGCTCTACCATTTGAGCTACATCCCCAGGATAGCAACCCAACCGCTCTACCACCATAACAACAAACACACACGACACACAACACGCCAACGCAATCGAACGCAAATCGCACCTCTTCACCGCCTCTAGCGCGTCTACCCATCGCACCGACAGCACACACGCTCGCCCATCGCTTCGTGCTCCAACAGGGGTTGCCCACCCGACGATCGGCATTCTCTCTACTCGCTCACGACCTGCGGGCCTCGTTGAACCAAGGCCAGAACTCGCTGCCAGACATTGCTGCTGCTCTCCACCTTCGCTCCTCAATGCATACAGTTGCAGACACACAGACGGTCTCCCCGTGCCACCACGCGACGCCTCGGCCAGTCTATGGTGTCAGCAGGGTGCTTACGCCGATACGCTGCAAGCGGGATCGTCGACAGACGACATGAAGGCGAAGACGATGGCAAAGCAAGCCAAACCGAAAAGCGGCGAGCTTTCCAGGTAGAAGCACCAGACACAAAACCCAGGCCAGGCGTGAAGGTGTACCGCACGGTGAGGCAGAAACAAAGCGAGGGCTCAAACACAAGCACACGTGTGTGTATCCAAGCATGCATCGGCCAAGCATCGACCAAGAATCGAGCAATCAGTCGAGCAAACCATCTCGCCTGTGCTCGCGCACACAACCGGTATACGACTGAAGCAGTGCGAAGCTCAAAAACAAAGCAGAACACAGCAGGGCAGAGTAGCCTATGCCAAGCCATCGAAGCCAATCAACTCGAAGCCAGGCAAGGCCGATAAAAGTGTTACTCAAGGTCAGCGGCTTTCGCAGAGAACCGCGAAGTGCACATTTGGGAAAGTGCTGATGCCAACGGATTTTATCACAGTAACATGATCAGTGGAGAAGCAGGGTATCGATCCCTGTACCTCTCGCATGCTAAGCGAGCGCTCTACCATTTGAGCTACATCCCCAGGATAGCAACCCAACCGCTCTACCACCATAACAACAAACACACACGACACACAACACACGCCAACGCAATCGAACGCAAATCGCACCTCTTCACCGCCTCTAGCGCGTCTACCCATCGCACCGACAGCACACACGCTCGCCCATCGCTTCGTGCTCCAACAGGGGTTGCCCACCCGACGATCGGCATTCTCTCTACTCGCTCACGACCTGCGGGCCTCGTTGAACCAAGGCCAGAACTCGCTGCCAGACATTGCTGCTGCTCTCCACCTTCGCTCCTCAATGCATACAGTTGCAGACACACAGACGGTCTCCCCGTACCACCACGCGACGCCTCGGCCAGTCTATGGTGTCAGCAGGGTGCTTACGCCGATACGCTGCAAGCGGGATCGTCGACAGACGACATGAAGGCGAAGACGATGGCAAAGCAAGCCAAACCGAAAAGCGGCGAGCTTTCCAGGTAGAAGCACCAGACACAAAACCCAGGCCAGGCGTGAAGGTGTACCGCACGGTGAGGCAGAAACAAAGCGAGGGCTCAAACACAAGCACACGTGTGTGTATCCAAGCATGCATCGGCCAAGCATCGACCAAGAATCGAGCAATCAGTCGAGCAAACCATCTCGCCTGTGCTCGCGCACACAACCGGTATACGACTGAAGCAGTGCGAAGCTCAAAAACAAAGCAGAACACAGCAGGGCAGAGTAGCCTATGCCAAGCCATCGAAGCCAATCAACTCGAAGCCAGGCAAGGCCGATAAAAAGTGTTACTCAAGGTCAGCGGCTATCGCAGAGAACCGCGAAGTGCACATTTGGGAAAGTGCTGATGCCAACGGATTTTATCACAGTAACATGATCAGTGGAGAAGCAGGGTATCGATCCCTGTACCTCTCGCATGCTAAGCGAGCGCTCTACCATTTGAGCTACATCCCCAGGATAGCAACCCAACCGCTCTACCACCATAACAACAAACACACACGACACACAACACACGCCAACGCAATCGAACGCAAATCGCACCTCTTCACCGCCTCTAGCGCGTCTACCCATCGCACCGACAGCACACACGCTCGCCCATCGCTTCGTGCTCCAACAGGGGTTGCCCACCCGACGATCGGCATTCTCTCTACTCGCTCACGACCTGCGGGCCTCGTTGAACCAAGGCCAGAACTCGCTGCCAGACATTGCTGCTGCTCTCCACCTTCGCTCCTCAATGCATACAGTTGCAGACACACAGACGGTCTCCCCGTACCACCACGCGACGCCTCGGCCAGTCTATGGTGTCAGCAGGGTGCTTACGCCGATACGCTGCAAGCGGGATCGTCGACAGACGACATGAAGGCGAAGACGATGGCAAAGCAAGCCAAACCGAAAAGCGGCGAGCTTTCCAGGTAGAAGCACCAGACACAAAACCCAGGCCAGGCGTGAAGGTGTACCGCACGGTGAGGCAGAAACAAAGCGAGGGCTCAAACACAAGCACACGTGTGTGTATCCAAGCATGCATCGGCCAAGCATCGACCAAGAATCGAGCAATCAGTCGAGCAAACCATCTCGCCTGTGCTCGCGCACACAACCGGTATACGACTGAAGCAGTGCGAAGCTCAAAAACAAAGCAGAACACAGCAGGGCAGAGTAGCCTATGCCAAGCCATCGAAGCCAATCAACTCGAAGCCAGGCAAGGCCGATAAAAAGTGTTACTCAAGGTCAGCGGCTATCGCAGAGAACCGCGAAGTGCACATTTGGGAAAGTGCTGATGCCAACGGATTTTATCACAGTAACATGATCAGTGGAGAAGCAGGGTATCGATCCCTGTACCTCTCGCATGCTAAGCGAGCGCTCTACCATTTGAGCTACATCCCCAGGATAGCAACCCAACCGCTCTACCACCATAACAACAAACATACACGACACACAACACGCCAACGCAATCGAACGCAAATCGCACCTCTTCACCGCCTCTAGCGCGTCTACCCATCGCACCGACAGCACACACGCTCGCCCATCGCTTCGTGCTCCAACAGGGGTTGCCCACCCGACGATCGGCATTCTCTCTACTCGCTCACGACCTGCGGGCCTCGTTGAACCAAGGCCAGAACTCGCTGCCAGACATTGCTGCTGCTCTCCACCTTCGCTCCTCAATGCATACAGTTGCAGACACACAGACGGTCTCCCCGTGCCACCACGCGACGCCTCGGCCAGTCTATGGTGTCAGCAGGGTGCTTACGCCGATACGCTGCAAGCGGGATCGTCGACAGACGACATGAAGGCGAAGACGATGGCAAAGCAAGCCAAACCGAAAAGCGGCGAGCTTTCCAGGTAGAAGCACCAGACACAAAACCCAGGCCAGGCGTGAAGGTGTACCGCACGGTGAGGCAGAAACAAAGCGAGGGCTCAAACACAAGCACACGTGTGTGTATCCAAGCATGCATCGGCCAAGCATCGACCAAGAATCGAGCAATCAGTCGAGCAAACCATCTCGCCTGTGCTCGCGCACACAACCGGTATACGACTGAAGCAGTGCGAAGCTCAAAAACAAAGCAGAACACAGCAGGGCAGAGTAGCCTATGCCAAGCCATCGAAGCCAATCAACTCGAAGCCAGGCAAGGCCGATAAAAAGTGTTACTCAAGGTCAGCGGCTTTCGCAGAGAACCGCGAAGTGCACATTTGGGAAAGTGCTGATGCCAACGGATTTTATCACAGTAACATGATCAGTGGAGAAGCAGGGTATCGATCCCTGTACCTCTCGCATGCTAAGCGAGCGCTCTACCATTTGAGCTACATCCCCAGGATAGCAACCCAACCGCTCTACCACCATAACAACAAACACACACGACACACAACACACGCCAACGCAATCGAACGCAAATCGCACCTCTTCACCGCCTCTAGCGCGTCTACCCATCGCACCGACAGCACACACGCTCACCCATCGCTTCGTGCTCCAACAGGGGTTGCCCACCCGACGATCGGCATTCTCTCTACTCGCTCACGACCTGCGGGCCTCGTTGAACCAAGGCCAGAACTCGCTGCCAGACATTGCTGCTGCTCTCCACCTTCGCTCCTCAATGCATACAGTTGCAGACACACAGACGGTCTCCCCGTACCACCACGCGACGCCTCGGCCAGTCTATGGTGTCAGCAGGGTGCTTACGCCGATACGCTGCAAGCGGGATCGTCGACAGACGACATGAAGGCGAAGACGATGGCAAAGCAAGCCAAACCGAAAAGCGGCGAGCTTTCCAGGTAGAAGCACCAGACACAAAACCCAGGCCAGGCGTGAAGGTGTACCGCACGGTGAGGCAGAAACAAAGCGAGGGCTCAAACACAAGCACACGTGTGTGTATCCAAGCATGCATCGGCCAAGCATCGACCAAGAATCGAGCAATCAGTCGAGCAAACCATCTCGCCTGTGCTCGCGCACACAACCGGTATACGACTGAAGCAGTGCGAAGCTCAAAAACAAAGCAGAACACAGCAGGGCAGAGTAGCCTATGCCAAGCCATCGAAGCCAATCAACTCGAAGCCAGGCAAGGCCGATAAAAAGTGTTACTCAAGGTCAGCGGCTTTCGCAGAGAACCGCGAAGTGCACATTTGGGAAAGTGCTGATGCCAACGGATTTTATCACAGTAACATGATCAGTGGAGAAGCAGGGTATCGATCCCTGTACCTCTCGCATGCTAAGCGAGCGCTCTACCATTTGAGCTACATCCCCAGGATAGCAGCCAACCGCTCTACCACCATAACAACAAACACACACGACACACAGCACACGCCAACGCAATCGAACGCAAATCGCACCTCTTCACCGCCTCTAGCGCGTCTACCCATCGCACCGACAGCACACACGCTCGCCCATCGCTTCGTGCTCCAACAGGGGTTGCCCACCCGACGATCGGCATTCTCTCTACTCGCTCACGACCTGCGGGCCTCGTTGAACCAAGGCAGAACTCGCTGCCAGACATTGCTGCTGCTCTCCACCTTCGCTCCTCAATGCATACAGTTGCAGACACACAGACGGTCTCCCCGTGCCACCACGCGACGCCTCGGCCAGTCTATGGTGTCAGCAGGGTGCTTACGCCGATACGCTGCAAGCGGGATCGTCGACAGACGACATGAAGGCGAAGACGATGGCAAAGCAAGCCAAACCGAAAAGCGGCGAGCTTTCCAGGTAGAAGCACCAGACACAAAACCCAGGCCAGGCGTGAAGGTGTACCGCACGGTGAGGCAGAAACAAAGCGAGGGCTCAAACACAAGCACACGTGTGTGTATCCAAGCATGCATCGGCCAAGCATCGACCAAGAATCGAGCAATCAGTCGAGCAAACCATCTCGCCTGTGCTCGCGCACACAACCGGTATACGACTGAAGCAGTGCGAAGCTCAAAAACAAAGCAGAACACAGCAGGGCAGAGTAGCCTATGCCAAGCCATCGAAGCCAATCAACTCGAAGCCAGGCAAGGCCGATAAAAAGTGTTACTCAAGGTCAGCGGCTTTCGCAGAGAACCGCGAAGTGCACATTTGGGAAAGTGCTGATGCCAACGGATTTTATCACAGTAACATGATCAGTGGAGAAGCAGGGTATCGATCCCTGTACCTCTCGCATGCTAAGCGAGCGCTCTACCATTTGAGCTACATCCCCAGGATAGCAACCCAACCGCTCTACCACCATAACAACAAACACACACGACACACAACACACGCCAACGCAATCGAACGCAAATCGCACCTCTTCACCGCCTCTAGCGCGTCTACCCATCGCACCGACAGCACACACGCTCGCCCATCGCTTCGTGCTCCAACAGGGGTTGCCCACCCGACGATCGGCATTCTCTCTACTCGCTCACGACCTGCGGGCCTCGTTGAACCAAGGCCAGAACTCGCTGCCAGACATTGCTGCTGCTCTCCACCTTCGCTCCTCAATGCATACAGTTGCAGACACACAGACGGTCTCCCCGTACCACCACGCGACGCCTCGGCCAGTCTATGGTGTCAGCAGGGTGCTTACGCCGATACGCTGCAAGCGGGATCGTCGACAGACGACATGAAGGCGAAGACGATGGCAAAGCAAGCCAAACCGAAAAGCGGCGAGCTTTCCAGGTAGAAGCACCAGACACAAAACCCAGGCCAGGCGTGAAGGTGTACCGCACGGTGAGGCAGAAACAAAGCGAGGGCTCAAACACAAGCACACGTGTGTGTATCCAAGCATGCATCGGCCAAGCATCGACCAAGAATCGAGCAATCAGTCGAGCAAACCATCTCGCCTGTGCTCGCGCACACAACCGGTATACGACTGAAGCAGTGCGAAGCTCAAAAACAAAGCAGAACACAGCAGGGCAGAGTAGCCTATGCCAAGCCATCGAAGCCAATCAACTCGAAGCCAGGCAAGGCCGATAAAAAGTGTTACTCAAGGTCAGCGGCTATCGCAGAGAACCGCGAAGTGCACATTTGGGAAAGTGCTGATGCCAACGGATTTTATCACAGTAACATGATCAGTGGAGAAGCAGGGTATCGATCCCTGTACCTCTCGCATGCTAAGCGAGCGCTCTACCATTTGAGCTACATCCCCAGGATAGCAACCCAACCGCTCTACCACCATAACAACAAACACACACGACACACAACACGCCAACGCAATCGAACGCAAATCGCACCTCTTCACCGCCTCTAGCGCGTCTACCCATCGCACCGACAGCACACACGCTCGCCCATCGCTTCGTGCTCCAACAGGGGTTGCCCACCCGACGATCGGCATTCTCTCTACTCGCTCACGACCTGCGGGCCTCGTTGAACCAAGGCCAGAACTCGCTGCCAGACATTGCTGCTGCTCTCCACCTTCGCTCCTCAATGCATACAGTTGCAGACACACAGACGGTCTCCCCGTGCCACCACGCGACGCCTCGGCCAGTCTATGGTGTCAGCAGGGTGCTTACGCCGATACGCTGCAAGCGGGATCGTCGACAGACGACATGAAGGCGAAGACGATGGCAAAGCAAGCCAAACCGAAAAGCGGCGAGCTTTCCAGGTAGAAGCACCAGACACAAAACCCAGGCCAGGCGTGAAGGTGTACCGCACGGTGAGGCAGAAACAAAGCGAGGGCTCAAACACAAGCACACGTGTGTGTATCCAAGCATGCATCGGCCAAGCATCGACCAAGAATCGAGCAATCAGTCGAGCAAACCATCTCGCCTGTGCTCGCGCACACAACCGGTATACGACTGAAGCAGTGCGAAGCTCAAAAACAAAGCAGAACACAGCAGGGCAGAGTAGCCTATGCCAAGCCATCGAAGCCAATCAACTCGAAGCCAGGCAAGGCCGATAAAAAGTGTTACTCAAGGTCAGCGGCTATCGCAGAGAACCGCGAAGTGCACATTTGGGAAAGTGCTGATGCCAACGGATTTTATCACAGTAACATGATCAGTGGAGAAGCAGGGTATCGATCCCTGTACCTCTCGCATGCTAAGCGAGCGCTCTACCATTTGAGCTACATCCCCAGGATAGCAACCCAACCGCTCTACCACCATAACAACAAACACACACGACACACAACACGCCAACGCAATCGAACGCAAATCGCACCTCTTCACCGCCTCTAGCGCGTCTACCCATCGCACCGACAGCACACACGCTCGCCCATCGCTTCGTGCTCCAACAGGGGTTGCCCACCCGACGATCGGCATTCTCTCTACTCGCTCACGACCTGCGGGCCTCGTTGAACCAAGGCCAGAACTCGCTGCCAGACATTGCTGCTGCTCTCCACCTTCGCTCCTCAATGCATACAGTTGCAGACACACAGACGGTCTCCCCGTGCCACCACGCGACGCCTCGGCCAGTCTATGGTGTCAGCAGGGTGCTTACGCCGATACGCTGCAAGCGGGATCGTCGACAGACGACATGAAGGCGAAGACGATGGCAAAGCAAGCCAAACCGAAAAGCGGCGAGCTTTCCAGGTAGAAGCACCAGACACAAAACCCAGGCCAGGCGTGAAGGTGTACCGCACGGTGAGGCAGAAACAAAGCGAGGGCTCAAACACAAGCACACGTGTGTGTATCCAAGCATGCATCGGCCAAGCATCGACCAAGAATCGAGCAATCAGTCGAGCAAACCATCTCGCCTGTGCTCGCGCACACAACCGGTATACGACTGAAGCAGTGCGAAGCTCAAAAACAAAGCAGAACACAGCAGGGCAGAGTAGCCTATGCCAAGCCATCGAAGCCAATCAACTCGAAGCCAGGCAAGGCCGATAAAAAGTGTTACTCAAGGTCAGCGGCTATCGCAGAGAACCGCGAAGTGCACATTTGGGAAAGTGCTGATGCCAACGGATTTTATCACAGTAACATGATCAGTGGAGAAGCAGGGTATCGATCCCTGTACCTCTCGCATGCTAAGCGAGCGCTCTACCATTTGAGCTACATCCCCAGGATAGCAACCCAACCGCTCTACCACCATAACAACAAACACACACGACACACAACACGCCAACGCAATCGAACGCAAATCGCACCTCTTCACCGCCTCTAGCGCGTCTACCCATCGCACCGACAGCACACACGCTCGCCCATCGCTTCGTGCTCCAACAGGGGTTGCCCACCCGACGATCGGCATTCTCTCTACTCGCTCACGACCTGCGGGCCTCGTTGAACCAAGGCCAGAACTCGCTGCCAGACATTGCTGCTGCTCTCCACCTTCGCTCCTCAATGCATACAGTTGCAGACACACAGACGGTCTCCCCGTGCCACCACGCGACGCCTCGGCCAGTCTATGGTGTCAGCAGGGTGCTTACGCCGATACGCTGCAAGCGGGATCGTCGACAGACGACATGAAGGCGAAGACGATGGCAAAGCAAGCCAAACCGAAAAGCGGCGAGCTTTCCAGGTAGAAGCACCAGACACAAAACCCAGGCCAGGCGTGAAGGTGTACCGCACGGTGAGGCAGAAACAAAGCGAGGGCTCAAACACAAGCACACGTGTGTGTATCCAAGCATGCATCGGCCAAGCATCGACCAAGAATCGAGCAATCAGTCGAGCAAACCATCTCGCCTGTGCTCGCGCACACAACCGGTATACGACTGAAGCAGTGCGAAGCTCAAAAACAAAGCAGAACACAGCAGGGCAGAGTAGCCTATGTCAAGCCATCGAAGCCAATCAACTCGAAGCCAGGCAAGGCCGATAAAAAGTGTTACTCAAGGTCAGCGGCTATCGCAGAGAACCGCGAAGTGCACATTTGGGAAAGTGCTGATGCCAACGGATTTTATCACAGTAACATGATCAGTGGAGAAGCAGGGTATCGATCCCTGTACCTCTCGCATGCTAAGCGAGCGCTCTACCATTTGAGCTACATCCCCAGGATAGCAACCCAACCGCTCTACCACCATAACAACAAACACACACGACACACAACACGCCAACGCAATCGAACGCAAATCGCACCTCTTCACCGCCTCTAGCGCGTCTACCCATCGCACCGACAGCACACACGCTCGCCCATCGCTTCGTGCTCCAACAGGGGTTGCCCACCCGACGATCGGCATTCTCTCTACTCGCTCACGACCTGCGGGCCTCGTTGAACCAAGGCCAGAACTCGCTGCCAGACATTGCTGCTGCTCTCCACCTTCGCTCCTCAATGCATACAGTTGCAGACACACAGACGGTCTCCCCGTACCACCACGCGACGCCTCGGCCAGTCTATGGTGTCAGCAGGGTGCTTACGCCGATACGCTGCAAGCGGGATCGTCGACAGACGACATGAAGGCGAAGACGATGGCAAAGCAAGCCAAACCGAAAAGCGGCGAGCTTTCCAGGTAGAAGCACCAGACACAAAACCCAGGCCAGGCGTGAAGGTGTACCGCACGGTGAGGCAGAAACAAAGCGAGGGCTCAAACACAAGCACACGTGTGTGTATCCAAGCATGCATCGGCCAAGCATCGACCAAGAATCGAGCAATCAGTCGAGCAAACCATCTCGCCTGTGCTCGCGCACACAACCGGTATACGACTGAAGCAGTGCGAAGCTCAAAAACAAAGCAGAACACAGCAGGGCAGAGTAGCCTATGCCAAGCCATCGAAGCCAATCAACTCGAAGCCAGGCAAGGCCGATAAAAAGTGTTACTCAAGGTCAGCGGCTTTCGCAGAGAACCGCGAAGTGCACATTTGGGAAAGTGCTGATGCCAACGGATTTTATCACAGTAACATGATCAGTGGAGAAGCAGGGTATCGATCCCTGTACCTCTCGCATGCTAAGCGAGCGCTCTACCATTTGAGCTACATCCCCAGGATAGCAACCCAACCGCTCTACCACCATAACAACAAACACACACGACACACAACACGCCAACGCAATCGAACGCAAATCGCACCTCTTCACCGCCTCTAGCGCGTCTACCCATCGCACCGACAGCACACACGCTCGCCCATCGCTTCGTGCTCCAACAGGGGTTGCCCACCCGACGATCGGCATTCTCTCTACTCGCTCACGACCTGCGGGCCTCGTTGAACCAAGGCCAGAACTCGCTGCCAGACATTGCTGCTGCTCTCCACCTTCGCTCCTCAATGCATACAGTTGCAGACACACAGACGGTCTCCCCGTACCACCACGCGACGCCTCGGCCAGTCTATGGTGTCAGCAGGGTGCTTACGCCGATACGCTGCAAGCGGGATCGTCGACAGACGACATGAAGGCGAAGACGATGGCAAAGCAAGCCAAACCGAAAAGCGGCGAGCTTTCCAGGTAGAAGCACCAGACACAAAACCCAGGCCAGGCGTGAAGGTGTACCGCACGGTGAGGCAGAAACAAAGCGAGGGCTCAAACACAAGCACACGTGTGTGTATCCAAGCATGCATCGGCCAAGCATCGACCAAGAATCGAGCAATCAGTCGAGCAAACCATCTCGCCTGTGCTCGCGCACACAACCGGTATACGACTGAAGCAGTGCGAAGCTCAAAAACAAAGCAGAACACAGCAGGGCAGAGTAGCCTATGCCAAGCCATCGAAGCCAATCAACTCGAAGCCAGGCAAGGCCGATAAAAAGTGTTACTCAAGGTCAGCGGCTTTCGCAGAGAACCGCGAAGTGCACATTTGGGAAAGTGCTGATGCCAACGGATTTTATCACAGTAACATGATCAGTGGAGAAGCAGGGTATCGATCCCTGTACCTCTCGCATGCTAAGCGAGCGCTCTACCATTTGAGCTACATCCCCAGGATAGCAACCCAACCGCTCTACCACCATAACAACAAACACACACGACACACAACACACGCCAACGCAATCGAACGCAAATCGCACCTCTTCACCGCCTCTAGCGCGTCTACCCATCGCACCGACAGCACACACGCTCGCCCATCGCTTCGTGCTCCAACAGGGGTTGCCCACCCGACGATCGGCATTCTCTCTACTCGCTCACGACCTGCGGGCCTCGTTGAACCAAGGCAGAACTCGCTGCCAGACATTGCTGCTGCTCTCCACCTTCGCTCCTCAATGCATACAGTTGCAGACACACAGACGGTCTCCCCGTACCACCACGCGACGCCTCGGCCAGTCTATGGTGTCAGCAGGGTGCTTACGCCGATACGCTGCAAGCGGGATCGTCGACAGACGACATGAAGGCGAAGACGATGGCAAAGCAAGCCAAACCGAAAAGCGGCGAGCTTTCCAGGTAGAAGCACCAGACACAGAACCCAGGCCAGGCGTGAAGGTGTACCGCACGGTGAGGCAGAAACAAAGCGAGGGCTCAAACACAAGCACACGTGTGTGTATCCAAGCATGCATCGGCCAAGCATCGACCAAGAATCGAGCAATCAGTCGAGCAAACCATCTCGCCTGTGCTCGCGCACACAACCGGTATACGACTGAAGCAGTGCGAAGCTCAAAAACAAAGCAGAACACAGCAGGGCAGAGTAGCCTATGCCAAGCCATCGAAGCCAATCAACTCGAAGCCAGGCAAGGCCGATAAAAAGTGTTACTCAAGGTCAGCGGCTTTCGCAGAGAACCGCGAAGTGCACATTTGGGAAAGTGCTGATGCCAACGGATTTTATCACAGTAACATGATCAGTGGAGAAGCAGGGTATCGATCCCTGTACCTCTCGCATGCTAAGCGAGCGCTCTACCATTTGAGCTTCATCCCCAGGATAGCAACCCAACCGCTCTACCACCATAACAACAAACACACACGACACACAACACACGCCAACGCAATCGAACGCAAATCGCACCTCTTCACCGCCTCTAGCGCGTCTACCCATCGCACCGACAGCACACACGCTCGCCCATCGCTTCGTGCTCCAACAGGGGTTGCCCACCCGACGATCGGCATTCTCTCTACTCGCTCACGACCTGCGGGCCTCGTTGAACCAAGGCAGAACTCGCTGCCAGACATTGCTGCTGCTCTCCACCTTCGCTCCTCAATGCATACAGTTGCAGACACACAGACGGTCTCCCCGTACCACCACGCGACGCCTCGGCCAGTCTATGGTGTCAGCAGGGTGCTTACGCCGATACGCTGCAAGCGGGATCGTCGACAGACGACATGAAGGCGAAGACGATGGCAAAGCAAGCCAAACCGAAAAGCGGCGAGCTTTCCAGGTAGAAGCACCAGACACAAAACCCAGGCCAGGCGTGAAGGTGTACCGCACGGTGAGGCAGAAACAAAGCGAGGGCTCAAACACAAGCACACGTGTGTGTATCCAAGCATGCATCGGCCAAGCATCGACCAAGAATCGAGCAATCAGTCGAGCAAACCATCTCGCCTGTGCTCGCGCACACAACCGGTATACGACTGAAGCAGTGCGAAGCTCAAAAACAAAGCAGAACACAGCAGGGCAGAGTAGCCTATGCCAAGCCATCGAAGCCAATCAACTCGAAGCCAGGCAAGGCCGATAAAAAGTGTTACTCAAGGTCAGCGGCTTTCGCAGAGAACCGCGAAGTGCACATTTGGGAAAGTGCTGATGCCAACGGATTTTATCACAGTAACATGATCAGTGGAGAAGCAGGGTATCGATCCCTGTACCTCTCGCATGCTAAGCGAGCGCTCTACCATTTGAGCTACATCCCCAGGATAGCAACCCAACCGCTCTACCACCGTAACAACAAACACACACGACACACAACACACGCCAACGCAATCGAACGCAAATCGCACCTCTTCACCGCCTCTAGCGCGTCTACCCATCGCACCGACAGCACACACGCTCGCCCATCGCTTCGTGCTCCAACAGGGGTTGCCCACCCGACGATCGGCATTCTCTCTACTCGCTCACGACCTGCGGGCCTCGTTGAACCAAGGCCAGAACTCGCTGCCAGACATTGCTGCTGCTCTCCACCTTCGCTCCTCAATGCATACAGTTGCAGACACACAGACGGTCTCCCCGTGCCACCACGCGACGCCTCGGCCAGTCTATGGTGTCAGCAGGGTGCTTACGCCGATACGCTGCAAGCGGGATCGTCGACAGACGACATGAAGGCGAAGACGATGGCAAAGCAAGCCAAACCGAAAAGCGGCGAGCTTTCCAGGTAGAAGCACCAGACACAAAACCCAGGCCAGGCGTGAAGGTGTACCGCACGGTGAGGCAGAAACAAAGCGAGGGCTCAAACACAAGCACACGTGTGTGTATCCAAGCATGCATCGGCCAAGCATCGACCAAGAATCGAGCAATCAGTCGAGCAAACCATCTCGCCTGTGCTCGCGCACACAACCGGTATACGACTGAAGCAGTGCGAAGCTCAAAAACAAAGCAGAACACAGCAGGGCAGAGTAGCCTATGCCAAGCCATCGAAGCCAATCAACTCGAAGCCAGGCAAGGCCGATAAAAAGTGTTACTCAAGGTCAGCGGCTTTCGCAGAGAACCGCGAAGTGCACATTTGGGAAAGTGCTGATGCCAACGGATTTTATCACAGTAACATGATCAGTGGAGAAGCAGGGTATCGATCCCTGTACCTCTCGCATGCTAAGCGAGCGCTCTACCATTTGAGCTACATCCCCAGGATAGCAACCCAACCGCTCTACCACCGTAACAACAAACACACACGACACACAACACACGCCAACGCAATCGAACGCAAATCGCACCTCTTCACCGCCTCTAGCGCGTCTACCCATCGCACCGACAGCACACACGCTCGCCCATCGCTTCGTGCTCCAACAGGGGTTGCCCACCCGACGATCGGCATTCTCTCTACTCGCTCACGACCTGCGGGCCTCGTTGAACCAAGGCCAGAACTCGCTGCCAGACATTGCTGCTGCTCTCCACCTTCGCTCCTCAATGCATACAGTTGCAGACACACAGACGGTCTCCCCGTACCACCACGCGACGCCTCGGCCAGTCTATGGTGTCAGCAGGGTGCTTACGCCGATACGCTGCAAGCGGGATCGTCGACAGACGACATGAAGGCGAAGACGATGGCAAAGCAAGCCAAACCGAAAAGCGGCGAGCTTTCCAGGTAGAAGCACCAGACACAAAACCCAGGCCAGGCGTGAAGGTGTACCGCACGGTGAGGCAGAAACAAAGCGAGGGCTCAAACACAAGCACACGTGTGTGTATCCAAGCATGCATCGACCAAGCATCGACCAAGAATCGAGCAATCAGTCGAGCAAACCATCTCGCCTGTGCTCGCGCACACAACCGGTATACGACTGAAGCAGTGCGAAGCTCAAAAACAAAGCAGAACACAGCAGGGCAGAGTAGCCTATGCCAAGCCATCGAAGCCAATCAACTCGAAGCCAGGCAAGGCCGATAAAAAGTGTTACTCAAGGTCAGCGGCTTTCGCAGAGAACCGCGAAGTGCACATTTGGGAAAGTGCTGATGCCAACGGATTTTATCACAGTAACATGATCAGTGGAGAAGCAGGGTATCGATCCCTGTACCTCTCGCATGCTAAGCGAGCGCTCTACCATTTGAGCTACATCCCCAGGATAGCAACCCAACCGCTCTACCACCATAACAACAAACACACACGACACACAACACACGCCAACGCAATCGAACGCAAATCGCACCTCTTCACCGCCTCTAGCGCGTCTACCCATCGCACCGACAGCACACACGCTCGCCCATCGCTTCGTGCTCCAACAGGGGTTGCCCACCCGACGATCGGCATTCTCTCTACTCGCTCACGACCTGCGGGCCTCGTTGAACCAAGGCCAGAACTCGCTGCCAGACATTGCTGCTGCTCTCCACCTTCGCTCCTCAATGCATACAGTTGCAGACACACAGACGGTCTCCCCGTGCCACCACGCGACGCCTCGGCCAGTCTATGGTGTCAGCAGGGTGCTTACGCCGATACGCTGCAAGCGGGATCGTCGACAGACGACATGAAGGCGAAGACGATGGCAAAGCAAGCCAAACCGAAAAGCGGCGAGCTTTCCAGGTAGAAGCACCAGACACAAAACCCAGGCCAGGCGTGAAGGTGTACCGCACGGTGAGGCAGAAACAAAGCGAGGGCTCAAACACAAGCACACGTGTGTGTATCCAAGCATGCATCGGCCAAGCATCGACCAAGAATCGAGCAATCAGTCGAGCAAACCATCTCGCCTGTGCTCGCGCACACAACCGGTATACGACTGAAGCAGTGCGAAGCTCAAAAACAAAGCAGAACACAGCAGGGCAGAGTAGCCTATGTCAAGCCATCGAAGCCAATCAACTCGAAGCCAGGCAAGGCCGATAAAAAGTGTTACTCAAGGTCAGCGGCTTTCGCAGAGAACCGCGAAGTGCACATTTGGGAAAGTGCTGATGCCAACGGATTTTATCACAGTAACATGATCAGTGGAGAAGCAGGGTATCGATCCCTGTACCTCTCGCATGCTAAGCGAGCGCTCTACCATTTGAGCTACATCCCCAGGATAGCAACCCAACCGCTCTACCACCATAACAACAAACACACACGACACACAACACGCCAACGCAATCGAACGCAAATCGCACCTCTTCACCGCCTCTAGCGCGTCTACCCATCGCACCGACAGCACACACGCTCGCCCATCGCTTCGTGCTCCAACAGGGGTTGCCCACCCGACGATCGGCATTCTCTCTACTCGCTCACGACCTGCGGGCCTCGTTGAACCAAGGCCAGAACTCGCTGCCAGACATTGCTGCTGCTCTCCACCTTCGCTCCTCAATGCATACAGTTGCAGACACACAGACGGTCTCCCCGTACCACCACGCGACGCCTCGGCCAGTCTATGGTGTCAGCAGGGTGCTTACGCCGATACGCTGCAAGCGGGATCGTCGACAGACGACATGAAGGCGAAGACGATGGCAAAGCAAGCCAAACCGAAAAGCGGCGAGCTTTCCAGGTAGAAGCACCAGACACAGAACCCAGGCCAGGCGTGAAGGTGTACCGCACGGTGAGGCAGAAACAAAGCGAGGGCTCAAACACAAGCACACGTGTGTGTATCCAAGCATGCATCGGCCAAGCATCGACCAAGAATCGAGCAATCAGTCGAGCAAACCATCTCGCCTGTGCTCGCGCACACAACCGGTATACGACTGAAGCAGTGCGAAGCTCAAAAACAAAGCAGAACACAGCAGGGCAGAGTAGCCTATGCCAAGCCATCGAAGCCAATCAACTCGAAGCCAGGCAAGGCCGATAAAAAGTGTTACTCAAGGTCAGCGGCTTTCGCAGAGAACCGCGAAGTGCACATTTGGGAAAGTGCTGATGCCAACGGATTTTATCACAGTAACATGATCAGTGGAGAAGCAGGGTATCGATCCCTGTACCTCTCGCATGCTAAGCGAGCGCTCTACCATTTGAGCTACATCCCCAGGATAGCAACCCAACCGCTCTACCACCGTAACAACAAACACACACGACACACAACACACGCCAACGCAATCGAACGCAAATCGCACCTCTTCACCGCCTCTAGCGCGTCTACCCATCGCACCGACAGCACACACGCTCGCCCATCGCTTCGTGCTCCAACAGGGGTTGCCCACCCGACGATCGGCATTCTCTCTACTCGCTCACGACCTGCGGGCCTCGTTGAACCAAGGCCAGAACTCGCTGCCAGACATTGCTGCTGCTCTCCACCTTCGCTCCTCAATGCATACAGTTGCAGACACACAGACGGTCTCCCCGTACCACCACGCGACGCCTCGGCCAGTCTATGGTGTCAGCAGGGTGCTTACGCCGATACGCTGCAAGCGGGATCGTCGACAGACGACATGAAGGCGAAGACGATGGCAAAGCAAGCCAAACCGAAAAGCGGCGAGCTTTCCAGGTAGAAGCACCAGACACAAAACCCAGGCCAGGCGTGAAGGTGTACCGCACGGTGAGGCAGAAACAAAGCGAGGGCTCAAACACAAGCACACGTGTGTGTATCCAAGCATGCATCGGCCAAGCATCGACCAAGAATCGAGCAATCAGTCGAGCAAACCATCTCGCCTGTGCTCGCGCACACAACCGGTATACGACTGAAGCAGTGCGAAGCTCAAAAACAAAGCAGAACACAGCAGGGCAGAGTAGCCTATGCCAAGCCATCGAAGCCAATCAACTCGAAGCCAGGCAAGGCCGATAAAAAGTGTTACTCAAGGTCAGCGGCTATCGCAGAGAACCGCGAAGTGCACATTTGGGAAAGTGCTGATGCCAACGGATTTTATCACAGTAACATGATCAGTGGAGAAGCAGGGTATCGATCCCTGTACCTCTCGCATGCTAAGCGAGCGCTCTACCATTTGAGCTACATCCCCAGGATAGCAACCCAACCGCTCTACCACCATAACAACAAACACACACGACACACAACACACGCCAACGCAATCGAACGCAAATCGCACCTCTTCACCGCCTCTAGCGCGTCTACCCATCGCACCGACAGCACACACGCTCGCCCATCGCTTCGTGCTCCAACAGGGGTTGCCCACCCGACGATCGGCATTCTCTCTACTCGCTCACGACCTGCGGGCCTCGTTGAACCAAGGCAGAACTCGCTGCCAGACATTGCTGCTGCTCTCCACCTTCGCTCCTCAATGCATACAGTTGCAGACACACAGACGGTCTCCCCGTGCCACCACGCGACGCCTCGGCCAGTCTATGGTGTCAGCAGGGTGCTTACGCCGATACGCTGCAAGCGGGATCGTCGACAGACGACATGAAGGCGAAGACGATGGCAAAGCAAGCCAAACCGAAAAGCGGCGAGCTTTCCAGGTAGAAGCACCAGACACAAAACCCAGGCCAGGCGTGAAGGTGTACCGCACGGTGAGGCAGAAACAAAGCGAGGGCTCAAACACAAGCACACGTGTGTGTATCCAAGCATGCATCGGCCAAGCATCGACCAAGAATCGAGCAATCAGTCGAGCAAACCATCTCGCCTGTGCTCGCGCACACAACCGGTATACGACTGAAGCAGTGCGAAGCTCAAAAACAAAGCAGAACACAGCAGGGCAGAGTAGCCTATGCCAAGCCATCGAAGCCAATCAACTCGAAGCCAGGCAAGGCCGATAAAAAGTGTTACTCAAGGTCAGCGGCTTTCGCAGAGAACCGCGAAGTGCACATTTGGGAAAGTGCTGATGCCAACGGATTTTATCACAGTAACATGATCAGTGGAGAAGCAGGGTATCGATCCCTGTACCTCTCGCATGCTAAGCGAGCGCTCTACCATTTGAGCTACATCCCCAGGATAGCAACCCAACCGCTCTACCACCATAACAACAAACACACACGACACACAACACACGCCAACGCAATCGAACGCAAATCGCACCTCTTCACCGCCTCTAGCGCGTCTACCCATCGCACCGACAGCACACACGCTCGCCCATCGCTTCGTGCTCCAACAGGGGTTGCCCACCCGACGATCGGCATTCTCTCTACTCGCTCACGACCTGCGGGCCTCGTTGAACCAAGGCCAGAACTCGCTGCCAGACATTGCTGCTGCTCTCCACCTTCGCTCCTCAATGCATACAGTTGCAGACACACAGACGGTCTCCCCGTACCACCACGCGACGCCTCGGCCAGTCTATGGTGTCAGCAGGGTGCTTACGCCGATACGCTGCAAGCGGGATCGTCGACAGACGACATGAAGGCGAAGACGATGGCAAAGCAAGCCAAACCGAAAAGCGGCGAGCTTTCCAGGTAGAAGCACCAGACACAGAACCCAGGCCAGGCGTGAAGGTGTACCGCACGGTGAGGCAGAAACAAAGCGAGGGCTCAAACACAAGCACACGTGTGTGTATCCAAGCATGCATCGGCCAAGCATCGACCAAGAATCGAGCAATCAGTCGAGCAAACCATCTCGCCTGTGCTCGCGCACACAACCGGTATACGACTGAAGCAGTGCGAAGCTCAAAAACAAAGCAGAACACAGCAGGGCAGAGTAGCCTATGCCAAGCCATCGAAGCCAATCGACTCGAAGCCAGGCAAGGCCGATAAAAAGTGTTACTCAAGGTCAGCGGCTTTCGCAGAGAACCGCGAAGTGCACATTTGGGAAAGTGCTGATGCCAACGGATTTTATCACAGTAACATGATCAGTGGAGAAGCAGGGTATCGATCCCTGTACCTCTCGCATGCTAAGCGAGCGCTCTACCATTTGAGCTACATCCCCAGGATAGCAACCCAACCGCTCTACCACCGTAACAACAAACACACACGACACACAACACACGCCAACGCAATCGAACGCAAATCGCACCTCTTCACCGCCTCTAGCGCGTCTACCCATCGCACCGACAGCACACACGCTCGCCCATCGCTTCGTGCTCCAACAGGGGTTGCCCACCCGACGATCGGCATTCTCTCTACTCGCTCACGACCTGCGGGCCTCGTTGAACCAAGGCCAGAACTCGCTGCCAGACATTGCTGCTGCTCTCCACCTTCGCTCCTCAATGCATACAGTTGCTGTAACGGGGTTACATTGAATAGTGTGATGCACACAAGCTAGGTGCCACACATAAGTGGCTTCCACACATATGTTACGTGGGTCACCCCAGATAGGAGTGGGTGGCTCACAGCCACTGGATATGCATTTAACTAGGCTCTACTATGATAGATAGTGAGTCCTATACATACAAACAACAGGCGGCTCTGCCGCGATAAACAACAATACATTCAGTTCACATTTGAAGCCTAAGAGTTCACTAGCCTTGTTTAAGGTATTTCTGTCTCTTGGAGTCCTTAATTAGCTATATTAAGGTACTCGTGCAAACTCTCGTATAGAGTTTGCAAGCTATCAATATTACTAGAGACTCTCTGAGTCTGTGTCTTCCTCTGACGCTAAAGCTACAGCAGCCCCGCTGCACTTGGTAGCACTTGTAGTCAATCCGACACCTGAGTCTTACGACTGTCCCTCTGTGAGGATGGAGCAATTTGCCCACTTACCCCCGAACCAACAGGACGGGCTTAATAAGCTGATGTCCTTGATCGGCCCGGAAGGTGTGGCCCATCTTGCTTCGCAAGGCCCCGACGCGGTGAACGCGCGTCTGGAGGCGTTTTCTCAGTATGAGAATGCTCTGTTGGAGCACGTCCAGCAGAAGATGACTGCGGCCGCGGCGTCTGTGACGCCTAGGCCTGCATCGGACGATGCTCCACGAGCTAAACCGCTCATGGTGAGCGTCAAGACCTTCGAGGGCAAGGAAGGCGAAAGCCTTTTGCTCTGGATCAGAGAGGTCGAAATGGCCATGGCGTCCGCCATGCTCAAGACCGAGCAGCAGCGCGTGGCGCTTGCGATCTCCAAGCTCGGTGGCCGAGCGCGAGAGTGGGCCCTGACGTGTGGCACGTCTGTGGACACTGCGTTCCCTTCTTGGGATCAGCTGAAGGCCCAGCTTTCGCGAGTGTTCTCGCCGCCTAACCAGGCGTATCGCGTGAGGTCACGCTTCCTGTCTACCCGTCAGGGTAAGAAGGAATTGTTGGACTTCGTCCAGGAGTTGAGAACTCTTCTCGCCGGCATGGCGGCGGATCCTCTTCCTGAAGTGGTCGCGGTGACCGTCTTCATGGAAGGCCTTCGCACTGGCGTGGCCAGGACGGAAGTCTTCCGTGTTCACCCGACCTCTTTTGAGGAAGCCGTGAACGTGGCGTTGAACGCCGAGTTCAACTTCAAGTCGTCGCGACTTGGTTGGACGGCTTCCCAAGCCAGCTCTTCCGGAGCTTCTGATGTGTCCAATGGCGCAGTGCCTATGGACCTCAGCTACGCTGAAGATGAGGAAGCCGAGCTTCAGGCTGCTGAGCAGCGTATCGGCATCCGTCGATGCTATGTGTGCGGCAGCACGCAACACCTGCGTCCGGGTTGCCCGCTGCGCAAGCAGCGCCAGGCTCCTTCGAGCCGAATCTCCGCTTCTGAGCAGAAGCCTGGCTCGGGGCGGGGAAACGCCAAGTCCCAGTAGGCGCGGGGCGCCCTGCTGGGGAAGAAGAACTGAGTTCTGTTGAGCCTCAGGGAGGAGGTCGGCAGGGCTTAGCCCCAAAGAGCACCGTGCTCTCTAACAACACGGGACGTGTATGCAAGCCGGGCTTGCTGGTCGTGGAAGCGACCGTGAAGGGCTTTGAGAAGCCATGGAAGATCCTTATCGACTCCGGAGCGTCGGGCAACTATGCTCGGCGCTCCACGATGGAAGGAAGTCAGCAGTACGCTGAGGCGCTGAAGGCGCGTTCGAGTGACATCGTCACCGTCCGTCTTGCGACGGGGACCCGTGTCACGGTGCCCAAGGTTCCTGTGAACCTGGGCGTGAAGTTTCTGGACTTCGATAGCGTTGAACGCTGTTTGGTCATCGACCTGGATTCGAGGTACGACCTCATCCTCGGCATGGCATGGCTGGAGTGCCATGAACCATGGATCGACTGGCGGTCGAAGACCTTAGGCGCTACGCGCTTGCCTCCTAGGGGAGCATTGGCGAGTCATGAACCCACCTCTGCTAGGAAGCAAAAGCGCTATTGGCGCGGGCACTGGACCGAGTCGGTCAATGTGCTGGACATTGGAGTGTCCGAGTTAATGGACACTGGCGTCGAAGACGCGAGTCCCGAGCACTGCTCGTGGGCTGGACGTGGAGTGGCACGTAACCCACTGAGTGAGACTCCGAGTTACTGTGAGTCATCACTGCCTGCCGGTAATGGCGGGGTCGACACTGAGTCGAGGCATCTTGGGCGTGGCCCTAGTGATGCGCGTGGAGCGGCACGTAACCCGCTGAGCGATGCTCGTGGCTTGAGCGCAGCATCGCTGCATGCCGGTAATGGCATGGTCGACAGTTCGTCGAGGCATCTTGGGCATGGCCCTCGTGATGCGCGTGGAGCGGCACGTAACCCGCTGAGCGATGCTCGTCACGACAGCACAGCATCGCTGCATGCCACTGATGGCGTGGTCGGCTGTGAGCCGAGGCATCAAGGGGAGGACCCTGACGATGCGGGTGGAGTGGCACCTAATCCACTGGGCGAGGGCTGTGAGCGTTGCGGCTCCACGCCGGCTCAATCAGAGCAGCAAGAGGTGGCGACACCTGACGAGACTTTCAGTCTGAACACGCTGGCCTCTCCGAGGCGTACAGCTTCCGCGAGGAGGCGGCAGCGACGCCAGATGGCGACTGCGAGACGCAAGGCGTCGGTCCTGGTACAGGACGTGTCCGTCGTGGACGATGATAGCGAGCAGCTATACACACTCGTTGATGGAGTGACTGGTGAAGCCGAGGGCAACGTCAGCCTCGAGGCTATTCCGACGGTGGCTGCTCTGCTAGAGCTGGACGAGATGTCCATTCCCGACTTTGGGGATGCCTTAAAGGCTGGCGCGCTCGCCGAAGTGGTCATGATACGACCGGACGAGGAATTGAACTCCTCGTCGCTTATGGATGAAGCTGTCCTTGAGGACACGAAGGAGGCACTCAGTGCGCGAAGTGGATCTTCGATCCTGAAGGACCCATCGGATCCGTTCTATCCTTTGGTTAAGGAGTTCCAGGATGTGGTCTCGAATGACCCGCCCACTGGCTTACCTCCGGATCGAGGTGTCCGTCATGAGATTGACTTGGTTCCTGGAACCAAATACTGCGTAACGAGGCAGTGGCCCTTACCGAAGGAGCAGTGCGACGTCATTGACGCGTTCTTCAGTGCCAAGCACGCGGCGGGCATGGTGCGTGGAGAGCAAGTCTCCGCACTCGACGCCTACGTTCTGTGTCAGAAAGCCTAATGGCAAGTGGCGTATCGTTCATGCTTTCAATAAGCTCAACGCTGCCACCATTCCGGCACAGACGCCGATTCCTAGGAAGGATGTTCTGCAGAACAATATGGTTGGCTGCACGATGTACAGTGCGCTCGACTTGGTCGATGGTTACTACCAGTTGCTCATGCGAGCGAGTGACATTCCGCTGACAGCGGTTAGCACTCCGAGCGGTATGCTCTGGGAGTGGCTAGTCATGCCCCAAGGGCTGTCGAACGCGCCTGCGACGTTCAATCGTCTGGTGACGCAGCTCTTCAGGCCCCTGCGGGCGTTTGCTCAAACGTACTTCGACGACATCTTCGTCCACAGTCGTGCGGAGCACGGTCGGTCTGACGTGGAGAACCACATTGACCACCTGCGAGCAGTGCTCGAGTGCATGCGCACCAACAAGCTGTATGCTAACGCATCAAAATGCATCTTCGGCGCTGAAGAAATTCCTTTCTTAGGATGCTTCGTTGGGAAGCGCGGCCTTCGAGCAGATCCTGCTAAGGTTAAGGCCATCGTTGACTGGCCGGTTCCCAAGAACCAGAAGGACTTACGCACGTGGCTTGGCCTCGCCAACTACTTGCACAAGTACAGCGCGAACTACGCTGAGATGGCTCGGCCATTGTCCAATCTCCTTAAGAAGGATGAGGACTGGTGTTGGAACACCGAGCATCAAGATGCTTTCGAAGCAGTCAAGGAGAGTCTCCTTCATGCCCCGATCCTGGCGTTGCCAGACCCTGAAGTCCTTTCAGTGTCGTCTGTGACGCATCGGACTTTGCCATCGGCAGTGCTCTGCTTCAAGCAGACGCCGAAGGGCGTGAACGCGTGATAGCGTTTGAGTCTCGCCAGCTTAAGGCTGCAGAGAAGAACTATCCAGTTCATGACAAAGAGCTACTTGCGATGAAGTATGCTCTCGTCAAGTTCAGGGTTCACCTGCTGGGCTCTAAGCCGTTTGTGATCTTCACTGATCATGCGTCACTACGCACTGCGACCCAGTCGCCTCACCTCTCGCAAAGGATGGCCCGTTGGCTGTCCTTCTTCGCGGAGTACAACTTCGAGGTGAAGTACAAGCCTGGCAGGCAGAATGGTCTTGCAGACGCGTTGTCACGGCGACCGGACTATGAGCTTGCTCATGTCACGATGGTGACCTCGTCGGTGACGGACTTGATACGCGCTGCTTATGCGCGAGACGACATGTGTGTCGCCCTGCTGCGTGCTCTTGGGAGCAAGGAGTTTGAAAACTCGGACAAGACATTGTCGGCGCGCTTGCGCGCGAGCCTGCACCGTTACTCCGTCGCTGACGGTCTGCTGTACTACAGCACGAGTGCGGAGGACACACCTCGAGTCGTGGTCCCTCATGACGAGGATTTGAAGTATCGTATCCTCTACGAGGCGCATGATACACCGCTTGGCGGCCACCTCGGTCGCGAGAAGACCTACAGCTCTGTGAGCCGGACCTATTGGTGGCCCAAGCTGTACAAGTGGACGAGCACGTACGTGCGCACGTGTGAGACGTGTCAACGGGTGAAGCCCTCACCGCATGCGGCCGCGCCGCTGGCAAGCTTGCCTGTACCCTCTGGGTGTTGGGAGTCCATGAGTTTGGACTTCGTGTTTGGCCTTCCAAAGGACGCGGAAGGTAACACGGGCATCGTGGTCTTCGTTGACCGTCTGAGCAAGATGGCACATCTAGCGGCTGTGCCGGACACCGTGGACGGTGAAGGGACAGCGAAGCTGTTTCTCGATCGGATCTTCCGCCAACACGGGCTGCCCGCACCGATTGTCTCTGATCGAGACCCCCGCTTCACTGGGAAGTTTTGGGACGCTGTCTTTAAGGTGCTTGGCACCAAGTTGGACATGTCCACAGCGGACCATCCGCAGACCGACGGTCAGACTGAGCGCGTGAATCGCGTTGTCGAAGACGTTCTCCGTAGCATTTGCGCTGAAACGCCGAAGCGTTGGAGCGCTATGCTTCCACTCGCCGAGTTTGCGTTGAACAACGCTGTGCATGCCTCCACGGGCTACACTCCGTTCTACGTGAACGGCCTCACTCACCCGCGCGTCCCGCTGACACTGCCACTCCGTGGTCCTGGGCTTGGTGAGGGAGAGATAGCCGATCGGCTTGCTGATGTCAGCCCACTCACTGTTCGTAAACAGGTTAACGAGTTCCTGTCAACGCGTCTAAGTGTCCTTCGACACGTGCGTGACACTATGGCTGAAAGCCAAGACAAGCAAAAGGAACAAGCGGATGCTAAAGGCAGAGGCAATGTTGCAAGTTATGAGGTCGGGGACCTAGTGTTGCTTAACGCTAAAAACCTACCTACACATGCAGTGTCTGCGGTCTTCAAGACCAAGTTGCGCCCGCGCTTCGTGGGACCGTTCACGGTCGTGGCCAAGAAGGGCCTGGCGTACACGCTCAATCTTCCGAAGAAGATGCGTACGCACCCCGTGTTCTACGTTGGCTTGCTCAAGCCGTACCGGGACCCGGCCCATGTGGGTTCTCAGGAGCTGGCGCCCAACGTGGCGGAGCCACAGCGCCCTGCTGAAGTCGCAGCAACAGGTCGACCTGACCTTCCAGCCGCGCGAAACCTTGTTCAAGGCGCGCCAGGCGTTGAGTCGCCGACTCAGCAGCCTCACACCACTGGAGACGTTCCCGGAGATCGCGGATCTCATTCACGGTGGTGTCAGACTCCCTCTCGGCTTGATCAAGCCTCCGCCCATGGCGCTCCAGGATCTGACGCACGTCGCTCAGCGATCTCTCCAAGCTCTCCAGCTCCTCAGGCCGGACAGGCTCCTCACCGTGCGAGGACACGGGCGCCGCCGGCGCTGCTCGACGAGCAGGGGAACCGCCACTTTCATGTGGAGCGTATTCTAAAGCGTCGTCGACGCGGCGCTCATAACCAATATTTGGTAAAGTGGCGTGGGTACCCGCACTCAGAAAACTCGTGGGAGTTTGAGGTACCCCTCCGGCAAGACTGCCCTGACGTCGTGGACGCTTTTGATCGCCGCGATCGAAGGCGCTCTGCGAGCCCGCGACCGCGAAGTCGGTCGCCTCACGCTTCCCGCCGCTAGGCAGGGGAGCTGAGGGATCATACGCTGAGCTCAAGCGTTGATCCCGGGCTGCTGCAGCCGTCGACTCACCTTGGTGAGTTCTTGCAGCGCTCTTAAGAGCAGAAGAGCCGAGTCCGAGGGACTGTAGCGACCTGGAGGCGGCCGCCTGACGCTTCGTCTTCATCTTCGCGAAATCGAAGCGAAGCCGGCGCTCTAAGCGCACATCAGCTTCGTCGAAGCTAGACTGGAGAGCCTCCAGCGAAGAGAGACGGCGGGTTCGATGAACCCAGCTCGTGAATTGAGCGTCGTCCTCGTGGAGGAGCTCTCCCGGACCGAGCACCACCGGAATAGTCCGCATCGCGGGGACTGAAGCCCCACGGGCTTGATCGGACAGGCGAGTCCCATACTCCTGTGGAGTGGTCTGCTGCGGCGTCAGAAGCCTCTCTCGGAGAGCAGTACGAGTAGCGACCTGGTCGCTGGTACTGGCCGCCGGCCCGATTCGCCAATTCTGCAATGGCCCCGAGCCAAACTGCTTCAAGCGCTCCACCGGGTTGAGCGGCACGAAGCCATACTCTCGTCGAGAGTTCACTAGCGGTCGCGCCTCAGGTCGTTGCGAACGAACGGCAGTTTGCCCCTCGAGCTGACGCTCTTGAGCCTCGTCGAGGTCGTTGGAGATCTCGTTTGTCTCCAGACCAGACGAAGCACGAAGTGCTGTGGTCTCGCGATCCACGAAAGGGTTGGGAACCCGGCGTTGCTGCTCCGGCGAGCGTGGACGCGCAGGAGGCGGGGAGTCCTCTCGCTGAGGCATCGGCGTGTCGGAGCTGTAGTCCAGCTCCTCGTCCTCCTCCCCCTCCTCGAGGCCCTCAAAGAGGTCATCTGCCGCCCGGCGGGCCATGTTCGCGCTGCTGGGGCTCTCGGAGCTAAGCGCAAGACGGCTCTGCTGCAGCGCGTGATACTCTCTCACCGAGAGCGTTGACGCGGGGCGCGGTGAGACCTTACGGTCGGACGTTGAGGCACTAGGTGCCGGGGACGCGAGCGCGCTCTTGTTGTCGAGTGACTGAGCCGCCTGCGGACTCCGAGCCATATGCTCGTTGAACTTGGAAAGTTCTGAGCGGGCTCTCGCGAGGGCAAGCGACTCGGCCGTTGCCGTCGAGACTTCTCAATCGAGACGATGACGAGTGCGTACACGTGGTGTCCACAGTCTGGTGGGGGAGGGTGTAACGGGGTTACATTGAATAATGTGATGCACACAAGCTAGGTGCCACACATAAGTGGCTTCCACACATATGTTACGTGGGTCACCCCAGATAGGAGTGGGTGGCTCACAGCCACTGGATATGCATTTGACTAGGCTCTACTATGATAGATAGTGAGTCCTATACATACAAACAACAGGCGGCTCTGCCGCGATAAACAACAATACATTCAGTTCACATTTGAAGCCTAAGAGTTCACTAGCCTTGTTTAAGGTATTTCTGTCTCTTGGAGTCCTTAATTAGCTATATTAAGGTACTCGTGCAAACTCTCGTATAGAGTTTGCAACCTATCAATATTACTAGAGACTCTCTGAGTCTGTGTCTTCCTCTGACGCTAAAGCTACAGCAGCCCCGCTGCAGTTGCAGACACACAGACGGTCTCCCCGTACCACCACGCGACGCCTCGGCCAGTCTATGGTGTCAGCAGGGTGCTTACGCCGATACGCTGCAAGCGGGATCGTCGACAGACGACATGAAGGCGAAGACGATGGCAAAGCAAGCCAAACCGAAAAGCGGCGAGCTTTCCAGGTAGAAGCACCAGACACAGAACCCAGGCCAGGCGTGAAGGTGTACCGCACGGTGAGGCAGAAACAAAGCGAGGGCTCAAACACAAGCACACGTGTGTGTATCCAAGCATGCATCGGCCAAGCATCGACCAAGAATCGAGCAATCAGTCGAGCAAACCATCTCGCCTGTGCTCGCGCACACAACCGGTATACGACTGAAGCAGTGCGAAGCTCAAAAACAAAGCAGAACACAGCAGGGCAGAGTAGCCTATGCCAAGCCATCGAAGCCAATCAACTCGAAGCCAGGCAAGGCCGATAAAAAGTGTTACTCAAGGTCAGCGGCTTTCGCAGAGAACCGCGAAGTGCACATTTGGGAAAGTGCTGATGCCAACGGATTTTATCACAGTAACATGATCAGTGGAGAAGCAGGGTATCGATCCCTGTACCTCTCGCATGCTAAGCGAGCGCTCTACCATTTGAGCTACATCCCCAGGATAGCAGCCCAACCGCTCTACCACCATAACAACAAACACACACAAACACACAAAACACGCCAACGCACAACACCACCAATCGAACGCAAATCGCACCTCTCCACCGCCTCTAACGCGTCTACCCATCGCGCCGACAGCACACACGCTCACCCATCGCTTCGCTTCGCTTCGTGCTCCAACAGGAGTTGCCCACCCGACGGTCGGCATTCTCTCTACTCGCTCACGACCTGCGGGCCTCGTTGAACCAAGGCCAGAACTCGCTGCCAGACATTGCTGCTGCTCTCCACCTTCGCTCCTCAATGCAAACGTATAGACACGTGTGAGGTACGCCTGCAGGGACAATCGGCGCATGCCTCAACTCTTCTCATCTCTGGTCGCCCGTCAAACAAGTTCACCCTGACCGAGAGCATGCGTGTAGGCTGCATACAGCAAAAGCACTGCGGCAGAACTTGCTGCATCTCTGATTTCCTGTTACAAGTCGGTGAAGAAAAACACCAGGTCAACCCGACGCTTGGTTTGACTATATGAGATTCCTCGTGACGTGCTGATCGGCAACCCTCCCGAGGAAGTCAACGAAATCGTGGTGACTACCTGGACTCTGTTCCACTCAGACCCACAAGGATGATCGACGCCATGTTCGCCGATGTGAACGACCCCGAAATTGCTACCGACGAACACTTAGCGAACCGTACGGTTCCGACGACGACGAACGAATGGGTGCACAAGCTGTGGGTGCTCTCCTGGATAGTGACGCGAAAGGGTATCCATCTGTTGACTCAATGGAAGATGACCTTAATGGTGACTTGTTCGGACACGAGGTGAACATCAACTGACTCCCGCCTCACAAGTTAACACCCAAAACAGATGCGCCGATCATGATGATGCGAAACTTTAACCCGAATCTTGGAATTTGCAATGAAACGCGACTTCGGGTGGTGGAGCTGAGAGACCATGTCATCCAAGCTAAGATCATGGCGGGCTGGCAAAGAGGACAAGACGCAGAATCCAAGGATTGTCTTCATTAGTGACAACAACCCAGGTAAGACTTCCTATTCCGTTTGAAGCGCAAGCAGTTCTCTGAGAAGACCGAATTCGCCATACGATCAACAAAACTCACAAACAAACGATGCACAACCTGGGATTGTACCTGGCTTCGTCGTGATTTTCGCATGGGCAGTTGTGTGTCGCGCTTTCACGAGTTACTGCCAGATCCAAGAACAAGGTGTTGATCGAGCATCCGGATGCAGAAGGCGACGATGAAGTGTACACCGCCAATTTGCGTACAAGCAGATCCTCGACGATACGTAGGTAGAAAGGAAAACTTTGATATTGCGTTTACATAATGTTGATAACTCAAATGAAATCTGGATCAGCCGAAGCGGAGCGGGCTGCCCACGTAATGGGACCAAAACACTGGTCTCTCTGCGACCGATATGTCATACCGGTAAATGAAAATCGAGAAACGACTTTTGGCATTTGAATTTCGTGTGGCGCACATCGGTCCAAGGTTCGTGTTCTGCAGCGCAGAACCGAAGAGAGCAGCCGCAGCCGCGCCATGGAGGACGTGGGGCTGGACCGCAAGCTGGTGATCATCGGCCCGACGGACGTGGGCAAGACGTCCATCACCATGCGCTACTGCCACGGCAGCTTCTCCACGCCCACGTCGGCCACCATCGGCGCCTCGTTCCTGCAGAAGCGCGTGATCGTCGGGGACGACGCCGGCGCGCGGAGGAAGCTTACGCTGCAGATCTGGGACACGGCCGGCCAGGAGCGCTTCCGCTCCATGGCACCCATGTACTACCGCAACGCCAAGGCCGCCATCCTGGTGTTCGACCTGCAGAGCGAGGCCAGCTTCGAGAAGATCAAGGAGTGGCTGCAAGGTGCGGAGGCTGGACGCAGAGATTTTGGCGCTGGTTGGAGAGACTAATGCCCCTCATTGCGGTTGCTTGTTGTGTGTGTCTGTGGCCGCCAGACCTGCAGCATCACGTGGGTGACGACATTGTGTTAGCGGTGGTGGGCAACAAGAGTGACGTGCCGTCCGACTTCGACTTCGCCAAGGCCCAGCAGTTCGCGGACGAGATCGGCGCGCTGGTCTTTCGCACGAGCGCCAAGACGGGCGAAGGGGTGCAGTCGCTCTTCGAGAGCCTGGCGGTGCAGCTGCTCAAGAAGCACGACCAGGAGCAGCGGACACGAGGCCGCGACGGATCGAGAGCCGGCAGCGCGGCAGGCGCGGGCTCGTACGGCTACGGAGGCCAGAGCCCCGTCATTCTGAGTCAAGCCAACGCCTCGGGAAGCAAGTCGTCCAAGGGTGGCTGCTGTTAGGTCGTCTACAGGTCAGCATATCGCACGCGTATAGAACGACAGGCAACCAAACGGTTTGGCACAGCAAGCAGGAGAGGGAGAAGGGCATCGTGCCGTCGAGAGAGGCGAACGCTCAGCGTTGACGCCACGGATGCCAGCGAAGGATGTTTTTATTCACACTAAATAAGCCTCGTTACGGGCAACGACTTCTCTGCTGCTTAACCCCTAAAGATATCGAGCAGTTAGGACGCCAGTACACGACAGCCAAGCCAACATCAAACACCAAGCGGGACGCACATGACGAACACGAGCTCATTCATTTCCGTTGCAAGTTCTTCTTCTTCGTTTAGTCGTCGGCTTCCGTCGCTCGCCGCGAGCACGAGCGAAACCCCGTGGCTAGCGTCCTTTCGGCACCCAACTACGTCAGCTGATGGCTACGCCATGTTCACTCAAGACTGCCTTACTGCTGGCTCGAGTTGGCGAGCAATGTGTTGATCTTCTCGATCTTGGTGGCGAGCGACAGGTCGATGAAGTAGTTGCCGATCTGCACCTTGAGGCCGCCCAGGATCTCCGGGTCCACGACCGTCTCCACCAGCAGCTTCTCGTTCTTCTCCACACGAGCAGCGAGGGACTTCTTCACCTGGTCCAGCTGGGCCTTGGTCAGCGGGTCAGCCGACGTGACCTTGGCCTGCACCTCGCCGCGGTAGGCGCCCATGAGCTTCTTGTAGGTCGAGATGACGCCTGCAACGTCCGGCAGACGGCCGTTCTCAGCAAGCACCTCGAAAAGACCAGCCACGGGCTTGGAGAATTTGGCCTTCTCCATGACCTTGGCGATGTCCTCCTTCTTGGAGGCGCGGGCGATCGTGGGGTCATGCAGGAACGAGGCGAAGTTGGGCTCCTTGGCGATCGTCTCCTCGATGGTCAGCAGCTCCTTCTCCACGGACTCCAGTTGATTCTGCTTGGCCGCCACACTGTACAGCGCGTTGGCGTAGCGGGCGTGCAGGCCGAAAAGCTGCAGCTTGGGCTGCGTCATCTGGCCGAATCCGCCGATCTCCTCCACCTCCTTGGTGGACGAGGCGGCCGCCGCCATACCGCGCGCCAGAGTGGGGGCCACCGCAGCCTTGCGCACCGCGTTCTTGATCGTCGAGGACAGCATGCTGGTGGGGGCAACAGATACACCAATTAGTACAGCGGATCTCGACACCAAACAGCGGCTCTTCCGCGTTCGACGCCCCAACGCGAGCCCAGCGCGGGGACAAAGAGAACCCTCCGTGCGCCGAGTGTGCTGGGCACCAGGAACACGCCCTTTAACACCCGGATTCGATCATGCACACGCGCACTCACCTTCTGTTCCAGCTAAAGTCGCGAGTGGTCTTTGAGCGCCAGGTCCCCCTCGATGTGCGGCTGCGAGCCGGTCATTCAGAGGTGTGGTCCACATCACATTAAATCATAGTGAAACACAATACGTTCGAGAAATTTATAAAAATGAAGATCGTCGGAAAAAACTGCAAGAGCTCCTGCACTCGCAGAACCCGTGAGTGCGTCACAAAGAGTATGGCGATGCGTATACTGTTTGTGGGCTGAGGATGCCACTCACTTTGTTGTTATCCAACTGGGCCGAGGCTGAAATCGGACGAGCTGTCAGCGCTCGGAAGATGTGAAAGGCACATCTTCAACGTCGTCGACGACAAAATGGGTGCTAGCTGTGCCGGGAGTGCCGCAGAAAAGTATAAAGGGCACAGAGCTAAAGAGCACAAAAGCAACTAGTACAAAACAACAAGAGATGAAGCAGACACAACAGCCTTGACAAAGCCACCTGACATGGCCAACATCGGGCTTCAATAGACACTTTACATTTCAAAATGCACCATGACATCTTCTATCGGATAGAGCTACTAAAGTTGTAGTCTGCGAACTCAACGACACACTGCATAGCAGAAAATAACCGTGTCACCGAGATATTCAACTGGAGCTCGAACGTAGCACTTCTTACCAGCAACCAGCCCTGAAAGTTGCGGCAGCCGGCAGCACTGACGAGTGTTCACGACGATACCAACAGTGCCAATGAACGCAGTAGTCACACCGTCCTGTAGGACTTGTACCTCGTGCCCTCTCACACTGAATTGCACGGTTCATTCGACCTGGCCAAGCTGACCAACAAATCAACCGAAGCTAGAAAAGTCGGTAGTAGCACAGCGACGGTGACAACCGGAGTAGCAGTGCGTCGCTGCCTTAGCAGTCTCCATCCCATATAGAGAGTCTCTACTAGAGACTAGCACCAACGATACCGAATCAAGGCTTCACTTCTCGCTTGCGTAGCTTCAGCCGCACCCCCGTCTCCTGCCCCTGTGGTAAGTGCAGGTCCGCCACATTGCGGTTCAGCTTGATCTCATGCGGAGCGGCGCGCGCCTGCAGACTCCAGTCGTCCATAAATCGGTTGAAGGCCGTGACCTGCCCCGACAGCTCCAGCGTCTCGTGCGTGAACGTTCGGTGCTCCTTGTCGCGTCGGTCGCGCAGCTCCAGCTTCATGGCCTCATCAAAGATCGAGAACAGCAGGTCCCCGTCCACCTCTTTGTCTTCCTCGCCTTGTTGCTGCTCCAGCTCCTGCAGCGCGTCGGCCAGTGCGCGACCGAGCAGTGTTTGTCGATATCCGTCCATTGCGGCAATGGTGTAGCCATCAGGCTCAAATTGACCAATGGACGACTTGGAATATGACCAATCAGAGCCCAATACTGGCGAGCACCGAGCTCCAGCAGTCCCATTCATTAAAGACCGACTGACGATGGCGCTGCGGGACGAGCACGACTTCCTGAGCGAGAACGAGCGGCAGTTCCTGGCCAACTGCCTGCGGCAGCCGCCGCATGTGCGCGCCGACGGCCGCGAGCTGCTGCAGCAGCGCAAGATCCGTGTGCAGTTCCGCCGCAGCGAGAGCGAGAGCCAAGCCGAAGTGCAGCTGGGCCGCACCCGGTACGTCTCGATAGCCCACTGATGCAGCTCCCTTTCCGGACGCTCTAACCTTCCTTCTTCTCTATAGCGTGATCGGCAATGTGTACGGAGAGATCGTGCCGCCCTTCCCAGACCGACCGACCGAGGGATTCCTGCACTTCGCGGTGGAGCTGTCGCCCATGGCGTCGCCTAGCTTCGAAGCCTCTGCGTCTGCTGGCCGTGGAGCGGCCTCCTCCGTCGCAGCTGCGGAGCTGGCAAGACTAGTGGAGCGAGGTGTGCGCGAGAGCCGCGCGCTAGACACGGAGGCGCTGGCCGTCGTGGCTGGCGAGAAGGTCTGGGCCATCACGTGCCACGTGCACGTCGTGGACCACGGCGGAAACCTGGTGGACGCTGCCTCGCTGGCTGCCATCGCAGCTCTTATGCACTACCGACGACCTGAAGTCGCCGTGAAGGAGGGGACCAGCGGCAACGGCGGCGTCACCGTCTACAGCGTGGACGAGCACGCTGCGGTCCCGCTGAGTCTGCACCACATCCCGATCTCCATCTCGTTCTGCTTCCTGCAGCCGGCTGCTAATATGCAAACCTCCAGTGACAATGAAGACGTTGACGCAGACGAGGACGGCGAGCCCGTGATCTTCATGGACCCGACGGACCGCGAAGAGCGCATCACCGACGCGCGCATGAGCTTCACGTTCAACTCCTTCCGTGAGCTGTGCGCCGTGCACAAGATTGGTGGCGCCGCTATTTCGCAATCGACGGTGCTGAGGTGCGCGAACGTGGCAGCAGCGCGTGCTGTTGAGTTGACGACGTTCCTCAAGGAGGAGGAGGAGAAGGCAGACAAAGAGGCTGTGCAGCGCCGACGTGCGCTGCTGCGTGGACGCGCCTTTGCCGACGTTTCATCAACTGTGGACGAAGCAACCGCGAAGAGTACGGTGGAGAAGGTTGACTTGGGTGCGATGACGGACTACTCGACGCTGCATGCGCCGATCGCGCTGCGAGACGACCCAACGAAGGAGGAGACGACGCAGCAGGTGACGTCCATGGCAGAGTTGCTGGAATCGCTTGAGAC
Source organism: Phytophthora crassamura (assembly GCA_033557995.1). Classification (NCBI taxonomy): domain Eukaryota; phylum Oomycota; class Peronosporomycetes; order Peronosporales; family Peronosporaceae; genus Phytophthora; species Phytophthora crassamura. Next base: position 2,856,221 of record JAUCED010000003.1, on the reverse strand, counting down.
TGCTGCCGATCTCGCAGAGGAGCAGCCCAAGGCAAACGATGCAGGGCTAGCGATGACGGATGCGGCTCGGGATGAGTTCCGCCAGTTGGCCGGCAGCGAGACGATTCGCGACTTGATCCACAGCAGCAAGAAGCAGCAGCCGAAGTCTGTCAAGAAGAAACCTGTGGTTGACAGCGACAGCGACAGTGAAGAGGAGGGAGGCGTGCTGCAGAGCGAGTTTGGCGCAGCTCCAAAACCGGAGCAGCCCGCAACGACAAAGTCGAGTGCGAAGCCTGCGAAGAAGACGCCGTCTAAGAAGGGCAGGAAGACAAAGGTGGTCTCGAGCTCCGATGAAGATGAGGACATGGATCTGAGCGCCGCCATCAAACACAAGTAACTTGGCAGGATAAACTAATAGGACAGCGGTACGTTTCGCTACACACATCGTTTCCGACGGTTTGAAGCGACGCAGACCTAATGCTGGGGTGTCTGCACGCTGGCTCAACAAGGTGAGCGAGAGCGCAGGCCGAGTCCTCTGGGATGCAGAAGCGCGTCAAAGTGTGCATCCGCGTACGGCCAACCACCAGCAAAGGCGATGGCCCGAACATCCTTGGACACGCCGGAGCGGATGATGCAGTGGTGATCGATGAGCAGCAGCAGGTAGAGAGTTTCGCTTGCGTGTTGCCGTTGTTGTGTTCAAGCTTACCATGCCTTGTCTCTTGATCTCCTAGACTATCAGTGTGGTCACCAACACAGCTTCTGGTGACGGCACAAGCTTTCGGTTTGACCAAGTGCTTTCCCCAGGGGTGGACCAAGCTGGTGTATTTCGACTCGTGGCGTCCGACGTAGTGGACGGAGCCTTGGGCGGCTACAACGGCTGCATCTTAGCTTACGGCCAAACAGGAGCTGGCAAAACCTTCACCATGTCTGGAGGAGGCCCGCGCCGCCGCTTCGAGGATCGCGGACTCATCGCACGCGCACTCTCTCGGGTTTTCCAGCGCACTCAACAGGACGCAGACCATTGCTACGTGCTGCGCGTGTCGTATCTCGAGATTTACAACGACCGCCTCATCGATCTACTAGCTCCAGACGTCGATAACGCAGCCACGAGTAGCTCCTTGGCGGACCTCGCTATTCAGGAGAATGCTCGTGGTCAGACTTTCGTGCGGGGCCTCACGAAAGCTCTCGTGTCCAGCGAGGAGCAAGCTCTGGACCTGGTCTTTCAAGGTGACACATGCCGCGCAGTGGCTGAGCACGCGCTTAATGCTGCATCAACTCGCTCGCACTGCATCTTCACACTCTACTTAGAGCGCAAGCGGAATGCCATGTCCTCCCAGTTGATTGAAGACGACAGTCCGTCTGACGAATCAGCCGGACTCCCACGGGATGACAACGACGTCGTGTATAGCAAGCTGCACCTGGTAGATCTGGCGGGCTCGGAACGCATGAAGAAGACACTCACGGAAGTTGGGTCGACGAGGGCGAACGAGGCCTGCTACATCAACCGGTCGCTGACCTTCCTGGAGCAGGTCGTACTGGCACTAGGGAGCAAGAACCGCGCTCACGTGCCATTTCGACAGACGCCTCTGACCAACTTGCTCAAAGACTCTTTGGGAGGCAATTGCCGCACGCTGCTAGTGGCGTGCGTGTGGCCGGCACCCACGCATGCTGACCAAAGCCTAGCCACGCTGCGCTTCGCGGCGAGGATGCGTCGTGTCAAGACGCAGGCAGTTGTCAACGTGGTCGCCTCCAGCTCCGGGTCTGCAGGATCGAAGCTGGCAAGCGAAGAACGTGCTGTATATCGAGCTGAGATCCGGCGGTTGCGCGAGGAACTCGCGCTGTACGATGCACTTGCTGGGCGGACACGGGGTGACTGTGAAGGCAAGGAGAGCTCCGAAAGGTTACAGCGACAACAGATCTCCACGTTCTTGGCAGATGCCAAGGTTGCCCCTCCCGTGCAGAGTCTTCGGCAAGTGCATCGATTACTGCACGCATTCCGCTCAATGTGTCTGGAGTTGAAACCCTCCATTGAGCCAGCAACGATTCCGATTCAGAAGCTGCAGAAATCCGGGAGCAAGATGGTGACGCAGATCCGAGCACTGCGAGGACACACACCTCCAGAGCGCAGTCCGTCGTCTGCCCCGAGCAGCAGCAGCGGCTGTAACAACGATACTGCTGACACAGTGCTGCCGCCGATCTCTCGAGACAACCAGAGACCATGGAGGGACCCGCACGAGCGAGTGGCCTTCGCCCCAGCCCCCACCCCAAGAGCGAGCGACAAGAAGCTCTTCGAGCGGTTCAAGTCTGTGGGAGGCGCTGATCCCGGTGCGGAGGCCCTGCGAGACCTGGAGCAGGCTAAGCTGAACTTCCGCGAGGCAAAAGGCCAGTGCGCAGCGTTGGTGTTGACTGTGAACCGCGTGAAACTGTACGTGGCGTGTGATTGGCTGGCCACTTCAACGACAGATGGCTACAGTGCCTTTTGGTGATAAAGACTAACGTGCTTCTGCAGGGAGATCGACGGCTGCACACTCAAGCTGCAAGAGCTGCAAGACCTCGACCACCCGACGGAGAAGGGGGAAGACCACGAAGAGACCCTCGAGCGCCAGAGAGTGCCGTTGCGGCAGCTCCAGGACGCGAAGAGGCGGTATCGCGCCGCGTTCGAGCAGCTCCAGGAGAAGAAGGCCGAGGTGTGCTACCTGGGCAAGATCAAGGCGCAGATGCTGCAGCAAGTGGCGCTCCACTTTCAGTGCTGGAAGGACCGGCAGCTCGGAGAAGAAGGCCCCGAAACGGGGGTGGCAGCAGCAGCAGCTGACGAGTGGCCCGGTTGAGGCTGCTGCTGCCGCGGACACTGCCGAAGTGATCCCGTGACGACGAAGATACTTCGAAGATAATTGACGAAAGCGTGCATGTGCCGCTTGCAATCCTGAGCTTGTGGTTGAAGCGACCGAGCGATTTGCTACTTCGAGCCGGCTTGCGGCAAGCCTTGCCCGGATGGCGCTGCGTGGCTGGCCTGCAGCGGCAACAGCAACAGCAGCCGCGTCCGAGTAAGGTGTAGGCTGCACGTTCCAGCGAGTTGAACAGGACGGGCCCGAGTAAGGTGTAGGCTACGCGTTGCAGCGAGTTGGAACAGATTAGCGCACAAGTTGGTCGCTCCAGCTCCAATCAATTTACTCGCACGCGGCGACTTCGGCCTATGGGCAAGCAAGCGAGCCGGCGATACGGCAGCAGCCAGCGCTCTTCCGGTCTGCTGACGCATACCGCCAGCCAACGACGACGAGGGCCGCACGCTGGATGCTGGGTGGAGCGAGCTGGGCGGGGTCAACGGCTGCTCGCCGACGCGCTCGCCGACGAAGCACCAACGCGCGAGATCGATTGCTAACGCAGTTCAAGCTGCACGAAAACAAGCGAGTGTTGGCCACGTCGGCGACGTCGACGGGAGCGCCAAGGCCCGGCGTTTAGATACGCGCATGCGACGCGCCATCTCGCGATTTAACACCTGCAATTGATGTAGTGCACACCATTTTGAATGCCTTTTGGGCTTCAAAAGAGGAGTGAAGACGAAGCCCTCGGCAAGGCGAAACTACGCCTGCGTGTGCGGGCTTAAACCCAGTACCAAGCATGGTCACATCTCGCTCGAACCTATAGGGCTCACCGACAGGGGGAGGCTTGAGGGCTTAATTGGGCAGCAGATTCCCCCACCTCCTCGAGTTTCAGGATTTTTTGGCAGCCATGACACCCGAAGAACTTCCCAAAACGACAAAGTCTTGTGTAAAGCTCGCAGCGAAGAGCAGCACGCAGGCCGTCAAGACCCGTGGACACCAGCTCTTATAGATAGATCACATGTGCCATACGAGTTGGCTCGGCAGTCTCGGTCTTCACGACGCAAACCGCACGTTTTGGCCTGCTTTTCATGCTGCCCCACCGCCGGCATGTTTCTGCGGCTGACCCATCAAATCGACTGGCTGCTTGGTGCGCGAGAGCCACACGCCACCGGCAAGCACCGGCGAAATACCATCGGTGGCTCGTATAGACGCGGGGCCAAGTTCAAGCGAGGAGAGAAAGTCGCGACAGTCGCAGGCAGTCTGCGTGAGCGAGTGCGCGAGTGAGTGGCAGCAGCAGCAGCAGCGAAAGCAGGAGGCAGAGGCTCGAGCGCGGGTCTTCCTCGCAGAGCGGTCGGCGACGTCCGCCAGCCGTCTTGTTAAATTAGACTTGCTAAACAACGGTCTGTTAAAGCAACAGAAGTGACTCCGCCGCAAAGACGCGCGCGAAACGCTTTCGACCGGTCGTTTTCGGTAGTTCAATGTGGTGTGGCGCACTCGTTGGCGACGTTGCTGCTGCTGCCCGAAGCTAACTGCATGTAAACGCCTGCTTCGAGCGAGTGCTCTTCGATACAGTTTTAAACCCTGACAAGACAGTCATGCTTTCGAGCGCCGCCGTTAGCTGCCCGTGGCCAGCAAGCGCCGGTGCGGGCTGTAATCGGTGTTTCGACGCACCCATGGCGGTCCTCGGTTGATGGCGCCTTTGCCTTTTGCGACCGCGCGCCTTTGCGTCGTCTTCGCCCGCGCGGGAAGCCCCAAACAAGCCGAACAAGCCTCAACGTCGCTCGCTGCAGACCTTCACGCCAGGCTCGCCGCCGCCGTCGGGGGTGAATGAATTCGGCGGTGGTCGAGCGATTTGCGGCGTTTAACCTTGCGCTCCAAGCAGCGCGATTTCTGAAGCAAAAAGACATGCACGCCCCAACTGCAATCGGGGCTGGGGGCAGCCGCTGACTGGGCCCCAGTATAGTTTAACAAGAAACGCGCCCGCGTCAAAGATGCGCGGGTGCCAGCAACACCTCATGCGGCGAGCCTGGTTCGAGCGCGCCTCAGCTCATTTCCCATTTGAACGGCTTTCGATCACGTCCGTGCATTCACACCACCAGCTGCACCAACCATGGCCATGACTGTGCTGCCCAGCTTCCAGACCTTCCTGCAGAACTCGACCACGCCGCAGCCGCCGTCGCCGCTGCTGAGCGCCGCCGATTCGCGCCCGCAGAGCCCCAGCTACGCGCCATACGGCTGGCACCAGGCCAGCAACGGCCTGCAGCTGCCCTACTACAGCGCTCTCAGCGGCGGCTACCGCAGCCCGCAGAGCTACTCGCCCGCCTCCAGCTCCAGTTCCGAGACCGAGGACGAGGACACGCCCACGGGCCGCCGCGTCTCGGGCTTCAAGCGCCCGCTCGCCAGCGTTGGCCTTGGTGCCGCGCCGCTGTCGCCCTCGACTGCCTGCGGCACGGCCGGGAAGCGCGTGAAGAAGAAATACCTCAAGGAGTGCGAACGCTGCGAGATCGTGCGCCGCGTGCGCGCCGGCGAGAAGCAGGCCCACCTTGCCAAGGAGTTCGGCGTCTCGCGCGCCGCCGTGTGCTACCTGCTCAAGCACCAGATAGAGATCATGCGCCGCTCCTCGCAGCGCCTCTGAGCGGTGCCCGGGCAGCAGCATAATAGCAAGATAGGTTTATTATTATTTATTTGAGCGCGTAGACGCATCAATACATTTTTTGTGGCACAAATGTCCATGGAGTTTCCATGCCTTTCTCCGCATGCACCAGGAAGAGCGTCATACCTTTCATGTGGAGTCATCCACCTGCGGGGGCACACGCGATTCCCCGAAAGTTAGAGGGCGGGCTGGCTGGCTGGCTGCCCTCGCCGCTGCTCTCTGCTTGCAAGGCGTTCACTTCGGCAGCAGGCTGCTTGGCGCGCGCCACCAGCCACGCTGGAAGCGCAAGCAGTTCGTTGGCAGCATGCACGCGCAGCCGTTCTCAAAAGCAAACTAAAAGTTAGTTAGGTCATGTGTGCAAATCTCGCCAAACGGCGCGAATCCAAGCGGACTGAGTTCATCCACTGCCTCGTCACAGGTCTTGAAGTCCAAGAGCCATGCGTTCAACGTGAAGCTGCACCCGCCGACGCCAGCTCGACAAGACCAAGGAGAGCCTGCGGAGCAATGCAGGTCGGCCACGCGGCCAGGGCCAGCACACGCATTGCGAGAGTGAAGTTGCTGCTCGAGTCTGCCTACTAGCGGTGCCGCCAGTCTAGCTATTTGCATAGCGCTTTAGGCCCTAGAGTGCAAGAATGTACACTACAGTAGTTTTGATCAGCACTTAGCTGGATTGACTAATAGGTGGAGGATGATGTCCATGCTCGGCAATACCTCGCCACAGCGACCACCACCGCCATCAGCGCCGCCGATCGCCAAGCAACTCGCCAATGTGCATGTCTACCGATATGATGGTGGGTGGGCGGCGGGGCAGCGGCAGCCCATAGCGAGCAATCGACCTGGCGAGAGGAGACGCCCACACCAACACGTCCGACGATCATCTCACGACTCGTGCAGTGTCGCGGTCGTGGTTTTTAGCAATCGACATCGTCCGTGTTCTCGATCGTTCAAGCCAAGCCAAATGCTGGGAGTTCTCGATCTCCACTGATGGGTGGCGGCTGCAGCAGCCCTAGGTGAGAGCATTGTTCCCACTCACGGAGAGCAACATGCCCTCTGCTCTTCAAGCTTGGACATGCTTCACAATGAGCACACAACCAGGATATACACTATTCAAGCTGAATAAGCTGCCGCTTCAAAACGCGTCAGCCTCCTTGTGGCGGCACGTGGGACACCGCAGCTCCTCGTTCAGCCTGGGCACGATTCACTCGTCGTGGAACGTGTGCCCGCACGACAGCGTCGTCGTGTAGCTCAGCACGCTGCTGCGACGGCTCCCGGATGTCGCGAACGACTCGTTGCTGCGGGAGCTGGAGCTGTGGAAGCTGTCCGTCTCGGATGTCGATGTCGACGCCTCCGAAGACGCGAACGCCTCGCCGTCCAGACTCGAGCTGCACAGCGCGCACACGCCCGCGTCCTCCGCCTCATCCGCCAGCTCGTCGCCCTCGTCCGACGTCACCGATAGCGACGAGCACACGCTGTCGCGCAGGCTGTCGAGGTTGAAGCTGTTGCCGCTGTTGCTACTGCTGCACAGACCGTTGAACGGGTGGCGCTTGCCATGCCCGTTTTGCGGGAGGACGAAAGTCTGGCGCTAGAGTGGCGGAGCGTGTGGTCGCCAAGTTGGTGGGGGCGCGTAGTGGAGTTCGTGGTGCATCATTGTTCTTGGGGTAGATCTGTCGCTGTAGTTGCAGTTGTGGACGCTCATTGCGGAATGGCTTGGCAGGAGTCGGCGGCGACTTGAAGGCGGCTGCGACTTTGCCTGCCAGAGTTGGCGTCGCGGATGGGAGCGGAACCACTGGAGTAATCGCCGCCGTCAGGCGTATGTCGGCGTCGCATCTTCGACGAGTCCGGCGCTGCTGGAAAGCCCTCGCTTGAAGGCCGTTGCGCTTCAATACAGCAGCGAGGCTGCTGCGTCCAGCGGGCAAATCGGAGCGCCACCGCCTGTTTGCAAGCCCAACCTGTCGTGCGGTCGAGCGGATACGCCCCTGGCGCGGCGCCGTCGGGTTACCACCGCGAGCGCCATCATCGAGGACGGTCTCTTTGCTGCGGGAAAAATCCTGTCGGTCTGCCGCCGCCGCCCGGGCGAGGCGCTCGACTCGACGCGGCGGGTGGAGGAGGAGGACTCGTTGCGCTCACAGGGCCGCTGGCTGGTGCCGGCGGTGGTCACCTCGGCGGCGACATGCGGTCGAGTGGTGCTGCGATGGCGGGGACTCGCTGTCAGCGTCCGCGGCAGCTACTGGTCGAAAAGCGGCACCGCGCGGCTGGCGATTGGGCACAAATAAGTCGGCGAGGAGTGATGGTGATTGCGCCTAAAATGAAGCCTGACAGTGGGACGGAGACAGGTGGTCGGACAAGTCGTGCCTGCAGGAACACATAGTATTAATGGAAGCAGATGCATCGCTATAGTAAGGCCTTTTGTACCTGACCACAGTCTAGACAACGTTCAGCCGCCTCTGGCCGATCTATCGGCTTCCACGAGGCGTCCCGAAAATAGGTATCGTTTCAAGCGGGGCGACATGCAGTTTACGCATTGTGGATCCGTCGCACATGGACGCAGGCGGGCCATTATTACGGTCTCTTTTGCGCTGGACGGTCGCGATTACGCCGTCATGCTGCCAGGAAGAGCGCCGTCGGGGAAGAGCTTGACTGTCCTCGCCATCCATCACTACCGAATTGGACAGCTTGGACAGCAGCGGACAGCTACAGACCGATCCAACCCAAGCAACGATGCTAGCGACCCACCCGCACCAAATGTACCACCAGCACCACCACTCGAGCACAGGCGCGTCCTCCTCCCGCAAGCCGCGTGGCTCCACCACGGCGCCGCTCTCCCCGCAGGCCGCGCTGCTGGAGCAGCTCTCGCTGCGCGTGACGGCCGTGCGCCACAGCAAGCGCGACGTGCGCTACGAGCTGGTCGTGGAGCACGCCGCCTCGCAGACGCGCTGGCGCAGCGCGCACTCCTTCGACGAGTACAAGAAGTTCCAGACGCGGCTGCTGGCGGCGCTGCGCCTTGGCCACTTCTGCCAGGCCGAGTGCCCGTGGCTCTACTCTTTCGTCAAGAGCTACTTCCCGGGCTCGGCCACGCTCTTCGGGCTGGGCGGCCACAGCGACTGCGCCGTGGAGAAGCGCCGCGACGCGCTCGAGCACGTGCTGACGTCGCTGCAGAAGTTCGTGGTGAGTCGCCAGAACGCGGCGGCGTGCTCCGTCGTGGCCGGCAGCGTGACGCAGCTGGTGGCCGACTTCGTGCTGGGCGACGTGAGCGACAAGCGCCACCCGTTCAACGGTTTGTGCAGCAGTAGCAACAGCGGCAACAGCTTCAACCTCGACAGCCTGCGCGACAGCGTGTGCTCGTCGCTATCGATGACGTCGGACGAGGGCGATGAGCTGGCGGATGAGGCGGAGGACGCCGGCGTATGCGCGCTGTGCAGCTCGAGTTTGGACGGCGAGGCGTTCGCGTCTTCGGAGGCGTCGACATCGACGTCGGAGACGGACAGCTTTCACAGCTCCAGCTCCCGCAGCAACGAGTCGTTCGCGACGTCCGGGAGCCGTCGCAGCAGCGTGCTGAGCTATACGACGACGCTGTCGTGCGGGCACACGTTCCACGACGAGTGCATCGTGCGCAAACTGAACGAGGAGCTGCGGTGTCCCACGTGCCTCGCGGTAGTTGACGCATTCTAAGCTGGAAACGGGGGAGACCTCATAGTCTAGTTATTTATTTATGCAGAGCGCACATTGTCACTAATGAGATCACATTTGATTCATCCGCTTTCGTAAGCCGAAACTTGCGTTTTGTGAGCCAGCGTAAAAGCACGTCTTATTTTTGCTCATAAAGAGTTTTGATCACCAGCAAAACATCTTGTTTTTAGTATGCGCGGACGCATAATGGGTTGTGAGAAGCATTTGTAGGACGGCCGTCTTACGCCTTGAGCTCGTCTCCTATTGGAGAAATTGCTGCCATAACTTGAAGGCGAACACGGCGACCATCGACCACAGCTCCCCACCTCCAAGCACGGCGACCGTCGAGCACAGCTCCCTGTCTCCGAGCATGGCGACCGTCGACCATAGCTCCTTGGCTCCTTTGTCTTGTCCGCGTGGCCGCCCTCAACAGGATTCTACGCCAGCACCTGGGTCTCTCAGTGGTGCAGACGTTTCGGGTGGCTTGCACAGCTCCATCAATGCAGAAGCCGTACAAGAGCTATATCAACGGGATTTCTAAGTGGATCAAGGTGTCGCGAGCCGCGCTCAGATCGGGACGGTTCAGGTAGTATTGGAGCACAGAGCAAGCTAGCAGTAAACTTAGGTAGGAACTACACAACGCTAAGCAAAACAAAGCTTTATGTATTCCTTGATCCGAGGCAAATTCACGACTGACCTTCCTACAACTTTCCTACCGTTCTCTTCTATCACGCCATACCTTGCTATCTCATGTTCTCTTGCACCTTCGAAGCCGTCCTGATCGCTCGCTTGGCTTGGACCTCCGCGCGACGCCACGTCCGAGCGTTCTACCAGGCCGAACCACAATCCAACGCCGTCGCCGCGATGCCATCCGTCCGTCGCCGCCACGTGCGGACCTCCGAGGACCTCCAAACACCGCTCATTATCCACCATCGCCCTGCTTTCACCGCCACGATCTAGTCCATGCCGGTACAGCAGGCTCACGCCGCCGTTGAAGCGTAGCGAGGGCCGCTTCAGACACGAGGCACATGGTCGCCACCGTGTCCGAGACGCTGCCCGCCAAAACGACTCGGGACATCCTCCCCGACCGAAGCTCGGCGTCCTCGCCGAGCCTCGTCCGATGCCTCGGCCGCACGAATCTCTGCTTGTAGAGCACACCGTGCCGCTTTCAGCTCCCTCAACGAGCGCACGCTTGCACCCGTAGTCCGATTGCCAGCATCCTCGGACTGCCAGAACGCCTTCGACAGGCGCTCAGCCTGCTCACGCTCTTCCATGTCCAGGAGCCACGCTTCGTAGCTACGGGTAGCACGTTGCCACGGAGAAGCGAGACAAGCTTCAATCCAACGCCACACGCGGCACACCGCCACCACAGCGAGAACGGTATAAGCCACTTGGAGCACCGTCCGGTTGATCACCAACCCAGCACCAACGGTCACAACGCTTTCATTCGCGTCGGCTTGGTGCAGACAGCACAAGTCAGCAATCCGACGAGCATCACCACGCCCAACACGCCTTGGCACACTGACTCGATCACCTCGTAGAGGGACAGCACCGGAAACGCCACGGCGCATAGGATCAGCGAAGATAGGGCCCATAGCAAGCGTATTAACGCCACGCCACGCTGCGCGGTCCGTCGACTCTCGAGGCGCAGGCCCTTCCAGTACTTAGAGATAGACCGTCCCACGAAGGCCGTCATCTCGGGCAGGTACACGCACCAAAAAGCGTGAAACGCGTCCAGCCACTTGTAGAGCAATCGCCCGAGGCCCACCTTGTGCTCCTTGCGCACTCGAAGTATCACCATGGGAGTGGCTAGCAGAGCTTCGCTCAGCCGCCACAGTTTCGCACCGAAAGATAGTTTTGTCACGGTAGCGCTACGAGCGTAGCTCCGGTATCTCTTGAAGCACGCCTTGGCCAGCTCCGACCACTTATATAGCGAGTAGCTCACAGCGCCGTACACCTGCGCCATCAGGTCACGCAGAGGAGACGTCACACTCCAGAGCGCAGCTCCACACCCCAACCAGAGAACCACAGGCCAGTGTTGCACGCCCGCCCGAACTCCAGCTGCGAGAGCCGCCACCGTATCAGTTGATAGTACCAGCAGCGCAGCCATCTCGAACGCCGTGAACTCTAGTCGGCCAGTTAGATAATGAGCGCCACGAGGGCGCGCCTACGCCGTCCAGAGCGCCCGAAAGTCCGTCTCGCAGCACTAGCCCAAGGGGAGGCGCCTTCGACAAGCCTTTAGAAGCCACTCACAGTCGCTTCTCGGCGCCCGTTTCTTCCGGTCCACCGTCTCTTAGGGGCTGCAACCGTCTTGACCATGCCCTCCTATGTCGCTCATCCCTCCGTCTCTTGCATGTCATTTTCCACGGTGAAGGCCACCGTAGCCGCCAATACCCGTCTTGGTGATTCAAGCAACCGCAATACATGAGACACGCGCGTCGCAGCTTCAACAACGGTCGCTTACCGTGACCGGTAACGACTAAAACTAGTCTGCGGCAATCTGTAACGGACATTCGTCACCTTTCCCCGAAACGCTCAGGGCAACATGACGTCCCGTCGCTTCAACCTTGGATGGCTCGTGACTCCGACCGTCACCCGCCAAACAGACGTCGTCTCCTGGGGCTCTCATTCGACAATCTGCCGGCCGAGACTCAAGCCTCCATTCCTGCGTCATGACCAAATCCAAGGTCAACACTGAGTTCACGCCGACCACCTAGGCGGCTTCGCAACGGCTCCGCAAGCTTCTCGACGAAGGTTCCGGTGACGCTGCGACGGACGTCCGACTCCGCGAGCTCGTGGACTTCTGGGCTCGGCTCAGGCACGTCCTGGCTGTCAACACGGCTTCTTCCGGACTCGAGGCGCTGGACGAGGCGGCGGCCACCGTCATACTGCAAGACGACGCCACGCCCGCCAAACTGACACGGCCCGTGTTATTATTCATGCACCCTGACGACATGGCCGCTGGACAAGCGGCAGAGCACGTGGTCTTCGTGCCACCGGCAACTTCGACAGCACCACCACGGACCAAGCGTGCCAGCAAACGGTTCCCGGTGACCTCAGCCAAACCGACACCCGCCAAGAAGCAGAAGAAGAGCATTTCGCTCCCGTTCGACGTCCCAGCCGACACGCCTGCCGAGATCATCGCGGACCTGAGACGCATTGCTGAGCGCGCTGCAGCCCAAAACAAGACTCCCGCACAGCTCGCGTACCCGTGGCGAGGGAAGCGCACGTGGTATGAGCCGGCCGACCACGAGTCGTTCCACCTACTCCACTGGCGATTCATGATGCGGCACCGGGCGACGTTCTTCCTGCTAGCGCTTTACGCGCCGACTTCGAACGCTCCATACCGTCGCAGCTTGAAGGCAAAGGCACTCCGGGCGCGGATGGCCTTCCTATCGGCCAACATCGAGGAGTTCGGCTGGTTCGGCTTCATGGACCGGTTTGAAAACACGATCCATGACACATTACTCTGGTTGGGAGGCCGGCCCGCGAACACTCCACCGGCGCGAAGGACAAACCGACGGACGGAGGCTTGGTCGCCTTGTTCCGCGAAGCCCCGGCCGCTACAAGCCGAAGATCAAGCGAATGCTGTACCCACACCGGATCGACGCTGATGGTTACGCGTCGATTTCCACGCTCCTCGAGGAGACCCACGCTTTGGACTCCACGCGCGAGCCCCACAAGCGACTCTCAGACCGCGCCTTGGCTCGCATTGTCGTGGACATCAACGACCATCCCAAGTACCGCGGTGAGTGGGTTGGGAACAAGACCACGGGACCCTCGAAGGAGCTCATCGCTTACGAGCCACTTCTTGGAGAGCAGGAGAAGGTCCGCGCCCTCAGCAAGGCGAACAAGCGCATGGCGACGTACGACGTCAAGCCTTTCAAGTCCGCCGAACAGGCTGCACAGGATTCGGCTTCAAGGTCCTCGACATCTACACGGTTACTGGTCCGACCGTCCCTTCACAGCTGGAGTCCCCCACTTCGTTCCCAAGAAAAGTAAGGCTCGCCCGGTTCTTCCAGGTCTCGTGTCCGGCGACGAGAGCGAGGAAGTGTACGAACACGAGCCGGACGAGAAGAAAGCCAGTGCCAGCGAGCATGAAAGTACTGTGAGCGAGCCCGGGAACGACGACAGTGAGCACGACAGCGACGCGAAGGGCAGCGACGACGACGAAGAAAAGCCGCTTCCACCATCGACAGCAGATGCTGACGAAAAGGAGGACGAAGCTGACGATGAACCTTCGGACAAGTAGTCACCTGCACCAGTAACCAGCGGCCATACTCCGCGAATTCCACCAAGTCTTCCTCCAGAGGGAACGCTATCTCTTTTCACTAATTTTCTGCTTTGCCGCCAGCGTTCCGACTTTAAAATCCAAACACAAACACGCATGATCGTTCCAGTTGAACCGTTCTTGAGTCTGTTCTCCCTTTCTCCATATTAACACCGACCGTGATTCCACGATTCTTCATGCCTTTCCTCGACACAAGAACAGTTCCACCGCAACTAGATCATCAGGACCTCGACCTCGTCCACCTCAGCGTTAGCCTCAATAAGACGAGCACTCTGCCGTAACGCAGGCAGGTCCTGTTTCCTTCGTTCAGCCGCTTCGAACGCCATCACCAACCCGCGATACTCCAGCCACAGGACACAGCGGGATAACCAAAACGTCTGGTAGTTCGTCGACAACGCCAGATACTCCACGACGCGGTTCACTCGTCGCTTAGCGACTATCTTCAGCAATGGAGCCGTAGTCCCGGCGAGGATCGTATCCTCCCTCCCGACAGTTCGACGCTCAACAAAGCTCGAAGGCGGCAAGTCCGCCTCCTCCAGCGGTCCATCTTCGAACTCGTTTCTGTCTTCCACTCCACTGGGCACCTCATCCGTGTAGGGCCTCGTCCAACGGCCCTTAAACTTCTTCAACCAATTGACGTTCAACGTGACACCTTGTCAGGGTGAGAAGGAATCTCAATCCGGTAAGCATTCTCCCCGACCTTGTCAGTAGTTGAGACCAGGTACACTTGGGGTAAAAAGTTCTCCCCCCTTTCATTCACCCAAAAGCCCCATCTCTATCGAAATAACCCAAGGAGAAATAAAGTAGGCAAGACCTCTCGACCCCCTCTGGTGCGAAGGATGTCTCCTAATCATCTCCAAGCAGCACAAATAGTATAAAAGCCCCTCAAGCAAATCTCTAAATATTCTATAGAAAGTGATTTATTTGATCCTAATACAAGAATATAGTAAGTATATAAAGCATATCATATACGATCAACCGATAATAATAACCATGTGTAATTCGGAAACTATCAACGCTATCGATAATAACTGCGGAAGCTTTAGAGGAGCAGACCAAAGACACTTCGGAAACGGTTCAAACTGTAAGTTTTGTACCGTTCTGTATCACTGTTTCTGTAATGGACTAACCACTATGGAAGCGATTGATAACAAGCATGCTGAAATAATGGAAATTAAAAGAATGAAAGAACAAAGTCGTATCGAATCGAGAGTGATGTATCCTGAGGAGGGTGAATATATATCTGATATGGAGCATATTGCCGATACGGATGGATTGGGTGCTACATACCCAAGCGTTATTGATACGGAGGGTGAATACTTAAGTACTTGGTTGAAGCTTATTTTGAAACTGTTGAAATTTCATATCCGCTAATTACGTATGGCGGTGTTGAATCTTTTAGATTACACTTTCACGAGCAGATCAAAACGGAGGCCAAACCTCGTTTAGATATGTTAGCGTATAAGACCATATTCAGGACGCAAACCACTGAAGAACTCATTGCTAAAGCCATGCATCCAACACGGTTAATGAAACAAATGAATCATTTCGATGATATCGAAGATTTCTTTAAAAACATGGGATACTAAATCTATAACATTTTTTTGATAAAAAGTCCAACCACTAATATACAATGTGTAATCTCAATTATCCCAATGGCGAATTTTGTCCCAATGCTCCGTCAAAACTTAGATGCTATAGGCATACAATAGTGGAAACGGATGAGAAAAAAGCTATCAGAAAGCTTAAAGAAATTTCTAGTACTCCGATCGATCATGATATTTCATGCCCATGTGGATACAACGGTAAAAATTGGAATTATCATAAGCACGTCCTCAAAAGAAGACATACAACATGGATGTCAGATTTATACAAAGCAAATGATCCAAATCTATGGCGGCATTGAATTAATACTTTTTTTCTGAAAAAATTAAGTAGGCTATCTATATAGATACACCCCACTGATAACATGTCGAACGAACTAACTTTTGGAAAATACAAGGGTACGCCGATCGAAGAAGTATATTCTTCTGATCCTGGCTATTGTCGTTGGGTATTCAACCAACCAAGTCTCAATATTACTGAGGAAATCAAGATCTTCCTCCACTCTAAGTTTCTAAGTGATGATAACTCATATATGATGACTTGGGGGAAGTATAAGGGCAAGACCCTCAAGCAGATTAGTCGAATGGATGCGAACTATATCGATTGGCTTCGTAAAAGTCAATTTGTTATTGAGAAGTGTCCTAAGCTACTTCAGGAATTGAACTAATTCTCCCTCGACCAATATATTAACTCATGAGCGTCATGACCACCGCCGTTGCGATTAGCAATCTGCATCTTTATTTTTATAAATTTCCCAAGAAAAGATAGATGCTTAATCATCTCTTGAGGGCAGTTGATAGCTATATGACCGCCAGTCTTAAGCGATTGATATGTATTACGAAACGTTGGAATAAAGTAGTCGTCAAGAATTGTTTCCTTATCAACATAACCCATTCCATCATATCTTTCAATATCGAAGTAAGGAGGCGATGTAAATATCAGGTCGTATGAGTATTTACTATAATCGACATCCGACTCTTAGCAGTAATGATATCAACATTCGATTTGATTTAAAAGTAGAGAACATTTTTTTGTATCCAGATCTAAGCTTAGTATTCGAATCAACACCGATATAGTCAATATCCATTGACATCGCGGCGAGCATTCGATTTCCCCAACCAGCGGATGGATCTAATACAGACTTCGCTTTGAAGTGGGTATAGACGTACTTGGCGACAGCAGGGCGGAAATTAGCGACTGAGCCATAAGTATAGTTTAAAATTGAACGTAGGTTAGCTTTAGTCAGCTCAGCTTCAGACATCTTATCATGCCACTTGATAGCATTTGCAATAACTTTCTTTCTTTCATCAGGATTCTTCCATGCATCGAACTTGGACTTACGACCCTTATAGCTAACCTTGGTTCGAATTTTTTCGAATACATAATCGCACGCTAATATACCGACATGGGAATGACCAATAGCAGAAGCATCAAAATCAACTAATTTCCGATAATCGTCAATAGCATCATCTTTGGAGGGATTCTTGTAGGGATAAGTCATTATATTCAAAAAAATATACTTCATTAGACTTAAGCCGTAGTGAAATCAAGAACCTCACCCGTTAGGCGATCAAAAGTCAGCTCTTGCTCACTCACAACCAATACAAGCATATTTGTTCCTTGGCATCCAGCATTCACACCTTGTACCTGAATGGCCTGAGGAATATCACGCTCAGTCAGGCGACTGACATCAGCAATGAGAGCGCGGTTAGTTAGCGACCACGTCTGATAGTCAAGAAGACCATTTACCAGTTCAGGAGTCAGATCACCATTGATCGAGCCGATCTTAGCCAGTTCATTGTGGAAATGATGGAAGTCATAGTCATGGCTAATGTCAAACGTCTGATGCGACCCGATACGTACGTTAAAGTTGCGAATAGACGAACCAGGGTGCAGAGTCCATGGGGCCGAATCGAAAGGGCTCTGAAATTGCTGAACAGCGGCGGAAGCGAAACTACCTGTTTGCTCAGCGAAAGGAAGTAAAATGACATATTTAGCGTTCTTAACAGAAGCCGATAGCTGAAGATCAAATGCAGCATTGAGCTGAGTAGCTTGCTTACCCGTACCAGCACGCTGATAGAACCACTGAGCATAGCAATCATTGTATCGAACCTTCTTAACAGGCTTGGAGATGATTGTCTGAGGGTTCTCAAGATGAACGAACGGAACGTAGAGACGAGAAGTAGTGAATGGCATGTAAGTACCATCAATCGTAGGCTCAAGAGCATTGACAACAGCACCCCATGAAATACTGAATGGAGCAGAAGCAGCAAGAACACCAGCCATAGGATTACCGGTGGAAGAAGCCGCAACCATTACAGGACATACATTACCACTCGCGAGAGTAGTACTGGTTAGCGACATATCCTTCGAAGCATCTACAGCAACAGACCAAGTACCCTGATTGACGCGGAAGCGCAGACGGATCTGAGGGTTCGCCATGAGGTCTAGTTCCTTAAAGATGGGATGCAAGTCTGTTAGCTTAACCTTTAGCATATAGTTCCACGTTCCCATGATAGCGTTAACAGTAGCAGCACCAGATACGAAAGCACCACGAGCAGTTTGGTTAGCAATTGTGGTAGAAGCAGCAGCTCCACCTACCGAAGGCCACGCCGTAGAGAAGTCAGAGCCCGCATTAGGAGGGTTCGACAACAGACGCTTTACTAGACCATCGTTAGGGATGGATGCACCACCCGAGGGGCCAGTGGTAGCAAACGAAGATGAGAATGCCGTAGTGTTGGTGTATCCATCTCCAGTAGTCGAACTCGTGGCAGAGCTGTACAGAGCGGACTGAGCGGCAGCAGGGAATAGGAATGACTCCGCTCCATGCTTTTCAACGTACTGAGGACTATGGCTTGTCTGAGCACGTACATTGTTCCAAAACAGCTTGTAATCAGCCATCGAAATGATGGTCTTTCCATTAAGCTCGAGCGACATGCTATCGATGACATTCCAGTTGCCACACTTTAGAGTAGCGCAGAAACGATTGGCAGGTAGAGTCTGAGCAGTAGCACCATTCTTCATAGATACCTTGTATGGGAGCATGATGTAAGCATCGCGAAGACAAGCAAATCCTTCGGAACCGTTAAGCTGAGCAGTAGCATCAATGGTAATGACACCGTTTTGGTACGAACCCTGATTCAGATCGATAACAAACGGGACACGCTTGCCGGAAGATACCTTGATCTCAGGATCGCTCTTGAGCGAACTCTGGTACAAATATTGGTCGGATAGTTGAGTTTCACTCATCGTTGATTGTATATGGTTTCTAATATAGTTTGAACGAAATTAAATATTATGAGCGACCTTATCAAGCCCATCACCTCAGATCACGAATTAATTGAACTATCGAAGATAGTCGGAGTACATCTCGATGATATCTATGAATCGAGTGAGATAACCAAACCGATTTCGAAGAAAGGTTCATATCTCATTCTACTACGGACACCTAACCTTGATGTAGGTCATTGGACGGCAGTTCATAACGGTGAGTATTTCGATAGTATGGGTGAGGCAGGCCCAACTAAATATGGGATCGGAAGATACAACCCCAAGCAATACCAAGGGACGTATGGAGATTACTGTGGAATATGGTGTATGCTCTGACTATATTCCAAACAGCACAATAAACCTCAAGTATTTTCAAAAATGAAAGATTTAACCTTGACTATTATATAGAATTAACCATAACTTTCAAGGAGTTATCAGTTGCATCAACAATCCCCGAGGCGAAGCTCAAGCGAGCGTTCAAGACCGGTACATTATCGCTGACTAAAGATGATCTAAGTGGGAGCGGTGCTACACTACATCTACATCCCGAGAGCTATGCTAAAGCGGTCAAAGCACACAAAGCGGGAAAAGGCACGCGTCTAACTATCACAAAGAAGGAAATTGGCTATCCATTCAAGTATATGCAAGGAGGTGGCATGTATGGAGCGAGTATTTGGTCCAAGATATGGGGAGGCATTAAATCAGCTTTTAAGTTCGCTAAAAATTCGGGACTATTGTCTCGCGCAGCTGATCTCGCTGTCCCGCTCTCGCTACATATGCTGGACAGCCATCAGCGGCTATTCCAGCAAGAGCAGCCATTCGTTTCATGACGGGTATTGGTGTTTATGACAGTGATTCTGATAAAGAGGGTGGTCGTTTAACTATGACTGACGTAAAGAAGGGGGCAAAGCGAGCTCTTTCGTACGCAAAGCGAAAGGGAGTTCTAACTGATGCTGTAGATGCGGGCGAAAAGTACCTACTATCCAAGGCGACCAAATCTGATCACGAAAACCTAATCAAGTTTATTCGCGGAGAAGTAAGGAGACGATATGGTGTCGGCGTCGCCAAGCCAAAGGGTAAGAAATTTGCAAAGGGTTCGCAAGAAGCTAAGGATCACATGGCTAAGATTCGTGCAATTTTTTTTGCGTAAATCTGGTGGTTCTTTCACTTTCTAAAAAATATTGATTTATCTTTTTGGACGAATCAGAAGCATGATCGACACTGATGTATCGCGAAAAATTACTTTCTTATCATCCTGATTGTAAATACTTATTGTGATCGTAGAGCGAGAGCCATTGTGGCAGTTCATCCACGCATACTGACTTGGTTTATAGTTAATCAACTTTCCAATTGGTGCATCACCCCTATCAAACGCACTTAGAATATCACCCGAGGCGACGTACTCATTTTTTATCAGATCACAACGAACGATGCATGAAGAGGTCGGATGAGGAATAATATTTGATAGCTGAGCGCTGGCAACTGTAGCTGAAGCAGCGGGATACGTTCCTAAAGTCAGACCAAGAACCTTACCAAATTCACCATTATCAATAATTAGTCATGGAACGCGAGTAGTAGTAGGCAAACCAGTACCACCAGTTGAATAAAGCCCAGTAGCTGGTCTAGTGTATCCGACTGGTAGCGATGATGGAGTTGGTAAGAAATCGATCTGAGCAGCGTAATAGACGCTGTTTTGAATCAATTGGATGTAGAAAACGTTATTTCCATCGCTATCGATCAAATATGCACCAACGTTGATCAAAGCAGCTTGGATGCTTGCGTTGATATTCGAGTATTGGTAGATACCATCCGGTAGATTGATACTTATCGTAGATGTAGTAGCCGCCGTTGGAACTTCGATTTTAAAGCTTGTATTTCTGAATTGAATCGAATCGATGTTATATTCCGAGTTGTACATGCTGATCGATTGAACAGCACAAACAGCTTCATGGATGTCAGCAGCCGATCCAGGGAATTGATATTTCCAAGTGGAATTGTATCCATCTTGTACGAGGTTGGTACTGTCGATTTTGATAAAACTCGACATCTTTGTTGTATATGATGATAAGCATTTTTTTCCGATTGATTAATTGGAATTACTCTACCATCGCAATAGGCCTATCAAAGTTGTACCTGATTTGTCCCTTCACAGAGTCAATGAACAACATCTGTCCCTTTTGTTCAGTGGCTTTGTTGTAATAATAGACAATCGATCGATCATCAACTCCCTTGATATTGAAATCTTTCACAACCATCTGCAAATCACGCTTCGAATTCGCTCTTAGGATAGCTACGTACTCTGAATTCAAGCGTATCATCTTATCAGTACTAAAGTAGCTGTGACTAAGGAATATGGTACTCAATTTGAAATGTCTTCCACGAGTGTAATAATGTGAGAAGATATTCTTTTGGAGTAGCTTATCGTTGCTATAGTCGTCTATGATAACAAGCTCAGGTTTGTTGGAACTCAGTGGCGTATGACGTACTTGATCGACTTTAGGTGGCGTATCGGGATCAGCAAAAGTGATAAAATCCTCCAGCTTATCTCGGAGGTACTCATAGAGCTCTTGGTGTGGATTGCGGGCGATGATCGTTAGATGCGCGAATACGTGTGGAAAATGCTTGAGGATGAACATACAGAGATTGTTCTTCCCACTGAAAGAGGGACCAAGGACAACCATTCTAAACAACTTTTTGATGTCAAGCGTAGGGATGTTGCCCATAGCAGCAGACTTGAATTTCTTTGGCAAGGAAGCGCCGAAGTCTGGAATACCGCTCATGATCGTGTCTTTAATCACTCGAACTATATAGCTCGAGACAAAAACAATTATGAGTTCAAGTTTCTCTTATCCCAACCAATTTTACATCACCTATCTATATCCCAGCATACTATCTAACATTGGATGCCAGTGGATATCTAACCTATGATTACGCTCAAACGCTTTATCTCGATAAGAATGATTATCGCTTGACTTATATTACAGGTATTACTCCGGGGACAGCGACACAAGGTATAGCCCTCGTTCCTGGTACCAATAATGATATTAGCGGAATTGGGGCATTATCATGTAGCAGTCTAACCGTGAATGGTTCCACTGTATCATCTGTTCCCTCGTACGTAGTTGGGATCACTCCTGGAACAGCCACTATCAATAAGGCTCTCGTGCTGGATGGATCGGGATCTATCGGAACGATCGCCTCTCTGACCGCTACTCAGATCACTGGTACGCTACAGACGGCAGCTCAGGGTAATATTACATCAGTTGGAACGCTCTCAGGGCTCACCATCGCTGGGAACCTTGTTTTCACGGGTGCGTCACGATCGATTACTGGTTTGAGCAGCATTTCGGCGACTACGGTGGCAGGAACGCTCGCTACCGCAGCTCAGACTAATATTACATCAGTTGGTACGCTATCGTCTCTGACGGTTTCTGGGTCGATTAACGGAACGCTCGCTACAGCGACGCAACCATCTATCACATCGGTCGGTACGCTATCATCTCTGACGGTTTTCTGGGTCGATTAACGGAACGCTCGCTACCGCAGCGCAAAGCAATATTACATCGGTTGGGACGCTATCATCTCTGACGGTTTCTGGGTCGATAACAGCAGATACGATTACTAAATCAGGCACGCAAACGATGAGCGCAACGACCCTCAATCTAAATCCAACGACGCTACAGATTCGTGGCACGACTCTATCAGCAACGGCTACAGAGCTCAATGCATTATCTGGTTGCACATCTACCGCGACAGAACTCAACTACAACGATATCGCCGATTTGGGCATTTTTCAAGTATCAAAAACGTTGACTTTAAATGCCTCTGGGATAGGATCTATGCCGCTTGGAACATCTGATTCGAATTGCTTCCGATTCTACGGAGGCACGTTGAACCGCGAAAATATAAATTTGTATCGCGTGAGTGATGATGCTGGACTGGTAATTGCTACACGGACGACCTCGTCGAGCAATAGCAAATCATATCCAGTGCTCAATCTAATCTCGACCGATAACGCTTCATCATACTCGGCTGGAGTGAGTGCCAGCGCTGCCGATCTGATGAGAATCGATTGGATGAACAAACCTGGGTTCGCATCACAATATCATCGCATGTGCTTTGATATTGGATATACTAGACCATACAAGTCAGGGTATCCGCATACATTTGGTTTGGTATCATCGGCTGATGTCGTATGTATCTCGCCTAATGCGACGACTGCTACACCGAGTGGTAATGGATGTTTATACCTCGTGTCGGATACGGTAAATAAAATGATATTCAATACGAATACACCTTATTCCAGCTCGTATTGAACGGCTCCTATCACTTTGAATGCTGGAAATATGTACATCAAGTGTTCCAATGCTCTCAACGATGGTACATCCTCTATCGATATGCCGTTATTCTTAGAGTCAAGCAACGCTACATCTCCGATAAAATTTGCTTTCCAAATCAATAACGGTGTTAATAGTACGACAACGAATGCAGCTTACATTGGAACGGTATCAAATAATGATTTGCATCTAATGACAAATAATTCCAAGAAATTGACTATTACGGCAGGCGGTCGGGTTGGCATCAATACTTCAACCCCGCGCGCTGGATTGGAAGTTTCGGGAACGGCCACTCACACTATCATTCCGATTACAACGAATACATACATCTACAACGTTAGTACCAACGCTTGGAGCAACCTCGGAGGAGGACCTGTTTCAATAACTATCTGTGCTTTTTTCAACGATGATATTTATGTAAATAATAGCGTTTATACCTCGTCTGACAGACGATTGAAGGAGAATATCCAACAATTGGATGTTGATATCGAGAGATACAAATTGTTGGAACCATCGAGCGACAATTACTTGAATCAGGTAGGTCGAACTAAAATTGGTTTGATCGCGCAGGATGTAGTTCAAGTGTGCGGAAAGGCTCTCGTTTATACTGAAAATGAGAATATGAAAGTTGAAGAGGAGGGAGACCTCGAGGGTGTCCAGCTAGGAATTGACTATAACGCTATCAGCCTATTGAATACAGCAGTCATCAAGAAGCTGATAGCTCGTATTGAGGATCAGCAGGCGCAGATTAATGAATTGAGATCAATTATATCCCAATGAGTATAGCATAATCATGGGTTGCGGTCCGAGTAAAGAGCTCAAAACCAATTTATCTACTGATGAACCTAACCAAATCGTGGGATCGACGATGCTCCAAGCTGACAAAATTATTGTTCTTGGTGATAGTGTGTTCCTCCCAACCAAAAGTCCTGATGGGGAGTCTGCCATACTTGAAATTAGTATCAGCGATAAAAAGATCAACATCTATCGAGGATATCGAAATAAGCTCGTGCAAAGAGGTATAGCTTAGAGAGCAAATGTCTTCACGGTTTTAGTTTTTTTTTCGGCTGGTAAGCCCACATACGGCCTCCCTCAGTTTGGGTTGATGCATCTACCTTCCTGATTGACTTATCGAGATCAGTGGCCCATACACAACCCTTCAAACCACTACCTTTGTTGGCTACATCGCTATAAGCTTTAGACTTCGCGTTGAATACTGCTTTAGTAGCCTTCATAGCTGCTGCTGCTGCCTTTAGAGCAGATCGCGCTGCTTTTGAGCTATTACCCTTGACTGCCTTCTTCGCTTCGTAATATCGCTTTTGAGCCTCACCATATTCCTGATAAGCCCGTTCAGAGTCATCGTGTAGCTTTTCCAAATCTACTTCCTCGTAGATTTGGAAAAGCTACACGATGAATAGATTGACGTCTAATATCTTGGCCTGTGCTTAGGATAGCTTCGTTCAATATTTTGAGATTATCATCAAGATTTTTGCGTCTTTGCTGATCAGGTACCTCACTCTCATCAAAAATTGGTGGTGTTTCACCGTATAATGCAACTGTATCATCATTAAGATACTCATTCAACTCATCAAATCCATCGAGCAACGAAACGAATGTATCCATCCATCTAATACTCTTCATCAACCCCTTCCATGCTTCTCCTGATACTTGCTTGTGTTTTCCATTTCTAATATTCAATGGTCTGGTTTCAGATGACTCACCAAAATAATAGTCAGGATGAGTTTTGACGACACCCTTCGTATCAACGATCGGTTTTAATCTAAATGGGATTTTAGCATCATTAGAATTAAGCCCTGCGTAGTAATCGCTCAATATTCGTTTCGCATCATTGTCGGCATTGGATAGGTTTTGATCCATATCTTCATCAATTCCTGCCATTGTTCCTTGACGTGTCTCTCCTTCACCCTCAGTGAAATCATTCACATCGATTTCTTTATCCTTGAAACCAACCATCTCTAAGTCAAGTCCTCTCTCTCTGACCATATCAACAAATGCTTTGAGTGTAAGCTGCCAATTAACCTTCTTTGTTATCGCTGGTTTCAATTGTCCAGTTTCTGTCCCAAAAACGTTAATAGTACTCCCCTTGATCCATACATAACCATTAGCATCAAACGGTGTTGCTTTGTTCGTTCCTTTGAGAATCGGGACAATCTTCTTCATTAGACCATTCGATTCGAGTAGTTCTTGTTTTTATCGATGATCGAGTACATCTTCAATTTACTATCGGTCTGATCATTAGTTGTGAATGTCGAATTATCAAAGAGAAAACTGTCCTCAAGACGTTGTTTGCTTTGTTTATAGTCAGTCGGCGTCTTCACTAAGTTTCTTTTAATACCTCTCAAACGCTCCCATACCTGATACGGTGCATTTTTATCCTCTTTACTCATCTCACCTCGCTCACGCTTCTCATTTTGATAAGCTATGAATCTAGCATCGTTTGTGATAACAAATCCAATATGATCGTAAGTCTCTTCCCAATTAATGCTTGGAACCAAGACAACCTTGTTCAGTCTAATACTATATGTCTTAGCCTCGTTTCCAAGATAATACTTCGTTAGCTGACGTCCGTTTGAAGATAGAGGATGAATGCGCATTTGAGCAAGAATCGGATAAAGCTCAAAATTTCTGCAACTGCTTTCTTAAATTCGGTTTGAGAGATTTGTTCCTCATCGCTCGTATTAACTGATGGTGCCGATACATCAGCTGAAGGGATACTAATTCCATCAATTGAAACATCAGATAGTGGTTTCTGTACTGAAGGGATACTAACACCGTCCAGTTTAACATCGGAAAGCAATCTAACGTTAGGTTCTGTATTAGTTCCACTTGTTGAGACCTCAGGGTTTTTGTTAGAGTTTTCAATATTCAATTTTTTTTAAGTCTGATTGAGCAACCACCTGATCAATAATATCATTCAAGGTTTGCTTAACTTCTGTTGGAACAGGCTGATCGGGTCCAACACTCATATCAGTCTGAGTGGATTCAGTTGATTTCTTCGCTACAGTAGTGATGCCGTTGTATATATCAGTCGCCCACGCCGCACCCTGATACATCTCACGCTTAGCATTGGCCTGTCGAACACGACGCTGAGATTTTTCGAGTAGCTCCTGTCGCTTCTGCTCTCTCTGAGCGAGGGATGTGAAATTCGGGAACATCTTATCTATATGAGATGTATCATAAAAATGAGTAGATAATTACCAGTAGCTCGGCATGACTGAGTCATGACGAAATGAGGTATAAGAATGACAGATGCGATTTCGCTCATTTAGAAGGCTTAGATAACGATTCTTGATGCGGTGGAATGGAACGCCAAATATTGTCTCCAATTCGTTTTTATATCTTTGATTGATGACAGTTTTACGGAAATTCGCGATAGCATCAAGATTCATTAGTTCGCTCTTGATTCAACTTACTTCCTGGATAATCCATATCTTCGCCGTAGCTTAGCAAGCTCACGGTCCTTTTCTAAACAACCTGAACACATTATTATATCTATATATGAAGTCTTACAATTTTATAAATTCATAAAAAAATACATTGGTTGATATACTGAGTCAAAAGCTTACAGAGGATGTCTCTATCAATTATTACAAAAGCTAACTGATCTCATTTATTTTTTGACCAATACTCAACCTCAAGGGTAGATCTCTTGCTTTTGTTGATCAAACGTAGATTGTCTTGGGGCTCCCAAGTCGCATCGTCATAGCCAATCCATTTAATGAGATATTTGTACTTCCCTGAACGCATCTTTTTGTGATCGACAGTAGTTGAGACCAGGTACAAGTGGGGTAAATTTTTTTTCTCCCCCCTTTCATTCACCCAAAAGCCCCATCTCTATCGAAATAACCCAAGGAGAAATAAAGTAGGCAAGACCTCTCGACCCCCTCTGGTGCGAAGGATGTCTCCTAATCATCTCCAAGCAGCACAAATAGTATAAAAGCCCCTCAAGCAAATCTCTAAATATTCTATAGAAAGTGATTTGATCCTAATACAAGAATATAGTAAGTATATAAAGCATATCATATACGATCAACCGATAATAATAATTACGATCATGAAAGGTTTCATCTATAAGATTTCAAACGCTGATAATTCCATCATCTTTATTGGAAGCTCGAGCAAAACCACGCAGGCGTATTGGAAATATGTCCAGATAGAGTATAAAACATGGTTGCGGACGGGTAAGCCCTACAGAGTGATTTATGACCATTTCAAGAAGGACGGAGTTGAATCATTTGGCATTGAATTACTTAGCGAGCATGAATTAGTCAAAGGTATCGATATTTATGAGCATAAGCAATTAGCAATTAATAGTATGACATGTATAAACAATCATGAACACGACTTTAGAATTGGTAATGAGAAAAATGACTATGTCGATCCTAAGTATGACCCAAGGAGAAAGATTCAATGTCAGTGTGGATCTACTTATAGTCGATATAACGAAGGCAAACACCTTCAAACAAAGAAGCATGCCAACTGGTTAGCTACGCATGACTAAGTCATGAGCATCCTTATTTTTTTGCTCCGTCTCATATGTGCTGTAGAGTCTAATCATTGTTCAGCATGCACCGTCTCAACGTATTGCACCGTCTCAATATGTACTGTAGAGTCTAATCACTGTCAGCATGCACCGTCTCAACGTATTGCACCGTCTCAATGTATAGTTGTATCGTCTCAAGGTATAGTTGCACCGTCTCAATGTATAGTTGCACCGTCTCAATGTATAGTTGCCCTGTCTCAATGTATAGTTGCACCGTCTCAATACACTTTTCGAGTGGTGCAATTATTAAATACGCTTTTCCAGTGGTGCAGTTATTTAAATATACTTTTCGTGGTCTCGGTTCATATTGAATTTCAGAATATTTTTTTTTCAACCTGATATAAAGTCATCTATAGTATATAGATAACAATGACTTACTCACCGGAAACTTACCAACGCAACAAGGAAGCGATCCTACGGGCGCAGAAGAAGTATTACCTCAAGAATCGAGAAAAGAGACTAGCAAACCAGAAGAAGTACGATGACGAGCATCGTGAGCAAATCCGCGAGCGACGCAAAAATGCATTAGCGTCAGCAAATCCTGAAGTGGCTACAGATTAATAATTTTTTTTTTGAAATTGACTTTAGTCAGATGGATATAGAAAGTGATCCTGATACAAGGACGAAAACATATAGTAAGATTTTTCACCGAGATAATATAGCCATCGATATATAGCAAACATGTTTGCCTACGAACTCGAAGGACTTAGACGTTTGAAAATCCAGCCGATTAAATGGGGAAGCAGCTACCGCCTCAAGGTACGTGGCAGTACCGGAAAGATGGTATTCGTTGAAAGCGTATCCAAGCCGAAGAATCTGAGACTCATTGCCAAGCAGTACAAGGTCTCTATTGATGATCTAAAAATGAATCTATCGCCTGACTTTCGTTCAGACCCTACCTATAAGCCTTTGTATGGAATATATGGTGAGAGCCACCTATACGAAAACATCCCTACCGATGAGTTCTATGACAAGCTCGAGAACGTGTTATTGAACCAAAAGAGAGCGTATAAGATCAATATTGCTCTCGGATACACTATGTACGATCCGGTTAATGATATATCGTTTTATTTCTATCCCAATATTGCTAATACAAACGTCTATGATAGACCCTTCGTTGTCAATAGTCGAGCTGATGCTCGAAAGGTCGTCAGCGATATTCGTATGAAAGAGCTTTCTGATACGCTTAATTACCCGAAATCGGGTATCAAGGTTAAATCCATCAATGGTTTCAAGGTATATATCGACTATCGTGATCACGCCCTCGGTGATAGCGATGCTTTGGTTCCTGAATTCATCAAGAACCATCGATACATCATCAACTTCCCGCGAACGAACAACAAGTGTGTATTCTTTTGCATCGCTTATCACCTTCAAGAGGAAAAAAATCGACGTAAGGTTGTAGCTCAAGTCAAAGATGCATTCAAGCGCTATTGTAGCTATAAAGGTCTCGATTTCTCACTAAGTCTATACAAGGGGTTCAAGGCAATCGATATGATTGAGTTCGATAACATCGAAGAGTGTTTCAACCTTAACATCAACGTCTATAGCTTTAATCTCGATACGAATGCGGTCGAATGCATGCGCCCGACCGAAGGTAAGTATGAAGATACGCTCAATATCCTATCGCATGATAATCACGCGTTCTATATCACGAACGTCGAACGAGTTCAATCCAAGTACAATTGTCCCAAGTGTTCGATGGTATTCCAAACTAACGATCAGATGCGCTCTCACACGAAGAACAAATGCGATAAGATCAATCTCGAGTCGTTTGCTCCTGAACCAACGATTTACAACCCCGCTCAAAATAGGATCAAGAACCTATTATCTAAGTACGGTATCAAGCATCGTGATCATTA
Organism: Phytophthora crassamura; assembly: GCA_033557995.1. NCBI lineage: Eukaryota > Oomycota > Peronosporomycetes > Peronosporales > Peronosporaceae > Phytophthora > Phytophthora crassamura. The sequence continues at coordinate 2,827,172 of JAUCED010000003.1, read as the reverse complement.
TCTAGATCATTTCATCGTCTTCGATTTCGAATCCATGATGGAACCATTGGGACAGATGCATGGACCCAATACTGAATTCACGAGCAAGCATGTTCCGGTATCAGTGAGTATTTGTGATAGCTTAAGCAACGAGAAACGTTGCTTCGTGAGTGATAACCCCAAAAATTTGGTTGAGGATATGATTTCATACATCAACAAGGTATCCAATGATATCAGCATTCACCATAAAAACAAGTTCAAGTCTATCTACTATTCGATCAACAAACAGCTAGCAAGACTCGATGAGGCTAACCCGAAGGTGATGGATGGGATCACTATCGAGAACATCAAGAAGAAACGGAAGGAAAGTGAAGGTCTCGATCGCTACCTCAAGATCAAAGACAAGATTGGAAAAGATATCGAAAAATTAGATCAAATCCTCGAACAGACCCCGGTACTCGGTTTCAATAGTGGTAATTACGACATCAATCTGATCAAGAATGAACTATTCAGTACGATAGGCACTGACAACATCAAGCACATTATCAAGAACGGTGGTTACATGGCAATCGTCAGCAACACTTTCAAGATGCTCGATATCGTCAATTACGTTCCTGCCGCAACAAGCTATGCTAAATACCTCGAGACATATCTCGGTGGATGTGAATGCGATGATAAACTAAGATGTACGTGTGAGCTAACGAAGGGTGTGTTCCCATATGAATACATGACAGGTTATGAAGTACTTAGCGAGACTAAGCTACCACCTAAGGATGCCTTTTACAGCAAGCTACGTTGCTCTCATATCAGTGATGACGAATACGAACGAGCAAAATTCGTTTGGGATCACTATGAGATGAAGACTCTCAAGGACTATTTGATTTGGTACAACAATCTCGATGTAGTGCCTTTCATAAAGGCTATCAAGAAGCAACGAGAGCTATTCAAGCGTTTCGATTTAGACATGTTTTGCGATGGTGTATCTCTACCAGGCCTCAGCGAGAAGGTAATGTACAAGACTCAAGAGCTCATTTTCCAGAGCAAAGAGCCAGGTGATCCATTCGTTTTCCCCGAAAAGCGATTCCTAGGCTATATCAAGCAAGATGAGGAAGCTAAGCGTGATTTCGCGATGACGATAGAGCATCTCAATAAGCTACTCAAGAAGCAAAAATTCATATGCAACTATTGCTACGTGAAGCTCAACGAAGAGAATGTATCAGCTGACCGTATCAACAATAAGAAAGGACATGAGGATGGTAATATCATCATTAGCTGCGTCAGTTGCAATGTCGCGAGAAAGGATATGAATATCAAGGCATTTCGCTACAAGAAGCTGATTGAGTTCAATTCTGATCGTCTCGTCTATTCAATCGACGAAGACGAAGCTGACATCTACCGTAAGATGAAGGCTAACATCGCGGGCGGTCCATCCATAATTTTCAATCGCTACGCTAAACGCAACGAGACGCTGATTAGAGGTGGTAAGCTTTGTAAGAAGGTCATCGGATACGATGCAAACGCTCTTTATCTATGGTGCTTAGGTAATGAGATGCCGTGTGGTCGATTGACTACGATCGAGACGTATGATGATATCGTCGATGACATCAAATCCGACAAGATCTTTGGTTTCCTCGAATGCGATATCGAAACGCCAGAGCACCTGAAAGACTACTTTAGTGAGATGACACCAATTTTCAAGAATACTGAGATTGAACCCACCGAAGATATCATTGGCAAGCACATGTTCGACTACAATCAATCTCGCGAGAAGAATAAATCAAAGACGTCCCGCAAGCTAATTGGAAGCTATTTCGGGAAGAAAATATTGATTTACACGCCTCTGCTCAAGTGGTATCTATCGCATGGAATGGAAATCACGAAGACATACAGCTTTATCAAGGCTAACGCTCACAAACCGTTTGAGTCATTCATGAATCAGGTATCAGATGCGCGACGTGAGGGCGACATTGATGATAGCAAAGCCATGATTGCTGATATGATGAAGTTGGTTGGTAATGCTGCCTTTGGTCGATCGGGTATGGATATGACGAAGCATAAAGAGGTTGAGTTTCTATCGAATGATACGTCTATCTACAAGGCGACTGAGCATTTCACATTCAGTTCGAAGACTGAACTCAACGATGGTACCGTTGAGATGGTTAAATCGAAGCGCCGGATCAAACTCAGGAATCCTATTCAATTGAGTATCGCTATCTATCAGCTCGCTAAGCTACGCATGCTCGAATTCTACTACGATTGCATCGACTTCTACATCGATCGTAGCGATTTCCAATATCAGGAAATGGACACAGACTCAGGATACATTGCTTTCAGCGCTGAAAAGCCATTCCCTGACCTAATCAAGCCTGAGCTACGGGACCACTTCCAGAAGCATCAGTACGATTGGTTCCCGCGTGATGATACGAAGGTGAATGCGGCTTTTGATCGTCGCAAACCGGGTCTATTCAAAGAAGAGTTCCGTTGTAATGCCATGGTCAGTCTTAGCTCAAAGAATTACATTTGCTATTTAGGTGATAAGATTGATAAAGAGACTAAACTACCTATGATCAAGCTATCAGCCAAGGGTGTTCAAAAATCACGCAACAAGACCGTTCTATCACCAGCAAACTTTGAATCGGTTGTGAAAAACAGAATCACGTTTAAGGGCAACAACAAAGGCTTTCGCATGTGTAGAGAGACTAACTCAATGATTACATATAGTCAAACCAAAACAGCTCTAAACTACTTCTACGACAAGCGTCGCGTGTTAGAAGATGGAATAACTACAGCACCATTGATGATATAATCAGTCGATAGTATATCGTTTTTTATATAGGATGGATGCGCTACTAGAAAAATTGTACTATGATCCTGAGACGGGGTTCATCTCAGCTGATGCTCTATATCGAAAGGTTAAGCAGATCAGACCAGAAATCACACTCAAACAGGTGAAGGATTGGTACAAAACTAAGCTAGACATCCAGCAACATGTTGAGAAGAAGGGAAGCTACGAAGATTTTAGAATCGCCTCGAACAACCCCAACTCATGGCAAATGGATCTCGCCTTTTGGGAAGGTAAATCCATACTTACGGCCATCAATATCAACTCGCGTTTAGGTTTCGCTAAGCTATTACCAAACAAGCGTGCAGACAGTGTTTTGAAGGGGATTAAGGAACTCGTGGAAGCTTACAAGGTGGATATATTGACGACTGATAATGGCAAGGAATTCCTCAATCGCAAGGCAAATGCCTACCTCAAATCTAAGGATATAACTCATTACAACAACGAGCCCGGGGACCATACTACCATGGGTAAAATCGAGCGCTTCAACCGTACGATCAAAATGCGACTAATTCGTATGCAGCAGCCTATCACTGAGAACCTAGTTAAATCAGTTATAAACAACTATAACGATACATATCACACATCTATTAAATCTACACCCAATCAGGCGAAAGGACAAGTCATGACTAATGATTTGAATCATAATCGAGAGGTCATGGAACGCGTGGAAAATGAGATATCAGTTGGTTCATCAGTACTCTATCGACTCGATAAAGGTACATTTGATAAGGAAAAGGCACGATGGAGCAAAACCATCTATGAAATTGTTGGTCTTGATGGGTATAGAGTTCAGATTCGCTCGAAAAATGGTCATACTCTCTATAAATCGCCAAACGATATCAAATTGTTTAAAGCTAAACCAACCGATGCCCCACAAGCTAAGAATCAAGTCTTTGAAGCTGAGAAGATTGTCGATCACAAAAAGATGCGTTCAGGGAAGTACAAATATCTCATTAAATGGATTGGCTATGACGATGCGACTTGGGAGCCCCAAGACAATCTACGTTTGATCAACAAAAGCAAGAGATCTACCCTTGAGGTTGAGTATTGGTCAAAAAATAAATGAAATCAGTTAGCTTTTGTAATAATTGATAGAGACATCCTCTGTAAGCGTTTGACTCAAGTATATCATTCGATGTATTTTTCGCGATATTTTTGTAAAATATCTGGTTTGATATATAGAAAGCTGATAATAATGTGTTCTGGATGTTTAGCAAAGGATCGTAAGCTGGCTAACCTTCAGCGAAAGCTATGGATTATCCAGGAAGTAAGCCGAATCAAGAACGAACTAATGAACCTTGATGCAGCAGCCAATTTTCGAAAAACGGTAGTAAATCGTAAGTATCGACACGAATTAGAAGCGATATTTGGAGTTCCATTCCATTGTATTAAGGATCGGTATCTAAGTCTCCTCAAAGATAGAAATCATATTTGTCATTCGTACTCGCCATTTCGTCATGACTCAGTCATGCCGAGCTACTGGTAATTATCTACTCATTTTTTTATGATACATCTCATATAGACAAGATGTTCCCGAATTTCACATCCCTCGCTCAGAGAGAGCAGAAGCGACAGGAGCTACTCGAAAAAGCTCAGCGACGCGTTCGACAGGCGAATGCTAAGCGTGAGATGTATCAGGGTGCGGCGTGGGCGACTGATATATACAACGGCATCACTACTGTAGCGAAGAAATCAACTGAATCTACTCAGACTGATATGAGTGTTGGACCCGATCAGCCTGTTCAAACAGAAGTTAAGCAAACGTTGAATGATATTATTGATCAGGTGGTTGCTCAATCAGACTTAAAAAAAAAACTGAATATTGAAAACTCTAACAAAAACCCTGAGGTCTCAACAAGTGGAACTAATACAGAACCTAACGTTAGATTGCTTTCCGATGTTAAACTGGACGGTGTTAGTATCCCTTCAGTACAGAAACCACTATCTGATGTTTCAATAGAAGGAATTAGTATCCCTTCAGCTGATGTATCGACATCATCACCTGATACTTTATTTAGCGATGAGGAACAAATCTCTCAAACCGAATTTAAGAAATCAGTTGCAGAAATCTTTGAGCTTTATCCGATTCTTGCTCAAATGCGCATTCATCCTCTATCTTCAAACGGACGTCAGCTAACGAAGTATTATCTTGGAAACGAGGCTAAGACATATAGTATTAGACTGAACAAGGTTGTCTTGGTTCCAAGCATTAATTGGGAAGAGACTTACGATCATATTGGATTTGTTATCACAAACGATGCTAGATTCATAGCTTATCAAAATGAGAAGCGTGAGCGAGGTGAGATGAGTAAAGAGGATAAAAATGCACCGTATCAGGTATGGGAGCGTTTGAGAGGTATTAAAAGAAACTTAGTGAAGACGCCGACTGACTATAAACAAAGCAAACAACGTCTTGAGGACAGTTTTCTCTTTGATAATTCGACATCCACAACTAATGATCAGACCGATAGTAAATTTAAGATGTACTCGATCATCGATAAAAACAAGGAACTACTCAAATCCAATGGTCTAATGAAGAAGATTGTTCCTATTCTCAAAGGAACGAACAAAGCAACACCGTTTGATGCTAATGGTTATGTATGGATCAAGGGGAGTACTATTAACGTTTTTGGGATAGAGACTGGACAATTGAAACCAGCGATAACAAAGAAGGTTAATTGGCAGCTTACACTCAAAGCATTTGTTGATATGGTCAGAGAGAGAGGACTTGACTTAGAGATGGTTGGTTATAAGGATAAAGAAATTGATGTGAATGATTTCACTGAGGGTGAAGGAGAGACACGTCAAGGAACAATGGCAGGAATTGATGAAGATATGGATCAAAACCTATCCAATGCCGACAATGATGCTAAACGAATATTGAGTGATTACTACGCAGGGCTTAATTCTAATGATGTTAAAATCGCATTTAGACTAAAACCGATCGTTGATACGAAGGGTGTCGTCAAAACTCATCCTGACTATTATTTTGGTGAGCCATCTGAAACCAGACCATTGAATATTAGAAATGGAAAACACAAGCAAGTATCAGGAGAAGCATGGAAGGGGTTGATGAAGAGTATTAGATGGATGGATACATTCGTTTCGTTGCTCGATGGATTTGATGACTTGAATGGGTTTTTAAATGATGTTGAGTATGCATTCCCCTCAAATGACGAAGAAGCAGCAAAATTGGTTGAAAGTAAGAAGCTTGATCAGCAGAGACGTAAAAATCTCGATGATAACCTTAAAATACTGAACGAAGCTATCCTAAGCACAGGCCAAGATATTAGACGTCAATCTATTGAACCTTTCGAGGAAGTAGATTTGGAAAAGCTACACGATGACTCTGAACGGGCTTATCAGGAATATGGTGAGGCTCAAAAGCGATATTACGAAGCGAAGAAGGCAGTCAAGGGTAATAGCTCAAAAGCAGCGCGATCAGCTCTAAAGGCAGCAGCAGCAGCTATGAAGGCTACTAAAGCAGTATTCAACGCGAAGTCTAAAGCTTATAGCGATGTAGCCAACAAAGGTACTGGTTTGAAGGGTCGTGGTCTAAGAGGAGCAGGTGTAGCCCCACTTGATGGTGTAGTCAGACGCGGTAGAACCTACAATCTCAATGAGATTCAGGGCTTAGCGACCCCATCGGCATACACCTACAAGCAACTTGGAAGCAAATACATCCGTATCCCTGACCTCGATGCTAAGACACTCGTCATTGTTCAGCCGAATCGACGCAAATGCGGTCCTAAATGTCCAATTAGTGATAGCCTACAATCAATGATCAAGGAACTCGTCTATAAGAACAATATCGATCAAGGTATGTACGACAAGCTCAGCGTCGAAGATAAAAAAATGTTCAAGGAGATCCTCTCGATCACTCATCTTCAATACAATTTCCACGATAAGCTAACGGATCCACTCGAAACACTACGCGCTGAGTATGACAAGCTAAAAGGAGAGATCGAGCTCGGGAATGATAACCCAAGCATAATCAAGCAGCTCAAGTCTCTTACCGTGGATATGTACAGCAATCGTCTTATTGATGATAAAGAATTCAAGGAGATTATAACTCGACTACTATAAACACCATGTTCTTCTTTAACCCCCGCATTATTTCGGCTTCCAGTGGGAGCTATGGCGATAACGCCGATAACAACATCGCTGAACTCAAAGCTATCATGAAGAATCTTATCATTCATGACCGCCCTCAGAAGACTCAGGCCGCTGTATGGGCCACTGATCTCGATAAGTCAATCAGGAAGGTAGATGCATCAACCCAAACTGAGGGAGGTCGTATGTGGGCTTACCAGCCGAAAAAAACTAAAACCGTGAAGACATTTGCTCTCTAAGCTATGCCACTTCGCACGAGCTTATTTCGATATCCTCGATAGATGTTGATTTTTTTATCGCTGATACTAATTTCAAGTATGGCAGACTCCCCATCAGGACTTTTGGTTGGGAGGAACACACTATCACCAAGAACAATAAGAGCATCGTCGATCCCACGATTTGGTTAGGTTCATCAGTAGATAAATTGGTTTTGAGCTCTTTACTCGGACCGCAACCCATGATTATGCTATATTCATTGAGCGATAATTGCTCGTAGTTCGCTAAGTTGAGATTTCAGATCATCGATCATTTTTTGTTGATTGTGCAAAGTCATATGGCATAGTAGGATGATCTTATTGTAATCGATATTGAGCTGGTATCCAGCAATATCAGTTTCTGCATCATCGACTAATAAATCGGGATTCTCCGATAAACCGATAGCAAACGGCAAGCCATTTTTTATAAAATCTTGGGCAACATACCCATATTGCTCTTGATCAGGACATGATTTGTATGCAAACGATTTTGGACGAATATTCATGAATTTATTGGTATCATCCAACTGAATATCTCTTATATTAGATTTAACCCGTTGATCAGAGGTAGTATAATACCCTCCTGAGGCTACTAACATTGAATGAGACGATTTGATCGATACTGAAATAGCTGACACGGGCCCGATTGAATAAGTGCTAGATAAACGCCCGAAATATCCATAACCTTGCCCTCCCGAATCAACGGTTTGACTAACAGAACCTGAAACCTCAAGCATAGCCCCGGGCGTAGTAGTTCCGATTCCAATACGACCCGTATCTTTGATTATCATTCTAGTAGAATTACCGGTACCTAACCTAAAATCATTGGATGTGTATGTACCGATGAATAAGGAAGAAGTTGTAGTTCCTGAGCTTCCGTTTGAAATTTCAATCATTCCTCTTACCGGGGTAAGGTTTCCTCCGTAAAAATCAGCAGCAATCGAATATCCGCCATCGATCCAATCAGTAAGATTTCCTCGAGTAGTGAGCCAAGCTGATTGATCAGCCAGTGGTTGATTGATGACTCCGCCAGAATATAGACGAAATGAATCAGCATTTAACGTACCTCCAAGCCCCATATCACCTCCAACAACTAATGACCCATGAGTTTGATCAGTAGATGAAGTAGTTGCCCCAATATAAACTTGTTTAGCTACGCCTAATCCACCGGCGATAATGGCTGAGCCAGTGTTATATGCAGTAGAATCGGTAGTACCAATAACGTATAAAGAAGTTAGACCACCAACATAAGTAATATTTCCTTGGTATGCCGTTGTTAATGTTCCAGAGATGGTCGTGGCTGTGATCGATGACAAATTTCCAAGTGATGTAATATTCGGTTGCGCTCCAGTTTGTAAAGTCCCATAGATATTGGTTGCCGACAATGTTGATAAATTTCCTAATGACGTAATATTAGGTTGAGCAGCAGTTTGCAGCGTCCCATAAATATTGGTTGCTGTCAATGAACCAATTGTAGCAATCATTCCATTTGAATCTAAGACTAATGCTTTGTTATTTGATGCGGTCCCTGGTACTACCGAATCTAATACATTTAATTCTGTTGATGATAGTGTTCCAATAGAAGTGATATTAGGCTGAGCTGCTGTAGCTAATGTCCCAGAAATCGATCCTGCCACAGTCAGAGACGATAGCGTTCCAATAGAAGTGATATTAGGCTGCGCTGCTGTAGCTAGCGTTCCAGAAATCGATCCTGCCACAGTCAGAGACGATAGCGTACCAAGAGATGTAATATTGGTTTGCGCTGCTGTAGCTAGCGTTCCAGAAATCGAACCAGAAACCGTCAGAGATGATAGCGTTCCAAGAGATGTAATATTGGTTTGCGCTGCTGTAGCTAGCGTTCCAGAAATCGATCCTGCCACAGTCAGAGATGAGAGCGTTCCGATCGATGTGATATTAGGCTGAGCTGCGGTAGATAATGCTCCCGAAAGAGTCGTAGCCGAGATCGATGATAGACCTGTGATCGAACGCGAAGCACCCGCGAAAACAAGGTTCCCAGCGATGGTGAGCCCTGAGAGCGTTCCTAAAGATGTAATATTGGTTTGAGCCGCCGTCTGTAGCGTACCAGTAATCGAAGTCGCGGTCAGCGAGCTAATCGTAGCAATCTCGCCAGATGCTCCAAGCACCAACGCTTTGTTGTTCGCTGCTGCTCCAGGCGTGATCCCGACTACGTACGAGGGAACAGATGATACAGTGGAACCATTCACGGTTAGACTGCTACATGATAATGCCCCAATTCCGCTAATATCATTATTGATACCAGGAACGAGGGCTATACCTTGTGTCGCTGTCCCCGGAGTAATACCTGTAATATAAGTCAAGCGATAATCATTCTTATCGAGATAAAGCGTTTGAGCGTAATCATAGGTTAGATATCCACTGGCATCCAATGTTAGATAGAATGCTGGGTTATAGATAGGTGATGTAAAAATTGGTTGGGGATAAGAGAAACCAGAACTCATAGTTGTTTTTGTCTCGAGCTATATAGATCGAGTGATTAAAGACACGATCATGAGCGGTATTCCAGACTTCGGCGCTTCCTTGCCAAAAAAGTTCAAGTCTGCTGGCATGGGCGACATCCCTGCGCTTGACATCAAAAAGTTGTTTAGAATGGTTGTCCTTGGCCCCTCTTTCAGTGGGAAAAACAATCTCTGTATGTTCATCCTCAAGCATTCTCCACACGTATTCGCGCATCTAACGATCATCGCCCGCAATCCACACCAAGAGCTCTATGAGTACCTACGAGATAAGCTGGAGGATTTTATCACTTTTTCTGACCCCGATACGCCACCTAAAGTCGATCAAGTACGTCATACGCCACTGAGTTCAAACAAACCTGAGCTTGTTATCATAGATGATTACAGCAACGATAAGCTACTCCAGAAGAACATCTTCTCACATTACTTTACCCGCGGAAGGCATTTTAAATTGAGTACCATATTCCTTAGCCACAGCTACTTTGCAACGGACAAGATGATTCGCTTGAATTCAGAGTATGTAGCGATCCTAAGAGCGAATTCGAAGCGTGATTTACAGATGGTGGTCAAGGACTTCAATATCAAGGGAGTTGATGATCGATCGATTGTCTATTATTACAACAAAGCCACTGAACAAAAGGGACAGATGTTGTTCATTGACTCTGTGAAGGGGCAAATCAGGTACAACTTTGATAGGCCTATTGCGATTGAAGAGTAATTCCAATTAATCAATCGGAAAAAAATGCTTATCATCATATACAACAAAGATGTCGAGTTTTATCAAAATCGACAGTACCAACCTCGTACAAGATGGATACAATTCCACTTGGAAATATCAATTCCCTGGATCGGCTGCTGACATCCATGAAGCTGTTTGTGCTGTTCAATCGATCAGTATGTACAACTCGGAATATAACATCGATTCGATTCAATTCAGAAATACAAGCTTTAAAATCGAAGTTCCAACGGCGGCTACTACATCTACGATAAGTATCAATCTACCGGATGGTATCTACCAATACTCGAATATCAACGCAAGCATCCAAGCTGCTTTGATCAACGCTGGTGCATATTTGATCGATAGCGATGGAAATAACGTTTTCTACATCCAATTGATTCAAAACAGCGTCTATTACGCTGCTCAGATCGATTTCTTACCAACTCCATCATCGCTACCAGTCGGATACACTAGACCAGCTACTGGGCTTTATTCAACTGGTGGTACTGGTTTGCCTACTACTACTCGCGTTCCACGACTAATTATTGATAATGGTGAATTTGGTAAGGTTCTTGGTCTGACTTTAGGAACGTATCCCGCTGCTTCAGCTACAGTTGCCAGCGCTCAGCTATCAAATATTATTCCTCAAGCTCATCCGACCTCTTCATACATCGTTCGTTGTGATCTGATAAAAAATGAGTACGTCGCCTCGGGTGATATTCTAAGTGCGTTTGATAGGGGTGATTCACCAATTGGAAAGTTGATTAACTATAAACCAAGTCAGTATGCGTGGATGAACTGCCACAATGGCTCTCGCTCTACGATCACAATAAGTATTTACAATCAGGATGATAAGAAAGTAATCTTTCGCGATACATCAGTGTCGATCATGCTTCTGATTCGTCCAAAAAAATAAATCAATATTTTTTTTAGAAAGTGAAAGAACCACCAGACTTACGCATTGCACGAATCTTAGCCATGTGATCCTTAGCTTCTTGCGAACCCTTTGCAAATTTCTTACCCTTTGGCTTGGCGACACTCTGGTGGGGTCGCAAGACCCTGCCTACGTCTGGGCCTCGCTCAACGCCGACACCATATCGTCTCTTTACTTCTCCGCGAATAGACTTGATTAGGTTTTCATGCTCCGGTTTAGTCGCCTTGGATAGTAGAAACTTCTCACCAGAATCGACTACATCAGTTAGAATACCTCTACGTTTAGCATATGAAAGAGCACGCTTTGCTCCTTTCTTAACATCCGTCATAGTTAGACGACCACCCTCTTTATCAGAATCACTGTCATAAACGCCAATACCTGTCATGGAACGAATGGCTGCTCTTGCTGGAATAGCCGCTGATGGCTGTCCAGCATATGTAGCGAGAGCGGGAACAGCGAGATCAGCTGCGCGAGACAATAGTCCCGAATTTTTAGCGAACTTAAAAGCTGATTTAATGCCTCCCCATATCTTGGACCAAATACTCGCTCCATACATGCCACTTCCTTGCATATACTTGAATGGATAGCCAATTTCCTTCTTTGTGATAGTTAGACGCGTGCCTTTTCCCGCTTTGTGTGCTTTGACCGCTTTAGCATACGATTCAGGATGTAGATGTAGTGTAGCACCGCTCCCACTTAGATCATCTTTAGTCAGCGATAATGTACCGGTCTTGAACGCTCGCTTGAGCTTCGCCTCGGGGATTGTTGATGAAACTGATAACTCCTTGAAAGTCATGGTTAATTCTATATAATAGTCAAGTTTAAATCTTTCATTTTTGAAAATACTTGTGGTTTATTGTGCTGTTTGGAATATAGCCAAAGGATACAAAATGGTCCGCAATAGTCTCCATACGTTCCTTGGTATTGCTTGGGGTTGTATCTTCCGATCCCATACTTAGTTGGACCTGCCTCACCCATACTATCGAAATACTCACCGTTATGAACTGCCGTCCAATGACCTACATCAAGGTTAGGTGTCCGTAGTAGAATGAGATATGAACCTTTCTTCGAAATCGGTTTGGTTATCTCACTCGATTCATAGATATCATCGAGATGTACTCCGACTATCTTCGATAGTTCAATTAATTCGTGATCTGATGGGCTTGATAAGGTCGCTCATAATATTTAATTTCGTTCAAACTATATTAGAAACCATATACAATCAACGATGAGTGAAACTCAACTATCCGACCAATATTTGTACCAGAGTTCGCTCAAGAGCGATCCTGAGATCAAGGTATCTTCCGGCAAGCGTGTCCCGTTTGTTATCGATCTGAATCAGGGTTCGTACCAAAACGGTGTCATTACCATTGATGCTACTGCTCAGCTTAACGGTTCTGAGGGGTTCGCATGCCTCCGGGATGCATACCTCATGCTTCCGTACAAGGTATCGATGAAGAATGGTGGTACCGCTCAGACCGCTGCCGCCAATCGCTTCTGCGCTACTCTAAAGTGTGGCAACTGGAACGTCATCGATAGCATGTCGCTCGAACTCAACGGAAAGACCATTGTTTCTATGGCCGACTACAAAATGTTTTGGAACAACATCCGCGCTCAGACTGGTTATAGTCCTCAGTATGTTGAAAAGCATGGCGCTGAGAGCTTTCTCTACCCTGACTCGGCTCAGTCTGCGCTTTATAGCTCTGGTACTGGCTCGACTACCGGCGATGGATACTCCAACACTACTGCTTTTACATCATCGTTTGCTACCACTGGTCCCTCTGGTGGTGCTTCGATCCCCAACGATGGTCTCGTAAAGCGTCTGCTGTCGAACCCTCCTACCGCCGGCGCTGACTTCTCTACGTCGTGGCCCTCGGTCGGTGCGGCTTCTGCTTCTACTACCATTGCTAACCAAGCGGCTCGCGGTGCTTTCGTTGCCGGATCTAATGCTGCTGATGCGATCATGGGAACGTGGAACTACATGCTCAAGATCAAGCTCACTGATCTACACCCGATCTTCAAGGATCTAGACCTCATGGCTAATCCTCAGATTCGCCTTCGCTTCCGTGTCAATCAGGGTACTTCTGCTGTTGCTGTGAGCGCTGCAAAGGGTTTGTCTCTAACTAGTACTACTCTCGCGAGCGGCAACGTATGTCCGGTCATGCTCGCGGCTACCTCCACTGGCAACCCTATGGCTGGTGTTATTGCTAATAGTGCTCCATTCAGTGTTTCGTGGGGTGCTGTTGTTAATGCTCTAGAGCCCAACATCGATGGAACGTACATGCCTTTCACGACGTCTCGTCTGTATGTACCGTTTGTACATCTAGAGAACCCTCAGGCTATTATTTCTAAGCCTGTCAAGAAGATTCGATACAATGATTGTTATGCTCAGTGGTTCTATCAGAGAGCTGCTGTTGGTAAGCAAGCGACTCAGCATAATGCTGCTTTCGATCTGCAACTATCGGCGAGTGTTAAGAATGCCAAATACGTTATTCTTCTTCCTTTCGCTGAGCAAACGGGTAGCTTTGCTACCGCCGCTGTACAGCAATTTCAGAGCCCGTTCGACTCGGCCCCATGGACTCTACACCCGGGATCGTCTATTCGCAACTTCAATGTCCGTATTGGTTCGCATCAGACGTTTGACATTAGCCATGACTATGATTTCCACCATTTCCACAATGAGCTGGCTAAGATCGGTTCGATCAATGGTGATCTAACCCCTGAGCTCGTGAATGGTCTTCTCGACTATCAGACGTGGTCGCTAACGAACCGCGTTCTAATCGCTGATGTAAGTCGCCTGACTGAACGCGATATCCCTCAGGCTATTCAGGTACAAGGTGTCAACGCTGGTTGCCAGGGTACCAACATGCTTGTATTGGTTGTGAGTGAGCAAGAGCTCACCTACGATCGTCTAACGGGTGAGGTTCTCGATTTCACAACTGCTTAGATAAATAATATGTTGTTAATTTATGCTAGCTACCTATATAGATACCATGAACGCAACTATTAAATTTGGCAAGTATAAATACTGCTCTATTCAGAGAGTTTATGAAAAGGATTTAAACTACTGCATATGGCTTCGTAATCAATCTGATTTGGATGAGGACATTGCTCAATTCCTCGAGAAAAAGTTCTCAAGCGGATTTGATGATGGCGAATACATACTCAATTTTGGGAGATATCGTGGTAAATCAGTAAAGCAAGTAGATGAAATCGATAAGTCGTACATCCATTGGCTGCTCACATCTAGATACGTCAATGAAAAGGCCCCAAAGCTATGTTCAGCTATTAGTGAGCTGTAATAAATCCTTTAAAAAAAGTTATTTTTTTAGTTCAATTCCTGAAGTAGCTTAGGACACTTCTCAATAACAAATTGACTTTTACGAAGCCAATCGATATATCCCGGATTGATGCGACTGATCTGCTTGAGAGTCTTACCTCGGTATTTACCCCAAGTCATCATGTATGAGTTATCATCGGTTAGGAACTTGGAGTGAAGGAACATCTTAATTTCCTCGCTAATGATTTGATTAGGTTGGTTGAAAACCCAACGACAATAGCCGGGGTCGCTTTCATAGACCTCATGGATGGTCTTTCCTTTGTGCTTTCCAAAAGTTAGTTCGTTCGACATGTTATTAGTGGGGTGTATCTATATACATACCCCCTTTAGTTTTTTTGAAAAAAAATAAATTAATTCAGAAATATTTACACAGCTTTATCAAAGATGTATCTCATCTCAGCGGGGGTATCGAAGTAGTTGTTGATTTCCAGGAAATTACCTAAATCCTCACTCATATCCCCTTCATACGTATCTCTATCAAATAGCTCCATGTATCGGTAGTAATCGGTACAGGCGTCGCCTATCATTTCGATGATGAAGCTATTCTTACACACTTTCAACCAAACCAATACTAAAGCAGCGCTGATATCATGATCAAACTTAAAGAATCGTCGAGCATATAATTGAACCCAGTTAATAGCGTCGGCTACGATATCAACATGACTTAGATAATCATAGCTATAATTGCTTAATACATGGTATGCTGAATGGTTATCATCTCCCCAACGAAACTCGTTATAGGAATCACCGTACAGATAATCATTAGCTTCGGCATCAGCTTTTTTGTTTTCGGCTTCAAACACGTCAGGATTATTAATATAGGCGAAATCATCATTGGTGATTTGAGTCATGGTTATTATTATCGGTTGATCGTATATATCTTGTTATTATACTTACTATATTTATCTGTTAGGATCAAATCACTTTCTATAGAATATTTAGAGATTTGCTTGAGGGGCTTTTATACTATTTATGCTGCTTGGAGATGATTAGGAGACATCCTTCGCACCAGAGGGGGTCGAGAAGTCTTGCCTACTTTATTTCTCCTTGGGTTATTTCGATAGAGATGGGGCTTTTGGGTGAATGAAAGGGGGGAGAAAAAAAATTTACCCCACTTGTACCTGGTCTCAACTACTATCGACAATCTTCTCAGCTTCAAAGATTTGATTCTTAGCTTGTGGGGCATCGGTTGGTTTAGCTTTAAACAATTTGATATCGTTTGGCGATTTATAGAGAGTATGACCATTTTTCGAGCGAATCTGAACTCTATACCCATCAAGACCAACAATTTCATAGATGGTTTTGCTCCATCGTGCCTTTTCCTTATCAAATGTACCTTTATCGAGTCGATAGAGTACTGATGAACCAACTGATATCTCATTTTCCACGCGTTCCATGACCTCTCGATTATGATTCAAATCATTAGTCATGACTTGTCCTTTCGCCTGATTGGGTGTAGATTTAATAGATGTGTGATATGTATCGTTATAGTTGTTTATAACTGATTTAACTAGGTTCTCAGTGATAGGCTGCTGCATACGAATTAGTCGCATTTTGATCGTACGGTTGAAGCGCTCGATTTTACCCATGGTAGTATGGTCCCCGGGCTCGTTGTTGTAATGAGTTATATCCTTAGATTTGAGGTAGGCATTTGCCTTGCGATTGAGGAATTCCTTGCCATTATCAGTCGTCAATATATCCACCTTGTAAGCTTCCACGAGTTCCTTAATCCCCTTCAAAACACTGTCTGCACGCTTGTTTGGTAATAGCTTAGCGAAACCTAAACGCGAGTTGATATTGATTGCCGTAAGTATGGATTTACCTTCCCAAAAGGCGAGATCCATTTGCCATGAGTTGGGGTTGTTCGAGGCGATTCTAAAATCTTCGTAGCTTCCCTTCTTCTCAACATGTTGCTGGATGTCTAGCTTAGTTTTGTACCAATCCTTCACTTGCTTGATGGTGATTTCTAGTCTGATCTGCTTCGCCTTTCGGTGTAGAGCATCAGCTGAGATGAAACCCGTCTCAGGATCATAATACAATTTTTCTAGTAGCGCATCTATCCTATATAAAAAAGATATACTATCGACTGATTATATCATCAATGGTGCTGTAGTATTCCATCCTCTATCACGCGACGCTTGTCGTAGAAGTAGTTTAGAGCTGTTTTGGTTTAACTATATGTAATCATTGAGTTAGTCTCTCTACACATGCGAAAGCCTTAGTTGTTGCCCTTAAACGTGATTCTGTTTTTCACAACCGATTCAAAGTTTGCTGGTGATAGAACGGTCTTGTTGCGTGATTTTTGAACACCCTTGGCTGATAGCTTGATCATAGGTAGTTTAGTCTCTTTATCAATCTTATCACCTAAATAGCAAATGTAATTCTTTGAGCTAAGATTGACCATGGCATTACAACGGAACTCTTCTTTAAATAGACCCGGTTTGCGACGATCAAAAGCCGCATTCACCTTCGTATCATCACGCGGGAACCAATCGTACTGATGCTTCTGGAAGTGGTCCCGTAGCTCAGGCTTGATTAGGTCAGAGAATGGCTTTTCAGCACTGAAAGCAATGTATCCTGAGTCTGTGTCCATTTCCTGATATTGGAAATCGCTACGATCGATGTAGAAGTCGATGCAATCGTAGTAGAATTCGAGCATGCGTAGCTTAGCGAGCTGATAGATAGCGATACTCAATTGAATAGGATTCCTGAGTTTGATCCGGCGCTTCGATTTAACCATCTCAACGGTACCATCGTTGAGTTCAGTCTTCGAACTGAATGTGAAATGCTCAGTCGCCTTGTAGATAGACGTATCATTCGATAGAAACTCAACCTCTTTATGCTTCGTCATATCCATACCCGATCGACCAAAGGCAGCATTACCAACCAACTTCATCATATCAGCAATCATGGCTTTGCTATCATCAATGTCGCCCTCACGTCGCGCATCTGATACCTGATTCATGAATGACTCAAACGGTTTGTGAGCGTTAGCCTTGATAAAGCTGTATGTCTTCGTGATTTCCATTCCATGCGATAGATACCACTTGAGCAGAGGCGTGTAAATCAATATTTTCTTCCCGAAATAGCTTCCAATTAGCTTGCGGGACGTCTTTGATTTATTCTTCTCGCGAGATTGATTGTAGTCGAACATGTGCTTGCCAATGATATCTTCGGTGGGTTCAATCTCAGTATTCTTGAAATTGGTGTCATCTCACTAAAGTAGTCTTTCAGGTGCTCTGGCGTTTCGATATCGCATTCGAGGAAACCAAAGATCTTGTCGGATTTGATGTCATTGACGATATCATCATACGTCTCGATCGTAGTCAATCGACCACACGGCATCTCATTACCTAAGCACCATAGATAAAGAGCGTTTGCATCGTATCCGATGACCTTCTTACAAAGCTTACCACCTCTAATCAGCGTCTCGTTGCGTTTAGCATAGCGATTGAAAATTAT
This sequence comes from Phytophthora crassamura, assembly GCA_033557995.1. Lineage (NCBI taxonomy): Eukaryota > Oomycota > Peronosporomycetes > Peronosporales > Peronosporaceae > Phytophthora > Phytophthora crassamura. The sequence goes on along the minus strand of JAUCED010000003.1, from coordinate 2,809,032 downwards.
GGATGGACCGCCCGCGATGTTAGCCTTCATCTTACGGTAGATGTCAGCTTCGTCTTCGTCGATTGAATAGACAAGACGATCAGAATTGACTCAATCAGCTTCTTGTAGCGAAATGCCTTGATATTCATATCCTTTCTCGCGACATTGCAACTGACGCAGCTAATGATGATATTACCATCCTCATGTCCTTTCTTATTGTTGATACGGTCAGCTGATACATTCTCTTCGTTGAGCTTCACGTAGGAATAGTTGCATATGAATTTTTGCTTCTTGAGTAGCTTATTGAGATGCTCTATCGTCATCGCGAAATCACGCTTAGCTTCCTCATCTTGCTTGATATAGCCTAAGAATCGCTTTTCGGGGAAAACGAATGGATCACCTGGCTCTTTGCTCTGGAAAATGAGCTCTTGAGTCTTGTACATGACCTTCTCGCTGAGGCCTGGTAGAGATACACCATCGCAAAACATGTCTAAATCGAAACGCTTGAATAGCTCTCGTTGCTTCTGATAGCCTTTATGAAAGGCACTACATCGAGATTGTTGTACCAAATCAAATAGACCTTGAGAGTCTTCATCTCATAGTGATCCCAAACGAAGTTTGCTCGTTCGTATTCGTCATCACTGATATGAGAGCAACGTAGCTTGCTGTAAAAGGCATCCTTAGGTGGTAGCTTAGTCTCGCTAAGTACTTCATAACCTGTCATGTATTCATATGGGAGCACACCCTTCGTTAACTCACACGTACATCTTAGTTTATCATCGCATTCACATCCACCGAGATATGTCTCGAGGTATTTAGCATAGCTTGTTGCGGCAGGAACGTAATTGACGATATCGAGCATCTTGAAAGTGTTGCTGACGATTGCCATGTATCCACCGTTCTTGATAATGTGTCTGATATTATCCGTTCCAATCGTAGAGAATAACTCATTCTTGATCAGATTGATGTCGTAATTACCGCTGTTGAAACCGAGTACCGGGGTCTGTTCGAGGATTTAATCTAATTTCTCGATATCTTTACCAATCTTGTCTTTGATTTTGAGATAGCGATCGAGGCCTTCACTTTCCTTCCGTTTCTTCTTGATGTTCTCGATAGTGATACCATCCATCACCTTTGGATTAGCCTCCTCGAGTCTCGATAGCTGTTTGTTGATCGAATAGTAGATAGACTTGAACTTGTTTTTATGGTGAATGTTGATATCATTGGATACCTTGTTGATGTATGAAATCATATCCTCAACCAACTTTTTGTAGTTATCACTCACGAAGCAACGCTTCTCGTTGCTTAAGCTATCAGAAATACTCACTGATACCGGAACATGCTTGCTCGTGAATTCAGTATTGGGTCCATGCATCTGTCCCAATGGTTCCATCATGGATTCGAAATCGAAGACGATGAAATGATCTAGATAATGATCGCGATGCTTGATACCGTACTTAGATAATAGGTTCTTGATCCTATTTTGAGCGGGGTTGTAAATCGTTGGTTCAGGAGCAAACGACTCGAGATTGATCTTATCGCATTTGTTCTTCGTGTGAGAGCGCATCTGATCGTTAGTTTGGAATACCATCGAACACTTGGGACAATTGTACTTGGATTGAACTCGTTCGACGTTCGTGAAATAGAACGCGTGATTATCATGCGATAGGATATTGAGCGTATCTTCATACTTACCTTCGGTCGGGCGCATGCATCGACCGCATTCGTATCGAGATTAAAGCTATAGACGTTGATGTTGAGGTTGAAACACTCTTCGATGTTATCGAACTCAATCATATCGATTGCCTTGAACCCCTTGTATAGACTTAGTGAGAAATCGAGACCTTTATAGCTACAATAGCGCTTGAATGCATCTTTGACTTGAGCTACAACCTTACGTCGATTTTTTTCCTCTTGAAGGTGATAAGCGATGCAAAAGAATACACACTTGTTGTTCGTTCGCGGGAAGTTGATGATGTATCGATGGTTCTTGATGAATTCAGGAACCAAAGCATCGCTATCACCGAGGGCGTGATCACGATAGTCGATATATGCCTTGAAACCATTGATGGATTTAACCTTGATACCCGATTTCGGGTAATTAAGCGTATCAGAAAGCTCTTTCATACGAATAGCGCTGACGACCTTTCGAGCATCAGCTCGACTATTGACAACGAAGGGTCTATCATAGACGTTTGTATTAGCAATATTGGGATAGAAATAAAACGATATATCATTAACCGGATCGTACATAGTGTATCCGAGAGCAATATTGATCTGATACGCTCTCTTTTGGTTCAATAGCACGTTCTCGAGCTTGTCATAGAACTCATCGGTAGGGATGTTTTCGTATAGGTGGCTCTCGCCATATATTCCATACAAAGGCTTATAGGTAGGGTCTGAACGAAAGTCAGGCGATAGATTCATTTTTAGATCATCAATAGAGACCTTGTATTGCTTGGCAATGAGTTTCATATTCTTCGGCTTGGATACGCTTTCAACGAATACCATCGTTCCGATATTGCCACGTACCTTGAGGCGGTAGCTGCTTCCCCATTTAATCGGCTGGATTTTCAAACGTCTAAGTCCTTCGAGTTCGTAGGCAAACATGTTTGCTATATATCGATGGCTATATTATCTCAGTGAAAAATCTTACTATATGTTTTCGTCCGTGTATCAGGATCACTTTCTATATCCATCTGACTAAGTCAATTTCAAAAATATATATTAATCGGTAGCCACTTCAGGATTTGCTGACGCTAATGCATTTTTGCGTCGCTCGCGGATTTGCTCACGATGCTCGTCATCGTACTTCTTCTGGTTTGCTAGTCTCTTTTCTCGATTCTTGAGGTAATACTTCTTCTGCGCCCGTAGGATCGCTTCCTTGTTGCGTTGGTATGTTTTCGGTGAGTAAGTCATTGTTATCTATATACTATTGATGACTTTTTATCAGAATCAAAAAAAAATATTCTGAATTTTATAGAATCCTATGAAATTCATAAAAAACTATGAAATTCAGAGAAATATTGTGAAATTCAGAGGGATATTATGAAATTCATAATTATTTTAGACGGCTTTATCAAAGATGTATCTCATCTCAGCGGGGGTATCGAAGCAGTTGTTGATTTCCACGAAATTACCTAAATCCTCACTCATATCCCCTTCATACGTATCTCTATCAAATAACTCGATGTATCGATCGTAATCGGTACATGCGTCGCCTATCATCTCGATGATATAGCGATTCTTACACACTTTCAACCAAATCAATACTAAGGCCGTGCTGATATCATGATCAAACTTAAAGAATCGACGAGCATATAATTGAACCCACTTGATAGCTTCGGGTACAATATCAACATGGCTTAGGTATTCGTAGCTATAATTGCTGAATACATGGTATGCTGAATGATTATCATCTTTCCAACTAAACCCGTTGTAAGATTCGCCATAAAGATATTCATCAGCTTCGTTGAAAGCCTTTTTAGCCTCAGCTTCGAATACGTCAGGATTATTAATATAGGCGAAATCGTCATTGGTGATTTTAGTCATGGTTAAAAAAAAAAAAAAAAAATTATTATCGGTTGATCATATATATCTTGTTATTATACTTACTATATTTATCTGTTAGGATCAAATCACTTTCTATAGAATATTTAGAGATTTGCTTGAGGGGCTTTTATACTATTTGTGCTGCTTGGAGATGATTAGGAGACATCCTTCGCACCAGAGGGGGTCGAGAGGTCTTGCCTACTTTATTTTTCCTTGGGTTATTCCGATACAGAAGGGGCTTTTGGGTGAATGAAAGGGGGGAGATTTTTTTTTACCCCAAGTGTACCTGATCTCAACTACTCTTGTCTAAGATACGGTAGGGACCGTGCCACACAAAAGCGAGCTTCTTCGTCCGGTTCTCTCTGTAACGGGGTTACATCGAATAGTGTGATGCACACAAGCTAGGTGCCACACATAAGTGAGTTCCACACATATGTTACGTGGGTCACCCCAGATAGGAGTGGGTGGCTCACAGCCACTGGATATGCATTTGACTAGGCTCTACTATGATAGATAGTGAGTCCTATACATACAAACAACAGGCGGCTCTGCCGCGATAAACAACAATACATTCAGTTCACATTTGAAGCCTAAGAGTTCACTAGCCTTGTTTAAGGTATTTCTGTCTCTTGGAGTCCGTAAGTAGTTATCTTACGGTACTCGTTATAGCTCTTGTATAGAGCGTAAGGTTATCAATAGTACTAGAGACTCTCTGAGTCTGTGTCTTCCTCTGACGCTCAAGCTACGGCAGCCCCGCTGCACTTGGTAGCACTTGTAGTCAATCCGACACCTGAGTCTTACGACTGTCCCTCTGTGAGGATGGAGCAATTTGCCCACTTACCCCCGAACCAACAGGACGGGCTTAAGAAGCTGATGTCCTTGATCGGCCCGGAAGGTGTGGCCCATCTTGCTTCGCAAGGCCCCGACGCGGTGCACGCGCGTCTGGAGGCGTTTTCTCAGTATGAGAATGCTCTGTTGGAGCACGTCCAGCAGAAGATGACTGCGGCCGCGGCGTCTGTGACGCCTAGGCCTGCATCGGACGATGCTCCACGAGCTAAACCGCTCATGGTGAGCGTCAAGACCTTCGAGGGCAAGGAAGGCGAAAGCCTTTTGCTCTGGATCAGAGAGGTCGAAATGGCCATGGCGTCCGCCATGCTCAAGACCGAGCAGCAGCGCGTGGCGCTTGCGATCTCCAAGCTCGGTGGCCGAGCGCGAGAGTGGGCCCTGACGTGTGGCACGTCTGTGGACACTGCGTTCCCTTCTTGGGATCAGCTGAAGGCCCAGCTTTCGCGAGTGTTCTCGCCGCCTAACCAGGCGTATCGCGTGAGGTCACGCTTCCTGTCTACCCGTCAGGGTAAGAAGGAATTGTTGGACTTCGTCCAGGAGTTGAGAACTCTTCTCGCCGGCATGGCGGCGGATCCTCTTCCTGAAGTGGTCGCGGTGACCGTCTTCATGGAAGGCCTTCGCACTGGCGTGGCCAGGACGGAAGTCTTCCGTGTTCACCCGACCTCTTTTGAGGAAGCCGTGAACGTGGCGTTGAACGCCGAGTTCAACTTCAAGTCGGCGCGACTTGGTTGGACGGCTTCCCAAGCCAGCTCTTCCGGAGCTTCTGATGCGTCCAATGGCGCAGTGCCTATGGACCTCAGCTACGCTGAAGATGAGGAAGCCGAGCTTCAGGCTGCTGAGCAGCGTATCGGCATCCGTCGATGCTATGTGTGCGGCAGCACGCAACACCTGCGTCCGGGTTGCCCGCTGCGCAAGCAGCGCCAGGCTCCGTCGAGCCGAACCTCCGCTTCTGAGCAGAAGCCTGGCTCGTGGCGGGGAAACGCCAAGTCCCAGTAGGCGCAGGGCGCCCTGCTGGGGAAGAAGAACTGAGTTCTGTTGAGCCTCAGGGAGGAGGTCGGCAGGGCTTAGCCCCAAAGAGCACCGTGCTCTCTAACAACACGGAACGTGTATGCAAGCCGGGCTTGCTGGTCGTGGAAGCGACCGTGAAGGGCTTTGAGAAGCCATGGAAGATCCTTATCGACTCCGGAGCGTCGGGCAACTATGCTCGGCGCTCCACGATGGAAGGAAGTCAGCAGTACGCTGAGGCGCTGAAGGCGCGTTCGAGTGACATCGTCACCGTCCGTCTTGCGACGGGGACCCGTGTCACGGTGCCCAAGGTTCCTGTGAACCTGGGCGTAAAGTTTCTGGACTTCGATAGCGTTGAACGCTGTTTGGTCATCGACCTGGATTCGAGGTACGACCTCATCCTCGGCATGGCATGGCTGGAGCGCCATGAACCATGGATCGACTGGCGGTCGAAGACCTTAGGCGCTACGCGCTTGCCTCCTAGGGGAGCATTGGCGAGTCATGAACCCACCTCTGCTAGGAAACAAAAGCGCTTTGGCGCGGGCACTGGACCGAGTCGGTCAATGTGCTGGACATTGGAGTGTCCGAGCTAATGGACACTGGCGTCGAAGACGCGAGTCCCGAGCACTGCTCGTGGGCTGGACGTGGAGTGGCACGTAACCCACTGAGTGAGACTCCGAGTGACTGCAAGTCATCACTGCCTGCCGGTAAATGGCGGGGTCGACACTGAGTCGAGGCATTTGGGCGTGGCCCTAGTGATGCGCGTGGAGCGGCACGTAACCCGCTGAGCGATGCTCGTCACGAGAGCGCAGCATCGCTGCATGCCACTGATGGCGTGGTCGGCTGTGAGCCGAGGCATCAATGGGAGGACCCTGACGATGCGGGTGGAGTGGCACCGAATCCACTGGGCGAGGGCTGTGAGCGTTGCGGCTCCACGCCGGCTCAATCAGAGCAGCAAGAGGTGGCGACACCTGACGAGACTTTCAGTCTGAACACGCTGGCCTCTCCGAGGCGTACAGCTTCCGCGAGGAGGCGGCAGCGACGCCAGATGGCGACTGCGAGACGCAAGGCGTCGGTCCTGGTACAGGACGTGTCCGTCGTGGACGATGATAGCGAGCAGCTATACACACTCGTTAATGGAGTGACAGGTGAAGCCGAGGGCAACGTCAGCCTCGAGGCTATTCCGACGGTGGCTGCTCTGCTAGAGCTGAACGAGATGTCCATTCCCGACTTCGGGAATGCCTTAAAGGCTGGCCCGCTCGCCGAAGTGGTCATGATACGACCGGAGGAGGAATTGAACTCCTCGTCGCTTTTGGATGAAGCGGCCCTTGAGGACACGAAGGAGGCACTCAGTGCGCGAAGTGGATCTTCGATCCTGAAGGACCCATCAGATCCGTTCTATTCTTTGGTTAAGGAGTTCCAGGATGTGGTCTCGAATGACCCGCCCACTGGCTTACCTCCGGATCGAGGTGTCCGTCATGAGATTGACTTGGTTCCTGGAACCAAATACTGCGTAACGAGGCAGTGGCCCTTACCGAAGGAGCAGTGCGACGTCATTGACGCGTTCTTCAGTGCCAAGCACGCGGCGGGCATGGTGCGTGAGAGCAAGTCTCCGCACTCGACGCCTACGTTCTGTGTCAAAAAGCCTAATGGCAAGTGGCGCATCGTTCATGCTTTCAATAAGCTCAACGCTGCCACCATTCCGGCACAGACGCCGATTCCTAGGAAGGATGTTCTGCAGAACAATATGGTTGGCTGCACGATGTACAGTGCGCTCGACTTGGTCGATGGTTATTACCAGTTGCTCATGCGAGCGAGTGACATTCCGCTGACAGCGGTTAGCACTCCGAGCGGTATGCTCTGGGAGTGGCTAGTCATGCCCCAAGGGCTGTCGAACGCGCCTGCGACGTTCAATCGTCTGGTGACGCAGCTCTTCAGGCCCCTGCGGGCGTTTGCTCAAACGTACTTCGACGACATCTTCGTCCATAGTCGTGCTGCCGATGGCAGGTCGGATGTGGACAACCACATCGATCATTTGCGAGCGGTGCTCGCGTGCATGCGCACCAACAAGCTGTACGCTAACCCATCCAAATCCATCTTCGGTGCTGAAGAGATTCCTTTATTAGGATGCTTCGTTGGGAAGCGCGGCCTTCGCGCAGATCCTGCTAAGGTTAAGGCCATCGTTGACTGGCCGGTTCCCAAGAACCAAAAGGACTTACGCAAGTGGCTTGGCCTCGCCAACTACTTGCACAAGTACAGCGCGAACTACGCTGAGATGGCTCGGCCATTGTCCAATCTCCTTAAGAAGGATGAGGACTGGTGTTGGAACACCGAGCATCAAGATGCTTTCGAAGCAGTCAAGGAGAGTCTCCTTCATGCCCCGATCCTGGCGTTGCCAGACCCTGAACGTCCATTCAGTGTCGTCTGTGACGCATCGGACTTCGCCATCGGCAGTGCTCTGCTCCAAGCAGACGCCGAAGGGCGTCAACGCGTGATAGCGTTTGAGTCTCGCCAGCTCAAGGCTGCAGAGAAGAACTATCCAGTTCATGACAAAGAGCTACTTGCGATGAAGTATGCTCTCGTCAAGTTCAGGGTTCACCTGCTGGGCTCTAAGCCGTTTGTGATCTTCACTGATCATGCGTCACTACGCACTGCGACCCAGTCGCCTCACCTCTCGCAAAGGATGGCCCGTTGGCTGTCCTTCTTCGCGGAGTACAACTTCGAGGTGAAGTACAAGCCTGGCAGGCAGAATGGTCTTGCAGACGCGTTGTCACGGCGACCGGACTATGAACTTGCTCATTGTCACGATGGTGACCTCGTCGGTGACGGACTTGATACGCGCTGCGTATGCGCGAGACGACATGTGTGTCGCCCTGCTGCGTGCTCTTCGGAGCAAGGAGTTTGAAACCTCGGACAAGACATTGTCGGCGCGCTTGCGCGCGAGCCTGCACCGTTACTCCGTCGCTGACGGTCTGCTGTACTACAGCACGAGTGCGAAGGACACTCCTCGAGTCGTGGTCCCTCGTGACGAGGATTTGAAGTATCGTATCCTCTACGAGGCGCATGATACACCGCTTGGCGGCCACCTCGGTCGCGAGAAGACCTACAGCTCTGTGAGCCGGACCTATTGGTGGCCCAAGCTGTACAAGTGGACGAGCACGTACGGGCGCACGTGTGAGACGTGTCAGCGGGTGAAGCCCTCACCGCATGCGGCCGCGCCGCTGGCAAGCTTGCCTGTACCCTCTGGGTGTTGGGAGTCCATGAGTTTGGACTTTGTGTTTGGCCTTCCAAAGGACTCGGAAGGTAACACGGGCATCGTGGTCTTCGTTGACGTCTGAGCAAGATGGCTCATCTAACGGCTGTGCCGGACACCGTGGACGGTGAAGGAACAGCGAAGCTGTTCCTCGATCGGGTCTTCCACCAACACGGGCTGCCCGCATCGATTGTCTCTGATCGAGACCCCCGCTTCACTGGGAAGTTTTGGGACGCTGTCTTTAAGGTGCTTGGCACCAAGTTGGACATGTCCACAGCGGACCATCCGCAGACCGACGGTCAGACTGAGCGCGTGAATCGCGTTGTCGAAGACATTCTCCGTAGCATTTGCGCTGAAACGCCGAAGCGTTGGAGCGCTATGCTTCCACTCGCCGAGTTTGCGTTGAACAACGCTGTGCATGCCTCCACGGGCTACACTGCGTTCTACGTGAACGGCCTCACTCACCCGCGCGTCCCGCTGACGCTGCCACTCCGTGGTCCTGGGCTTGGTGGGGGAGAGATAGCCGATCGGCTTGCTGATGTCAGCCCACTCACTGTTCGTAAACAGGTTGACGAGTTCCTGTCAACGCGTCTAAGTGTCCTTCGACACGTGCGTGACACTATGGCTGAAAGCCAAGACAAGCAAATGGAACAAGCGGATGCCAAAGGCAGAGGCAATGTTGAAAGTTATGAGGTCGGGGACCTAGTGTTGCTTAACGCTAAAAACCTACCTACACATGCAGTGTCTGCGGTCTTCAAGACCAAGTTGCGCCCGTGCTTCGTGGGACCGTTCACGGTCGTGGCCAAGAAGGGCCTAGCGTATACGCTCAATCTTCCGAAGAAGATGCGCACCCCCCCCGTGTTTTACGTGGGCTTGCTCAAGCCGTACCGGGACCCGGCGCATGTGGGTTCCCAGGAGCTGGCGCCCAGCGTGGCGTAGCCATAGCGCCCTGCTGAAGTCGCAGCAACAGGTCGACCTGACCTTCCAGCCGCGCAAAACCTTGCTCAAGGCGCGCCAGGCGTTGAGTCGCCGACTCAGCAGCCTCACACCACTGGAGACGTTCCCGGAGATCGCGGATCTCATTCACGGTGGTGTCAGACTCCCTCTCGGCTTGATCGAGCCTCCGCCCGTGGCGCTCCAGGATCTGACGCACGTCGCTCAGCGATCTCTCCAAGCTCTCCAACTCCTCAGGCCGGACAGGTTCCTCGCCGTGCGAGGACACGGGCGCCGCCGGCGCTGTTCGACGAGCAGGGGAACCGCCACTTTCATGTGGAGCGTATTCTAAAGCGTCGTCGACGCGACGCTCATAACCAATATTTGGTAAAGTGGCGTGGGTACCCGCACTCAGAAAACTCGTGGGAGTTTGAGGTACCCCTCCGGCAAGACTGCCCTGACGTCGTGGACGCTTTTGATCGCCGCGATCGAAGGCGCTCTGCGAGCCCGCGACCGCGAAGTCGGTCGCCTCACGCTTCCCGCCGCTAGGCAGGGGAGCTGAGGGATCATACGCTGAGCTCAAGCGTTGATCCCGGGCTGCTGCAGCCGTCGACTCACCTTGGTGAGTTCCTGCAGCGCTCTTAAGAGCAAATGAGCCGAGTCCGAGGGACGGTAGCGACTTGGAGGCGGCCGCCTGACGTTTCGTCTTCAGCTTCGCAAAATCGAAGCGAAGCCGGCGCTCTAAGCGCACATCAGCTTCGTCGAAGCTAGATCGGAGAGCCTCCAGCGAAAGGAGACGGCGGGTTCGATGAACCCAGACGTGAATTGGGCGTCGTCCTCGTGGAGGAGCTCTCCCGGACCGAGCACCACCGGACTAGTCCGCATCGCGGGGACTGAAGCCCCACGGGCTTGATCGGACAGGCGAGTCCCATACTCCTGTGGAGTGGTCTGCTGCGGCGTCAGAAGCCTCTCTCGGAGAGCAGTACGAGTAGCGACCTCCTGGTCGCTGGTACTGGCCGCCGGCCCGATTCGCCAATTCTGCAATGGCCCCGAGCCAAACTGCTTCAAGCGCTCCACCGGGTTGAGCGGCACGAAGCCATACTCTCGTCGAGAGCTCACTAGCGGTCGCGCCTCGGGTCGTTGCGAACGAACGAGCATTTGCCCCTCGAGCTGACGCTCTTGAGCCTCGTCGAGGTCGTTAGAGATCTCGTCCGTCTCCAAACCAGACGAAGCACGAAGTGCTGTGGTCTCGCGATCCACAAAAGGGTTGGGAACCCGGCGTTGCTGCTCCGGCGAGCGTGGACGCGCAGGTGGCGGGGAGTCCTCTCGCTGAGGCATCGGCGTGTCGGAGTTGTAGTCCAGCTCCTCGTCCTCCTCCCCCTCCTCGAGGCCCTCAAAGAGGTCATCTGCCGCACAGCGGACCATGTTCGCGCTGCTGGGGCTCTCGGAGCTGGGAGCACGACGGCGCTGCTGCAGGGCGTGATATTCTCTCACCGAGAGCGTTGACGCGGGGCGCGGCGAGACCTTACGGTCGGACGTTGGGGCACTAGGTGCCGGGGACGCGGGCGCGCTCTCGTTGTCGAATGACCCAGACGCCTGCGGGCTCCGAGCCATGTGCTCGTTGAACTTGGAAAGTTCTTGAGCGAGGTCTTGTGATGGCTAGCGACTAGCGACGCGCGTGTTCTGTTGAACAATACCTCAACCGAGGCGATGACGAGTGAGGACATGTGTCCTCAGTCTGGTGGGGGAGGGTGTAACGGGGTTACATCGAATAGTGTGATGCACACAAGCTAGGTGCCACACATAAGTGAGTTCCACACATATGTTACGTGGGTCACCCCAGATAGGAGTGGGTGGCTCACAGCCAATGGATATGCATTAGACTAGGCTCTGCTGTGATAGTGAGTCCTATACATACAAACAACAGGCGGCTCTGCCGCGATAAACAGCAATACATTCAGTTCACATTTGAAGCCTAAGAGTTCACTAGCCTTGTTTAAGGTACTTCTGTCTCTTGGAGTCCGTAAGTAGTTATCTTACGGTACTCGTTATAGCTCTTGTATAGAGCGTAAGGTTATCAATAGTACTAGAGACTCGCTGAGTCTGTGTCTTCCTCTACGCTATAGCAATTGCAGCCCCGCTGCACTCTCCCCTTCGTGCACGGAAGTATTGGTTGACCCAGACCTGGTCTCCAACTTCGTAGAGCACGTCGACCTGACCTTCCAGCCGTTGGGCATGGCGGTCCTGCGCCTTAAGCAGCTGTCGTTCGGCCAGATGCCTTGACTCCTTCAGCGACCGATACAGCTCCCGTCGGTACACTGCCACCTCGTTGCTCCGCCACTTCTTTCCAAGATTCAGGAATGCCACGTCCACAGGGAGCGTGGCATCTCGACCGTAGAGCAAGAAGAAGGGCGTGTCGCCCAAAGCCTCATGGTACGACGTCCGGTAGGCGAAGAGTACCCGGGGCAAGTACACGTCCCAGTCAGACTGAGACTCGTCCACGTGCATCCTCAGCATTCCAATGAGCGTCCCGTTAAACCGCTCCACCAGGCCTTGCATTTAGGGGTGGTAAGCAGCTCCGAACAGCTTCTTAATACCAAGCGTTTGGTAGAACGACTTGGCAATGTCCGACGAAAAGTTGCCACCGTTATCGCTTAGCAACCGCGCCGGCACGCCGTGACGAGCCACCACACCGTTGACCATCGTGTCGACGAACGTCACCGAGTCCAAGCGATCGACCGCGAACGCTTCAGCCCACCTTGTAAAGTAGTCCATAAATACTAAAATACACTTGTTTCCCCTTTCAGTCTCCGGTAATGGTCCGACAGCGTCGACCACTAGTAACGAGAACGGTCCCGAAAGATCTGTCACAGGCATTCGCTGCACGCGGCCGGAAGTCCAAGGCCGAGGCCCCTTTCCTCCTCCGCACTTCCTGCAATCACGCAGATACTCCTTAACATCTTTTCGGCAACCAGGCCAGTACGCGTGACGCCTCACCTTATCCAACGTCTTTGTAAGCCCCAGGTGAGAAGACAGCAAGTCAGCATGGCAGAAATGTAACACGGTGTTCAAGTAAGATAGCGGAACAACGGGCACCACAATAGACCGTGCGGGCCCTATCCGAGCAGGGAGATGCACACGCCGCATCAGCAGACCGTTGGCTACCTCATGTAGGGGAGCCATCTTGACCACACGGGCTCGCAGGTTCGGGTCCAGCGGCAAAGCCCCATCCGTTAGGAACGCGGTCAATGCCAAGATCCACGAAACTCGCTGCTGCTCCACACGAGCCACGTCCAACCCGAACAAATCGACTGGGGAGACCGGGGCCGACGACTCATGGGCCCGTTCGGCTTCCTCTTCCTCCGTGATTGGAGGCGTAGACCCGCTCAGGGGCACGTCCGTCTCTTCCTCCTCCTCCGAGTCGTAGTCGTAGTCAACATCAAAGTCAGGGAAGTCATATCCGCTGTCCGTGTCCGCCTCAGGTGACTCTTCGTCAGGTGTTGAAGCCTCCGCTTCCTCCGACCCTTCGGGGTTCAGAAGATCGGTCACACGCGGACCAACCGTTGTAGGTCGAACCGGTTCGGGAGGTTCCCTCGTCTCACTATCGTCCGGGTTCAGTAATTCCTCCATCCTTAGCGCATCCACGCACTCAACGGGCAATCGCGAAAGCCCATCGACATGACCCGTACTCGTCCCAGGTTTGTGGTGGCCCTTGAACGGCAAGTTCGACAGCTCCATGGCCCATCTCGCCAGCTTCGCGTTGCTAGTCTTGTTGCCAGCGCTAAAAATCCACGTAAGAGCCTGATGGTCGGTGTATATGTCGAACTCGCGACGGTCTAGGTAACACCGGAACTTACGAGTGGCCCAAACCACTCCCCAACACTCGATCTCGGAGATTCCATCCTGCTTGTTGATCCAGTTCTTTTGGGAACCGGTCAACAGCTTACTCGCGTAGGCAACCACACGGTCGCGACCGTCCACTTCTTGCATCAGGCACGCTCCAACAGCGTATCGCGACGAATCCACGTATAAGTTGAACCTCTTCGAATAGTCGGTACACCAAAATCGGCGGCTTCATCAAGGCCCGCTGGAGTTGAAGAAAGGCATTCTCACAGTCTTCATTCCACAGAAAAGGAACGTCCTTCATCTTCAACCGTTCCAGCGGCGCGGAGATCAGAGCGTACCCGGGAATATATCGCCGAAAGTAGCTTGTGAGCCCCAAAAATGACCGTATACCGTGCACGTCGCGGGGTCGCTGCACGTTCATGACCGCCTTGACCTTCTCCGGATTGGGCAAGATGCCCGACGGAGTCACTATATGGCCCAGAAAAGCGACTTGGTTCCGTCCCCAGTGACACTTCTTCATCTTCAGTTTGAATCCAGCCTCACGGAAGCGTGTCAGCACTTGCCGCAGGCGGATCAAATGGGACGGGAAGTCCTTGCTGAAGACCACGCAGTCGTCGAGATACACCAGGCACACGCGCCACTTCAAGTCGACTAAGACAGTCTCCATCAACCGTTCAAAAACAGGGACAGCGTTGCACAGACCAAAGCGCGTGACCAACCATTCGTAGAGCCCGAACTTGCTCGTGAAGGCCGTCTTGGTAATGCTGTCCTCATGCATCAGCACGTTCCAATACCCCGCAGCGATATCCATAGTCGAGAAGAGGCACGCCCCTCCCAGAACGTCGAGGATGTCGTCAATTAAAGGCATCGGGTAACAGTCCTTAACCGTGACAGCGTTCAGCTTCCGGTAATCAATACAAAAGCGAATACCACCGTCCGGTTTCCTGATCATCAATACAGGGTTGGCCCACGGACTGTTCGAGGGTCGAATAAAGTCCAGGCCCAAGTACTGGCCTATATCCGATTCCATGACGTCACCTTCTGCCATCGACACTCGATAAGGCTGTTGCTTGATCGGCGGGCTGTCACCCGTATCGATCTGGAATTTGAGTAAGTCCGTTCGCCCCGGTCGTTTCGATGAGTCCACGAATAAATTAGCGAAGACGTCGAGCTCTCCCTTGAAGAGCTTCTTCTGCTCTTCAGACAACATAGATTCGGAGAAGTCGGGTTCACACAGCTCACTCTTGTCGGGCGGAATGTCAGGTTTCTCAGTCTTGACTCGTTCACCCAGAGTCTTGCCTTCCTCTTCAGCAACCGACTGCACCTGTGCTCCCTTCGAATCATCAGACTCTGTAGGCGTCTCAGCCCTAGCGGGTTGCTTGTCACCTTTCGGCGGCTCCGTGTCACTAGGCAGGAACGCCGACTCGGGGATTACGGAGGTTGAAGCGACAACCGTACCGCGGCGGACCCAGCACTCATCAGTAGAGAAGTTGCAGATTTCAGCGATAACTTGACCGTTCTCCACTGTGCACAGCGACCGAGCAACGAAAAGCGTAGGAGGCAATCCCAACGCCCCTTCCACCAGCGTGACTTCCTTGTCCTTGACGTCGTCTAGCACGTGTGCCATCACTAGCGCCTGCCCACCAGGAGGTAACCGTACCGTGGAGGCCATTGTGGCCAAGAACGTTTCATGGACGACCGTGACTCCAAGCGGCAGAGCCTCTCCAGTACTCTTCAGAGTCATGGCTCTCTCGGCGACATCGATCACAGCTCCAAAGACTCCTAGCGCATCTACGCCCAACATAGCATCCACGTGAAGACTGTCGGCAACCAACAGGTTCAGCGTAGTTTCGAGAGAGCCAAGTCGGACTGGTGAGGCTGATCCAGCCGCGGATCCGAAGCTTATGGCCAGACGAACTACGAACCAAGCCGTCGTAAGGTCGCAGAGGCTCCGACGACTTGCCTAGTCGCTTGAGCACCAGCCTGTCAACGAGACTCAAAGTAGCGCCCGTGTCTGCTAGTATTCGTGACGGTAGACAATCGATGTAACCACTCCAGACGGCCTCAAAGCTGCCTACTGCGCACACCACGCGTCGGCCACTTTCCACCACACGCGGTATGCCGTCCTCGTCGTCTCCATCTCGTACGCCGAAGCCGTTAAGTAGGCTGACCGTGACTACTTAGCTAATCCCCGTCGTTGTTTAAGCTCAGGGAGTTCCCGTCCCGGTCCGATCACAGCAACGTAATGCGATACATCCTCGTCACGCTCGGGCCGAAACTCCACGTGGCTCAGCGCTTCCGCCCGAGCACCGTAAAGGGCAGAACAGTCAAGCATACTGACTTCTTGGCTCGGCCTCTTCGGCGCCTAACACTTCGGTCGCGGCTCCGACCGACACGGTCAAAGAGCTTCTCCCAGATCCGAATAGCATTAGCAGCGTAGTAGTCCTCCACCCAGTCGACTTGGGAGACCGCCACACGGTCTTGTCTCGTCGACACGCTCGTACAGTCAGCTCCCGAGCCGTTCACCTGGCTAGAGGAAGGACCGGCTCCCCTCCCTCCCTCCTCTTGCCTTCTTCATTGGCGAGGCGTTCCGCTAGCCTGGCTGGCGTGCTGTTGAGTACGGAGCTCGGCGACTTCAGGGCACTCTGCCACAAAATGACCTTCTTTATGACAGAATAGGCATTTTCGTGAGCGTCTCGTCAAGATGTCCGACCTCGGTCGTCCATATCCACTTTGCGGCGCTTCGCATTCAGCACCTACGTGACCATAACGTCCGCATTCACGACAAGACATGGTCTGACGCTTGCAAGTAGCTCGACCATGTCCGCGGTAATTACAGCGGCTCAAATGGGGATTCTAGTCTGTGTGCGGTCGTCGTCCGCCATGCTGATGCCACGAAACGGTCTAGCGGCCACGATCGGCGGGAGCAGGAACTGCGGCCACGGTCATGCAGACCTGGCGCCGTTGCTGGCGACTCAGCATCAGCTCATTTTGCCATTGCTTCGACTGCTGGACAAACGACCTCACTTCCTGAGACAACGCATTGACCGTCTCAAACACAGGGTACTCCAGGGCAGGCTGAGGAGACGGAGCCTTGTTCTTGGGCGCATTCTCGTCTTCGAACTCGTCCTCCTCCTCCACCGGCCTGTACATGTCCTTGACCATTAGCCACTCACACGCCTCCGGGATGTCGCAGGCGGGGCTGGAGTCCAAGATGGCAAGCATCCTCTTGTTCTTCAATCCACGACGGAACAACTGGTACCGCATGCGCATGCGCTGGTCCGGATAGTCCATCGAGTCGCACAGGTCGGAGACACGGTCGCCCCACTCCTCCACAGATTTTCCACGCTCACGGTGCGTCGTCTGCAGTCGTTCCCAAAGCTCGTCGGCCGTGCGGCTGAGGAAGTGGTTATGGAACCGGACCTTCAGAGTCACCCCACCTTCGTTCGGCCTCACGGCCTCGGATCTTCTGACGGAAGACTAGCAGGCGAGAGCTGTCAGGCAAGCCTTCCGTGTTGTCCTCGAACGCCTCCCAGAAGTCCCTCGCCTTCTCCAGCGCCATCGTGTCCGAGTAAAAGATCGGCAGGACCTTGACAACATTCGAGACTGCGTTGGTCAACTCAAACCGACCAGCAGGTCGCACAGCGCCATACTGGAGACCGCCAGGCGGTGATCCGAGCGGTTGTCCGTACTGAGGTGCGCCGGGAGTGCCATACTGGAGCCCACCAGGTACTCCATACGGTAGCCCACCAAGCACTCCGTGCTGTAGACCACCAGGCACTCCATACTGAAGTCCACCTTGAACACCGTATTGGGGCCCTCCATACCTTCCAGCAAGAGGTTGCTGGGAACGGGGATCCCCCTTCAGTGCGACAGTCGTCTGCTGAGCCAGGTCAGTAGTGACCGTGCCCCTCATTCATTGGCTGCGACTCGGCGGCTGTCTTGATCGTGTAGGCGGACTCGGAGTCGGAGCCACCTTCGACACGGCTGGGACCGTCGTCCCCTGTGACGGCAACGACGCGCCAGACGGCGCTTGGGTCAACTGCTCTCTCGCAGGGCTGGTCGGCTTCTGCGGCACGGTTCCTAATCCCGCCTCAATGGGTCTCGTGAGGGGCTCGGCTGACTGAGGACGCCAGACTTGGGGAACGGCTCCATAAGAGGCACCGCCCAAACTATACCCTTCGTCAACGCTACGGCTACCACGCTGCCTTCCTCCCGGGGCAGGGCTCCATCCGTACGACGGACGGTCTGTGCTGCGCTTCTCCGGGCCGGTGTACCGGGCAATAAACCCGCTTGGCCTTCTCGCCGGCGTCGCCCCTTCGTATCCGCCCTGGTAGGAGCCGACTCCGTACGAAGCCTCGTACCCATACGGTTGGGAGACGGGCTGACCGTACTCGTAGTACTGCGACGGCGCGTACGACTCGTACGGCTGCTGGAACCGCTGTAGCCGCCCTCCGCGACGTTAAACTGCTCCATGTACGCGTCTTGAGTCTCCACTGGAAGCTCGGGCTGTGTCGGGCCGCCTAGTCCAACGCCGGTTTCATCCGTCACGCCGAGCTCAGCCTTGGGTTCCAGCGTGGTCTCGTCGGCCTTGAGGTCTGCCACCTCATCGCCTGGGTCCTTGTACTCCTCTTCCTCCTCAGCCCACAGCTCGCCCATGACTCCGGCGGGCTTCCTGGACTTGCTCCGCCCTTCGCCTGTAGCCCTCGACTCTCCTCCAGACCCGGCAGCCGTGCTACCTCCGAGCGTTCTACGTCGGAGGGCAGCCAGTAGCTGTTCTTTCTCCTCCGACAGTATCACCTCTGACTTGACGGTCACTGCTGACCCCTTCGCGGCGCCTTCTCCTTCTTGGCCTGGCATCTTCGACTGTACTTGGCCAATCTTCACCCGACTGAGGCAGCTCCCTAGCGATCACTTGACCGCCCAACTACTCTCTCACTCTACTCCACTCACGTGTCGCGAGCCGCGCTCAGATCGGGACGGTTCAGGTAGTATAGGAGCACAGAGCAAGCTAGCAGTAAACTTAGGTAGGAACTACACAACGCTAAGCAAAACAAAGCTTTATGTATTCCTTGATCCGAGGCAAATTCACGACTGACCTTCCTACAACTTTCCTACCGTTCTCTTCTATCACGCCATACCTTGCTATGTCATGTTCTCTTGCACCTTCGAAGCCGTCCTGATCGCTCGCTTGGCTTGGACCTCCGCGCGACGCCACGTCCGAGCGTTCTACCAGGCCGAACCACAAGCCAACGCCGTCGCCGCGATACCATCCGTCCGTCGCCGCCACGCGCGGACCTCCGAGGACCTCCAACCATCGCTCATTATCCACCATCGCCCTGCTTTCACCGCCTCGATCCAGTCCATGCCGGTACAGCTGGCTCACGCCGCCGTTGAAGCGCAGCGAGGGCCGCTTCAGACACGAAGCACATGGTCGCCTCCGTGTCCGAGACGCTGTCCACCAAAACGACTCAGGATACAAGGCTAATTTGCCGTTTCCCGACAGCCACTTCGATGCTGGCGGTGGCATCAATGTGGAAGTGTTCCAGCCGTCGCATTTTGAGAAGTTTTTGCTCGACAAGATGAACTCAAAGGCGCTTAAAGTATCGACGTTAGGAGGTTATCGAAGTGCCATCTGGGATATTTACCGGCAAAAGAAGATCCCGCTCCCTCAAGAGTATTCGACTGGCCTGAAAACATTTTTTCGTGGGCGCTTCACGATGCAAACCCCGACGCTCGCACTATGCCATTCCGTCGTCGAAAGAGGGCAACTAATCAACTCAACGACTAATCTCTATTTTTAGTCAATCCAATCGCCTTATTTTGACGTAACCCACCCGTCTTACGAATGCTTGACACAAATGATTGAAAGTTGAAGTTGTTTGACGATCTGTCTTGCTGGAGTATTTGTGCGAGTCATTGCTACGTTCTCAGGACGAGTGCAGTCTGGTACCGGGTCAACTAGCGCTGGTGCAGCCATGAACGAGCTCACAGCTTGGATCATTTACTACAGTAACATTTATCAAACGTGCAAGTGAGAGGTAAATGCTTCCTCCAGCGCGTGGCACTAGCGTTACGTAGTTGGTACCTCTCGATGAAAGATCGAGCGGGAAAATATGAAGATCGTCGACGAGTGTAGCAGCCATGACGTGCACTTGTTCAGGACTTCATCTGCGCCACGCCACTGATCGATTTAGCGGGTAGCAACACTTTGTTCATTAAGTTAATTAAGGGTTAAAAAGTTTGTTCGTTTTTGATATCGGCCTGGTAGAGCCTGGACTTCTTGACAGCTTTTGCCTATGGTGCTCGCTTGATAAGTCTATATTTTCATGCAATATTAATCTAATGTGTTGCTCATGACTTCAGCTGGTGCTGTGGATTAATCCATACTTTCGAACTTCGCCATCACCAAACCGTTGTTGCGAAGGCTCTCTCCGAAGCAAACAATGTAGACTGTTGGCGTTGGGCCACCTAAACCTCCTTTCTGTATGGCAGACCTTCCGCCAACTGCCTTTTGAAAAGCTACTAAACATTTTTGTGTGCTTGTGAAAGTCCTCCTACAAACTACCTTAGTGCATGATATATCTCGCTTCACGCACAGCACACGCGTAGAGTCACCGAAGTTGCCAATTAGGAAGAAGAATAACCAACCAAGCCACTAATTCCAGAGCTTGATCAAATGCATCAGCTTTTAACTCGTTCGGCGGAATTGTGTGGCCACCGCCATCGATGCGAATACATGTCAACTCGCTCATACAAAAGCAGCTGTGAGAACAGTGCCAAAAGGTTGAGAATTTCAGATGCTACAAGTATGATTGTCTGCGGCACTGACCCATGCATTATTTTGTCTGGACAGCTTGAGCTTCTTGGGTTGCCTCGTATTTCGTACTCGACTTACTGACATTCTCGAGGTGCATGTTTTCCTTCCCATAAAGGTTCAGCGGTGCATCGTGTCTGCATAAATTATATACATACTGCAATACACACTTGATGTTCATCATAACTAGCGAGCCAATGCCAAATGAAACATGGCTGGTGTGTGTGTGAGGAGTTGGATTGTTTCGTTAGGCAGAGATAAAATCATTTTGTCCCACACCATTTTCTTAAGACGATGCTGAATCAAAATGCATGAACTTCAAATATATACATAAAGATCGCTAACCTGCGCTGTTCCAACGAAGAACGTACCGAACCTCCAGCACGTTTAGCAATTGAGCTATACCAAACAGACGGCGAGTTCACAGAGCTGCATCTCAATTCACCTGAGCAAACCTCGAGATGGCACAACAAGTGCCGCACATTCTTCCGGATACTTTCACTGTCAATATAAGCACGACCGCGATGGATGGGCGGCACGTCAAAACGTCAAGTCCTGGGGAAGCGCAAGTGCACAAACCTCACAATGAACCATCTTTTCTTAAGTGTAGCTCAGAGAAACAACTTCTAGTTTGTAGCGGGACCGTTCACAAGCACACAAAAATGTTTAGTAGCTTTTCAAAAGGCAGTTGGCGGAAGGTCTGCCATACAGAAAGGAGGTTTAGGTGGCCCAACGCCAACAGACTACATTGTTTGCTTCGGAGAGAGCCTTCGCAACAACGGTTTGGTGATGGCGAGTTCGAAAGTATGGATTAATCCACAGCACCAGCTGAAGTCATGAGCAACACATTAGATTAATATTGCATGAAAATATAGACTTATCAAGCGAGCACCATAGGCAAAAGCTGTCAAGAAGTCCAGGCTCTACCAGGCCGATATCAAAAACGAACAAACTTTTTAACCCTTAATTAACTTAATGAACAAAGTGTTGCTACCCGCTAAATCGATCAGTGGCGTGGCGCAGATGAAGTCCTGAACAAGTGCACGTCATGGCTGCTACACTCGTCGACGATCTTCATATTTTCCCGCTCGATCTTTCATCGAGAGGTACCAACTACGTAACGCTAGTGCCACGCGCTGGAGGAAGCATTTACTTCTCACTTGCACGTTTGGTAAATGTTACTGTAGTAAATGATCCAAGCTGTGAGCTCGTTCATGGCTGCACCAGCGCTAGTTGACCCGGTACCAGACTGCACTCGTCCTGAGAACGTAGCAATGACTCGCACAAATACTCCAGCAAGACAGATCGTCAAACAACTTCAACTTTCAATCAAACGTGATCTCATTAGTGTCGATGTGCGCTCTGCATAAATAAATAACTAGACAATGAGGTCTCCTCCGTTTCCATCTTAGAATGCGTCAACTTCCGCGAGGCACGTGGGACACCGCAGCTCCTCGTTCAGTTTGGGCACGATGCACTCGTCGTGGAACGTATGCCCGCACGACAGCGTCGTCGTGTAGCTCAGCACGCTGCTGCGACGGCTCCCGGACGTCGCGAACGACTCGTTGCTGCGGGAGCTGGACCTGTGGAAGCTGTCCGTCTCGGTCGTCGATGTCGACGCCTCCGAAGACGCAAACGCCTCGCCGTCCAGACTCGAGCTGCACAGCGCGCATACGCCGGCGTCCTCCGCCTCATCCGCCAGCTCATCGCCCTCGTCCGACGTCATCGATAGCGACGAGCACACGCTGTCGCGCAGGCTGTCGAGGTTGAAGCTGTTGCCGCTGTTGCTACTGCTGCACAAACCGTTGAACGGGTGGCGCTTGTCGCTCACGTCGCCCAGCACGAAGTCGGCCACCAGCTGCGTCACGCTGCCGGCCACGACGGAGCACGCCGCCGCGTTCTGGCGACTCACCACGAACTTCTGCAGCGACGTCAGCACGTGCTCGAGCGCGTCGCGGCGCTTCTCCACGGCGCAGTCGCTGTGGCCGCCCAGCCCGAAGAGCGTGGCCGAGCCCGGGAAGTAGCTCTTGACGAAAGAGTAGAGCCACGGGCACTCGGCCTGGCAGAAGTGGCCAAGGCGCAGCGCCGCCAGCAGCCGCGTCTGGAACTTCTTGTACTCGTCGAAGGAGTGCGCGCTGCGCCAGCGCGTCTGCGAGGCGGCGTGCTCCACGACCAGCTCGTAGCGCACGTCGCGCTTGCTGTGGCGCACGGCCGTCACGCGCAGCGAGAGCTGCTCCAGCAGCGCGGCCTGCGGGGAGAGCGGCACCGTGGTGGAGGCACGCGGCTTGCGGGAGGAGGACGCGCCTGTGCTCGAGTGGTGGTGCTGGTGGTACATTTGGTGCGGGTGGGTCGCTAGCATCGTTGCTTGGGTTGGATCGGTCTGTAGCTGTCCGCTGCTGTCCAAGCTGTCCAATTCGGTAGTGATGGATGGCGAGGACAGTCAAGCTCTTCCCCGACGGCGCTCTTCCTGGCAGCATGACGGCGTAATCGCGACCGTCCAGCGCAAAAGAGACCGTAATAATGGCCCGCCTGCGTCCATGTGCGACGGATCCACAATGCGTAAACTGCATGTCGCCCCGCTTGAAACGATACCTATTTTCGGGACGCCTCGTGGAAGCCGATAGATCGGCCAGAGGCGGCTGAACGTTGTCTAGACTGTGGTCAGGTACAAAAGGCCTTACTATAGCGATGCATCTGCTTCCATTAATACTATGTGTTCCTGCAGGCACGACTTGTCCGACCACCTGTCTCCGTCCCACTGTCAGGCTTCATTTTAGGCGCAATCACCATCACTCCTCGCCGACTTATTTGTGCCCAATCGCCAGCCGCGCGGTGCCGCTTTTCGACCAGTAGCTGCCGCGGACGCTGACAGCGAGTCCCCGCCATCGCAGCACCACTCGACCGCATGTCGCCGCCGAGGTGACCACCGCCGGCACCAGCCAGCGGCCCTGTGAGCGCAACGAGTCCTCCTCCTCCACCCGCCGCGTCGAGTCGAGCGCCTCGCCCGGGCGGCGGCGGCAGACCGACAGGATTTTTCCCGCAGCAAAGAGACCGTCCTCGATGATGGCGCTCGCGGTGGTAACCCGACGGCGCCGCGCCAGGGGCGTATCCGCTCGACCGCACGACAGGTTGGGCTTGCAAACAGGCGGTGGCGCTCCGATTTGCCCGCTGGACGCAGCAGCCTCGCTGCTGTATTGAAGCGCAACGGCCTTCAAGCGAGGGCTTTCCAGCAGCGCCGGACTCGTCGAAGATGCGACGCCGACATACGCCTGACGGCGGCGATTACTCCAGTGGTTCCGCTCCCATCCGCGACGCCAACTCTGGCAGGCAAAGTCGCAGCCGCCTTCAAGTCGCCGCCGACTCCTGCCAAGCCATTCCGCAATGAGCGTCCACAACTGCAACTACAGCGACAGATCTACCCCAAGAACAATGATGCACCACGAACCCACTACGCCCCCCACCAACTTGGCGACCACACGCTCCGCCACTCTAGCGCCAGACTTTCGTCCTCCCGCAAAACGGGCATGGCAAGCGCCACCCGTTCAACGGTCTGTGCAGCAGTAGCAACAGCGGCAACAGCGGCAACAGCTTCAACCTCGACAGCCTGCGCGACAGCGCGTGCTCGTCGCTATCGGTGACGTCGGACGAGGGCGACGAGCTGGCGGATGAGGCGGAGGACGCGGGCGTGTGCGCGCTGTGCATCTCGAGTCAGGACGGCGAGGCGTTTGCGTCTTCGGAGGCGTCGACATCGACGACCGAGACTGACAGCTTCCACAGGTCCAGCTCCCGCAGCAACGAGTCGTTCGCGACGTCCGGGAGCCGTCGCAGCAGCGTGCTGAGCTACACGACGACGCTGTCGTGCGGGCACACGTTCCACGACGAGTGCATCGTGCCCAGGCTGAACGAGGAGCTGCGGTGTCCCACGTGCCGCCACAAGGAGGCTGACGCGTTTTGAAGCGGCAGCTTATTCAGCTTGAATAGTGTATATCCTGGTTGTGTGCTCATTGTGAAGCATGTCCAAGCTTGAAGAGCAGAGGGCATGTTGCTCTCCGTGAGTGGGAACAATGCTCTCACCTAGGGCTGCTGCAGCCGCCACCCATCAGTGGAGATCGAGAACTCCCAGCATTTGGCTTGGCTTGAACGATCGAGAACACGGACGATGTCGATTGCTAAAAACCACGACCGCGACACTGCACGAGTCGTGAGATGATCGTCGGACGTGTTGGTGTGGGCGTCTCCTCTCGCCAGGTCGATTGCTCGCTATGGGCTGCCGCTGCCCCGCCGCCCACCCACCATCATATCGGTAGACATGCACATTGGCGAGTTGCTTGGCGATCGGCGGCGCTGATGGCGGTGGTGGTCGCTGTGGCGAGGTTATTGCCGAGCATGGACATCATCCTCCACCTATTAGTCAATCCAGCTAAGTGCTGATCAAAACTACTGTAGTACATTCTTGCACTCTAGGGCCTAAAGCGCTATGCAAATGGCTAGACTGGCGGCACCGCTAGTAGGCAGACTCGAGCAGCAACTTCACTCTCGCAATGCGTGTGCTGGCCCTGGCCGCGTGGCCGACCTGCATTGCTCCGCAGGCTCTCCTTGGTCTTGTCGAGCTGGCGTCGGCGGGTGCAGCTTCACGTTGAACGCATGGCTCTTGGACTTCAAGACCTGTGACGAGGCAGTGGATGAACTCAGTCCGCTTGGATTCGCGCCGTTTGGCGAGATTTGCACACATGACCTAACTAACTTTTAGTTTGCTTTTGAGAACGGCTGCGCGTGCATGCTGCCAACGAACTGCTTGCGCTTCCAGCGTGGCTGGTGGCGCGCGCCAAGCAGCCTGCTGCCGAAGTGAACGCCTTGCAAGCAGAGAGCAGCGGCGAGGGCAGCCAGCCAGCCAGCCCGCCCTCTAACTTTCGGGGAATCGCGTGTGCCCCCGCAGGTGGATGACTCCACATGAAAGGTATGACGCTCTTCCTGGTGCATGCGGAGAAAGGCATGGAAACTCCATTTGTGCCACAAAAAATGTATTGATGCGTCTACGCGCTCAATAAATAATAATAAACCTATCTTGCTATTATGCTGCTGCCCGGGCACCGCTCAGAGGCGCTGCGAGGAGCGGCGCATGATCTCTATCTGGTGCTTGAGCAGGTAGCACACGGCGGCGCGCGAGACGCCGAACTCCTTGGCAAGGTGGGCCTGCTTCTCGCCGGCGCGCACGCGGCGCACGATCTCGCAGCGTTCGCACTCCTTGAGGTATTTCTTCTTCACGCGCTTGCCGGCCGTGCCGCAGGCAGTCGAGGGCGACAGCGGCGCGGCACCAAGGCCAACGCTGGCGAGCGGGCGCTTGAAGCCCGAGACGCGGCGGCCCGTGGGCGTGTCCTCGTCCTCGGTCTCGGAACTGGAGCTGGAGGCGGGCGAGTAGCTCTGCGGGCTGCGGTAGCCGCCGCTGAGAGCGCTGTAGTAGGGCAGCTGCAGGCCGTTGCTGGCCTGGTGCCAGCCGTATGGCGCGTAGCTGGGGCTCTGCGGGCGCGAATCGGCGGCGCTCAGCAGCGGCGACGGCGGCTGCGGCGTGGTCGAGTTCTGCAGGAAGGTCTGGAAGCTGGGCAGCACAGTCATGGCCATGGTTGGTGCAGCTGGTGGTGTGAATGCACGGACGTGATCGAAAGCCGTTCAAATGGGAAATGAGCTGAGGCGCGCTCGAACCAGGCTCGCCGCATGAGGTGTTGCTGGCACCCGCGCATCTTTGACGCGGGCGCGTTTCTTGTTAAACTATACTGGGGCCCAGTCAGCGGCTGCCCCCAGCCCCGATTGCAGTTGGGGCGTGCATGTCTTTTTGCTTCAGAAATCGCGCTGCTTGGAGCGCAAGGTTAAACGCCGCAAATCGCTCGACCACCGCCGAATTCATTCACCCCCGACGGCGGCGGCGAGCCTGGCGTGAAGGTCTGCAGCGAGCGACGTTGAGGCTTGTTCGGCTTGTTTGGGGCTTCCCGCGCGGGCGAAGACGACGCAAAGGCGCGCGGTCGCAAAAGGCAAAGGCGCCATCAACCGAGGACCGCCATGGGTGCGTCGAAACACCGATTACAGCCCGCACCGGCGCTTGCTGGCCACGGGCAGCTAACGGCGGCGCTCGAAAGCATGACTGTCTTGTCAGGGTTTAAAACTGTATCGAAGAGCACTCGCTCGAAGCAGGCGTTTACATGCAGTTAGCTTCGGGCAGCAGCAGCAACGTCGCCAACGAGTGCGCCACACCACATTGAACTACCGAAAACGACCGGTCGAAAGCGTTTCGCGCGCGTCTTTGCGGCGGAGTCACTTCTGTTGCTTTAACAGACCGTTGTTTAGCAAGTCTAATTTAACAAGACGGCTGGCGGACGTCGCCGACCGCTCTGCGAGGAAGACCCGCGCTCGAGCCTCTGCCTCCTGCTTTCGCTGCTGCTGCTGCTGCCACTCACTCGCGCACTCGCTCACGCAGACTGCCTGCGACTGTCGCGACTTTCTCTCCTCGCTTGAACTTGGCCCCGCGTCTATACGAGCCACCGATGGTATTTCGCCGGTGCTTGCCGGTGGCGTGTGGCTCTCGCGCACCAAGCAGCCAGTCGATTTGATGGGTCAGCCGCAGAAACATGCCGGCGGTGGGGCAGCATGAAAAGCAGGCCAAAACGTGCGGTTTGCGTCGTGAAGACCGAGACTGCCGAGCCAACTCGTATGGCACATGTGATCTATCTATAAGAGCTGGTGTCCACGGGTCTTGACGGCCTGCGTGCTGCTCTTCGCTGCGAGCTTTACACAAGACTTTGTCGTTTTGGGAAGTTCTTCGGGTGTCATGGCTGCCAAAAAATCCTGAAACTCGAGGAGGTGGGGGAATCTGCTGCCCAATTAAGCCCTCAAGCCTCCCCCTGTCGGTGAGCCCTATAGGTTCGAGCGAGATGTGACCATGCTTGGTACTGGGTTTAAGCCCGCACACGCAGGCGTAGTTTCGCCTTGCCGAGGGCTTCGTCTTCACCCCTCTTTTGAAGCCAAAAGGCATTCAAAATGGTGTGCGCTACATCAATTGCAGGTGTTAAATCGCGAGATGGCGCGTCGCATGCGCGTATCTAAACGCCGGGCCTTAGCGCTCCCGTCGACGTCGCCGACGTGGCCAACACTCGCTTGTTTTCGTGCAGCTTGAACTGCGTTAGCAATCGATCTCGCGCGTTGGTGCTTCGTCGGCGAGCGCGTCGGCGAGCGGCCGTTGACCCCGCCCAGCTCGCTCCACCCAGTATCCAGCGTGCGGCCCTCGTCGCCGTTGGCTGGCGGCATGCGTCAGCAGACCGGAAGAGCGCTGGCTGCTACCGTATCGCCGGCTCGCTTGCTTGCCCATAGGCCGAAGTCGCCGCGTGAGAGTAAATTGATTGGAGCTGGAGCGACCAACTTGTGCGGTAATCTGTTCCAACTCGCTGCAACGTGTAGCCTACACCTTACTCGGGCCCGTCCTGTTCAACTCGCTGGAACGTGCAGCCTACACCTTACTCGGACGCGGCTGCTGTTGCTGTTGCCGCTGCAGGCCAGCCACGCAGCGCCATCCGGGTAAGCCGGCTCGAAGTAGCAAATCGCTCGGTCGCTTCAACCACAAGCTCAGGATTGCAAGCGCCACATGCACGCTTTCGTCAATTATCTTCGAAGTATCGTCGTCGTCACGGGATCACTTCGGCAGTGTCCGCGAGTAGCAGCAGTCTCAACCGGGCCATTCGTCAGCTGCTGCTGCTGCCGCCTCCGTTTCGGGGCCTTCTTCTCCGAGCTGCCGGTCCTTCCAGCACTGGAAGTAGAGCGCCACTTGCTGCAGCATCTGCGCCTTGATCTTGCCCAAGTAGCACACCTCGGCCTTCTTCTCCTGGAGCTGCTCGAACGCGGCGCGGTACCGCCTCTTCGAGTCCTCAAGCTGCCGCAACGGCACGTTCTGGCGCTCGATGGTCTCTCTGTGGTCTTCGTCCTTCTCCGTCGGGCGATCGAGGTCCTGCAGCTCTTGCAGCTTGAGTGTGCAGCCGTCGATCTCCCTGCGTCTCAGAGCAACGTGAGTCATCACCAAAAGGCACTGTAGCCATCTGTCGTTGAAGTGGCCAGCCAATCACACGCCACGTACAGTTTCACGCGGTTCACAGTCAACACCAACGCTGCGCACTGGCCTTTTGCCTCGCGGAAGTTCAGCTTGGCCTGCTCCAGGTCGCGCGCGGGCGTGGCAGAAGTGGTCCAGCCGCAGCGCAGCCTACAGCCGCGCCTGGAACATCTCGTACTGGAGGACGAGTTGTCGATAGTGTAGTCCTCGCCGGGGATCGTCGCGTGGCAGTTGTCGTACTGCAGCACACGGGTCTGCCCAGCCAGACCTTGCACAGGCCGTCGAGCGCATGGTTCCACCCTCTGGGATCGGCTGCGCGGTGCCCTTGCGGTTTGTTCAGCCGCAGAAATAGTCGGCACTTCGGTCACCGTGTACGTGGCTCGATCCATGAAGTCATGCCGAGTCTTGTAGCCGTTGTCACGGCGCCAGGCGTTAAAGTCTTCCTGCGTCGCAAAACCCTGGTTCTCCAGGAAGGCCAGCGGGCTGTACTTGCTGTTCGTCGTCTATGAGGCTCTGGCTGCAGCCACGGCGAGTGTCGAAACGAGGGAAGGCACTATGGAGATGTTGAGAGCTCGACTGTCGGGGGAAGGGCGAACGGAAGTCTTCAGATCGAAATTCCCGATATGATTCAGGCAGGTTACCGGTCCTGCCGGTGCTTGCTCGCGCGGCATGTTGGTTGGAGCTTTATCGCAGATATCCCTACAACTTCTTGGCGGCGTAGCTAGAGCGATGAATTCACAGCGAGTTACGCTCGTGGGGTGCGTTGTAGTCCACGTATGGTCCTGTAAGATGCGGTGCGTCAGGCTTGTGGTTCACCCAGCCAATGCGTAGGTGGTCCCAGTTCACCGTCTTCTTCATGGCAGGCGTCTGGTACAAGTCGCGCAGGTACTAAATGCATAGGCATTTGGAGAGAGCGTCAGACCAGTTCACGACGAGTTCCCACAACGCAGATACTTACTCCAACGACGTTGGGATACTTGGTGAGGCTGAGCTCGCTGCCCTCCGCTTGGGCCACGTCCACTCGGATGAGCAGGTGAAAGAGGCGAATGTCCGCCTCAGTGATAGCGCTGCCCGCTAGGAACCTCTTGGTGGCCAGCATCTCGTCCAGCTTGGTGACCCCAACAAACACTTTAGCCAGCTCAGCCTGCGAGCTCTCGGCGTCATGTGCAAACGCAGCCTTGAAGTACGGGCCGCTAATTTCCATCACGATGCCGGTATTGGCAGCATTGACTTCGCTCTCGAGCTCCTTGGGCAAGATGTCCACGTCGGACGGCGCGATCTCGTTAAAGGCGGAGTTGAACATCCTCAGAATGTCCGCTGAGCCTTCCGACACAATGGTCTTCTTCTTCTTGTCCCACAAAATGGGCACCGAGAACTTCCGCGGTGCCGGGTCCACCATCTCGAACAGGTCGCGTGCGAACGTAGCGTGGTTTACCGTGTCGGGGATGCAACCTTCCGTCGAGTACGCACGGCCATTAACACCCACGACGGTGGGCGTCGTGCTGGGATCTACAAAGAACCAGCCCCGGTGAGTGTCGCTTTCGTCGTCCGGTTTGGTCTTCTGGTGGATTGGGTGGGCCACCGTGAGCCCCACGACGTCCTCAAGGCCTTTGAGGTAGAGAGCGGAGAGTGCGCGACTCGCAAAAGGGCAGGCGTACGAGACGTAGAGATGGTAGCGGCCCTTCTCGGCGGGGAACTCGGCATCGGCGTTGGGCTGGACGAAGCTGGCGTACGGTGGGGGAGCGGTGGTCATGGTGTCGGCAGTTGGTGGTCGCTTGAGGTTCTGCTTGCGCGAATGCGGGCGAATCCGAGAATGATCTAGTTCTGTCGCGACGAAGAAAGACAAGGTGCCTGACTTGGTCAGGCGGCGCTGTGCCGTTTCGGCCAACAATCCTGAGAGCTCGCATCTTGATCAGGCAACGGGAAATGCCCCGCTCGCTATTGATCAGGCCAGCGCCACGCACCGGCGGTCGAATCGGCTTAGTTATGCTGTGTCTGGGCTCACGTTGAGCAAGCAAGGTTATCCTAAGCTTACATAGGCTCTGCTCCGGTCGTGAGCAGCTTCGTAATCGATGAACGGTCCATCGCCGAGCGGCTTGCCGCGGTGTTTGTTGACGAGCCCGATCTTCAGATGGTCCCAGTTGATCGGAGAGCAGGGATCTGGTACAGCTCGCCCAAGTACTGCATCACACCAGAACAACAGGTTATCGCCGATAGGATCAGCAGTTATCCAAACAACTAGGAAACTGCGTGAGCCTCGACTTGTCGCCCTCCATGGCCCCAACGTCCATACGCACGAGCGTGTGGAACAGTCGAACGTCCGGCTCGGTGATAGTTTTCCCCGCCAGGAAGCGCTGCGTCTTCAGCAGCTTGTCGGCCTCGGCAATCGCAGCGCTGTCCGTCAGGAACTTGGATCTGAAGTAGCCACTTGTGGATCTCCGCCTGCAATTCCTTCGGGAATAACAAGATGTTGGATGGAACCAAGTCACGAAACCCCGAGTCCAGAGCGCGGAGGAGAATGCCCGCTGAGTCGTCCGACACGATTGTGCCTCTTCTTGTCTCACAACACCGGCACAGAGAACGCGCGTGGCGTCTTGTCCACCAGGTCGCGCACGAACCTAACGTCGTTCACAGGGTTGGGGATGCATTCCCGTTGGTGCGGAGACCACGGGTGTCGTCTTAGGGTCGACGAAAGCCACGATCGTCGCCCGGTTTCGTCTTCTGGAAAGTTGGGTGCGCGGCCAACAGCCCCACTACGTTTTCGAGGCCCCTAAGGTTGAGTGCCGACAGCACTCGACTTGCAACGGGCAGGCGTAGGCCACATACGGTAGTGGCGGCCCTGGAACTGCGTCCGCGTGGGGCTGGATGCTGGAGTTGTAGACGGCAGCAGTGGCCATCGTTCGGCAAAGAGAAGGTCGACAAAGCTATCCAAACGTCCAGAAGGCGACGTATTGCAAAGTGATCTAGGAACGAGGCAACCCCGTTGCGTCCGACAAGAGCAGCAACACGATACATGCCTAGGATTTATACCATGCCTTTCACTTCAATCGGTGGCAAGATTGTGATCATGTCAGTGGCATTATCCATAAGTTGAAGTTGGCTGACGAATCAAATGCGAGCACAAAGTTCTGGTGAGACGGAGCAGCTACCGCTCGTCATTTATTCACGTTAGCTTTCGGCAGCCTCATCGTCTTCGTGCATGTGCTCGCCACTCAGCTCCAGTGCGAACGGTGCTCCTTGTCGTTGGCCGCCTTGCCCCACGCGACGGTCCCAACTAGCAGCAGCAGCGCCGGAAGCAGCACGGGTCCGTTTTCCTTCACCTTGCGTAGCGTCTTGTACGGAAGCGTAGCAATTAGACTGCGCACCGGGTGAATCTCGTTGGGCGAGAGGTGCCGCGTGACGCGGTCCGTCTGGTAGGCGGTCTTGCGCCACCAATTGACCATCTCCGGGTTGGGCGGCATCTTCAGAACGGACTGACGGACTGAAAAACGGAGCCTGAAGAGGTTGCTTGCGGGCTTCGCACACGTTGAGGTTTGAACTCTGGCAAGCAATGCCGAGGTGCAGGTTGACGCGTGCAGGGGGATGAGCGCTCGATTGCGCCGCCGCCAAAGGCACAATCGGCGTTTGATTGGCTGACTTTCACACAAGTGCTAAATTGGCAAGACACGGTACGCCGTAATGTAGCCATGCACGAAGGAAAGTTGATCTCTGATCCGCTCCTGGGACGTCGCTGCATGCTGCGCATCCCGTGCAAGGTTGGTTGCTCGACAGTGTCAGCTAAACGGCCGAATCTTCGCCCATCTGCTTTTGTAGCATGATGCGGACGTAATACATGTAGCCACTTAACTCTTGTCGGCTGCTTCCAACAGACATCAGTGGTGAGGTGACACCACTTGTTCACACATCGTAAGCTCGTCGTGATTGTGTGAGCCAGAGTAAGCGTGGATCTGATCTACTTTCGGTTTGACGTCAAGCACCGTCCCCACCAGAAATCGTCGGCAGTCTCCATTCGAGATACCGAGCCATTTCCTCTCCTAAGTATTGATATAGTGGACGCTTCGAACAGTGCAAACCTGGCCACCTACCTTGAGCTTAGAAGTTAGCGTCGCGCGATCCGTGCTGAGTCAGCACTGCTGACAAGGCCAACCACGCTGAGCGAGTGCCCTTTGTGACAGAGCCTCAACCTCTACGGCATCTGACCGGGATCGGCAGTACCGATCCAGAAGCACCGGAGGAATGCACATGTATGGCAGCGGTGGCTGCGGCCCAGGTGATACGGGGCATTTTGCAGTCGTGCCGGCATGCTTGCTCGTCGAAAGCAGCAGGTTATCTTGGCTGATGCGTCAGAAAGCCCATGTGTACCGACGATATTTTGCCGAGTGAAGAACCTCACGCCTAAGACTGCGAGCAGGTTCGTCCTCACTTTCCAATTTGCGAACTCCAGCCCAAGACGTTACCTTCTCCTGCTCTCTGCCAACTCTACAGCCCATGAAGCTTTCACGTGCCACCGTCGGACTCGCAGTTGCCGCCATGTCCTGTTTTGGGGCGCCTTCCTCGGCTCAGAAGGCTGGCACGAACACCCCGGAGAAACACCCGTCACTACCATCGCAAGTTTGCACGAAAGTGACCGACGTGCTGGCCCAGGTCGACCAGGTCGACTCGATGGTCGTCAAGTGTATCACCGAGAAATCGTCCGTGGTGATCGACGCCAACTGGCGCGAGTTGAACGCCGTGGGGACGACGGATTCGTGTAACGCCGACAGCAAGTGGAACAGCACGACGTGCTCGACCGCGAAAGAGTGCGCCAAGATCTGCGGCCTCGAGGGCGCCGACTACGAAGGAAAGCACAGCATCACGACCGCCGGAAATACTCTGAACATGAAGCTGGAGACGCCTGGTGGCGTGGGAACACGCGTGTACATGCTGGACGTGTCGGGGAAGAAGTACAAGCAGTTCCAGCTGCTTAACCAAGAGTTCACTTTCGACGTCGACATGAAGTCGCTGCCCTGTGGCTCCAACGGTGCCCTTTACTTCTCCAAGATGGACGCCGACGGAGGCACTGCGCACTTCCCGACCA
Organism: Phytophthora crassamura; assembly: GCA_033557995.1. Classification (NCBI taxonomy): domain Eukaryota; phylum Oomycota; class Peronosporomycetes; order Peronosporales; family Peronosporaceae; genus Phytophthora; species Phytophthora crassamura. The sequence goes on along the minus strand of JAUCED010000003.1, from coordinate 2,775,635 downwards.
ACACGGCCGGAGCCGCTTACGGCACGGGCTACTGCGACGCCCAGTGCCAGAAAGACGTGAAGTTTATCAACGGCGAGGCCAACCTCAACAACACGTACGGCTCCTGCTGCACTGAGATGGACATTTGGGAGGCCAACAGCATGGCGACGGCTTACACGACCCACCCATGCTCCACCGACGGCCAGCAGAGGTGCGAAGCGGACGAGGACTGCGGAGCTACCGATGAAACTCGCTACTCTGGCTGGTGCGATAAACCCGGATGCGACTTCAATCCGTTCCGCATGGGTAACAAGAAGTTCTACGGCCGTGGCAAGAAGTACGACATCGACACGACGCGCCCATTCTCTGTCATTACGCAGTTCTTGACGGCCGACAACACCGAGACGGGCGAGCTGGTGGAGATTCGCCGTCTCTACAAGCAGGACGACCGCGTGGTGGGCAACCCAGCCAGCACCTGGCCTGCACTCAATGGGACCGACTCCATCACTGACGCCATGTGCAACACCTCCAAGGCGTTCTTCGACGAGCATCCGTACGTCATGGGTGACCTTGCCCAACTCGGACAGCAAATGATCGGCGGCATGACGCTGGCGATGAGTGTCTGGGTGGACTACGGCTCCAACATGACCTGGCTGGACAGCTACTCAACGGGCCAGGACCCGAAAGTCCCTGGCGTCTTGCGTGGCGACTGTCCCAACCCCGGTGGTGACCCCGAGAGTGTCTTCGCTGAAAGCACCGACGCGACGGTGAAGTTCATGAACATCCGCTCGGGCGATTTCGGATCAACCTACTAGACTCGGGAAAATATTTCCATTTAGATAATGCACATAGGGTGATCATCTTGAAGTTGCACGTAACAATTGCCGAGATACTACGACCCATTCATCTCTCGCCAGCATTCTTTCAATACGCACACCGTTTTCTTCTGAGTGCCCAGTCACAGATACTGCTTGCTTTGCGTCACGCTTTTGTAGACATCCCGCAACAAAGTTCAACAGCTTGTTCAGAACAACGTCCAGAAGCCGAGACTTCTGTAAAAAGCGACTGCGTTACTTCCGGGCGCCATCTTGGGGGCTGAAGCAGTTGAGGGAGCATTTCAACCACGAAGAATTGTTCAGTATTGACTCGGAGGCAAGTCGTTAATTTTCCAAGTGACTTCAAAATTTATGAAAACAAAACTGAAAAATAATGAACACCATTTCAGCGAATTCGTCACAGCCTTCAAAAACGATGCCACAAAGAGCAAAACATGAAATCCGTAAACGTGCTAAAAATAGGGTTTGTAGGATGCTCTGAAGTACAGACAACGACGGAAATATCCGACACCACTGAATACCATCCGCCATAGTAAATGAGCGCACACTTCGCCCGACAAAATAATCCGACATCACATTTGATTGGATAAAATCTGACTGAAAATACAAAAAACATCCGCTAAAAACATACGATTGATATAAAAGGGTGTGTATTTCAGACAGTGACTTCTGGACACCGCGGAATTGCCTTCTCGAAGGAACGAATTATCGTCTCCTTTTTCAAAGCATCCCAAGCCTTAATTGTAGAATTTATAGCACGGAGACGCTTTTCCTTTGCGCTCCCTCCAGTTCTTCTAGTAGGACTATTTCTAATCTTTGCCTTTAATGGTCCCATGACCCCCACGTCGAGTGGTTGGCAAACAGCAGTGCTATTAGGTGGGAGTGGGACCACCGTGGTATTAGCTTCTTCGGCTACGAGCCGCTGTCCTTCTTCCGATACGTGACAATCAAAGTTGTCAACAAGAAGGACAGCGGGTTCGTCTATTTCAAATTTTAATAGTTTTTCTACATAGAACTTCCACACTGTGGAGTCCATCCAAGCGTTTTCTTGGACAGTGTAGAAGTGGCCATCAGGGTACTCGTCAAACTCCCCTTGCTCGATACGGCCATCTGGAACGCCACGGATAATGAAGCAGTTTCTTTCCTGCAAAAATACAAAATATAATGTTAAAAATACACAAATAATTTAAAAAAAACTATAAAAAACTTACCGTCATCGCGTATTGTGAGCACCGCTGTCATGCGGCCTGCGTGCTTGTTTGCGCCTAGAATCCGAGCGCAGTCCTTCCTTCCTTTACCAGCCCAGGACTTTACCGGAGGCATATCAACATGATCGCCGTCTCGTCCACATTGAGTATGCCGCCACCCGCAAAAGCAGCATATTTGCCCCAAAAGGTGATGGCAAACTCGGCTCGGGTTTCTTCGAGGTCTTCAGTTGACTTCTTGGCTGCTTGTGGCTTCTGTGACGAGAATCCGTAGCTATACATCCAATATTGCAACAAATAACAAAACAATTACAACACAATCCAACTTATTTACATAAAATCCAGATATTTACCGATTTGCTAACCGTTGAACCATGCGTTCTAAAGCGCTGTCCCCGTCGCCAGTTTTGGTCGCCACATAAGAAGCCATCCACTCCGGATAGAGCTTCCACATGAACTCGACCATGCCTGCAGTTGACAAAACCTAGTTAAAATACACCAAAAGTTATAAAATATTAAAAAATGATCAAAAAAACGTTAAACAACATACCGCTTCCTCGCGTCGGACGTCCTTCATGTACGTCAACAGATCCAAGACGCCAGGAAAAATTTCCTTGCGCCCCTGACCTTTTAACGACCTCGAGGTTGCGTGGCCCTTGAACTCTTGGATCGCCACCGCCTGCTTCTTCCAGTCGTAGAGCGTGCCACGTGCAATACAGAGTTGCCTTGAAGTGGCCGCAACTCCGACACGCTCTACGACTGCCAGCGCCTCGCGCTTCTGCCGGACTGTGTAGCTCCTTTCGACGCGCTTCATTGCGCAGAATGACAGGTAAAATTAGTTGTCGGCCCTCCAAGTTTTAGCCCCTGACCATTCAAAACATTTCGTAAGCCATTGGTTTAAAATTGACTTATATTGCAAGATGATTGGTTAAAATATAGTTTCGTTTTAGTATGGAGCTGGAATACTGATGTGGTAAGCTGTCGGATTTTTGTGTCTGTCGAATATTTCCGTCGTTATCTGTACTATAATAGCTGGTAGCGCGTACAGGGGATGCCCACAGGCCCATTTTTTTTCATCTGTGGCAATGACGCGAAATCGCCACCGATCGACTGTTGTACCGAATTATTCCAGTTGCGCACGCTGGTGAGGCGCTTCGTAGTCAATGAAGGGGCCCTCAGCCACCGGCGCATCAGGTCTGTGGTTGACGATGCCGATCTTCAGGTGGTCCCAGTTTACCGTGCGCTTCATCGCAGGAATCTGGTACAAGTCGCGCAGGTACTACAGTGTATTACCACGCGCACAAGAGGTTCAAACATTTTGCCAGTACCGATCTCACGCAAATATACAGGGGAACTTGCTGCAAAACACTTACGCCGACGACATTCGGGAACTGCGTCAGGTTCTGCTGGTTGGTCTTCTTTTGAGACACATCCACACGAATCAGCGTGTTGAACAACCGGATGTCCGCCTCAGTCACGCCCTTACCCACAAGGTAGCGGTGCTTGGACAGGAGCTCATCCAGCTTGGCAATACTGAAAAACCCTTTTTCCAGCTGGTCACGGGCAGTGTCCGAGTCCTTGGCGAAGAGAGACTTGATCAGACTCATCCTGATCTCGGCAAGCAAACCGTTCTCCACGGCATGAATCTCCTCCCGCAACTCCTCCGGGTACAGCTGGAAGCTGGATGGTACCAAGTCACGGAAGCCCGAGTCCAGCGCACGAAGAATACCCTCCGACTCCTCCGACACGATCGTCTGCTTCTTCTTGTCCCACAAAACCGGCACCGAGAACTTGCGGGGCATCGGGTCCACCTTCTCGTACAAGTCACGCACGAACTTGACATTGCTGATAGTGTCCGGGATGCAGCCTTCGGTCGGGTACTCCTTGCCATTGAAACCAACGACAGTCGGCGTCGTCTCCGGATCCACAAACACCCACCCCAAGTGCGTGTCGTTCGCGTCGTCGGGTTTACTTTTCTGGTACACTGGGTGCGCCACTGAAACACCAATGACATCCTCAAGGCCCTTGAGGTTGCGAGCAGCGAGAGATCGGCAAGCAAAAATACACGAGTAGGTTACGTAGAGATGGTAGCGACCTTATTCCGCTGGGAACTCGGCGTCGGCGTTGGGCTCGATGGTGGAGCTGTACGGAGTTGGGGAGGTGGCCATGTTGGTTCACTGGAAGTGGAGGGCTCTTGCGCTCAGAGCACGGCGACAACTTGAGGAGTGCGTGGAATCGCTTGAGCATTGGCCGATGCGGGGTAAGGCGGATTCGCTGCTAGCGGGCCCCAAATATAAAATTCATAGAAGCCATAGGTCAGCTGAAGTCCCCCAAGCTTCACTGCAAGTTACTCTGCATGGACTACCGCAACTCCACCGACGAAAACTGAGACTACTTTACCGATAAGGTGAAACAGACCGAGTCCTGAAAAATATGAATGCACCTGACGGAGAAGCGCGTTGAAGAATTGATTTGAGTTAAGGTATTTACGTGGGACCTCTACGCTGTCAGAATTACTGGCGAACTCGCGACGACAATCGAGCTATAGCCCTGCGATTTTGAGGCGAAAAAAAATGAATCTGCTTGATGAGCGGATGCTGCCGGGGTATTGGCAGCAGTAGGATCAATTGGACGTCTTGAAACGCCTTCAGATGGGGGATTTTAAATTCATGGATCAGAATTGAGGTTTTAGGTGAGCGCATTGTGAAGAGAGCCCTTGCCAGTGAGCATCAAACAGCTAATGAACTGTAGGTGAACAAGAAGGCGACAAAACACCGATGCGACCAACAAAATTGAATCACTGCATTGAATAGCGTTTAGGCCCAGCAGATACAAGACGGAAAACAATACGATGATATAACTACATGTAGAGACAGAAATGATACAAGAGGTGCTTCACACTACTTCGACGATATTGGAGGCGCATGTGCGAATGTTTCGACGTTAACCTTTGACGTTACTTGCATGTCAGCCAGCTTCGATAACTTTTTGATGTTCGTATCAGCATAAAGTGCCAGGCATTTTTGCTATACATTATGTATAATATTTGAAGCATTAGTACTGAAGTATTATTTTCCAGATGCTCCAAAAGAACAAAATATGTGTCTGCCGTTTGTTGACGTATGCACTGTACAGTCCAAAAACACACCGCAGGATTTCTCCTGGTTACAGCAGGTGAGCTACTTCGCCCGTCTGAAACTTCATGATGCACGTCGTGTCACGTTTTAAGCGGCGTTCTAACTCAGTACTAGAGTTGGCTGCAGTGAAACTAAGCAACGATACCCCAGTGTACTAAGTACAGTAGAATAATTTGCTACTTGTATTGCAGAAAGCTTTTCATACAAAGAAAAGGAAGAAAAAATCAGATAAAAAGCAGCTTCGCTGGGGCACGCTGTATCTCTTCTCCTGACGCACTGCAATGGGATGCGATGTGCCGTGATTTTCGCGTACCGGTGTCCGTAAATGCGCAAGGATTATCCATCTGCGAATTTCCTTCGTAAGCGCCCTCCACTGCTACAGTTCATGCCAGGAGCTCGAAAAAAGCATGCATCTGCCCGGTTGCTCTCGCTTCTCTTTGCGCCAGTGGAAGCGCACAGTCCACGGTCGATAAATTCGACCAGACCAAGATCTCGCAAGTGGTATCAACGTAATTAGCTGCACCGGTTGATGAAGCCCAGGGGGCTGGCCGCTTCTTGCGAGCTGTTGGAAGCCGACAGGCTGAAGAAAGAGCGGACTGGACCGCTTTGAAGAAGATTATTCCAGGGACTGCTGCCTTTTCGGCCGAAAAAGGGCTGTTTCAAGAAGATCGTCAATTTGTTTGATTCGCACTCGATTGTGACCATCGACCCCTTTTTCGCTACGGCAATCGCTGCTCTCGTCGTGAGATCACCGGAAAGGATTGTTGGGATACCAAGCCGGGAGACATGTCAGAGACAGGAAACAGAAGTTCAACGGCTTCGGTGCGATCCCTACATTTGTTGGGATGGGACTGAAAGCCGCTGCAAGTTGAATCACTCCCATGTTTGCGAATCAACACGAGAGGGTCGTAGGTGTACCACTTTTACGCGGACGCGGATATCCGCGGCACAATTAAACAGGGCTTGTATGGGCGACCACGTTTCTAAACCGTTAGTCGGCGGATATCCGCGTTTCTAAATAAAATCACCGGCTTACGGCCAAGCTAAAGTCATCATCGGTTATACTACAGACAACGACTTACAAAGCCAGCATCACTTAACGATATCCTCTATATTAAATACCAAGCTTTCAAAACGACAAAATAACCCGGCAGAGTTTTGATTGGAAGGTAATGCTACGATTTTGTGCAAAAACACGATGAAAACATGTGATTTGTAAGAAAAGGTGCTATTATCAGACCATTATCTCGGAGAACCTAGGAATTGCTTTCTCAAAGCTACGAATTATGGTGGTTTCCGCTAATTCTTCCCAAGCAGCAATTGTAGACTTAATTGCACGGAGACGCTTCTCACTGGCAGTGCCTCCAGTAATGCCGCGAAACTTTGACCGAATTTTCGCTTTTAGTGGTCCCATCACGTCCACGTCCAGCGGTTGACAAACCGCCGTCGTATTAGGGGGGAAAGGGACCACTTTAGAGTTCAACTCCTCAGCGACGACTCGCTGACCCTCCTCCGAAACGTGGGAGTCAAAATTATCCAGGAGGAGGGCTGCGGGTCCATCGATTTCATGTTTTAACAATTTACCTACATAAAATCTCCAGCCCGCTGCGTCCATCCACGCACTCTCCTGCACTGTGTAGTAGTGGTCTGGCGGGTAGTGTGGCAGCTCATCGCGCTCGATGTCGCCACCGGGCTTTTCCTCTAACGATGAAGAGAATTGGAAGTTTTTTACCTGAGAAAACACAATAAAGTATTTAGAACATCTGTTAGGCAGATAATACAAGTATAAACGTACCATCACCGCGAATTGTGAGAACTGCAGTCATTCTGCCGGCGTGCTTGGTCATCTTGACAATGCGAGCGGAGTCCTTGCGGCCTTTAAGAGCCCAAAAGCGTGCCGGGGGCATGTCGAAGTCGATACCCGTTTCATCCATGTTGTAAATCTTCGTCGGGCACCATGAACTGTACTTGCCCCAAAACTCCACACAGAACTCAGCACGCTTTTCCAGCAGCTCCACCGTCGACAGTTTGGTTTCTTGTGGTTTTTGAGCTAAAATATCATAGCTAAAAAGTGAAAAATTGGTTAAAAACAAAATTTAATCCATTAAAACTTAACATTAGATCAAAATGGGACTTTACCGCTTGCATATACGCTGGCACATTCGCTCTAGGGCCTGCTCGGGGCACTTGTTCTTCGTCATGTAGGTCGCACACCACTCAGGCTCCTGCACCCACATGAAGTCGATCATTGAATGAGTAGAAAGGGCCTAAACAGCATAAAACGCAATAAAAGTCAGTCTAAAATCAATATAAACAGATAAAATCAGTAAATTACCTTCTCCTCTCTGCGTGTGTCTTTCATAAACGTCACAAGGGCTGGGACGCTTGGAAATATTTCCTTGCGTCCCTGCCCCTTAAGTGTTGGCGACCTAGCGTTGCCCTGATAGGTGAGCAGCTCGCTCGCCTGCTTCCACCAGCCGAATACTGTACCCCGAGGTCGTTGAAGCTGGCGCGCTGCCTCATCCACACCGACTTGAGTGGCGAGCAGCGCGCCTTCTCGCTTCTCCTGAATGGTATAGCGCTGCTGCTTGCGCGCCATTGAGGAAGTGCTCCTCAGTTTTGCCCCGCCAACGATGGCTTTTGTGCCGTCCACTCAATTTTGTGTGAGCTGTAATTTGCTATTTAAATGTTCCTTGTCGCTTTTAATTGGCTAATATATGTTTTATTTTATGTAGAGACCCGTCTGTGCATTTGATTAATGCCGGGTCTTTTAGTCTGCCGGCTTTGTATGTCGTTGTCCGTACTATGTCATACCTCATTATTATACTACTATGTGAGGTATCATACCTCATTCCCTCGATTAGCTTAATATAGGGATGCAAAGGCAATTTTTTAAGTGAGGTAACTTGAGGTCCAGGTGCAAATGGAGTGAAATTAAGAATCAGCTACGGCTAGTACTCGAAGCATGGAGTTTATCCATCGTAGTTTGGGCTTAACCTGAACGAGTCGACTGGGCTTCAACATAATCTGGATTGTACAGCAAGCCGCCGATAATATCATCAACGAAGGATCCTTTGATTTCGAGCTGGAAAGGTTCGTCTCGTTCGAAATGTGCGAGCATTGTGGTTCAGTACAGCTTCAAACAATGCCCATTTGCCTTCGTCATTTGATGCAGAGTACTGCTCCCATCGACGGATGACTTTTCTTAAAGAAAGATTGCGTCTGATATTATTTATTATCGGCACGGAAAGGAAACATAAAGTACATGACGTTCGAGGTATTCTTTGTATTGGGCTTGGGCCAAACTTGACGCAGAATCGGCACACCACGGACTGCACGATTGTTGACTCCGGGTGCTTTTCTGCGATCTTTACCGTACTTGAGCTCGTACAAGTGATGTGCTTGGATTCGATGAACTGGCTGGTTGAGGCTCCAAATGTTGTTGTGGTCCACCAGAATGGAGCATAAAAATAGTATATCTTCTTTTAGACTGGCAGGTGAGAATGTGCTCAGCACTTGAGGCCGCTAAATTCTATCAATAGGGACGTATTTTTGACTGACGTTGCGAGTACTCTGGTGTCCATCTTAACCGAGGTATGATCGGGCTTCTTAACTGAGGGATTGCGAGGGAAATAGGGGCCAATTTACCTCAAATATGCACATGCTTCAATCATGTCACTTGTCAATCATACTCGCGACCAAAAAGCCCATTTCTCAATTCTCCTCCAGAAGCGCCCACCCCCCGCCACCTCTTTCCCACGATCTCTACCATGACCGCCCCCGCCCCGTACGACTTCCAGATCGAGCCCAGCCGCTTCCCCGCCGAGAAGGGCCGCTACCACCTCTACGTCGCCTATGCGTGTCCATTCGCGTGCCGCGCACTGGCAGCCCGCAACTTGCTGGGGCTGCAAGACGCCATCGGCCTGTCCGTGGCGCACCCCATCTTCCAGAAGACCAAGCCCAACGACGACAGTGACGAGCACAAGGGATGGACCTTCGTGGACCCCGAGACGTCCCCCACCATGCTGGGAGCCAACGGCCAGACGTATCCCACGGCTGGCTGCATCCCCGACACCATCAACCACGCCACCTTCGTGCGTGACCTGTACGAGCGGGTGGACCCGGCACCGCGCACCTTCTCGGTGCCCGTGCTCTGGGACAAGAAGACGCACACCATCGTGTCGGAGCAGTCGGGCGGTATCCTGCGCACGCTCGACTCGGGCTTCCGTCAGCTCGTGCCTTCCAACGTGCAGCTGTACCCGGAGGAGCTGCGTGCCGAGATCGACGCAGCCAACGACGGCATCGTGTCGGACGTGACCACGAACTTCTTCGGGAGGGTGTTCGCACATACGCCCGAGGCCGCCGCCGAGAAGGAGGCGAAGACCTTCGAGGCATTGGCCAAGCTGGACGAGCTGCTGGCCAAGAAGCGCTTCCTGGTGGGCCACGGCGTCACGGAGGCCGACGTTCGCCTCTTCCACACGCTCATCCGTATCGACGTGTACAGTGCGAAGACGGACGCCAAGCACCTGACGGACTTCCCGAACGTGGAGCAGTACGTGCGCGAGCTGTACCAGCTGCCGGGGCTCAAGAGCACGGTGAACTGGGACCATCTCAGAATCGGCATGGTGAACAAGGCGCCGCACCTCGCTGCGGAAGGTCCGTTCGTGGACTACGACGCGTCCCACAACCGTGCCGAGCTCGCGTGATCGTAACAAAAAGTTGACTGCGGTAGTTAGCACCGTAAGTTCTCGCAATGTTTTACTACTAATAGTAGTTATAGCAAAAAACACCGGAAGTTCTCACAATTTTGTACTACTAATAGTAGTAGTAAAGCAATCGAGCCGCGTCGTACCGGAATTGGGAGGTTAGCGGCGTGTAGACGACCCATGTCAAACTCTTGGTGTATACAACTCCCCACTGATAGACCAGCACAAAGGCCACCAGATGGATGGCGGCGAATTCGATCCACTTTTCCACCTGCGCCAGGTCCCAATCGTCAACCATAGCGCCCAGACATGGTTGAGCGCAATATGTTGGACGAGATTGCGTCGAGGGGAGCACTGCCCTGCTATACTGTATGCTCCAGGGCTGTCTCTCAGAGGGTTCTCCTGTAGTAGTACTAGTACATACTATAAAAAATACTGATGTGGAAACTACGACGTGGTACTTTGTTATTGGCCGTTTGGAGACCCTGCAGTACCAAACCACGATGAATCGTCTCCTTGCTCAATAATGATCAAGAGAAGCCTATTGAGACAGCATTCAACGAGCTCTGGCATTTGTTGCATTAGTCAAGCTCACCAGTTCTCTGGTACTTGACATAGGCTGCCTTCAGCTTCTTAATGGCGTCTTCGGACAAATGGCCTTGGGACCTCAACCACACGGCAGCATCGTCACCAGACCGCATCCCCGAATTCCAGCTGTCGAATATGGTCCTCCGAAACTCGCGTTGGTTCAGCAGCCTCTTCAAAAACTCGGGGGTCGTGTCAAAGAGGTCGGCCAGCCAGGAGAAGTTAATGCCACGTTGTTCGTCTTGAGTCTCCTTGACCGTGTTGTCCGCAGCCGTGGAAGAGCGCAAAAGTCTCTTCTCAGCGACCGCTTCAGTCGACAGCGCGTTGCCAGTGGCGAAGAGGGCAGCCGCAGCCACCAGCAGGACGGAAGAGTACCGCATTCTTGTGAGGGGTTTGACTTGGTCACTTGGGTGGGCGCTTTATGGGCTTGAAGACGAATTGCGAACTGAGCAATGGAACTGGCTGAGTAAAATTGAGTGGGAATGGCAATGGCTAGGAGAGCCGTGTCCATGGGTACAGGTACAAGACATGCGTGAAAGAAAAAGTCGTTGTGTCCCCCTTGACTGTCATATTTGGAATCTTAGTACTTGCAGTGATTCCGCTACCGATAGTAGCGCTGCTGGTCGCTAGCGGCTGGAACAGCATAGCGGAACTCGGTGGGACTCGTTAGCTGATCGCGATCACGCAAAGAAATGAGACTCGATGCGCTCAGCAGTGAGCCTCTTGGCCACTTTCGGCACCTTTAGGTCGAGCTCATTCCAGACGCAAGAAGTCGAGTGTGCTCGCCAGTATTCCAGTCCTGAGGGTTTTGCTGTGCGAACACGTTAACAAACATGCTGCTGCAAATCGACGAGATCCATTTTGCCGATCCCACTACCTCTCGCGAAATTTTTTGCTGGTTTTGCACCCTGGAAGGGTGGAAAGGCTCTTTTTCAGAGGGCTCGAGATCGTTCCAAGTGAAGATGGATTGCTGCTTCTCCATCTCAAGATTACGTCGTCGGTCGCGCAGAGGTCGAGTGGCGCCAGCGCCATTCTCGATCTCACCAAGCAGCGACCAAGAACTCCTCCAAAATTCGCCCCACCACGCCACACCCGGGTTCACGCCCCATGGCCGTGAATCAACAGGACTCTCATTGCTAAGCCGAATACACGACTGCTGAATTTGCCCCAAAGCCTAATTGCTTATGTCTGCAGAGCGTCGAGGGCTTGAAGAAAACCACATCGAATTCCCTACGGAAAATCATATGGGCCATGCTCAGGCCTCTCTAATAACGGGAAATCGTGCTGGATTCCCATTATGTACCATTATTAAAAATCGAATTTGACACTCACTTTGGGCATCTTTAGAGTGGATAAGACCGGTCTAGCTAAGAAAGGAAGCTCTGTGGCGATCGCCGCGTGACCACATTGACTGACTTAACACGATTGCTGCGCCGCCAGCACTATGGCGCCTGAAGTTTTCAAGTAAGGCCTTACTTGTTGGATTTTGAGGAGGAAAGCCACGTCTCGGTTAGTCACGCAGCGAAGGCACCTTATTCTGAAGATGGAGCGAAAGAAGCCTGCCAGTGCTTCGCTACAACTGTGGTGGATCATGCCAATGAGTTGATGTGTTGCTAACACACTTACGAGTACCAGCCTGCATGCAAGGTGATAGCACTACTTTTAAACGATGCCAATAAATACCAGCCACCAGTGAGTGAGCACCGGCAACCTTTGGCTGACTTCCCTCGGAGGTGTTGTCGCGCGCTATTTTACATGCTATAACTCGATGTTGTATTGGCGCTCGTCAATAGGAGGAACTAGAAGGTAGATAGTCAGTACTGTGTGCACAGATTGCATTATTCAATACATCGTTTCGTTACGTTTATACTAGTTTCAGTAGGTCTAAGGATTCCCTTCCCTTACCATTTTTAAGATTCACTTCGTACCAGTATTAGCTTAATAACGCAAAGAATGGGAATTCCCGTTATTAGAGAGGCCTGTGAATGAGTCATTCAGCTCTTTAGGACTCTCAACAAAGATGAGAATTTATAGATGTTTAGCGCCTTGTCATTTGATGACAAGAACATCTTCGTTGAGATGTTATTAATGATAAAATTTGTATCATTAGCAGCCAGACACCGCAGGGAGAAAGTTGTTGTATCTTCCCATTCGTCTTATCAGTGCGGGGATGAATTCTAATAAGGGGCGAAGTGCGTCCCTATCATAATATTATAATTATTAAGAGGATCAAGCCTGTTTTCGGGTTGGATCCCAATTTCACAGTATCTCTCGAGCTGCTTCTGCACCATCAATGCTGTCGGGAAGAAGTGTGCCGCGTATGCATATGCTTGAAGAGCTGACTTCGAGAGATGAAAGGGGCCAGTCCTAGCAGCCCATTGCCAATGTTTCCTGGCAGATCAAGCCCTTCTAGCGATATATACGGAGAAGGAGTGCTATGCTGTCATCTTGCGTTTTCCTACATCTGAACACAATTTTGGAGGCTCGTCTTAAAATGCAGTTGCGTGCAACTCAGTTTTCGATTTCGCTGAATGTAGAAGCTCATCAAGTGCAGGTACCGGTAATGTCGGTGCTGGAAGGAGTGGGTCGGAGCTCATAAGACGCAAAGAGCCGATACGTGTTGCAATGGCGGGACTACACGTTTCCAAAGGCACTCCTTCGAGCGCTGTATCCGTCACGTACACCGAAATTTTCGCGATTCCGGTTCCGGCACAGCTGGAAAGAAGAAACGGTGCCAACTTAGTTCTCTATGTATTCTTCGCCCACATCAGCTGTACTAAAGCCTTTGTGGGGCATCAACCGCGGCAGGAAGGGCATCTGCGGTTGAGCAGGGTAAATGCTTCCTGCTGTTCCGCCCGTAATAGTTCAGTGTACTGTCTGCACGAAAGTCGAAGACACGATGGGGGTTACGGCGGAGCTCCCTGAAGTTTAGCCGTAGTGTATTGTTCAAGGTAAATAGCAAAACGATCCTTCTACTCCTATTCTAGTTGGCGCCGGAGGCTCGAGAGCCTTCGGGTATTGGTTGGACACGGCTCGTGTCATCACGTATGTCTCGGGTCCGCGAGGCCTTGCTTGAGAGGGTCTTGCGGGGCTTGAGGTAAAAGTGAGAATGATTTTTTCTTAGAGAGCGGCTTCGACTGCTCTCGTGACGCCTAAAGGGTAGATTTTATCCCGGGTCGTATTCTAGTCGGCTCGTGGATTGGGTCGGGGTTTTCCATTCAATCCTCAAGTGTTTTTATGATGTGCAAAAGAGGCCTCAGAGAGACCGTTTGCAACCGAAGCGAAGCGGAGGTCTGCAATGGTCGGCGCGTGGGCCGGAGTAGTTGCCTTAACAAGGGAGTTAATTTCTAATTACCGACGCCTTGCCCGCCATGAGCGAAGCGAAATTGGCGGTGCAACGTGAAGCTCACGGGTCAACTAAAAAGCACGACCCAAACACCCGACCCGACCAGAATACGACCCGGGAAAAAGGCTACCGCCTAAAGCTGTCAACCAAGGTGTCGATATGCCGATCACGTGGTCAACAGTGATGGCGTTATGCTAGGCTGCGTCGTTGATGGTGCAATGGCGCCGAGATCACTTGGTCAAATAAAATATTTTTTTTAGTGATGGCGTTATGCTAGGTTGCGTCGTAGAGACCAGTCTGCTATCCCACTGTACGAGGCTGGAGATACATGTGCATGCCTGTACTACATTCAGCGCTCATCATGTATGGAATCATACCCGAGAAAACAAACAAGTACATGTAGTTGAAGCTCTGGTAGTACTTCGAAGTAAACTATTGGGGCACGTATCAACAGTGCGAGTGTATTTCCTTGATTCAACAAGTACAAACCAAGGGCTGCAATGGTTTCTTGGCAACTGCAATAACACAATAACGATAGATAACGTGTCAGCCTTCACGACACGCAGAGCCGGATGCGAAGTCATTCATTTTGCGTACTAGCCGCAGGATTGCTTTTTTAATAATACCATCCTCTTGATGCCGGAGAAAGGTTCGTCAGCTTTGCCTCGCTAGCTTAAAAAGCATGAGAGTGACAAGTGAGACTGCGATAACTCCAAAAGGCGCGTTTGACCATTTTGTTCGACGCAGTCTCAAATGTAGTTCTTGTCGCGAGGCATCGAATCTTTCTTCTTCAATTCCGATTCAATTTGCTAGGCAATCAAGAGAAAAGGCGAAGGTAAACGCTCGTTTATGGTGGGACAGTTCGGAGCTCAGTTTTCTTTGCAGCGCCTACTAACCCTCGTGGCAATTTTTGTGTGTTTTACCCATTTTTTAGGCAACTTGAACATTCAACACCTAATAATCCCGCTATGAACGCCAGATAAATACAACATAAGTGCAAACACCAGCATTTGACCGTCCTAAATGCTGAATAAAATTGTACAGTTATAGCTGTTCATGGCAAGCTTGGTGGTTGCGGTGCGGCTTCTAAACGATGACACAACCTAAAAGAAATTACCCAGGCATTCTGCACGAAGTGGGTGTCGTAAGTAGAATGATTTACTGCTTTCGAAGTACTACAACAGACAGTATAACTTCGAAGACGTCGTCGCTAATGCAACAATAGCTACACGAGTTTGTTCTTTGCGTCACCTCAGTCGTGGACTGGCTGCCAGTACATGAATCGAATTATCTGGGGAGGTCTTCAAGCTCACCGCTGGACACGAAGAATTATTTCTGTTGATTCGGATGTGACTATGAGTGTTTTAGCATGAAGATTCAAGCTGGTGGCATGAAACTGCGCGGATGGCGAGATTCTGCTAATTCTAACAGTGGACTCATGCTTACAGTGCTCAAAGAGAAGTGGCTCGCCATCGCAGAACCCCCCACACACACAACAGCAAATAGATGACTGCATCGGTAGGAACACGAGCATACCTCGCATTCTAAATTGTCTTATAGCGTGCAAGGTATTTTGGACACCCTACGACGACGCGGACTTGAACAAGTCAGCTGTAAGGTTAACGAACCTTGATCTACACCTCGTAGCAATCGACTCAACACGTTGTCATTTCGTTCAGGCCATTTTTTCGCTCATGCCAGGGAGCTGAGATCTTCTACCTCTAACGTTGCCTACGCGTGCACGTTCGCCTGCCGTGCACCGGCTGTCCGCAACCTGCGCGGGCTCCAAGACGCCACCGACCTATCCGTGGCACACTCCGTCTTCATAAACACCAAGCCCAACGACGAAGCCAATGACGGCATCGTGGCGGGCGTGAGTGCGGGATTGTTCAAGGTGTTCGCACCGATGATCGAGGCCGCCGCCGAGATGGAGGAGAAGGCCATCAAAGCATTGGCCAAGGTGGACGAGCTGCTGGCCATGAAGTGCTTCCTGGTTGGCGACGGCGTCACAGAGGCCGGCTTTTGCCTCTTCCATACGCTCATCGGTATCGACGTGTACAGTGCGAAGACGGACGCCAAGCACCTGCCGAACGTGCAGCAGTACCTGCGCGAGTTGTACCAGCTGCCGGGGTTCACGAGCACTGTCAATTGAGACAATTTCAAGATCGGTATGGTGGGCAGCGCTCCGTATGTCACTGGAAGGTCCGCTTGGTATAACGCGGGCTCACCGCCGCGCCGATCTTCTGTAAGTTAACTGTGAGTAAACTTAACTTTCGGGAGTTAAGCTTATCAAATACTGTACATTGAAGTACCTCAACTAACACTTTTCGACGACTTTTTGGGGCCCAAGTAAGTTCAATTTGATGATTCGATATCATGTTGCTTTTGCTTTGACCGACATGCTTCGTGAGTTTCCAAATGCACGTTGCCTCACGATGACATTGCATTTCCATTATGCTTTACTTTATATATTTTTGATTTCTTTAGTACCTAACGCAATTCTCGCATTGGTCATGTGCAGATCACTAGCTAGTGTATGGTCCTTGCACTGAGATCACTGAACACCATGGTAGATGCCGTCGTAGTTGGGGTTCTTCGCAACGTTCATCGTCTGGTAAACTTTCTTTGGTGAGTTGCGTTTATCGTAAAACCAGTTTTTGAACACTGAACGTGTCGTTCCAGCATATTGTCGAGTAACTTCTGGTGCTCAGTAGCTTCGCTGCAGTTGCAGCTTGCTTTGACTTCTACGCAGCAACTGTTGCTACCTACTTCCGCTGCCTTCTTTTAAGTTGACACCGTGAATAGTTTCTTCAGAGAAGAAACCTCTCTCTCCCTCTCCCCTGCTACCATTTTGAGGTAACTGATGCCCATGCTGTTGCTCTGTATTCTCACGATCCAACACATGATGAGGCTCATTTGAGTCGCATCGCCTATACAACGAGCTGTCAATTTCGATACAGGAGATTGCATGCTGGTACGTTGGTATTTGACCGTGCAGGAGGCGGGCCTTCCGTTCGGAGAGATCACACAACAAGCACTCGAATTAACACCAGCAGTATTACAGCGTGGAGGAGCGCAACAATCTCTTCAGCGACCGCTTCAGTCGACAGAGCGTTGCCAGTGGCGAAGAGAGCAGCCACCAGCAGGACGGAAGAGTACCGCATTCTTGTGAGGGGTTTGACTTGGTCACTTGGGTGGGCGCTTTACGGGCTCGAAGAAAGACGAATTGCGAACTGAGCAACGAATTTGGCTGAGTAAAATTGAGATGGTACGGCTGGGAGAGCCGCGTCCACTGCGTGGGTGCACGTACAAGGCACGTGAAAGAGAGAACGGTGCTGGTGCTTTAGATTTGAAGTTGTTTGAAGCCCCTCGACTATGATATTTGATGTCACTTGTAGGTGGCTTAGCGACTCGATCGGCGTTAGCGAATCTTGGTTACCAACAGTTATCGTTCTGCTCTGAGTTGGGTTTATTGGAGTGTCGGTAACTTCATGTTGAGCACATTCTAAACATAAGAACATAAGAACATGAGCGCATGCGGCGGTCTTGGCTCCCAGAGGGTGTTGCTGTGCCTTCCTGTGGAGAACTATATGAGCCCTTAATGAAAAAGATCTCTCACTCCCGAGGCTCATCAATAAGAATCCCCTCCGGGGGCTCTAGGAATCGTGCTATCCTACGAGACACTGAGCTTGAGATAGTTTCAATAAAAAAGACAGCAAAGCGGCAGATAATAGACTATCTAGCATCTCAACGTGAATGAGACGGCGGCGAGTATCCGTGAGCACCTGTCTAGAAGTTGTCCTTCTCTTTCGATGTGAAGTCGCGGTAGGTTCCACTAGAACCTTCCAGGGCACCATAATGAAGTACCCGTCCCGTCTACAGTAGTCGATTCGTCAGATCTTTGCATCGTGTCTTTACAATTGTCTAGCTGCTCGGCTGACGAGCTAGAACGTGGTTTGGTACTGCAGGGTTCATAACAAAATACCATGTCGTAGTTTCCACATCAGTAATTTAATTTTATAAAGTAGAAGCTAGAAAAAAAACTCCTGAGAACAGCCTAGGAAACTACCCGGCACTGCTCCCCTCGACGCAATCTCGTCCAACACGGCTGCGAAAGCCTGTCATGATTGCCTTCCTGTATTGTGCTCAGCGATGTCTGAGCGCTGTGGTTGACTTTTGGGAGCTGGAACTTCACGGCCAAGTCAGCGTCGATCGAATTCGCAAGCTACGAGTTTTCTCAGAACAGACAAGTCTCGCGAGGGCTGTAGTCGTGTGTCTCGTATTCCGACTACCGTTTGTGACGGTAGTAGCAGCGCTGGAGGTGACCCCTTTGGCATCACGAGGTGCGGGTACTTTTGCCAACACGCGTTCTGGGTGCGTCACGTGGCGACTTTAATAATGTTCTCTCAGGGCATCCTGTCGAAGTTCCCGTCATTCCTTCCCGAGCTGAATATTACGAGGCAAACTATGCCCCAGCTAGGCATTGCGGGGTCGATCGCTTCGGGGGGTCAGCTTTCTTGGTTTCGCTTTGGGAAATCTTTCCAGTCCTTTCACGCTTCTCGTCAGCACCCCCGCCTGGTTGCTAGTCATCATTCCACCAACGGTACTGTAGCCCTTTACGCTTCGCAGCTTCGACAGGATCGCGCTCTTCTATGGCGGTTTATCCGATGTTGGTTCATCGTAGGTTGGCTGACTGTGTCGGTGGTGCTGTACCCCACCCACATCTTTGGCTTCAACAATATGGACTCGATCAGCCAGGTTTTCTACGTTGGTCTACTCCCTCTTATCAAGATGACCGGCCGAAATGTCATGTGCTGGCTGATAGGCGACCGCCACGACGTGAAAGCTGAGGTCGTGATCTGCAACCTGGAGGTCTTCTCGGCGCTGTTCATGTCCGTCGCGTTGCGGAATTCAGGCAAGCTAACCTCCACCATGGCGGTATATTGTTCAGTCCAAGGTGGCAGTCAGCGACATTGACAAAATGATGCGGGGAATGAATCAGCTATCCCTCACGACCAGTACGCATCGTTCACAGGTTTCGTGCCATTGTTTTAAGTCGAAACGGTCACCAACGAGGTAGAACCGAGAGCTTTCCTTCCAGCAATCTGAAGTTGTCCTCCGTGGTACCAATTCTCTCTGGAGCTAGTGAGACTTCTACCGGGCGAAAGCTTTCACCAATGTCGCAGCACACATCCCGAATCCATCCAACATTGGGTCCTTCGGTTAGCCAACAATTTTCGCCGTACGAACTTCTGGTTCCACGGCTTGGGAGGTAAACCGCGCTATAAAAACGATTTTTTTAAACAATTTAGGAATAATAAAAGCCCAGATAAAATACAAAAAATAACTTACCGATGGCGATGTTCGTGTTGGTGAAATTCGTGCCGTCGATGGTCAGATGAGATGTAGACGCCGTCGGTGGGTCTCACTCGAGCGATCTTGGGAGTCAAATAGACCCGAACTTGTGGAACTAGTAAATAAGCTCCAAACCTGGGAGAACTAATAAACCGGCTTCGCCCACTGATTCTACCAAGAAGCCCCGGGATAAACAAACCACTCGAAAGCGTACAGTCAACGGGACATTGCAGTTGCGGTTCAGCAACGAGTATCTCGGACTCATTGCGTACACCCAAAGTGCATCATCCCGATCATGTACTGTACATGGTCTACATACATGGCTCTGCTTTAAGCTCTGCCTAACCGAGTGTACTACCCTGAAACCCGCAACGTCGGAAATGCAAATCAATTGGGCGATCGGATGCTGGTGATCGGCGTGCTGCCAGTTTCTGAGCTTGTGGTGGTGGTCCACAAATTGATTGCGGCTCGATTCTCCGTCTCAACGCTGTACCAGATCGCATTCGTGCTGGAAACACAGGAAGCACTGGTCCAAGGGAAAGTGGCGTCTTCCTTTATCTTTGCAGTTGGGTTCCCGCTTAAGCTACGCCCACGTTATGTTTATAATGTACGTGCGCCTTTTCTTATGCCTTTTCCAAACTACTGGGAATCAGCCCGTGTCATCACGACGCTGGCCAATCCAACCAATGTTGAAACACAGCACTAATGCCCATGGCGTATCGGACCAACAGCCACTTCGACCGCAGTTGCAATGACCCCTTCGCCTTTGGAGGCACTCTCCCTTGTTATCCAAGAAAGACCAGAAGAAACTTACGGTGAAGTCAGCTCGAGTCCTGTTCGCAGCAACGTTCGTCCTCCTTGTCAAGTACGTTGAAGCAATGGTGCCAGCGATTTACGGTGCGTTGAGTTGCGCGGTTAGACTGAAAGATCGAAGCTGACTGTGGAATGTTGCTTTTGTGCTGATCGCCTCAATCGGCAATACGACAGTTATCTGGAGTCGATCACCCCTGACAACCTCAACAACACGATTCTCGACGTCATGTGTTGGAGAGATTACAGCAAGTTACAGTTGGAAGCACATCAGGGACGCGACGATGCAGGGAACGCAAGTGCTGCGACGAGTGCAGAGTTTTCTTTTAGCTCGTAGTGTCAGTCTCCTTTCTTCTAAGGACTCAACGTTGTAACAAGAGAGCTTTGCTGAGCTGCGTCCGCATTGTTAGTGTGATTAAAACAGGGTTATGAGCCCAACTACGTGGACTGGAGACGCCCGGATGGAGAGTAAGAGCAAGGAGCCCGATGTTGCGTGGAACAAAGATGGTCGTCCGGTCAATTGGAATGGCCGCGACTGGCCTCTCTACAAACGACAAATGCTGCTCTATTTGACTTGCGTGGACGTCAAAGAGAACGAGTTGCCGCTAAATGCTATCTGTGACGGGACTGAGGTGGAGCAAGATAACTGGAGCAACGAGCAGAAAGCGCGATTCAACCGGCAGAATATCGTTTTGGCCAAGCTGATTTCAAGTTCCCTTTCATGTACGCTGGCTCGTCAGGTGATGAGATTCAACTCTGGTCAGGAGATGTGGGACTACCTGTCCAAGAGATACGAAGGCCGTGAAAACGCCACTACGAAGCTGTACACCCAACGGACACTTCGGCAGAAACTGGAGAATGCTTCATGTCGATTTGGCGCCGACGTGGAGAACCATTTGTCTTACGTACTCTCTTTAAGAGAGCAATTGGCCGCTCTTGACGCTGATGTCAGCGATGCCTGGATGGTGGACATTTTGGTTCGCTCCATGCATCAGTTTGAGTACTATCAGCAGTTACAGATGCTGACGCTACTTGGTGGTACTCAAATGACTACACCGCTTGACGCTCGGGCCATGATTCTGACCCTCGAAAAGAATACAACTTTGGAGAGAGCACAAAAACGATCAAGTGCAGACTACACCGGTGGGAAGGGTAGCCGTACGGCCAGCTTGGGATCGCGCGTTGCGGGGCCGAGCATTTTGGGTAAGAAGAGGCAGCTTTCCGGTGACCAATCGGCAAATCCAGTGAATCCCCAAAATCAAAAGAAACAGAAATTGATGAACGAGAAAGCTGTACAGCGACAGAAGGACATGTCCGAAGGTACTTGCTTCCACTGTCATCAAAAAGGGACACCGAAAGTTCGAATGTCCGAACAGAGATGTCGGAGGGGACCAAATGCCAGACCGCGGTGAAAATGGCAGTATTACCCACGCAAAATTTACTGCTGCCGCGACGAAGGCTGAAGACCTTTTGACTGGGGACGAAGTACAATTTGGGCAAGATGCGGAGTCCGTGCGCACCGACGTGTGGGTACCACATCCTGGAGATGATGACTTCCGTGACGACGCGATTTTAAATGAAGCCATTGAAGACATGCCGTATTCCATTAGTAGGTGGTGTTTTGATTGTGCCACGAATCGGCATCTTGTGGGGGACAAGAGCTACTTCATTCAGTACGACGACGTGCCGGAAGACAGAAAGCAGATGATCCGAAGTTGCCATGGATGGACGCAAGCTGAGGGGATAGGAACGGTTGAACTATGGCTTGAAGTCCACGGCAGACTTGTGTCGCTTCAATTGGAGGGGGGTTTACTATGCCGAGAGGCACGAAAACCTAATTTCACAGTCGAAGCTAGAAGACCAAGGTTTTAAGGTTCACTATGATTCTGATGATCACGTTTACTCGGTGGAAAAGAATGGGACACCAAGTCTTGAAGTGCACCGCGACGACATTGGAATGTATTTCGTCACTGCTAAGAACGACTTTTTGAGTGAGTCAACGGATGCAAAACGACCGGACACGTATGTGAACTTCACGCTGCACGACGGAGTAGCTAAACTGCAGAGATGGCATGAAAGGTTGGGACATACATGTCCGCAGCATGTATTGATCATGGCAGATCGGTCGCTCGCAGAAGGATTAAAACTGCAGACGAGAGACTTCCGAGACTGTGAAGCGTGTCACTTAGGTAAACAGAAGGCAAAACCGCTCGCTCGATCACTGGACCGCGATGTCAACCGAACAAACCAACTGGTGTTTGCAGACCTGCTATTCCCAGAGACAAACAACGGAACGAGTTACTCAGCAGTATTGGTGATCCTCGACGCATTCACACGGTACATTACCATTTACCCGCTTAAATCCAAGTGGGCTCCAGAAGTAAACGCTCATATTAAACGTTATGTGACGTGGGCGGATCGGCAGCATCCTGATTCTCGTGTTAGTGAAATAAGCACGGACAATGGAGGTGAATTCTGGAATGACGAGATTGACAACTGGTACAAGCTGCATGGAATTATGCATGGAAGAAAACCTCCTCATTCTTCCCATTTGAACCTGTGTGAAAGATCTCATCAGACGCTAACTGGAATGGTGAAAACCATGATGTCTGACTCCGGATTCCCAATGTCGTTCTGGGTCGATGCAGTGCAGACGGCAGTCTACATCAAGAACAGGGTGTATACTCGGCCAGTAGCAAAGACTCCATACGAAGCAATGTGGGGAAGACGTCCCGACTTACATCATCTACGACGATTTGGATGCCTAGCGTACGCACACAATAAAGTCGGGCCCTCAAGGAAGAAGTTTGCTGCCAACTGCAAGGTTGGATATGTTCTTGGATACCAAGAAGGCCGTCTCGGATGTAAATTGTACTATCCGGACACTCGCTCAATTGGGTACGCACTAGACGCCAGATTTAACGAGGATATCGTTTACAAGGACCGCCACACCGTTGAAGGTGAAGGAGCAATTGGAGAACTGTCGTACATCAACCCAGAGATCGGATCTGAACCAGCTGCGCTAGATCGGCAGATCCCAAATGAAAAAGAGACTACCGGGAGCTCGGAGCGTCCCGAGGGGTCAGAGACTCATGCTGAGCGTCGTGGCTTCCTCGAGGGGCAAAGTGCTGCCGAGGAGCTGCGGTTGCTAAAAAATGAACTCAGGGAGTTCGAAAAGACGGACACTAGGAACAGCGAGGCTGTGGAAACACCACTCCGCGATTCAGTGTTTACAAACTCGACATTGGAGGGTGAAAATGCTGACACTAGGAACAGCGAGGCTGTGGAAACCCCACTCCGCGATTCCGTGTCCCCAGATTTGACGAACATGAGACATTCGCCAGAGAAACGAGCTAATTTGACTGAAAATGTGCAGCGGAACCCCAACAGTGTGTTCTATGGAGAATCACTGCCGGAAACACAAGTTTTTTGTGGACAAGTAAAACGGAAGGAAAAACGGCGACCAGGACTGGTTGAGTACGCACCTGATGGTCACGATGAGTTTAATGTGGATGCTGTACTTGCAGACATGCTAGATAATGAAAGAGGAGTACAAAGTCAGCAGTCAACTGTCGATGATTGTGGAGACGGGAGTATTGCGGAAGTATACGCTACTTTTGCGGAAATGATGCGATCAGAGAGTCCTAGCGAGGGCCGAAGATGGCACGAATCTGAAGTTCGTCTCCCAAGATCGATCAGAGATGTGAAGACGTCTCCTCAACACAAAGAATGGTGGAAGGAGATGGAGAAGGAGATGACCGCCATGGAGGACAAGGACGTGCTGGAACTTGTACCTGAAGCAGAAATCCCTGAAGTGGCTCTCGCGTATCTCAACGCTCTGCTGAAGATCGTACACTACGTCAGGAACATCCCCGGATTTCCGTGTCCAAAAGGAATGGTGTGGAAGGTGAAACGAGCACTTTATGGTTTACACCAGTCGGGTCGGGAGTGGAACGAGTTGATAACTGAGTGGTTGAGAAATGAAGGATTCACTCAGTGCACGACCGAGCCGTGTATGTATGTGTACCACAAGGACGGCGTGAGAGCGATGCTGCTGCTGTACGTTGACGACATCATTTTGGCGTCAAATGACGAGCAATTTAAGATTTCGATGTTCCAGAAGCTGGACCAATCCTTTGGAATCAAGGATCAAGGTGTTTTGCACGATTTTCTTGGCATTCAAATTGAGATTGACGAAAAGGGAATTAAACTTCACCAGGCAAAGTATTCACAGCAGATTCTGGATAGATTCGGGTTTTCTGACGCCCAAGGCTGCCGTACACCCATGGAGACGTCAATCAAGCTTCAAGCGGCGAATGAGGACGATAAAACGGACGTTTCGTTCGACTACCGAGCTGCCGTCGGGAGTTTGATGTATCTTGCTACTACGACCCGACCAGATCTAGCCTATGTTGTTGGACAACTTAGCCGATTTGTATCCAAGCCTACGGACAAACACTGCGGAGCGGTCAAACGGGTCCTACGATTTATTGCTGCTACTAAAGACCATGGGATATTATTCGACCAGAAGAAGGCAGACGTCATGACTGAAACTGTCAAGATTGAGGGATTTTGTGACGCTGACTGGGCGAATTTGCCCAGATACTAGGAAGAGCATCTCGGGTTTTGTACTGACTGTAGCCGGTGGTCCGGTGTCTTGGTCGGCTCGTAGACAGTCAGTGGTTGCGCAGTCCACAGCTGAAGCAGAGTACGTGTCCGCTTGTGAAGCATGCATGGAAGGGCGTGGACTCGCCAACGTACTAATGGAGGTGTTGCCCGAAAACGTTTCGGTCGATTGTCATATCGGGGTGGACAGTCAGTCGGCGATTGCCCTGGCTGCCAATCCAACGTATAGCCGACGTACGCGTCATATCGAGCTACGCTACCACTATGTCAGAGATCAAGTCAAGAAAGGAAACGTGACGCTGTACAAGGTGTCTGGAGCTGACAATCCTGCGGACGCTTTGACTAAATCGTTGGCTCTTCCAAGATTTGCAAAGATGAAGACGCTCATGGGCATGGTTCCTATCACGGCACTCACTCCACGTGAAATGAAGCGCAAGGAATATTTTGCAGGACGGCGTGCTGGAGCAGGACAACAACACAAGGATTGAGGTTCCGAATTTCACGTATTCGGAGGACGGCGTGTTGGAGAGATTACAGCAAGTTACAGTTGGAAGCACATCAGGGACGCGACGATGCAGGGAACGCAAGTGCTGCGACGAGGTGCAGAGTTTTCTTTTAGCTCGTAGTGTCAGTCTCCTTTCTTCTAAGGACTCAACGTTGTAACAAGAGAGCTTTGCTGAGCTGCGTCCGCATTGTTAGTGTGATTGAAACATCATGGTCTACTGCCTGCTAAAGAGTCTCGTTTTGCATCATGTGCCTCCTTCTCAGTCGCTAGCTCGGAATGTCCGCCATTCATCTGGTGGCCTTTGTGCTGGTCTATCAGTGGGGAGCTGTATTCACCAGGATGTTGTCTTGGGTCGTCTATACGACGCTAACCTCCCTCAATCATTCCGGTACGAGCTCGATTGCGTTACTACAAAATTGTGAGAGCTTACGTCGTTTTCGTGGTTTCGCAGGTCCAGAATTTACTTTCGATTTACGTGGGTCGACTAGAACACCTTCGTTTTCTACTTCGTCGTTGGAACGAAGTGTGTCGCGATACAGTGCGGGCCGTCTCGCTACATACTGTTCAAGGATCGGCAGGTCAGTGAATATGCTCAAATAGGAGACCAAAAGGATACTCATACAAACCTGGGCAAACAATTACTTGAAGTAGATTAACCATGCTTAAGTGAACTACCGTAGTCAACTAGATACGATCACGCAAGCTCGGCACGGTTGTGGGCCGCTTCGTAGTCCACGAACGGACCTTCGTTCACCGTGCTCTTGAGCCCCGGCAGCTGATACAGCTCGCGCACGTACTGCTGCACGTTCGGGAAGTCCGTCAGGTGCTTGGCGTCCGTCTTCGCACTGTACACGTCGATACGGATGAGCGTGTGGAAGAGGCGAACGTCGGCCTCCGTGACGCCGTGGCCCACCAGGAAGCGCCTCTTGGCCAGCAGCTCGTCCAGCTTGGCCAGCGCCTCGAAGTTCTTCGCCTCCTTCTCGGCAGCGGCCTCGGGCGTAGGCGCGAACACCCTCCCGAAGAAGTTCGTGGTCACGTCCGACACGATGCCGTCGTTGGCTGCGCCGATCTCGGCACGCAGCTCCTCTGGGTACAGCCGCACACTGGAAGGCACGAGCTGACGGAAGCCCGAGTCGAGCGTGCGCAGGATTCCGCCCGACTGCTCCGACACGATGGTGTGCGTCTTCTTGTCCCAGAGCACGGGCACCGAGAAGGTGCGCGGTGTCGGGTCCACCCGCTCGTACAGGTCACGCACGAAGGTGGCGTGGTTGATGGTGTCGGGGATGCAGCCAGCCGTGGGGTACGTCTGGCTGTTGGCTCCCAGCATGGTGGGGGACGTCTCGGGGTCCACGAAGGTCCATCCCTTGTGCTCGTCACTGTCGTCGTTGGGCTTGGTCTTTTGATAGATGGGGTGCGCCACAGAGAGGCCGATGACGTCTTGCAGCCCCAGCAAGTTGCGGGCTGCCAGTGCGCGGCAGGCGAATGGACACGCATAGGCGACGTAGAGGTGGTAGCGGCCCTTTTCGGCGGGGAAGCGGGCGTCGGCGCTGGTCTCGATCTGGAAGTCGTACGGGGCGGGCGCGGTTATGGTGGTGAAGGCAAGGGTGAGGTCTTCGCACGTTAGAGCAAGTTGAAGAGTGAGCGGTCACCAAAGTCGCTAGTGTGATTCACTGAAGCAACTCGTCTTCTTCCAGTTGCAGTCCACATGTAGTAACAGTAACTCGGTTCTGTCTTCTGTGTTACTACAGTAATAGTACTATAGTACTGTCGAACTACTGGCTGTCGACTACTGAAATGGCTATGATCAACGAGCTACAAAATGACTATATCGACCAGCTTGACACTGCTTGAGTTTCTTCATCGTCGACGACCGCTGCGCTTCTAGCCAACATCTCCATCAACTTGATCTCGCTCCGGTTGCGCTTCGTAATGCCTTGCTTCTCGGCTCGCTCGTTGGCGTGCGAAGCGGGCTCATCACGAGGTTTCCGGTCGACTTTTGGGGCGCCGCTGAAGCACTGCGAGAAAGGTAGACACGGGCGAGCGTGTCGATGGAAGGGGAAAGTGGCCTGTCCTTCTCAAAAAAACACTAGCAAATGGCGACATGCTTGCAGAGGCCTTGGACCAGCACACGTTGAAATCAAGACGCGCCGTCTGCCGTCAATTTGTTCTTTGCATGATTGCCGCCCGCTTCGGCCAGTCCGCGTTCTTCTCCTTTCATCGGCTACAGAAATTGTAACAGACAACTAGCAATAGCATCGGACTCGCCACTTCAATTTGACCATACCGCACGTTGCCAGGGTTGAAGCGTCTTGAGCGCAGATGAAGCATTGATCCACGGCTGCCAGCTCCAGGTCGATGCAGTCGGCAGATGCGCACTTCATCGGAAGCGTTGGTGTCGGCTTGGGCGGTAAGGTGATGATCAGGCTGTCGGGTGCGGGCTCCAACGGAAATTGCAATGTGAAAGCTTCAATCCACAAGCGGCAACCTGCACCCGATGCTAGCCAGCTTTCAGCCTTAACGTGCGAGGGAGAAGACGACGTGAATCACGGAAATCTCCCAAATGTTGAGCAAGTAGGCGCCAAATGCTTTCAGATTGTCAGCCAGAGCGGTGGTCTAAAGTGCCGACCGTCAGGTCCGCTTCTGGACTCTGGCAGTAGTTCAACAGTACTATCGGAGCGACAGGGCAAACTACTGGTTACTACAGTAACAGTAGTTTGAGAATTGCGCTAACTACTGGTTACTGTAGTAACAGTAAAAGTACTATAGTACTGGTTTGTAATGGCGACTCGAGTTACTGCCGATCCCTGCTCGTGGACCAAGAAGATCCCAGCTGCATGGCATGAACGTAAAAATGGTTCAGTGTGAAATGACACGAGGTGTAGTAGATCAATGGTACTAAAGTACATGTACGTGTACTCGGTAACGAACTTGATCGGTAATCTTTTGATTATCACTCGATTGAGGACATTCATCCCCGCGCAATCTTCCTTTGTATTTTTTGTACATGTACATAGCTCACTTCGCTTCCAAACTGCGTTTACTAATCGGCGATTAGTAAATGCATTACGTACTTGCATGCCTCTAGTCTTTTCACGACTCGCCGCCAAAGCTTGTTGCAGTTGTCTTGGATCACTTTCAAAAACGCTTCAAGCTCCACACCTTCTGCGAGCCCCGCCACCAAGTTTTCTTTTTTGCGACCATGGCCGACACCAAGAAGACCGTTCTCATTACGGGTAGTACGCGCGGCATCGGCCTCGCTCTGGCCGAGCAGTACACCAAGGCCGGCTGGAACATCATTGGCTCGGCTCGGACCAACAGCAACACGGACCAGGTAGTACTGGACTCTACCCACTATTCCAAGAAGTGATCGTACGACAAGAAGCTAACACGTTTTGCCTCAACAGCTCGCGGCGCTTTCGCCCTGGAAGATCGTGACGCTGGACACGGCTGACGAAGCTTCCGTGCTCGACGCAGCTCGCCAGCTTCAAGGTGTACCGGTCGACCTCCTCATCAACAACGCCGGCTTGGGGCTGCGTGACGACTTCAAGTCGGCGACGAAGGAGGCGTTCATGCGCCAATTCGAGGTGAACGCTGTGGGTCCGTTCCTGTTGACCCGTGCGCTGCTGCCGAACTTGCAGCTGGCGGCCAAGACGCGTGGCTCTGCCTGGGTCGCGCAGGTTTCGTCGCTCTTGGGCAGCATTGGCAGCAACACGACCGAGTCCGCCGATTTTTTCAGCAGCGTCTTCGCGTACGCCCCCTCCAAGGCCGCGCTCAACATGGTCACCCGCTCGATGTCGGTCGCTCTTCGTGGGGATAAGATCGGCTTCGTGATGCTCAATCCGGGGTACGTGGCCACCGACATGACCGATAACCAAGGGTATCTCAAGCCTTCGGAATCGGCGGAGAGCATGGCAAACATTGTGGCGAAGCTGCAGCTGGAGGACACGGGGAAGTTCCTGAACGCAGACAAGCAAAACCCAGCTTTTGAGCTGCCATGGTAAGCAAACCAGCCTCGAATTGCGGCCCCTCCTGGTATGCATCAGGATGGAGATCGCTTTAGCTAGCGGTGATCGATACTTAAGTATCGAAACTAGGTCGTCTGCGACTTACACTGGGAATACATTTTGTTAATTGGTGGTCACCAATTAGGGATATCGTTTGTTGTAGGTATGCATGTAGTGAGTACATGACCAGCATGTATACTTGCTTGCCCGTCGTAGCGCGCGCGTTTATTCATAGGTATATGAGTTGGGAACAAGAGACTGCAGAAGCTAGAGAATGTTTTACTGGGATAGCAGATGGCCTGAAGGGCGCTGCGGCACAGCCCAAATCAGGTTAATTCGCGCCACGGTAACTGAAGCCTGTTTTGAAGCTTCTAAAGCAGTATACTGAACCGGAGACCGGTGTCGAATGATGGCCGTTGACTATAGCAAGTGTGCTATGTATTGTGAATTCCGTCTATATTAGGGATCTTGCCAAATTGCATCAATCGCCCATTTACAATTTCCAAGTTATTTTTGTCAATCGCGCAGAGGCCCATAGTCGTACTTAAACGGGAGAATAGTCGAAAGACCGAGCGGGCGACTGTTGAGCGATCGATTCAACCGATGGCCCAAGCAAATTTTGCATAGAACCCACAATATCTTGATCAACAATATAAATAAGCAAACATAAAAAACGTCACTTGCTGCGAGTGCCGTGCGAAGGCTGGGATAGGAACTAATAGCATACACGTCGCAAATTTTAGATTTATACTTTCAACCAACATCGAGCTAGGCTTTTGGTCGCAGATGCTGCGGCTGCGAAGCAGGTGCAGTAGATGCGTCTTAGACCTCGTCGTCGTCATGAATACAGGTCGGCAAAGTACAGAAATTGAAAACTTTCATAACGACAAAAAAACACAGTAGCTATCCCAGCCTAAGCATAGCCCTAGTACCGTAATATCGGTGTTAACTGTCACCCCCCTGGTGTCACCTTGGCCAATTCATGAAAAAAACTTAAGTGCAGATAAAAAATGATGTGTGGTACACTATATTCACAAGTAACGAGCTATAACATCGTCGTCCCAGCTCACCTCGCCAACGGACGTGTCAATGCATGACAACGACTCCAGTATGGCTGCTAAGTCATTGTCCACAGTCTCGCTGCATTCGTCTTGCTCCTCAACGCGCTCGTCAAAAAGGAGTCCAACCTTCTTGTACCCGCTCTTTATAGTCGCTGTGCTGAGCTCTCCCCATGCAGCACGCAGCCACCCCACCACTTGTACGCGGTCCGGCGCACGAACCTTGTTTCCTTCGGAAGCTAAAAGCCTCGCAGTCTCGGCCTTTAGATGTTGCAGCCAGCTCGCCCGCAACCGGTCCTTCAATGGCTTGTTCCAGGAGATATCGGCGGGCTGGCAGCAGTGTGTGTACCCCGGTGGTACACGTTGTAGTACAACATTTTTGCTAGCTGCGTACTTGACAACTTCAGCGGTCCAATGGGCACGGAAGTCGTCCCACAACAACATGACGGGATCATCGAGGTCGTCGCGCTCGCCGAAGTAGTGCTCCAAGAAGCGCATCGACAACGCTGAGTTCCACCAGCCTTTTGAGTTCGTAAATATAGGCATCTCGTGTTCTTCCTGGAGCTTTTGAATGCTTGGCCACAGTTTACGGCTGAAGCCGTGCCTTAGACGCGTGTTCTCCTCCCGCGTCTCCGCTTTAGTAGACGGGCGCATCTTGAATACGACCCACGGCTCGTACTTGCGCCCCGTACTATCCGCCATTAGCATGGCGGTAAGCCGCTCTTTGCTTTTACTACCGCATTTGACCCACACAGTTTTAGCTCCTCGCTGATCAACAGTATGTTTAGGCACGTATTAAAAAACACGGCCGTTTGGTCTGCGTTGTAGATTTTCACTATACCCTCCTCCGTTATACGGCGGCGCACCGTTGCGGCAAACCCTTCCGCTACTGCAGCGGAATCTGCAGGGGGTGACTGACCCTGCCGGGTTCTTGCTCTGAGGGCCAGGCTGTAGCGCGAGAGGTAGGAGGCCATCCACGTCGATGAGGCTGCGAACGCGCTTGACGGTGCATCGTACATGCTGGCGATCTCGAGCGCCTCCTGCTGCAGCATCGTGGCCGACACGGGCACGCCGTTTCGCCGCACGGCGACGAGCCATTAGAAGATGTCGAGCTCGACGTCGTCGGAAAGCGTCTTCGCTGAGCCGAGCTCGCTGTATCGCTTCAACTTGGCCGTCTTGGCGCTGGCCGCAAGTGCGTCGACGCGAGAGCGGCTCTGTCTCCACCGCAAGACCACCCGCTTCTTGGTGGCGTAAGCGCGGTTACGGGGCTCTATTCCAGGCCAAAAGGCCGCTACAACTGCAGGCATGGAGTGCGTGTCGTAGTAAGCGAGGACGGCAGATTTGAACTCGAACGTCTATGATTTGTTCTTGAACTTGATCGGCTTTCTGTTCTTGCCCTTGACTGGAATGCGCATCGCCGTGCTGGAAGTGCGAGGCGGAGGTTTCTTAAGTGGCGGCACGCTGAACGGCTGAGGTTTTATAAGGGGTGCAATTAACACAAAATCCAGTGCTGGCAGTTTTCAGGTTGCTGATTGGGCAATTTGGGAGGGTGACAATTAACAAAGGGTGACACTTAACACTGATATTACGGTACTGGGATAGGAAGCAACGAAGTGCTTACAGCACAGCCCAACAGCGTGGAGTGACCGGTCTCTGGCTGAAGAGCTTCAACGGCCACGAGGTGAAGGTAGCGGCAAATGGCCACTGCGCTTTCCTTGCTCTTTATGCATCGACAAAGAACCATGACCGCGGCACACTGGACAACTTGGGATCCACGGTAAAACAGACCATGCAGATGAAGTCGACTATATACGCGTGCATGATGGCCAATTTGCGCCATGATGTCGCGTTGGGACTGGCGGATCCTCTAGCTGCGATGCAGAAGATATCCCGCACCAGGCGCGGCATACATCAGTTGCAGCGGCCACCGCAGGCCGTTTTGCTCATTATGCGCAGGCGCGTGGACCGGTGGTTGATACGTGGCAGCCAGTTCAGTATTGGGCGGGCCTCATGAATTGAGGGCGATGGCGCAGTATTTGAGGGAGCCTTTGCTGGTCCTGGATGCACGGGCTTCGAAGGATACACACATCCAACGGTATCTGTACAAGGACTACCGGCTTGATGACGGATCTGATCATGAGAGTGGATGTGTCGAAGCTTTGTCCGACAGGGACGCAGCGGACTATCTGCGTAGCTGCTTTGCGCTGCATGTCACTCCTACTTTCTTGGTTCTCAAGCGTCAAGAGAGTCACTTCCACGGAGTGGATCACGGAGAACTCTGGCCAAAATGGCAGGCGTAAGGAGATCCGGCTTACGCAGTTAGTCTCCCAGACACGTACGAATGGAAGGCTACGATTAACCAGCTCTCCGCAGCGGAGGCGGCGTGCGGATCTTACTCGCCTGAATGTGCTTGAGGACTCGCCTTCGGTCAACTCGCTCATCGTCAAAATAATTCCCACACGGGACAGAATTGACATCGTTCATGCAAGGCGCGGGCTACCAACACTGGATCAAAAGGTTCTGGTTGACGATCTCGAGGACCTCCTTAAGGCTGAGGAAAGTCTCCTGCATGCTGCGTATGGAGCGGGCGGGTATGCTGCGGACTTGACGCAGGCCGATGGGAAGAAGATCAGACTCACAGGCC
The DNA here is from genome assembly GCA_033557995.1 of Phytophthora crassamura. Lineage (NCBI taxonomy): Eukaryota > Oomycota > Peronosporomycetes > Peronosporales > Peronosporaceae > Phytophthora > Phytophthora crassamura. The sequence continues at coordinate 2,742,839 of JAUCED010000003.1, read as the reverse complement.
TCCGGCTCGGTACACTCGCTCGGCCAGTGGCACCGCTGTCTCATTGGTGTACCAACGAATATTAGCGGACCCGGATACCTCCCACTTGGGGCCATCCAACTCTCCTCTATTCGACCTGATGCAAGCCGAGAACAGGGAGGCTTTCATGCGATGGAGCAATGTTTTCGCGACCACCTTGGTATTCCTGCCACACGCAAACGGAACGCTCAAATCGAAGAGTTGCATTACTGGCTATTGGATAACTACGTAGCGATGAGGCATCTCTTCGCTTACCTCCCGTATCCGGAACTGGAAGCGAAACGCTGGCCGTTGAGCAAACTCATGGCGTGGGGAGCGGCGGAGGTTTCTGCGAGCAGATGTACGCGCTACTCCGGATCGCGGCGGATACGACGCAAAAGAATGCTGCTCGGGAATTTTGCGCACAATGGCACGATGATTGTATGGTACCGGAGCTGCCCACTGCCACGGCATACTCACTGGCCCATGCGCCGGAGAGGTGGGAGCGTCTACAAACCTGGCTGGCTGCTCCTTATGGACGGCCCAGTCCATCGGACATCCCGACGGACGAGTGGCGCGTCCTGCACTTGTTGCCTTATGTGGTGGCGGACTGGCATCGCACACCTATGGGGCGCGCTCCGCACGAAGCAAGGGAGCTATGGTGTCGGCACTTCGCGTCGATCAGGCAGCTTAGCGCAGGCATTGTGGCTCATTCAGACTGGCGTGGGGCGGCTACCCTCATGCCGAATGGCTGTGAGGGGATGCTAACGGAATCTCCTGATGGACCACCATCAGGTGCTTCCACTTGCAATTAAAGGCTCTACGGAGTCCGCGGAGTCTGAGGGGACGACAGCGTCTCATCGGGCATCCTCTCCGCGCAAGAAAAGGAGGACATTCAGCCATGCTTAACAGAACGCAGGCACGGCTGTAGCAACACCGGGTAAACAAACTCTGATTCCGGACTTCTTCAACTCCATCGGGGAGACTGAGAGCTAAGACAGTCGGAGTCGAGTTTCAAACAGGAGAAGCAAAGGCTAAAGAACCGGCGACGACGCCAGGAGAGAGAACGGGGCCGTGGGCGGCATACCAGGGAGCAGGCCACGGCACTGCACACAGATGAGCAGACCTTCGGTATGATCACTCAGAACGTCAATGGATTTGGCACTTCCGACGCGGGCCAGGCAGCGTGGTTCCAGTCGTTCAAAACAACCGATACTCACAGCCGGCAGGACGTTGTGCTCCTTCAAGAAAACCCACGTCGCCGCGTCTGAGGTGCGCAGCATGGAGCGATGTCATGCCAAACATTGGGGCTTCAGGCAGGGCAATGGGTCACAGCGTCTGTCATTTTGGTCGCCTGCCGAGGACAAACGGGGCGGGGCTGGCATTCTTGTCGACCCTTACGGCGGCTTCACCAAGGTGCAACCTTACGCTGCCGCGGAATGGACACCGCACTTTATGGCAGTCTCCGGGGAGCATGAGGGATTGCAGCTGATCGTCGTCAACGTCTATGCGCCACATCTCCAGCCAGACGTGAACAGTTCTATCGGCGTCTTATCAGCATGCGCTTCCCTGTGGGGGCACGGGTAGGGGTGGGCGGTGATTTCAACTGCACGATGGTCGCGGTGGCGGACAGGAGTCACAGTCGGCATACATCCTCACATTTTTCTGCGGCGCTACATGAGGTAATTGCGCACTGGGGGCTCATTGACCCCGTTGCTCTCGGCAGGCCTTCCAACTGGACAGAAGAGACTCTCGTGCGGCACCAACGCAGCACACATACTTATTTCTACACGACACCGGGCAAGGAGCAAGCTTCTTCTCGACTTGATCGTTGGTACGTCTCTTCCCCCGTGCTGGAATGGGTGGCTAGCAGCGAAACTTACGACGCGGGGGCCAGGTCGGATCACAAGGTGTCAAGATGCATCTGGTCTCGCCCACAGATCCGGTTCGAATACGCAAACCCGCTCGAGTCTTCCCGGTTCCGAAGTATGATGAGGCGGCAGTCCGCCAGCTTACGCAGCAGCTCATTAGAGATCTGCACGACCGACTGACGGGAGAAACTAAATCTCCGGACGAGTGGGCGGTTGTCTGGGAAGAATTCAAGGTTGCTGTAGTCAAGGCTACTTTAAGAGCCAAGAAAGAGCGCCGGCAAGCGGTCAAAGGGGGGCTCCAGCAGAAGCTCAAGCGCTTGTTAAAACAACAATATCGTCACCTGGAGGAGGAGTGCGGAATCAAGGGGACGGTGGCGTCGATAACTGACTTACTAGCCGCGCTGTCCCTAGATGACGTCGGAGGGCCCAACCGGTCCGCGCGCCTAGGGAGGGCGATCTCCGATTGCAAGCGAGAGCTAGCCGAACTGAGAACACGGCGGCTCTTCCGGGACGGAGGACACTGGGCAGGCAAAACCACCCGGACCATGTTCCGCCTCGTCTCCGCCAAGTTTCAGGATAACACAATTCGAAGACTTGACCCGGTGGAAGGAGCCCCGGTACGCGGGCCGCATGCTAAAGGGGGGACACGTTCGGTGACGCCTGGACGCCGATACTCCAACAGCCAGCGGCTCTGTTGAGCAAAGTCGAGGAGGTCACGGCGTGGATGGAGAAACAGCGGGACCCTTCACCAACGCAAACTGCAGTGGCAGCTCCGATTACTGAACTGGAAGTACGCGCGGCCATCAATGCTTGTAAGCTCGGGAAAGCCACTGGGCCGGACAAATTGGGGAACGACTGGTACAGAGCATTTGCAGAGGAGCTGGTGCCGGTCCTTACGCTACTTCTGGACGTTTGGTACGAGGCAGGCACGTTTCCAGCCTCCTTTCTTGATGCGGATATATTTTGCCTCAAGAAGGAGGCAATCAACACAACGCTCTCAATTTCCGCCCGCTCGCACTACTGAACACCGACTACAAAGTGCTCACACGGATTCTTGCAACACGGGTGAGCCCAACATTAGCAGAACGGATTCATCCGAACCAGAACGGCTTTGTTCCAGGGCGCACGATCCACGAAACTCTGCATTTGTTCGAAGCAGCACAGCGCATGGTGCTTGCGGGCCTGAGCAAAGGGAGGCATTGGCAATGCTCCTCGACTTCCGCAAGGCGTACGACTCGCTGGACAGACAATACATGATCAGCATTCTCAGACAACATGGCTACCCGGAAAAGTTCGTGCAAGCTGTGTGGAAACTACACGAGGGCACGCACGTGCAGTTCCTGGCCAACGGCAGCAAGTCGCGGCGGATTGCAGTAACGAGTGGCATCCGCCAAGGCTGTCCGCTCGTGCCATTGTTATTTATTCTAGCGTTGGAGCCCCGTTATCCTTGACTGGACTTGGATGAGAACATCAAAGGCGTTGTGGTACAATCGCAGGCAGGCACTCTGGAATTACGAGTGGCGGGTTACGCCGACGACACGGCGGTTTACCTCAGCTCGCCCGAAAATGTGCGCCACATGCGCAGTATCAATACATTATTTGGCCAGGCCTCCGGCCTGCAGCTAAATGAAGGCAAGACAATTGTCATTGCATTGGGACCGGAGGGGCCTCCACTTCGGGCCTCGCTCCCGCCCCCGCTGGCTTATCAGGAACATACGGTCGCTGGGCGATACCTGGGCATCCAGGTGGGAAGTGGGGTGACGCCGGCCAGAACGTGGGAGGTGGCGGATGCTCAGCTTCGCGTACGTCTCGCACTGGCATGCCGCAAGGCGACTACCGTGGATCAGCGCAGCTGGATCGCGGCGGCGGTGATCATCCCTAAACTGACCTAACACGCGTGGCCCTCGGTTGGGACGGTAACCGTTTTGCTCGGAAAATAAGGAACTATGTTTGGCATGCGGTGTTCGCGGAGGAGGTGGCAGGAGCAAGGGCGTGAATTGATGCGGATATTGCTGCACTTGATCGAATGGGTGGCGGACTAGCAGTACCTGATTTAAGGGCGGAGGTGATGGCTATGGCGGCAACGACTGTCGATCGGTGGGCTACGTCGGGTACGAGATTGATGCACATTGCAGGCGATGTTCTTTTCTCCAACGCTAAGCTGGGCCGGACCCCAAAGGTCTGCGTCACGCCCAATTTTCTCCCACCTACCCGGTGCAGGACCTCGATGGGCAGTACGAAGTGGAACACCGGCAGGAAACTCATTACCCAAGCAGGGGGTATGGCTCCTCATCCACATCGGGCGCAGATTGTGGCGGCCATGCGCTCGCTCGCGCTCGACTTCGGGCAGCTTACGATTACCTGGGAGGAAGATGCTTATCGAGTGGAGGGGTCAGGATGCTCGGGTCGGTTCACCACCTGGCTACTCGTGATCTCGACGAAATGGAAGGCGAGCAACGGTTAGAATGGTTACCGATGGCTGACCTTTCTGCTCTACATTTGTTTCACGATAGGGGAGAAATTTCGCCGGCCAAGCACACAGTGCCCGGGGCGCCGGCACTCGGGTCGATCGCGGACGTGGTCACTTGGACGTTGGAGCAGCGCGGTATACTGTGGGTGCTGCCGACCAAGCCACGATGGAGAGGAGATAGAGAGCCATCCAGTTGACTGGGAGATTTCATCACGGTGCTACTCACCAATTTCCCGTTGATACTGGCCTGACCGTATTACAGAGAGGAGGTGCACCTGATGGCGACGCCAGCGGATCACCCGATCACGGCGACGGTGAACATGGCGAGACGACTCGCAATCACCACTGACATCTCGCACTCCGTGTTGTTCGATGGAATCGACAGTCATGCAGACCTGACCAAGCGGCTAGTGGTGACGGCTGGATCAGAGGTGCGCGTGACCCAAGTTCACCCGCATCCAAGTATTCCTCGAAGGATCTGTCTTTGGCGAGCTGGGCGCCGAACCTCATGCTCGCCGACATTACAAGCACCAAGTGCAGTTCGCGTCGCACCACAAAGGGGGACGACATACAAGAAGGAGAGCTGCACGGCGGGCTACGACCAGCGCGGCGGCGGCCGCTGGACTCGCAAACCTGGAGTGGAACCGGATCCGCAGTATCTGCGGCCTGGGTGTCTGGGGGGAGCAGGTACGATACCGCCTTAAAGCGCGCGCTTATTCCATGTATGACGTTCGGAACGGACGCATGGGCTGTCCGCATCCCAGTTGTGAGCATGAACTCGACGTGAATATTTACCACGTTTTTTTGGGGTGCCCTGCTGCTCGACGGTTGCGAGCGATTTTTGTAGCGCCGTGGCGCGCAATGGGTTTAGCAGGCAGCGAAGTCGAGGGGCATGCTTCAGTCTGACATTACCAGGGGTGCCGGTGCAACTCTGGGAGGAGATGGCCCAACACCGATTAACAATGACGGGGACACCCGGCGACTTGGAGAGCTGCATCACGGCAATGGCAGAAGGATACTGGCGCTTGGGAGCTGCATTATACTTCCAGGCGGTGTGGCGGTGGCGGGTCGCTCACTTTGAGGAGACCAACAATGTCTCGGAGCAGCGACATACACACTGCTGTTCTCCAACCGGTTACGGCAGGGATATCACGCCATTCCCTGGTATATGAACCCGTTCGGGCGGAGCGGCGGCAGCGGCGGCGCGCATCACACAGCGAGCATTGATGAAACCATGGGAGGGAGTGCACCGCGAGGTGCGGACACAGTCACTCGGCAGGTATATACTGTTCTTCGACGGAGGCTCACGCGGCAATCCTGGACCTGGGGGTGGTCATACGACTCACGCTGGAGGATGGAGGCCCGTATCAAATAGTATGGGCAGCAAGCATGTCATATGCCACAACGACAACTACGAACAACATCGCTGGAAACCTTGGGCTAGTTGCAGGACTTATAGCGTGCCGGCGACACGGGTTCTCACCGGTACACGTGGTTGGGGACAGCGCAATGATCGTCAACCAACAGCGGGCCCGGAAACCGCCGAAGGCTGCCCACCTGGCTCCGCTTTACTGGCGAAGCCGTAGACAGGCAGCGGGGGTCAAGGTGCTATCGTGGCAGCACCACCTGCGGCAGCACAACAAGATGGCAGACTACTTGGCGAATTTGGCGATGGATACACAGCGCAGCATTCAAGTGCAACTCGATCAAGAATTGCTGAAACAAGGAAAATGGGTTAAAATGGCAAGCCTTGCGGGGCAAGATATTGGGCACTGGCTGCTCAATAACACGGAAGTGGACGCATCGGAGTTCACGGTCGTCACGCCTTAGGGAATGACGACGGCTCCAGTCAAGGCTATTAGGTCGGGGCGGGGGCGAAGCTGTAGGCTGATACAGAGGCAACCTACGGGACGGACATAGGAAGTCGTTAGTGACTAGAACTAAGTGACATCAATGTACCTCACTGCAAAACAAAACGAAACGAAACAGCGTGGAGTGAGGAGCACGGGCGCTATCCCGACCGATATACCGGTATTTTGGTGTCAGTCTAAAAGACGCGTTCGGACTTGAGCGATGGGAATCGCACACGAGATGGCACGAACCAACTGGGCGAGCTGGTGGAAGCAAGATGGATGTCCTCAGTTCGTTGTCGCTATTGAGGTGGATGTCATCGCTTCGCAGTCAATAATGGTGTGGACATACAGACTGGGCGATGGCTTCGGAAGCGAGATTGATGTTTTCCGTTTGCCATCGACGAGGGGTGCCGCAGACATTTAATAAACGGCGCTAGGTGACGTTTTGGTCGACCATGAACGGTGGAGAAGCGGTGGCACCGGAGGTTTCCTCGCAGGATCGGTTGCGGCAGATGGACAGGGAAAGAGCGAAAAGGAAGAGAGCCGCTGAAACTTCGGGCGAGCGTAGTCACCGCTTAGAAAGAGAGCGTGCTCGTCGGACTTCAAAGAGAGCGGGTGAAACATCTCCGGAGCGACAACAGAGACATAAGAAGGAGCGAGAGCGGCGGGCAAAGAAGAAGGCGGAGGAGACATCACCGGAGCGTCGACAGCGTGTTGAGCGGGAGCGGGCTCGGGTGAGAAAAGAAAACTGAGGGAACTCCGCAAGAGAGAGTGGCTCGTCTCGAAAAGGAACGCGGGTGGCGTGTGAAACAAAAAGCACGAGCTAAACACCACCACAGGGATGTTCAGCATCAAGGCGACAATATACTACACGAGCTGACTGAGCGGGCGTTAACGAGTCCTGAGTTCACTGAAGAAGAAATCCAAAGTATGAGTGCTGGTCAGAGGTTTACCAGCGATCCTCGTCTCGCCCTCGAGTTGCTTCAGTGAATCGCACTTAGCGACTTTGGTGACCGCTCACTCTTAACTTGCTCTAACGTGCGAAGACCTCACCCTCGCCTTCACCACCATAACCGCGCCCGCCCCATACGACTTCCAGATCGAGACCAGCGCCGACGCCCGCTTCCCCGCCGAGAAGGGCCGCTACCACATCTATTTCGCCTATGCGTGTCCATTCGCCTGCCGCGCACTGGCAGCCCGCAACTTGCTGGGGCTGCAAGACGTCATCGGCCTCTCTGTGGCGCACCCCATCTATCAAAAGACCAAGCCCAACGACGACAGTGACGAGCACAAGGGATGGACCTTCGTGGACCCCGAGACGTCCCCCACCATGCTGGGAGCCAACAGCCAGACGTACCTCACGGCTGGCTGCATCCCCGACACCATCAACCACGCCACCTTCGTGTGTGACCTGTACGAGCGGGTGGACCCGGCACCGCGCACCTTCTCGGTGCCCGTGCTCTGGGACAAGAAGACGCACACCATCGTGTCGGAGCAGTCGGGCGGAATCCTGCGCACGCTCGACTCGGGCTTCCGTCAGCTCGTGCCTTCCAGTGTGCGGCTGTACCCAGAGGAGCTGCGTGCCGAGATCGGCGCAGCCAACGACGGCATCGTGTCGGACGTGACCACGAACTTCTTCGGGAGGGTGTTCGCGCCTACGCCCGAGGCCGCTGCCGAGAAGGAGGCGAAGACCTTCGAGGCGCTGGCCAAGCTGGACGAGCTGCTGGCCAAGAGGCGCTTCCTGGTGGGCCACGGCGTCACGGAGGCCGACGTTCGCCTCTTCCACACGCTCATCCGTATCGACGTTCGCAGTGCGAAGACGGACGCCAAGAACCGGACGGACTTCCCATATCCCATTTGGTCTCCTATTTGAGCATTTTCACTTACCTGCCGATCCTTGAAAAGTATGTAGCGAGACGGCAAGCACTGTATGGCGACACACTTCGTTCCAACGACCAAGTAGGAAACGAAGGTGTTTTAGTCGACCCACGTAAATCGAAAGTAAAATCTGGACCTGCGAAACCACGAAAACGACGTAAGCTCTCACAATTTTGTAGTAACGCAATCGAGCTCGTACCGGAATGATTGAGGGAGGTTAGCGTCGTATAGACGACCCAAGACAACATCCTGGTGAATACAGCTCCCCACTGATAGACCAGCACAAAGGCCACCAGATGAATGGCGGACATTCCGAGCTAGCGACTGAGAAGGAGGCACATGATGCAAAACGAGAGACTCTTGAGCAGGCAGTAGACCATGACGTCGAGAATTGTGTTGTTGAGGTTGTCAGGGGGTGATCGCTCCAGATAACTGTAGTATTGCCGATTCCAACATTCCACAGTCAGCTTCGATCTTTCAGTCGAACCGTGCAACTCAACGCAATGTAAATCGCTGGCACTATTGTTTGACGAGGAGGAAGAACTCTGCCGCGAACAGGACTCGAGCTGACTTCACCGCAAGTTTCTTCTGGTCTTTCTTGGATAACAGGGAGAGTGCCTCCAAAGGTGAAGGGGTCGTTGCAACTGCGGTCGAAACTGGCTGTTGGTCCGATACGCCATGGCCATTAGTGCTGTGTTTCAACATGCTAACCGAAGGACCCAATGTTGGATGGATTCGGGATGTGTGCTGCGACATTGGTGAAAGCTTTCGCCCGGTAGAAGTCTCACTAGCTCCAGAGAGAATTGGTACCACGGAGGACAACTTCAGATTGCTGGAAGGAAAAGCTCTCGGTTCTACCTCGTTGGTGACCGTTTCGACTTAAAACAATGGCACAAAACCTGTTTGAACGATGCGTACTGGTCGTGAGGGATAGCTGATTCATTCCCCGCATCATTTTGTCAATGTCGCTGACTGCCACCTTGGGACTGAACAATATACCGCCATGGTGGAGGTTAGCTTGCCTGAATTCCGCAACGCGACGGACATGAACAGCGCCGAGAAGACCTCCAGGTTGCAGATCACGACCTCAGCTTTCACGTCGTGGCGGTCGCCTATCAGCCAGCACATGACATTTCGGCCGGTCATCTTGATAAGAGGGAGTAGACCAACGTAGAAAACCTGGCTGATCGAGCCCATATTGTTGAAGCCAAAGATGTGGGTGGGGTACAGCACCACCGACACAGTCAGCCAACCTATGATGAACCAACATCGCATAAATCGCCATAGCAGAGCGCGATCCTGTCGAAGCTGCGAAACGTAAAGGCCTACAGTACCGTTGGTGGAATGATGACTAGCAACCAACAACGGCGTCAGCGAAAACGGCGGAGCAGCCGCAACTTCAGCGAAGGTTACTGAAAACCAGAAACTTCTCAATGATACGCTGTGAGACCGCAACTACACGTTCAAAGCGTTCAAATCTGGTTTTACGAGAAGCGCTACTCAACGGAGAAAGTTTACCAGACGACGAACGTTGCGAAGAACCCCAAGCACGTCGACATGTACCAGGAGTATAAAGTGGGATTCAATGATCTCAGTAAAGGGACCTACACCAGTTAGTTGTCTGCACAGGAAGAACGCGAGAATTGCGGCAGACACAGGTAGGATGGAGCCATTTCAGACTGTGCAAATAAACTTTTTTTGTAGAAGCATTGGAACTTACGCGTCTGACGTTGATGGATCCACAGCATGTGGGGTTGTTATCGCTATACTACAGTCGGACTATAAGTGTATCGTGGTTAGTGAGGGATTAAACCTGATGCAATCTGAGTGATGGCGAAGTGGGGACAGGATTGGCTACGAAATCAGTGCTTCCTAAAATAATATTTAATTGTAGGGAGACAACATAGCGAAATAAATGATGTTATCAAGCAGCACGATGATGGAAATACATTATGGCATTCTTTAGTCTATAATGGGGTCTCTAGTCTCTGTTGTATTATTGACCAAAATGTTAAAATGGTGCAGCTGTCATTGGGTAAAAAATAAGTTTCAGGTTCCGTGAGAATAAATAATGCACATAGCTTCTCAAGCTCTGGAAATTACCATATATTTTTAGAAAAGCACTGTACGAAATACTACTACAGTAGTAGCTGGGAGATGCAACCAGGCATCATAGCAAATCTACGATAGCACAAGAAAATGTAGGATAGTAGGTCGTCATTGTGAGGCGCCCGAACACCTTACGAAGCGTGACGGTCAGTGCAAAAGCAACATCGCTATCGAATCAATAAAATTGATATCCAACATCGAAAACTTTCTACTTGATCCGGCTTGAGCTGAGCTATCAGTTAAGTTTAACTACCCACAACAAACTTACGGAAGACCGGCACGGTTGTGGGACGCGTCGTAGTCCACAAACGGACCTTCCGCAGCGAAGAGTGGCGCCCTGTTCATCATGCCGATTCTGAGATGGTCCCAATTCACCGTGCTCTTGAGCCCCGGCAGCTGATACAGCTCGCGCACGTACTGCTGCACGTTCGGGAAGTCCGTCAGGTGCTTGGCGTCCGTCTTCGCACTGTACACGTCGATACGGATGAGCGTGTGGAAGAGGCGAACGTCGGCCTCCGTGACGCCGTGGCCCACCAGGAAGCGCCTCTTGGCCAGCAGCTCGTCCAGCTTGGCCAGCGCCTCGAAGGTCTTCGCCTCCTTCTCGGCAGCGGCCTCGGGCGTAGGCGCGAACACCCTCCCGAAGAAGTTCGTGGTCACGTCCGACACGATGCCGTCGTTGGCTGCGCCGATCTCGGCACGCAGCTCCTCTGGGTACAGCCGCACACTGGAAGGCACGAGCTGACGGAAGCCCGAGTCGAGCGTGCGCAGGATTCCGCCCGACTGCTCCGACACGATGGTGTGCGTCTTCTTGTCCCAGAGCACGGGCACCGAGAAGGTGCGCGGTGCCGGGTCCACCCGCTCGTACAGGTCACACACGAAGGTGGCGTGGTTGATGGTGTCGGGGATGCAGCCAGCCGTGAGGTACGTCTGGCTGTTGGCTCCCAGCATGGTGGGGGACGTCTCGGGGTCCACGAAGGTCCATCCCTTGTGCTCGTCACTGTCGTCGTTGGGCTTGGTCTTTTGATAGATGGGGTGCGCCACAGAGAGGCCGATGACGTCTTGCAGCCCCAGCAAGTTGCGGGCTGCCAGTGCGCGGCAGGCGAATGGACACGCATAGGCGACGTAGAGGTGGTAGCGGCCCTTTTCGGCGGGGAAGCGGGCGTCGGCGCTGGTCTCGATCTGGAAGTCGTACGGGGCGGGCGCGGTTATGGTGGTGAAGGCAAGGGTGAGGTCTTCGCACGTTAGAGCAAGTTGAAGAGTGAGCGGTCACCAAAGTCGCTAGTGTGATTCACTGAAGCAACTCGTCTTCTTCCAGTTGCAGTCCACATGTAGTAACAGTAACTCGGTTCTGTCTTCTGTGTTACTACAGTAATAGTACTATAGTACTGTCGAACTACTGGCTGTCGACTACTGAAATGGCTATGATCAACGAGCTACAAAATGACTATATCGACCAGCTTGACACTGCTTGAGTTTCTTCATCGTCGACGACCGCTGCGCTTCTAGCCAACATCTCCATCAACTTGATCTCGCTCCGGTTGCGCTTCGTAATGCCTTGCTTCTCGGCTCGCTCGTTGGCGTGCGAAGCGGGCTCATCACGAGGTTTCCGGTCGACTTTTGGGGCGCCGCTGAAGCACTGCGAGAAAGGTAGACACGGGCGAGCGTGTCGATGGAAGGGGAAAGTGGCCTGTCCTTCTCAAAAAAACACTAGCAAATGGCGACATGCTTGCAGAGGCCTTGGACCAGCACACGTTGAAATCAAGACGCGCCGTCTGCCGTCAATTTGTTCTTTGCATGATTGCCGCCCGCTTCGGCCAGTCCGCGTTCTTCTCCTTTCATCGGCTACAGAAATTGTAACAGACAACTAGCAATAGCATCGGACTCGCCACTTCAATTTGACCATACCGCACGTTGCCAGGGTTGAAGCGTCTTGAGCGCAGATGAAGCATTGATCCACGGCTGCCAGCTCCAGGTCGATGCAGTCGGCAGATGCGCACTTCATCGGAAGCGTTGGTGTCGGCTTGGGCGGTAAGGTGATGATCAGGCTGTCGGGTGCGGGCTCCAACGGAAATTGCAATGTGAAAGCTTCAATCCACAAGCGGCAACCTGCACCCGATGCTAGCCAGCTTTCAGCCTTAACGTGCGAGGGAGAAGACGACGTGAATCACGGAAATCTCCCAAATGTTGAGCAAGTAGGCGCCAAATGCTTTCAGATTGTCAGCCAGAGCGGTGGTCTAAAGTGCCGACCGTCAGGTCCGCTTCTGGACTCTGGCAGTAGTTCAACAGTACTATCGGAGCGACAGGGCAAACTACTGGTTACTACAGTAACAGTAGTTTGAGAATTGCGCTAACTACTGGTTACTGTAGTAACAGTAAAAGTACTATAGTACTGGTTTGTAATGGCGACTCGAGTTACTGCCGATCCCTGCTCGTGGACCAAGAAGATCCCAGCTGCATGGCATGAACGTAAAAATGGTTCAGTGTGAAATGACACGAGGTGTAGTAGATCAATGGTACTAAAGTACATGTACGTGTACTCGGTAACGAACTTGATCGGTAATCTTTTGATTATCACTCGATTGAGGACATTCATCCCCGCGCAATCTTCCTTTGTATTTTTTGTACATGTACATAGCTCACTTCGCTTCCAAACTGCGTTTACTAATCGGCGATTAGTAAATGCATTACGTACTTGCATGCCTCTAGTCTTTTCACGACTCGCCGCCAAAGCTTGTTGCAGTTGTCTTGGATCACTTTCAAAAACGCTTCAAGCTCCACACCTTCTGCGAGCCCCGCCACCAAGTTTTCTTTTTTGCGACCATGGCCGACACCAAGAAGACCGTTCTCATTACGGGTAGTACGCGCGGCATCGGCCTCGCTCTGGCCGAGCAGTACACCAAGGCCGGCTGGAACATCATTGGCTCGGCTCGGACCAACAGCAACACGGACCAGGTAGTACTGGACTCTACCCACTATTCCAAGAAGTGATCGTACGACAAGAAGCTAACACGTTTTGCCTCAACAGCTCGCGGCGCTTTCGCCCTGGAAGATCGTGACGCTGGACACGGCTGACGAAGCTTCCGTGCTCGACGCAGCTCGCCAGCTTCAAGGTGTACCGGTCGACCTCCTCATCAACAACGCCGGCTTGGGGCTGCGTGACGACTTCAAGTCGGCGACGAAGGAGGCGTTCATGCGCCAATTCGAGGTGAACGCTGTGGGTCCGTTCCTGTTGACCCGTGCGCTGCTGCCGAACTTGCAGCTGGCGGCCAAGACGCGTGGCTCTGCCTGGGTCGCGCAGGTTTCGTCGCTCTTGGGCAGCATTGGCAGCAACACGACCGAGTCCGCCGATTTTTTCAGCAGCGTCTTCGCGTACGCCCCCTCCAAGGCCGCGCTCAACATGGTCACCCGCTCGATGTCGGTCGCTCTTCGTGGGGATAAGATCGGCTTCGTGATGCTCAATCCGGGGTACGTGGCCACCGACATGACCGATAACCAAGGGTATCTCAAGCCTTCGGAATCGGCGGAGAGCATGGCAAACATTGTGGCGAAGCTGCAGCTGGAGGACACGGGGAAGTTCCTGAACGCAGACAAGCAAAACCCAGCTTTTGAGCTGCCATGGTAAGCAAACTAGCCTCGAATTGCGGCCCCTCCTGGTATGCATCAGGATGGAGATCGCTTTAGCTAGCGGTGATCGATACTTAAGTATCGAAACTAGGTCGTCTGCGACTTACACTGGGAATACATTTTGTTAATTGCTGGTCACCAATTAGGGATATCGTTTGTTGTAGGTATGCATGTAGTGAGTACATGACCGCTTGGGTAATGAGTTTCCTGCCGGTGTTCCACTTCGTACTGCCCATCGAGGTCCTGCACCGGGTAGGTGGGAGAAAATTGGGCGTGACGCAGACCTTTGGGGTCCGGCCCAGCTTAGCGTTGGAGAAAAGAACATCGCCTGCAATGTGCATCAATCTCGTACCCGACGTAGCCCACCGATCGACAGTCGTTGCCGCCATAGCCATCACCTCCGCCCTTAAATCAGGTACTGCTAGTCCGCCACCCATTCGATCAAGTGCAGCAATATCCGCATCAATTCACGCCCTTGCTCCTGCCACCTCCTCCGCGAACACCGCATGCCAAACATAGTTCCTTATTTTCCGAGCAAAACGGTTACCGTCCCAACCGAGGGCCACGCGTGTTAGGTCAGTTTAGGGATGATCACCGCCGCCGCGATCCAGCTGCGCTGATCCACGGTAGTCGCCTTGCGGCATGCCAGTGCGAGACGTACGCGAAGCTGAGCATCCGCCACCTCCCACGTTCTGGCCGGCGTCACCCCACTTCCCACCTGGATGCCCAGGTATCGCCCAGCGACCGTATGTTCCTGATAAGCCAGCGGGGGCGGGAGCGAGGCCCGAAGTGGAGGCCCCTCCGGTCCCAATGCAATGACAATTGTCTTGCCTTCATTTAGCTGCAGGCCGGAGGCCTGGCCAAATAATGTATTGATACTGCGCATGTGGCGCACATTTTCGGGCGAGCTGAGGTAAACCGCCGTGTCGTCGGCGTAACCCGCCACTCGTAATTCCAGAGTGCCTGCCTGCGATTGTACCACAACGCCTTTGATGTTCTCATCCAAGTCCAGTCAAGGATAACGGGGCTCCAACGCTAGAATAAATAACAATGGCACGAGCGGACAGCCTTGGCGGATGCCACTCGTTACTGCAATCCGCCGCGACTTGCTGCCGTTGGCCAGGAACTGCACGTGCGTGCCCTCGTGTAGTTTCCACACAGCTTGCACGAACTTTTCCGGGTAGCCATGTTGTCTGAGAATGCTGATCATGTATTGTCTGTCCAGCGAGTCGTACGCCTTGCGGAAGTCGAGGAGCATTGCCAATGCCTCCCTTTGCTCGGGCCCGCAAGCACCATGCGCTGTGCTGCTTCGAACAAATGCAGAGTTTCGTGGATCGTGCGCCCTGGAACAAAGCCGTTCTGGTTCGGATGAATCCGTTCTGCTAATGTTGGGCTCACCCGTGTTGCAAGAATCCGTGTGAGCACTTTGTAGTCGGTGTTCAGTAGTGCGAGCGGGCGGAAATTGAGAGCGTTGTGTTGATTGCCTCCTTCTTGAGGCAAAATATATCCGCATCAAGAAAGGAGGCTGGAAACGTGCCTGCCTCGTACCAAACGTCCAGAAGTAGCGTAAGGACCGGCACCAGCTCCTCTGCAAATGCTCTGTACCAGTCGTTCCCCAATTTGTCCGGCCCAGTGGCTTTCCCGAGCTTACAAGCATTGATGGCCGCGCGTACTTCCAGTTCAGTAATCGGAGCTGCCACTGCAGTTTGCGTTGGTGAAGGGTCCCGCTGTTTCTCCATCCACGCCGTGACCTCCTCGACTTTGCTCAACAGAGCCGCTGGCTGTTGGAGTATCGGCGTCCAGGCGTCACCGAACGTGTCCCCCCTTTAGCATGCGGCCCGCGTACCGGGGCTCCTTCCACCGGGTCAAGTCTTCGAATTGTGTTATCCTGAAACTTGGCGGAGACGAGGCGGAACATGGTCCGGGTGGTTTTGCCTGCCCAGTGTCCTCCGTCCCGGAAGAGCCGCCGTGTTCTCAGTTCGGCTAGCTCTCGCTTGCAATCGGAGATCGCCCTCCCGAGGCGCGCGGACCGGTTGGGCCCTCCGACGTCATCTAGGGACAGCGCGGCTAGTAAGTCAGTTATCGACGCCACCGTCCCCTTGATTCCGCACTCCTCCTCCAGGTGACGATATTGTTGTTTTAACAAGCGCTTGAGCTTCTGCTGGAGCCCCCCTTTGACCGCTTGCCGGCGCTCTTTCTTGGCTCTTAAAGTAGCCTTGACTACAGCAACCTTGAATTCTTCCCAGACAACCGCCCACTCGTCCGGAGATTTAGTTTCTCCCGTCAGTCGGTCGTGCAGATCTCTAATGAGCTGCTGCGTAAGCTGGCGGACTGCCGCCTCATCATACTTCGGAACCGGGAAGACTCGAGCGGGTTTGCGTATTCGAACCGGATCTGTGGGCGAGACCAGATGCATCTTGACACCTTGTGATCCGACCTGGCCCCCGCGTCGTAAGTTTCGCTGCTAGCCACCCATTCCAGCACGGGGGAAGAGACGTACCAACGATCAAGTCGAGAAGAAGCTTGCTCCTTGCCCGGTGTCGTGTAGAAATAAGTATGTGTGCTGCGTTGGTGCCGCACGAGAGTCTCTTCTGTCCAGTTGGAAGGCCTGCCGAGAGCAACGGGGTCAATGAGCCCCCAGTGCGCAATTACCTCATGTAGCGCCGCAGAAAAATGTGAGGATGTATGCCGACTGTGACTCCTGTCCGCCACCGCGACCATCGTGCAGTTGAAATCACCGCCCACCCCTACCCGTGCCCCCACAGGGAAGCGCATGCTGATAAGACGCCGATAGAACTGTTCACGTCTGGCTGGAGATGTGGCGCATAGACGTTGACGACGATCAGCTGCAATCCCTCATGCTCCCCGGAGACTGCCATAAAGTGCGGTGTCCATTCCGCGGCAGCGTAAGGTTGCACCTTGGTGAAGCCGCCGTAAGGGTCGACAAGAATGCCAGCCCCGCCCCGTTTGTCCTCGGCAGGCGACCAAAATGACAGACGCTGTGACCCATTGCCCTGCCTGAAGCCCCAATGTTTGGCATGACATCGCTCCATGCTGCGCACCTCAGACGCGGCGACGTGGGTTTTCTTGAAGGAGCACAACGTCCTGCCGGCTGTGAGTATCGGTTGTTTTGAACGACTGGAACCACGCTGCCTGGCCCGCGTCGGAAGTGCCAAATCCATTGACGTTCTGAGTGATCATACCGAAGGTCTGCTCATCTGTGTGCAGTGCCGTGGCCTGCTCCCTGGTATGCCGCCCACGGCCCCGTTCTCTCTCCTGGCGTCGTCGCCGGTTCTTTAGCCTTTGCTTCTCCTGTTTGAAACTCGACTCCGACTGTCTTAGCTCTCAGTCTCCCCGATGGAGTTGAAGAAGTCCGGAATCAGAGTTTGTTTACCCGGTGTTGCTACAGCCGTGCCTGCGTTCTGTTAAGCATGGCTGAATGTCCTCCTTTTCTTGCGCGGAGAGGATGCCCGATGAGACGCTGTCGTCCCCTCAGACTCCGCGGACTCCGTAGAGCCTTTAATTGCAAGTGGAAGCACCTGATGGTGGTCCATCAGGAGATTCCGTTAGCATCCCCTCACAGCCATTCGGCATGAGGGTAGCCGCCCCACGCCAGTCTGAATGAGCCACAATGCCTGCGCTAAGCTGCCTGATCGACGCGAAGTGCCGACACCATAGCTCCCTTGCTTCGTGCGGAGCGCGCCCCATAGGTGTGCGATGCCAGTCCGCCACCACATAAGGCAACAAGTGCAGGACGCGCCACTCGTCCGTCGGGATGTCCGATGGACTGGGCCGTCCATAAGGAGCAGCCAGCCAGGTTTGTAGACGCTCCCACCTCTCCGGCGCATGGGCCAGTGAGTATGCCGTGGCAGTGGGCAGCTCCGGTACCATACAATCATCGTGCCATTGTGCGCAAAATTCCCGAGCAGCATTCTTTTGCGTCGTATCCGCCGCGATCCGGAGTAGCGCGTACATCTGCTCGCAGAAACCTCCGCCGCTCCCCACGCCATGAGTTTGCTCAACGGCCAGCGTTTCGCTTCCAGTTCCGGATACGGGAGGTAAGCGAAGAGATGCCTCATCGCTACGTAGTTATCCAATAGCCAGTAATGCAACTCTTCGATTTGAGCGTTCCGTTTGCGTGTGGCAGGAATACCAAGGTGGTCGCGAAAACATTGCTCCATCGCATGAAAGCCTCCCTGTTCTCGGCTTGCATCAGGTCGAATAGAGGAGAGTTGGATGGCCCCAAGTGGGAGGTATCCGGGTCCGCTAATATTCGTTGGTACACCAATGAGACAGCGGTGCCACTGGCCGAGCGAGTGTACCGAGCCGGAGGCCTGTGAGTCTGATCTTCTTCCCATCGGCCTGCGTCAAGTCCGCAGCATACCCGCCCGCTCCATACGCAGCATGCAGGAGACTTTCCTCAGCCTTAAGGAGGTCCTCGAGATCGTCAACCAGAACCTTCTGATCCAGTGTTGGTAGCCCGCGCCTTGCATGAACGATGTCAATTCTGTCCCGTGTGGGAATTATTTTGACGATGAGCGAGTTGACCGAAGGCGAGTCCTCAAGCACATTCAGGCGAGTAAGATCCGCACGCCGCCTCCGCTGCGGAGAGCTGGTTAATCGTAGCCTTCCATTCGTACGTGTCTGGGAGACTAGCTGCGTAAGCCGGATCTCCTTACGCCTGCCATTTTGGCCAGAGTTCTCCGTGACCCACTCCGTAGAAGTGACTCTCTTGACGCTTGAGAACCAAGAAAGTAGGAGTGACATGCAGCGCAAAGCAGCTACGCAGATAGTCCGCTGCGTCCCTGTCGGACAAAGCTTCGACATATCCACTCTCATGATCAGATCCGTCATCAAGCCGGTAGTCCTTGTACAGATACCGTTGGATGTGTGTATCCTTCGAAGCCCGTGCATCCAGGACCAGCAAAGGCTCCCTCAAATACTGCGCCATCGCCCTCAATTCATGAGGCCCGCCCAATACTGAACTGGCTGCCACGTATCAACCACCGGTCCACGCGCCTGCGCATAATGAGCAAAACGGCCTGCGGTGGCCGCTGCAACTGATGTATGCCGCGCCTGGTGCGGGATATCTTCTGCATCGCAGCTAGAGGATCCGCCAGTCCCAACGCGACATCATGGCGCAAATTGGCCATCATGCACGCGTATATAGTCGACTTCATCTGCATGGTCTGTTTTACCGTGGATCCCAAGTTGTCCAGTGTGCCGCGGTCATGGTTCTTTGTCGATGCATAAAGAGCAAGGAAAGCGCAGTGGCCATTTGCCGCTACCTTCACCTCGTGGCCGTTGAAGCTCTTCAGCCAGAGACCGGTCACTCCACGCTGTTGGGCTGTGCTGTAAGCACTTC
Source organism: Phytophthora crassamura (assembly GCA_033557995.1). Lineage (NCBI taxonomy): Eukaryota > Oomycota > Peronosporomycetes > Peronosporales > Peronosporaceae > Phytophthora > Phytophthora crassamura. The sequence goes on along the minus strand of JAUCED010000003.1, from coordinate 2,723,672 downwards.
GTTGCTTCCTATCCCAGTACCGTAATATCAGTGTTAAGTGTCACCCTTTGTTAATTGTCACCCTCCCAAATTGCCCAATCAGCAACCTGAAAACTGCCAGCACTGGATTTTGTGTTAATTGCACCCCTTATAAAACCTCAGCCGTTCAGCGTGCCGCCACTTAAGAAACCTCCGCCTCGCACTTCCAGCACGGCGATGCGCATTCCAGTCAAGGGCAAGAACAGAAAGCCGATCAAGTTCAAGAACACATCATAGACGTTCGAGTTCAAATCTGCCGTCCTCGCTTACTACGACACGCACTCCATGCCTGCAGTTGTAGCGGCCTTTTGGCCTGGAATAGAGCCCCGTAACCGCGCTTACGCCACCAAGAAGCGGGTGGTCTTGCGGTGGAGACAGAGCCGCTCTCGCGTCGACGCACTTGCGGCCAGCGCCAAGACGGCCAAGTTGAAGCGATACAGCGAGCTCGGCTCAGCGAAGACGCTTTCCGACGACGTCGAGCTCGACATCTTCTAATGGCTCGTCGCCGTGCGGCGAAACGGCGTGCCCGTGTCGGCCACGATGCTGCAGCAGGAGGCGCTCGAGATCGCCAGCATGTACGATGCACCGTCAAGCGCGTTCGCAGCCTCATCGACGTGGATGGCCTCCTACCTCTCGCGCTACAGCCTGGCCCTCAGAGCAAGAACCCGGCAGGGTCAGTCACCCCCTGCAGATTCCGCTGCAGTAGCGGAAGGGTTTGCCGCAACGGTGCGCCGCCGTATAACGGAGGAGGGTATAGTGAAAATCTACAACGCAGACCAAACGGCCGTGTTTTTTGAATACGTGCCTAAACATACTGTTGATCAGCGAGGAGCTAAAACTGTGTGGGTCAAATGCGGTAGTAAAAGCAAAGAGCGGCTTACCGCCATGCTAATGGCGGATAGTACGGGGCGCAAGTACGAGCCGTGGGTCGTATTCAAGATGCGCCCGTCTACTAAAGCGGAGACGCGGGAGGAGAACACGCGTCTAAGGCACGGCTTCAGCCGTAAACTGTGGCCAAGCATTCAAAAGCTCCAGGAAGAACACGAGATGCCTATATTTACGAACTCAAAAGGCTGGTGGAACTCAGCGTTGTTGATGCGCTTCTTGGAGCACTACTTCGGCGAGCGCGACGACCTCGATGATCCCGTCATGTTGTTGTGGGACGACTTCAGTGCCCATTGGACCGCTGAAGTTGTCAAGTACGCAGCTAGCAAAAATGTTGTACTACAACGTGTACCACCGGGGTACACACACTGCTGCCAGCCCGCCGATATCTCCTGGAACAAGCCATTGAAGGACCGGTTGCGGGCGAGCTGGCAGCAACATCTAAAGGCCGAGACTGCGAGTGTAACGGGGTTACATCAAATAAGTGTGTCACACGAGTTATGTGTTGCACACACCCCTTTAGTTCATATTAGGTCAGTAGGTGACTTGAGAGCCACCCATATGCATTAGACTAGGCTCTACTATGATAGATAGTGAGTCCTATACATTCAGACAACAGGCGGCTCTGCCGCGACTAACAACAATACATGCAGTTCACATTTTGAAGCCTAGAGTTCATTTGCCTTGTTTAAGGTATTACATTTCTCTGGAGTCCTTAATTAGCTATATTAAGGTACTCGTGCAAACTCTCGTATAGAGCTTGCAAGCTATCAATATTACTAGAGACTCTCTGAGTCTGTGTCTTCCTCTGACGCTAAAGCTACAGCAGCCCCGCTGCACTTGGTAGCACTTGTAGTCAATCCGACACCTGAGTCTTACGACTGTCCCTCTGTGAGGATGGAGCAATTTGCCCACTTACCCCCCGAACCAACAGGACGGGCTTAAGAAGCTGATGTCCTTGATCGGCCCGGAAGGTGTGGCCCATCTTGCTTCGCAAGGCCCCGACGCGGTGAACGCGCGTCTGGAGGCGTTTTCTCAGTATGAGAATGCTCTGTTGGAGCACGTCCAGCAGAAGATGACTGCGGCCGCGGCGTCTGTGACGCCTAGGCCTGCATCGGACGATGCTCCACGAGCTAAACCGCTCATGGTGAGCGTCAAGACCTTCGAGGGCAAGGAAGGCGAAAGCCTTTTGCTCTGGATCAGAGAGGTCGAAATGGCCATGGCGTCCGCCATGCTCACGACCGAGCAGCAGCGCGTGGCGCTTGCGATCTCCAAGCTCGGTGGCCGAGTGCGAGAGTGGGCCCTGACGTGTGGCACGTCTGTGGACACTGCGTTCCCTTCTTGGGATCAGCTGAAGACCCAGCTTTCGCGAGTGTTCTCGCCGCCTAACCAGGCGTATCGCGTGAGGTCACGCTTCCTGTCTACCCGTCAGGGTAAGAAGGAATTGTTGGACTTCGTCCAGGAGTTGAGAACTCTTCTCGCCGGCATGGCGGCGGATCCTCTTCCTGAAGTGGTCGCGGTGACCGTCTTCATGGAAGGCCTTCGCACTGGCGTGGCCAGGACGGAAGTCTTCCGTGTTCACCCGACCTCTTTTGAGGAAGCCGTGAACGTGGCGTTGAACGCCGAGTTCAACTTCAAGTCGGCGCGACTTGGTTGGACGGCTTCCCAAGCCAGCTCTTCCGGAGCTTCTGATGCGTCCAATGGCGCAGTGCCTATGGACCTCAGCTAGAGGAAGCCGAAGCTTCAGGCTGCTGAGCAGCGTATCGGCATCCGTCGATGCTATGTGTGCGGCAGCACGCAACACCTGCGTCCGGGTTGCCCGCTGCGCAAGCAGCGCCAGGCTCCGTCGAGCCGAACCTCCGCTTCTGAGCAGAAGCCTGGCTCGTGGCGGGGAAACGCCATGTCCCAGTAGGCGCGGGGCGCCCTGCTGGGGAGGAAGAACTGAGTTCTGTTGAGCCTCAGGGAGGAGGTCGGCAGGGCTTAGCCCCAAAGAGCACCGTGCTCTCTAACAACACGGGACGTGTATGCAAGCCGGGCTTGCTGGTCGTGGAAGCGACCGTGAAGGGCTTTGAGAAGCCATGGACGATCCTTATCGACTCCGGAGCGTCGGGCAACTATGCTCGGCGCTCCACGATGGAAGGAAGTCAGCAGTACGCTGAGGCGCTGAAGGCGCGTTCGAGTGACATCGTAACCGTCCGTCTTGCGACGGGGACCCGTGTCACGGTGCCCAAGGTTCCTGTGAACCTGGGCGTGAAGTTTCTGGACTTCGATAGCGTTGAACGCTGTTTGGTCATCGACCTGGATTCGAAGTACGACCTCATCCTCGGCATGGCATGGCTGGAGCGCCATGAACCATGGACCGACTGGCGGTCGAAGACCTTAGGCGCTACGTGTTTGCCTCCTAGGGGAGCATTGGCGAGTCATGAACCCACCTCTGCTAGGAAGCAAAAGCGCTATTGGCGCGGGCACTGGACCGAGTCGGTCAATGTGCTGGACATTGGAGTGTCCGAGTTAATGGACACTGGCGTCGAAGACGCGAGTCCCGAGCACTGCTTGTGGGCTGGACGTGGAGTGGCACGTAACCCACTGAGTGAGACTCCGAGTGACTGCGAGTCATCACTGCCTGCCGGTAATGGCGGGGTCGACACTGAGTCGAGGCATCTTGGGCGTGGCCCTAGTGATGCGCGTGGAGCGGCACGTAACCCGCTGAGCGATGCTCGTGGCTTGGGCGCAGCATCGCTGCATGCCACTGATGGCGTGGTCGGCTGTGAGCCGAGGCATCAAGGGGAGGACCCTGACGATGCGGGTGGAGTGGCACCTAATCCAATGGGCGAGGGCTGTGAGCGTTTGCGGCTCCACGCCGGCTCAATCAGAGCAGCAAGAGGTGGCGACACCTGACGAGACTTTCAGTCTGAACACGCTGGCCTCTCCGAGGCGTACAGCTTCCGCGAGGAGGCGGCAGCGACGCCAGATGGCGACTGCGAGACGCAAGGCGTCGGTCCTGGTACAGGACGTGTCCGTCGTGGACGATGATAGCGAGCAGCTATACACACTCGTTGATGGAGTGACAGGTGAAGCCGAGGGCAACGTCAGCCTCGAGGCTATTCCGATGGTGGCTGCTCTGCTAGAGCTGAACGAGATGTCCATTCCCGACTTTGGGGATGCCTTAAAGGCTGGCGCGCTCGCCGAAGTGGTCATGATACGACCGGACGAGGAATTGAACGCCTCGTTGCTTATGGATGAAGCTGTCCTTGAGGACACGAAGGAGGCACTCAGTGCGCGAAGTGGATCTTCGATCCTGAAGGACCCATCGGATCCGTTCTATCCTTTGGTTAAGGAGTTCCAGGATGTGGTCTCGAATGACCCGCCCACTGGCTTACCTCCGGATCGAGATGTCCGTCATGAGATTGACTTGGTTCCTGGAACCAAATACTGCGTAACGAGGCAGTGGCCCTTACCGAAGAAGCAGTGCGACGTCATTGACGTGTTCTTCATTGTCAAGCACGCGGCGGGCATGGTGCGTGAGAGCAAGTCTCCGCACTCGACGCCTACGTTCTGTGTCAGAAAGCCTAATGGCAAGTGGCGCATCTTTCATGCTTTCAATAAGCTCAACGCTGCCACCATACCGGCACAGACGCCGATTCCTAGGAAGGATGTTCTGCAGAACAATATGGTTGGCTGCACGATGTACAGTGCGCTCGACTTGGTCGATGGTTATTACCAGTTGCTCATGCGAGCGAGTGACATTCCCCTGACAGCGGTTAGCACTCCGAGCGGTATGATCTGGGAGTGGCTGGTCATGCCCCAAGGGCTGTCGAACGCGCCTGCGACGTTCAATCGTCTGGTGACGCAGCTCTTCAGGCCCCTGCGGGCGTTTGCTCAAACGTACTTCGACGACATCTTCGTCCACAGTCGTGCGGAGCACGGTCGGTCTGACGTGGAGAACCACATTGACCACTTGCGAGCAGTGCATGCGCACCAACAAGCTGTACGCTAACGCATCAAAATGCATCTTCGGCGCTGAAGAAATTCCTTTCTTAGGATGCTTCGTTGGGAAGCGCGGCCTTCGAGCAGATCCTGCTAAGGTTAAGGCCATCGTTGACTGGCCGGTTCCCAAGAACCAAAAGGACTTACGCAAGTGGCTTGGCCTCGCCAACTACTTGCACAAGTGCAGCGCGAATTACGCTGAGATGGCTCGGCCATTGTCCAATTTCCTTAAGAAGGATGAAGACTGGTGTTGGAACACCGAGCATCAAGGTGCCTTCGAGGCAGTCAAGGAAAGTCTCCTTCATGCCCCGATCCTGGCGTTGCCAGACCCTGAACGTCCATTCAGTGTCGTCTGTGACGCATCGGACTTTGCCATCGGCTGCGCACTGCTGCAAGCAGACGCCGAAGGGCGTGAACGCGTGATTGCGTTTGAGTCTCGCCAGCTCAAGGCTGCAGAGAAGAACTATCCAGTTCATGACAAAGAGCTACTTGCGATGAAGATGCTCTCGTCAAGTTCAGGGTTCACCTGCTGGGCTCTAAGCCGTTGTGATCTTCACTGATCATGCGTCACTACGCACTGCGACCCAGTCGCCTCACCTCTCGCAAAGGATGGCCCGTTGGCTGTCCTTCTTCGCGGAGTACAACTTCGAGGTGAAGTACAAGCCTGGCAGGCAGAATGGTCTTGCAGACGCGTTGTCACGGCGACCGGACTATGAGCTTGCTCATGTCACGATGGTGACCTCGTCGGTGACGGACTTGATACGCGCTGCGTATGCGCGAGACGACATGTGTGTCGCCCTGCTGCGTGCTCTTGGGAGCAAGGAGTTTGAAAACTCGGACAAGACATTGTCGGCGCGCTTGCACGCGAGCCTGCACCGTTACTCCGTCGCTGACGGTCTGCTGTACTACAGCACGAGTGCGGAGGACACTCCTCGAGTCGTGGTTCCTCATGATGAGGATTTGAAGTATCATATCCTCAACGAGGCGCATGATACACCGCTTGGCGGCCACCTCGGTCGCGAGAAGACCTACAGCTCTGTGAGCCGGACCTATTGGTGGCCCAAGCTGTACAAGTGGACGAGCACGTACGTGCGCACGTGTGAGACGTGTCAGCGGGTGAAGCCCTCACCGCATGCGGCCGCGCCGCTGGCAAGCTTGCCTGTACCCTCTGGGTGTTGGGAGTCCATGAGTTTGGACTTTGTGTTTGGCCTTCCAAAGGACTCGGAAGGTAACACGGGCATCGTGGTCTTCGTTGACCGTCTGAGCAAGATGGCACATCTAGCGGCTGTGCCGGACACCGTGGACGGTGAAGGGACAGCGAAGCTGTTTCTCGATCGGATCTTCCGCCAACACGGGCTGCCCGCACCGATTGTCTCTGATCGAGACCCCCGCTTCACTGGGAAGTTTTGGGACGCTGTCTTTAAGGTGCTTGGCACCAAGTTGGACATGTCCACAGCGGACCATCCGCAGACCGACGGTCAGACTGAGCGCGTGAATCGCGTTGTCGAAGACGTTCTCCGTAGCATTTGCGCTGAAACGCCGAAGCGTTGGAGCGCTATGCTTCCACTCGCCGAGTTTGCGTTGAACAACGCTGTGCATGCCTCCACGGGCTACACTCCGTTCTACGTGAACGGCCTCACTCACCCGCGCGTCCCGCTGACACTGCCACTCCGTGGTCCTGGGCTTGGTGGGGGAGAGATAGCCGATCGGCTTGCTGATGTCAGCCCACTCACTGTTCGTAAACAGGTTAACGAGTTCCTGTCAACGCGTCTAAGTGTCCTTCGACACGTGCGTGACACTATGGCTGAAAGCCAAGACAAGCAAAAGGAACAAGCGGATGCTAAAGGCAGAGGCAATGTTGCAAGTTATGAGGTCGGGGACCTAGTGTTGCTTAACGCTAAAAACCTACCTACACATGCAGTGTCCGCGGTCTTCAAGACCAAACTGAGGCCACGCTTCGTGGGACCGTTCAAGGTCGTGGCCAAGAAGGGCCTGACGTACACGCTCAATCTTCCGCAGAAGATGCGTACGCACCCCGTGTTCTACGTTGGCTTGCTCAAGCCGTACCGGGACCCGGCCCAAGTGGGTTCCCAGGCGCTGGCGCCTGCGGTGGCTGCACCAATCCGGGCTGTTGCAGCCGAACTAGCAGATCAAGCTGACCGTCCAGTCGGGCCAACCCTTGCTCAAGGCGAGCAAAGCCTTGTTCAAGGCGATCCAGCCGCTGAGTCGCAGACTGAGGACCCTCGATCCAAGCCACACGCTCTTGGAGCTCGCGAATCTCATTCGCTTGATGGTCGTAGTCGCCTCCAGCTCGTTCGAGCATCCGCTGATGACGAGCAACGTCACAGCGCAAGGTGCTCACCGAGTCCCGGACTTGCTCGAACTCCTGGAGCCGGACCGGCCCCTCCTCCACAGGCAGCGGCTCGGCCACCTCCGGCATTGCTCGACGAGCAAGGGAACCGCCACTTTCATGTGGAGCGTATCCTAAAGCGTCGTCGACGCGGCGCTCATAACCAATATTTGGTGAAGTGGCGTGGGTACCCGCACACAGAGAACTCGTGGGAGTTTGAGGTACCCTCCGGCAAGACTGCCCTGACGTCGTGGACGCTTTTGATCGCCGCGATCGAAGGCGCTCTGCGAGCCCGCGACCGCGAAGTCGGTCGCCTCACGCTTCCCGCCGCTAGGCAGGGGAGCTGAGGGATCATACGCTGAGCTCAAGCGTTGATCCCGGGCTGCTGCAGCCGTCGACTCACCTTGGTGAGTTCCTGCAGCGCTCTTAAGAGCAGATGAGCCGAGTCCGAGGGACTGTAGCGACTTGGAGGCGGCCGCCTGACGTTTCGTCTTCAACTTCGCAAAATCGAAGCGAAGCCGGCGCTCTAAGCGCACATCAGCTTCGTCGAAGCTAGATCGGAGAGCCTCCAGCGAAGAGAGACGGCGGGTTCGATGAACCCAGTTCGTGAATTGGGCGTCGTCTTCGTGGAGGAGCTCTCCCGGACCGAGCACCACCGGAATAGTCCGCATCGCGGGGACCGAAGCCCCACGGGCTTGATCGGACAGGCGAGTCCCATACTCCTGCGGAGTGGTGTGCTGCGGCGTCAGAAGCCTCTCTCGGAGAGCAGTACGAGTAGCGACCTGGTCGCTGGTACTGGCCGCCGGCCCGATTCGCCAACTCTGCAATGGCCCCGAGCCAAACTGCTTCAACACGAGTTATGTGATGCACACACCCCTTTAGTTCATATTAGGTCAGTAGGTGACTTGAGAGCCACCCATATGCATTAGACTAGGCTCTACTATGATAGATAGTGAGTCCTATACATTCAGACAACAGGCGGCTCTGCCGCGACTAACAACATACATGCAGTTCACATTTTGAAGCCTAGAGTTCATTTGTCTTGTTTAAGCTATTACATTTCTCTGGAGTCCTTAGTTAGCTATATTAAGGTACTCGTGCAAACTCTCGTATAGAGTTTGCAAGCTATCAATACTACTAGAGACTCTCTGAGTCTGTGTCTTCCTCTGACGCTAAAGCTACGGCAGCCCCGCTGCAGCGAGGCTTTTAGCTTCCGAAGGAAACAAGGTTCGTGCGCCGGACCGCGTACAAGTGGTGGGGTGGCTGCGTGCTGCATGGGGAGAGCTCAGCACAGCGACTATAAAGAGCGGGTACAAGAAGGTTGGACTCCTTTTTGACGAGCGCGTTGAGGAGCAAGACGAATGCAGCGAGACTGTGGACAATGACTTAGCAGCCATACTGGAGTCGTTGTCATGCATTGACACATCCGTTGGCGAGGTGAGCTGGGACGACGATGTTAGAGCTCGTTACTTGTGAATATAGTGTACCACACATCATTTTTTATCTGCACTTAAGTTTTTTTCATGAATTGGCCAATGTGACACCAGGGGGGTGACAGTTAACACCGATATTACGGTACTAGGGCTATGCTTAGGCTGGGATAGCTACTGTGTTTTTTGTCGTTATGAAAGTTTTCAATTTCTGTACTTTGCCGACCTGTATTCATGACGACGACGAGGTCTAAGACGCATCTACTGCACCTGCTTCGCAGCCGCAGCATCTGCGACCAAAAGCCTAGCTCGATGTTGGTTGAAAGTATAAATCTAAAATTTGCGACGTGTATGCTATTAGTTCCTATCCCAGCCTTCGCACGGCACTCGCAGCAAGTGACGTTTTTTATGTTTGCTTATTTATATTGTTGATCAAGATATTGTGGGTTCTATGCAAAATTTGCTTGGGCCATCGGTTGAATCGATCGCTCAACAGTCGCCCGCTCGGTCTTTCGACTATTCTCCCGTTTAAGTACGACTATGGGCCTCTGCGCGATTGACAAAAATAACTTGGAAATTGTAAATGGGCGATTGATGCAATTTGGCAAGATCCCTAATATAGACGGAATTCACAATACATAGCACACTTGCTATAGTCAACGGCCATCATTCGACACCGGTCTCCGGTTCAGTATACTGCTTTAGAAGCTTCAAAACAGGCTTCAGTTACCGTGGCGCGAATTAACCTGATTTGGGCTGTGCCGCAGCGCCCTTCAGGCCATCTGCTATCCCAGTAAAACATTCTCTAGCTTCTGCAGTCTCTTGTTCCCAACTCATATACCTATGAATAAACGCGCGCGCTACGACGGGCAAGCAAGTATACATGCTGGTCATGTACTCACTACATGCATACCTACAACAAACGATATCCCTAATTGGTGACCACCAATTAACAAAATGTATTCCCAGTGTAAGTCGCAGACGACCTAGTTTCGATACTTAAGTATCGATCACCGCTAGCTAAAGCGATCTCCATCCTGATGCATACCAGGAGGGGCCGCAATTCGAGGCTGGTTTGCTTACCATGGCAGCTCAAAAGCTGGGTTTTGCTTGTCTGCGTTCAGGAACTTCCCCGTGTCCTCCAGCTGCAGCTTCGCCACAATGTTTGCCATGCTCTCCGCCGATTCCGAAGGCTTGAGATACCCTTGGTTATCGGTCATGTCGGTGGCCACGTACCCCGGATTGAGCATCACGAAGCCGATCTTGTCCCCACGAAGAGCGACCGACATCGAGCGGGTGACCATGTTGAGCGCGGCCTTGGAGGGGGCGTACGCGAAGACGCTGCTGAAAAAATCGGCGGACTCGGTCGTGTTGCTGCCAATGCTGCCCAAGAGCGACGAAACCTGCGCGACCCAGGCAGAGCCACGCGTCTTGGCCGCCAGCTGCAAGTTCGGCAGCAGCGCACGGGTCAACAGGAACGGACCCACAGCGTTCACCTCGAATTGGCGCATGAACGCCTCCTTCGTCGCCGACTTGAAGTCGTCACGCAGCCCCAAGCCGGCGTTGTTGATGAGGAGGTCGACCGGTACACCTTGAAGCTGGCGAGCTGCGTCGAGCACGGAAGCTTCGTCAGCCGTGTCCAGCGTCACGATCTTCCAGGGCGAAAGCGCCGCGAGCTGTTGAGGCAAAACGTGTTAGCTTCTTGTCGTACGATCACTTCTTGGAATAGTGGGTAGAGTCCAGTACTACCTGGTCCGTGTTGCTGTTGGTCCGAGCCGAGCCAATGATGTTCCAGCCGGCCTTGGTGTACTGCTCGGCCAGAGCGAGGCCGATGCCGCGCGTACTACCCGTAATGAGAACGGTCTTCTTGGTGTCGGCCATGGTCGCAAAAAAGAAAACTTGGTGGCGGGGCTCGCAGAAGGTGTGGAGCTTGAAGCGTTTTTGAAAGTGATCCAAGACAACTGCAACAAGCTTTGGCGGCGAGTCGTGAAAAGACTAGAGGCATGCAAGTACGTAATGCATTTACTAATCGCCGATTAGTAAACGCAGTTTGGAAGCGAAGTGAGCTATGTACATGTACAAAAAATACAAAGGAAGATTGCGCGGGGATGAATGTCCTCAATCGAGTGATAATCAAAAGATTACCGATCAAGTTCGTTACCGAGTACACGTACATGTACTTTAGTACCATTGATCTACTACACCTCGTGTCATTTCACACTGAACCATTTTTACGTTCATGCCATGCAGCTGGGATCTTCTTGGTCCACGAGCAGGGATCGGCAGTAACTCGAGTCGCCATTACAAACCAGTACTATAGTACTTTTACTGTTACTACAGTAACCAGTAGTTAGCGCAATTCTCAAACTACTGTTACTGTAGTAACCAGTAGTTTGCCCTGTCGCTCCGATAGTACTGTTGAACTACTGCCAGAGTCCAGAAGCGGACCTGACGGTCGGCACTTTAGACCACCGCTCTGGCTGACAATTTGGCGCCTACTTGCTCAACATTTGGGAGAATTCCGTGATTCACGTCGTCTTCTCCTTCGCACGTTAAGGCTGAAAGCTGGCTAGCATCGGGTGCAGGTTGCCGCTTGTGGATTGAAGCTTTCACATTGCAATTTCCGTTGGAGCCCGCACCCGACAGCCTGATCATCACCTTACCGCCCAAGCCGACACCAACGCTTCCGATGAAGTGCGCATCTGCCGACTGCATCGACCTGGAGCTGGCAGCCGTGGATCAATGCTTCATCTGCGCTCAAGACGCTTCAACCCTGGCAACGTGCGGTATGGTCAAATTGAAGTGGCGAGTCCGATGCTATTGCTAGTTGTCTGTTACAATTTCTGTAGCCGATGAAAGGAGAAGAACGCGGACTGGCCGAAGCGGGCGGCAATCATGCAAAGAACAAATTGACGGCAGACGGCGCGTCTTGATTTCAACGTGTGCTGGTCCAAGGCCTCTGCAAGCATGTCGCCATTTGCTAGTGTTTTTTTGAGAAGGACAGGCCACTTTCCCCTTCCATCGACACGCTCGCCCGTGTCTACCTTTCTCGCAGTGCTTCAGCGGCGCCCCAAAAGTCGACCGGAAACCTCGTGATGAGCCCGCTTCGCACGCCAACGAGCGAGCCGAGAAGCAAGGCATTACGAAGCGCAACCGGAGCGAGATCAAGTTGATGGAGATGTTGGCTAGAAGCGCAGCGGTCGTCGACGATGAAGAAACTCAAGCAGTGTCAAGCTGGTCGATATAGTCATTTTGTAGCTCGTTGATCATAGCCATTTCAGTAGTCGACAGCCAGTAGTTCGACAGTACTATAGTACTATTACTGTAGTAACACAGAAGACAGAACCGAGTTACTGTTACTACATGTGGACTGCAACTGGAAGAAGACGAGTTGCTTCAGTGAATCACACTAGCGACTTTGGTGACCGCTCACTCTTCAACTTGCTCTAACGTGCGAAGACCTCACCCTTGCCTTCACCACCATAACCGCGCCCGCCCCGTACGACTTCCAGATCGAGACCAGCGCCGACGTCCGCTTCCCCGCCGAAAAGGGCCGCTACCACCTCTACGTCGCCTATGCGTGTCCATTCGCCTGCCGCGCACTGGCAGCCCGCAACTTGCTGGGGCTGCAAGACGTCATCGGCCTCTCTGTGGCGCACCCCATCTATCAAAAGACCAAGCCCAACGACGACAGTGACGAGCACAAGGGATGGACCTTCGTGGACCCCGAGACGTCCCCCACCATGCTGGGAGCCAACAGCTAGACGTACCTCACGGCTGGCTGCATCCCCGACACCATCAACCACGCCACCTTCGTGTGTGACCTGTACGAGCGGGTGGACCCGGCACCGCGCACCTTCTCGGTGCCCGTGCTCTGGGACAAGAAGACGCACACCATCGTGTCGGAGCAGTCGGGCGGTATCCTGCGCACGCTCGACTCGGGCTTCCGTCAGCTCGTGCCTTCCAGTGTGCGGCTGTACCCAGAGGAGCTGCGTGCCGAGATCGGCGCAGCCAACGACGGCATCGTGTCGGACGTGACCACGAACTTCTTCGGGAGGGTGTTCGCACCTACGCCCGAGGCCGCCGCCGAGAAGGAGGCGAAGACCTTCGAAGCATTGGCCAAGCTGGACGAGCTGCTGGCCAAGAGGCGCTTCCTGGTGGGCGACGGCATCACGAAGGCCGACGTTCGCCTCTTCCACACGCTCATCCGTATCGACGTTCGCAGTGCGAAGACGGACGCCAAGAACCGGACGGACTTCCCATATCCCATTTGGTCTCCTATTTGAGCATTTTCACTTACCTGCCGATCCTTGAAAAGTATGTAGCGAGACGGCAAGCACTGTATGGCGACACACTTCGTTCCAACGACCAAGTAGGAAACGAAGGTGTTTTAGTCGACCCACGTAAATCGAAAGTAAAATCTGGACCTGCGAAACCACGAAAACGACGTAAGCTCTCACAATTTTGTAGTAACGCAATCGAGCTCGTACCGGAATGATTGAGGGAGGTTAGCGTCGTATAGACGACCCAAGACAACATCCTGGTGAATACAGCTCCCCACTGATAGACCAGCACAAAGGCCACCAGATGAATGGCGGACATTCCGAGCTAGCGACTGAGAAGGAGGCACATGATGCAAAACGAGACTCTTGAGCAGGCAGTAGACCATGACGTCGAGAATTGTGTTGTTGAGGTTGTCAGGGGGTGATCGCTCCAGATAACTGTAGTATTACCGATTCCAACATTCCACAGTCAGCTTCGATCTTTCAGTCGAACCGTGCAACTCAACGCAATGTAAATCGCTGGCACTATTGTTTGACGAGGAGGAAGAACTCTGCCGCGAACAGGACTCGAGCTGACTTCACCGCAAGTTTCTTCTGGTCTTTCTTGGATAATAGGTAGAGTGCCTCCAAAGGCGAAGGGGTCATTGCAACTGCGGTCGAACTGGCTGTTGGTCCGATACGCCATGGGCATTAGTGCTGTGTTTCAACATTGGTTGGATTGGCCAGCGTCGTGATGACACGGGCTGATTCCCAGTAGTTTGGAAAAGGCATAAGAAAAGGCGCACGTACATTATAAACATAACGTGGGCGTAGCTTAAGCGGGAACCCAACTGCAAAGATAAAGGAAGACGCCACTTTCCCTTGGACCAGTGCTTCCTGTGTTTCCAGCACGAATGCGATCTGGTACAGCGTTGAGACGGAGAATCGAGCCGCAATCAATTTGTGGACCACCACCACCAAGCTCAAAAACTGGCAGCACGCCGATCACCAGCATCCGATCGCCCAATTGATTTGCATTTCCGACGTTGCGGGTTTCAGGGTAGTACACTCGGTTAGGCAGAGCTTGAAGCAGAGCCATGTATGTAGACCATGTACAGTACATGATCGGGATGATGCACTTTTGGGTGTACGCGATGAGTCCGAGATACTCGTTGCTGAACCGCAACTGCAATGTCCCGTTGACTGTACGCTTTCGAGTGGTTTGTTTATCCCGGGGCTTCTTGGTAGAATCAGTGGGCGAAGCCGGTTTATTAGTTCTCCCAGGTTTGGAGCTTATTTACTAGTTCCACAAGTTCGGGTCTATTTGACTCCCAAGATCGCTCCGAGTGAGACCCACCGACGGCGTCTACACTTCTCATCTGACCATCGACGGCACGAATTTCACCAACACGAACATCGCCATCGGTAAGTTATTTTTTGTATTTTATCTGGGCTTTTATTATTCCTAAATTGTTTTAAAAAATCGTTTTTATAGCGCGGTTTACCTCCCAAGCCGTGGAAACCAGAAGTTCGTACGGCGAAAATTGTTGGCTAACCGAAGGACCCAATGTTGGATGGATTCGGGATGTGTGCTGCGACATTGGTGAAAGCTTTCGCCCGGTAGAAGTCTCACTAGCTCCAGAGAGAATTGGTACCACGGAGGACAACTTCAGATTGCTGGAAGGAAAAGCACTCGGTTCTACCTCGTTGGTGACCGTTTCGACTTAAAACAATGGCACGAAACCTGTTTGAACGATGCGTACTGGTCGTGAGGGATAGATGATTCATTCCCCGCATCATTTTGTCAATGTCGCTGACTGCCACCTTGGACTGAACAATATACCGCCATGGTGGAGGTTAGCTTGCCTGAATTCCGCAACGCGACGGACATGAACAGCCCCGAGAAGACCTCGAGGTTGCAGATCACGACCTCAGCTTTCACGTCGTGGCGGTCGCCTATCAGCCAGCACATGACATTTCGGCCGGTCATCTTGATAAGAGGGAGTAGACCAACGTAGAAAACCTGGCTGATCGAGCCCATATTGTTGAAGCCAAAGATGTGGGTGGGGTACAGCACCACCGACACAGTCAGCCAACCTATGATGAACCAACATCGCATAAATCGCCATAGCAGAGCGCGATCCTGTCGAAGCTGCGAAACGTAAAGGCTTACAGTACCGTTGGTGGAATGATGACTAGCAACCAACAACGGCGTCAGCGAAAACGGCGGAGCAGCCGCAACTTCAGCGAAGGTTACTGAAAACCAGAAACTTCTCAATGGTACGCTGTGAGACCGCAACTACACGTTCAAAGCGTTCAAATCTGGTTTTACGAGAAGCGCTACTCAACGGAGAAAGTTTACCAGACGACGAACGTTGCGAAGAACCCCAAGCACGTCGACATGTACCAGGAGTATAAAGTGGGATTCAATGATCTCAGTAAAGGGACCTACACCAGTTAGTTGTCTGCACAGGAAGAACGCGAGAATTGCGTCAGACACAGGTAGGATGGAGCCATTTCAGACTGTGCAAATAAACTTTTTTTGTAGAAGCATTGGAACTTACGCGTCTGACGTTGATGGATCCACAGCATGTGGGGTTGTTATCGCTATACTACAGTCGGAGTGTAAGTGTATCGTGGTTAGTGAGGGATTAAACCTGATGCAATCTGAGTGATGCGAAGTGGGGGACAGGATTGGCTACGAAATCAGTGCTTCCTAAAATAATATTTAATTGTAGGGAGACAACATAGCGAAATAAATGATGTTATCAAGCAGCACGATGATGGAAATACATTATGGCATTCTTTAGTCTATAATGGGGTCTCTAGTCTCTGTTGTATTATTGACCAAAATGTTAAAATGGTGCAGCTGTCATTGAGTAAAAAATAAGTTTCAGGTTCCGTGAGAATAAATAATGCACATAGCTTCTCAAGCTCTGGAAATAAATTATGCATCTCGAAATAATGCATATATGGAAATTACCATATATTTTTAGAAAAGCACTGTTACGAAATACTACTACAATAGTAGCTGGGAGATGCAACCAGGCATCATAGCAAATCTACGATATCACAAGAAAATGTAGGTCGTCATTGTGCAAAAGCAACATCGCTATCGAATCAATAAATTGATATCCAACATCGAAACTTTCTACTTGATCCGGCTTGAGCTGAGCTATCAGTTAAGTTTAACTGCCCACAACAAACTTACGGAAGACCGGCACGGTTGTGGGACGCGTCGTAGTCCACGAACGGACCTTCCGCAGCGAAGAGTGGCGCCCTGTTCATCATGCCGATTCTGAGATGGTCCCAATTCACCGTGCTCTTGAGCCCCGGCAGCTGATACAGCTCGCGCACGTACTGCTGCACGTTCGGGAAGTCCGTCAGGTGCTTGGCGTCCGTCTTCGCACTGTACACGTCGATACGGATGAGCGTGTGGAAGAGGCGAACGTCGGCCTCCGTGATGCCGTCGCCCACCAGGTAGCGCTTCTTGGCCAGCAGCTCGTCCAGCTTGGCCAGCGCCTCGAAGGTCTTCGCCTCCTTCTCGGCAGCGGCCTCGGGCGTAGGTGCGAACACCCTCCCGAAGAAGTTCGTGGTCACGTCCGACACGATGCCGTCGTTGGCTGCGTCGATCTCGGCACGCAACTCCTCCGGGTACAGCTGCACGTTGGAAGGCACGAGCTGACGGAAACCCGAGTCGAGCGTGCGCAGGATACCGCCCGACTGCTCCGACACGATGGTGTGCGTCTTCTTGTCCCAGAGCACGGGCACCGAGAAGGTGCGCGGTGCCGGGTCCACCCGCTCGTACAGGTCACGCACGAAGGTGGCGTGGTTGATGGTGTCGGGGATGCAGCCAGCCGTGGGGTACGTCTGGCTGTTGGCTCCCAGCATGGTGGGGGACGTCTCGGGGTCCACGAAGGTCCAGCCCTTGTGCTCGTCACTGGCGTCGTTGGGCTTGGTCTTTTGATAGATGGGGTGCGCCACAGAGAGGCCGATGACGTCTTGCAGCCCCAGCAAGTTGCGGGCAGCCAGCGCACGGCTGGCAAACGGGCACGAGTAGGTGACGTAGAGGTGGTAGCGGCCCTTCTCGGCGGGGAAGCGGGCGTCGGCGCTTTGCTCGATCTGGAAGTCGTACGGGGCGGGCGCGGTCATGGTGGAGAAGGTGGCGGAGTGGTGGCGGCGGTGGAAGCTTTTGGAGGAGAATTGAGAAATGAGCTTTCGGGTTGCGAGCATGATTGACAAGTGACCGGCGACTTTAGGTCACGCGTTAGCAGATTGGTAATCAGTCTTGTGTAGATTCGCAAACATGCGAGTGATTATTCCATATCCATCAATGGGAGTGATTGACAACTTCAACTTGCAGACTTCAGGCGGCCTCAGTATGGATCTGAGGCGAGTATACAAGTTCTATTTGCGTTTGACGACAGAACTTGTCCTCGCATCCGTTTGCCGAAGATTTTGCGTGGCTCACTACGGCAGTGATTCGTAAAATGACGTTCTGGTATTAATATAGATTGACTTTCGACAAAAACACATTATGCAATTATGTGGCATTACTTGTAAAGTAAGCACTGATAAAGTAGGCGGCACAAAACAAACTCTCGTTTAGGTGACATATCATCGTCTATGCTGTGCTTTGTATTACAATTCTGAGCACTCGAAAAATTTAGCGCGTGCGATGTGCTCAATCTAGTCTATACACGTTGTCTGTTGGTGGGAGTGCCAGCTCCAAGCTGCCGCGTTTCACCGTCTTCAAGCGAAGCACGTCACAATACCGGAGAAACGCATGGGCTATCCTTTGGAAATATTCCCATCAAAATAAATAACTACATATTAAATATGCAATATATTTTCTCCCACATTATTATTACCGTTTACTCCACTACGCACTAAACTAGTGCTCGCAATGAGCTCGCATAGCATTTTATAAGGAGGAGCAACGAAAGAAGTCTGGAAGCGGAATCGCACCGAAGCCGTTGAACTTCTGTTTCCTGTCTCAGGCCGGTCTCCCGGCTTGGTGTCACCACCGATCCTTTCCGGTGATCTACCTTGCATTCTCAATTGTCTCGAGGCGCGCAAGGTGTTTGGACATCCTACGATGACGCGGAATTGAACAAGTAGGTTCACGAACCTAGATCTACACCTCGTGGTGGCAATCGGCCCAACACGTTGTCATTTCGTTCAGACCATTTTTTCGCTCATTCCATGCAGCTGAGATCTGCTGGTCGAAGAGCTTCTGCTTTCATTCCCCATAAAGCTGATGTGTTCATAGAGTGCAGTCAGCGCTTGGTGAAAATAATATAATAAACAATATACTGTGTATTAAATTTATTGAATAATTATTATTGGGTTTTTCCGAGTCCAGTTATATTCCAATACGAGCCAATTATTATTGTATTTTTCCTCTACCACCCGTCAGATGGATGGTCCTCGAGCCCATCGTCTGCGAGCCACTAATTCCTCGCGCTGCCACGAGAGCTTGGCCGCAAAGTGCTCTTACTATCCTTTTGGACCAACAACAGCCATGACGACCCGCCAGCTCTGCGCCTTCTACTTCGCCGACCTCGGCAACACCGGCTACAAGTGCAACAAGTGCGGTACCAACCGCAAGCAGGCAAAAGGGTCGGGCTACAGCAACCTTGTCAGCCATCTCATCGCCAAGCACCCTGCGTATGTAGCCGAGTTCGAAGAGTTCCAGCGCAGCCATACACCCACGATGGACGGCTTTGGCTTCGTCGACGAGCGGATTGTTCATCTCTTCAAGTGGATGGACTGGGTCGTCGACCGCAACCTCCCACTCTCAGAGGTTGAGAACGCTAAGACCCGCTCGATGGTCTCTATCGAGCCAACAACAGCTAGAACGCTCAAGAAGTACATGCGGCACGTGTCCGCCAAGGTCGGTGCCTTCATCGGTGGAGAGATGGGAGAATCGTTCGGACTCACGCTGGACGGGTGGACTAGTCACTTGTTTCACTTCCTCGGTGTCTACGCTGTCTACATGGTCGGTGACGAACGTCATCAGGGCCTCCTCGCGTTGTCGCCGATGGATGATGGGCAATCAGCGGATGCGCATGTCGCCCACCTGGCTCAGGTTCTTGGTGTTTACAACAAGACGCTTGCAATGGTGCGGTTTATTGTCGGAGACAACTGTTCGACAAATCAGAGCATGGCTACAAAGCTCATGATCCCACTGGTCGGTTGTGCCAGTCACCGGTTTAACCTCGCGGTTAACCGTTTTTTGGAGGAGTACAAAGATCTGATTGATCAGATCCAGACTCTCATGATTACCCTGCGACATGTGAGCAACGCCACGGAGCTCGATAAGGCAACTGAATTGAAGCCTATCAAGAGCAATGCTACTCGCTGGTCGTCCGTCTTCAAGATGCTCAAGCGCTACCTGGAGATCCGCGACGTGGTGCAGACGATTGGAGCTGTAGAGGATTTTGTTCCTCGTGGTGCAGCACACCGCCGCATCGTCGTCCTGGTCGAGAAGCTGACTGAGCTTGACAGTGTGTGTGTGAAGCTCCAAGCTGAAACGCGCACGCTGGCTGAGGTTCGACTGCTATTCGATGCCTGCATCGCAAAGTACCCGATAATGGCAAGCCATCTTGCCGCTAGTGCCAACATCGTGCACAGCACAGCGTTCGAGTCGGCGGTCGTTAAGTTGCAGAACGACCTGCCGCTTGTCGCCGCCGAGCAAAAGAGTCTGGAGTCGTTCATTCTTCCGCCGAGTGCCGCTACGAGCATCGTCTCGGCTCGCAAGGTCGACTTCGCCACCACCATCCTGCGCAAGGCGAAGAAACCACGACGTTCGGAGCGAATGGCCGTGCAGTACGACAAGTTGGCGGCGCAAGTTCCCCCAACGAGCAACAGATGTGAAAGGCTGTTCTCCGCTTGCAAGCTTGTGCTCACGGACTTGCGCGGCTCGCTCTTACCAGCGAACTTCGAGATGATAATGTTCTTGCGTGCTAACCGTGAGCTCTGGAACGAAGCTTCCCTTCTCGGGGTTATTGCAGACGAGTAGTAGACACTGGGTCAATCCGGCGTTAAGCTGGTGAGCTCTTGCAATATACTGGTATTACGGCAATTATTATTATTGTCTGTCTTGGTATTGCCGTTATTACTACTGGTGATCGCTGGGTTCCAATATGATTGACTATTTTATTCGCCGAGCGCTGAGTGCAGTACAGCTACAGTGCGCTATGCACAGTGTGGGCTGCTCACGGATGTGGCTGATTAAGTTGAAGTGAGACCAACACTCCTGGCGATCCAACCTTTTCCTGCGTCAATTCCCCTTTTGGACTTAGTGAAGGGATCACCTAAGACTTTGGTTCTTCGCCCAGCGCCGACGGCCCCTTCCCCGCCGAGAATGGCAGCACCACCCCTACCGTAGGGGCCCTACGTTGCCTACGCGAGCCAGTTCGCCTGCCGGGCGCTGGCTGCCCGCAACCTACTCGCGTTCCAAGACCTATCCGTGGCACACACAGTCTTCATAAACACCAAGCCCAACGACGAAGCCGATGACGGCATCGTGGCGGGCGTGAGCGCGGGATTGTTCAAGGTGTTCTCGCCGATGCTCGAGGCCACCGCCGAGATGGAGGCGACGGCATTGGCCAAGGTGGACAAGCTGCTGGCCAAGAAGCGCTTTCTGATGGGAAATGGGGTCACGGAGGCCGACGATGCCTCTTCCATACGCTCATCCGTATCGACGTGTACAGTGCGAAGACGGATGCCAAGCACCTGCCGAACGTGCGGCAGTACCTGCGCGAGTTGTACCAGCTGCCGGGGTTCACGAACACTATTAACTGGGACCACCTCAAGATCGGCATGGTGAGCAGCGCTCCGTATGTCACTGGAGAAGGTGTCCTTGCGGACTATAACGCGAACTCACCGCCGCGCCGATCTTCTGTAAGTTCGCTGTGCGTAAACTTAACGTTTGAGAGTTAAGCTTATCAAATACCTCGAAGTACCTCGAGCTAGCACTGTCGACGACTCGTTGGGGTCAAGTAAGTTCCAATTTGATGATTCGATAGCATGTTGTTTTTGCTGTGACCGACATGATTCGTGAGTTTCAAATCACGTTGCCTCACGATGACATTGCATTTCCATTCTGCTTTAATTTATAATATAAATTAAGATAAAAAAACATATTATGTCTTTTATCTTCAGTGCCTAATGCAATTTCACGTTGTTCATGTGCAGATCACTAGCTAGTGTATGTCCTTGTACTGAGATCACTGAACACCATGGTAGATGCCGTCGTACTTGGGGTTCTTCGCAACGTTCATCGTCTGGTAAACTTTCTCCGGTGAGTTGCGTTTATCGTAAAACCAGTTTTTGAACACTGAACGTGTCGTTCCAGCATATTGTCGAGTAACTTCTGGTGCTCAGTAGCTTCGCTGCAGTTGCAGCTTGCTTTGACTTTACGCAGCCACTGTTGCTACCTTCTTTGCAGCCACTTCCTCTGTTTCTTTGAATTTGATCCCGTGAATAGTTTCTTCAGAAAAGAAACCTCGCTCTTCATCTCCCCTGCTACCATTTTTGCGGCAACTTGATGACCATGCTGTTGCTGTGTATTCTCACGATCCAACACATGATGAGGCTCATTTTAGTCGCGTCGCCACTATGCAACGAGCTGCCAATTTCGATGCAGGAGCTTGTATGCTGGTATTTGACCGTGCAGGAGGCGGGCCCTACCGTTCGAAGAGACCACACCACAAGCACTCGAATTAACACCAACAGTATTATAGCGAACCTCAAGTCCCATCGATCAGCAGTGTGCTTGACTAGAGCTCCGCGTCTTAGAACGGCGTTAGCGTCGTCTGTTAATGGTAAGTAGAACCGCACACCGACCTAAAATGGCGGGCGATATCCTCTCAACCTCATGGTTTCCTTTCCATCAATTCAAAAGCACGTTGGGGCAAATGACGGTCGTTCTTGATTAGTGAAGGCCGCCTCGATGAGACTCATGGAATGAGAGAGGAGAGGCAGCCCCCTTAGGGAGTGGTGTGGTGGGTTCAAAATCGCGGCGCTGGCGCTCGAGCCGAAGCGCGCCGACGTCTTGGCCACCGAAGAGATGCTTGAGCCCGAGGAGGCGAGAACGCGACTGGGTGACCAAGACCAAGAACGACTGCCAACTATAACTACACTGCGCAGTCGGGACGGAGCAAAACCGTTGGCTCCTCAGAACCGTGGAGGTTCCTCAGAGCCCCGGGTGAAAACCGTCGACTGGACACAGCTATCCTAACCATGGCCGCGGAGCCCGAGTTGAAGCAAGCCCGATCTTGGGATGCTTGGGCTGGCCAAGGCTATTAAGTAGGCAACGTAGCTTTCTCCTCTTGGCAGGAAACCTTGATTTCCACCTCGCTTCGCTTGTTGGAAATATCGATTTCCGACTGCACGCATGAACTTTTTCCCGTGTTCTCCACGGTATGGAGGTATGGACGACAGGGCAATGGCAGCCCCGCTCATTTACAAACTTTGTCCACGTGAGAGAGCCCCAAGTAAGCAGTCAACAGGATGCCATCTCATCTCAAGCGCAAGGACACCAGGACCGGGGTGCCTCTTATTTCTGAGTACCTTCCGATGACTTCGAAGTAAACGCTGCTGGCCCAGGAATTATGAGTGAAACTTGGAAACTGATTAATCCCAAAGGCATCTGAAGCGAACTTTTCAAAACGTGGGATTCTGAGTAAAGCATAAGTGCATCAAAGGGTGCTACTCAAGCAGCTAGCCCCTGGTGAGCAATCTATTTCGTTGCTAGCTTGTGTACGTGAATGGAGTGGATACAGATGGCAATACAGAGCGGCAGCATCACTGGTGAAGGAATGAAGAGAGCAGAAGCAACATGAGCTCACCCAGTCCGTGGCGTGGAGATTGAGTCTTAAGATGCGAGCGCGCTTAACGACATGAACGGAGCGCACCGAATGCATATCGGTCTGCGTGTGACCCGACACAAAAAATGGTCTCTAGCGTCCTCGTCGGGCTCACTGCAGGAAGGACTAGCTCCCAGTTACTCGGAAGTCATTGGTTTCGGCACGTCTCTCGCAAGGACTCAAAGCGGCCACTTACTCAGGCGTTCATGGATAATACTCGTTTACTCAGGAGTCATCGAAAGGTACTCAGAATTAAGGCCATTCCCCAGGACCGGAGAACTCGTAAGCTGACCTGGTGAGCGCCTGCAAGAACCCGTGGACCTGGAGGCTACGAGAAGGAGATCGTGGGCATCTTCGATTCAGGACAACTCTGGTGCGCATCGCTTGGCACTCGTCCGGCACGTTCAGCAAAAAAAGACCAGCACCGGCGGCCATCCGCTTGTTCCTGGAGATCAACCACGGCATCAACGCCGGCCTGCACTTTGCCATCAAGGCCCTCGAGACAGCCAAGTTTACCACCCGTATATGTGTACGTTAACCTGTACGTGCTGGCTAGCGTGACCATGATCGAGGAGATGTGCGGATGTGCGGATGAGTGCAACAGCTGAAGCTGCACGGGCTGAGCGAGCTGTGTGGGCTAAGTGGTAAGTGGGGGCAGCTCAAGACTTCTACGAGCAGCGTCGCATCCGTCCGATGATCGCAATATCACGGCCAGGAGCATCAAGAAACGGGACCAAGCGAGTCAATAGAGCTTTGAGCTCCAAAAAGTGTGCCGATTTGGTTCTACATGTAGTATTCTTCAATTTTGTTCTTCAATTTTGCGCGAAGGATCAAGTACTGTAGTATTCAGCACTACCCGACCGAATACGGCACTTTTAACAAACCAATATGTTCATTAAAGTCGACCCCAATTAGCTTGAGGCACTACCAAAGGAAGATGGCTGTATGTTGGAAGTTCGACAGTCTGCGTACGCTTACTCAACTACCGGAAACGTTAGACGTCAATGCACTGCCAACAAACACAAAACGAAAACTCGAGGGGCTTTGGCAAATGCTTTGACTTGGACGTCCCAGCGACTGAGTTGTGACGCCTCATTATGACCTTGCTTCATCGGAAACGGGTAAAAAAAAAAAGGGCTCATGTAATGCGTCGACGCGAAGAGGTTTATAACATAAATGCCGGCTCAACAACTTAACTACAAGCTGCTATCCTTTGAGTCTACACGCTACTGGGCACTGGCTGCTGGCAGGTCGGGCAGCTCATGTTGATGTTGAGCTGCGGGATCAGGCACTCGTCGTGGAAGCGGTGGCCGCAGCGCAGCTTGGTTGTGTAGAAGCAGCGTCCGCTAGAAGCCTGCATGATTTCTTCGCAGAGAGGACACGTTGTCTTGGCGGGCGAAGATGCTGGGACGTCACCCTCGGACTCCGTGGTGGACATTGTGTCCACGAAGGAGGACGCCGATGTGAGGCTACAACAAGAGCGCAAACTCCGACCGGAGCTCATCATGGTCTCTTCACCCTCGTCGGACACGGACGTGAGAGAGCGCAAGGAGCCCCTGGCGCGGTGTTGCTGGCCGGCGAAGGCCCATTGACGGACGGGGAACTGCTGCGCATCGCCGCCGCAGATGAAGTCCAGCATCGCGTCGGCCACGGCGCCCGTGACGACGCGGCACGAGTGGCTGGCGCGGCTGAGCAGCGCGCTCTGCAGCGTCTTGACGTAGGCCTCCAGCGCCTCG
This sequence comes from Phytophthora crassamura, assembly GCA_033557995.1. Taxonomy (NCBI): domain Eukaryota; phylum Oomycota; class Peronosporomycetes; order Peronosporales; family Peronosporaceae; genus Phytophthora; species Phytophthora crassamura. Next base: position 2,699,129 of record JAUCED010000003.1, on the reverse strand, counting down.
CAGCGCTTATGCACGAGCCGCGCCGAGGCCGCCGAGTGGAAGAGCCGCGGCCTGGGGAAGTAGCTGGTTACGAAGCTGTAGAGCCACGGGCAGGGCGCGTCGCAGCAGTGGCCTACACACAGTGCGTGCGCCAGGCGCCGCTGGAAGACACGGCAGTCGTCGAAGGCGTAGACCACGTTCCAGCGGCGGCCCGAGGGCAGGTGCTCGGCCGTCAGCACGTAGCGAACGTCGCGCTTGACCTTGCGCGCCGAGAATCCGAGTGACAGCTGCTCCAGCCAGGCCACGGACAGCGGCACGTACGCGCGCATGCCCAGCGGAGCGACGGCGCAGTAGACATCGTGGTGGGGGTTACCAGGAGCGGAAGTGGGCGGTGGAGAGGACTGCATTGGATGGAAGGCTAGAATGGCCGGAAGGACATCCTGCGAGAGGATGGAGATGGGTGCGACCTTTCTTGGTTTTTTGTATGGCCTGAAAAGTGTAGCTTCATCGGGAAAGGGTGATGGGCTTGGATCGACGGAAGGAGTGGCTGTTGGAGCCGGAGCCATCCATTCATGGAGTGAGATCATGTTGAACAGGGTTTTAGACTTCCGAAGCAGGATGTAGCTATCTTGTCTAGAAAGTTATCGAGTCTGCAAGTTTTAGGCGCCCTTTCTGCGCCCTTCTCCTCGCGCAAACATCTCCGCTGATTGGCCGCTCGGAGTAAACAACTTTTGATCGCGCTAGGTACGATTTCCGGTGCACCACACCATATTACAAGTGGTGTGGTCCGAACTGCGAACATGACTTCGGCTCACGTGCTGCTGTCTTACGCGCTGAGCTGTAACGACTGCGGGCATGTACAGACAATCTTCTCGGTCGGGATATTCTGATATGTGATTCACTCCACGGAGAGATATGGGAGGGTTCCCGATGACCGTCACTATACAAGCACAAGTCATTTGACTTTTGTGTCTCTATCCTCTAGTTACTGGTTTGTGATTCAAATTCGTCACTATCACTATTGAAAGGTACTTAACTATCACTAAAGTCCATTTGGCGCAGCCTCACTTTATGAAAATCATATCTAATACTTTCGGCATCGTTCTAAGCTCGAAAATATTCTTAAAAAACTTAAAATAAGGGGAGGTTGTTTTCACTTTTTTAAGCAAATTGGAAGCTTATTTAACACATTATTATACTAATAAATATTATCGTTTCGTGGAAGTCACCCCCATCCGTAACAAAAAAAAACAAGCTTGAAGAAGCTCATTTTGATCTTCAGCTCTTTTCCCTTGCGGGTACCAATGAGTGCTAAGAAAATGTATCGGGCGCTTCGAGTCGAGACTTGAGGAATGGAGCAGATTGTTGTGAGTGTGGGGAGTAAGTACAGTACCAGTACTGTACCAAGTACACGCTTATGTCTTGGTGCGCGACTATCACAACGAGCAGTTTTGGGGCAAATCGCGCAGGCATATCCGAGGAATGGCTGGCCGGACGGCGCCGCTCACTTGGCTTTCTCACCGCCACGGTGCAAGAGAATGTGAGCTTTCAGGGTTTGCCACCGGTAGCAAGCAAAGGAAGCCTTCCAGGCACACGCGCCGTGTGCGTGACCGATTCAGTCTACGCAAACAGCAGCTTCTCGAAGCCAGTCACTGGCGAGGCTGCCACTGCTGTCCGAAGGTGCAGACCGACTGGCAGCGAGTACTCCCCTATCCGTGTTGGAAAGCCCCGTGATGGATGAAGGCGCTCCAGTCCAGCGGCGCCGCAAGGTATGTTGCTGCTGGGGCGCGTCATCCTTCTTGGTTGAGAGGCTGCTTATGCGGTGCCGGCGCGGGATTGGCCCGAAAATGGCGTTTGACGTCTTACGATTGGTTGAAATTCGAGGGTCCAAAATTTTATCATCGTAATCCTCGTGGGAGTGATGGTCGTCCAATCGCCTCGTCCACCAGTGGTCTCATTACCGAACTTTCTTCTTAGCAGTAACATGCACCGCACGCCAATGATGAAGGCCGGCAGCCTCAAGCGCGCCAAGCCGCTGGCGCTGCCCGAGAGCGTGGCGTGGATGGAGCGCCTGGCGATGGACATGACCACGTGCGCCAACAAGAAGCTCAGCCTCATCAAGCGCAACAACACGCTGTACCAGCTGCAGCTCACGTACACAGCGGCCGCGCCCGCCAGCAAAGGCGTCAAGCCCGCCACCAACTCCTGGACCGTGTCGCACACCTTCGATGAGTACCGCTCGCTGCAGCGGCGGCTCGTGAAGACGCTGCGGCCAGGACACAAGTGCAACGCCGAGTGCAAGTGGCTCGTGGGCGTGATCAAGAACCATTTTCCCAAGGCCTCGCTCTTCTGCAAGAACTGCCCCAGCACGGTCGAGAACCGGCGGCTGTCGCTGCTGCGCCTCATGACCACAGTGCGAGCCTCGCTCGTCAACCACGGCAACCTCGGCTGCGCCATCTTCCGCGACCAGGTCAGCAAGGAGTTCGCAAACTTCCTGCTGGGTGACTGCGATGACGCCGCTGTGCAGCAGCTCAAGCACGTGGCGTCGGCATCGTCCGCCACCACGGCCTCCTCCTCATCATCGGACTCGACCGAATCCGCATCGACGGCTTCGCACGACGAAGCCAACGAGGACGAGCTCACGTCGTCCATGGTGTCGTTCACATCGGACGAGGAGAACTTGGTGCTGGACTTTGAGTTCGACGACGACTTTTCCGACTTCGAGTGCGGCCTGTGTGGGCTCAGCCTTGACGCCCTGGAGGAGGCCACGTGCACGTCGCCCTACTGTACCACGGCCACGTTCGACTGCGGCCATCAGTTCCACGATCTGTGCTTGTTGCCGATACTCGACGAGGAGGTCAAGTGCCCCCTCTGCCAGTGAGTGACTCGCACTCAAGCAAGCAACAGCACTATATAGCCCAAAACGCAAGGCAATGTTCCATAGCGATATCAATGATAATGTAAGCAAGACGTGCGTGCAACTCAATAGCGAGCGATCCTGAAGGTCATAATTGAAGACGAGCAAGTTTCGTTATGTACAGCCTGGATGATGCCAGAAGCTATTCGCCTGCGACAGTCGCGGGGCTATCGAATGAAGCTGCTGATGCACCGCCGTTGCTGTCAACGCGGGCACCATTTCAATACCGGCAAAGCGCGTCAAGCGCTCCTAAGCGGCTAGTAGATGCCTGGAATCAACTCAGATCCAACGGCCTCTTGAGACTCAAAAAGAATTCGGCACCACATCAATGTCGGCCGACGGGCTCCCACTAAAACGTGTCGCGTAGTCATCCAGCCCCCATTGCCGCTTTTGCTCCGTTGCGGCCACTTCAAGACCATGGGCATCTCGTCCACCGCCACGCCGATCATCAACTTCTCGGGCTACTACCGCAAGCGCGCGGCGTCCGTGGAGCTGCCTGAGGCCACCGCGTGGCTCGAGCACCTGACGCTGAGTCTGCGCACCGTGGTCAGCGCCGACAACAAGCTGCAGTTCGAGGTGCGCGCCCGCTACGCGCCGCCCTGCTCGGAACCGGAGTGCGAGCTCGAATGGAGCATCGGCCGGCCCTTCGAGGCCTACCGCCGCTTCCGGAAGCAGCTACTGTGTCGCCTGCAGCCCGGCCACGCCTGCCCGGCCGAGTGCAAGTGGCTCTACGCCGTGATCAAGAACCACTTCCCCAAGCCCAAGCTGCTGGCCGCCAACTCGCCACGCACGACCGAGGCGCGGCGTCAGGCGCTCACGCGTATCCTGCGCACACTGCAGGCCTCGCTCGTCAACCGCGGCAACCAGGGCTGCAACGTGCTGGTGCACGGCGTGTGCCACGAGTTCGCCGGCTTCGTGCTGGGCGACCAGACCAAGCTGCTGGAGGTGACCTCGGCGCTCAGCAGCTGCGGCTCGGACCTGAGCACGCGCGACTCGTCCGCCAGCTTCATGTCCAACGGCAGCGACTACGACGTCGAGCCGCTCGACGATTTCTTCGCCTGCCGCAGCGGCCGAGGCTACTGCAAGTCCGAGTCCGGCCAGTGAGGCGGCAGCGACGTACCAGCAGGAAAAACTGACCAAAGACACCCGGATTCAGGACATCAAGGCCGACGAAGCGAGCAGCTTCCGTTGCAGCCGGCCAGGCAACGCCAGAGAATTGCGCGCCGGCGTCAGGGCGAGGTTGGCGCAAGAAACGTCAGGCCTGACGTCGAAGACAAGCGCGCGCCCTCGCAAGGCCGCTAGACCGAGGAGCATGCCTGGGCTATTGGCCGAGCTGCCCACCGCTGATGTCGTTAACCCTATCGTTATGAAAAAGATACATGAAGTACTGTTTAACGTTAGACAGCATAAAAACGAAATCGATGTAGCGTCGATCCAAGCGGACCTCACGTCAACCTTGCTCGGTCTTGTTCCTCCTTTTGCCCCGCGAGCGAGGCCGCACTACCTGAACGCGCTGTACTTGCCTTCGCTTGCTTGTCTTGCTTGGTCGCGCGCATCGATCTCCCGATTTTTGGGATGGCAAGTTGAAGTGACCCCCAGCTGATGACACTCCAAACGGCCGGGACTTTCAGATGGGGTTGCCGACAGATAATGCAAGTGTAGCTCCATTTCCGCCGGCAGCCCGCAATAGCAACACGAATGCCAAAGTTTCTGGCTGCGCAAGTTCCATGACAGGAAGCTATTCAGCGGGGCAGTCCGTGGACCTTCCACTAATGACGGGCGATGCCGCGCAGCAGCCCATAACTGGCCATGCCCCCCACTTCACAAACATTTGAAAGTTTTGCGGCGCGTACTCGTGGTGGCCAGCACACGAGCAGCGTCCGCGTTCACTGCTGTTCAGCATGTTGCGTCTGATCGTGGGCGGTACGGAGCGTGGTGCTGCCTCAAACACGAAAGAACGCTGCTCGATGCTCCAGCCTTCGCCTTCGCCGTCGCCCGGATCGCAGGTGTCTCCATCCTCCATGAGTCTCAAGATCCGACTACACACGCCGGTCGCCGAGCCCGAGATGGTCGTGTGGCTGCGGGATCTCACGCTCGACATGAGCACGAGCCACAAACCCCACCGGGGTGTCCGCTTCGAGCTCGTGGTGTGCCGCAAGATCCCCAAGTCTTCGCTATCCGTCGAAGCGGCCTCTTAGACCCAGAGCCGCCCGATTAGCGAGTACAGCGCGCTGCGCAAGAATCTGCTGCGCGAGCTGCAGCCCGGACACAACTGCTCGGCCGAGTGCAGGTGGCTGCACTCCATCGTAAAGCAGCAGTCGCAGAACATGTTCACCCCGTGCCCAATTAAGACCGGGCGGCGGCGAGTAGCGCTGCTGTGAGCGATGACCTCGATCCAGTCCACACTGGTGACACACGGGAACCACGGCTGCAAGGTGCTCATGGGCGGCGTGCTCAACACCTTTACGACGTTCCTCGTCGGCGAGTGCGCGTCGCTCACGCGGACATCTCTAGCGCTACCAGTTCCATATCGCCAAGGTTTGCTCGGTCTGACCAGTAGTTTAGGAAGACGACTTGCGAGCCTGCGAACGCTCTCGCGCATCCGAAGTGATCAACGAACAACATTCACGGGTTTGTTTGTGGTGCGCCATGTGAACAATACTCACTTCGATTACGCTCGATGTAAGCATTCGCCTTGAAGTTGGAACAACCAACAACTCCCTGCTGCACTACACGTCTTACCCTTGCCACTTTACATGTTCCCCGCAGGTGAAGCATCCGCTCGGCCCTGCATGCCATGACCGACGTGGAGTCTCGTGCTCCACCGCACAATCTGTTTGAAATCGCGGCGGATACCAGGCCTATCCATGGCTAACCAACTTCCGTGGTGCTCCGCCAAGTTCGATCCCGAGATCGTGTGTGTATGCCGCCGGAATGACCCATGTGAACCGAACAGAGTCGGAAACCTGCTGAAGAAGCGTGTGGTGGATTTGCGGCTATCCAGGTTCGTTCTCTGCGGCGTCAACGCGCTCCCGAGAGAAACTCGCTTACGGCTTCGGGTACAGGCTGGGCATCATGCCCATAATCGCAGCCACCGGTTGTCCAGTTGGCGCGCACCAGCAGTTAAATCGCAAGCAGAGACTCGTCTCGACCCATTCCGCAACTCGCCTTCCAGAGCGTACATGACCACCTCGCCTTCCACCTCGATGGCTCTGCCTCGAACACTCTACAGCTCGATGGCCTCGCGCAAGTGGTCGTCGCCGACCGTCAAGCCGCTGCCCGAGTCCGTGGCGTGGCTCAGCGACATCTCGCTCGAGATGACCAGCACCAACTCCATCCGCGCGTCGGTCAAGTACAACCTGCGCATGGTCTACCAACCCAAGCACGCCGACGCCTTGAGCTGGGACGTGCCGCGCTCGTTCGACCAGTACCGGGCGTTCCAGAAGCGCTTGCTGCGCCAGCTCCGGCCCAAGCACAGCTGCAAGGCCGAATGTCGATGGCTCTACAGCACCGTCAAGAAGCACTTTCCCAAGCCCACGCTGATCGGTTCGCACTGTCCGGCGCTCGTCGAGCTGCGTCGCAAGGCGCTCTTGCAAATACTCTCGACCGTCCAAGCGTCGATTCTCAACCACGGCAACCGCGGCTGCAAGGTCATGATGGAGGCGGTGAGCAACGAGCTCGCCTCGTTCCTTGTCGCTGACGACACCAACGGCGCCGAGGGCGTGTCACCGCCCGTGACGCCCACCGCCAGCTCCGAGCTGGAGACCGAACCCGAAACTCCAGTCAGTTCATTGCAGTCGTTCACCTCGTCTATTTCGTCGGAAGAGGGCGAGGAGAACCTCGACACCGTCAACTACGACGGGGACCAATGGCTCGGCTGGTCGCTGCCTGCCGCAGGGCCCCTCAATCTCGCGCGCACGACCAGCTCGCCCGTGTAAGCCACGCATCTACTGTAGTATTTAAAGCTGATACCGTCGCAGCCAAGAAACCTTAAGCTATCAACACGTAACTTATCATGTGTCTAAAGTTTGTGTTTTTCCGTTCCTGGATTTTGGAATCGGGTGTCAAACAACGGCGAGAACATGCGTGCGTTGCACGCCTTGCAAGCAGCCATGACGTGGAGATTCCAGCGGCGAGTGCAGACACGCGATGGTTGCGCACGATCCCGCGGCGGGCACAGCAATCGCGCTTGCGATTGTTCGTCGACAACGGGATACCAGTTGCAGTCGTTTCGTCGCCTTGGCTCCAGATGGAACTGGCACGAGCTCTCCATGTGGGGCTGGATTTTTCACATCGAGTGAGGACGCCGTGTTACCGCATCGATAAGGAAGTTGCTGCTGGAAGTTGCTAACTTTGCTAAGCAGGCTCTGCTGCCGCATCGTCTCAACCTAAACGACGCGCGAAAATTCAAACTTGAAGCGGAAAGCCAGCCAGCCGATTGGCAGGAGCATGTGTGCGGCGATGCGACGACGAGCAAGGCAACACGATGGGGTGTTTGACCGAAGATTCGGAGCCCGTGCTTGGTGCCGAGCGCTCAGAGGAACGCCACCGTCGGTGCGAATGGCTCCGAGCCACGTCAGCCCCGCTCCGGTGCAAGTCCGCGGCTCCGTCTCTCGTGCTGTCGGCAACATCGTCCGCTCGCGCCGGCTGCAACGAGCACGAAACGGCCATGTTGACGCTGACTTTGGCCGGGTGTGGGGAATGCTTTGGCCTGCATGGGGACTGCAGGGCTTGCCAATGCAGCCATGGCTCGAAGGCATGCAGCCTCGTGGGCGGTGGCTTGCTTGATTGTAGGCTCGCTCTATGCTGTTGTTGTTGTTGTTGCCTACACACCCACATCACGCGGTTGCTTCATCGGCTGTGTCCATCATTCGTTCTGGGCGAAATCTTTGCGCTCGTTCGTTACGCTTATCGGCCAATCGCGAGGCGCCTCTCCAGGACAGGCTCTGGTCATTCTGCAACTTTGCCAGCCCACGACGGAACGGTGCAAGCAAGGCAAGAAGCAAAGCTATCACCAACAGCAGAAAAGCGCGCGGAAGGATCTTCGGCACGGTTAAGCACTTTCAGACGCGCACATTTGCACACAGAGCACACCATGGTCGGCACCATGATCGAGAACTCGAGCTGCAGCAGCACAGGCAGCTCCACCGGCTCGGCGCCGCGCTCGGCCGCCAGCCTCAAGCGCGCGGGTCCACTGGCCGTGCCCGAGACGGTGGCGTGGCTGGACCACCTGACGCTGTCGCTCGCCACGGCCAGCAGCAGCGGCAAGATGCAGTACCAGCTCACCATGACGTACTCGCCCGCCCAGTCCAAGCTCGAGGCCGCGGCCTCGTGGAGCGTGAGCCGCAGCTTCGACGAGTACCGGGCGTTCCAGAAGAGGCTGCTCAAGCGCATGCAGCACGGCCACATGTGCGGCGCCGAGTGCAAGTGGCTCTACAAGGTGGTTAAACACTACTTCCCTCAGAAGTCGCTCTTCGGCAACCACTGCCCCAAGGTGGTGGCCGCGCGTCAGCAGACGCTCATCCGCTGCCTCACCACGGTGCAGGCCTCGCTCGTGAACCGCGGCAACCAAGGCTGCCGCGTGCTGGTGCACGACGTGGCCGCCGAGTTCAACCGCTTCGTGGTGAAGGGCATGAAGGACCTGGAGGCTAACGCCAGCGCCCAGGACTCGCCGTCTTCGGAGCTCAGCGCCGTCACGCGCGATTCGCTGGACTCGCTCGATGACGAGGACAGCAGTGACGAAGAGGAGGAGGAGGAGGAGGAGGAGGAGGAGCACGAGTGCGACGCCTGCCACAGTCGACACGTTGTGTGCCGAACCCACAGCAGCTTCAAGGCATAGACGGAAGGCAGAGCCAATGTACACTATAGTTAGGCGTTAATTCCACAGCAACACTTACAGTAAAGCTAGTCATCTTTTCAGGCCAGTCGCGCTCTGCTCATGCTGTCTGGGACATTCCTTGCCAGACATTCGTGCTGATGACCCACACGAGCCTGCACTTCGACAATAGCTTTTGCTTTCTCTGGAAAGTGCCTAAATGGCTACGCCGCAACGGATACTTGAACCCATTTACAGTCGGGAATGTGTGCGACTTTCGTTCTTCCAGCACTTTTCGACATGGCAGGATCTCGCCGCGTGAAAAAGCGAACCGCGTCCGCGTGCCCCGCTTTTCCGACGTACGTGGCGCTGCTGGAGCCGCTGACGCTAACGTTGCAGATTGGTGAGGCTACCAAGCGGCCGGTCTTCCTCGTGCAGGTGCAGCGTCGATCGGCATCTTGGAGTCGGGCGCGTCCGTTCGAGGACTTCGAGGCGCTGCACGTGCAACTGACACTGGCGCTGCAGCACGGCCACTTCTGCACCGCCGGGTGTCCGTGGCTCTTCTCGCTGCTGACCAGCGAGTTCCCGAAGCGGCACCTCTTCCAGCGCAACTCCAGCCCTCGCACGGTGGAGGCGCGGCGGCGGAAGCTGCTGCAGTTGCTCTCGTCCACGCTCGAGTTCCTGCTGGACCGTAAGAACCACACGTGCAGTGTGGCCACCACCGACGTGGCCAAGCTGCTGGCCGAGTTCCTCTACGGTGAGGACAAGGCAGCGGAGTTCATCGTTGAGTCCTACTCGGAGGCTGAGACGGCGTCCACTAACGACAGCAGTCGCCGCAGGAGCCTCGGCGTGCTCTGCAGCGAGGAGGACGACACGTACAGCAGCAGCAGCAATACGGAGCTCATGATCTGCGGCGTCTGCAAGGCGCCCGTGGCCTGTGAAGCCGAGCGCAAGGATCAACGAGCAGGAACTAGCGCCAGCCCCAGCAGGCGACGTCGATCCTCCGTGTATGCGACCGTGTTGCAGTGCGGCCACCAGTTTCACGACGAGTGCATCGTGCCCGTTCTGAACGAGACGCTGCGCTGCCCGACCTGCCACCACGTTGAGATCGAAGCCTGAAGACACTGCGTTCAAGCCTGTACCCGGCTGACAAGACAATCCACTGGGCCGAGGATTCACCGAGTCTCTCTCCAAGTGCTAATCAGGCGTTGCAGTCGGATTACACCGGTCTTGGTCCAAGACTCGTGGCAAGGGACCAATGCAAATCGCTCGGCATGCTTTCACCAAGACATCTGCCTCGATTACCCCTCGCTTCCTGTCCTTCATCGGCCGCATAATCCAGCAGGACGAGCGCACGACCAGTGCCTCTGGTCTCACTTGTCCGGCACCGCCGCCTTTCATTGCCCAATTTGCCTCTCTGCATCTACGACTCCCCCCAACGACAGCCTGAACGTATTTCGTACCCCACCACAGGCCAATATGATGTCTTCCGGTTCCAGCATGTCACTCACCTCTCGACGTCGCCGCCGTCGCCGCGCCACAGTCGCCGGGCCTTCTGGAACGCCCGTCAAGAGCCCCCTCGCTTCTCCAACGTCGCTCCGACCTCCGACCATCGCATACCTCGACCAGCTCGAACTGAGTGTGACAGCCACGAAGGTTAAGCTCGCACAGGGCAAGGACGTTCGCTACGACTTGCTGGTGACCCCCATGACGGACAGCAGCCAGCAGTGGACAGTGAGTCGCTCGTTCAAAGAGCTGCAGGCCTTCCAGCAGCGCCTGCTTGGGGTTATGCAGCTCGGCCACCTTTGCCATGCCGAGTGTCCGTACATCTACTCGAGCATCAAGGGGCGGTTCCCCAAGGACTGCTACTTGTACTCTAGCAGCTCGTACGTCGTGGGCAAGCGCAGCCACGCCATCCAGGAGTGCTTCACAACGCTACTAGAGGCGTTTCGTAAGCGCGAGAACCACTCGTCCTGCAGCATCCTGCCAGGCACCGTGGCGCAGGAGCTCATCGCGTTCCTGAACGAAGACCTGCCGATCGAGCACGAGTTCCGCTGGGAGAACTTTGTGAGCTTCTCCAAGACGCCCAGCAGCAGCTCGACTCTCTACAGCACGGACGGCAGCAGTCGCAGCCTCACTCCGACCGGGCTGGCCGGCTGCTGGCAGTCGAGCAGCGACCAAAGCTTTGAGTCGTTCCGCTTAGCCGGCAGCAACAACAGCCTGCTGGACACGTGCGCACTCTGCACCAACGACGACGCGGCCAAGGGGGCGTTGACCACACTGAGCTGCGGCCACCGCTTCCACGACGAGTGCGTCGTCGAAAAGCTCAACGCGTCGCTGGCCTGCCCCACGTGCGGCCACGAGCTCTGAGCGGGGGTCGTTCGACCTCGTCATCACCTTATTCCCGTCTCGCTTTAATGCACCACAAACTACCGAATTTTGAGGAAAGCTGTACCTGTCAAAGTGCTGGTGAACCCTTTCGGTTTATCTAAATAAAGTGATGGGCAACTTTATTCTGCCGTGTAGGAAATCTGTACCCCCCTGCGATTATCTACCAATAGGGAGCTTTGTTGGCTCTTTTGCAAGTGAGCGACGATCGTCAAGAGCAAATAAATGTGACCAATAAGAAACGCTGGTGACAGCTTGGTTAAAATTAGATGTTGGGGAAAGCTGTACCCCTTTGAGGAAGTGCAAAATTCGGTAGTCCAGCCATCTTTGTCAATCGATATCAAAAGCTTTCCAATCCACACTGCCCCTCAAGCGCTTATTCTGCCACGCGCGGTGCCGTTGGGCAAAGCCACGAAGACTCGACAGTATATTTTCTTGAAGCGAGAGAGCTGCATGGATCAATCTGCGTCAATTGCCGTCCCATCCTCGAACTTGTGGACATTGCCACACTCGACTGGCATCTGGTGCGTGAGACTCCGTCCTCCATACCGCCTCAAGGCCCACCTAAATCGAGAAAATGAAAGCATAAGACGGTCCGTTTTTGAGGTGAAAGCCGTTGAAGCTTGAGGTGATGACGCCTGGTGCAAAGTGACTTCGGGTGCCGCACAATCATGGCCAGAATTGATTGAGACGGCCACTTTCCACTCCTCATTTCCAGACGAGAACCTGATTGTCACTGGAAATGCAGATTCGCAAGAAGCGATTATTGCCAGTAGGTCCGTTGCCACCTCAGGTCTCGTGGCTAACGGGCATCTCAATGAACGTGACGCCGCTGATCTCCAGGCCGAGAGCTTCGTATCGTCGGGTCGACTACCTGCTCACTGTCACGTGCCAACCGCGCGACTCGGCCGAAGTCTCGACGTGGCACCTGGTGCGCAGCTTCGACGAGTTCCGCTTCTTCCGGAAAAGGCTGGTGGCGGTGTTGCGGCGCGGCCACTTCTGCCAGGCTGAGTGTCCGTGGCTGTTCACGTTCCTCAAGAGCTACTACCCAAAGTCTCAGCTGGTGGGGGCATCGCTGTCGCGAGTGGTGGCCAGACGACGCAAGACGCTGACGCGCAGCTTCGCGACGATCCGGAGTTTCCTCCTGAACAGGACCAACCACGTCTGCCCGCTGGTGATGCAGGGCGTGGCACTGGAGCTACTGGAGTTCGTCGTGGGCGGGCCACAAGAACCGGAGCAGGACCGACACGGTGAAGTGTCCGAGTGGCTGCGGCTGCTGCTTCAGCGGTGGCAGGACGGCGACCTCGATTTGGAAGAGTCCACGAGCTCCGATGATACATCGAGCGACGATTCTGCGCAGGAGAAGGATATCTGCGCGCTGTGCGAGTACCCGTTGGTGATGGACCCCCAGAAGGAGCGGAAGCCCGAGGCGGACGGCGATCGGTGGTCTCAGGTAGCCGCGTTTGAGCCCTTTTCGACGCTGACTTGTGGGCATCACTTCCACGACGAGTGCCTGATCGACAAGCTAAACGTCGCGCTGGAATGCCCGACCTGCGGACACCAGGAAGCCTGGTAAGCAACACCAGGAGACAACATCGTGAGAACTAGTTTTATAGACTGATGACTGTAGTGAATGAATACACGCTGCACTATGAACCAATGGATACTAAAAATTAAAATACTGTGACGATAAGATAAGATCTCGTCACAGCGCAATGAATCATGCACGTAATGTTGTTCTTGAAGGAGAAGCGCGCTCAAATTGCACAGCGCAGCGAGCTTGCTGTACTGGTCGATCAGTAGAGAGGGCATATCCAACCTATCGCGCTCTCAATCCTGAAAAGAGGGAGTGTTGCACCGGCACAGCCCGCACCTGGATCGGATGTGTTCAACCTGCAAATTCCATCTGAGAAAACTTGACGATGTCCACCGTCGTCACCGAGAAGATCTTTTGGCGCGTCACCACTGGACTTGCCTCGAAGTACAGTAACGTGAGTAAGTGCCTTCCAGCAAGTGGATAACGGCTGTCCGCTGCAATCGACTGCATTTGCGGCTGCGAAAAGCGCTGGAAGCAGTCTTCATCAAAGCGTTGATGCACTCGATTACGCACACGTGTTTGCCACTCACTCAGTTGCCACATGCCCTGAGAAATACTGGCAGCGTTGCAATGCAAGCGCCGATACCCTTTGTGCAAATGCAAGTTGAATTTCTCAAGGTTTACGGAACTGCACTTCGGTCGCCAAATTGTGTCAAAAGCTGTAAGCGATGCGGAACGGAAACTCCAATGACGGTTGTCGCAGTCAATCTGTGGTCACGCCAGCAAGGCAAAGCTCCGGCGCAAGGATTCACTCGTGGAGTCCCATCCATCGCGTCGAAGCCTTTGCTTCTCTCGTCGCAAAGTCTCTTTTGGTGTGGCGTTAGTAATGCTCTTGTGTCCGAAGTAAAGTCCATTCTATTTTTGGTCCATACTGAATCCAAGTGGTGCTATTTCAGAAGGGACTCCACCGCCCGGACAGAGTGTTCCGCCCCACGCCCCAGCCAGCCCCATCCATCCGACAATTTTGAGTGGGTCTCGATGGCTGCTTCTGCACTCGACCACGTACAGTGGAGCCCAGCTGGCTCAGCCACCGACTGGCAAAGCACGTGAGCCCGGAGCACATTCTTGCCACTCTGCAATTCGCTTCCGCTTAACGAATCGGTTTCGGTGGAAACCGAAAAACTAACCGAAAGTCTCCATTGAGCAATTGAGATATCACCATGGAGACCGTCGCCCACTCGCCGTTGCAGCGCCATCCCAAGTGCTCGGCGCTGTACGCCAGCCAACTGCGTCGCGACTCGGAGACGTTGAAGTCCGTCGACCCAGTTCCTCTGAGCGTCGCCAGCCTGGCCAACTTGACTATCGAAGTGACGACCAAGACGCTCACCCGCGACGCGTCCACCTTTGCTCTGACGGTGCACGACCACAAGACAAGTTCAACGTGGCGTCATTTACGGTCGTACGCAGAATGCCGAGCCTTCCAGAGTCGCGTGCTAAAAGTTCTGAGTCGAGGCCACCTCTGCTTTGCCGAGTGTCCGTGGCTCTTCGCCTACGTGCAACGAGCACTTCCAGCCGAAAGAAGGGGCCACCGTTTGTTCCGAATCGCCGGTCACGGTCTGAAGCCTCGAGTTGTGGACAACCAGCGCCAAGCTCTTGCCAGACTATTCGCCACGTTGCAGCGCGTTCTGCTCAACCCGTTGAACCAGAAGTGCACGGTGTTGATACAGCAAGTCGCGCCGGAAGTCGTCACGTTCATCACGAACCGCAGTGACTCAAGCGGACAGGAACCGCTGAACTCGCCGACGACCGACCGACCGCTGGCCAAGACGTTCTCCGAGTCGTTCATGTTCGAGTTCGACGTGGACCAGTCGACAACTGATGAGTTCGGCCACATCAGCACTTCGACCACAGTGAGCATCGAGGACCTGGAAGAAGAAGCGCCCGAAGACGAGAATGAGCCCATTGCCTCATTGGAGAAGGTCGTGGCAGGTCAACGGGTGTGCTGCGCCATGTGCGCGCTGCACAAGATGCGGTCGGACGAGCAAGTGTTCGCCTGCTGGCGGGCGGAGAGCATGAGCAGTCGGTTTATGAGGCTGCGGGCTGGAGCGGGCGCCGAGCGCACGTCCATTGTGGCAAAGCGACAACTGCCCACGCAGTCGGAGGCTGATGTGAAGGGTGTGTGGGAGTCCCCCAGTCTTTCGCAGTGCGTGACGTCACCTCTGGAGCCGTTGCCGGTTCTTGGAGGACGCGAGTCCGAAGCGACAGTGATGGTCGTTCCGGAGCACGACGGCACCCCGACGGAGCCTTTTCCCGGGTCTCCAGGCACGCCTGGAACCCCTCGCGACTCGGTTGCGTCGTCTTCGAGAACCTCGTCGGTGTGCCAGATCGATCTCGAGATGCTGGACACTTGGCGACTTTCGAGCGCCCCACAAATCCGTCACACTGCGCCCCAAGTGAAGGCGCCAAACTGCTCGGGACTGGGAAATATCCGTCTGATGCCGCGTCGCTCGCTGCTAGTGCTCAACTCGATCCGCAGTAAGCTTGCGCCCTCGAAGAACCGAGCAGGCGGCATCATTATTTAAGTGTGCATGGCACAATATGAAACACGAAATCCTTGCAACTTTGCCGTCTCTTTTGCCACTTTTTGCCGTTCCAACCTCTACTTTATGTCTTCCCTGGTTTTGGCGTTACTGCAACCATCCTGCTAGAACGTGAAGACTTCGAGGAGAACGGATTCAAGGACACCAGCCTGGTGGAGTTGGAGGAGAAGGCGAAAGGACTCTTGACTGCCTTCTTTGCCCGTTCGACAAGTGAAGTCTCCATGCCGCCTGTGTGGCTACTGCCACTACTTTCCTTTTGGTGCCGGTGTTGCCGATTCGCTGCCACTTTCTTGATGTTAAATTTTGTCACGTGTGCCACCAGCATAATCTTGTTCTCCTGAGGCGAGAATGTTTGTCTCTTTCGAGCGTAGCAAAAGTAGAAAACCGTGAAGAGAATGACAATCAAAGCGAACCCAATGGCGTCTTTGCCGCCGTCATCATGGATCGTCAGGAGCGAGATTGCCATGAGAAGCCACACCAGTAGCGAGACGACAGCCCCTGCGACGCCAAACGGGCTCTTGAACTCGGAGCTCTTGATGTTGCGGTAGTTCTTCTTGAGCGCGATGTACCCGACGCATTGGCCAGCATACGACATGGCGGCGGACAGCATGCAAACGCCTGTGAAACTCTCTCCAACCCCAGGGACGAAGTAAACTAGAAGGCAAAGGCTGTAGCTCCAGGCGGATCCGATGAGCAACGCGTTGTACGGTGTACTACTGCCTTTCGTGGTCTTGGCGCAGAAAGGAAGCAGAAGACGGGACGTGGACATGGCGGCGATGAGCTTCCCATACGCCCACATGAAGCCGAAGGACGTCGCGAACGCTCCGGGCAATGAAAGGAGCGCGCTGTAATGCTTTGCGATGTTGAAAAGCTGAACGAACCCGTTGGAGAACGGGACGACAGTTTGTGGCAACTCGGCCAAGCCAGGCGCAAGCGATGCGCTGACGAAGACGACCATGACTCCAGCCAGAAACACGGTTGAGATGCAGGACAGCTGGGCCACGGGGATCACTTTCTTCGGGGAATCAACTTGATCGCACGCCAGACTCAGCGCCTCAATTCCAACAAAGAACCAGGCCGCATGAGGGAGGGCCAGCATGAAGCCTTGAAACCCGCCTACGAACTGCAGTTCTGGGACTGCAGCGTACTTCTCAAAGTTGACGTACGGCAGTGAACCGAAGCAGAAGAGCAAGAGGAAGAAGAGTGACAAAACGCCGAGGATTCCACTTACGTACCAGAAAACGCGCCCCCCTTTGATCGCTATGGCGAGTGCGGCCACGTAGAAGAGCGCCCAGATCAACGGCTTGTACGGCTCCAGGCTGGGGGACGCCTCGACCATCAATTCAGCGAACGAGACCACGGACGCGGACACGTAGACGATGTACTCAGTGGTATCGCAGCAGCCGATCATGAAAGCTGGATAAAAGCCGAGTGTGCATCGAGCCAAGCCGTACGCTCCGCCAGCGAAAGGCAAGGCCCCGTTAATTTCAGCGATGCAGCAGGTGAGCAAGAGGTACCCGATTCCAACGAGAAAGTAGGCGATGATGAAGCTGTAGAGCCCCGCGTCGAAGCCTTCATTCCAGTCAGAGTACTGGCCGCCGAGAATGACGGTGATTCCAAGCAAGTAAATGTCCAGCATCCCAGGTTTGTACCTCTCGGGAATGCCAGCTTGAGGGCCAGTGTTGGTAGAATGCGGCTCACGAGAGTTTGGGTCCTTGGCAGAGCTCACTTGGCTGATGTCGGGAGGCACGAGCTGCACTTTGTTGGACGAGACCCGAACGCTGCGCATGGCTGGAAAATGCCGCTTCAAGTGTGAAGTTGCCGTGCTGGAGAGTCAGAGATGGAGGTTTGTTTTTGGAGAAGTCACTGAGAGACTGAGGACGCTCAGCACTTGTGTATTGGGGGGGGGTAAACGGCAATCTATTTGAGAACACAAAAGCTTGTGTTTGCGAAGTGCGCAAGCTAAGCTGGCAACATAGTAAAATAGTCGGTCACTTTGCCTGAAGGTCTTGTCCGACGACAATATCGCCGGCACAATGTGGCAGGGCCTAAAACTACACGAATACTTCCACTTTTTGCCATTAAATCTTCGTGTAGCTGAGGTGTGACGCGCTCGGTGGTGTTTATCATGTTGACTTTAGTATTTTGGTCACGTACTGATAATATCTTCCCATCGTGACGATTCCATGGACAAGAGGTTGACCGACACTACTCGCGTCGAGTTGGAAGACTTCGCCGAGAAGGAGAAGGGGGACATGGATATGAGTCTCCAACACAAATGCATGTTGGTGGAGGCATCAAATACTCAAACTTGCTCCTCTGAAGAATCGCAAATGCCACGATCGCAGATTTTTTATCAGAAATATATTTTGGATTTTTCAAAATCCGCGAGCATACAAAGACGTTGAGTATCAGAACCTGAATTTTTATTTGCTGGAATACTCGGGACTGCAGAGTTTCAGACTTACGACGGCGAATCCGAAAAGGGCGTCGTCACAAGTTGGGCCAACGAGTACCACGCGGACCAAAACTTCTCATGGCGCCGCCAACACGAACTTAAGTAGTCGTGGTTCCGAAGACAATCCCGACTGATCCAACGAACGCTGAAAAAATCAGTATTCTAGTTCTCGCAACCATGTAGAGGCTAATCCGTAGAGGGGATCGACGGCCTTATAGGGTAACGATACGATCGCTCATTCTTTACGAAGAGGGAACTGTGTTGTTGTTTGTTGTAGAACCAAATTACGTGAACCTAAAGCTGCGCTCCCGAAGATAATAAACAGATTTTACATAATTACGAAGAAAAAAAAGATGTCGTTAGTAGTTCTCATACAACTATGCTAGTCACCGATTTCATTGTGACTTTCGTGCTCTTAATCCTGCCGCTCTCCGTTTGGGATGTTTCCGTCCCACCAGCCGCCGTGTGTTTGCTGTTGCTGCTACTTTCTCGATTTTCTTCTTCTGTCGTCCAGCCCCCACTTTCTTCTTGATGTTAAACTTGGTCATGTGCGCTACGAGCATCACGCGGTTCTCCGCCGCCGAGAAAGTTTACCGCTTACGCACGTATCCGAAGTAAATATCGTGAGCAACGTCACTGTGATGGAGAAGACGATGATCTCCACACCTCCGTTGCCCTGGAAGCCCACGACCGCGACGATACACACGAGCCAGAAGATCATTGAATACACAGCCCCAAATATTCCAAACGGACTCTGGAACTCGGAGTTCTTGATGTTGCGGTAGTTCTTCTTGAGCGAGATGTAGCCGACGCACTGGCCCGTGTACGACGTGAAGGCCGACAGGATACAGATGTGGAAGAGGCTTTTTCTTACGTCCGGAACAGCGTAGGAAATGACGCACAACGCGTAGCTGAGAGCCGAACCGGCCAGGAGCGCCCCGTACGGAGTCTCGTTCTCTTTCGTCGTCTTGGAGAGAAAGTTAGGCAGAAGTCGCGACGTCGCCATTGCTACGATCAACTTGCCGTAGCACCACATAAACCCGAAGGCCGTCGCGTATGTGGCCGGTAGGGATAAAATCGACGTGGCGAGGAATGTCGAACATGAGCGTGAAGCTTCTGTTGAAGGGAACGAGTTCGTCCGGTAACGCTGCCAGGCCTGGCGGTAGTGAAGCCGTCACGAAATATACGACCAATCCCGTAGTGAAGAGCGTCACGGCGCAGGAAACCTGGGCCACTGGGACGATCTTTTTGGGCTGGTCGACCTGGTCGCTCGAGAGACTCAGAGCTTCCACGCCGACGAAGAACCAGGCAGCTAGCGGCAGAGCTTCCATATAGCCATGGAACCCGTCGACGAACTCAAGCGCAGGATCTGCGCCGTACTGGGAGAAATCCACGAACGCAAACGACCCCAAGCAGTAGATGACTGCGATCAATAGAGAGATGGTGCCGATGCCGAGGTTGAAGACCCAGAACGTCCGACCGCCTTTGATCTGGATGAAGAGAGCGCTCACGTAGAACAGAGCCCACAGCAGATGCGACAGAGGCTCCAACGACGGCGCTGCGTCGGTTAGAGAGCGACGAACGACAGCGTCGACGCCGACACGTACGCGATGTACTCGAGCGCCTCGCAGCAGCCGACCATGAAGGCCGGATAGAAGCTCAGTGTACATCGCGCCAGTCCGTAGGAACCACCAGCGAACGGTAAAGCTCCTGTGATTTGGGCCGTGCAGCTACAAAACATGATGCAGCCCGAGGCGATCAATAGGTAGGCGACGAGAAAGCTGTAAATGCCGGACGAGACGCCTGCGTTCCAGCAGAAGGGCCACCGATGACGATGGTGATGCCCAGCATCATGATGTCCAGCTTCTGGGGTTTGTACGGCTTTCTCGCTGTGGTGGCCGATGGACCTGGCGTGGGCTGAGCATCTCGTGAATCGGCGTGTTTCTCCCGGCTGGGCTGGATCTGAATCGCTGCTGGCGCCAAAGGCGTCACTAGCGTCGATCTCCGGAAGGGGGTGCGGAAATTGAAGGAAACCATGGTGTCCAAGACGCGCTTGGCAGTGAATTGAAGCTTGCTGAGTGACTCGACAACGTGTGTTTGAGGAGCTATTTCAGCTGTCAAGACCAAGACTTCTTCGAAACTACCGAGAGCTGGGCTTTCTGTGGTCTAAACTGAACTGTAAAGAAATAAATATTGTTTCTCATTAGCTTGTCACTATGGCTCTCGGACGTAAAAACTGTTTTTTTTATTGTCGTATTCGATTTATCGCGCTGTACTTGCGCCGGATTTACTCGATTTCGGGCCCCATTTGCTCTCTGTCTGAGACGTTTCCGTTCCTCCGCCAGTTCGCTTGCTGTTGCTGCTCCCCTTCAGGTGCTTTACTTTTCGTCCAGCCCCCACTTTCTTCTTGACGTTAAACTTGGTCACGTGCGCCACGAGCATCACGCGGTTCTCCGCCGCCGAGAAAGTCTGCCGCCTACGAGCGTAGCCGAAGTAAAACATCGTGAGCAACGCCACTGTGACAGAGAAGACGATGATCTCCACGCCTCCGTTGTCCTGGAAGCCTACAACCGCGACGATACACACGAGCCAGACGGTCATTGAATACACAGCCCCAAATATCCCGAACGGACTCTGGAACTCGGAGCTCTTGATGTTGCGGTAGTTCTTCTTGAGCGAGATGTAGCCGACGCACTGGCCCGTGTACGACGTGAAGGCCGACAGGATGCAGATGTGGAAGAGGTTTCCACCCACGGCAGGGACGAAGTAGGAAATGACGCACAACGCGTAGCTGACAGCCGACCCTGCCACAAGAGCCCCGTAAGGAGTTTCATTGGCTTTCGTTGTCTTGGAGAGGAATTTAGGCAGCAGACGCGAGTTGGCCATTGCCACGATCAGTTTTCCATAACACCACATGAACCCGAAGCCTGTAGCGTACGTCGCCGGCAGTGAAAGCACAGTGGCAACTTGGTGACGAATGCTGAACATGAGTGTAAAGCCTCGGTTAAAGGGAACGAGTTCGTCCGGTAACGAAGCCAGGCCTGGCGGTAGTGAAGCCGTCACGAAATACACGGTCAATCCCGTAATGAAGAGCGTCACGGTGCAGGAAACTTGGGCCACTGGGACGATCTTCTTGGGCTGGTCAACCTGATCGCTAGCCAAGCTTAACGCCTCGACACCAACGAAGAACCACGCAGCTAATGGCAACGCTTTCATGAACCCTTGGAACGCGTCGACGAACTCGAGCTGACCGTCCACGGCGTATTCCGAGTAGTTCACGTACGCGAAAGATCCGAGACAATAAATTACGAGGATCACCAGCGAGACGACGCCGATTCCGAGATTGAAGACCCAAAATGTGTGGCTCCCTTTGATCTGGATGAGAAGAGCGCTCACGTAGAACAACGCCCACAAAAGCGGTGCCAGTGACTCGAGAGAGGACGCGGCGTCAACGATGAGATCCACGAACGAAATCGTAGACGCCGAGACGTACGCGATGTACTCGAGCGCCTCGCAGCAGCCGATCATGAACGCTGGATAGAAGCCCAGCGTACACCTCGCCAGTCCGTAGGAACCGCCAGCGAACGGTAGTGCCCCCGTGATTTCCGCCGTACAGCAGCACAGCGTGATGTAAGCCGAGGCAATCAATAGGTAGGCGATGAAGAAGCTGTAGAGACCCGCCGAGATGCCTGCATTCCAACAGAAGTACTGGCCGCCGATGACGATGGTGATTCCAAGCATGAAGATGTCCAGCTTCCCGTGGCGGTACTTGTTAGCGCTATCCGCTGATGGTCCAGCGGCTGGCGCTACCTGCGCATCTCTTGACGACGTTTGTTTCTGCCCACTTGGCACAATGTGAACCGTCGACGGCGCTAGTGGCTCAACGAGAGTGGACCGTCGAAGAACCCGACAAAAGGACGGGAACTTCATGCTCTGCTGATCGAGAAGCTCTTCCTGAGAGCGTGCTCTATTGCAAAATGAGTTTCGCTGCAGGTCTTCGGTTGCTATTTCCGCTAGCACAGACTTCGAGGCCGAAGTAGAGTTTGCACACGATTTTAACGAGCTCAGACAGATATAATCAGGTTTTGCAGCGGATTTTTTGGGGAAAAGTTGAAAAAGTGTTGATTTTTAGTGGCCTGCGCTTCTGGCGCTTCGAACTGACCGGATCGACCTGACGATTGTCGCCTCTTTCCTCGACTGCTTTTCCGTTGAAGCCTCGCCGGTGCTGGTGGAGCTCGTAGCTTGGTGTTTGTGACGTCGACCGGCGGCGACTTTTTTAATGTTAAACTTGGTCACGTGAGCGACCAACATGACTCGGTTCTCCTGCGGTGAGAAGGTTTGCCGCTTTCTTGAGTAGCCAAAGTAGAAGACGGTGAGGAACGCGATGAGTGTCAGGAATATCAAGGACTCGACGCCTCCATTGCCTTGGAACGCAGCAATCCCCACGATCCCCAGCACCCAAACCAACATGGAGTACAACGCCCCCCACGACCCGAACGGACTGCGGAACTCGGAGCTCTTGATGTTGCGGTAGTTGTGCTTGAGCGAGATGTAGCCGACGCACTGGCCCGTGTACGACATGAAGCCCGAGAGCATGCAGATGTTGAACAAATAGTGGCCGATGGAGGGCTGCCAGTAGACGACGAGGCACAGCGCGTAGCTCACCGCCGTTCCCGCTATAAGAGCGGCGTACGGTGTTTCGTTTTTTGCAGTTGCTTTACCGAGGAACGGCGGCAGGAGCTTCGAAGTTGCCATCGCTACGATGAGTTTGCCGTAGCACCACATGAACCCGAAAGCGGTAGCGTAAGTGGCAGGTAGAGACAAGACGGTAGCTGCGTGTCGAGAGATGTTGAAAAGCGGCATGAAGCCGAGGTCAAACGGGACGAGATTCGTTGGTAGAGCTGCAAGCCCTGGAGGAAGCGAAGCGGTGACGAAGTAAATGAAGATTCCAGTCACGAAAAGCGTCAGGACGCAGGAGACTTGCGCGATCGGCACGATGTGCTTGGCGTGTTCGAGCTGGTCGCTGGCCATGGGGAGAGCTTCAACGCCGACGAAGAACCACGCAGCGAGAGGCAGCGCCTTCATGAAGCCTTGGAATCCGTCCACAAACTCCAAGTCCGAGTCAAGAGCGTATTCCGCGTAGTCGACGAACGGTAGGGAGCCGAAGCAGTAGAGCACGACGATCAGCAGTGAAATGACGCCGAGTGCGAGATTGAAAACCCAAAAGGCTCGCCCCCCTTTGATGTGGAATACCAACGCGCTTAGGTAGAAGAGACCCCACAGAATGGGACGGTACGGCTTGAGGTCCGGCGCTGTGTCGACCACCAAGTCGACGAACGCGATGGTGGACGTCGAGACGTACGCGATGTACTCGAGCGCTTCGCAGCAGCCGATCATGAAGGCAGGGTAGAACCCCAGTGTGCAGCGCGCTAAGCCATAGGCTCCTCCAGCAAAGGGTAGAGCCCCCGTGATCTCCGCCGTACAGCAACATAGCGCAACGTACGCCGTTCCGATGAGCAGGTAGGCGATGAAGAAGCTGTAGAGACCCGCTGCGATGCCCGCGTTCCAGCAGAAATACTGTCCGCCGATGACGATCGTGATGCCGAGCATGAAGACGTCCCACTTGCCAGGCTTGTAGGGCGTCTTGGTAGTTCCAGCTGACGGTCCTACAGTCGAGACGACGCGAGTGGTGTCCTGCTTGCGGAGAATCGGTGCTGACCACGCTGGGTTCGCCTGCACTCGCACGGATCGGATCGCTTGCGATGTCGGAGCGACGGCCACCATCGAGATGGCAGACTGGTGCCAACTTCTCTGCAGGGAATTGCTGTTCTCGTTTGAAAGCTGCAACCGGAATGCCCGACTCAAGAGCACAAGACACAAGAGTGAGGAAACGAATAAGGACGGCCACCGCCTGACTCGAAATAGTGCGCGCAATGAAAACAGCTCGTGGTCTAACGCATTGGAAAGACACGATGCGAGGGGGAAATCTGACCTTGTTGATCTCATGACGGTGTGCTGTAGTTTCGTCTTCTGGTCAACGGCCAGGGCGCCTCAAAGCTGACCAGCATCGAATGCGGAGCTTGAAAGTTGCGACGATCCTGCGTCTATGCGGCGTCAGTTGCATGACCCACACCAAATCAGTTCACCGTCCCGGGGGTCTGCTTGAAACCTCAGCTCTTGAGCTCAAAAGTGACTATCACTTCTGAAAGTTTTAGGATCATGAATCCCGTAAACACGCGAAGAATGGGCACAACCAACCAGGACGAGCGAGTGGCTCGTTGCCCGGAGGGTTGGCAGAGTTTATAAATCTACAGAGACTCCATGTACTTCTTCTGCAGCTCGAACGCCACGAGGGTGATACCGAAGAGCGGGGCTTGTACCATCATACGAGGACCTGCACCCTTCATCAGGGCCTTGAGGCCGTTCGCGCCCACGACCTTCCGGACGCAGTCCACCATTCCGGTGTACGGAGACCCCTTCATCTGCAGTCGAGTCTTGATCACGTCTGCCGGTGTGCAGATCGCAGCGGCTCCAGCTCCTGCAACGGCACCGGCCGCGATAATCGACAGCACCGAGTTCTTGCCCGTGGCCTTGTCCGCCCAGGCATCGCGTAGCGTAGCGTAGGACGGGAAGAAGAGGACAGCGTACGGCACGTCGCGCAGGAAGCACACGCCAGCACCCTTGTACACACCGCGAATCCCAAGACTCCGCACGACCTCCATAGCCGTTTGTCGCTCCGCCAGAGGCAGCGACGTCTGCATCTGCAGTCGGATCTTCACGATCTCAACCTGGAAAAAGACAATACACGAAAGTCGCCGTTAGCACTAATTTCAAATAGAAACCCCCTTGAACAGAGCCCTTACCGGGTTGGTGATGACGGACTGGGCGCTGCCGGCGCCTGCACCGGCCATCGCTTGCCTAGCCAGACTGATGTGGCCGTCCGCGTCGCTCAGTTGTTCACGGAGCTGCTCGTTTACTGCAAGCTTGATGGCCTTCTCGGGAAGCACCCCCATGAGCGTAGGGGGCAGACCACGGTACAACCCGCGCAGTCCGTCCGTAGCTACGATGTGCTTGAAGCATTGAATAGGCCCGGAGAACATCATGCGTCCTCCCGTGCGCGTCTGGCCTTGCAGGTGAGTCTTGACGATGTCAATGGGGAAGGTGGCAACCATTCCGACGGCGCCTGCCATTCCGCCCACAGCGAGTTTCAGGTGCAGCGGGATTGCATGGGCGGTCTGCAGTGTCTTGGGGGCTGATGTAGCGTCACGGGGGCCCAGCGAGCGCACCTTGAGCTGCGGGATGTGACGAAGCGGGGCGGAGGACGACATTCTGGAAGCTCGAGGGAAGTTTTGGGGACGGAGGTGGAGCTTCGAGGCCGGAAAAACGCGAATGAGGAACTGCCGAGAGGCTTTCAAGCATGGCGAAAGGGAGAACGAGCGGCGGCAGGCGCTGGGACGCACGCAACGACCCCCAGAACGACCGAGCACAAGGTGCAGGAAGCTTCACGTGTTGGGCTGTGCTTAGCCAGCCGTTTTTTTCTGCTTGGGTTTCGCGTGACGCCTCGTGACGTTGCTCGTTTGACGAGACTAGTTATGTAGATAGGGGATAGTTAGGGACGTTTATGGCGGCCATAATGGAAAACTAAGCAGTAGTTGCGAGCATAAGAATGCAGTTTTCATGAAGTTACGAGGGCGACGTGTCAAAATCTGTAAGAAATGAGACAGCACCCGATGGGGACAGCTGTGGGGACACTGCATCACGCCCGCCTGCACTGTGCGTATTTTGAGGGACCGTGGCAATTCCTCGTGGCATTCGTGGCATTCCCAGCCTGTTCTGCCTGCCTGGGGACCCTTTGGTCCAGAACTCGTGGCTGCGCATTCGAACTTGCTGCAATTCGTTGTGGCACTTCACTGTTCGGCCTGTACGTAAAGCTGCTCTCTGGATAGATTTTGCTTTGAGGCCAGCAATTTGCTGCAACCGTGATATTATCTGGCATTTAGTGAAGCCGTTAGTGCGCCTTGCGATCACTCCAAGGTGAATTGTCCCGATGAAAGTGCTGCAGGCGACGGGAATCTCCACAAAAGGGAGCGAAGCTGGCCTTTGCCAGGCTGGCGAGAAAGTTCTCGTGGCGCTGTTCATGCGCATCTCGATCCATGAACGCTGTGGGGCGAAGAGTGCAGATCCAGAGACAGACCCAACGTTGAAGTGAAGGGCAACTTCCGCTTCGGTCGATTGGATGTGGCACCGTCACCTCAAGAGACGGGCGCCCATAAACAAAGTCTTTCAGTTAATCCAGCCTGGAAGCTCAACAGGTTTTCCATCTCGAATGACGCTTCTGCAGCTACGCCAGATTATTAATATGTGCTGCTAGTGCAACAGCATTTGTACAGAATTTCTCGCAGCAAACCCAGGCGGTCCCTTTGCATGATAGACGCCACACTGAAACGATGCAGAGCTCCACCAGGTCCAATCAAAGAGTCATGAAAATGGGGGGATACGCACGCGCTGTCCAGCTCAACACCTTCTCGTGTTCTATTATCCCTAGAGTTGCTGTCCCTTTTGTCAGCAGGCCTCGTCGTCCATGCGCTGCAGCGTGTCCATGATGGCTGTGGAGGACGGCGAGGGTCGAGGCCGAGGCGAGATGAGCGTGTCGTCCTGCACCACGTGCTTCTCCATGAACTCGATGAACCGGTCCCCGTAAAAGTCTGGATTCACGGCCGAGATCTGCTTGCGGTTGTGGCGCAGGCCCTTGAAGAACGTCTCTGCGATCTTGCGCGTGTTGTACTGCTGCAGGATGTCGATGATGCCCAGGAAGTACACAAAGCCGTTCTTGCGTCCGTGGCGGTCTCGGCCGTAGATGCCGCCCTCGTCCTTGCAAAAGACCGACTCCGAGTACTCGGCGTACGCCGCCGTGTCCAGCAGTCGAGGCGACAGCGGCGCCATGGACGACGCTGTGCTCTTCGGCGTGGACGGCAGCGACCCCGCCGCGCTGCGGTTCGCCGGCGACGACAAGTCTCCGAACGCCGCGCCGAAGCTCCGGCCGAAGCCGCCGTCGCTGCTGGTCGAGTCGTCCAGCTCCGAGTCGTTGTCCGAGTCGAAATTCGGGTCCACGTAGCCGTCGATCCACGTCGGCGTGTTCGGCGGGGACAGCGCGAGTCGCGTCTGCATCGAAGCCACGGCACTTGGAGCGAGCAATTCGACGTCGTCTCCAGGCATCGACGCGGATCGGACGGGGCGGGTCTGCGGGATGTCTACGAACTGGGGGTCGGGGCCAGCCGGAGTGGTCGGTAGCGACCTGGACACGCCGCTGGGCTGCGCAGCCGCTGGGCCTGTGTACAAGTCGTTCGGCAGCTCGCAGCCCGAGTCGTGCACGCCAATGAGCAGACTGTAGTCCATGATCTTCATCCTCTTGAGGAACTCGACGTCCTTGCGCAGCTGCACGAGGAACATGGCTCGTCGAGCGACGCCCATCTGCAGGTGGAAGCCCTTGTCCAGCAGATCGTTGTCCTTCAAGACGCCGGCGCCGCCCCGTTCGAGCTCCTTGGGTGTCGCGTGGCGTCCGATGCGCGAGCCCTTGAGGTCGAACCGCGCGTGGATCTCGAGCGGCGTGTCGAAGACGCTGGCCATGATGACGAAGTGCGTCTTGCGGCGCAGATGGTGCATCTTGACGCGGTGCATGCCGTAGAAGCGCGTGACGAGCGTGTTGGGGTTCTCCAGGACGAACTTGTAGTAGTGCGGCAGGATGCGGCGCAGGAACTTGGACTCGTCTTTCGTCTGCGTCTTGATCATGAAGCGCCCGTCGTGCGAGTAGAAGAAGAACTGGCCCGACTTGGAGTTCGACATGAACTCGATGAAGTTGAAGTCGCCGCTCAGCGTCAGCATGTAGTCGGCCAGGTCGATGCCGAAGCGCCGACGCACCTGGCGGAACACGTCGGGCGAGTAGTCCTTGAACTTGAACGGGTGCTGCAGCTGCGCGTTGGCCGGGAAGATCTTCTTGTCCACGAGCATGAAGTCGTCCATCGTCAGCCGCTGCTTGAAGGGCTTCTGCAGCCCCGCCGAGTCGCGGATGCCGCACATCATGCCGTACGTGAGCGCGTACTGTTCGTGCTGGAGGTTAATGACGTTGCCCGCCGGCGGCTTGAAGCTCCTCTCGACGTTCTTGTAGCGCGTGTGGCCCAGCTTCGTCTTCCCGATGCGCATCCGCTTGTCCAGGATCGACAGGCTGGCCTTCGCCTTGGCTCGCTCCTTGGCCTCGGGCGTGTCGGAGCTCTCGACGGTCGTGTTCATATCCAGCGCGGTGGACGTCGAAGTGGAAGCCGAAGTGGCGCTGGACGTGAGCATGGAGCTGCTGGTTCCCATCCCGTCACACTCGATCAAGGTCGGCGAGGCCGGCCGACTGCTCTGCGACGACGGAGCCCTCGGTCGGCGCCGGTCGGGCGACGGCGGCGCTACTTTGACGGAGAGCCGCTCGAGCGCAGCGGGGGCGGCCACTTCCACGGGCATTGGCGACTGCGTTGGGGGATAATCTCCGCGCAGGGGATTCGTGAATGGCGACGTCCTTGGCGCTGGTAGAGAATAGCAGCCATGTGCACGATAGCTTGGCGTCGAGGACGAGGCTGAAGCCAGCCGCACATCAACGGAAGTCACCGGAAAAGCTCTTCAACTTCCATTTTCAGCGCCGCACGCAGCGCCATCGCATGTCCTTCCTCCCCCCTCGTCGAGCCATCAAGACGTCGATATTTTCAGCGGACAAGACGAGCTGTTCTTGGTCTCGAGGGGATCAGAACGTCACGCGTGGCATCAATCCAAGGCTGGCTAAGAGACAAGAGAGGGAGGCGTGTCAATCGTAGTCAAATCGCAGGCACCACGGGACCCCAAGCAGCAAAACGCACGTACTGGATCCAGTGACGCGGCGAGGGCGGGCGCCGCCCGGCGTATGAACAAGGGGCGTTTGTCATTTTTGGTCAGTGTTTTACATGTACTCGAGCATCCTGGTGCCTGCGTCTACGGTTCAGGTCTGGGCTCCCGGCTTAGACGGTGGCCTGGCCGCCGCGCTGCTCGATCAGCAGCTTCCAGAACTCGTGCGTCTCGGCCACCGTGGCCTCGGCGAAGTCGCGGCCCATGCACTTGTCCTCGTAGCCGTACTTGTTGACCTGGGGCAGCTTGTAGTCGCGCAGCCAGTCGTGGATGGCCGTGATGCAGCCGGGCATGTGCGCCTCGATGTCGGCCACGTCGTTGATGAGCGGCGCGTAGTGGTCCTCCACGTTGATGCAGATGACCTTCCAGTCCGTCTCGTTGTCGTCGATCAGAGCCAAGACGCCGAGGATCTTGACCTGCACGATGGAGCCCGTGCGCCACTGCTTGGTGCCGATCTCCACCACGTCGATGGGGTCGTTGTCGCCCACGCAGCCCGTGCCTTCCGTCACGTGCTCGGGGTCCTCCCACGTCTGCGGCATGGCGCCGTAGTTGAACATCATCTCGCCCCAGCCGTACTCGCGCAACTTGCCGTTCTTCGTGTCCTGCTTGATGGGGTTGAACGGCTCGCCCGTGGCGATCTCCATTTTCTTGCGCGTCCACTTGGGGATCTCGCAGATGAAGTTGACTGTGCCGTCCGGGTTGTAGAGCGGGATGTCGTGCCACGGCGAGATCTGCTGGCGCTCGCCGTTGGGGCCCGTGTGGTAGAAGTTGACGCGGAACTCGAAGCTCGGGAAGGCGCCCACGGCCTCCGTCTCGATGTTGCCCACCTCTGGGTTGGCGATCCGCGCCTTGAGGAACTTGAACTTGGCCTGGTAGCGACGCATGGCCTCGTTCTGGTTGTCGGCGGCGTGGTCGTCGTTCCACCACTTCATGAACGAGTTGAAGTCGATCTGGCCCGTCGCCGACTTGCTGTGCATGTGCTGAATGGCCTCGCGCGCGTCCTCGTTCGAGATGGGCTCGCCCAGCTTGGCGTGCAGGTCCAGCAGGTCGTCCTCGCTGATGAAGCCGTTGCCCTGCACGTCGAAGAGGTTGAAGATGGCGCGCATCCGCTCCATCTCGCGGGGCTCAATGTTCAGCTCCGTGCCATCGTCCAGGACGGAGCCGCGACGCGCGAGGGCGGAGCGGATCTCCGTGCCGTAGCGCTTCTCGGCCTGCTCGTACGACGCGACCTCTGCCTTGAGCGTCGTCACCTCGGAGCGCAGGTCCTCGAGCTCCACGGCCATGGAGAGCACGTCCGGGTCCTCCTCACGCCACGAATCGCTGCGCTTGGAGCGGAAGGCCGCGCCCTTGGGCGACGAAGAAGGGGACGAAGCCACAGGCCGCGTGTACTCGACCTTCTCGCCGTCCTTCCGGTCAGGCGCGTTGTCGATGCACTGCTGCATCGTGTCCAGCCACTTGAGCTGGTCCTCGGACGACTCCGTGTACACGCGGAAGCAGTTGTTGGACGGCGTGTAGAACTGGAAGCCATTGGGCTTGCCGTCCCACGCGTGCACTGAGGAGAAGGGGATCTTGCCGCGGATGGAGCGCCGCTCAAAGTCCTCGAGCGACAGGAAGTAGACGATCTGCAGCTCGCCCTTGTAGATGACGCAGTAGCGCTTCTTCCACAGCAGCGAGTGCTTTTCCGGCTTCTTGTACAGCACGCCCGTGATCAGCACCTCGCGGTTGTCCACGGCGTGCGCCTTGGACTGCTTGAGGAAGTTGGCGAAGGACGCGATCGTGGACGCCATCTTGGTGTCAGAGTGATGGTCTTTCGAACGGGGACTTGTGCTTGGAGGCGAGCAAATCGCAGAATGGCGAGTCTAGGGGGAAGGATCGATGGAGACCACGTATGGGAGCCCAATTGTGGGCGATGAGAGCCCAATTATAGGTAGTTCGGATGATTTGAGGGCGGCCAATTGGGAGTTACGCCCGGCTATGCCCATCACAGAGTGGCCAATCGACTGTGATTGGCGCAAAAGGAAATCAATTAGGAGACGGAGTTACCTATCCATTCGGATAAACAACAAGCAAAGCGGTCTTGACTTGGCGGTCTTGCTTCCGATTACAGTACATGTATTCACGCCGATCTCTGCTTGCTGTGCTGACGCGGCGGCACTTGAGCCGAGACTTTCGGCCGCCATGCTGCCCCGTTGAGGTGGGCGGACAATCTGCTGAAAAATGCCAAGCAGCGGCTGTCGTCGACACGTTCGGCTTCGATGGGACACCAACAGCGGATAGAGAGATCCGCATGGACAGGCCCGTGGCGGTAATGTGACGACGACGCCTTGGGACTGCGGCCTCCGGCCATGAGAAATCGCGCTGACGCGGCGGTCTGATCAAAGGAACCGAGCATTGTTAATGCGCAAAGGGCTCGAGAGGTTCTGATAACCGCGTCGAAGCCAAGGCCAAGCCAAGGGCTCATCAGCGCGTCATGACGAGGTCCAAGTACGTCAGCAGTACAGCAACGGGGCATTTGAGACCTTTGGCTTGGCCTGCAAGGCGTGACGGCAGACGGAGTCATTGCGGAATCAACCAGGACCAACTTGCCGCTCTATTGATAGGGTTCTTCGACTGAGGCTGCCTGCTTCATCGATGACTTAAATTGCTGCTTCTCGGTCGCCTTCTCCGTCATGGTCAAAGTGCATCCGTCGCAGTCGATTCATGAGCGTCGATGTCGATCCGTGTGTGTGACTTTCGTCGCCGATTTCTACCGACGGGTCAAGAACCAGTGGCAACGCCTGCAGATCGGTCATCGAGAACGATACTCGGTTAAACGCGTGTTGGCGCTGAGAGACTACTGTGCCCGAGTGTCTGCCGTTCGAGTCTTTTTCGTCTTGTTGCTGACGCCTTTGCCTGCTTTCCTCGTGGCGATTCTGATCGAGTGCATCCCGTTGCGTCCCCCGATCGACGGATGGAGAGCCAACTACGCCTTCTGGATCCGCTTGTTCCTGTCGTGCTTTCCGATGGCTGTGGGCGGCGTGCTGCAAGTGAGGCAGGTGGTCGCTCCGGGCGTCATCTCCAATGTTGCGACTGTCGGGGTTGGCGTGGGGACCGCTCTTGGGTACTTGGCGTGTGATGTCTCACTTGCCGCAATGTGGGCCTTCCCGGTCCCGTTCGGATACGTTCTCATGGTCGGGCCGTTTGTCCTCTTCTTCATGGGGTCATTGGGTCTCGCGGTTGGCTGGGAAACGATCTCCAAGTCGCCAATCCTGCCTCAGCTGTCGGTTCTCGTAGCGCAAGGAGTCCTAGCAGGATGCTATCCGCCATTCTTCGCCGTGTTCAATCAGCTATCGGGATCGCAGCAAACCGCGTTCATTCTCGTGCTGCCCTTGATCAAGTTGCTGAGCAAGCAGTACATCGCCAAAGTGTGCGGGCATCTGCAGGAATACGTCGGGTCCACCGTCGTCTTCTCCGTCGACGTGTGCAACGTTCTTTACACAGTCATGTGCATGCAAACGGCCGTGTCGTCGCTCACGACTGTCTTCATGATCAGCTCCGATCTCTTCTTCATCCTCATGGCGCTGCGCACGATCTACTATCAGACGACTTGGGCCAGCGCACGGCCTGAGAACACTGTGCTGAGCTCAAAGCTCACCAAGCAGCGGAACTATCTACACGTTCTGCCGGAGTTAGTGCAGCAAGCCTTTCACAACGTTCCCAGTGATGAATCTTCCGCCAGATTCATCCGCGTTGGCGCTCTGTTCCCACTCCACCTTTCAGACTGCAGCAAGGAATTCATGAGCGAGCTGCGCTGCGCCACGAAAGACGCCACCCCGCAAGCGTCAAGGCGAACTGCTGCAATGGCGGTGGCTTTTGAACGTCAGCGTGGTCCGAGTTTGCCCGATCTTCGCCAATACCGGCACCCGTCGATGAATGCCGTCATGGCTCTCGATCAAACACCACCCGCCGTGCGATCATGGCTCTCTCGGACTCCTACGCGCCGCTCTTCGTCGTCCAGGCGTGTTTTGCAGTCGGGGGCAACGCGCGGCTTGTCCGTGTTGGCACGTTCAGCGACTCGGCGTGTGATATCGTCTGTATTGACGCGTCGTAGGGACCGCAAAAGTGCGGCGCAAGAGGTTCAAGACGCACTGCAAGCGCTTTTCCACTCGGAATACGTCCTCATGAGCGAGTACGTGGAGTTCGCGCTGCCACTGTTTTACGCTATGTACGTCGCCGTCCTCCACTCGCTTCCGACCGCCGTTTACTACCCCCACATGCGATCCATGACGACGGACAAGCTGTGCGTGACGTTGACGAACCTCGTGTTCTACTCTTGTATAGAGTTCGTCTCCTTCGCCGTGCTGACTGTGCTACTCAAGCGCAAGTTTGGGTTCTCACCGCTCTATCAGTTGGCTTTCGTTCTGGAGACACAAGGACGCACGTTGCAGGGTCAGTTATTTGTCTGGGTGCTGTGTATTATGCAGCTGACGTTGGTACATAACGGTAAGGCTACTCCTTCTCGACTATCCAGCGGTCATGCCGAAACTCATACTTGGAATGTGCTGCGCAGGTGTTGATCTCACTGCCCCGTTCAAGAACAAATAAAAAGAGTGAGTGAAACAAAACTCCTGCTGTAAAAACAACTTTTTAATTTAGCTAATTTACACATACTACTGCATGTAGTTGGTTATTATAATTGTTTAAATTAATAAACACAATTACTAGTAGTATTTGCTAACCAATTATAATGAAAATCCTTCATCGGTAGGGCTCTTGAAAAAAAATGTTTTTTTCAAGACCTTAAAAAATCCTTAATTAAGGTTCTTTTCTCGATTGATTAAGCCAAGAATAACACGCCACCACCCAGCCCAGCAAGGCCTTGCACAGGAAAACACTTGATGAAGTTTTTGACCTCACACGAGTGCTGTGAATTCAAGGCCGGCAACTTCATATTGTGTCCAAACGTTATGGTATTTCACCGGAAGGTCTCTCCTAGAGTTTCGTCTAACGTTAATTCTTCGAATGGAAGCGACAGCAAAAAGACCCCAGCGAGGTCTCAAAAATCTTGGGTTTCTCGGTTCCAGAACCCGACCAATTGAAAGATGAACTTAGGTTTCTAGCGTCGTCCAGGCTCAGCCAGCAGTTGAACAGTAGGCGTAAGTTGCGAACTCTCCGCACTCGTAAGTCCGTCTAGAATTGTCTTTCTTTCATCTGAGAGAGAAAGTGGAAAGGGTATTCGAATCCGCTTTGTGCTTGTATGTGATCTTGAGGAGGTACCGCCTTGAACAGCAGTCTGCAGTATCGCTGCCAAGTCGCCAAAATAGTGTGTACATTGTTTGTATCCGCTACCGGTCCAGTTGGAGTGGGGCCTGGCTCGAACGGCGTCGGAGTGTTGGAAAATATCACGAAGAGCTAACATAACGTGGAAACTGTTCGAGCAAATGATGATCACGGTAGTGCTCGGAGACGTCGCTGCTTGCATGCAGATGACAACGTAGACGACGTTGAAGACATCCACCGAGAACACTACGATCGGGCCGAGGTATTCGTGGAGATGCTCTGCCGTCTTGGCGATCATTTGCTTGGTAGTAAACTTGATGATGGGTATCGCAAGACGAAGACGATCTGGTGGGATCCTGAGAGGTGGTTGAAAGTAGCGTTGAACGCCGGATACGCGACTGCGACGATCCCCTGAGTAGCGATAATCATCAGTTGGGACTTGAGCTGCTTCTGAAGAATGGGAGAGTTCGCGAGGACTGTCCTTTATAACAAATACTGCAATCTCCACGTTGCCACTGCGATCGACACGGCAATATACGCAATTGACATGTCCACAGCGATAACAAAGTCTCCCATGTTCGAGATGGTGTCTGCAACGATGACTTGCTTCACTTGTAATACAAACCCAATCGCAGCCAGATTGGACACCGCAGCGAGTACTCAGAGCGCGTAATTTGCTTTCCAGCCATCGGAAGGGCGAACGAGCGGGATGCAATCAATCGCCAAGTCACCGGCATGGCAGGAATGAGCGTGAAGAAGCAGACAGCCAGAACGCGAAGAAGCAAAACTTGTTCATGGTAGTCGCGAAAGGCCAGCAATCTCTCCACTGTGCCAGAACTTGAGCGTCTTGCACTTGAGTTCAGACAACTGGAATCTGCGGCTTGTCGCGTGGCGTGGGCTCTGCCTCTGGCTTAACACGGACGCGGTGGGGACTTTCCGATTCCTCGCACGCCTCGTACGAATCTAAATAACAAGAAAGATAAGGGGTGAAAGCTCTCGTCTTTATTTTTGTTCTGAAAACTTGAACCTTCTTGGGTATCTGGCTTAGGTCGCCCCGCCAGCAGACACAGAATCTCCCAACTCGTTAGTTACCGGAAGTAGAACATCCAAACTGCACACGCGGCGAATACAATGGCGAGCATAAGGATTATCACTAGCCCGATTCCGGCTTTTGCAATGGCAATTGCAATCGACCTGCGATGGGTGGAAACCAGGAACCAAGCTGCGGGTTCCGAGTCAGATTTAGTCTTGATCTTGCGGCTTTCTTCATTGCACCTCATATTTTAAATGAAGGACATCTTCAAGCTCGATTTACTGGGATGGAGCCACGACGCCAGCACCTGTGGAGAAAACGAGTTAGTACCAACCTTTTTTCGAAAAAAAACTCGCTTTTCCTTGCGCGACGCACCGTTGTGCACAAGGTTCAGCTCCAAAATACTCAGCACCCACAGAAAGAGGAAGCCTTGCACGGTTAGCATGCGCGTTTCGAGTGCGAACGCTAACTGGTAGAGCGCCAAGAAGCCGAACCTTCGCCTTAGCAACGCGCCGACCGCTGCGAAGGACGACAGCTCCAGCGTCGCGTACAAAAGAATACTCAACTGCGTCTGAAACAATTTATCCGGAGTCATCGAGCTCGTTTGGGGGTAATACGCCGCCGTCGGAAGGCAGTACAGCAGGGCGAGGTACACTGCGTACAGGATGGGGATGGCGCACTCGACGTACTCGGCCATAAGAATGTACTCGGAGTGAAACAGGGCCTGCAAGGCGTCTTCCACTTCTTCGCAGACGTGTTCGTGACGAGAAAACCGGACGGCGGTAGGGGACGATGAGATTCGAAGCGAGGCGGAGGACATGACGCGAATGACGCTTTGATGGGAAGCCAGCCGAATGCTCGACGCTTTCGTCGCTGTCGACGTCTTGGAGCTTAGTCTTGACTCGAACCGTGTCGCTAGGTAGCGATGCGCTCCTGCCGCCTTGTGGGCATCCGTCAGTTCTCTCGGATCTTCTCCGTCGCAAACGCCCGGCAAGTAGGTGACAGGCCTGTCGAGGATACTCTTACGGGCTCCTAGTGATCGGAAGTCGAACGGGAGCTTCCGAGTGTGTAGCTGAATACGGCCAAGCTCTTCCATGAAAGCAGTGCTTTCGTGCGAGAGAGAGAGTGGAAATCTCGCGGCGACGCGGATGTGGCGCGATTGGGGGGCGGTTGTGTCTCGGAAAGCTTGTCGTACCAGGCGAGTCAAGCCTTTCAAGTAATCCCCTTCACTGGAAAGCGTTGATGAGGAAGGGGAAATGTGCCGCTGTGTCCCGTTGGACTGACTGTAAATGGCTTGCAGGGCTAGCACGATGAAGAAGCTGTCGGTCGCGATCACCGCCACGGTGGTGAGCGTCGACGTTGCTGTCTGCATGCAGGAAACCACGTAGAGCACGTTGCAGACGTCGACAGAGAACACAACGGTCAGGCCCACACCCTCGTGCAAGTGTCGATACGCGCTGGCGACGCATTGCTTGACGATAAACTTGAGCACTGGCAGCACGAAGACGAACAGCGTCTGCTCGTGGCCCGAAAGCTGGTTGAAAATGGCGCCGAACGACGAGTACGCCACTAGCATCAGGCCCATCGCTCCGAAAGCCAAGATTTGAACCACAAGTTGCTGGCGTAGTTTCGCTGAGCTGGCCAACACGCACGGGCCGATCGCGAGCATCATGAAGACGGTAGTGATAACCGCGTAGGGCACGACAGTCATGATGGACCCATACGGGACGGGAAAGGTTGTCATGGCCGCGAAGCCCAGGAGAAGTGCCGTGTTGCAAACATTGCTGTAGACCGCTGCAAGGACGAGCTGTACGTTCGAAACAACGCCCGCATCGAGGCCTTCCTTGACGATGATGTTGCTCCCCAGCGAGTTCGGCACCGACGACACGAACAGACGAATCCAGTACAAGTAGTTGGCCTTCCAGCCCGCGCTCGGGGGTCTCAACGGGATGCATTCGATCAGTATCGCCACGACAAACGCAGGCACCAGCGTCATGACACACACAAAGAGCACTCGGGTACGGGACGTGCGGTCGCAGTAGTCTCGAAAGGCGAGAACCCTCGCGACCGAGTAGTGGTGGCGGTGGCCGATCTGAAATTGCGTCCACTTGCCCAAAGCTCCTCGAAGAAAGAGCCGATCGAAGCGTTCCAGCCGCGAAGAGCGCTGCACGACAGCCGGTCGAACCCTCATGCTGACACGTTTTCACTGCAGCTCCAAGCTCTCAAAGTAACAAATTCAAAGTATTGTGGACCACCAGGTGTCAGCGTTTCGGTTTTCTTGGGCTTGAGGGGGCAACATCGCAGGAGAATGGAAATAACCTGTGAGAAGTTGGGCGTTCTCGATACGAGGGTTGAGTTCAAGAGGATGATCGGCTCAGGCTGCTGCAATGAACTACCAAAATGATACGAGAACGAAACTTTGCGCAGTCTAGCGTTCTGCCTTCTTCTTCCCCTTGTTTGGGAGCGGAAATGTCCCTTGACTTGGTGCATGACGATCTCCTCTGTTTTCCTTGCAGCCTAATGTGGTGCTGCTTTGATACAAGAGCTCTTCCGCGGGGTTTGACTTTAACCCCATCGGAGATCAAGATGACGAAGAAACGTGAGTATTTCCTCCTCCTTTGTGCTATCTTGTTGATGAACACCACACTTTCGAACGAGAACGCGCACCCTTTCCACTTTCTCTCTCAGATGAAAGCAAGACAATTCTAGACGGACTTACGAGTGCGGAGAGTTTCGCAATTTACGCCTACTGTTCAACTTCTGGCTGAGCTGGACAAGTAATCCCGACGTTAGAAACCTATACTCATCTCTCAACTCGTCGGGTCAGGGACCAAGTTTGTTGAGACCTCGCTGGGGTCTTTTTGCTGTCGCTTCCATTCCGGTTCCGAACGAAAGTGTCTCGAATGGATGCAGACGTGCTGAGGGGCACTCTTCCACTCCGAATACGTCCTCATGGCCGAGTACGTCGAGTACCCGCACACACAATCCTCTTGATGTGTACTGCATCCCCAACTTCAGTCCGCTAATTGTTCGTGTGTGTTGTTGATGGAGGGGTAGATCTCAACGCTCCCTTCAAGTGACGAGGTCAAGTTTGCTGGCGTGACAGAGGGCTATTTGGTTTTACCTAGAAACTGCGGAGAAGTGAGGGCGTGCTATGTATCGAGAAGATTGTGAACGGCAGATGCACGAAGGCTCGAGCGACGAGTGCTGGCATGGCTCTAGTCGGGTATGGACATTTGGTGGTGTTAGATTGATCTGAAGGACAGTGAAGTACCACGTTGCAACAACAAAACGGAAGCAATACGAAGGCTCGACCACGTCCTCCCCACCTAGACGGGCAGACTAGAACCCTGGAGAACCATCCCGTCCTCAGTGAAGCGCGACGGGGATTCCAGATCCGGCGCAGTGTGGTGGGAATCTTCAATGCGTAGGGGTCACCTGTTGGTTATATTGTCCTCTTTCAAGTGCCCTTCGAAGTCGACCCACTTGATCAAGGCAGGCTGAACTGGTTGGGAAGATACAGATCCGCAGGTCTAGCTTCCCTACACGTGTCTTGATACGGTAATGTACTTCAGTAGTTTTTTTTGCATTGAGTGCGCACTGCTTTCCAGCTATAGAACCGAAAACAATAGACGTTTAGTGCCATTTTGGGAGAGAAAGCCATAGTCCTTGACCTACTTTCGATCTCCCGTTTCCCAATGCCTTCCAGTCGGAGGGTGCAGCCATCGGTGTCAGGCCTGCAACAACAGTCTGGGAGACCGCTGACCGGACAGCAGGGACTGCAGCACGCACTAAGCGCAGCGTTCCATCGCCTGGTACTACTCTGGCATGACGTTCAGATTGGAAACCGAGGTCACTACTCCGTCGAACGAGTGTTGGCCTTTCGCGATTACTATGAGCGAACTTCCACTGGTCGCGCACTTGGCGTATGCGTCTTGACGCCCGTCCCCGCTGCTCTGGTAATGCTTCTGATTGAATGCATCCCGCTGCGTCCGGTAGAAGAAGGCTGGAAAGCCAACAAGACAATGTTCCTGCGTGCCCTCGTGAGTGCACTTTTTGTCGCGGGAGGGATCGTCTTTCTAGCGAAAACGATCCTCAGCGAGGGGAAACTATCGACAGCACGAGCCATTTGGATCACGATTGCGTCCGCTTTGTTCTACACTGGATTGACCATTGTGCTGGCGGCGTCGTGGAAGTACCCGATCCCGTTCGGGCTGGTCTGGATGGTCGGCCCGTTTGTGACGGTAATTATGACCCTGATCCTTATGAGTATCGATCCTCGTGAGCTCACGACGAACAAAAAACTTCAGAAGCAAGTAATGGGGCATGTGCTCGGGTCATCGGCCCAGTCGTTGCTCGTAATGGCCTACCCGACCTTCAATGCCGTCTTTCTCCAGCTTTCAGGAGTCCAGCAAGCCGTGTTCATGTTCGTACTGCCCGCGATCAAGTTCATTACGAAACAAGTCATCGCCGGCATTGCTACGCACCTTCAAGACTGCATCGGCGTCGTCATTGTGTTTAGCGTGGATGTTTTCAACGTTCTCTATGCGGCGATCTGCATGCAAACGGCTCGATCCTCTCTCACGACAGTGTTGATCATGGCCTCCGATATTGCGCACATCGTACTGGCTTTGCGCTCGATCTATTACCTCACGGATGCTGTTCAGCAGCACATGGAGCCCGAACAAGGCGGCCAAACCTTTGTGGACATGCTGCTTTCTTCCTTGAGCAAGTTTAAACCACGAACCAAACCTTCGATTCTCCTGTTCGGGCCGTACAGTCTGCCTCTGTCTGCTTCCAGTAAGGAACTCCTGTGCGCTCTCGACGGATATTGGAATGCTCAACCTGAACCTCAATTATTGCCTCCGCTACTTTCGGCTCAGGATCAACCCACGCCAGCTTTGAGGCCAGAGTTACAGAACCAAATGGCTGGGACCTCTGCTCAACTTGTTGAGCTACGTTCGTCTCCGCCTGCAAAGCTGGTGCAGAATACGACGGCAATGAGCGGCCGTCAAGTCGTTCCGACGGATAGTTTCTTCCCTCAAGTTCAGCCCCACCCAGCGTCTTCCAGCGCTTCCGGTAGCATACGGAGAGTACCAATCCTCTCAGACACTACAGCTTCTATGCGTCAAAGCGATGGCGGCAATCGATCCCGCGTGAAGACTGAAAAGGTGATTCACGAGGGTCTCCAGGTTCTCTTTCACTGTGAGTACGTGGTCCTGACCGAGTACATCGAGTGCGTGCTTCCCCTGGTTTATGCCGGGTATTTAGCTGGGCTTTTCCAGCTTCCAACAGTTGCGAACTACCCGTTCACACGGTCGTTGACGCCTGCTAAAATGACGTCAACGCTCCTGCGGCTTGTGATCTACGGGTCGCTGGAGATTCTTTCCTTTGTTGGACTGGAGTTGATGCTCAAAAAGAGGCTTGGCTTCTCGCCCCTGTACCAACTAGCTTTCGTGCTCGAGACCAACGCGGTTGTGGTGCAGAGTTTACTGTTTATTTGGATTCCCTTTATCGTGCAGCTGACGTTTGATCATGGAGGTGCGTTGCCGCTTGACTGGAGAGCAGACGCTTCTCATTGTCACTGACGCTGATGCATTGTGTGTACTTTTTTCCCTCTGTGTAGGTGTTGACTTGAAGGCCCCTTTTCAGTAACTACATCCAGCCGCCAAGGTTATTTACGCGACGTGTGCTTGGTTGGCAGCTGAGCTGCAACGCGTAGGTACATACACCGAATAAAATAGACGCCTAACTTTGCTTTCAGAGAAGACGGCTGTGTCCTGACGTCTTGCAGAAGGAGAAGCCAGTACGGATGTCTCCCCTCCAGCACGTTTGGTTTGAAGTCATACGTCTCTCTGTGAGAAATTGTCGATTTTGGTCAAGCAGAGGAAGGGCTCCAGCCTTTCCACGTCGTTTTGACCGAGTATGTCGAGTGCGTGATGCCTCTATTCTACTTAAGTATGCGGCTTACCTTTACCTACCGCACCTTTCTACCTTTTATCCCCATATATAATCAGGACTATGACACGTTCGAAGATGGAATCCACTTTGGCCCAGCTTACGAATCACTAGAATTTTTGTCTTTCGCTGGGCTGCACCTGCTGCTCAAGAACCGCCTTGACTATTCCCCGGTATATCAACTCAAAATTCACGCCAGGATGACCCAGGGTACGCTTTTCATGTGGGACGATCTTCATCATTCAGCTTATAATTGTTCACGCTGGTAGGCTTTCATGGACCACGAAAGTACGTGGAGTGTCGTGTTTGGGTGATTTCTTGTGTTCAGCTGTAAGCACAGCAGGAATTTCAACGACACTAACACAATTTACTTTAACAAACGAAAGAGTAGTACTAACGATATGAAGAAATGTATCAAGTGGCGAGTTCGTTTCGTTTTATAACACTTGTAGGACTGTCCCCCAGATTTCACGAATAACTTTATCTTCCATTTCCACTTACAATGGCGGCCTCCCAGCTTCATCATCCACGACAACTATCAGATGCAGGTTTTCATTAATTATCACAAAGGTTACGAGAGCTTGGTAACTCTGTCAAGTTGGCAACAAAGTGATATTCGCTGGCGTTGAGAAGCTAAATAAAAAATATGACTGCACTTGACTACCCGGATCGTTGCAATTTGATATCTATCTCGACACGTTCTTGTTGCCGACCGCTTCA
Source organism: Phytophthora crassamura (assembly GCA_033557995.1). NCBI lineage: Eukaryota > Oomycota > Peronosporomycetes > Peronosporales > Peronosporaceae > Phytophthora > Phytophthora crassamura. The sequence goes on along the minus strand of JAUCED010000003.1, from coordinate 2,657,548 downwards.
CCTTATCATGACAGCTTGCTACTCCCACGTGTGCCGTAGTAAAATAAATGATGTCCGTGGAGGGGTCATTGGAGTTGGGTACTTTTGTGTGATTGTCTCACTACGACCCCAAAAAAAGCAAAACCTAGCAGCTTCACGATGAACGTGCCGTCTGGGAGGAGCCCGATTCATGTGCTGTCGAAGAAATATGCACGTGTCGATGATTCTTGGGTTTGAGAGCCTTGAATTTATGTGCCTTGAACCGCACATAAATACTCCAGGCGAACTTTTCCGATGGTATTACGGCCTCCGTCCCAACCTTCGACCGTGCGACTGCTCTCAGCTTGCCTAACTTGGTTGCATGTATTACATGCGAGCTGCCACATCGGGCAGAAGCTGTCGCTCTTCACCGCCTTGTTATCATGTTGTGTGCTTGCGTGCATGGCCGTCAAATAATACTCACACTCGAGAGCTACGCGTGGATTGCCATCACTCCGTCGGAATTGCAAGTGTTTTCGTCGAAATTGCAACAGCTCACGCCCGGGTCCCATCGCCTGGTCTCATGAAACTTCATCGCCGCACGAGGGCACCCAAAAAGTAATAAGATACCGCTCAATAATATTTGAATTCAATTATTATTTTGACGCCTTCGCTCTAGATATCCGCAATTTTAATTAGAAGAACAGTATTATATTTTAATGATTTTAGTCGAAGTTAAAATTTCTCCTTCTGACGAGATGAATTAATACCTTTCAGGAGCGAAGAGCACGTGTGCGACCAGGCGGCAGCACGTGCACAGCCCACCGCGGCTAACTACTCGACCATGCTGTTCGGTTGCCCCTCGCGAGACACCGCCCAAGGAGCAAGGTTTGTCCCTTCCCGTCTCGGCAGGATGGTTTTCCTCATTCCTGAAAATCTCTACTACCCACATTAAGGCTTAACTACCCAATCACCACGACTGACCGCGCTATGCTGGAACTGCAACGCGCTCTGGCCAAAGCTAATGAGCAGGTGCTGGCCAGCACCACCGTGGACGAGAAGCTGGCTGCACGGGCCCTCAAGAAGCGGCTGCAGGACCGCATGTACCAGCGCAAGCACCGCGCCAAGCGTGAGCAGCAGTTGCGCGCACTCGAAAGTGACGTGCGGGGTCTGCAGACCCGGATCGCTCAGCTAAGCCAAACCCTGCAGCGATGCAGAGCAGCAGTAGGTAATGCCAAGGACCAACGCCGCCAACTTCAACAACAGCAACAAGAATATTCATGGCCCAAAGACGAGACCCTGTACAACCACGCGTGCGCAATCGTCGTGCGGTTCTTCCGCGTGTACCAGAACGGCTACTCGCTGCCCCTGGCAGGTCTGCAGGAATGCTTCCTGCGCTCCGTGCTGGCCGCGGACGTGGTAGGCGTGTACCTGACCGGCGCCGACGCCTTCGTGCAGCAGTGTCGGCTGTATGGTCAATACTTGGCGCTGTGCGTGCTGGAGCCGCAAGCCTGGAAGATGCAACGTTGCGGAGACACCGCGGTGCTCGTGCAGGTGGAGGTCATGCTGTACCTGCGCTTCCGTCACCAGAACATCGGGTCGCTCTTTCCAAGTCTCAAGAGCGGCGAGGTGGGTTCGCAGCTCGTGCAGCCCCTCGTGACGGGAACCACGCCAGTAGCGGCCACTTACTCGTTCGTGGTGGACCGTTCGGGCTACGTGACCAGCTTGCTCGTAAGTCTGCAGTTGCTGAAGACGCTGCAAAGACTGCTGGGCTCTCTGGAGAGCGTTGTGCAGCTCACGGACGGCGCGCGCATCGACCTCGCCAGCGGCACCATATTTATCGCGTAAATCGGAGTGATTCTCCAACCAAACCGCATTTGACCTGTCTCCATGTTAACGAAAATGTAGCTCATTCCTTGCTCATGAACGTCGTCTGAAAATCTCCTCCTTCACTAAAAAGTACTATAAATGCAGGGCGGCTCCAAAATACTACAGTAGTAGTAATAGATATCATTCTGTTTGTTCTCTATTTATGAGAGCTCGCATTCCCAATAAAGTCCAGCCAGCCCAGCCTGGGACTTCCCATCAGAGAACCAAACGATATCACTCGGCGGGGCTAAAGCTGAACTCTGCTCTCTACTAATGATGTATACAACCAAGCAGTGGACTTGTGGGGCGTCTTCAAATTGGGAATCGAACTCTACTCCGTGGAGTGGCTGCTGTCTTTTTGTGACTACTGCGAGCGCACCTCACGAACTTCAGTCTACCTCGTGTGTATGCTAGCGCCTGCACCACAGCTCCATAGTAATGCTGTTTATTGAGTTTATCGCTTTGAAAAGTCCGGACGAAGGCTGGCTGGAGAGCCAACACAACGCTATGGATCCGAATGACGTCATCCTATTCATTGTCGGATTTGTATGGCCAGAACAGTGCTGGAGGAAGCAGCAATATGGATCGCTCAAGCCATCGTTATGAGGATTAGCTGCGGGATGCTACACAGCGGCAAATATTCTGCTAGCAGCGACGTGGAAGTTCCCGGCTCCGTTTGGTATCGTGATGCTGGTCTGTCCATTTTCGACGCTGATCATGTGGCTTATCATCCTGGCTATCGGGCCTCGCAAGCTTATGTCGAATAAAAAAACTACTGTATCAGCTCGCTCGACACACTGTGGGCGTTCAGTGCAGGTGCTGCTCGTCGTGGCATACCCACCTTCAACGCCGTCTTCCTCCAGCTGAATGAAGTCCAGCAAGCATTACTTACCTTCGTCTTGTCTGTCACCAAGTTCTTAGCCGAGAAAGTGACCGCCAGCGTATTGGCCCTCGTGGACGACTATGGAGCTGCAATCGTCTTTTCGTGGATGTTTTGTACGTTCTGTATGTGGCCATCTGTAAGCAAACAGCTTGTTCGTCCTTGACGACAGTTTTGGTCATGTCCTTCGACGCATTTTCACATCGTCGTAGCGCTGCGCAGCATAAAGTTCACACGAAAGCGTCGTCTCAGAAACCGAGCGGCCAAACCGTAGCGGCAGCATTGTGGACAAGCTTCTCGCATCTCTTGGAAGAATGGAGCAGCCATCTTCCAGGCTAATCCACTCGTACGGACCGTACAAGGTACCGCTCTCAACGTCAGGTACAGTACTGATTGAGAAACTCGAAGGTAAATGGAAGCTGGAAGTACTGGAAGTAGCACCACGCTCTATCGAAACAGCGCAAGTTGAGTCCATCGAAGCAAAACAAGCTACTCTAATGCTGAACAGTAAGCCACAATTGCCTGCCTCTGTCCTGAACACTGCGAACGCTCGACACCATCAAATACTTCCAGTAGCATCCAGAACGCTGAGTGCAAGCAGGATCTAGTCCCCTCCTGCACATTTGAAAACTCAGAAACCACGGCGAAGTCCTCTTGATGAGCAATTGTCGGTTTTGGGCACCGACCATGCAGTAGAAGAAGGGCTCAAGGTGCTCTTCCACTGCGAGTACGTTATTTGGACCGAGTACGTTGAGTGCGTTCAGCCTCTATTCTATGTGGTTTACTTCGCTGGGCTTTATTATATACTTCCTACTGCAGCTTTCACGATACGTCCGAAGATGGAATCCATGTTGGCCCAGCTCGTTCTCTATGGCTCACCGGAGTTTGTGTCTTTCGCTGGGTTACACGTGCTGCTCAAGAATCGCCTTGGCTACTCCCCTCTATCAACTGGCATTTGTTTTCGAAACGCACGCCAGGATTATCCACAGTGTCCTTTTCGTGTGGACGATCTTCATCACGAGCTTGCAATTGTTCACGCCGGTAAGATTTCATGTACCACGAAAGTGCTCTGATTGTGGCTCACATATTGCGCTTTGGCGATTCTTGCGTTCAGGCTTAGACTTCAATGCTCCGTTTCAGTAACATCAGCAGCGCAACAGCGCCTTGCCTCAATGCGGTTTGCGAGTACGAATAATTAAGTAAAACGTCGAGCAAGGGCTCTATCGGATTCGTCATCCCTTGCGAAGGCTGGACCACCGGTTACACTTCGATGTATCTCCGTTCAACTAGCGTCTGAAATATGGATATCGATAAGATCACCAGTACGCTTTGAAGAGGTGCTGCAACCGTTCTTTCATTGAAAATACGGAATTCTAGCCAAGTACCGCTCATTTTTTTCAATTGATAACTCGCGCTTGTGCACTACGGTACGAGCAAATTTGCGCTTGGGGATTGAACCAAGCTGGTTGAGCTCACTTTCACCTCGTTCTCCAATGACCATCATCGTTTTCTTAGCAGATAAAAAGTCCTGAAAATACTGGCCGAAAATTTTAGACGCACTCGTCCACAAGAACAAAGCTTGGCTGAGCAATTCATACCAAGTTACCGTTGTGTGCATTGATGCATCTCGGCCGTCCCAGCTTGGATGACTTCCGATCGCATCCTCAAGCAATGAAGGTTCTGGGTTTCAAGATCGTCCAAGTGGGCTACTAGACGTGTTTGCAGAGACCTACCATGATCTGGCGGTGGCTTGGTACCGCTCCCGATCGGCAATAGGTGCCGCTACTCCATTGAGCGGGTGCTGGCATTCCGGTACTATTATGATCGTGTTTCCGGTTTCCGCGTTGCGGCTTTTTGCCTTCTTTACCCGGTGCCAGCGGTATTGGTTCTTTTCCTGCTTGAGTGTATTCCACTACGAGACCCTGACGAGGGAGGGGAAGCCCACTGGACACTGTGGGCTCGGATGTTCAACTCGGCATTATTCATTGGTGCTAGGATCTTGTTCCAGTTCAAAGCAGCAATTAATGTTGACGGCATATCTAATGCTTCAGATAATTGGGTCTGTCGTAGCTGCTGCGGCCTACTACACGGGAATTTCAGTTGGGCTCGTTGCAGCGTGGAAATTCCCCATTCCTTTCGGTCTTGTGGTCAATGTGTGTCCGTACGAGGTGGTTGTGAACGGTCTGTTCGTCTTGTGCATTGGCCTTCGCGTTGTGAGACAGAACCCAAAGCTGACAAAGCAGCTTCTCGCTCACTTATCGGTGGCTTCCACTCAACTGATTCTCGTCGTCGTGTAACTCGATCTTGAGCTTCATCTTCGTTCGCCTTTCAGCTCTTCAGCAGGCAGTATTTGTGATGGTGCTGCCTTCGCTCAAGCAGACCATAGCCCGAACTACGAAATTGGAAGAGCGGGTGGGGAGCCCCATCGTGTTCAAGTGTTCAACGTGCTGTACGTCGCAATATGGAATGCAGACGGCGCACTCAATCGACTACCGCGAGCGCGCAAGTTCAGTCTGGAAGCTACGAAACCCCATCAACTACCTGAAGAAATGCCGGCAATGGTTCGAGCAGCGTTTGAGGAGCCACCGATACCGCTAACGGCACACACTGAGCCAATTCGCGAGTTCGCCACATTCAACTGTCCGCGTCGGACAACAGCATGCGCACCACCGACGCAGAAAATCGCTCAGCTTCCGGTCCATTTTCCCACGCTTCTTCCCAGTCTCTCCTTTCCTTCGTGCCTTTGAGCGCTGATCCGCTGGTATTGGAGACCAACTCGACAGAGGAAGCTGTGAGATAAGGTGTCCAAGCACTTTTCCACTGTGAATACGTCATTCTTGCCGAGTACTGAAGACCCCAAAGCTTGTCGGATCTCGGTTTTCTGCTCCTTCTGGTTGTGGTTCGCAGCCGCAGAAAAACTTGGCGTCCTGCTCGAGTGAGCGAAGGAAGACGAGCGTAACCGCATTAGCTGTATCGGATGGTTTCTGTTGAGTCTAATCGAGTTGAGTTCGTCCAGAATTGATCGGCTGTCCATCGACACGGGGAGTGGAATCGGCGCGGCAACCTAAAATGAGCCTGGAGCTTGCCCTATTTTCTGGAAATGCTGCTAACACTTTTCCCGATAGATCTTGAACACGACGATCGTGGCCAAACATTTCGTCCAGATGTGCCGAGACGCGGGCGACCACGTTCTTCATCACGAGTTGATCTCGGACTGAGTAGCAGATCAGCACCGTTTGCTGCGGGCCGGAAACGTGGGCGAAAATGGTGTTAAAAGTTGAGTAAGTGAGCACGAGTCCTCGTTCCACGGCCATCGTTGGTTGGTTGCCTTCAGTTGCTGCTGTATTGTTCTTGAAGATGCGAACTTTCGAGGTCCAATCTCCAAGGCAGTGAGAAACAAGAACAGCGAGACGTACACACCCACCGTGAACGCGATACTGAAAGGCATTGGAATCCCCAAGAGATGGCGAGGAATAGCTCGAAGCCAACAAAAGAGACTGATGAGCCCAAAACAGCTATACCTCCTTTAGTCGAGAGTTCCCTTCATCTGCAAAATGCCTCCTATCGAAGCTGCCAGAATAATCGGATCCATAACGCGTAGTTCGCTTTCGACAGAGCTCGCATTTATTCATAGCTTGCCATGGGCAAACTTGGTGGTCGAGTTGGCCTTCTATTTGAATTTCGCGTGTACTGCCAAAGGTAGAAGAGACCCCTTCCTACATAGTTACTTGTTTGTGCAATGATATACTAGTATGAAGGTGCTTGGGCATCGTTGATGAACTCTTCAGGCCGTTGATGATCGTTGTGTATGATTTTGCCGTGAGCTTGGATGCTGTGAATGCTGAGACGGAAGTTCCTCTCTCCGCTCCTCCGCGAAGAATCAGTTCATGTTCCGTGTTAATAAGATTGCCATTATATGGCATTATTATGGTCACTGCCCCGTCTGCTGATGTTGTGTTGGTTCTTTTTCTTTTTTGACTTGCAGGTTGCGATGGTATTCTTCTCCAGTCTTTACAGAGTGAGGGTTAGAGCTAGAGTTGTAAAATACATGGTTAAATACAAAAATAGCGTTTCTCACAGTTAAATGCAAATTGATAGCTGTTAAATACCGTTAAATATTCGGGCAAATGAACTCAGATGGTGCAATCAATAAAATCAGACTTTCGCGAATTTACAATGATACACAATGATGAAGATGCAGGACGCCCACCTCTGTTGCGGTAGGAAAGTTCTCGTGCGGACCACGCAAAGGACTGCTATTCAAGGCCACGCACCATAGTGACTAGCAGGAGTCGCAGTTTGCATAAACTTCCTGCTATTTTCGTTGTCGGTGATGGTGCCATCGTGTACGACCTGAATAAGAAGGGCGGAGCGTAACATGATGCTCTCCGAACTGGGCTCGAATTAGGCGGCGGCACCTTCGCTGAAGTGAGCGCACGGTGAGCCTGTAGTGTGCGTTATGGTGGCCTCCTCGGTCTTGATCTGCTTGGTCTCATCATTGTTTTTCAAGAAGCTCAAAATTGCAGATGTGTACTATCCGTCGGAAATACTTAACGCGTATTTAACGTTTATAGGGTTAAATACGTATTTATCGCTATTTAAATATAAAACCATCTTACAACTTTAGTGCATGCGAAAGGACAAGTAGAGCGCGTTGAAAAATTCGACGGACGGAGAAACCCGCGATCGTCGCCAAACATGCATCGCCTACACCATAATGAGCTAAATGAGAGGCACCGGCTGTAGCTCCAACCACTAGGACCGCGCGTAAAATAGTACGTGGACTCAGCCTTGGCTTCATCACTAACATTCTGCCCAGACAGGTGAAGAATACCTGCCAGAAGAGTCGGAATCCTGAAGCCCACCGTATGATCCACAAGAGATCAAGGCGAGCCTAGTGCGATGGCGAGCGCGGTGAATGACGTCAGCGTGCAAGCTGCAAAGACTCCAGTCGAAGACGCCCGTTCGCAGTATGCGACCTCGATTCCCAACATTTGAAAATCAAATGACTGCTCTGCAAGGACGTCGTCACCACGTGGATGGAAAGCTCCGCTAACTCCAAGCAGTCGGCAGTATGTGTTTTCTTGAGGCTTTAAGGTAGTTGTAGAAGTCATGGTGCCACGGAGGAAGGGGGCAGCTCATTGTTAGCTGATGATGCCATCTAGGGTGCTTTAATAACATCGAATGTGGCAACGCAAACGCCCGTCACGTCGAGAACCTTCAGCTCTTCCACTGTTTAAAATCGCCCAAAGCTGAAGCTGGGACGAACCGGCTGCATCTGACCGACTCCTGTAGCCATGTTCTAACGTTTTCGTTCTTTTTTTTCGCAAGGTATCTGCTCGGTGCCCAAGGCCGCAGCTTTGCTTGCTGGGCTCCGAAACCGAGAGACTTGCAGCCGGTCGCCTACAGTGGTGGTCAAGGCCAAGGAATGCTCGGCAACGACTTGGCTTGCTGCTCGGCTTCCTGGCTGTATGGTAGAGAGTTGAGGCGTTATTACGGTGCCAATTTTTTTGCTGCGCGTTTGCGCGTCGCCTGCAATGCAATCGCCGCTCGATGACTTCGCACGGCTTCGGGTGAACCTGGGGCCAGTGCAGTCTACGGCTCCCTCCCATGCCAAATCTTGGTGGCAGGCGACTCCTTGAGTGGCGGGCTGCAACGTGCGTCGTCTGTAATCTTCTTGGCGCAGCGTGACGTCGGAAGTCGCAGCTTCCGCTCCATTCGTCATCTCCCACAACCAAATTTGCCGATTCCAGTCAACTGCTCACAAGCTTCAGCTTCATCTCCCAATGTCGACCTCGCAGCTTGGATTTCGACGCAAGATCGGCGACGCGCTCTACGGCGAAGTGGTCGAGTGCGAGCTGTTTGCGTCTACGCAGCAGCTACAGCAGTTGCCACCCCTTCCGCTGGGCAAGTGGCGCATTGTCGCCGTCAAGTACATGTCGCTGCCACTCGCCATCGAAGTCCGGACTCGGTATGCAGCAACGAGAGTGCTCGATGACCCACTGCAGGAATGTCGTGTTGCCGATCTTGTCGCCCGTAGCGGAGGCCACCGCAACGTCGTCAACTCCTACTTCCACTTCCAGGAGCACCAGCGTCTCTACCTCGTCGGGGAGTTCTGTTCCGGCGGAGACCTGTGCTCACACCTCAGGAACGGAGCTCTGGACGAGCGAAGCTCCATCGCCATCATGAACCAAGTCTTCGCGGGGGTCGACTACCTGCACCGTCAGCTCCGTATCGCCCACAGAGACCTGTCCCTCGAGAACGTGCTCATCCACAACGGGGTATGCAAGATCTCCGACTTTGGACTGTCAATCGATGCCAACGCTCGCTGCAGTGACCGCGTGGGGAAAGAGTACTACATGGCTCCGGAGGTGGTGGCTGGAGAGACTTACGACCCTGTCAAGGCGGACATTTGGTCGCTGGGGATTATGTGGTTCATCATGCTCAGTGGGTCACCTCTCGTGTCGCTCGCTTCTCGACGGAACAAAGCCTTTCTCGCTTTGGAGAAATGCGGGCTTTCGGCAGTCTTCGAGTCGTGGAAGCTGACAACGAAGCTGTCGCAGCCGGTGATGGGGCTCGTTTCCAAGATGCTTAAGGTTGATCCTGCGGAGAGGATCTCGCTCGAAGAGATCCGCGAGTCCTCCCTCGTCAAGGCGCTCTCCTAGCCACCAGTGAATGGATTCCTATAAAATAAACGACTTCGTTTACCATCGTTCTCTACTCTCGGGTCACCGTTGAACAAAGTGTTGTTTTCGAGCCCAATAACGCTGTGCTTTGATGCCGTATTGGTTTTGCCTGCAGCTCCAGGTAACGGACTCGCAGAATGTGATGAAGGCCCAAGCAGTCGCCACAGTGCATCGTCTGCAACGCTCAAAACAAACGAGAATTTATTGCGACGTACTTTTGTAGACGGAATCGCTCTTCATCGTAATCCACCGGAGGAACCCCCCCCCCCGGCCACCGCCGACAACAAGCGCGGCGCTGCAGTGCGGGTTTCCACCCGCCACTGACACCACGAGCACTCTCTTGAAACAATATACATGTACACGTCCGATCCTCAGCACAAACGCGTGTCATCTTTCGATTCGTGCTTGTCAGGTTCCCAGCTTCAGCTTAGAGCTCGAAGCTGAGCCAGTCGAGCCGAGTCGTGATACTGGCCTCCGTCCAGTTAGCTTTGGAAAGCAGATTAGAGAAAAGGATAGAGCCTTCTGATACTTTTCACCCTGGCACTTTTGCCTGGCTCTTTTGCTAAACTTCCAATCGGATGGCCGAGCGCACACGAAATTTGACCGTGTTTCATGAGCTGTTTCCGCTCCGAACGGAAAGGGCTCGCGAGTTTGTAGAAACGGAATGCTTGCCAGAAATGAGCAAGAAACGCAAGCTCCCGTCGTGAAATCCGATCGCCTCGATTTGATTCGTGCTGTCATCACCGCCAACGGATGGAACCAACTGCTCGAAAACCTCGCGCGGGTTGGAGGGGGTGGGTGGGCTCAAGCTCCCTTCCCTTTTGATTCAAGGCGCTGGTTTAGTTTTATCCCAACAGACCATAGCTACGAGAGCAATTTCCACAATCCAGTACCTATGTACTGGATTCTCCCAAAGATGAGCGAATTAAATGTACTGTATTCAGAGTGTATAAGTTCGGTTACATCGAATTGTACTTAGTATTATCGCACTACTCAGCTACGCTAGCAGGTACACGTCTGCTGCTGCGTGATGGCGGCTTCGGGCGTCGCCTTCCTCTCATGGGCTGGTACAGCCAAACGAATTTGATGGTCTCGAGTTCAAAGTCGATTTTCAGTCGCCAGGGAAGTTTTGTTTTGCTGGTTCCCACGTTGTGACGTTCCACCCGAACGTGGGAGCTGGAACTCCCACCAACAGGCAATGTCTATTGCTTAGAGTATCTGCACCGGTACAGTCATTACGGTAATTAGTCTGTCCCAGACTAATTTGTGTGAGCAGATTCCAGATCGAGTTACAATAAATAGTCTGTCATCATCGCGTACAGGCTGGGAACAGTAAGCTTGAATCGGTTTTTTTTTATCAGTAGCGTAGGAAAAGTTTTCATCTTAACAAATATATGGTGAATATATAGGTACTACCAAGAATCTACAATGGCATACTCACCCGAAAAATACCAGGCCAACAAGGTTGCTATCGCAGCAGCGAAGAAGAGGTACTACGAGAAGAATCGCGAAAAAAATCTTGCTCGTCAGAAAGCCTACGATGAGAAGCATCGAGAAGGAGATCTACGCTAAGATGAAGGCCAACATCGCTGGAGGACCATCCATCATCTTCAACCGCTTTGCTAAGCGCAACGAGACGAAGATTAGAGGAAACAAGCTCTGCAAGAAGATCATCGGGTACGATGCTAATGCTCTCTACCTTTGGGCCCTCGGTAATGAGATGCCCTGCGGACGACTCACAACGGTTGAGGCATATGATGGAATCATTGAAGACATCAAGGCTGACAAGATCTTTGGCTTCCTCGAGTGTGATATCAGAACGCCAGACCACCTCAAAGACTACTTCTCAGAGATGACTCCCACATTCAAGAACATCGAGATCGATTGCAACGACGAGAACATCATCGGATCTCACATGTACGACTACAACCAGTCTCGCGAGTCAGGCCGCGCAAAGCCAGCTCGCAAGCTTATTGGAAGCTACTTCGGCGAGAAGATTCTAATCTATGCTCCGTTGCTGAAGTGGTATCTGGCTCACGGTATGGAGATCTCCCAGACGTATTCATTCATCAAGGCGAACTCTCACAAGGCGTTTGCTCCGTTCATGGAACAGGTCTCAGACGCGCGTCGCGATGGTGATGCTGATAAGAGTAAGTCTATGATTGCTGATATGTCGAAGCTCCTTGGAAACAGCGCATTCGGTCGTTCAGGTATGGATAAGAGCAAGCACAAAGATGTTAAGTATATGTCAGACTCTATTAAGGTTCGCGCCATCGTCGAGAAGCAAAACTTTCACGATGTCGAGGAGCTGGCCGGGTCATTCGAGGTCAGTTTGAAGAAGCGACGCATCAAGCTCAACAACCCGATCCATCTCTCAATCGCCATCTATCAGCTCGCTAAGCTACGTATGCTACAGTTCTACTACGACTGCATTGACAAGTACTTTGATCGATCTGACTTTCAGTATCAGGAAATGGATACTGACTCGGCATACATCGCATTCAGTTGTGAAAACCCTTTCAGCGAGGCAATCAAGCCAGAGCTCCAGGAACACTTCAAGCAACACAAGTATGATTGGTTCCCACGAGACTACAACGAGAAGGTGGCTAAGTTCGATCGTCGTACGCCTGGTCTGTTCAAGGATGAGTGGTCGGGCGATGCTATGGTCTCGCTATCATCGAAGAACTATATCTGCTATATGCCGGATACGTCGTACAAGGTCAAGGTTTCCGCCAAGGGTGTTCAACAAGGTCGCGGTCGCAACACCGATGTGCTGAACCCTGACGGATTCGAGTCAGTTGTCAATGATCAGCTTACTCTCTCGGGGACAAACAAAGGGTTTCGCATCTCTAAGGAGACCAAGGGTATTATCACATATACTCAACAGAAGACCGCGCTGTCATATTTTTACGATAAGAGGAAAGTTCTCTCTGATGGTATATCTACACAACCTCTTGATATCTAATCTTCATGGAGGAGCTACTCTCCAAGCTCTACAACGATCCTAAAACTGGTTTCGTAGGGGCTCAGAGTCTGTATGAGAAAGCTAAAAGCTTTGACAGTTCCATCCGTCTCAAGGATGTCAAAGCATGGTACGCAAGCAATACTGATGCTCAACAGTACCAAGACCAGAGGAAACGATTCGATCAGTTCCACATCGCAAGCAACAATCCTGATTCATGGCAGATGGATTTGGCTTTCTGGGAGGGAAAGAGCTTGCTCACTGCAGTCAATATCAATAGCCGATTGGGCTACGTAGAGTTAATCCCCAACAAACAGGCCGACACCGTTCTGAAAGTACTAAAACGCCTCGTGAAGCAACACAATCCTACAATTATCACGAGCGACAACGGATCTGAATTCATGAATCAGCAAGTCCAAAGCTACTTCAAGAAGTCATCAATTACCCATTTTAACAATGAACCCGGGGAACACGCAACGATGGGTAAGATCGAACGATTCAATCGAACGATCAAGCAACGATTGTTGCGGACATCTCAAAGAATCACTAAGCGGTTAGTAGCTGATCTGGTTGAGAACTATAATTCAACGAAACATAGTTCCATTGGCATGACCCCAAACGAAGCTCGAGGAACCGTCATTCAATCAGAGCTCGATCACAATCAAAATCTTCTACGAGAAGTCGATAGTGATTTTAGTACTGGTGAGACGGTTGTCTATCGACTCAAGGCAAAGCAATTCGGCAAGGAATCAGCCAAGTGGAGTACGCTTGTCTATGAGGTCGCTGGAATGGATGGCTATCGTATCCAGATTCGATCGAAGAATGGCCATATCCTTTACAAATCTCCAAATGATCTCAAACGAGTCAAGCTTGCCATCACGAATACAGATGCATCACCAGGCCAAATATTTGAGGCCGAGTCGATTCTAAAGCATAAAAAAATGCGCAACAACAAGTACAAATATTTTATTAAATGGAAAGGCTACGATGATCCATCATGGGAGAGTCAGGACAATCTACGTCTAATCAACAAAAATGAGATGAGCACGCTGGAGAAGCACTACTGGAGGAGCTCAGACTCATAGTGTGATCGACTTAAGGTCATCATAGGACAACTTCACTGTTCTCGGGGGATCCGACCGCTCGAGCTTGAACATCTCAACATCTGGCGTTTTCTTTTTTTTCACAATCATTTCAGCCTCAACTATGTCGCGGGCGTTGTCGTAAGGTTTTATACGTAGTAAGGGATCGTAATCCAGATATTGTGTTTCCATGGCAAACAATATTTCATTCATATATAGATAAAGAGACATATTCGAGATGACCAATTGCAACGCAATCACTCAGAGCAACACTATATGCTCCCGCAACGCCCTCAAATCAGGATACTGCGCTCAGCATGACAAAGATCAGAAAATCGCCATGTATCGCAAAGAGTTAGCGAGGATGCACCAACGCGTCAGGAGATACATAGAGATCAGCAACGATTTGAAATCAAAGATCGACGACATCCAACAATTGGATTACATCAAATCAGAGCTGACCAAGCTATGCCCTGATCGACCATTCAGGGCTATCCTAGACAATATCCATTTCAAGGACCCGATTGAGAAACTATTTGATATGAGCATGACTGAGTCGATGGATGAGTACAACCGATTGCTTGATAAGCGCAACAAATTGGTGCATCCATTCACTCAAGATGGGTGGAATTGCAAAAGACCCCAGAGGGGTCCGGACGGGGGCATTGCCCCGCGTCAAAAACCCGTTCTATTTAGCAAACGCAATTTCGGAGAAATATTTTACAGAGGGCAATCCAGATTCTGAAAAATATTTTTGAAAACATGTCTGATTTGCTGAATTTCAAATAGGGAAATCCATGGGATTTCCCGCAAAAGTTGCCCGATATGGGCGTTATTTTTCAAAAAATGCATTCTATTTGAAAAACACGATTTCGCGGAAATATTCTCAGAGGTTGATCTCAGATCTGAAAAAATATTTTTGAAACATGCTCCAAACCCCGTTTTTCAAATAAGGAAATCCATGGGATTTCTTTATTAATAAATATAGCATTCTTTATGATTGCTCTCATATAATCATGTATCCCAATTTCGATAACAAGCAAGACCGTGCCTCCAAGCATCAGGAACTCCTGGCGCGCATCGAGCGCGATCAGCGCCTTGAAGCGATGAAGCGGGAAGCATATGCTAACGCGATCTGGGCAAGTGATAGCGAAGACTCTAAAACCAAGCATGCGACTGAAACGGGCGATACTCTCACGCGAATTGTAGCTGCTATGAAGGCCGCGGCCAGTTCTTCTAACAAGCCAAACCCGAGTGGATATAAATCCACTGGCGATATCTACGATGCGATGGGAGACGCACCAAATGGTGTTTTTTCAGAGATCGTAAATAATTCAGCTCCTGCGGCTGACGCACCAGCTCCCGCGGTTGAAGAGCCAATTCTCAGTGAGGTTATGGCTGAGGAGCCGATGCTTGAGGAGAAAGAAAAGACCCCGAGAGATCCGATTATAGATGAACAATATCGCAAGTACATAGCCCACCTATTCGAGATAAGACCATTCCTGAGCAATTATGTATTCAAGCCTGTAATCGTAAGAGATGGTGAGATTCAGGAACATACATATTTTATCAGACACAGCGATGGCCATATTGTGAATGATAAGGGAAATCGTATCAAGGCAACCAACCTCCTGCTTCAAGAGGTTGATTGGAGATCGACGTTTAACGCCATCCAGGACAAGGTCTCAAGACTCAACCGAGGATCTCTGGCCGTACAGGGTGTAGCGTCCGATGTTCGACGGAAACGACTATTTGATCTCTGGAAAGAATACACCGGGAGATCACTGAATGCAAAACTAGATGATACATTAGGGAAATATGATGACCTCGAATCGAAGGGGATGGATGACTATAGGAATTTCGATATGGAGACTGCCACGCCACAGGAGACTCTATAATATTTCAATTGGATGCAGTCTCGAGGATTCACCCCATCTGAGGTAGATGATACCCCGCCAGGGCTCTCGGCGTCCGACCTCGATACGCAGATCCGCGTTAATAAGCGCGGGCTTGATGACACGACGGTCTCGCTGGATACCAGATCCGCGAAGAAGAGTCCAGAACTCAAAAACTTGACCGAGAGGGGAAAAGTTCAGTATCTGTTCTACAACATCGAAGGGCTCAACACCATGAATCCAGCCGTATATTACCAAACAAAATGGCGAAATTGTTCGCTCCGAGAAGGCCTATCTCGGTCCTGAGTTGAAAGTTTTCATTATCGCTTCTGACATTACATACAAAAATCAAAAACAGGCGAACAAGCAAATTAATTGGCAACGGACGCTTAGTCTTGTTATCGATATTGTAGCAAACTACATTCGAGGGTACAGCCGAGTGATTAAGGCCGAGAAAGATCCTGAGAAAAAAATTGAGTTGCAAAACGAGATTGAAGACATCCTTGATATTCTGAAGATCGCCGATCCCGAGCAAGGAATGGCCGCTGAGTATCTGCAGAAGCTGCCGCCAAGTTCGTTCGATACGCCAGCTCCTCAATCCAAGCAAGATCCAAATATTTCAGCCAAGAAAGACTTCACTTATGAGCCTCCCACCGGCAAGGGACTCGTCGGACGCGGTCTCAAGGGCGCTGGTCGTCCGTACAATCTCGCTGATATCGAGGGAAGCGGCAGAGCATCTGATCTCAAGTACAAGCGAATCGGCAGCAAATTCATCCGCAAGGCTGATCTCAACGCAAATCGTCTCAAGCTGGTGTTCCCAAGTCGCAATTCGGTTGGCCCCATCCGTCCGATGAGCAATGAGCTCACTGAAATGGTGAAGGATCTATTGTATAACGATAACATCAGTCAGCAAGCCTATCGCGCACTGTCAGTCGAAGATCAACGTGTCTTCTATGAAATCGTGCAAAAGACTCATGTAAATCACACGCTCAGGGAACCGATGATCGATCCTCGTATCACACTCAAGGCTGAATTCGATAAGCTACGCGACGAGATTGCTCTCGGCAATGACAACCCGGACATGCGTAGAGAGCTGTACCGACTGGCAACGGACATGTTTGAACAGAAAATGATTTCGAATAAAGAATTCAAATCGATAATGTCTGCTCTCCTATAATAAGCAGGTTATCTGTAGGCAAAGCCGCAAGAGAACTTGCGCCTCTACCAAAGTCGTAAGTATGATCGTCCTCAACCCTAAATTGTTCAAGCATGGAAACAGCTATGCGAGTCAGGCGAATGCCAATGTCGCTGAACTCAAAACAAATTCTCACAGAACTGACCGTGAAGGATCCTATGATTCCTGAACCCAAACAGAACCCTTCTCCGGATTGGATCAATGGCCGCAAACAAGGCGGTACTGTCTGGGCTCGAGAAGAACGGCGGAAGCCCAAGACCTTCAAGCTGTAGAGTGCGGCTTATTATTTTTTTTGCGAGCTATTGCTGCAGTGTTGATATACGAAATTTCAAATCATCAATCTCGGACAACAAATGCTGTGTCATCCGCATATTGTACGCGGCGATTCTTGAATAATCGATTTTGAGCTGGTTTGAGTCGGTTCGAAACGCTGATGGATAGGTGATCGATCGTCGGAGATCGGAGTAAATCATGGCTATATTCATTGAGAGATAATTGCTCGTAGTTCGCTAAGTTGAGATTTCAGATCATCAATCATTTTTTGTTGATTGTGCAAAGTCATATGACATAGTAGGATGATCTTATTGTAATCAATATTGAGCTGATATCCAGCAATATCAGTTTCTGCATCCTCGACTAATAAATCGGGATTCTCCGATAAACCGATAGCAAACGGCAAGTCATTTTTTATGAAATCTTGGGCAACATAACCAAATTGTTCTTGATCAGGACATGATTTGTATGCAAACGATTTTGGACGAATATTCATGAATTTATTAGCATCTAACTCAATATTTTTTATATTAGATTTAACCCGTTGATCAGAGGTAGTATAGTATCCTCCTGAGGCTACTAACATTGAATGAGACGATTTAATCGATACTGATATTGCTGACACTGGCCCAATCGAATAAGTGCTAGAGAGTCTTCCAAAATATCCATAACCTTGCCCTCCCGCATCAACGGTTTGACTAACAGAACCTGAAACCTCAAGCATAGCTCCAGGGGTAGTTGTTCCGATTCCAACTCTACCCGTATCTTTGACTGTTTTCTTGTAGCATTACCGGTACCCAATCTAAAATCATTAGATGTGTATGTTCCGATAAACATGGCTGAAGTTGTAGTTCCTGAGCTTCCATTTGAAATCTCAATTATTCCTCTAACCGGAGTAAGGTTTCCTCCATAAAAATCAGAGGCAATTGAATATCCGCCATCGATCCAATCAGTAAGATTTCCTCGAGTAGTGAGCCAAGCTGATTGATCAGCCAGCTCTTGGTTTATAACTCCACCAGAATACAAACGAAATGAATCAGCATTTAACGTACCTCCAAGCCCCATATCACCTCCAACAACCAATGACCCATGAGTTTGATCAGTAGATGTAGTATTTGCTCCAATATAAACTTGCTTAGCTACGCCTAATCCACCGGCGATAATGGCTGAGCCAGTGTTATATGCAGTAGATTCGGTAGTACCAACCACGACCAAGTAATTCAATCCACCAACAGTGGTTATTGCTCCTTGATACGCCGTTGTTAGGGACCCAGAGATAGTCGTGGCTGTGATCGATGATAAATTTCCAAGCGAAGTGATATTTGGCTGAGCTCCAGTTTGTAGCGTCCCATAGATATTGGTTGCTGATAATGTAGATAAATTACCTAACGAAGTGATATTAGGCTGAGCAGCAGTTTGGATTGTCCCATAAATATTGGTTGCTGTCAATGAACTAATCGTAGCAATCATTCCAGATCCATCTAAGACTAATGCTTTGTTATTTGATGCAGTTCCCGCTACAACTCCATCTAATACGTTTAATTCAGCTGATGTTAGTGTTCCAATAGAAGTGATATTTGGTTGCGCCGCTGTAGCGAGCGTTCCGTTAATCGATCCAGATACAGTCAGAGACGTTAGCGTACCAACTGATGTGATACCAGTTTGAGACCCAGAAACGGCTCCTGTGAGAGTCGTAGCTGAGATGCTCTGCAAGCCCGATATAGAGCGACTAACGCCTGTAAAAACGAGATTCCCATCTATCATCAGCCCTGAGAGCGTTCCAACCGATGTGATAGCTGTTTGCGAAGCGGTAGATAATGCTCCTGCGAGAGTCGTAGCTGAGATACTACTCAGCCCAGTTATTGTCCTCGATGCTCCTGTAAATACAAGATTACCTCCGATTGTGAGCCCTGAGAGCGTACCAAGCGATGTAATATTTGTTTGAGCCCCAGTCTGTAGCGTACCAGTAATCGAAGTTGCGGTCAGCGAGGTGGATCGTAGCAATCTCGCCAGATGATCCAAGCACCAACGCTTTGTTGTTCGCTGCTGTTCCAGTCGTGATGCCTGTCAGGAAGGTCGGTAGCGTTCCAACCGCGACGCCTCCGACGGTCAAGGCGCTACAACTGATCGAACCAAGTCCGGTCAGTGATAGAGTCTCATCCAGTACAAGACTGCTTCCAGAGGTTGCCATGCCAGGGATAACACCGCTCAGGTAGCTCAAGCGGTAGTCATTTTTGCTCAAGTACAAGGTTTGCGCATATTCAAACGTGAGTACGCCATCCACACCCAACGAGGGGTAAAACCGACGGTTGTAGAGCGTTGAATCGCCAATGACTGGCGGATATGTAAATCCCATTTCTTTTCGATTGTATAATATACGATAGATTAATTATGAGCTCAATTCCTGATTATGGCGCGGCATTGCCAGCAAAGTTTCGTACGGCCTCGGCGGGTGATATCAAGGGCTTAGGTATCAAGCGTCTCTTTCGGATGCTGATCCTCGGGCCGAGCTTCTCGGGCAAGAACAACCTATGTATGTATATTCTCAAGAATTCGCCGAATGCCTTCACGCATCTTCACATCATAGCTCGTAATCCTGACCAGGAGTTATATCGATACCTTCAAGAGAAGTTGGCTGGATTCATAACTATACATGACCAGGATGCACCACCAAGCGTTGATCAGATTCGTAAAACCAAGGGAGATGGTATTGAGCTCGTCATCATCGATGACTTCTCAAATGATAAGCTGCTTATGGAGAAAGTATTCTCACATTACTATACTCGTGGTCGGCATCTCAGACTCAGTACGATCTGCCTTATTCACAGCTACTTTGCATGTCCGAAAATGCTGCGCCTCAACAGCGAATATGTGGCCATCCTCAAAGCCAACAGCAAGCGAGATTTGAAAATGGTATTCAAAGATTTTAACATACCTGGCACAACCGAGGAGGGACTGATTCGTGCCTACGAGCAAGCGACCTCAAAAAAGGGTCAATGCCTCTTTTTAGATTCAGTCAAAGGCGAGATGAGATATAATTTCAATAAACTCGTGAAACAATCGAGACTCGAATATACATCAGATATTGACGAAGAATGAATTCTATCGTAGCAATCTCATCCAAGGACCTGGTTCCCAATGGGTTCAATAATCAGTACCGATACAAATTCCCCCTCTCGGCGAATTTCAAGGATGTCGAGGTCGCGGTTCAATCAATCAGCATGTACAACAGCCAATACAACATTGATCGCGAAGCATATGGAAACAACTTGTTCAAGGTAGAAGTGCCTACGGCTGCAACGGTCTCAACCATCAGTATCACGCTCAAGGATGGTATCTATAGTTATACCGATATCAATCGTATGATTCAGACGGCTCTCATCAATGCTGGAGCATTTCTCATCGATGCCGATGGCAACAACACGTTTTTCATCCAATTGATTGAAAACTCGACGTACTACTCGGCTCAGGTCGATGTGAGCGCCACACCGACAACTCTCGGATCATACACGCGTCCCGCGACTGGTCTATACAGCACTGGTGGATCTGGTCTCCCGACTACGGCTCGCGTGCCTCGACTAATCATTGATAACGCTGCATTCGGCGAGATCATCGGCTTCTCGACCGGTCAGTACCCCTCTGCTTCATCTACAACACCCGCATCGTTTCTGAGTACATTGCCGCCGCAAGTCAATCCAGTATCTGCATACGTCGTGCGTTGCTCTCTGGTTAATAACGCCTTCATGGCTCCTCCCGATATATTGACAGTCTTCACATCGCAAGGCACTGAGGCTGGCCAGTTGATCTCGTACCAACCCAATGAATTTTCTTGGATGAAGGTCAATGATGGATCATACTCGATTATCACGATTACGATCGTAGATCAGCTCGAGCGATTCGTTAAGTTCCGCGATCCCAACCTTCTGATTTCACTTTCGTTCCGCGAGTCAAAAAAATAGGCTTAGAGATGCTCTAAGATAATCTGAAGCTCCCGCCAGTCTTGCGCTTAGAGCGTAGCGCGGCCATGTGAGCCTTCGCCTCAGGGCTTCCTTTCACGAGCTTCTTTTTTTGGGGGACACCAACGCCGTACCTGGCTTTAACGCCCTTGCGAACGCTCTTGATCATCTCCACATGTTCGGGTTTAGTGGCTTTATCGATTAGCTTCTTTTCAACCAAATCAACAGCATCCGTTAGTAGTCCTTTGCGCTTTGCATACGATAGTGCCTTGGTACCAGCCGACTTCACATCAGCCAAAGTCAGTCTCCCACCCTCTTGCTCATCAACAGTGATGCCAATGCCGGTTAGCTTCCTTAGTCCCTGACGAGCGGCCATGACCGCACCAGGACTTCCAGTGTAAGCAGCAGCAGGCGCGACAGCAGCATCCGCCAGTTTGCTGAGGATTCCCGAGTCTTTCGCGAAGTTAAACCCCTTCTTGATGGTCTTCCAAATAGAGCTCCAAATTGACGCTCCATGCATGCCGCCACCGTTGAGAGCAACCATTGGGTACTGGATCTCGTGCGGGGTGATCAAGATTCGAACACCACGGTTAGCGCGCTTGGCCTTCATGATCTTCTGGGCCGTTTCGGGATGCACCGCGAGAGAGGCACCAGAGCCATGCAATTGCTCCTTAGTCAGGCTAAGAATGCCCGACTTGGCCGCTCGTCTGAGCTTGGCAGCCGGGATGTTGCTTGATACAGAAATATCCTTGTACATTGGTTAAGTTATATCAGTATGTTGATAGTTTTCTGAAAAATAATACAGTATTGAGGTAAGGCATACCAAATATAAAGAACATTTGTACCATCATGATTGGTCATATCTACCGCATTATCCACCTTGAAAGCGACGTTCAATACGTGGGAAGTACTTTCAATGAACCTCGCAAGCGATGGCAAATGCATAAGAAGCACTATCGCGCATGGCTCACTAATAAGAGCCGTACCATTTCAATTTATCCATTCTTTCAGGAGCATGATATCGACAACTTCAAGCTAATACTGATCAAGAGTTATGATATAGCTGATCGCAAAGGTCTTGAAGCTATGGAGCAACTATGGATCAACAAGCTGAAGTGTGTGAATAAGGTCAATCCATTCATAATCAAATCCCTGTATGGAAAGCAATATCGTGAAATACACAAAGATGTCTTGGCAGCGAAGCAAAAGGCTTATCAAGAGCTTAATAAAGCGACAATCGCAGAGTATAAGAAGCAATATTACAAAAACAACAAAGCCACGATCAACGCTCGATTAAACTCTAAGCATCAATGTGATTGTGGCGGTCGATATACGCATGAAAATAAATCGAAACATTTACAATCTAAGAAGCATCAAAACTGGAGCCAACAAGCTTAGATTGCATCGACAACCAAATCATGAAATCGTTTCAGTAGATCCATCCTATTTTTTTGTCGGCAGTAGGTGTAGAGCATGCAGAAGGGCCCGCAGAACTCAGAATATGCCGATTGGTACTGATGCTCATTGTAGGGTAGATCGCCCAGTACCGTCGGGGGTCCTACACCCATAGAGTCGTAATAATGACTATCCACGCACACAGTCCAATGACCGACTCCACCATCAGACCGCAGTAGAATGATATACGTTCCCTTCGGTGGGAGCGGCTTCTTAATCTCCGAAATCTCCAGTATTCCATCGAGTTTGACTCCCAGATGCTTGGCCAGAGCAATCAGATCGTGGTCGCTGGTTATCTCCTTGATATACTGACTCATTTAATTTATTTTCAACGAGATGCTATATCTGAGCAGTCATATAATCAATCTATAATCATGACCGATAGTACTCAACTCGCGGATCAGTTTCTACTTCAATCGAGCCTCAAGACCGACGCGTCGGTGAAGGTATCGCGCGGTAAATCCATCGCCGTCGTCAATGATGGCCAAAGCGGCTCGTACTCCTCGGGTATTGTATCGTTCGACTGTGCGAGCGCTCTTAACGGCTCGACTGGCTACGCATCGCTCAAGGATGCGTACGTCGTATTGCCGTTCGTGGTATCGATGAAGAATACGCATGACACTAAGGATGCTGGCGACTACCCCACGCGGTACGCGCTCGGCATGAAGTGCAACATCGCCAATGTCGTTGATGAGGTCAAGGTCTATCTGAATGGAAAATCCATTATCACTCCATCTGAGTACAAGCAGATTTGGTCGAACGTTCGCGCCATGGCCGAGCTAACCACGGCTGAGGTTGAGAAGCATGGCGCTGATATGTACCTCTACCCTGATGACTGGGAATCGATCCGCCACTCGGACGTCGCGTCATACATCGGAGATGGCTATGCAAACAACTACATCGCGGGCAACAGTTCCATTGCTCTGGTCGGCACTGAACACGTTCGCTCCAATAGCGGATTCACGCGCCGCGTACTCAACAACCCTCCCGAGGTAGCTGGTGCTAACAACTCGCACGGATGGCCGTCGCTGAAGTCAGCATCATCGCAAGCTATTGCTCAGATGCGCGGCACTGGTGCTTTCAAGAAGGGTACGTCGCTCGCCAAAGGATCGACCATTGGCGAGTGGTTCTACATGCTCAAGATTCGTCTAGTTGATCTTCACCCGATCTTCTCCGAGATTGATCTTGTTGGAAACCCTCAGCTCAAGCTTGAGCTCAAGGTACAGACTGGATACTCTGACCTAACCCTTACTCCCAGTGATACGGCCAGCGGTCGTCTAATGAAGCTGGACTCTACTACACTCGTGGCTGGTTCGGTTTGCCCGGTAATGGTCGCGAGTTCGTATGGAGCTGTTGCCGATGCTATGAATGCAGTTATTGGTGCAGCGAGCAAGAGCGACAAGCTTCGCATTTCCTGGGGCCCGATTCACAACTCGATCACGACAATCGCCACGGCTGGTAGCTACTTCCCATTCACGCAGGCTCGTCTCAACCTTCCGTTCTACGACATTGCTAACCCCACGGCGCTTGTGTCTAAGCCGATGAAGCAGATCAAGTACCTCGATTGCTACAGTCAGATGTTCTCCTCTGGTGAGGCTGGCGTCGGCATCATGACGACCAACAAGAACTTCTCGGTTCAGGTAGCTTCGAGCCACAAGAACGTCAAGTACGTTTGCGTACTACCGTACGCCAACACCGCCAGTGGCAACTTCGCAACTGCCGTCTCGACGCATCAGTTCGCGTCGCCTTTTGACTCCGCTCCCTGGACGTTCCAGCCTGGTTCATCTATTCGCGATTTCCAGGTGCAGGTAGGCAACAAGAATGTGTTCCAAGATACTCATTCGTATGATTGGCAGAATTTCCTTGACGAGTTTTCCAAGATCGGCGCTATCAACGGCGATCTGTCTCGCGAGATCTCTAACGGCCTGATCGGCATGGATAAGTGGCAGACCACTCAACGCATCCTTGTTGCTGATTGCTCGCGCATCTCTGAGTCCGATGTCCCGCAAGCTATCAAAATTGGCGGCACTAGCGTCTCCACTCAGGGAACGAACCTTCTGGTACTCGTTGTATATGAGCGCTCTCTAGAGCTTGACCGCATCACAGGAGAAGTGTTCCGTGCAGACTAAAGCGCTCTCATGCAAAGGAAGCTCATCTCGATTAATTTAATTAAATTTGTATATATGATCTGGCTACCTATATAGAGATCATCATGAGTACATTAACTTTTGGCAAGCACAAGTCGAAAACTATTGAAGAGGTATATGCTTCTGACCCAGGATACTGCCGCTGGTTATCGAATCAAAAGAGTCTCGTTGAAGACAGCAGTGATATTGGTAAGTTCCTGAAAGAGAAGTTTAGTAATTATGATGGTTCATTCCTTATGACGTTTGGTAAGTACAAGCATAAAACTATCAGACAGATCCAATCCATCGACCCTGATTACCTCGAATGGCTGAATAAGAATGAATTCATTAAAACGAAGATGCCCAAGCTGAAGGCTGAGGTAGATGAACTACTAAAGTGAGCTCATGGTG
Organism: Phytophthora crassamura; assembly: GCA_033557995.1. NCBI lineage: Eukaryota > Oomycota > Peronosporomycetes > Peronosporales > Peronosporaceae > Phytophthora > Phytophthora crassamura. The sequence goes on along the minus strand of JAUCED010000003.1, from coordinate 2,632,800 downwards.
ATATTTTTTTTGAAAACATTCTGAATTTCATGGTTTTATTCTGAATTTCAGAGTTTTATTCTGAATTTCATAGCTTTATTCTGAATTTCATGGCTTTATTCTGAATTTCATGGCTTTATTCTAAATTTCAAAAAAAAGAGTCGATTGACTCGATTAGTTTTAGTATCCCATAGATTCGAAGAAGTCTTCGAAATCATCGAACTGTTGGATGCATCTACCCATAAAATTAGGGCGATAACTCAACTGTTCGATAACTGAGTTGAATGACGTCCGTTTATCCAAACGTTGCTTGATCTCTGATTCAATCTCATCCAGAAGTCGCTGACGAATGAAGTAGCCATCTTCTGGATCCATTGGGAAATCAATGAACTGCGTTAGCTTATAGTTAGTTCTGGTCATGAACTCTTCAGTAGTCATGTACTCATGCTGTTCGAGGATGATAGCGGGTGTCTTCACAAAGTTCTTGATCTCATGGATCAAATCCTTGCGAATCATATACCCATGGTCAGGTTCCTCAGGGAAAACAATGTACTGAGTGAGATTACAGTCGATCTGGTAAAGGAACTCGTTCGTGTTCTCGTAGTTGTTCATGGTTGTTGGTTGGTTGTTGCTTGTTGGCTGCTTGTGATTATATAACTTAGTATTCAAATGTTTAAATAGAAAACTTTTCCACTCAAACATTGCTCCTCTGGATATGATGGTTTTTAGAAGTTTTGGCGATGGGATGAGATGCTCTGAAAATTCACGAAAAAAGGTGATTTGAATATTAGCGATAGGAAAGGTGCTCTGGTTCTGACACAGCGAAAGAGGGTAAGCTGTGCGTGTAATGATAGAGACGGGGCTGGTGGGTGGGGTTGTGTGCTGAGAAATTTGAAAAATTCAAAAAACGGTATTATACCTAGTTGGTTATCACTACTTGCATGCTCGTGTGTGTGTCGGCGATCGGTGGTGATCGGTGTGGCGTGTGTGGTTTGCGTCGTTGTGTGGTGGCGTGCGGGAGTGGGTTTGTGATTTGTGATGGTGTTTGTGTGGTCATGTTGTTAACCCGTCAGTTTGCCCGAGTGGTCTAAGGGGTTACGTTCAGGTCGTAATGTTTTCGAACGCGTGGGTTCAAATCCCACAGCTGACATATCCTTTTGCTGCGCACGCCCAGCGCACGCTGTGTCGTGTCTTTCGCGCTTTGGCGCTTTCTCGTGGCCTTCGGCCTGTGCGCTGGGGTCCCCAGGGGCATCCGATACATTCTTAGCTCTCGATACGTCCATCGGCGGACTGCTCACCTGGCTACAATGACGCCACCATAGTCAGCCGCTTGGCCTTGTGGGGTTAGCGTTTCTGGCGGTTGAACGGACAGGACGAACTACGGGCCATGGACACGTTGCTGATCGGAGCTGGAAGTCTTTGGCGCGATAGGTGCGTAGCTGGTCATGGCTTGGCCGTCGAAGTCTGTCCAAACGGGGACTCGATCCGGCTCGGCCGATCGAAATGGTCGGCGTCTCGTGTGGAGCGCTTGGTGCTCCGAGAGTGAGTCGGGGGGTCCACCGGCGTTGCTGGCAGTCCACGGCCGGGTCAACAGATCTCAAGGAGCGTCACAGTGAGCTGCACCAAGCGATGATACTGGGTGTTGATTTAGTGTCTTCTTTGGGCTGGCATGCACGTTTGAAGGTGTGGTGCATGCTCGTGTGTGTGTCGGCGATCGGTGGTGATCGGTGTGGCGTGTGTGGTTTGCGTCGTTGTGTGGTGGCGTGCGGGAGTGGGTTTGTGATGGTGTTTGTGTGGTCATGTTGTTAACCTGTCAGTTTGCCCGAGTGGTCTAAGGGGTTACGTTCAGGTCGTAATGTTTTCGAACGCGTGGGTTCAAATCCCACAGCTGACATATCCTTTTGCTGCGCACGCCCAGCTCACGCTGTGTCGTGTATTTCGCGCTCTGGCGCTTTCTCGTGGCCTTTGGCCTGTGCGCTGGGGTCCCCAGGGGCATCCGATACATTCTTAGCTCTCGATACGTCCATCGGCGGACTGCTCACCTGGCTACAATGACGCCACCATAGTCAGCCGCTTGGCCTTGTGGGTTAGCGTTTCTGGCGGTTGAACGGACAGGACGAACTACGGGCCGATGGACACGTTGCTGATCGGAGCTGAAAGTCTTTGGCGCGATAGGTGCGTAGCTGGTCATGGCTTGGCCGTCGAAGTCTGTCCAAACGGGGACTCGATCCGGCTCGGCCGATCGAAATGGTCGGCGTTTCGTGTGGAGCGCTTGGTGCTCCGAGAGTGAGTCGGGGGGTCCGCCGGGGTTGCTGGCAGTCCACGGCCGGGTCAACAGATCTCAAGGAGCGTCACAGTGAGCTGTACCAAGCGATGATGCTGGGTGTTGATTTAGTGTCTTCTTTGGGCTGGCATGCACGTTTGAAGGTGTGGTGCATGCTCGTGTGTGTGTCGGCGATCGGTGGTGGTCGGTGTGGCGTGTGTGGTTTGCGTCGTTGTGTGGTGGCGTGCGGGAGTGGGTTTGTGATTTGTGATGGTGTTTGTGTGGTCATGTTGTTAACCCGTCAGTTTGCCCGAGTGGTCTAAGGGGTTACGTTCAGGTCGTAATGTTTTCGAACGCGTGGGTTCAAATCCCACAGCTGACATATCCTTTTGCTGCGCACGCCCAGCGCACGCTGTGTCGTGTCTTTCGCGCTTTGGCGCTTTCTCGTGGCCTTCGGCCTGTGCGCTGGGGTCCCCAGGGGCATCCGATACATTCTTAGCTCTCGATACGTCCATCGGCGGACTGCTCACCTGGCTACAATGACGCCACCATAGTCAGCCGCTTGGCCTTGTGGGTTAGCGTTTCTGGCGGTTGAACGGACAGGACGAACTACGGGCCGATGGACACGTTGCTGATCGGAGCTGAAAGTCTTTGGCGCGATAGGTGCGTAGCTGGTCATGGCTTGGCCGTCGAAGTCTGTCCAAACGGGGACTCGATCCGGCTCGGCCGATCGAAATGGTCGGCGTTTCGTGTGGAGCGCTTGGTGCTCCGAGAGTGAGTCGGGGGGTCCGCCGGGGTTGCTGGCAGTCCACGGCCGGGTCAACAGATCTCAAGGAGCGTCACAGTGAGCTGTACCAAGCGATGATGCTGGGTGTTGATTTAGTGTCTTCTTTGGGCTGGCATGCACGTTTGAAGGTGTGGTGCATGCTCGTGTGTGTGTCGGCGATCGGTGGTGGTCGGTGTGGCGTGTGTGGTTTGCGTCGTTGTGTGGTGGCGTGCGGGAGTGGGTTTGTGATTTGTGATGGTGTTTGTGTGGTCATGTTGTTAACCCGTCAGTTTGCCCGAGTGGTCTAAGGGGTTACGTTCAGGTCGTAATGTTTTCGAACGCGTGGGTTCAAATCCCACAGCTGACATATCCTTTTGCTGCGCACGCCCAGCGCACGCTGTGTCGTGTCTTTCGCGCTTTGGCGCTTTCTCGTGGCCTTCGGCCTGTGCGCTGGGGTCCCCAGGGGCATCCGATACATTCTTAGCTCTCGATACGTCCATCGGCGGACTGCTCACCTGGCTACAATGACGCCACCATAGTCAGCCGCTTGGCCTTGTGGGGTTAGCGTTTCTGGCGGTTGAACGGACAGGACGAACTACGGGCCGATGGACACGTTGCTGATCGGAGCTGAAAGTCTCTGGCGCGATAGGTGCGTAGCTGGTCATGGCTTGGCCGTCGAAGTCTGTCCAAACGGGGACTCGATCCGGCTCGGCCGATCGAAATGGTCGGCGTTTCGTGTGGAGCGCTTGGTGCTCCGAGAGTGAGTCGGGGGGTCCACCGGCGTTGCTGGCAGTCCACGGCCGGGTCAACAGATCTCAAGGAGCGTCACAGTGAGCTGCACCAAGCGATGATACTGGGTGTTGATTTAGTGTCTTCTTTGGCTGGCATGCACGTTTGAAGGTGTGGTGCATGCTCGTGTGTGTGCCGACGATCGGTGGTGGTCGGTGTGGCGTGTGTGGTTGCGTCGTTGTGTGGTGGCGTGCGGGAGTGGGTTTGTGATTTGTGATGGTGTTTGTGTGGTCATGTTGTTAACCCGTCAGTTTGCCCGAGTGGTCTAAGGGGTTACGTTCAGGTCGTAATGTTTTCGAACGCGTGGGTTCAAATCCCACAGCTGACATATCCTTTTGCTGCGCACGCCCAGCGCACGCTGTGTCGTGTATTTCGCGCTTTGGCGCTTTCTCGTGGCCTTTGGCCTGTGCGCTGGGGTCCCCAGGGGCATCCGATACATTCTTAGCTCTCGATACGTCCATCGGCGGACTGCTCACCTGGCTACAATGACGCCACCATAGTCAGCCGCTTGGCCTTGTGGGGTTAGCGTTTCTGGCGGTTGAACGGACAGGACGAACTACGGGCCGATGGACACGTTGCTGATCGGAGCTGAAAGTCTCTGGCGCGATAGGTGCGTAGCTGGTCATGGCTTGGCCGTCGAAGTCTGTCCAAACGGGGACTCGATCCGGCTCGGCCGATCGAAATGGTCGGCGTCTCGTGTGGAGCGCTTGGTGCTCCGAGAGTGAGTCGGGGGGTCCACCGGCGTTGCTGGCAGTCCACGGCCGGGTCAACAGATCTCAAGGAGCGTCACAGTGAGCTGCACCAAGCGATGATACTGGGTGTTGATTTAGTGTCTTCTTTGGCTGGCATGCACGTTTGAAGGTGTGGTGCATGCTCGTGTGTGTGCCGACGATCGGTGGTGGTCGGTGTGGCGTGTGTGGTTGCGTCGTTGTGTGGTGGCGTGCGGGAGTGGGTTTGTGATTTGTGATGGTGTTTGTGTGGTCATGTTGTTAACCCGTCAGTTTGCCCGAGTGGTCTAAGGGGTTACGTTCAGGTCGTAGTGTTTTCGAACGCGTGTGTTCAAATCCCACAGCTGACATATCCTTTTGCTGCGCACGCCCAGCGCACGCTGTGTCGTGTATTTCGCGCTTTGGCGCTTTCTCGTGGCCTTTGGCCTGTGCGCTGGGGTCCCCAGGGGCATCCGATACATTCTTAGCTCTCGATACGTCCATCGGCGGACTGCTCACCTGGCTACAATGACGCCACCATAGTCAGCCGCTTGGCCTTGTGGGTTAGCGTTTCTGGCGGTTGAACGGACAGGACGAACTACGGGCCGATGGACACGTTGCTGATCGGAGCTGAAAGTCTTTGGCGCGATAGGTGCGTAGCTGGTCATGGCTTGGCCGTCGAAGTCTGTCCAAACGGGGACTCGATCCGGCTCGGCCGATCGAAATGGTCGGCGTCTCGTGTGGAGCGCTTGGTGCTCCGAGAGTGAGTCGGGGGGTCCACCGGCGTTGCTGGCAGTCCACGGCCGGGTCAACAGATCTCAAGGAGCGTCACAGTGAGCTGCACCAAGCGATGATACTGGGTGTTGATTTAGTGTCTTCTTTGGCTGGCATGCACGTTTGAAGGTGTGGTGCATGCTCGTGTGTGTGCCGACGATCGGTGGTGGTCGGTGTGGCGTGTGTGGTTGCGTCGTTGTGTGGTGGCGTGCGGGAGTGGGTTTGTGATTTGTGATGGTGTTTGTGTGGTCATGTTGTTAACCCGTCAGTTTGCCCGAGTGGTCTAAGGGGTTACGTTCAGGTCGTAGTGTTTTCGAACGCGTGTGTTCAAATCCCACAGCTGACATATCCTTTTGCTGCGCACGCCCAGCGCACGCTGTGTCGTGTATTTCGCGCTTTGGCGCTTTCTCGTGGCCTTTGGCCTGTGCGCTGGGGTCCCCAGGGGCATCCGATACATTCTTAGCTCTCGATACGTCCATCGGCGGACTGCTCACCTGGCTACAATGACGCCACCATAGTCAGCCGCTTGGCCTTGTGGGTTAGCGTTTCTGGCGGTTGAACGGACAGGACGAACTACGGGCCGATGGACACGTTGCTGATCGGAGCTGAAAGTCTTTGGCGCGATAGGTGCGTAGCTGGTCATGGCTTGGCCGTCGAAGTCTGTCCAAACGGGGACTCGATCCGGCTCGGCCGATCGAAATGGTCGGCGTTTCGTGTGGAGCGCTTGGTGCTCCGAGAGTGAGTCGGGGGGTCCACCGGCGTTGCTGGCAGTCCACGGCCGGGTCAACAGATCTCAAGGAGCGTCACAGTGAGCTGCACCAAGCGATGATACTGGGTGTTGATTTAGTGTCTTCTTTGGCTGGCATGCACGTTTGAAGGTGTGGTGCATGCTCGTGTGTGTGCCGACGATCGGTGGTGGTCGGTGTGGCGTGTGTGGTTGCGTCGTTGTGTGGTGGCGTGCGGGAGTGGGTTTGTGATTTGTGATGGTGTTTGTGTGGTCATGTTGTTAACCCGTCAGTTTGCCCGAGTGGTCTAAGGGGTTACGTTCAGGTCGTAGTGTTTTCGAACGCGTGGGTTCAAATCCCACAGCTGACATATCCTTTTGCTGCGCACGCCCAGCGCACGCTGTGTCGTGTATTTCGCGCTTTGGCGCTTTCTCGTGGCCTTTGGCCTGTGCGCTGGGGTCCCCAGGGGCATCCGATACATTCTTAGCTCTCGATACGTCCATCGGCGGACTGCTCACCTGGCTACAATGACGCCACCATAGTCAGCCGCTTGGCCTTGTGGGTTAGCGTTTCTGGCGGTTGAACGGACAGGACGAACTACGGGCCGATGGACACGTTGCTGATCGGAGCTGAAAGTCTTTGGCGCGATAGGTGCGTAGCTGGTCATGGCTTGGCCGTCGAAGTCTGTCCAAACGGGGACTCGATCCGGCTCGGCCGATCGAAATGGTCGGCGTTTCGTGTGGAGCGCTTGGTGCTCCGAGAGTGAGTCGGGGGGTCCGCCGGGGTTGCTGGCAGTCCACGGCCGGGTCAACAGATCTCAAGGAGCGTCACAGTGAGCTGTACCAAGCGATTGATGCTGGGTGTTGATTTAGTGTCTTCTTTGGGCTGGCATGCACGTTTGAAGGTGTGGTGCATGCTCGTGTGTGTGCCGACGATCGGTGGTGGTCGGTGTGGCGTGTGTGGTTGCGTCGTTGTGTGGTGGCGTGCGGGAGTGGGTTTGTGATGGTGTTTGTGTGGTCATGTTGTTAACCTGTCAGTTTGCCCGAGTGGTCTAAGGGGTTACGTTCAGGTCGTAATGTTTTCGAACGCGTGGGTTCAAATCCCACAGCTGACATATCCTTTTGCTGCGCACGCCCAGCTCACGCTGTGTCGTGTATTTCGCGCTCTGGCGCTTTCTCGTGGCCTTTGGCCTGTGCGCTGGGGTCCCCAGGGGCATCCGATACATTCTTAGCTCTCGATACGTCCATCGGCGGACTGCTCACCTGGCTACAATGACGCCACCATAGTCAGCCGCTTGGCCTTGTGGGTTAGCGTTTCTGGCGGTTGAACGGACAGGACGAACTACGGGCCGATGGACACGTTGCTGATCGGAGCTGAAAGTCTTTGGCGCGATAGGTGCGTAGCTGGTCATGGCTTGGCCGTCGAAGTCTGTCCAAACGGGGACTCGATCCGGCTCGGCCGATCGAAATGGTCGGCGTTTCGTGTGGAGCGCTTGGTGCTCCGAGAGTGAGTCGGGGGGTCCGCCGGGGTTGCTGGCAGTCCACGGCCGGGTCAACAGATCTCAAGGAGCGTCACAGTGAGCTGTACCAAGCGATCGATGCTGGGTGTTGATTTAGTGTCTTCTTTGGGCTGGCATGCACGTTTGAAGGTGTGGTGCATGCTCGTGTGTGTGTCGGCGATCGGTGGTGGTCGGTGTGGCGTGTGTGGTTGCGTCGTTGTGTGGTGGCGTGCGGGAGTGGGTTTGTGATGGTATTTGTGTGGTCATGTTGTTAACCTGTCAGTTTGCCCGAGTGGTCTAAGGGGTTACGTTCAGGTCGTAATGTTTTCGAACGCGTGGGTTCAAATCCCACAGCTGACATATCCTTTTGCTGCGCACGCCCAGCGCACGCTGTGTCGTGTATTTCGCGCTCTGGCGCTTTCTCGTGGCCTTTGGCCTGTGCGCTGGGGTCCCCAGGGGCATCCGATACATTCTTAGCTCTCGATACGTCCATCGGCGGACTGCTCACCTGGCTACAATGACGCCACCATAGTCAGCCGCTTGGCCTTGTGGGTTAGCGTTTCTGGCGGTTGAACGGACAGGACGAACTACGGGCCGATGGACACGTTGCTGATCGGAGCTGAAAGTCTTTGGCGCGATAGGTGCGTAGCTGGTCATGGCTTGGCCGTCGAAGTCTGTCCAAACGGGGACTCGATCCGGCTCGGCCGATCGAAATGGTCGGCGTTTCGTGTGGAGCGCTTGGTGCTCCGAGAGTGAGTCGGGGGGTCCGCCGGGGTTGCTGGCAGTCCACGGCCGGGTCAACAGATCTCAAGGAGCGTCACAGTGAGCTGTACCAAGCGATTGATGCTGGGTGTTGATTTAGTGTCTTCTTTGGGCTGGCATGCACGTTTGAAGGTGTGGTGCATGCTCGTGTGTGTGCCGACGATCGGTGGTGGTCGGTGTGGCGTGTGTGGTTGCGTCGTTGTGTGGTGGCGTGCGGGAGTGGGTTTGTGATGGTGTTTGTGTGGTCATGTTGTTAACCTGTCAGTTTGCCCGAGTGGTCTAAGGGGTTACGTTCAGGTCGTAATGTTTTCGAACGCGTGGGTTCAAATCCCACAGCTGACATATCCTTTTGCTGCGCACGCCCAGCGCACGCTGTGTCGTGTATTTCGCGCTCTGGCGCTTTCTCGTGGCCTTCGGCCTGTGCGCTGGGGTCCCCAGGGGCATCCGATACATTCTTAGCTCTCGATACGTCCATCGGCGGACTGCTCACCTGGCTACAATGACGCCACCATAGTCAGCCGCTTGGCCTTGTGGGTTAGCGTTTCTGGCGGTTGAACGGACAGGACGAACTACGGGCCGATGGACACGTTGCTGATCGGAGCTGAAAGTCTTTGGCGCGATAGGTGCGTAGCTGGTCATGGCTTGGCCGTCGAAGTCTGTCCAAACGGGGACTCGATCCGGCTCGGCCGATCGAAATGGTCGGCGTTTCGTCTGGAGCGCTTGGTGCTCCGAGAGTGAGTCGGGGGGTCCGCCGGCGTTGCTGGCAGTCCACGGCCGGGTCAACAGATCTCAAGGAGCGTCACAGTGAGCTGTACCAAGCGATTGATGCTGGGTGTTGATTTAGTGTCTTCTTTGGGCTGGCATGCACGTTTGAAGGTGTGGTGCATGCTCGTGTGTGTGTCGGCGATCGGTGGTGGTCGGTGTGGCGTGTGTGGTTGCGTCGTTGTGTGGTGGCGTGCGGGAGTGGGTTTGTGATGGTATTTGTGTGGTCATGTTGTTAACCTGTCAGTTTGCCCGAGTGGTCTAAGGGGTTACGTTCAGGTCGTAATGTTTTCGAACGCGTGGGTTCAAATCCCACAGCTGACATATCCTTTTGCTGCGCACGCCCAGCGCACGCTGTGTCGTGTATTTCGCGCTCTGGCGCTTTCTCGTGGCCTTTGGCCTGTGCGCTGGGGTCCCCAGGGGCATCCGATACATTCTTAGCTCTCGATACGTCCATCGGCGGACTGCTCACCTGGCTACAATGACGCCACCATAGTCAGCCGCTTGGCCTTGTGGGTTAGCGTTTCTGGCGGTTGAACGGACAGGACGAACTACGGGCCGATGGACACGTTGCTGATCGGAGCTGAAAGTCTTTGGCGCGATAGGTGCGTAGCTGGTCATGGCTTGGCCGTCGAAGTCTGTCCAAACGGGGACTCGATCCGGCTCGGCCGATCGAAATGGTCGGCGTTTCGTGTGGAGCGCTTGGTGCTCCGAGAGTGAGTCGGGGGGTCCGCCGGGGTTGCTGGCAGTCCACGGCCGGGTCAACAGATCTCAAGGAGCGTCACAGTGAGCTGTACCAAGCGATTGATGCTGGGTGTTGATTTAGTGTCTTCTTTGGGCTGGCATGCACGTTTGAAGGTGTGGTGCATGCTCGTGTGTGTGCCGACGATCGGTGGTGGTCGGTGTGGCGTGTGTGGTTGCGTCGTTGTGTGGTGGCGTGCGGGAGTGGGTTTGTGATGGTATTTGTGTGGTCATGTTGTTAACCTGTCAGTTTGCCCGAGTGGTCTAAGGGGTTACGTTCAGGTCGTAATGTTTTCGAACGCGTGGGTTCAAATCCCACAGCTGACATATCCTTTTGCTGCGCACGCCCAGCGCACGCTGTGTCGTGTATTTCGCGCTCTGGCGCTTTCTCGTGGCCTTCGGCCTGTGCGCTGGGGTCCCCAGGGGCATCCGATACATTCTTAGCTCTCGATACGTCCATCGGCGGACTGCTCACCTGGCTACAATGACGCCACCATAGTCAGCCGCTTGGCCTTGTGGGTTAGCGTTTCTGGCGGTTGAACGGACAGGACGAACTACGGGCCGATGGACACGTTGCTGATCGGAGCTGAAAGTCTTTGGCGCGATAGGTGCGTAGCTGGTCATGGCTTGGCCGTCGAAGTCTGTCCAAACGGGGACTCGATCCGGCTCGGCCGATCGAAATGGTCGGCGTTTCGTCTGGAGCGCTTGGTGCTCCGAGAGTGAGTCGGGGGGTCCGCCGGCGTTGCTGGCAGTCCACGGCCGGGTCAACAGATCTCAAGGAGCGTCACAGTGAGCTGTACCAAGCGATTGATGCTGGGTGTTGATTTAGTGTCTTCTTTGGGCTGGCATGCACGTTTGAAGGTGTGGTGCATGCTCGTGTGTGTGCCGACGATCGGTGGTGGTCGGTGTGGCGTGTGTGGTTGCGTCGTTGTGTGGTGGCGTGCGGGAGTGGGTTTGTGATGGTGTTTGTGTGGTCATGTTGTTAACCTGTCAGTTTGCCCGAGTGGTCTAAGGGGTTACGTTCAGGTCGTAATGTTTTCGAACGCGTGGGTTCAAATCCCACAGCTGACATATCCTTTTGCTGCGCACGCCCAGCTCACGCTGTGTCGTGTATTTCGCGCTCTGGCGCTTTCTCGTGGCCTTCGGCCTGTGCGCTGGGGTCCCCAGGGGCATCCGATACATTCTTAGCTCTCGATACGTCCATCGGCGGACTGCTCACCTGGCTACAATGACGCCACCATAGTCAGCCGCTTGGCCTTGTGGGTTAGCGTTTCTGGCGGTTGAACGGACAGGACGAACTACGGGCCGATGGACACGTTGCTGATCGGAGCTGAAAGTCTTTGGCGCGATAGGTGCGTAGCTGGTCATGGCTTGGCCGTCGAAGTCTGTCCAAACGGGGACTCGATCCGGCTCGGCCGATCGAAATGGTCGGCGTTTCGTGTGGAGCGCTTGGTGCTCCGAGAGTGAGTCGGGGGGGGTCCACCGGCGTTGCTGGCAGTCCACGGCCGGCTCAACAGATCTCAAGGAGCGTCACAGTGAGCTGTACCAAGCGATTGATGCTGGGTGTTGATTTAGTGTCTTCTTTGGGCTGGCATGCACGTTTGAAGGTGTGGTGCATGCTCGTGTGTGTGCCGACGATCGGTGGTGGTCGGTGTGGCGTGTGTGGTTGCGTCGTTGTGTGGTGGCGTGCGGGAGTGGGTTTGTGATGGTGTTTGTGTGGTCATGTTGTTAACCTGTCAGTTTGCCCGAGTGGTCTAAGGGGTTACGTTCAGGTCGTAATGTTTTCGAACGCGTGGGTTCAAATCCCACAGCTGACATATCCTTTTGCTGCGCACGCCCAGCGCACGCTGTGTCGTGTATTTCGCGCTCTGGCGCTTTCTCGTGGCCTTCGGCCTGTGCGCTGGGGTCCCCAGGGGCATCCGATACATTCTTAGCTCTCGATACGTCCATCGGCGGACTGCTCACCTGGCTACAATGACGCCACCATAGTCAGCCGCTTGGCCTTGTGGGTTAGCGTTTCTGGCGGTTGAACGGACAGGACGAACTACGGGCCGATGGACACGTTGCTGATCGGAGCTGAAAGTCTTTGGCGCGATAGGTGCGTAGCTGGTCATGGCTTGGCCGTCGAAGTCTGTCCAAACGGGGACTCGATCCGGCTCGGCCGATCGAAATGGTCGGCGTTTCGTGTGGAGCGCTTGGTGCTCCGAGAGTGAGTCGGGGGGGGTCCACCGGCGTTGCTGGCAGTCCACGGCCGGCTCAACAGATCTCAAGGAGCGTCACAGTGAGCTGTACCAAGCGATTGATGCTGGGTGTTGATTTAGTGTCTTCTTTGGGCTGGCATGCACGTTTGAAGGTGTGGTGCATGCTCGTGTGTGTGCCGACGATCGGTGGTGATCGGTGTGGCGTGTGTGGTTGCGTCGTTGTGTGGTGGCGTGCGGGAGTGGGTTTGTGATGGTGTTTGTGTGGTCATGTTGTTAACCTGTCAGTTTGCCCGAGTGGTCTAAGGGGTTACGTTCAGGTCGTAATGTTTTCGAACGCGTGGGTTCAAATCCCACAGCTGACATATCCTTTTGCTGCGCACGCCCAGCTCACGCTGTGTCGTGTATTTCGCGCTCTGGCGCTTTCTCGTGGCCTTTGGCCTGTGCGCTGGGGTCCCCAGGGGCATCCGATACATTCTTAGCTCTCGATACGTCCATCGGCGGACTGCTCACCTGGCTACAATGACGCCACCATAGTCAGCCGCTTGGCCTTGTGGGGTTAGCGTTTCTGGCGGTTGAACGGACAGGACGAACTACGGGCCGATGGACACGTTGCTGATCGGAGCTGGAAGTCTTTGGCGCGATAGGTGCGTAGCTGGTCATGGCTTGGCCGTCGAAGTCTGTCCAAACGGGGACTCGATCCGGCTCGGCCGATCGAAATGGTCGGCGTCTCGTGTGGAGCGCTTGGTGCTCCGAGAGTGAGTCGGGGGGTCCACCGGCGTTGCTGGCAGTCCACGGCCGGGTCAACAGATCTCAAGGAGCGTCACAGTGAGCTGCACCAAGCGATGATACTGGGTGTTGATTTAGTGTCTTCTTTGGGCTGGCATGCACGTTTGAAGGTGTGGTGCATGCTCGTGTGTGTGTCGGCGATCGGTGGTGATCGGTGTGGCGTGTGTGGTTTGCGTCGTTGTGTGGTGGCGTGCGGGAGTGGGTTTGTGATTTGTGATGGAGTTTGTGTGGTCATGTTGTTAACCCGTCAGTTTGCCCGAGTGGTCTAAGGGGTTACGTTCAGGTCGTAATGTTTTCGAACGCGTGGGTTCAAATCCCACAGCTGACATATCCTTTTGCTGCGCACGCCCAGCGCACGCTGTGTCGTGTATTTCGCGCTTTGGCGCTTTCTCGTGGCCTTTGGCCTGTGCGCTGGGGTCCCCAGGGGCATCCGATACATTCTTAGCTCTCGATACGTCCATCGGCGGACTGCTCACCTGGCTACAATGACGCCACCATAGTCAGCCGCTTGGCCTTGTGGGTTAGCGTTTCTGGCGGTTGAACGGACAGGACGAACTACGGGCCGATGGACACGTTGCTGATCGGAGCTGAAAGTCTTTGGCGCGATAGGTGCGTAGCTGGTCATGGCTTGGCCGTCGAAGTCTGTCCAAACGGGGACTCGATCCGGCTCGGCCGATCGAAATGGTCGGCGTTTCGTGTGGAGCGCTTGGTGCTCCGAGAGTGAGTCGGGGGGTCCGCCGGGGTTGCTGGCAGTCCACGGCCGGGTCAACAGATCTCAAGGAGCGTCACAGTGAGCTGTACCAAGCGATGATACTGGGTGTTGATTTAGTGTCTTCTTTGGGCTGGCATGCACGTTTGAAGGTGTGGTGCATGCTCGTGTGTGTGTCGGCGATCGGTGGTGGTCGGTGTGGCGTGTGTGGTTTGCGTCGTTGTGTGGTGGCGTGCGGGAGTGGGTTTGTGATTTGTGATGGTGTTTGTGTGGTCATGTTGTTAACCTGTCAGTTTGCCCGAGTGGTCTAAGGGGTTACGTTCAGGTCGTAATGTTTTCGAACGCGTGGGTTCAAATCCCACAGCTGACATATCCTTTTGCTGCGCACGCCCAGCGCACGCTGTGTCGTGTATTTCGCGCTCTGGCGCTTTCTCGTGGCCTTTGGCCTGTGCGCTGGGGTCCCCAGGGGCATCCGATACATTCTTAGCTCTCGATACGTCCATCGGCGGACTGCTCACCTGGCTACAATGACGCCACCATAGTCAGCCGCTTGGCCTTGTGGGTTAGCGTTTCTGGCGGTTGAACGGACAGGACGAACTACGGGCCGATGGACACGTTGCTGATCGGAGCTGAAAGTCTTTGGCGCGATAGGTGCGTAGCTGGTCATGGCTTGGCCGTCGAAGTCTGTCCAAACGGGGACTCGATCCGGCTCGGCCGATCGAAATGGTCGGCGTTTCGTGTGGAGCGCTTGGTGCTCCGAGAGTGAGTCGGGGGGTCCGCCGGGGTTGCTGGCAGTCCACGGCCGGGTCAACAGATCTCAAGGAGCGTCACAGTGAGCTGTACCAAGCGATTGATGCTGGGTGTTGATTTAGTGTCTTCTTTGGGCTGGCATGCACGTTTGAAGGTGTGGTGCATGCTCGTGTGTGTGCCGACGATCGGTGGTGGTCGGTGTGGCGTGTGTGGTTGCGTCGTTGTGTGGTGGCGTGCGGGAGTAGGTTTGTGATGGTGTTTGTGTGGTCATGTTGTTAACCTGTCAGTTTGCCCGAGTGGTCTAAGGGGTTACGTTCAGGTCGTAATGTTTTCGAACGCGTGGGTTCAAATCCCACAGCTGACATATCCTTTTGCTGCGCACGCCCAGCGCACGCTGTGTCGTGTATTTCGCGCTTTGGCGCTTTCTCGTGGCCTTTGGCCTGTGCGCTGGGGTCCCCAGGGGCATCCGATACATTCTTAGCTCTCGATACGTCCATCGGCGGACTGCTCACCTGGCTACAATGACGCCACCATAGTCAGCCGCTTGGCCTTGTGGGTTAGCGTTTCTGGCGGTTGAACGGACAGGACGAACTACGGGCCGATGGACACGTTGCTGATCGGAGCTGAAAGTCTTTGGCGCGATAGGTGCGTAGCTGGTCATGGCTTGGCCGTCGAAGTCTGTCCAAACGGGGACTCGATCCGGCTCGGCCGATCGAAATGGTCGGCGTTTCGTGTGGAGCGCTTGGTGCTCCGAGAGTGAGTCGGGGGGTCCGCCGGGGTTGCTGGCAGTCCACGGCCGGGTCAACAGATCTCAAGGAGCGTCACAGTGAGCTGTACCAAGCGATGATACTGGGTGTTGATTTAGTGTCTTCTTTGGGCTGGCATGCACGTTTGAAGGTGTGGTGCATGCTCGTGTGTGTGTCGGCGATCGGTGGTGGTCGGTGTGGCGTGTGTGGTTTGCGTCGTTGTGTGGTGGCGTGCGGGAGTGGGTTTGTGATTTGTGATGGAGTTTGTGTGGTCATGTTGTTAACCCGTCAGTTTGCCCGAGTGGTCTAAGGGGTTACGTTCAGGTCGTAATGTTTTCGAACGCGTGGGTTCAAATCCCACAGCTGACATATCCTTTTGCTGCGCACGCCCAGCGCACGCTGTGTCGTGTATTTCGCGCTTTGGCGCTTTCTCGTGGCCTTTGGCCTGTGCGCTGGGGTCCCCAGGGGCATCCGATACATTCTTAGCTCTCGATACGTCCATCGGCGGACTGCTCACCTGGCTACAATGACGCCACCATAGTCAGCCGCTTGGCCTTGTGGGTTAGCGTTTCTGGCGGTTGAACGGACAGGACGAACTACGGGCCGATGGACACGTTGCTGATCGGAGCTGAAAGTCTTTGGCGCGATAGGTGCGTAGCTGGTCATGGCTTGGCCGTCGAAGTCTGTCCAAACGGGGACTCGATCCGGCTCGGCCGATCGAAATGGTCGGCGTTTCGTGTGGAGCGCTTGGTGCTCCGAGAGTGAGTCGGGGGGTCCGCCGGGGTTGCTGGCAGTCCACGGCCGGGTCAACAGATCTCAAGGAGCGTCACAGTGAGCTGTACCAAGCGATGATACTGGGTGTTGATTTAGTGTCTTCTTTGGGCTGGCATGCACGTTTGAAGGTGTGGTGCATGCTCGTGTGTGTGTCGGCGATCGGTGGTGGTCGGTGTGGCGTGTGTGGTTTGCGTCGTTGTGTGGTGGCGTGCGGGAGTGGGTTTGTGATTTGTGATGGTGTTTGTGTGGTCATGTTGTTAACCTGTCAGTTTGCCCGAGTGGTCTAAGGGGTTACGTTCAGGTCGTAATGTTTTCGAACGCGTGGGTTCAAATCCCACAGCTGACATATCCTTTTGCTGCGCACGCCCAGCGCACGCTGTGTCGTGTATTTCGCGCTCTGGCGCTTTCTCGTGGCCTTTGGCCTGTGCGCTGGGGTCCCCAGGGGCATCCGATACATTCTTAGCTCTCGATACGTCCATCGGCGGACTGCTCACCTGGCTACAATGACGCCACCATAGTCAGCCGCTTGGCCTTGTGGGTTAGCGTTTCTGGCGGTTGAACGGACAGGACGAACTACGGGCCGATGGACACGTTGCTGATCGGAGCTGAAAGTCTTTGGCGCGATAGGTGCGTAGCTGGTCATGGCTTGGCCGTCGAAGTCTGTCCAAACGGGGACTCGATCCGGCTCGGCCGATCGAAATGGTCGGCGTTTCGTGTGGAGCGCTTGGTGCTCCGAGAGTGAGTCGGGGGGTCCGCCGGGGTTGCTGGCAGTCCACGGCCGGGTCAACAGATCTCAAGGAGCGTCACAGTGAGCTGTACCAAGCGATTGATGCTGGGTGTTGATTTAGTGTCTTCTTTGGGCTGGCATGCACGTTTGAAGGTGTGGTGCATGCTCGTGTGTGTGCCGACGATCGGTGGTGGTCGGTGTGGCGTGTGTGGTTGCGTCGTTGTGTGGTGGCGTGCGGGAGTAGGTTTGTGATGGTGTTTGTGTGGTCATGTTGTTAACCTGTCAGTTTGCCCGAGTGGTCTAAGGGGTTACGTTCAGGTCGTAATGTTTTCGAACGCGTGGGTTCAAATCCCACAGCTGACATATCCTTTTGCTGCGCACGCCCAGCGCACGCTGTGTCGTGTATTTCGCGCTCTGGCGCTTTCTCGTGGCCTTCGGCCTGTGCGCTGGGGTCCCCAGGGGCATCCGATACATTCTTAGCTCTCGATACGTCCATCGGCGGACTGCTCACCTGGCTACAATGACGCCACCATAGTCAGCCGCTTGGCCTTGTGGGTTAGCGTTTCTGGCGGTTGAACGGACAGGACGAACTACGGGCCGATGGACACGTTGCTGATCGGAGCTGAAAGTCTTTGGCGCGATAGGTGCGTAGCTGGTCATGGCTTGGCCGTCGAAGTCTGTCCAAACGGGGACTCGATCCGGCTCGGCCGATCGAAATGGTCGGCGTTTCGTGTGGAGCGCTTGGTGCTCCGAGAGTGAGTCGGGGGGGGTCCACCGGCGTTGCTGGCAGTCCACGGCCGGCTCAACAGATCTCAAGGAGCGTCACAGTGAGCTGTACCAAGCGATTGATGCTGGGTGTTGATTTAGTGTCTTCTTTGGGCTGGCATGCACGTTTGAAGGTGTGGTGCATGCTCGTGTGTGTGCCGACGATCGGTGGTGGTCGGTGTGGCGTGTGTGGTTGCGTCGTTGTGTGGTGGCGTGCGGGAGTGGGTTTGTGATGGTGTTTGTGTGGTCATGTTGTTAACCTGTCAGTTTGCCCGAGTGGTCTAAGGGGTTACGTTCAGGTCGTAATGTTTTCGAACGCGTGGGTTCAAATCCCACAGCTGACATATCCTTTTGCTGCGCACGCCCAGCGCACGCTGTGTCGTGTATTTCGCGCTCTGGCGCTTTCTCGTGGCCTTCGGCCTGTGCGCTGGGGTCCCCAGGGGCATCCGATACATTCTTAGCTCTCGATACGTCCATCGGCGGACTGCTCACCTGGCTACAATGACGCCACCATAGTCAGCCGCTTGGCCTTGTGGGTTAGCGTTTCTGGCGGTTGAACGGACAGGACGAACTACGGGCCGATGGACACGTTGCTGATCGGAGCTGAAAGTCTTTGGCGCGATAGGTGCGTAGCTGGTCATGGCTTGGCCGTCGAAGTCTGTCCAAACGGGGACTCGATCCGGCTCGGCCGATCGAAATGGTCGGCGTTTCGTGTGGAGCGCTTGGTGCTCCGAGAGTGAGTCGGGGGGGGTCCACCGGCGTTGCTGGCAGTCCACGGCCGGGTCAACAGATCTCAAGGAGCGTCACAGTGAGCTGCACCAAGCGATGATACTGGGTGTTGATTTAGTGTCTTCTTTGGGCTGGCATGCACGTTTGAAGGTGTGGTGCATGCTCGTGTGTGTGTCGGCGATCGGTGGTGATCGGTGTGGCGTGTGTGGTTTGCGTCGTTGTGTGGTGGCGTGCGGGAGTGGGTTTGTGATTTGTGATGGAGTTTGTGTGGTCATGTTGTTAACCCGTCAGTTTGCCCGAGTGGTCTAAGGGGTTACGTTCAGGTCGTAATGTTTTCGAACGCGTGGGTTCAAATCCCACAGCTGACATATCCTTTTGCTGCGCACGCCCAGCTCACGCTGTGTCGTGTATTTCGCGCTCTGGCGCTTTCTCGTGGCCTTTGGCCTGTGCGCTGGGGTCCCCAGGGGCATTCGATACATTCTTAGCTCTCGATACGTCCATCGGCGGACTGCTCACCTGGCTACAATGACGCCACCATAGTCAGCCGCTTGGCCTTGTGGGTTAGCGTTTCTGGCGGTTGAACGGACAGGACGAACTACGGGCCGATGGACACGTTGCTGATCGGAGCTGAAAGTCTTTGGCGCGATAGGTGCGTAGCTGGTCATGGCTTGGCCGTCGAAGTCTGTCCAAACGGGGACTCGATCCGGCTCGGCCGATCGAAATGGTCGGCGTTTCGTGTGGAGCGCTTGGTGCTCCGAGAGTGAGTCGGGGGGTCCGCCGGGGTTGCTGGCAGTCCACGGCCGGCTCAACAGATCTCAAGGAGCGTCACAGTGAGCTGTACCAAGCGATTGATGCTGGGTGTTGATTTAGTGTCTTCTTTGGGCTGGCATGCACGTTTGAAGGTGTGGTGCATGCTCGTGTGTGTGCCGACGATCGGTGGTGGTCGGTGTGGCGTGTGTGGTTGCGTCGTTGTGTGGTGGCGTGCGGGAGTGGGTTTGTGATGGTGTTTGTGTGGTCATGTTGTTAACCTGTCAGTTTGCCCGAGTGGTCTAAGGGGTTACGTTCAGGTCGTAATGTTTTCGAACGCGTGGGTTCAAATCCCACAGCTGACATATCCTTTTGCTGCGCACGCCCAGCTCACGCTGTGTCGTGTATTTCGCGCTCTGGCGCTTTCTCGTGGCCTTCGGCCTGTGCGCTGGGGTCCCCAGGGGCATCCGATACATTCTTAGCTCTCGATACGTCCATCGGCGGACTGCTCACCTGGCTACAATGACGCCACCATAGTCAGCCGCTTGGCCTTGTGGGGTTAGCGTTTCTGGCGGTTGAACGGACAGGACGAACTACGGGCCGATGGACACGTTGCTGATCGGAGCTGAAAGTCTTTGGCGCGATAGGTGCGTAGCTGGTCATGGCTTGGCCGTCGAAGTCTGTCCAAACGGGGACTCGATCCGGCTCGGCCGATCGAAATGGTCGGCGTTTCGTGTGGAGCGCTTGGTGCTCCGAGAGTGAGTCGGGGGGGGGGTCCACCGGCGTTGCTGGCAGTCCACGGCCGGGTCAACAGATCTCAAGGAGCGTCACAGTGAGCTGTACCAAGCGATTGATGCTGGGTGTTGATTTAGTGTCTTCTTTGGGCTGGCATGCACGTTTGAAGGTGTGGTGCATGCTCGTGTGTGTGCCGACGATCGGTGGTGGTCGGTGTGGCGTGTGTGGTTGCGTCGTTGTGTGGTGGCGTGCGGGAGTGGGTTTGTGATGGTGTTTGTGTGGTCATGTTGTTAACCTGTCAGTTTGCCCGAGTGGTCTAAGGGGTTACGTTCAGGTCGTAATGTTTTCGAACGCGTGGGTTCAAATCCCACAGCTGACATATCCTTTTGCTGCGCACGCCCAGCTCACGCTGTGTCGTGTATTTCGCGCTCTGGCGCTTTCTCGTGGCCTTTGGCCTGTGCGCTGGGGTCCCCAGGGGCATCCGATACATTCTTAGCTCTCGATACGTCCATCGGCGGACTGCTCACCTGGCTACAATGACGCCACCATAGTCAGCCGCTTGGCCTTGTGGGTTAGCGTTTCTGGCGGTTGAACGGACAGGACGAACTACGGGCCGATGGACACGTTGCTGATCGGAGCTGAAAGTCTTTGGCGCGATAGGTGCGTAGCTGGTCATGGCTTGGCCGTCGAAGTCTGTCCAAACGGGGACTCGATCCGGCTCGGCCGATCGAAATGGTCGGCGTTTCGTGTGGAGCGCTTGGTGCTCCGAGAGTGAGTCGGGGGGTCCGCCGGGGTTGCTGGCAGTCCACGGCCGGGTCAACAGATCTCAAGGAGCGTCACAGTGAGCTGTACCAAGCGATTGATGCTGGGTGTTGATTTAGTGTCTTCTTTGGGCTGGCATGCACGTTTGAAGGTGTGGTGCATGCTCGTGTGTGTGCCGACGATCGGTGGTGGTCGGTGTGGCGTGTGTGGTTGCGTCGTTGTGTGGTGGCGTGCGGGAGTGGGTTTGTGATGGTGTTTGTGTGGTCATGTTGTTAACCCGTCAGTTTGCCCGAGTGGTCTAAGGGGTTACGTTCAGGTCGTAATGTTTTCGAACGCGTGGGTTCAAATCCCACAGCTGACATATCCTTTTGCTGCGCACGCCCAGCTCACGCTGTGTCGTGTATTTCGCGCTCTGGCGCTTTCTCGTGGCCTTCGGCCTGTGCGCTGGGGTCCCCAGGGGCATCCGATACATTCTTAGCTCTCGATACGTCCATCGGCGGACTGCTCACCTGGCTACAATGACGCCACCATAGTCAGCCGCTTGGCCTTGTGGGGTTAGCGTTTCTGGCGGTTGAACGGACAGGACGAACTACGGGCCGATGGACACGTTGCTGATCGGAGCTGAAAGTCTTTGGCGCGATAGGTGCGTAGCTGGTCATGGCTTGGCCGTCGAAGTCTGTCCAAACGGGGACTCGATCCGGCTCGGCCGATCGAAATGGTCGGCGTTTCGTGTGGAGCGCTTGGTGCTCCGAGAGTGAGTCGGGGGGGGGGGTCCACCGGCGTTGCTGGCAGTCCACGGCCGGCTCAACAGATCTCAAGGAGCGTCACAGTGAGCTGTACCAAGCGATTGATGCTGGGTGTTGATTTAGTGTCTTCTTTGGGCTGGCATGCACGTTTGAAGGTGTGGTGCATGCTCGTGTGTGTGCCGACGATCGGTGGTGGTCGGTGTGGCGTGTGTGGTTGCGTCGTTGTGTGGTGGCGTGCGGGAGTGGGTTTGTGATGGTGTTTGTGTGGTCATGTTGTTAACCTGTCAGTTTGCCCGAGTGGTCTAAGGGGTTACGTTCAGGTCGTAATGTTTTCGAACGCGTGGGTTCAAATCCCACAGCTGACATATCCTTTTGCTGCGCACGCCCAGCTCACGCTGTGTCGTGTATTTCGCGCTCTGGCGCTTTCTCGTGGCCTTTGGCCTGTGCGCTGGGGTCCCCAGGGGCATCCGATACATTCTTAGCTCTCGATACGTCCATCGGCGGACTGCTCACCTGGCTACAATGACGCCACCATAGTCAGCCGCTTGGCCTTGTGGGTTAGCGTTTCTGGCGGTTGAACGGACAGGACGAACTACGGGCCGATGGACACGTTGCTGATCGGAGCTGAAAGTCTTTGGCGCGATAGGTGCGTAGCTGGTCATGGCTTGGCCGTCGAAGTCTGTCCAAACGGGGACTCGATCCGGCTCGGCCGATCGAAATGGTCGGCGTTTCGTGTGGAGCGCTTGGTGCTCCGAGAGTGAGTCGGGGGGTCCGCCGGGGTTGCTGGCAGTCCACGGCCGGGTCAACAGATCTCAAGGAGCGTCACAGTGAGCTGTACCAAGCGATTGATGCTGGGTGTTGATTTAGTGTCTTCTTTGGGCTGGCATGCACGTTTGAAGGTGTGGTGCATGCTCGTGTGTGTGCCGACGATCGGTGGTGGTCGGTGTGGCGTGTGTGGTTGCGTCGTTGTGTGGTGGCGTGCGGGAGTGGGTTTGTGATGGTGTTTGTGTGGTCATGTTGTTAACCCGTCAGTTTGCCCGAGTGGTCTAAGGGGTTACGTTCAGGTCGTAATGTTTTCGAACGCGTGGGTTCAAATCCCACAGCTGACATATCCTTTTGCTGCGCACGCCCAGCTCACGCTGTGTCGTGTATTTCGCGCTCTGGCGCTTTCTCGTGGCCTTCGGCCTGTGCGCTGGGGTCCCCAGGGGCATCCGATACATTCTTAGCTCTCGATACGTCCATCGGCGGACTGCTCACCTGGCTACAATGACGCCACCATAGTCAGCCGCTTGGCCTTGTGGGGTTAGCGTTTCTGGCGGTTGAACGGACAGGACGAACTACGGGCCGATGGACACGTTGCTGATCGGAGCTGAAAGTCTTTGGCGCGATAGGTGCGTAGCTGGTCATGGCTTGGCCGTCGAAGTCTGTCCAAACGGGGACTCGATCCGGCTCGGCCGATCGAAATGGTCGGCGTTTCGTGTGGAGCGCTTGGTGCTCCGAGAGTGAGTCGGGGGGGGGTCCACCGGCGTTGCTGGCAGTCCACGGCCGGCTCAACAGATCTCAAGGAGCGTCACAGTGAGCTGTACCAAGCGATTGATGCTGGGTGTTGATTTAGTGTCTTCTTTGGGCTGGCATGCACGTTTGAAGGTGTGGTGCATGCTCGTGTGTGTGCCGACGATCGGTGGTGGTCGGTGTGGCGTGTGTGGTTGCGTCGTTGTGTGGTGGCGTGCGGGAGTGGGTTTGTGATGGTGTTTGTGTGGTCATGTTGTTAACCTGTCAGTTTGCCCGAGTGGTCTAAGGGGTTACGTTCAGGTCGTAATGTTTTCGAACGCGTGGGTTCAAATCCCACAGCTGACATATCCTTTTGCTGCGCACGCCCAGCTCACGCTGTGTCGTGTATTTCGCGCTCTGGCGCTTTCTCGTGGCCTTCGGCCTGTGCGCTGGGGTCCCCAGGGGCATCCGATACATTCTTAGCTCTCGATACGTCCATCGGCGGACTGCTCACCTGGCTACAATGACGCCACCATAGTCAGCCGCTTGGCCTTGTGGGGTTAGCGTTTCTGGCGGTTGAACGGACAGGACGAACTACGGGCCGATGGACACGTTGCTGATCGGAGCTGAAAGTCTTTGGCGCGATAGGTGCGTAGCTGGTCATGGCTTGGCCGTCGAAGTCTGTCCAAACGGGGACTCGATCCGGCTCGGCCGATCGAAATGGTCGGCGTTTCGTGTGGAGCGCTTGGTGCTCCGAGAGTGAGTCGGGGGGTCCGCCGGCGTTGCTGGCAGTCCACGGCCGGGTCAACAGATCTCAAGGAGCGTCACAGTGAGCTGTACCAAGCGATTGATGCTGGGTGTTGATTTAGTGTCTTCTTTGGGCTGGCATGCACGTTTGAAGGTGTGGTGCATGCTCGTGTGTGTGCCGACGATCGGTGGTGGTCGGTGTGGCGTGTGTGGTTGCGTCGTTGTGTGGTGGCGTGCGGGAGTGGGTTTGTGATGGTGTTTGTGTGGTCATGTTATTAACCTGTCAGTTTGCCCGAGTGGTCTAAGGGGTTACGTTCAGGTCGTAATGTTTTCGAACGCGTGGGTTCAAATCCCACAGCTGACATATCCTTTTGCTGCGCACGCCCAGCGCACGCTGTGTCGTGTATTTCGCGCTCTGGCGCTTTCTCGTGGCCTTCGGCCTGTGCGCTGGGGTCCCCAGGGGCATCCGATACATTCTTAGCTCTCGATACGTCCATCGGCGGACTGCTCACCTGGCTACAATGACGCCACCATAGTCAGCCGCTTGGCCTTGTGGGTTAGCGTTTCTGGCGGTTGAACGGACAGGACGAACTACGGGCCGATGGACACGTTGCTGATCGGAGCTGAAAGTCTTTGGCGCGATAGGTGCGTAGCTGGTCATGGCTTGGCCGTCGAAGTCTGTCCAAACGGGGACTCGATCCGGCTCGGCCGATCGAAATGGTCGGCGTTTCGTGTGGAGCGCTTGGTGCTCCGAGAGTGAGTCGGGGGGTCCGCCGGGGTTGCTGGCAGTCCACGGCCGGGTCAACAGATCTCAAGGAGCGTCACAGTGAGCTGTACCAAGCGATGATGCTGGGTGTTGATTTAGTGTCTTCTTTGGGCTGGCATGCACGTTTGAAGGTGTGGTGCATGCTCGTGTGTGTGTCGGCGATCGGTGGTGGTCGGTGTGGCGTGTGTGGTTGCGTCGTTGTGTGGTGGCGTGCGGGAGTGGGTTTGTGATGGTATTTGTGTGGTCATGTTGTTAACCTGTCAGTTTGCCCGAGTGGTCTAAGGGGTTACGTTCAGGTCGTAATGTTTTCGAACGCGTGGGTTCAAATCCCACAGCTGACATATCCTTTTGCTGCGCACGCCCAGCGCACGCTGTGTCGTGTATTTCGCGCTCTGGCGCTTTCTCGTGGCCTTCGGCCTGTGCGCTGGGGTCCCCAGGGGCATCCGATACATTCTTAGCTCTCGATACGTCCATCGGCGGACTGCTCACCTGGCTACAATGACGCCACCATAGTCAGCCGCTTGGCCTTGTGGGTTAGCGTTTCTGGCGGTTGAACGGACAGGACGAACTACGGGCCGATGGACACGTTGCTGATCGGAGCTGAAAGTCTTTGGCGCGATAGGTGCGTAGCTGGTCATGGCTTGGCCGTCGAAGTCTGTCCAAACGGGGACTCGATCCGGCTCGGCCGATCGAAATGGTCGGCGTTTCGTCTGGAGCGCTTGGTGCTCCGAGAGTGAGTCGGGGGGTCCGCCGGCGTTGCTGGCAGTCCACGGCCGGGTCAACAGATCTCAAGGAGCGTCACAGTGAGCTGTACCAAGCGATGATGCTGGGTGTAATTTAGTGTCTTCTTTGGGCTGGCATGCACGTTTGAAGGTGTGGTGCATGCTCGTGTGTGTGCCGACGATCGGTGGTGGTCGGTGTGGCGTGTGTGGTGGCGTCGTTGTGTGGTGGCGTGCGGGAGTGGGTTTGTGATGGTGTTTGTGTGGTCATGTTGTTAACATGTCAGTTTGCCCGAGTGGTCTAAGGGGTTACGTTCAGGTCGTAATGTTTTCGAACGCGTGGGTTCAAATCCCACAGCTGACATATCCTTTTGCTGCGCACGCCCAGCGCACGCTGTGTCGTGTATTTCGCGCTCTGGCGCTTTCTCGTGGCCTTCGGCCTGTGCGCTGGGGTCCCCAGGGGCATCCGATACATTCTTAGCTCTCGATACGTCCATCGGCGGACTGCTCACCTGGCTACAATGACGCCACCATAGTCAGCCGCTTGGCCTTGTGGGTTAGCGTTTCTGGCGGTTGAACGGACAGGACGAACTACGGGCCGATGGACACGTTGCTGATCGGAGCTGAAAGTCTTTGGCGCGATAGGTGCGTAGCTGGTCATGGCTTGGCCGTCGAAGTCTGTCCAAACGGGGACTCGATCCGGCTCGGCCGATCGAAATGGTCGGCGTTTCGTCTGGAGCGCTTGGTGCTCCGAGAGTGAGTCGGGGGGTCCGCCGGCGTTGCTGGCAGTCCACGGCTGGGTCAACAGATCTCAAGGAGCGTCACAGTGAGCTGTACCAAGCGATTGATGCTGGGTGTTGATTTAGTGTCTTCTTTGGGCTGGCATGCACGTTTGAAGGTGTGGTGCATGCTCGTGTGTGTGTCGGCGATCGGTGGTGATCGGTGTGGCGTGTGTGGTTTGCGTCGTTGTGTGGTGGCGTGCGGGAGTGGGTTTGTGATGGTGTTTGTGTGGTCATGTTGTTAACCCGTCAGTTTGCCCGAGTGGTCTAAGGGGTTACGTTCAGGTCGTAATGTTTTCGAACGCGTGGGTTCAAATCCCACAGCTGACATATCCTTTTGCTGCGCACGCCCAGCGCACGCTGTGTCGTGTATTTCGCGCTTTGGCGCTTTCTCGTGGCCTTTGGCCTGTGCGCTGGGGTCCCCAGGGGCATCCGATACATTCTTAGCTCTCGATACGTCCATCGGCGGACTGCTCACCTGGCTACAATGACGCCACCATAGTCAGCCGCTTGGCCTTGTGGGGTTAGCGTTTCTGGCGGTTGAACGGACAGGACGAACTACGGGCCGATGGACACGTTGCTGATCGGAGCTGAAAGTCTTTGGCGCGATAGGTGCGTAGCTGGTCATGGCTTGGCCGTCGAAGTCTGTCCAAACGGGGACTCGATCCGGCTCGGCCGATCGAAATGGTCGGCGTTTCGTGTGGAGCGCTTGGTGCTCCGAGAGTGAGTCGGGGGGGGGGGTCCACCGGCGTTGCTGGCAGTCCACGGCCGGGTCAACAGATCTCAAGGAGCGTCACAGTGAGCTGTACCAAGCGATGATGCTGGGTGTAATTTAGTGTCTTCTTTGGGCTGGCATGCACGTTTGAAGGTGTGGTGCATGCTCGTGTGTGTGTCGGCGATCGGTGGTGATCGGTGTGGCGTGTGTGGTTTGCGTCGTTGTGTGGTGGCGTGCGGGAGTGGGTTTGTGATGGTGTTTGTGTGGTCATGTTGTTAACCCGTCAGTTTGCCCGAGTGGTCTAAGGGGTTACGTTCAGGTCGTAATGTTTTCGAACGCGTGGGTTCAAATCCCACAGCTGACATATCCTTTTGCTGCGCACGCCCAGCGCACGCTGTGTCGTGTATTTCGCGCTTTGGCGCTTTCTCGTGGCCTTTGGCCTGTGCGCTGGGGTCCCCAGGGGCATCCGATACATTCTTAGCTCTCGATACGTCCATCGGCGGACTGCTCACCTGGCTACAATGACGCCACCATAGTCAGCCGCTTGGCCTTGTGGGGTTAGCGTTTCTGGCGGTTGAACGGACAGGACGAACTACGGGCCGATGGACACGTTGCTGATCGGAGCTGAAAGTCTTTGGCGCGATAGGTGCGTAGCTGGTCATGGCTTGGCCGTCGAAGTCTGTCCAAACGGGGACTCGATCCGGCTCGGCCGATCGAAATGGTCGGCGTCTCGTGTGGAGCGCTTGGTGCTCCGAGAGTGAGTCGGGGGGTCCGCCGGGGTTGCTGGCAGTCCACGGCCGGGTCAACAGATCTCAAGGAGCGTCACAGTGAGCTGTACCAAGCGATTGATGCTGGGTGTTGATTTAGTGTCTTCTTTGGGCTGGCATGCACGTTTGAAGGTGTGGTGCATGCTCGTGTGTGTGTCGGCGATCGGTGGTGATCGGTGTGGCGTGTGTGGTTTGCGTCGTTGTGTGGTGGCGTGCGGGAGTGGGTTTGTGATGGTGTTTGTGTGGTCATGTTGTTAACCCGTCAGTTTGCCCGAGTGGTCTAAGGGGTTACGTTCAGGTCGTAATGTTTTCGAACGCGTGGGTTCAAATCCCACAGCTGACATATCCTTTTGCTGCGCACGCCCAGCGCACGCTGTGTCGTGTATTTCGCGCTTTGGCGCTTTCTCGTGGCCTTTGGCCTGTGCGCTGGGGTCCCCAGGGGCATCCGATACATTCTTAGCTCTCGATACGTCCATCGGCGGACTGCTCACCTGGCTACAATGACGCCACCATAGTCAGCCGCTTGGCCTTGTGGGGTTAGCGTTTCTGGCGGTTGAACGGACAGGACGAACTACGGGCCGATGGACACGTTGCTGATCGGAGCTGAAAGTCTTTGGCGCGATAGGTGCGTAGCTGGTCATGGCTTGGCCGTCGAAGTCTGTCCAAACGGGGACTCGATCCGGCTCGGCCGATCGAAATGGTCGGCGTCTCGTGTGGAGCGCTTGGTGCTCCGAGAGTGAGTCGGGGGGTCCGCCGGGGTTGCTGGCAGTCCACGGCCGGGTCAACAGATCTCAAGGAGCGTCACAGTGAGCTGTACCAAGCGATTGATGCTGGGTGTTGATTTAGTGTCTTCTTTGGGCTGGCATGCACGTTTGAAGGTGTGGTGCATGCTCGTGTGTGTGTCGGCGATCGGTGGTGATCGGTGTGGCGTGTGTGGTTTGCGTCGTTGTGTGGTGGCGTGCGGGAGTGGGTTTGTGATGGTGTTTGTGTGGTCATGTTGTTAACCCGTCAGTTTGCCCGAGTGGTCTAAGGGGTTACGTTCAGGTCGTAATGTTTTCGAACGCGTGGGTTCAAATCCCACAGCTGACATATCCTTTTGCTGCGCACGCCCAGCGCACGCTGTGTCGTGTATTTCGCGCTTTGGCGCTTTCTCGTGGCCTTTGGCCTGTGCGCTGGGGTCCCCAGGGGCATCCGATACATTCTTAGCTCTCGATACGTCCATCGGCGGACTGCTCACCTGGCTACAATGACGCCACCATAGTCAGCCGCTTGGCCTTGTGGGGTTAGCGTTTCTGGCGGTTGAACGGACAGGACGAACTACGGGCCGATGGACACGTTGCTGATCGGAGCTGAAAGTCTCTGGCGCGATAGGTGCGTAGCTGGTCATGGCTTGGCCGTCGAAGTCTGTCCAAACGGGGACTCGATCCGGCTCGGCCGATCGAAATGGTCGGCGTTTCGTGTGGAGCGCTTGGTGCTCCGAGAGTGAGTCGGGGGGTCCACCGGCGTTGCTGGCAGTCCACGGCCGGGTCAACAGATCTCAAGGAGCGTCACAGTGAGCTGTACCAAGCGATCGATGCTGGGTGTTGATTTAGTGTCTTCTTTGGGCTGGCATGCACGTTTGAAGGTGTGGTGCATGCTCGTGTGTGTGCCGACGATCGGTGGTGGTCGGTGTGGCGTGTGTGGTTTGCGTCGTTGTGTGGTGGCGTGCGAGAGTGGGTTTGTGATGGTGTTTGTGTGGTCATGTTGTTAACCCGTCAGTTTGCCCGAGTGGTCTAAGGGGTTACGTTCAGGTCGTAATGTTTTCGAACGCGTGGGTTCAAATCCCACAGCTGACATATCCTTTTGCTGCGCACGCCCAGCGCACGCTGTGTCGTGTATTTCGCGCTTTGGCGCTTTCTCGTGGCCTTTGGCCTGTGCGCTGGGGTCCCCAGGGGCATCCGATACATTCTTAGCTCTCGATACGTCCATCGGCGGACTGCTCACCT
Source organism: Phytophthora crassamura (assembly GCA_033557995.1). NCBI lineage: Eukaryota > Oomycota > Peronosporomycetes > Peronosporales > Peronosporaceae > Phytophthora > Phytophthora crassamura. The sequence goes on along the minus strand of JAUCED010000003.1, from coordinate 2,603,888 downwards.
GGCTACAATGACGCCACCATAGTCAGCCGCTTGGCCTTGTGGGGTTAGCGTTTCTGGCGGTTGAACGGACAGGACGAACTACGGGCCGATGGACACGTTGCTGATCGGAGCTGAAAGTCTCTGGCGCGATAGGTGCGTAGCTGGTCATGGCTTGGCCGTCGAAGTCTGTCCAAACGGGGACTCGATCCGGCTCGGCCGATCGAAATGGTCGGCGTTTCGTGTGGAGCGCTTGGTGCTCCGAGAGTGAGTCGGGGGGTCCACCGGCGTTGCTGGCAGTCCACGGCCGGGTCAACAGATCTCAAGGAGCGTCACAGTGAGCTGTACCAAGCGATTGATGCTGGGTGTTGATTTAGTGTCTTCTTTGGGCTGGCATGCACGTTTGAAGGTGTGGTGCATGCTCGTGTGTGTGCCGACGATCGGTGGTGGTCGGTGTGGCGTGTGTGGTTTGCGTCGTTGTGTGGTGGCGTGCGAGAGTGGGTTTGTGATTTGTGATGGAGTTTGTGTGGTCATGTTGTTAACCCGTCAGTTTGCCCGAGTGGTCTAAGGGGTTACGTTCAGGTCGTAATGTTTTCGAACGCGTGGGTTCAAATCCCACAGCTGACATATCCTTTTGCTGCGCACGCCCAGCTCACGCTGTGTCGTGTATTTCGCGCTTTGGCGCTTTCTCGTGGCCTTCGGCCTGTGCGCTGGGGTCCCCAGGGGCATCCGATACATTCTTAGCTCTCGATACGTCCATCGGCGGACTGCTCACCTGGCTACAATGACGCCACCATAGTCAGCCGCTTGGCCTTGTGGGGTTAGCGTTTCTGGCGGTTGAACGGACAGGACGAACTACGGGCCGATGGACACGTTGCTGATCGGAGCTGAAAGTCTTTGGCGCGATAGGTGCGTAGCTGGTCATGGCTTGGCCGTCGAAGTCTGTCCAAACGGGGACTCGATCCGGCTCGGCCGATCGAAATGGTCGGCGTTTCGTGTGGAGCGCTTGGTGCTCCGAGAGTGAGTCGGGGGGTCCGCCGGGGTTGCTGGCAGTCCACGGCCGGGTCAACAGATCTCAAGGAGCGTCACAGTGAGCTGTACCAAGCGATCGATGCTGGGTGTTGATTTAGTGTCTTCTTTGGGCTGGCATGCACGTTTGAAGGTGTGGTGCATGCTCGTGTGTGTGTCGGCGATCGGTGGTGATCGGTGTGGCGTGTGTGGTTTGCGTCGTTGTGTGGTGGCGTGCGGGAGTGGGTTTGTGATGGTGTTTGTGTGGTCATGTTGTTAACCCGTCAGTTTGCCCGAGTGGTCTAAGGGGTTACGTTCAGGTCGTAATGTTTTCGAACGCGTGGGTTCAAATCCCACAGCTGACATATCCTTTTGCTGCGCACGCCCAGCGCACGCTGTGTCGTGTATTTCGCGCTTTGGCGCTTTCTCGTGGCCTTTGGCCTGTGCGCTGGGGTCCCCAGGGGCATCCGATACATTCTTAGCTCTCGATACGTCCATCGGCGGACTGCTCACCTGGCTACAATGACGCCACCATAGTCAGCCGCTTGGCCTTGTGGGGTTAGCGTTTCTGGCGGTTGAACGGACAGGACGAACTACGGGCCGATGGACACGTTGCTGATCGGAGCTGAAAGTCTTTGGCGCGATAGGTGCGTAGCTGGTCATGGCTTGGCCGTCGAAGTCTGTCCAAACGGGGACTCGATCCGGCTCGGCCGATCGAAATGGTCGGCGTTTCGTGTGGAGCGCTTGGTGCTCCGAGAGTGAGTCGGGGGGTCCGCCGGGGTTGCTGGCAGTCCACGGCCGGGTCAACAGATCTCAAGGAGCGTCACAGTGAGCTGTACCAAGCGATCGATGCTGGGTGTTGATTTAGTGTCTTCTTTGGGCTGGCATGCACGTTTGAAGGTGTGGTGCATGCTCGTGTGTGTGTCGGCGATCGGTGGTGATCGGTGTGGCGTGTGTGGTTTGCGTCGTTGTGTGGTGGCGTGCGGGAGTGGGTTTGTGATGGTGTTTGTGTGGTCATGTTGTTAACCCGTCAGTTTGCCCGAGTGGTCTAAGGGGTTACGTTCAGGTCGTAATGTTTTCGAACGCGTGGGTTCAAATCCCACAGCTGACATATCCTTTTGCTGCGCACGCCCAGCGCACGCTGTGTCGTGTATTTCGCGCTTTGGCGCTTTCTCGTGGCCTTTGGCCTGTGCGCTGGGGTCCCCAGGGGCATCCGATACATTCTTAGCTCTCGATACGTCCATCGGCGGACTGCTCACCTGGCTACAATGACGCCACCATAGTCAGCCGCTTGGCCTTGTGGGGTTAGCGTTTCTGGCGGTTGAACGGACAGGACGAACTACGGGCCGATGGACACGTTGCTGATCGGAGCTGAAAGTCTTTGGCGCGATAGGTGCGTAGCTGGTCATGGCTTGGCCGTCGAAGTCTGTCCAAACGGGGACTCGATCCGGCTCGGCCGATCGAAATGGTCGGCGTTTCGTGTGGAGCGCTTGGTGCTCCGAGAGTGAGTCGGGGGGTCCGCCGGGGTTGCTGGCAGTCCACGGCCGGGTCAACAGATCTCAAGGAGCGTCACAGTGAGCTGTACCAAGCGATCGATGCTGGGTGTTGATTTAGTGTCTTCTTTGGGCTGGCATGCACGTTTGAAGGTGTGGTGCATGCTCGTGTGTGTGTCGGCGATCGGTGGTGATCGGTGTGGCGTGTGTGGTTTGCGTCGTTGTGTGGTGGCGTGCGGGAGTGGGTTTGTGATGGTGTTTGTGTGGTCATGTTGTTAACCCGTCAGTTTGCCCGAGTGGTCTAAGGGGTTACGTTCAGGTCGTAATGTTTTCGAACGCGTGGGTTCAAATCCCACAGCTGACATATCCTTTTGCTGCGCACGCCCAGCGCACGCTGTGTCGTGTATTTCGCGCTTTGGCGCTTTCTCGTGGCCTTTGGCCTGTGCGCTGGGGTCCCCAGGGGCATCCGATACATTCTTAGCTCTCGATACGTCCATCGGCGGACTGCTCACCTGGCTACAATGACGCCACCATAGTCAGCCGCTTGGCCTTGTGGGTTAGCGTTTCTGGCGGTTGAACGGACAGGACGAACTACGGGCCGATGGACACGTTGCTGATCGGAGCTGAAAGTCTTTGGCGCGATAGGTGCGTAGCTGGTCATGGCTTGGCCGTCGAAGTCTGTCCAAACGGGGACTCGATCCGGCTCGGCCGATCGAAATGGTCGGCGTCTCGTGTGGAGCGCTTGGTGCTCCGAGAGTGAGTCGGGGGGTCCGCCGGGGTTGCTGGCAGTCCACGGCCGGGTCAACAGATCTCAAGGAGCGTCACAGTGAGCTGTACCAAGCGATTGATGCTGGGTGTTGATTTAGTGTCTTCTTTGGGCTGGCATGCACGTTTGAAGGTGTGGTGCATGCTCGTGTGTGTGTCGGCGATCGGTGGTGATCGGTGTGGCGTGTGTGGTTTGCGTCGTTGTGTGGTGGCGTGCGGGAGTGGGTTTGTGATGGTGTTTGTGTGGTCATGTTGTTAACCCGTCAGTTTGCCCGAGTGGTCTAAGGGGTTACGTTCAGGTCGTAATGTTTTCGAACGCGTGGGTTCAAATCCCACAGCTGACATATCCTTTTGCTGCGCACGCCCAGCGCACGCTGTGTCGTGTATTTCGCGCTTTGGCGCTTTCTCGTGGCCTTTGGCCTGTGCGCTGGGGTCCCCAGGGGCATCCGATACATTCTTAGCTCTCGATACGTCCATCGGCGGACTGCTCACCTGGCTACAATGACGCCACCATAGTCAGCCGCTTGGCCTTGTGGGGTTAGCGTTTCTGGCGGTTGAACGGACAGGACGAACTACGGGCCGATGGACACGTTGCTGATCGGAGCTGAAAGTCTCTGGCGCGATAGGTGCGTAGCTGGTCATGGCTTGGCCGTCGAAGTCTGTCCAAACGGGGACTCGATCCGGCTCGGCCGATCGAAATGGTCGGCGTTTCGTGTGGAGCGCTTGGTGCTCCGAGAGTGAGTCGGGGGGTCCGCCGGGGTTGCTGGCAGTCCACGGCCGGGTCAACAGATCTCAAGGAGCGTCACAGTGAGCTGTACCAAGCGATCGATGCTGGGTGTTGATTTAGTGTCTTCTTTGGGCTGGCATGCACGTTTGAAGGTGTGGTGCATGCTCGTGTGTGTGTCGGCGATCGGTGGTGATCGGTGTGGCGTGTGTGGTTTGCGTCGTTGTGTGGTGGCGTGCGGGAGTGGGTTTGTGATGGTGTTTGTGTGGTCATGTTGTTAACCCGTCAGTTTGCCCGAGTGGTCTAAGGGGTTACGTTCAGGTCGTAATGTTTTCGAACGCGTGGGTTCAAATCCCACAGCTGACATATCCTTTTGCTGCGCACGCCCAGCGCACGCTGTGTCGTGTATTTCGCGCTTTGGCGCTTTCTCGTGGCCTTTGGCCTGTGCGCTGGGGTCCCCAGGGGCATCCGATACATTCTTAGCTCTCGATACGTCCATCGGCGGACTGCTCACCTGGCTACAATGACGCCACCATAGTCAGCCGCTTGGCCTTGTGGGGTTAGCGTTTCTGGCGGTTGAACGGACAGGACGAACTACGGGCCGATGGACACGTTGCTGATCGGAGCTGAAAGTCTCTGGCGCGATAGGTGCGTAGCTGGTCATGGCTTGGCCGTCGAAGTCTGTCCAAACGGGGACTCGATCCGGCTCGGCCGATCGAAATGGTCGGCGTTTCGTGTGGAGCGCTTGGTGCTCCGAGAGTGAGTCGGGGGGTCCACCGGCGTTGCTGGCAGTCCACGGCCGGGTCAACAGATCTCAAGGAGCGTCACAGTGAGCTGTACCAAGCGATCGATGCTGGGTGTTGATTTAGTGTCTTCTTTGGGCTGGCATGCACGTTTGAAGGTGTGGTGCATGCTCGTGTGTGTGTCGGCGATCGGTGGTGATCGGTGTGGCGTGTGTGGTTTGCGTCGTTGTGTGGTGGCGTGCGGGAGTGGGTTTGTGATGGTGTTTGTGTGGTCATGTTGTTAACCCGTCAGTTTGCCCGAGTGGTCTAAGGGGTTACGTTCAGGTCGTAATGTTTTCGAACGCGTGGGTTCAAATCCCACAGCTGACATATCCTTTTGCTGCGCACGCCCAGCGCACGCTGTGTCGTGTATTTCGCGCTTTGGCGCTTTCTCGTGGCCTTTGGCCTGTGCGCTGGGGTCCCCAGGGGCATCCGATACATTCTTAGCTCTCGATACGTCCATCGGCGGACTGCTCACCTGGCTACAATGACGCCACCATAGTCAGCCGCTTGGCCTTGTGGGGTTAGCGTTTCTGGCGGTTGAACGGACAGGACGAACTACGGGCCGATGGACACGTTGCTGATCGGAGCTGAAAGTCTCTGGCGCGATAGGTGCGTAGCTGGTCATGGCTTGGCCGTCGAAGTCTGTCCAAACGGGGACTCGATCCGGCTCGGCCGATCGAAATGGTCGGCGTTTCGTGTGGAGCGCTTGGTGCTCCGAGAGTGAGTCGGGGGGTCCGCCGGGGTTGCTGGCAGTCCACGGCCGGGTCAACAGATCTCAAGGAGCGTCACAGTGAGCTGTACCAAGCGATCGATGCTGGGTGTTGATTTAGTGTCTTCTTTGGGCTGGCATGCACGTTTGAAGGTGTGGTGCATGCTCGTGTGTGTGTCGGCGATCGGTGGTGATCGGTGTGGCGTGTGTGGTTTGCGTCGTTGTGTGGTGGCGTGCGGGAGTGGGTTTGTGATGGTGTTTGTGTGGTCATGTTGTTAACCCGTCAGTTTGCCCGAGTGGTCTAAGGGGTTACGTTCAGGTCGTAATGTTTTCGAACGCGTGGGTTCAAATCCCACAGCTGACATATCCTTTTGCTGCGCACGCCCAGCGCACGCTGTGTCGTGTATTTCGCGCTTTGGCGCTTTCTCGTGGCCTTTGGCCTGTGCGCTGGGGTCCCCAGGGGCATCCGATACATTCTTAGCTCTCGATACGTCCATCGGCGGACTGCTCACCTGGCTACAATGACGCCACCATAGTCAGCCGCTTGGCCTTGTGGGGTTAGCGTTTCTGGCGGTTGAACGGACAGGACGAACTACGGGCCGATGGACACGTTGCTGATCGGAGCTGAAAGTCTCTGGCGCGATAGGTGCGTAGCTGGTCATGGCTTGGCCGTCGAAGTCTGTCCAAACGGGGACTCGATCCGGCTCGGCCGATCGAAATGGTCGGCGTTTCGTGTGGAGCGCTTGGTGCTCCGAGAGTGAGTCGGGGGGTCCGCCGGGGTTGCTGGCAGTCCACGGCCGGGTCAACAGATCTCAAGGAGCGTCACAGTGAGCTGTACCAAGCGATCGATGCTGGGTGTTGATTTAGTGTCTTCTTTGGGCTGGCATGCACGTTTGAAGGTGTGGTGCATGCTCGTGTGTGTGTCGGCGATCGGTGGTGGTCGGTGTGGCGTGTGTGGTTGCGTCGTTGTGTGGTGGCGTGCGGGAGTGGGTTTGTGATGGTATTTGTGTGGTCATGTTGTTAACCTGTCAGTTTGCCCGAGTGGTCTAAGGGGTTACGTTCAGGTCGTAATGTTTTCGAACGCGTGGGTTCAAATCCCACAGCTGACATATCCTTTTGCTGCGCACGCCCAGCGCACGCTGTGTCGTGTATTTCGCGCTTTGGCGCTTTCTCGTGGCCTTTGGCCTGTGCGCTGGGGTCCCCAGGGGCATCCGATACATTCTTAGCTCTCGATACGTCCATCGGCGGACTGCTCACCTGGCTACAATGACGCCACCATAGTCAGCCGCTTGGCCTTGTGGGGTTAGCGTTTCTGGCGGTTGAACGGACAGGACGAACTACGGGCCGATGGACACATTGCTGACGGAGCTGAAAGTCTTTGGCGCGATAGGTGCGTAGCTGGTCATGGCTTGGCCGTCGAAGTCTGTCCAAACGGGGACTCGATCCGGCTCGGCCGATCGAAATGGTCGGCGTCTCGTGTGGAGCGCTTGGTGCTCCGAGAGTGAGTCGGGGGGGGGGGGTCCACCGGCGTTGCTGGCAGTCCACGGCCGGGTCAACAGATCTCAAGGAGCGTCACAGTGAGCTGTACCAAGCGATGATGCTGGGTGTAATTTAGTGTCTTCTTTGGGCTGGCATGCACGTTTGAAGGTGTGGTGCATGCTCGTGTGTGTGCCGACGATCGGTGGTGGTCGGTGTGGCGTGTGTGGTTGCGTCGTTGTGTGGTGGCGTGCGGGAGTGGGTTTGTGATGGTGTTTGTGTGGTCATGTTGTTAACCTGTCAGTTTGCCCGAGTGGTCTAAGGGGTTACGTTCAGGTCGTAATGTTTTCGAACGCGTGGGTTCAAATCCCACAGCTGACATATCCTTTTGCTGCGCACGCCCAGCGCACGCTGTGTCGTGTATTTCGCGCTCTGGCGCTTTCTCGTGGCCTTCGGCCTGTGCGCTGGGGTCCCCAGGGGCATCCGATACATTCTTAGCTCTCGATACGTCCATCGGCGGACTGCTCACCTGGCTACAATGACGCCACCATAGTCAGCCGCTTGGCCTTGTGGGGTTAGCGTTTCTGGCGGTTGAACGGACAGGACGAACTACGGGCCGATGGACACATTGCTGACGGAGCTGAAAGTCTTTGGCGCGATAGGTGCGTAGCTGGTCATGGCTTGGCCGTCGAAGTCTGTCCAAACGGGGACTCGATCCGGCTCGGCCGATCGAAATGGTCGGCGTCTCGTGTGGAGCGCTTGGTGCTCCGAGAGTGAGTCGGGGGGGGGGGGGTCCACCGGCGTTGCTGGCAGTCCACGGCCGGGTCAACAGATCTCAAGGAGCGTCACAGTGAGCTGTACCAAGCGATGATGCTGGGTGTAATTTAGTGTCTTCTTTGGGCTGGCATGCACGTTTGAAGGTGTGGTGCATGCTCGTGTGTGTGCCGACGATCGGTGGTGGTCGGTGTGGCGTGTGTGGTTGCGTCGTTGTGTGGTGGCGTGCGGGAGTGGGTTTGTGATGGTGTTTGTGTGGTCATGTTGTTAACCTGTCAGTTTGCCCGAGTGGTCTAAGGGGTTACGTTCAGGTCGTAATGTTTTCGAACGCGTGGGTTCAAATCCCACAGCTGACATATCCTTTTGCTGCGCACGCCCAGCGCACGCTGTGTCGTGTATTTCGCGCTCTGGCGCTTTCTCGTGGCCTTCGGCCTGTGCGCTGGGGTCCCCAGGGGCATCCGATACATTCTTAGCTCTCGATACGTCCATCGGCGGACTGCTCACCTGGCTACAATGACGCCACCATAGTCAGCCGCTTGGCCTTGTGGGGTTAGCGTTTCTGGCGGTTGAACGGACAGGACGAACTACGGGCCGATGGACACATTGCTGACGGAGCTGAAAGTCTTTGGCGCGATAGGTGCGTAGCTGGTCATGGCTTGGCCGTCGAAGTCTGTCCAAACGGGGACTCGATCCGGCTCGGCCGATCGAAATGGTCGGCGTCTCGTGTGGAGCGCTTGGTGCTCCGAGAGTGAGTCGGGGGGGGGGGGTCCACCGGCGTTGCTGGCAGTCCACGGCCGGGTCAACAGATCTCAAGGAGCGTCACAGTGAGCTGTACCAAGCGATGATGCTGGGTGTAATTTAGTGTCTTCTTTGGGCTGGCATGCACGTTTGAAGGTGTGGTGCATGCTCGTGTGTGTGCCGACGATCGGTGGTGGTCGGTGTGGCGTGTGTGGTTGCGTCGTTGTGTGGTGGCGTGCGGGAGTGGGTTTGTGATGGTGTTTGTGTGGTCATGTTGTTAACCTGTCAGTTTGCCCGAGTGGTCTAAGGGGTTACGTTCAGGTCGTAATGTTTTCGAACGCGTGGGTTCAAATCCCACAGCTGACATATCCTTTTGCTGCGCACGCCCAGCGCACGCTGTGTCGTGTATTTCGCGCTCTGGCGCTTTCTCGTGGCCTTCGGCCTGTGCGCTGGGGTCCCCAGGGGCATCCGATACATTCTTAGCTCTCGATACGTCCATCGGCGGACTGCTCACCTGGCTACAATGACGCCACCATAGTCAGCCGCTTGGCCTTGTGGGGTTAGCGTTTCTGGCGGTTGAACGGACAGGACGAACTACGGGCCGATGGACACATTGCTGACGGAGCTGAAAGTCTTTGGCGCGATAGGTGCGTAGCTGGTCATGGCTTGGCCGTCGAAGTCTGTCCAAACGAGGACTCGATCCGGCTCGGCCGATCGAAATGGTCGGCGTCTCGTGTGGAGCGCTTGGTGCTCCGAGAGTGAGTCGGGGGGGGGTCCACCGGCGTTGCTGGCAGTCCACGGCCGGGTCAACAGATCTCAAGGAGCGTCACAGTGAGCTGTACCAAGCGATGATGCTGGGTGTAATTTAGTGTCTTCTTTGGGCTGGCATGCACGTTTGAAGGTGTGGTGCATGCTCGTGTGTGTGCCGACGATCAGTGGTGGTCGGTGTGGCGTGTGTGGTTGCGTCGTGGTGTGGTGGCGTGCGGGAGTGGGTTTGTGATGGTGTTTGTGTGGTCATGTTGTTAACCTGTCAGTTTGCCCGAGTGGTCTAAGGGGTTACGTTCAGGTCGTAATGTTTTCGAACGCGTGGGTTCAAATCCCACAGCTGACATATCCTTTTGCTGCGCACGCCCAGCGCACGCTGTGTCGTGTATTTCGCGCTTTGGCGCTTTCTCGTGGCCTTTGGCCTGTGCGCTGGGGTCCCCAGGGGCATCCGATACATTCTTAGCTCTCGATACGTCCATCGGCGGACTGCTCACCTGGCTACAATGACGCCACCATAGTCAGCCGCTTGGCCTTGTGGGGTTAGCGTTTCTGGCGGTTGAACGGACAGGACGAACTACGGGCCGATGGACACGTTGCTGATCGGAGCTGAAAGTCTTTGGCGCGATAGGTGCGTAGCTGGTCATGGCTTGGCCGTCGAAGTCTGTCCAAACGGGGACTCGATCCGGCTCGGCCGATCGAAATGGTCGGCGTTTCGTCTGGAGCGCTTGGTGCTCCGAGAGTGAGTCGGGGGGTCCGCCGGGGTTGCTGGCAGTCCACGGCCGGGTCAACAGATCTCAAGGAGCGTCACAGTGAGCTGTACCAAGCGATTGATGCTGGGTGTTGATTTAGTGTCTTCTTTGGGCTGGCATGCACGTTTGAAGGTGTGGTGCATGCTCGTGTGTGTGCCGACGATCAGTGGTGGTCGGTGTGGCGTGTGTGGTTGCGTCGTGGTGTGGTGGCGTGCGGGAGTGGGTTTGTGATGGTGTTTGTGTGGTCATGTTGTTAACCTGTCAGTTTGCCCGAGTGGTCTAAGGGGTTACGTTCAGGTCGTAATGTTTTCGAACGCGTGGGTTCAAATCCCACAGCTGACATATCCTTTTGCTGCGCACGCCCAGCGCACGCTGTGTCGTGTATTTCGCGCTTTGGCGCTTTCTCGTGGCCTTTGGCCTGTGCGCTGGGGTCCCCAGGGGCATCCGATACATTCTTAGCTCTCGATACGTCCATCGGCGGACTGCTCACCTGGCTACAATGACGCCACCATAGTCAGCCGCTTGGCCTTGTGGGGTTAGCGTTTCTGGCGGTTGAACGGACAGGACGAACTACGGGCCGATGGACACGTTGCTGATCGGAGCTGAAAGTCTTTGGCGCGATAGGTGCGTAGCTGGTCATGGCTTGGCCGTCGAAGTCTGTCCAAACGGGGACTCGATCCGGCTCGGCCGATCGAAATGGTCGGCGTTTCGTCTGGAGCGCTTGGTGCTCCGAGAGTGAGTCGGGGGGTCCGCCGGGGTTGCTGGCAGTCCACGGCCGGGTCAACAGATCTCAAGGAGCGTCACAGTGAGCTGTACCAAGCGATTGATGCTGGGTGTTGATTTAGTGTCTTCTTTGGGCTGGCATGCACGTTTGAAGGTGTGGTGCATGCTCGTGTGTGTGCCGACGATCAGTGGTGGTCGGTGTGGCGTGTGTGGTTGCGTCGTGGTGTGGTGGCGTGCGGGAGTGGGTTTGTGATGGTGTTTGTGTGGTCATGTTGTTAACCTGTCAGTTTGCCCGAGTGGTCTAAGGGGTTACGTTCAGGTCGTAATGTTTTCGAACGCGTGGGTTCAAATCCCACAGCTGACATATCCTTTTGCTGCGCACGCCCAGCGCACGCTGTGTCGTGTATTTCGCGCTTTGGCGCTTTCTCATGGCCTTTGGCCTGTGCGCTGGGGTCCCCAGGGGCATCCGATACATTCTTAGCTCTCGATACGTCCATCGGCGGACTGCTCACCTGGCTACAATGACGCCACCATAGTCAGCCGCTTGGCCTTGTGGGGTTAGCGTTTCTGGCGGTTGAACGGACAGGACGAACTACGGGCCGATGGACACATTGCTGACGGAGCTGAAAGTCTTTGGCGCGATAGGTGCGTAGCTGGTCATGGCTTGGCCGTCGAAGTCTGTCCAAACGGGGACTCGATCCGGCTCGGCCGATCGAAATGGTCGGCGTCTCGTGTGGAGCGCTTGGTGCTCCGAGAGTGAGTCGGGGGGTCCGCCGGGGTTGCTGGCAGTCCACGGCCGGGTCAACAGATCTCAAGGAGCGTCACAGTGAGCTGTACCAAGCGATCGATGCTGGGTGTTGATTTAGTGTCTTCTTTGGGCTGGCATGCACGTTTGAAGGTGTGGTGCATGCTCGTGTGTGTGCCGACGATCGGTGGTGGTCGGTGTGGCGTGTGTGGTTGCGTCGTTGTGTGGTGGCGTGCGGGAGTGGGTTTGTGATGGTATTTGTGTGGTCATGTTGTTAACCTGTCAGTTTGCCCGAGTGGTCTAAGGGGTTACGTTCAGGTCGTAATGTTTTCGAACGCGTGGGTTCAAATCCCACAGCTGACATATCCTTTTGCTGCGCACGCCCAGCGCACGCTGTGTCGTGTATTTCGCGCTTTGGCGCTTTCTCGTGGCCTTTGGCCTGTGCGCTGGGGTCCCCAGGGGCATCCGATACATTCTTAGCTCTCGATACGTCCATCGGCGGACTGCTCACCTGGCTACAATGACGCCACCATAGTCAGCCGCTTGGCCTTGTGGGTTAGCGTTTCTGGCGGTTGAACGGACAGGACGAACTACGGGCCGATGGACACGTTGCTGATCGGAGCTGAAAGTCTTTGGCGCGATAGGTGCGTAGCTGGTCATGGCTTGGCCGTCGAAGTCTGTCCAAACGGGGACTCGATCCGGCTCGGCCGATCGAAATGGTCGGCGTTTCGTCTGGAGCGCTTGGTGCTCCGAGAGTGAGTCGGGGGGTCCGCCGGGGTTGCTGGCAGTCCACGGCCGGGTCAACAGATCTCAAGGAGCGTCACAGTGAGCTGTACCAAGCGATTGATGCTGGGTGTTGATTTAGTGTCTTCTTTGGGCTGGCATGCACGTTTGAAGGTGTGGTGCATGCTCGTGTGTGTGCCGACGATCGGTGGTGGTCGGTGTGGCGTGTGTGGTGGCGTCGTTGTGTGGTGGCGTGCGGGAGTGGGTTTGTGATGGTGTTTGTGTGGTCATGTTGTTAACCTGTCAGTTTGCCCGAGTGGTCTAAGGGGTTACGTTCAGGTCGTAATGTTTTCGAACGCGTGGGTTCAAATCCCACAGCTGACATATCCTTTTGCTGCGCACGCCCAGCGCACGCTGTGTCGTGTATTTCGCGCTCTGGCGCTTTCTCGTGGCCTTCGGCCTGTGCGCTGGGGTCCCCAGGGGCATCCGATACATTCTTAGCTCTCGATACGTCCATCGGCGGACTGCTCACCTGGCTACAATGACGCCACCATAGTCAGCCGCTTGGCCTTGTGGGTTAGCGTTTCTGGCGGTTGAACGGACAGGACGAACTACGGGCCGATGGACACGTTGCTGATCGGAGCTGAAAGTCTTTGGCGCGATAGGTGCGTAGCTGGTCATGGCTTGGCCGTCGAAGTCTGTCCAAACGGGGACTCGATCCGGCTCGGCCGATCGAAATGGTCGGCGTTTCGTGTGGAGCGCTTGGTGCTCCGAGAGTGAGTCGGGGGGTCCGCCGGCGTTGCTGGCAGTCCACGGCCGGGTCAACAGATCTCAAGGAGCGTCACAGTGAGCTGTACCAAGCGATTGATGCTGGGTGTTGATTTAGTGTCTTCTTTGGGCTGGCATGCACGTTTGAAGGTGTGGTGCATGCTCGTGTGTGTGCCGACGATCAGTGGTGGTCGGTGTGGCGTGTGTGGTTGCGTCGTGGTGTGGTGGCGTGCGGGAGTGGGTTTGTGATGGTGTTTGTGTGGTCATGTTGTTAACCTGTCAGTTTGCCCGAGTGGTCTAAGGGGTTACGTTCAGGTCGTAATGTTTTCGAACGCGTGGGTTCAAATCCCACAGCTGACATATCCTTTTGCTGCGCACGCCCAGCGCACGCTGTGTCGTGTATTTCGCGCTTTGGCGCTTTCTCATGGCCTTTGGCCTGTGCGCTGGGGTCCCCAGGGGCATCCGATACATTCTTAGCTCTCGATACGTCCATCGGCGGACTGCTCACCTGGCTACAATGACGCCACCATAGTCAGCCGCTTGGCCTTGTGGGTTAGCGTTTCTGGCGGTTGAACGGACAGGACGAACTACGGGCCGATGGACACGTTGCTGATCGGAGCTGAAAGTCTTTGGCGCGATAGGTGCGTAGCTGGTCATGGCTTGGCCGTCGAAGTCTGTCCAAACGGGGACTCGATCCGGCTCGGCCGATCGAAATGGTCGGCGTCTCGTGTGGAGCGCTTGGTGCTCCGAGAGTGAGTCGGGGGGTCCACCGGCGTTGCTGGCAGTCCACGGCCGGCTCAACAGATCTCAAGGAGCGTCACAGTGAGCTGTACCAAGCGATGATGCTGGGTGTTGATTTAGTGTCTTCTTTGGGCTGGCATGCACGTTTGAAGGTGTGGTGCATGCTCGTGTGTGTGTCGGCGATCGGTGGTGATCGGTGTGGCGTGTGTGGTTTGCGTCGTTGTGTGGTGGCGTGCGGGAGTGGGTTTGTGATGGTGTTTGTGTGGTCATGTTGTTAACCCGTCAGTTTGCCCGAGTGGTCTAAGGGGTTACGTTCAGGTCGTAATGTTTTCGAACGCGTGGGTTCAAATCCCACAGCTGACATGTCCTTTTGCTGCGCACGCCCAGCGCACGCTGTGTCGTGTATTTCGCGCTTTGGCGCTTTCTCGTGGCCTTTGGCCTGTGCGCTGGGGTCCCCAGGGGCATCCGATACATTCTTAGCTCTCGATACGTCCATCGGCGGACTGCTCACCTGGCTACAATGACGCCACCATAGTCAGCCGCTTGGCCTTGTGGGGTTAGCGTTTCTGGCGGTTGAACGGACAGGACGAACTACGGGCCGATGGACACATTGCTGACGGAGCTGAAAGTCTTTGGCGCGATAGGTGCGTAGCTGGTCATGGCTTGGCCGTCGAAGTCTGTCCAAACGGGGACTCGATCCGGCTCGGCCGATCGAAATGGTCGGCGTCTCGTGTGGAGCGCTTGGTGCTCCGAGAGTGAGTCGGGGGGTCCACCGGCGTTGTTGGCAGTCCACGGCCGGGTCAACAGATCTCAAGGAGCGTCACAGTGAGCTGTACCAAGCGATGATGCTGGGTGTAATTTAGTGTCTTCTTTGGGCTGGCATGCACGTTTGAAGGTGTGGTGCATGCTCGTGTGTGTGTCGGCGATCGGTGGTGATCGGTGTGGCGTGTGTGGTTTGCGTCGTTGTGTGGTGGCGTGCGGGAGTGGGTTTGTGATGGTGTTTGTGTGGTCATGTTGTTAACCCGTCAGTTTGCCCGAGTGGTCTAAGGGGTTACGTTCAGGTCGTAATGTTTTCGAACGCGTGGGTTCAAATCCCACAGCTGACATATCCTTTTGCTGCGCACGCCCAGCGCACGCTGTGTCGTGTATTTCGCGCTTTGGCGCTTTCTCGTGGCCTTTGGCCTGTGCGCTGGGGTCCCCAGGGGCATCCGATACATTCTTAGCTCTCGATACGTCCATCGGCGGACTGCTCACCTGGCTACAATGACGCCACCATAGTCAGCCGCTTGGCCTTGTGGGGTTAGCGTTTCTGGCGGTTGAACGGACAGGACGAACTACGGGCCGATGGACACGTTGCTGATCGGAGCTGAAAGTCTTTGGCGCGATAGGTGCGTAGCTGGTCATGGCTTGGCCGTCGAAGTCTGTCCAAACGGGGACTCGATCCGGCTCGGCCGATCGAAATGGTCGGCGTCTCGTGTGGAGCGCTTGGTGCTCCGAGAGTGAGTCGGGGGGTCCGCCGGGGTTGCTGGCAGTCCACGGCCGGCTCAACAGATCTCAAGGAGCGTCACAGTGAGCTGTACCAAGCGATTGATGCTGGGTGTTGATTTAGTGTCTTCTTTGGGCTGGCATGCACGTTTGAAGGTGTGGTGCATGCTCGTGTGTGTGTCGGCGATCGGTGGTGATCGGTGTGGCGTGTGTGGTTTGCGTCGTTGTGTGGTGGCGTGCGGGAGTGGGTTTGTGATGGTGTTTGTGTGGTCATGTTGTTAACCCGTCAGTTTGCCCGAGTGGTCTAAGGGGTTACGTTCAGGTCGTAATGTTTTCGAACGCGTGGGTTCAAATCCCACAGCTGACATATCCTTTTGCTGCGCACGCCCAGCGCACGCTGTGTCGTGTATTTCGCGCTCTGGCGCTTTCTCGTGGCCTTCGGCCTGTGCGCTGGGGTCCCCAGGGGCATCCGATACATTCTTAGCTCTCGATACGTCCATCGGCGGACTGCTCACCTGGCTACAATGACGCCACCATAGTCAGCCGCTTGGCCTTGTGGGGTTAGCGTTTCTGGCGGTTGAACGGACAGGACGAACTACGGGCCGATGGACACGTTGCTGATCGGAGCTGAAAGTCTCTGGCGCGATAGGTGCGTAGCTGGTCATGGCTTGGCCGTCGAAGTCTGTCCAAACGGGGACTCGATCCGGCTCGGCCGATCGAAATGGTCGGCGTTTCGTCTGGAGCGCTTGGTGCTCCGAGAGTGAGTCGGGGGGGGGGGGGTCCACCGGCGTTGCTGGCAGTCCACGGCCGGGTCAACAGATCTCAAGGAGCGTCACAGTGAGCTGTACCAAGCGATTGATGCTGGGTGTTGATTTAGTGTCTTCTTTGGGCTGGCATGCACGTTTGAAGGTGTGGTGCATGCTCGTGTGTGTGTCGGCGATCGGTGGTGATCGGTGTGGCGTGTGTGGTTTGCGTCGTTGTGTGGTGGCGTGCGGGAGTGGGTTTGTGATGGTGTTTGTGTGGTCATGTTGTTAACCCGTCAGTTTGCCCGAGTGGTCTAAGGGGTTACGTTCAGGTCGTAATGTTTTCGAACGCGTGGGTTCAAATCCCACAGCTGACATATCCTTTTGCTGCGCACGCCCAGCGCACGCTGTGTCGTGTATTTCGCGCTCTGGCGCTTTCTCGTGGCCTTCGGCCTGTGCGCTGGGGTCCCCAGGGGCATCCGATACATTCTTAGCTCTCGATACGTCCATCGGCGGACTGCTCACCTGGCTACAATGACGCCACCATAGTCAGCCGCTTGGCCTTGTGGGGTTAGCGTTTCTGGCGGTTGAACGGACAGGACGAACTACGGGCCGATGGACACATTGCTGACGGAGCTGAAAGTCTTTGGCGCGATAGGTGCGTAGCTGGTCATGGCTTGGCCGTCGAAGTCTGTCCAAACGGGGACTCGATCCGGCTCGGCCGATCGAAATGGTCGGCGTCTCGTGTGGAGCGCTTGGTGCTCCGAGAGTGAGTCGGGGGGGGGGGGTCCACCGGCGTTGCTGGCAGTCCACGGCCGGGTCAACAGATCTCAAGGAGCGTCACAGTGAGCTGTACCAAGCGATGATGCTGGGTGTAATTTAGTGTCTTCTTTGGGCTGGCATGCACGTTTGAAGGTGTGGTGCATGCTCGTGTGTGTGCCGACGATCGGTGGTGGTCGGTGTGGCGTGTGTGGTTGCGTCGTTGTGTGGTGGCGTGCGGGAGTGGGTTTGTGATGGTGTTTGTGTGGTCATGTTGTTAACCTGTCAGTTTGCCCGAGTGGTCTAAGGGGTTACGTTCAGGTCGTAATGTTTTCGAACGCGTGGGTTCAAATCCCACAGCTGACATATCCTTTTGCTGCGCACGCCCAGCGCACGCTGTGTCGTGTATTTCGCGCTCTGGCGCTTTCTCGTGGCCTTCGGCCTGTGCGCTGGGGTCCCCAGGGGCATCCGATACATTCTTAGCTCTCGATACGTCCATCGGCGGACTGCTCACCTGGCTACAATGACGCCACCATAGTCAGCCGCTTGGCCTTGTGGGTTAGCGTTTCTGGCGGTTGAACGGACAGGACGAACTACGGGCCGATGGACACGTTGCTGATCGGAGCTGAAAGTCTTTGGCGCGATAGGTGCGTAGCTGGTCATGGCTTGGCCGTCGAAGTCTGTCCAAACGGGGACTCGATCCGGCTCGGCCGATCGAAATGGTCGGCGTTTCGTCTGGAGCGCTTGGTGCTCCGAGAGTGAGTCGGGGGGTCCGCCGGCGTTGCTGGCAGTCCACGGCCGGGTCAACAGATCTCAAGGAGCGTCACAGTGAGCTGTACCAAGCGATTGATGCTGGGTGTTGATTTAGTGTCTTCTTTGGGCTGGCATGCACGTTTGAAGGTGTGGTGCATGCTCGTGTGTGTGCCGACGATCAGTGGTGGTCGGTGTGGCGTGTGTGGTTGCGTCGTGGTGTGGTGGCGTGCGGGAGTGGGTTTGTGATGGTGTTTGTGTGGTCATGTTGTTAACCTGTCAGTTTGCCCGAGTGGTCTAAGGGGTTACGTTCAGGTCGTAATGTTTTCGAACGCGTGGGTTCAAATCCCACAGCTGACATATCCTTTTGCTGCGCACGCCCAGCGCACGCTGTGTCGTGTATTTCGCGCTTTGGCGCTTTCTCGTGGCCTTTGGCCTGTGCGCTGGGGTCCCCAGGGGCATCCGATACATTCTTAGCTCTCGATACGTCCATCGGCGGACTGCTCACCTGGCTACAATGACGCCACCATAGTCAGCCGCTTGGCCTTGTGGGGTTAGCGTTTCTGGCGGTTGAACGGACAGGACGAACTACGGGCCGATGGACACGTTGCTGATCGGAGCTGAAAGTCTTTGGCGCGATAGGTGCGTAGCTGGTCATGGCTTGGCCGTCGAAGTCTGTCCAAACGGGGACTCGATCCGGCTCGGCCGATCGAAATGGTCGGCGTTTCGTCTGGAGCGCTTGGTGCTCCGAGAGTGAGTCGGGGGGTCCGCCGGCGTTGCTGGCAGTCCACGGCCGGGTCAACAGATCTCAAGGAGCGTCACAGTGAGCTGTACCAAGCGATTGATGCTGGGTGTTGATTTAGTGTCTTCTTTGGGCTGGCATGCACGTTTGAAGGTGTGGTGCATGCTCGTGTGTGTGTCGGCGATCGGTGGTGATCGGTGTGGCGTGTGTGGTTTGCGTCGTTGTGTGGTGGCGTGCGGGAGTGGGTTTGTGATGGTGTTTGTGTGGTCATGTTGTTAACCCGTCAGTTTGCCCGAGTGGTCTAAGGGGTTACGTTCAGGTCGTAATGTTTTCGAACGCGTGGGTTCAAATCCCACAGCTGACATATCCTTTTGCTGCGCACGCCCAGCGCACGCTGTGTCGTGTATTTCGCGCTTTGGCGCTTTCTCGTGGCCTTTGGCCTGTGCGCTGGGGTCCCCAGGGGCATCCGATACATTCTTAGCTCTCGATACGTCCATCGGCGGACTGCTCACCTGGCTACAATGACGCCACCATAGTCAGCCGCTTGGCCTTGTGGGGTTAGCGTTTCTGGCGGTTGAACGGACAGGACGAACTACGGGCCGATGGACACGTTGCTGATCGGAGCTGAAAGTCTCTGGCGCGATAGGTGCGTAGCTGGTCATGGCTTGGCCGTCGAAGTCTGTCCAAACGGGGACTCGATCCGGCTCGGCCGATCGAAATGGTCGGCGTTTCGTCTGGAGCGCTTGGTGCTCCGAGAGTGAGTCGGGGGGTCCGCCGGCGTTGCTGGCAGTCCACGGCCGGGTCAACAGATCTCAAGGAGCGTCACAGTGAGCTGTACCAAGCGATTGATGCTGGGTGTTGATTTAGTGTCTTCTTTGGGCTGGCATGCACGTTTGAAGGTGTGGTGCATGCTCGTGTGTGTGCCGACGATCAGTGGTGGTCGGTGTGGCGTGTGTGGTTGCGTCGTGGTGTGGTGGCGTGCGGGAGTGGGTTTGTGATGGTGTTTGTGTGGTCATGTTGTTAACCTGTCAGTTTGCCCGAGTGGTCTAAGGGGTTACGTTCAGGTCGTAATGTTTTCGAACGCGTGGGTTCAAATCCCACAGCTGACATATCCTTTTGCTGCGCACGCCCAGCGCACGCTGTGTCGTGTATTTCGCGCTTTGGCGCTTTCTCGTGGCCTTTGGCCTGTGCGCTGGGGTCCCCAGGGGCATCCGATACATTCTTAGCTCTCGATACGTCCATCGGCGGACTGCTCACCTGGCTACAATGACGCCACCATAGTCAGCCGCTTGGCCTTGTGGGGTTAGCGTTTCTGGCGGTTGAACGGACAGGACGAACTACGGGCCGATGGACACGTTGCTGATCGGAGCTGAAAGTCTTTGGCGCGATAGGTGCGTAGCTGGTCATGGCTTGGCCGTCGAAGTCTGTCCAAACGGGGACTCGATCCGGCTCGGCCGATCGAAATGGTCGGCGTTTCGTCTGGAGCGCTTGGTGCTCCGAGAGTGAGTCGGGGGGTCCGCCGGCGTTGCTGGCAGTCCACGGCCGGGTCAACAGATCTCAAGGAGCGTCACAGTGAGCTGTACCAAGCGATTGATGCTGGGTGTTGATTTAGTGTCTTCTTTGGGCTGGCATGCACGTTTGAAGGTGTGGTGCATGCTCGTGTGTGTGCCGACGATCAGTGGTGGTCGGTGTGGCGTGTGTGGTTGCGTCGTGGTGTGGTGGCGTGCGGGAGTGGGTTTGTGATGGTGTTTGTGTGGTCATGTTGTTAACCTGTCAGTTTGCCCGAGTGGTCTAAGGGGTTACGTTCAGGTCGTAATGTTTTCGAACGCGTGGGTTCAAATCCCACAGCTGACATATCCTTTTGCTGCGC
This sequence comes from Phytophthora crassamura, assembly GCA_033557995.1. NCBI lineage: Eukaryota > Oomycota > Peronosporomycetes > Peronosporales > Peronosporaceae > Phytophthora > Phytophthora crassamura. The sequence goes on along the minus strand of JAUCED010000003.1, from coordinate 2,583,877 downwards.
ACGCCCAGCGCACGCTGTGTCGTGTATTTCGCGCTTTGGCGCTTTCTCATGGCCTTTGGCCTGTGCGCTGGGGTCCCCAGGGGCATCCGATACATTCTTAGCTCTCGATACGTCCATCGGCGGACTGCTCACCTGGCTACAATGACGCCACCATAGTCAGCCGCTTGGCCTTGTGGGGTTAGCGTTTCTGGCGGTTGAACGAACAGGACGAACTACGGGCCGATGGACACATTGCTGACGGAGCTGAAAGTCTTTGGCGCGATAGGTGCGTAGCTGGTCATGGCTTGGCCGTCGAAGTCTGTCCAAACGGGGACTCGATCCGGCTCGGCCGATCGAAATGGTCGGCGTCTCGTGTGGAGCGCTTGGTGCTCCGAGAGTGAGTCGGGGGGTCCGCCGGGGTTGCTGGCAGTCCACGGCCGGGTCAACAGATCTCAAGGAGCGTCACAGTGAGCTGTACCAAGCGATCGATGCTGGGTGTTGATTTAGTGTCTTCTTTGGGCTGGCATGCACGTTTGAAGGTGTGGTGCATGCTCGTGTGTGTGTCGGCGATCGGTGGTGGTCGGTGTGGCGTGTGTGGTTGCGTCGTTGTGTGGTGGCGTGCGGGAGTGGGTTTGTGATGGTATTTGTGTGGTCATGTTGTTAACCTGTCAGTTTGCCCGAGTGGTCTAAGGGGTTACGTTCAGGTCGTAATGTTTTCGAACGCGTGGGTTCAAATCCCACAGCTGACATATCCTTTTGCTGCGCACGCCCAGCGCACGCTGTGTCGTGTATTTCGCGCTTTGGCGCTTTCTCGTGGCCTTTGGCCTGTGCGCTGGGGTCCCCAGGGGCATCCGATACATTCTTAGCTCTCGATACGTCCATCGGCGGACTGCTCACCTGGCTACAATGACGCCACCATAGTCAGCCGCTTGGCCTTGTGGGTTAGCGTTTCTGGCGGTTGAACGGACAGGACGAACTACGGGCCGATGGACACGTTGCTGATCGGAGCTGAAAGTCTTTGGCGCGATAGGTGCGTAGCTGGTCATGGCTTGGCCGTCGAAGTCTGTCCAAACGGGGACTCGATCCGGCTCGGCCGATCGAAATGGTCGGCGTTTCGTCTGGAGCGCTTGGTGCTCCGAGAGTGAGTCGGGGGGTCCGCCGGGGTTGCTGGCAGTCCACGGCCGGGTCAACAGATCTCAAGGAGCGTCACAGTGAGCTGTACCAAGCGATGATGCTGGGTGTAATTTAGTGTCTTCTTTGGGCTGGCATGCACGTTTGAAGGTGTGGTGCATGCTCGTGTGTGTGCCGACGATCGGTGGTGGTCGGTGTGGCGTGTGTGGTGGCGTCGTTGTGTGGTGGCGTGCGGGAGTGGGTTTGTGATGGTGTTTGTGTGGTCATGTTGTTAACCTGTCAGTTTGCCCGAGTGGTCTAAGGGGTTACGTTCAGGTCGTAATGTTTTCGAACGCGTGGGTTCAAATCCCACAGCTGACATATCCTTTTGCTGCGCACGCCCAGCGCACGCTGTGTCGTGTATTTCGCGCTCTGGCGCTTTCTCGTGGCCTTCGGCCTGTGCGCTGGGGTCCCCAGGGGCATCCGATACATTCTTAGCTCTCGATACGTCCATCGGCGGACTGCTCACCTGGCTACAATGACGCCACCATAGTCAGCCGCTTGGCCTTGTGGGTTAGCGTTTCTGGCGGTTGAACGGACAGGACGAACTACGGGCCGATGGACACGTTGCTGATCGGAGCTGAAAGTCTCTGGCGCGATAGGTGCGTAGCTGGTCATGGCTTGGCCGTCGAAGTCTGTCCAAACGGGGACTCGATCCGGCTCGGCCGATCGAAATGGTCGGCGTTTCGTGTGGAGCGCTTGGTGCTCCGAGAGTGAGTCGGGGGGTCCGCCGGCGTTGCTGGCAGTCCACGGCCGGGTCAACAGATCTCAAGGAGCGTCACAGTGAGCTGTACCAAGCGATTGATGCTGGGTGTTGATTTAGTGTCTTCTTTGGGCTGGCATGCACGTTTGAAGGTGTGGTGCATGCTCGTGTGTGTGCCGACGATCAGTGGTGGTCGGTGTGGCGTGTGTGGTTGCGTCGTGGTGTGGTGGCGTGCGGGAGTGGGTTTGTGATGGTGTTTGTGTGGTCATGTTGTTAACCTGTCAGTTTGCCCGAGTGGTCTAAGGGGTTACGTTCAGGTCGTAATGTTTTCGAACGCGTGGGTTCAAATCCCACAGCTGACATATCCTTTTGCTGCGCACGCCCAGCGCACGCTGTGTCGTGTATTTCGCGCTTTGGCGCTTTCTCATGGCCTTTGGCCTGTGCGCTGGGGTCCCCAGGGGCATCCGATACATTCTTAGCTCTCGATACGTCCATCGGCGGACTGCTCACCTGGCTACAATGACGCCACCATAGTCAGCCGCTTGGCCTTGTGGGTTAGCGTTTCTGGCGGTTGAACGGACAGGACGAACTACGGGCCGATGGACACGTTGCTGATCGGAGCTGAAAGTCTTTGGCGCGATAGGTGCGTAGCTGGTCATGGCTTGGCCGTCGAAGTCTGTCCAAACGGGGACTCGATCCGGCTCGGCCGATCGAAATGGTCGGCGTCTCGTGTGGAGCGCTTGGTGCTCCGAGAGTGAGTCGGGGGGTCCACCGGCGTTGCTGGCAGTCCACGGCCGGCTCAACAGATCTCAAGGAGCGTCACAGTGAGCTGTACCAAGCGATTGATGCTGGGTGTTGATTTAGTGTCTTCTTTGGGCTGGCATGCACGTTTGAAGGTGTGGTGCATGCTCGTGTGTGTGTCGGCGATCGGTGGTGATCGGTGTGGCGTGTGTGGTTTGCGTCGTGGTGTGGTGGCGTGCGGGAGTGGGTTTGTGATGGTGTTTGTGTGGTCATGTTGTTAACCTGTCAGTTTGCCCGAGTGGTCTAAGGGGTTACGTTCAGGTCGTAATGTTTTCGAACGCGTGGGTTCAAATCCCACAGCTGACATATCCTTTTGCTGCGCACGCCCAGCGCACGCTGTGTCGTGTATTTCGCGCTTTGGCGCTTTCTCATGGCCTTTGGCCTGTGCGCTGGGGTCCCCAGGGGCATCCGATACATTCTTAGCTCTCGATACGTCCATCGGCGGACTGCTCACCTGGCTACAATGACGCCACCATAGTCAGCCGCTTGGCCTTGTGGGTTAGCGTTTCTGGCGGTTGAACGGACAGGACGAACTACGGGCCGATGGACACGTTGCTGATCGGAGCTGAAAGTCTCTGGCGCGATAGGTGCGTAGCTGGTCATGGCTTGGCCGTCGAAGTCTGTCCAAACGGGGACTCGATCCGGCTCGGCCGATCGAAATGGTCGGCGTTTCGTGTGGAGCGCTTGGTGCTCCGAGAGTGAGTCGGGGGGTCCGCCGGCGTTGCTGGCAGTCCACGGCCGGGTCAACAGATCTCAAGGAGCGTCACAGTGAGCTGTACCAAGCGATTGATGCTGGGTGTTGATTTAGTGTCTTCTTTGGGCTGGCATGCACGTTTGAAGGTGTGGTGCATGCTCGTGTGTGTGTCGGCGATCGGTGGTGATCGGTGTGGCGTGTGTGGTTTGCGTCGTGGTGTGGTGGCGTGCGGGAGTGGGTTTGTGACGGTGTTTGTGTGGTCATGTTGTTAACCTGTCAGTTTGCCCGAGTGGTCTAAGGGGTTACGTTCAGGTCGTAATGTTTTCGAACGCGTGGGTTCAAATCCCACAGCTGACATATCCTTTTGCTGCGCACGCCCAGCGCACGCTGTGTCGTGTATTTCGCGCTTTGGCGCTTTCTCATGGCCTTTGGCCTGTGCGCTGGGGTCCCCAGGGGCATCCGATACATTCTTAGCTCTCGATACGTCCATCGGCGGACTGCTCACCTGGCTACAATGACGCCACCATAGTCAGCCGCTTGGCCTTGTGGGTTAGCGTTTCTGGCGGTTGAACGGACAGGACGAACTACGGGCCGATGGACACGTTGCTGATCGGAGCTGAAAGTCTTTGGCGCGATAGGTGCGTAGCTGGTCATGGCTTGGCCGTCGAAGTCTGTCCAAACGGGGACTCGATCCGGCTCGGCCGATCGAAATGGTCGGCGTCTCGTGTGGAGCGCTTGGTGCTCCGAGAGTGAGTCGGGGGGGGGGGGGTCCACCGGCGTTGCTGGCAGTCCACGGCCGGCTCAACAGATCTCAAGGAGCGTCACAGTGAGCTGTACCAAGCGATTGATGCTGGGTGTTGATTTAGTGTCTTCTTTGGGCTGGCATGCACGTTTGAAGGTGTGGTGCATGCTCGTGTGTGTGTCGGCGATCGGTGGTGATCGGTGTGGCGTGTGTGGTTTGCGTCGTTGTGTGGTGGCGTGCGGGAGTGGGTTTGTGATGGTGTTTGTGTGGTCATGTTGTTAACCCGTCAGTTTGCCCGAGTGGTCTAAGGGGTTACGTTCAGGTCGTAATGTTTTCGAACGCGTGGGTTCAAATCCCACAGCTGACATATCCTTTTGCTGCGCACGCCCAGCGCACGCTGTGTCGTGTATTTCGCGCTTTGGCGCTTTCTCGTGGCCTTTGGCCTGTGCGCTGGGGTCCCCAGGGGCATCCGATACATTCTTAGCTCTCGATACGTCCATCGGCGGACTGCTCACCTGGCTACAATGACGCCACCATAGTCAGCCGCTTGGCCTTGTGGGTTAGCGTTTCTGGCGGTTGAACGGACAGGACGAACTACGGGCCGATGGACACGTTGCTGATCGGAGCTGAAAGTCTTTGGCGCGATAGGTGCGTAGCTGGTCATGGCTTGGCCGTCGAAGTCTGTCCAAACGGGGACTCGATCCGGCTCGGCCGATCGAAATGGTCGGCGTCTCGTGTGGAGCGCTTGGTGCTCCGAGAGTGAGTCGGGGGGGTCCACCGGCGTTGCTGGCAGTCCACGGCCGGGTCAACAGATCTCAAGGAGCGTCACAGTGAGCTGTACCAAGCGATGATGCTGGGTGTAATTTAGTGTCTTCTTTGGGCTGGCATGCACGTTTGAAGGTGTGGTGCATGCTCGTGTGTGTGTCGGCGATCGGTGGTGATCGGTGTGGCGTGTGTGGTTTGCGTCGTTGTGTGGTGGCGTGCGGGAGTGGGTTTGTGATGGTGTTTGTGTGGTCATGTTGTTAACCCGTCAGTTTGCCCGAGTGGTCTAAGGGGTTACGTTCAGGTCGTAATGTTTTCGAACGCGTGGGTTCAAATCCCACAGCTGACATATCCTTTTGCTGCGCACGCCCAGCGCACGCTGTGTCGTGTATTTCGCGCTTTGGCGCTTTCTCGTGGCCTTTGGCCTGTGCGCTGGGGTCCCCAGGGGCATCCGATACATTCTTAGCTCTCGATACGTCCATCGGCGGACTGCTCACCTGGCTACAATGACGCCACCATAGTCAGCCGCTTGGCCTTGTGGGGTTAGCGTTTCTGGCGGTTGAACGGACAGGACGAACTACGGGCCGATGGACACATTGCTGACGGAGCTGAAAGTCTTTGGCGCGATAGGTGCGTAGCTGGTCATGGCTTGGCCGTCGAAGTCTGTCCAAACGGGGACTCGATCCGGCTCGGCCGATCGAAATGGTCGGCGTCTCGTGTGGAGCGCTTGGTGCTCCGAGAGTGAGTCGGGGGGGTCCACCGGCGTTGCTGGCAGTCCACGGCCGGGTCAACAGATCTCAAGGAGCGTCACAGTGAGCTGTACCAAGCGATGATGCTGGGTGTAATTTAGTGTCTTCTTTGGGCTGGCATGCACGTTTGAAGGTGTGGTGCATGCTCGTGTGTGTGTCGGCGATCGGTGGTGATCGGTGTGGCGTGTGTGGTTTGCGTCGTTGTGTGGTGGCGTGCGGGAGTGGGTTTGTGATGGTGTTTGTGTGGTCATGTTGTTAACCCGTCAGTTTGCCCGAGTGGTCTAAGGGGTTACGTTCAGGTCGTAATGTTTTCGAACGCGTGGGTTCAAATCCCACAGCTGACATGTCCTTTTGCTGCGCACGCCCAGCGCACGCTGTGTCGTGTCTTTCGCGCTTTGGCGCTTTCTCGTGGCCTTTGGCCTGTGCGCTGGGGTCCCCAGGGGCATCCGATACATTCTTAGCTCTCGATACGTCCATCGGCGGACTGCTCACCTGGCTACAATGACGCCACCATAGTCAGCCGCTTGGCCTTGTGGGGTTAGCGTTTCTGGCGGTTGAACGGACAGGACGAACTACGGGCCGATGGACACATTGCTGACGGAGCTGAAAGTCTTTGGCGCGATAGGTGCGTAGCTGGTCATGGCTTGGCCGTCGAAGTCTGTCCAAACGGGGACTCGATCCGGCTCGGCCGATCGAAATGGTCGGCGTCTCGTGTGGAGCGCTTGGTGCTCCGAGAGTGAGTCGGGGGGTCCACCGGCGTTGTTGGCAGTCCACGGCCGGGTCAACAGATCTCAAGGAGCGTCACAGTGAGCTGTACCAAGCGATGATGCTGGGTGTAATTTAGTGTCTTCTTTGGGCTGGCATGCACGTTTGAAGGTGTGGTGCATGCTCGTGTGTGTGTCGGCGATCGGTGGTGATCGGTGTGGCGTGTGTGGTTTGCGTCGTTGTGTGGTGGCGTGCGGGAGTGGGTTTGTGATGGTGTTTGTGTGGTCATGTTGTTAACCCGTCAGTTTGCCCGAGTGGTCTAAGGGGTTACGTTCAGGTCGTAATGTTTTCGAACGCGTGGGTTCAAATCCCACAGCTGACATATCCTTTTGCTGCGCACGCCCAGCGCACGCTGTGTCGTGTATTTCGCGCTTTGGCGCTTTCTCGTGGCCTTTGGCCTGTGCGCTGGGGTCCCCAGGGGCATCCGATACATTCTTAGCTCTCGATACGTCCATCGGCGGACTGCTCACCTGGCTACAATGACGCCACCATAGTCAGCCGCTTGGCCTTGTGGGGTTAGCGTTTCTGGCGGTTGAACGGACAGGACGAACTACGGGCCGATGGACACGTTGCTGATCGGAGCTGAAAGTCTTTGGCGCGATAGGTGCGTAGCTGGTCATGGCTTGGCCGTCGAAGTCTGTCCAAACGGGGACTCGATCCGGCTCGGCCGATCGAAATGGTCGGCGTCTCGTGTGGAGCGCTTGGTGCTCCGAGAGTGAGTCGGGGGGTCCGCCGGCGTTGCTGGCAGTCCACGGCCGGGTCAACAGATCTCAAGGAGCGTCACAGTGAGCTGTACCAAGCGATTGATGCTGGGTGTTGATTTAGTGTCTTCTTTGGGCTGGCATGCACGTTTGAAGGTGTGGTGCATGCTCGTGTGTGTGTCGGCGATCGGTGGTGATCGGTGTGGCGTGTGTGGTTTGCGTCGTTGTGTGGTGGCGTGCGGGAGTGGGTTTGTGATGGTGTTTGTGTGGTCATGTTGTTAACCCGTCAGTTTGCCCGAGTGGTCTAAGGGGTTACGTTCAGGTCGTAATGTTTTCGAACGCGTGGGTTCAAATCCCACAGCTGACATATCCTTTTGCTGCGCACGCCCAGCGCACGCTGTGTCGTGTCTTTCGCGCTTTGGCGCTTTCTCGTGGCCTTTGGCCTGTGCGCTGGGGTCCCCAGGGGCATCCGATACATTCTTAGCTCTTGATACGTCCATCGGCGGACTGCTCACCTGGCTACAATGACGCCACCATAGTCAGCCGCTTGGCCTTGTGGGGTTAGCGTTTCTGGCGGTTGAACGGACAGGACGAACTACGGGCCGATGGACACGTTGCTGATCGGAGCTGAAAGTCTCTGGCGCGATAGGTGCGTAGCTGGTCATGGCTTGGCCGTCGAAGTCTGTCCAAACGGGGACTCGATCCGGCTCGGCCGATCGAAATGGTCGGCGTCTCGTGTGGAGCGCTTGGTGCTCCGAGAGTGAGTCGGGGGGGGGGGTCCACCGGCGTTGCTGGCAGTCCACGGCCGGGTCAACAGATCTCAAGGAGCGTCACAGTGAGCTGTACCAAGCGATTGATGCTGGGTGTTGATTTAGTGTCTTCTTTGGGCTGGCATGCACGTTTGAAGGTGTGGTGCATGCTCGTGTGTGTGTCGGCGATCGGTGGTGATCGGTGTGGCGTGTGTGGTTTGCGTCGTTGTGTGGTGGCGTGCGGGAGTGGGTTTGTGATGGTGTTTGTGTGGTCATGTTGTTAACCCGTCAGTTTGCCCGAGTGGTCTAAGGGGTTACGTTCAGGTCGTAATGTTTTCGAACGCGTGGGTTCAAATCCCACAGCTGACATATCCTTTTGCTGCGCACGCCCAGCGCACGCTGTGTCGTGTCTTTCGCGCTTTGGCGCTTTCTCGTGGCCTTTGGCCTGTGCGCTGGGGTCCCCAGGGGCATCCGATACATTCTTAGCTCTCGATACGTCCATCGGCGGACTGCTCACCTGGCTACAATGACGCCACCATAGTCAGCCGCTTGGCCTTGTGGGTTAGCGTTTCTGGCGGTTGAACGGACAGGACGAACTACGAGTCGATGGACACATTTGTGGTGGAGCGCTGAAGAAGGAAAGTGGCTGACCAAGAACAACGATCGGCCGTGACCGAAAGTGACCACGAGCAGATCGGTGCGGTACCGGTAGTCAGTCGGATCGACGGTTTCGACGGGCATGGAGGTGATCGAAGGTCGACCGAATGTCGATCGAAGAAGGGTGCAATCATTTCGATACACCTGACCAAGATCCAGATCGGCAAGGTACCCAATAATTGGTACATGGGTTGAAGTTCGAGTCAGCTGCGAGAGGGCAGAGACGCGTGGCAGGAGAACATGGATAGGGAGAGTTTTAAGAAGACAACAGAGAGAAAGATTCCTTGTAGCACGCAAGTGGTTCATATTCCGAGGCAGGGAAGTATATTGGCCCCCTCGACGAAGGACCACCAAGTCGATCAAGGAGGACGCGCAAGACCGCCTGGAAGCTTAGCCAGGTCGCTACATCCCTCAACCTCTCAACATCACCGCTAACAGGAGGCGGCTCAAGCAACGTATTGGACAAGGACAAGAACACTCACGCGGACAAGGACAACCCCGCGCGCCGTGGATCGATCGAGGTATCTCTCGATCTGCAGGCGCAACCTACCCGACGATTGAGTGTGGAAGTATCCACTCAGGAGTCAACAATCCCAAGTGCCGTCCACACGGCCCGATCAAGATCAAACGCATCCTCTTCAGAGAGGTAGAAGAGCGTAACCGCCCATGCCGACGGGTGCACAGGTGACAAGATCAGCGACCCCACGGCCAACCGGAGTAACCCCCCCGTCAGTCGGCAGTCTGCGCAACCGATGGCTACGCAGGAATCGCGTCAGCAATTTCGCGAGACCCGTTCCGCCACAATGGTGCCGTGCCCGGATCTTCTGGTGACTCAGGATTTCACCGTGAGTCCACCGAATAAGAAGATGTGAAGATCAAGATGGAGCCAGGGATTGGCGTGCCGACGGAAGGTGAATCGCCGTCGACACCGCTGAAGCAAGAAGGATACACTGATCGCCATAGTGCTGGGAGGAGCTCCGGTGACGTGAAGAAGGAGGATCTGGCAGTTGAGCTGGAAATGACCCCCCCCAGGTCCCTTCGGGGACCCCCGCGGATCGCGACGCAAGTCGTGATCCGCCGGAAGGAGGTTCAGCGGCGAAAGCCAAAGAACCTTCTTCCACAAGCTCACCCCGTCCTCTCGTTCCGGATCGGGATCGACAAAGACTCCGCGGATGAAGATGAAGTCCCCGGTGTATGATCCTGACGAACGAGACGGATCGGATGCCTGGTCGGAGGAACAGCTCGAGCTGATCTTCCACCGGAAGGAGCTGCAGGCGCAGCTCACTGGAGACCCCGTGCTCAAGATCATGCAGCTGAAGCTGATCGGTAACTTGCGTGGCCCGATCACCGCGCCCAGCGAACCAAAGAACAAGCTGGAGGCGGTAAAGCTTCTCCTTCACGTCCTGAAGGAAGCCGGGTTCACGACGGGAGCCTTTGACGCGAACATGCTCTTCGACATGGAACTGGGGACGATCGTGAAGGCGATCGAAGACCTGGTCGACAAGCTGGCCGCTCTGGTGGGCATGAACCCTCTGATGAAAACGGAGGCGGAGCCAATCACACCGAGCCAGCCGACGCCCTACCATTTCTCCACGCCGGTGCCGGAGATCAATGTGCCCATCAAGCCTGAGGCAGCTCGGACCCCGCGCAGCGGATCGTCGCAATACGCCTCGGCCACGTCGGACGCTGGCTCGAACGAGTCGAGCAGCTCCTCGATCGGACTGTCCAGGATGACAATGGGCCCATCGGGACTCAAGCAGCTGCAAGAGCATGCCGTGAACATTGCTCCGACAGCGACGCCTGGCTTCACGACATTCCCGCCTTCTGCGACACAGTGCGCGCCGCACTCGATGGCGCGTCACGTGCAAGTGGCCAGTAATCGACAGGTCGCCTGAGACGTACTTCAACGCAGCCATGTCACGGTTCCTGAGCGAACAGCAAGGGACGGGATCGACCCCGCCACTGCCGCCACCTCCAGCAGCGCCAGCGCATGCCGGAGCGCTGAGTCTCAAGACGAAGACATGAAGTCGGCGGGATCAGCTCATGATCCACCAGGACCGAACGAGTACGATCCGGATGACTTGAGCGTTGGTGTACCCCGAAAGGCGGCAGTCGCCACTGCTAGCGCGTCTGCTGTAGGCGGCACAATGGCTCCACGGATCAGGGTGTCCGCCATCTCTCAGCTGAAGGAGTTCTCGGGGAAAGACGGCAATGAAGAGCGCGCGAGAAGCTGGATCGGTAAGGTGAAGTCAGCCTTTGTGCGTGATCAACCCCCGGACAGCGAGAAGTGTATCGCGTTCGGCGATCTACTCACGGGACCGGCTCGAAACTGGTGCCGCCAGTTGGGTCGCACCACGCGCAGCACTTGGAAGGATCTTTTCGATGGGTTCATGGTGCAGTACTGCGCGCGCCAGTATTACTATGCGCGCAAGCGATCGCATGAATCGCCACCGGAGTACCTGCACCAGCTGAACGCGGCCGGAATGCGTGCGAAGCTGCCGATCAAGGATGGTTCCCCACCGGCCCGTCGCGAACATGTCGAACACTTCATTGAGACGTTGGACGACCGTGAGTTGACCGATCAGCTTGCACTTCTGAGACTGCCCGACGCGGAGACTCTTGAAGAAACTCTGCGTGCGCGCCAGCGAGCTAAATCCCGCCAAGGCAAGGCAGCTGCTGGCTCCAACAAGTTCCGCCAGAAGGCGCCACCCGGTCAAGCAGCTACTCCATCCAAGACGGCTCGTGCTGTGCGCGCGATCCAAGCTTCGCAAGGCAATGCTGGATCCGGATCGGAGTCGGAGAACAGTGGGTCAGAGGACGATCAACCTCAGACCAAGGTCTACCTAGCTGCCGATCGAAAGAAGCAGGAGACTCAACGCCCGAAGCCTTGGGATGATGCTCGGACGCCAAACCGGGCCGATGGTGACAATGGTCAACATGCGGAAGATCGTCCACCGCCGTGCTCGCACTGTGGTTCCACGAAGCACTCCGATCTGGGGTGTTGGAAGCGCCTGACGTGTGAGAGGTGTGGTCGACGTGGTCACCCAGGCGATCACTGCCTGTACATGTGCCGTGCCTGCGGCGAGATCCACGACGCCGGCAAATGCCCGATGGAAGAGTTTTACAACTTGATCCGCCAGTGGTACAACCCAACGCAACACGCTGGGATGCTGCCATCCAACGCGGAGAAGATGTTAAACTAGGACGCTCGCCAGTTTGGAAACTGGTACGAGCCGAGCGTTCTAAGTTCTGCATATTCGCATACGTTGAGAGGCAGCCGAAGTCGACGGTTAGTACGCCGACAGTCCTGATCAACAATACATGTGGAGTTCCCGAAGCACGTACCGCGGCGATCACAAGCCTGCGGCGCGACGAGTTTTCTCGATCAGATGTTGTTATGGAACTCGACTTGGCTGATGGGGAATGGCGTGGCTACAGGAAGGATCATGCGCCTGACACGGAGCCTGGGAAACCAAGATCCATGCAGAGTATGAGGAAGGTGTCGCAAACCGATCCAGGTTGGGATCTCTTACCTGGAGAATCGCGCGGCTACTGGAAATATCATGCTCCAGGCAAGTGGTTCAAGTTGGCCAAGGCCACTGGGAAGATCAACAACACCAAGGCAACACTGTTTTTGGATTCCGGCGCTGAAGTCTCAATCGTCAGCACCACCTTTGCTCGTTAGGTTGGTTGCATCATAGACGAAAGTCAGAGACAGGAATGCGTTGGGATCGGAGAGAGTATGTACACAACTTTGGGACGTACCACGATCAAGATAACGCTGGCAGGTTTCTTGGTCTACTTCTTCGACGCGTGGGTCGGAGATCTGGCTGACCAGGACGCTATCCTGGGCATGGACTTCATGATCCCAGCCGGGATCCGCCTCGACCTAGCCGACGGGACTATGTGTCTCCCGGACGACGTGCGCATCCAGCTGGCTGGCTGTCGTCCTTTGTATAGCCGCAGCAGCCACGATGTCACACTCGACCAGAGTGTCCGCATAAAAGCCGGGGAATACCGATACGCCGACCACAAGCGTTAGAACGGGATAAACTGTGGATTGCACGTGGAGAGAAATGGGTCCCTACCGTGATGGTGGGTCTGGGCCGTACGCAGTATCTGATGATCACGAACGTCAGTGACGAAACGCTGACACTGCCGAGACTCACGCGACTGGGACTCTGGCTTGCCAAGGATCTGACATCGCGCCTTCCTGGACTCACCTCCGTTGGGTCGCGTCGTTATGCCGAGTGGTAGAATCTCGCGTATGAAGCGACTGTGGATCAACGGGAGGAGAAGGAGCCTGAACCGGAGTACGATGGACCAATGGTGGATCGCCAAAAGTATGATCCCCCAACGGGCATTCTGAAGCGCGAGGAAGTAGCCTCAAAACCGGTTGTAGCTGTCGCGGCTGCACGGGAAGCTGATCCAGGCATCCCAGAGCCAACGCCACCGAAGCCGAAGTCCGAGCCGGAGCCGGAGCAGCGGCCGCCGACTACGAGCTCGACCGACGTGAAGGAAGGGTCGGCCGAAGTTCCCACAAACGCCGATCAACCGGTGAAAGTGGAACCCAAGACTGATGAAACTCGTGAAGACGAGGAGGTCTGCTACCATGAAGGGAGGGACTTGATCGTCGAAGATCTCGAGAAGCAGATGGCGATCTTGCCTGACGTTGGAGCCACTACGGAAGAAGTGACGATCGATGATATTCAGATCGATGCTCCGGAAGGGAACACGGCAGAAGACATCGACCGAATGCGGCGGATTATCTGGCAACGTCGGATCTTTTGGATCTCTTGATCGGGAAGGACAACGCTCTTCCCCCTGTTGCACGCGGTGCCGTCTGCGACATCGACCTGGGAGACGCCACTCCAGTCGCTCAGCGCGTCCGACGAGTTGCTCCACAGTTCCGAAAATGTTGTCCGATCTACACAAAGGTCTCCTGTCCGCAAGAATCATCTCCCACTCGACCTCACCTTGGGCGTCGCCAATTGTCGTCATCATCAAGACGAATGGAGTCGATATCCGGTTCTGCATCGATTACCGACTGGTGAACGGCCTGATGAGGTTGATGGTATACCTCATGCCGTTGATCAACGACCTGTTGGATGATCTGAACAAGGTGCTCTGGTACTGCTCCTTGGATATGGCGAGTGGCTTCTGGGTAGTCTCCATGACGGAACGCACGATGCTGATCTCCGCGTTCATCACCCCCTTCGGACTCTTCGAGCGGAACCGCATGCCCTTCGCTTTGAAGAACGCGCCGCAGATATATCAGCGACAGCTTGACAACGCGCTGTACGGACATCTTCGGATCAAGGCTGATCACGATCCATCGTGACTAGTCGACGTGTTCAGGGATGGAGAAGCTGAACCCGAACGGAAGCCGTCGGTGCTAGGCAGGCGTTCGTACATCGACGACATCCTAGTAACAAGCTCCACCTGGGATGATCTCTGCGAGAACGTTGGGAGGCTCATGGATGACATACAGGCACCCATTCCACAGTGATCCAGGATCACACGATGAAACACTCCCCGCCAGTCTAAGATGTCCCCCCTGGAGGCAAGAGCAGGGTGGCTGAAGAAGGCCATGTGCGAGTCCAGCTGCAAGAATCGGCGCTTCGCACTTGCCATCAGTGGAATCTGTCGATCAGTTTGGTCAAGAGTTTCTGGGGCTGTCGCAAGGTCGACTACTTCGGACATTGGGTGCCGCCGAGGGTCTCGAGGCAAAGCCGAAAGATCTTGAGGCGTTGGCAACCTGTCTTTCCCGACCTCGCTCCGGCCGATGCAGTCTTTCCTCGGAAGCCTGAACTATTACAGTCGATTCATCGAGGATTTCGCGATCTACGCGGCGGTCTTGTACGAGTTGCGAGAAGTGGATTTGCATGAGTTCCTGCAGAGAAGCGAAAGCCGCGAGAGACTTCCAACCGGGGGCGATGAATCGCCGATCGAAGAAGAAGATCGATGGGCGATAGCTATCAGCGCCTTCACCAGTTGAAAGGTAAGGTCATCGCCACGCCAATTCTCCGCCACTTTGATCCCAATCGAGTTCCCGTAGTCGTGCTCTACGCGAGTCAGTGGGCGATTTCCGCTGCGCTCATGCAGGATCACGATGGCGTGTACTGGCCAGTGACTTTCACCAGTCGAACCTTGAAGTCCAACGAGCTGAATTACAGCACGGTCGACAAGGTGGTATTGGCCTTGCTGCGGATCCTGGATGTATGCTACACCCAGTTGGTGACCCGAGCGATCAAGGTACTGTCCCGGCATTCCACGCTAGCGCGGTTGTTCAGTTCGTCAGGTTTCGATGGTCGACTGGGCAAGTGGGCAGCCTTGTTGTCAGGATGGACGCTGGAGATCGTCAAGTGCGCCAAGGGCGAAGACGAAATCTTGGGTACACTTGCGGCAAGCATCACGCCTCGGTCAGACATGGACGAAGCGCTGATCGCGATCGCGCCGAGGAAACAACCACGCAAAGTCGTCGTCACACTGCCGCCTACTGTAACGAGACGATTTCCCGTTACAAAGTAGGTAGAGATCACAGTCCAAATAGGCTGTGACTTGGCACTGTCATTGGACAGAAGTCGCCCACCGTACTTCAATATCACCCAGAGTCAATTTTGCTTATAATTCCACGTGTCTTGGCCTAACGCCTAAGACATTGCTTCCTCAACACAACAGCGAAAAGCTTACGTATCAGTAGCTTTTGGCCCCGTCACACCTGGTAGCACTTCGTAGTCCTTCCAACGACCACGAACGATGAGCGCGTCAACGATCGAAGGAACGTCGGGTGCGCGACTGGAACACGAGCAGTTCCCCCACCTGACCCAATTCGAGTGGGAGGGGCTTCACCGCCTCTCACAAATCTCCGGCGAAGCAGTGATCACTGCACTGCTGTCCATGGGGACGGAACAATAACACCGCTTTGCAACTGAAGAGTTCATGGCGCGCGAGCTTGCGGACGCACGTCGGCAACCGCTGACTCCCGCGCAGCCCAAGATGAACAAGGCCGACATCGTCAAGCTCGATGTCTCGAGCTACAACGGCAAAGGCGCCAAGCGGATGGCGCTGAACCGCTGGTTCTGAGAGATCGACATGGCTTTCGCGGCGCGACAGCTCACGACCGAGTTCGCCCGGACGAACTTCCTGATGTCCAAGCTGACAGGCAAGGCCAAAGAATGGGCACTCGGCCGCCGTGTCGCTGATCCGTCATGCTTCATGACGATGGACGAGGTCAAGGACGACCTGCGGCTCGCGTTCGAGCCGCCTCAAGATGAGGTCCAACAGCGGACGGCCTTCCTGATTTTGAAGCAGGGCAAGCTGTCGTTGAGAGACTACATCCAGCATGCCCGCCATTTGGTGTCCTGCATCGTCGAAAATCCGATCGACATGACGACTCAAGTTCATGTCTTTGTGACCGGAATGAACGCTGGCTACCAGCGTTTCTATCTGACGCGGAAGCCCGCCGCGACGCTGGAAGAGGCCTTTGCTACGGCGCTCCGTGAAGACGACAGCGTCACGGCCTTCCGCGCGTTCCCGTTAATGCGAGCACCCGACGTCAACGAAGCAGTGCCGATGGAGATCGACGCGATCGAGTCAAACCCGACGCGTCGCTACGACCCGTCCCAGAGCCGCGGCCGAGGCCGAGGCGCTTCCAATGGACAACGAGCGATGCTCTGCTTCCGTTGCCGCAAGCCTGGTCATCGCGCGGCGGTCTGCCGCGCGCGGCTCCCGTGCTCGCCGCCGGCGATGCCATCGCCGGCTCTGTCTCCTCCGGACAGTAAAAAAACGGAGACGACCAGTAGACGCGGGGCGCCCTACTGGTCAGACGGGGAATCTGAGTTCCTTGGTGGCGGAACCGCCTCCCAGCCCCGCGGTGCTACACGCACAGCTATATGCCACCACATCCAGCAGCGACAAGAGGCTGATCATCCTCAGTCTCCACGTGTCGGGCGCGCAGTGTCCCATCCGCGCCCTGCTGGATTCCGGCGCAAGGAACAACTCCGTTGGCGCCGAGAGTTTTTCGGTGCTCCCGAGAGATCTGCAAGTCCGTGAAGGTCCCGGCTAAATGGTCGTCAAGTACGCTGACGGCAAGCCGCGGCAGCTGCCGCGACGCAGCGTCAAGTTCGCGTACTTCTTCGACGACTTCTACGGGGACGATGAATTCCTCGTGATCGACTTGAGCGGATCCATCGACTGCGTCTTCGGGATGCCGTGGCTGTCACGGCATCAGCCGAACGTCGACTGGCTGAACCGCACAGTCCGCCCCCGCGACATCGACGTCGACGGGGTACTTGCGTTTCTCCGGTCGTCGACGAGCAACAGCCCTTGGCCGCACATGGCCGTCATGGATCCCAACTCCATGACACTCGCGGTGCACGAAGAGAGCGATGGCCCTTCGTGCGCGGCGTGTAAGAACGCCACGTGTGCCGATTCCAGCCTGCAGCGGCAGCTGGATCCGAGAATAACGGAAGAGCAGCGGCTCCCGCACGAGAACAACGCGATCGAGCAGGGGCTCTCGCACGAGTGTGTCGCGATAGAGCAGGGGCTCTCGCACGAGAACGAGGCGGTCGAGCAGCGGCTACCGCATGACGACAACGCGGTCGAGCAGCGGCTACCGCATGCGAACGAGGCGGTTGAGCAGGGGCTCCCGAATCCTGACGTCGTGGTAGAGCAGTGGCCCCCATGACAGGTGAAGAGCAAGCGGCGCAAGCAGAAGAACTGGCGCGGTCGTCTCGGTCCCCGCTCCAACCATGTTTCAGACAGTGAAGATGAGGAGCTCGACGTTGAGGTGCTCAACGTCATCGAACACTCGGGCACCGAGTACCACCGGCGCCAGCTCCGCGTTGCCAACCCTCCCACGGCTGCTGCGGCGCTCACCAAGCTCCCAAGCATGTCCTGGAAGCGGTTCCTGAAGGATCTCAAACGCGGTGAGATCGAGCAGGTCTGCGTTCTCACAGCAGAGGGTGTCCTCGGCGCTGCGCCACCTGAGGCCACAGTCAACGCCGTCGCTTCTTCTGTCGCAGACACGCCGGGCAAGCACGAACGGCCTGAAGGTGCTGAACCAAAGTCCGCACGTGCAGAGCGCTTTGCATCCCAGACCTGGGAGGCGCTGCAGGCCTCGGGCAATCCCGTGTACTCGCTGGCTCGCGAGTACGAGGACGTGCCGGACAAGATCCCGGCCACGCTTCCCGCTGATGGAGGCGTGAAGCACGAGATCGACCTCGTGCCGGGCGCGACGTATTGCGTGACGCGGCAGTTGTCGCTTCCTTGGGATCAGGTCCAGGCTATTGGTGACTTCTTCGAAGGCCGACGTCAAGCTGGATACGTGCGGGAGAGCATCTCCCCGCACTCGAGTCCGACCTTCTGCGTGAAGAAGGCCACAGGGGTGGCGGATCGTCCACGCCTTCAACAAGCTGAACGACGCGACGATTCCAGCCCAGACCCCGATCCCGCGCAAGGACATCATCCTCGACTCGATGGCAGGCAGCGAGGTCTACAACGCCTTCGACCTGACCGATGGCTTCTACCAGATCCTCATGCGTGAGAGCGACGTGCCTCTCACAGCGGTGAGCATGCCAGGCGGCATGCTGTGGGAATGGCTAGTCATGCCGCAAGGGCTGAAGGACGCCCCTGCCACCTTCAACCGAGTGGTGTCGCAGGTACTCCGGCCGCTTCGAGACTTCGCTCCAAGCTACTTCGACGACATCTTCGTGCACAGCAAGGCAGAGCCAGGTCGCTCTGCCGTCGACGTTCATCTGGGCCAACTCCGACTCGTCTTCGAGACAATGCGTACAAACAAGTCGTACGCGAACCTGAGCAAGTATGTGTTCGTCGCACCCGAGATTCCGGTGCGCGGCTGCTACGTCAGCAAGGCTGGTGTCCGTGCTGACTCTGAAAAGATCTCGTCGATCTGTTCCTGGCCGATACCCAGAAACGTTAAGGAAGTCCGGCAATGGCTCCACCTTGCCAACTATCTGCACAAGTACACGACGAACTTCGCGGCGATAGTGCGACCCCCCTCTCAGCTACTCAAGAAGGACGCTGAATGGTCCTGGACTTCGGTGGAACAGACGGCGTTCGACGCCGTCAAGAAGAGCATGGCTTCAGCACCAGTGTTGGCGCTCCCGAACACGACAAGGCCTACCACGTCGTGTGCGATGCGAGCGACTTCGCCATCGGCTGCGCGCTCATGCAGTTCGACGACGAAGGTCGCGAACGCGTCGTGAGCTTCCAGTCACGACAGCTGAAGCCTGCGGAGCGGAATTACCCGGTCCATGACAAGGAGTTGCTAGCCATGCGCTATGCCTTGATCAAGGTCCGTGTCTACCTCCTGAGCGAACAGACGTTCGCTCTGTATACTGATCATGCCTCGCTGCGGACGGCCACGAAGAGCCCGCATCTGTCACAGCGCATGGCGCGGTGGTTATCGTTCTTTGCCGAGTACAACTTCGTCGTACATTACAAGCCTGGCAAGTCGAACATTCTCGCCGACACGCTCTCGCGCCGGCCTGACTACGACCCGCGTTCGGGGTCGTCATGCCCGTGATGTTCACGAGCCGCACGATGAAGCAGACCGAATTGAACTATGGCGTTGTGGCGAAGGAAGTGGTGGCGCTGTTACACATACTGGCGAAGGAAGTGCTGGCGCTGTTACACATACTGTTCTGAGCTACTCGACGTTGGTGGGCCGATCCATCAACGTTTTGGCGCGACACTCGACGCTAGCCTGGCTGTTCCGTGCTGCTGGATTGCAGGGGCGGCTGGAGCAATGGGCTACACTGCTGTCTACGTGGGCCTTGGAGATCACGAAGTGCACCAGGGTCGAGGACGATATCCTAGGATCGCTTGCTGCGTCGATCCCTCATCATTCAAGCGTTGGTTGTAATCGCACCCCGGAAGGAGCCACGGCGAGCCGTCGAGACCCCGATCCCGACCGTGAAATCCGAGGAAGAGCTCTTTGTGGTCAGCTTCGACGGATCCGCCCGAGTTAAACGCGGCGGAGGCGCATTCAGCGCGATCGTGGGAAGTTGCCAGAGTGGACAGTTGTCAAGGCAGCGTCTGAATGGAAGGCCGACATGACTGTCCATGAGGCAGAATACACTGGTATTGCGCTCTGTGTCAACCTCTGGATCGAGGACGCCTGATAATCTGTGGAAATTCCAGCTTGGTGATCCGCCAAATGAAGGGCGAGATCGACTGCAAGGCGCGTGCGCTGACGTTGCTGCGAGAGAAGGCTTCACATCGGTTGAAGGACTGGCCGGATCTCGATCTACTTCATTGTCAAGAGGACGTGGAACGCGAGTGCAGACAGTCTAACAAGCGCTGCTCTCCAGTGTGAAGATGATGCGGTGGTGACGGAGGACCAGGGATGAGAGGATCTGGTGACGTTGAACCGACTGCCTGAGATCCTGACCACAGCGACAAATGAAACTACGCTCAGGATCGCAGCCATGGCCACCCGATCTTGTCGGAGTGCGTCCAATACCAGCGTGCTGCAGGAAGAAGCAGTCCGTCAGTTGAGGATTGTTCTGATCCGGCATGGCCAAGACGAGGAGCACTGGATCGTGAACCTGAAGCCTGTGCAGAATTTCCCCGATCGGCCGACCTTGCACCTACTAGTGGATGACGCGGATCGCCTGGACTTCGATGAAGCGCTTCTCCCTGAAGACAGCTGGGATCGCGCGTTAGTGGAAGACGAGTATGAAGTCGAGAAGGTCAGCGACGTGAGGACAGGCCGTCGAACGCGGTACGGATAACGCTGCGCGAGTTCAAGGTGCATAGGCGTGGTTACGAGGAGCCTACATAGATAGATGAGGCGGATCTCAACTGCGGCGAATTGCTGCGTGCGTTTCTGCAAGATCGGGCGAAGCGGAGCCGTTTTCAGGTGATACAATCGCATGAGGAGGCATAAGTGGTGGAAGCCGCCACGACAAGTTGGTTGTCGCAAGCGGCACCGAGTTGAAGATCTGCAGGAAGGCTGCAGATGGGAAGGAGGAGGATCCACGGCCACAAGTAGGTTATGGTGTGGAGAAGTTGGACGAAGACTTTGCGGGAAGGCCGTAGAGGGAGAAGGAGGAGGTTGCCCACCTCGACGAGTTGGTCGACGAGGTGGATGAAGCGCGAGAGAGGATGCGAGGAAGGCCGCATACCTAGAGGAGGAAGGTGGAGTGCATTTACGCCTCGATTTTGGTGGAAGATCCAGCTGGACCGGATCTGCGGTAGGGATCCTGGATCGGATCCGCCGTGGAGATCCTGCTGGGCCGGATCCGGGGTAGGGATCCTGGATCGGGTCCACCATGGAGACGCTGGATCAGATCGGCTGCAGAGACTACGAACAGAACACAGAAACGGCCAAGGTGGCGGATTGGCCGACGGATCCGTCGATCGGGACCCAGACTGCTGGCGAGACGCTGCTCCAAGCCGATAGTGTAGTCCTGAAGCCGGGCGTACGCTTCCGAGGCGACTTCTTCCGCCAGGGCATGTCGCGCGCGAAGATCACCGAAGCCTGGTAACTCGATCCGAAGTTTCTCGTTCTCCTGCACCGCATCAGCCTCATGTTGGATCGCTTGGCGCAGCCGGCCTTGAGACGTCGTACCAATGCTGCGCGAAGTGCACGAAGGCGCGCACGGTCTCCCAGTTGGGGCGCCCTCGCGCGTGCAGTTCTTCGTTGTGGCGGCGAGCGGCGGTCAGGTCGCGCAGACCATCCAGATCCGGCGCCACGGGAGTCGCGGCAGGTGAAGGATCGGACGGCGCGTGATCGCAGTGGGTGCCAGGAGAAGGGGCACCGGGAGAGCGATCTTGCCCGGCGATCACCGCGGGGCGCGACGAAGCGTTGACGTTTGGAGCGCCATCGGAGCTTGACATGACTTGAGCTGTCAGCGGCGAGTTGGAGAATGTGGGACTGGGACGAGGGACAAGCGACCCGGTGTGTTGCCGTTGCTCGGCAGACACAACGTGCCGGGGGCGGTTGTGGTATTGCAGTTTCCGAAAATTTCCCGAAGTGAAGGATCCTGACTACGCGACACGCGGGATCCCATATGGGGCGGATACTAAGAGCCGTCCCGTAAGGAGTGAGGATCGGATCCGGAGGGATCTGTACTTAGTGGGAATCCGAGGGATCCGCACTTAGAGACGAGGGATCCGTACGTATCTAGGAGGATCGTCGGGGTTGTATGGGATCCATAGTGAGATCAAGGTGTAGGGAGAATGGGAGGCTCAGGAGAGCCCAAAGTAAAGGCCAGGGATAGGATAGGTTAAAGCATAAATCAGAACCGAATTTGCACAAGAAGACTCACTTGGCTATAGTAAAGGGGATTTCTATTGGCCCCATACATAGATCAAGTCAAACTTTGCGATCTTCCTGCACACGAGGTAGCCCCCTGGATAGCTTGGCCAGGCAGCGCGAGCCCTTCGGTCTCTCAACCCCCTCAAGATCCCGCTGTTGGAAGCGGCAAGCCCCGGAAAGGAACAAGGAACAACCCGCAAGGGAACAAGAACAAGGAACACAAGGACAACTCCGGATCCCGTATTTATATTACGGATCCACAAGGCCTGCTCAAGAGCTCAACGCCGACTCTACTAGGATCCCGTGCGCAGGAATACCCGCGCGGATCCACCCCCTCTCAAGTCCCCACAAGGACATCCAAGGCTCACCAGTGCGCATCTCGTGTCAACGAGAGAGCTTTACCAGCCCGCCGACGGGTACACAAGGTGAACCACTCAGCAAACTACACGGCCATCGGAGTACCCCCTCCGTTAGTCGGTGTCTGGACGCAGTGTGTGTGAGTTGGGATCCCTAGAATTCTAGCGGATCTGCTCCACCACAGACGCACGTCTTGCCCAATGGACGCCTACCACAAATGGCCAATGCGCCTGCATAAGCTGATAAGAAAACTTATATCTGCTGAGACGCAGATGCGGTCCTACAGAACGAAGGGTCGCTGTACCCCCTATTGGGCAACTACATAAATATTATCTTAGTTTCATTATGAGCCACCCTTTTATGACAACTGAACGGCATAAACGCCGACCTCTCACATATATCGACCTCTGCACCATTTATATTTAGAGACAAATTTAGGGAAACCGTTTAAGGCGACTTTAAGCCATTTGTGGTAGGCGTCCAATGGTGTTCTCTCTCTTTATAAACCCGTTTCCCCCAAAATACAGCCATTTCGAGGGCTTTTTCAAGACACTGTAGCTCGATGACGGCTTCGAATTACGCATTTTAACACCGGAATCATATGTAAAACCGGCGTATCAACCACATATCTAACTATCGTATCAGGTTTTCTCAAAACTGACGACACTGTTTCACCATATGTAGAAGTATCATCATTTTCGGCCAGTACAATAGCCCCTCGGATCACCAAAACCGTGTCTGGGCGAATAATATTCAATATATTCCTCGGCGTGGAGCTCTTCCGGACGCAACTCAATAGTAGAGAGGCCTCCCATACTTGGAGTTGCTTGCTTGCTTGTTTGGTTGTGTTCAAAATCACTGAATAACTACACTATGGAAGGCTACGGACAGCCTGACCATAAGGGAAACGGTCAGTTTGAGGCCGTTTGGTCAATTCAAGGCCTAGGGTGTTTAAGCCAATGACTAGGCTGCATTCCGCTTCCCTGTGTATCATTGTTAAAATAATGCTAAGTGCGAAACCTACACAAATCTATATAACTGTATTTGGCGGGAAAACTAGTGGCGGTGGCGGGAGCGGAGCGCAACAAACGGGGTGGTGGTAGCGCAGCGTTGTGCGAACAGCTTTACAGAGCTTCCATTTCCAAACGTGCGCCATGGTCAGTGTCTACACCACGAAGAAGAAGCAAGCCACCATCGCCCTCGTTCAGGCGGGCTCTTCCATCGTCGCAGTCGCCGAAGCTTCCGGTATTCACGAGCGAACCATCCGGAAGTGGCTGGCTGTTGCAAAGGAGGGGAGGCCCCTGACCGCTGCTCGGCCGGGACCAAAACCATTCCTCCCCGAAGACGCTGAGCAGCATCTCTACGACGGGGTTGTCGGACTGCAACTCGTCGGCCGTCCTGTTGGCCGTTCTGATATCATTCGGAAAGCACAGGAGGTTGCGTTGCTATGCAGTGGTAAAATTATTGGGGAGGGGTGGTACAAGCGCTTTAAGGAGCGTTTCCCAACACTGACGGGACGATCAGCACAGTCGCTAGCCTTGAAGCGCAACTGCATCGTTTCTGATAATCTAACTACTCTTTTCAACACTCTAGCCAAGCTGGTCATCGAGCTGAAACTTGACCACACATGGCTATTCAATATGGACGAAACTGCCTTCCAGAAGCAGCTCGCGAGCAAGAAGGTGGTTGCTGTCCGCGGATCAAGCAACGTGTGGACAACCGAGCCAACGGCGAACTTCCATCTCACGGTTGTTGCGTGCGGAAACGCAGCTGGTTTCGTGGTGCCTCCTGCCTTCATCCTGCCTGGCAAGACTGTCTCGTCTCAGTTGTTGGCGAATTGTGGAATTCCTGGTGCCGCTGTGACGACGTCGCCGTCGGGCTTCATGAACATGGAGCTTTTCGAGGAATGGCTACACCTCTTTTCAAGGTCAGTATCAGCTTCGATCCCCCGGCCGCTGGTGTTAATTCTGGACGGCTGCGGGTTGCACTACTCGGCTGAAGTGGTCGATGTTGCTGATGGGTTGGACATCTTGCTTGTCTTCCTGCCACCCAACGGTACCCATCTGTTTACAACCTCTCGACGTTGCAGTGTTCGCCACACTCAAGAGCATGATCCACAACATGATCAACGAGCTTGTGGAGGAGGATGACAACGGCTACTTCAACATCAGCATGGACGATGCCATCAAGGTGGCAAGCTTGTCGTGGGGAGGCGCGAAGGTCGGTCGCAATCTCGAGCGAGGTTTCAAGGCTTGTGGACTGTTCCCGCTGTCGCTGGTCAAGATGAGGGCGCGCCTTGACAATTTCACGCGAAATGGGGCCCCACGACACGTACAACTCGCTGCATGGCAGCAACTGAAAGCCGTCGTCGAGGACGAGATACTGAAGCTGCCAGCACCGCCGCGCAAGAACTTGGCCAAGAGACGCAAGCGCATCTCTGTGGGCGGTCGCTTGCTGACGCACGATGTCCTGCAAGAAATGGAGGCTGCCAACGGGAGTGTGGGCACTAACAAGCGCGGAAGGAAGAAGCAAACGCAAGGCTCGGGTATCAAAGGAACCGATATCATTGAATCTGTAGTGGTGTAGCAAGGAGAGCAAAGGTGTCAGTGATAGGTAACCCATAGGAGCACAATTGAACAAAAGTTTACCTTTGATCCAGCACGAGATGTCATATTCAGCACTGTCGAATCGGACAGCATGGCACTCGCCCTGCCGGGCGATATCACATCACAGGAGACTGCTTGGGCGCTGACATGGGTAGGAGCCGCAAGCCATAATACCTGGGCAGCTATGCGAGGCACTTGGGGGGTCGGAGAAGGTGTTGAGGCTCTGTGGGAGCTGGCGCCAGGCACGCCATCCAGCTCGCTTGTGGTCGCGCGCGTGTGCCTGAATGGCCAGCGATTCCGAAAGTGGCTGCACTCTTTAAAATTATAACCCATCCTATATGCTTAATATGCTCAATGGCAATAAACCTAGCCCTTCCAAGACGTTGACGGTTTAGCTGAAGACCATACTGAATGCAAGTCACATTCCGGCCTTCAATTGGTATAGAGAGATGTTTTTAGAAGTTGGTTTTGAACCACGATATTACTGTTGCAGCGCCCAGTTCTACCTTGAAAGATTGCCGAAATGACAGGCAACACACACCTGCCATAATTTGTATGTTTCGTCGCCAAACGTTGCCTGGAGCGCCGTTGCAAAGTGCGGCAAGGAGACCGGCCCCTAACTGACCGTTCCCCTTACAGTTCATAGTTCTGCACCTGTACAAGTGAAATTCCCATATGGAAACGTATCCTGGTGTGCTCGCAACCACACTTGATCTCACTGGGCATTCTGCGAATACAGTAATCTGCGTGAGTCGGCAACGGGGGTACAAATAATAGCCTGCCAAATCCTATATTGAGGTAGGACACGATGTGGTGGCATCGGGATGGGCTGGTTGCCCAGCACTTACTGAGGCAACAAAAATCCAGGACCAGTGTTTGATCAATCAACGCAGTATTTGAGCTTCGCGCCATTTTGGCGATCTTCGGTCACCGCTTCAAAGCAGTTTGCCAGCACATTCGTATTTGCACGCTACCCCACAACTATCACACCAGCCGCCAGCCTCCATGCCCATGCACATGCACCAGCGCGTTCGCCTTACCTGGGCCGAGAAAGTCGGCGTCATCGCCAAGGTCAAGATGTCGCCAGGCATGTCCTACAGCGAGATCGCGCGCTGGGCTGTGGCGGAGTTCAGCCTTCCGGCGGCCCCCAACAAGTCCACAATCGGCCGTATACTCAAGGCGCACGAGGAGCTGCTGCGGCTGCCCGTCGAGAAAGTAACACGCAAGAACGCCCCGCCCAGCCGCCATCTTTTGGTAGACCAGAACGTCATGGACTTTGTCATGATGGCCGAGGCTGATGGAATCAGCCTTACTTGGGGCAATGATCATTCAGTATGCAGAGAGTGTAGCCATCAAGCTGGGGCTTCCTCGTTCAAGTTGGCCTCGCTTCGGTCCTTCTTGGCTGCGCTGCCTACAAGATCGCTACGGTCTCAAGTGGCGCCGTTCGTTTGGAGAGTCGGACTCCGTTGACATCAGCACTGCCCAGGACGAAATCACGCGGCTCAAGCGTATTATCTCTGCAGCGGGGCTCCTGTAGCTTTAGCGTCAGAGGAAGACACAGACTCAGAGAGTCTCTAGTATATTGATAGCTTGCAAGCTCTATACGAGAGTTTGCACGAGTACCTTAATATAGCTAATTAAGGACTCCAAGAGACAGAAATACCTTAAACAAGGCTAGTGAACTCTTAGGCTTCAAATGTGAACTGAATGTGTTGTTGTTTATCGCGGCAGAGCCGCTCGTTGTTTGTATGTATAGGACTCACTATCTATCATAGTAGAGCCTAGTCAAATGCATATCCAGTGGCTGTGAGCCACCCACTCCTATCTGGGGTGACCCACGTAACATATGTGTGGAAGCCACTTATGTGTGGCACCTAGCTTGTGTGCATCACACTATTCAATGTAACTCCGTTACAATCTCTTCGTACCTAACGAGAGATGTATACAATATGGACGAGAGCACTTTTTTTCTTCAACGCAGTGCCTCGTGGCTCGATATGCAAATACTCAGCGCCGGCGCTCAAACAGAGCAAGTCGCGTGTAACTATTGCTGTCTGTTGCAACGCTGATGGGTCACACAAGCTCCCCATACTGTACTTGGGTACAGCCGCACGGCCGCGCTGGTACTCAGAAAGCCATCCACACTGCAATACTTCAACACTGAGAAGGGGTGGATGACTAGCTGGATGTACCAGCAGTGGCTTACAGCGCTGGACGAGCTAATGCGTGCAGAAGATCACAATATTCTCTTGCTGGTCGACAATGCATCGTCGCACTTCGAGCACGGCCTCAACCTCACCAACGTTCGCGTTGAAAAGCTCCCCCCTAACACCACGGCGAAGGTACAGCCATTGGACCAGGGCATCATTCATTGCATTAAACGGTGCGTTCTTACCAAGATGCTTCATGCATTAGACTACACAGGAGAGAGAAGGTGTAGATAATCCGTATAGTGTTGAACTACTTACGGCGATGCAGTGGTGCGAGAGTGCGTGGGGTAAAGTCACCCCCTCCACCATTCAGCAGTGCTGGCATCACTCCGGTCTGATCAATAAGATCAGCTGCTCACATAAATCAATACAAATGATGCCGAGCGTGGCTTTTCCCCGTCTTTGCTCGTATCGTGAGCACCTTATACACTTTGCCAGGCTATATATTGCGAGTTCTACTCGAACTTTCCAAGCACGATTGATCCAACCAATCAAGCGAGATCGCCCAGCGAATCGACCGAAAACTGGGAAGCACTTGGCCTCACTATTGACCCTATTAAGTACGAACGCGGATTTCGAAGCGTCGTTTTCGGACCATATGTTTTGCTTTTGGTCGATTGCCTTTTGACTTGGGTTTGTATGTGGTGGCTTAGAACACGCCCATGATCCGCAAATTTGGACGGAATTGGCAATATATCAGGCGTTGCCTACTCACGCAGACTATTGTACGTTTGGGGGTTCTGTCAATTCTCTGGATTTTAATCCAGAGTCCATCCCACGATTGTAACGAGGGTCAGAATACGTTACTAATGTATACCCTGCTGAATTCCATACCCGCAACATTATTGATTTTATCTGTACTCGCGCAACATTTCAGATTTTATCGACCTCAAACAACATGCACCTCTGGGTGGAACTGCACGAGGCGGTCAACGCCATTGATCAACGGAATGCTACATATGCCAACGCTCACGTAATGCAGAATACGGAGATTGCCATTGTAAAATTGGCCGTTAAACATACCGTGCAGATGCTGCGGCTGTGAAGCAGGCGCAGCAGATGCACCGCAAGTCCTTACAGTATATTTGTTGCTCTTGCTTTAACTCTGGACTTAACCAGTTGTTCTTGTGCTCTTCTACCCTTGTGCTTTGCTGCAGTATTATATTCTTAACAGACTTATCTAAGCCTCCGTGCTGCCTTTGCTTTGCTGCTTGACTATTTAGGCTAGCTTCACGCAAACAGATCGAAGATTCACAACACCCACAGCTTTAGGATCACACCTTTAAGTGATTAACGTAAAATCCAGAGCTGTTCCGTGCGAAGTCGCGGCTTTGTATCCACTCCCGTTTACACAACTTGTGTGCCGTACTATTATTATGTAACCACATTACATGGGCTATGCGGATTGATCTCTGATTGGGTAAAATTCGTCCTATGAACGACCGGATGGGCATTGGCGTGAATCGAGCCAAAGCGCCCGCCCGCCTACCATGGACCCGCGCCGCGCCTACATGTACGCCGCCCCAGTCTGCCCTCACGCCGTCATCCCCATCTAACCCCCTTGTCCCTTCCCCCTACACCCTACAGGGAGCTGGTGGCGCTGGACAAGCAGCTGCGGGACCAGCTGCGCGCCGACCCGCGCAACGCCCAGGCCGCCAACTTGCTGCGCCGCCGCCTCTCGGACGCCGCCAGGCGCCTGGCCGACGCACAGCCGAGCTTCGCGGCCCGCAAGGAGGTGGAGCAGGCCCTGTGGAAGCCCTGCTTCTACCGCCGCATCGAGGATTTCCGCCGCCGCATCCGCAAGTACGCGGCGGCGGCGCAGACGGATCGCAACGTGCGCGAGCACTTCGCGCGCGTGTCCGGCGAGTTCCAGCAGTTTCTGACCGAGGCTGCGGGATTCTACGCTCACCTGAGAGATGCGTACGCGTCGTGGCTGCAGCGCAGCGGACAGGACGGAGACAAGGACGCCGTCGCGAGCTGCCGCCAAAGCTTGCACCGCTGCTACGTGTTTCTGGGGGACCTGGCGCGCTACCGAGAGCTGCACAGCCAGAAGGCCAGGAAGAACTTCTCCGCGGCCGAGGCGCTGTACCACCGTGCACTGGCGGTGCTGCCCGAGAACGGCAACCCACACAACCAGCTGGCTGTCCTCGCCACCTACGTGGAGGCGGAGACTGTGGCCGTCTACCGCTACTGCCGCAGTCTGCTGACGGCGCAGCCCTTCTTCACCGCGGAGGAGAACCTCGCGCTGCTCTTCGAACGAAGCCGTCAGCGTCCACTTGCTGCGCCTATCACGCTGACGTCCTCGTCTCCGTCG
This sequence comes from Phytophthora crassamura, assembly GCA_033557995.1. Classification (NCBI taxonomy): domain Eukaryota; phylum Oomycota; class Peronosporomycetes; order Peronosporales; family Peronosporaceae; genus Phytophthora; species Phytophthora crassamura. The sequence continues at coordinate 2,554,630 of JAUCED010000003.1, read as the reverse complement.
TCGAAGGAAAAGTCGGCGTTCTTGAAGAGCTACCTGCACCGACTCACGCGGATGCATGGCATCTTGTTCGCTCTGTCGTCGACGCGCGGAGCCTCGTCGGATAGAGGCGGCAGCACTGTGACGGCGACGCCGGTGTATCCGCGGGACATGGAGGCGGTGCTGTTTAAGGATATGCGGACGCTGTTGCACGCAGGCGTTGTGGGCGACGCGCTGCTGCTGAAGCTGGTGGTGACGAATATTTTCTGCATCATTCGCGCCGCCGACTCTGGCTCGCGATCAGCCCCACTCGAGGACGCGCTTCGTCTCTCGATTCGCATGAGTACCAGCGTTATGGAGTTTCTCTTGGATCATTTGGACGCCAAATCGAAGGCGAGCGCGAACGGCAAGACGACAAAGGACCTGGCGTTCGTGGCCTTTCGACTTGCAGGCCCTGTGACTGTCTTCCTCGACTACCTCGAGCTGCACCCGGAAATGCTGGAGCAGCTAGAGCAGCTTTTGGTGCTGCGCCAGAAGAAACTGTACAGTGATGTCGCAACGAACAGCCAAGGAGCCGGCGCGGACCAGTTTGCTTCGGCTTTCCTTGAGACGCTGGCCAAGCTGGTGAACCACTCCCGCATTCGTGAACTGTATGCGCCGCTGGTGGCGAGCGCTGGGCAGCTATCTGTTACTCAGACGCCACCTTCTGTCCGCGAGCAGCAGCATTTGCTGAAGGAGAGCCTCGAGCTTCGAGGGTTTACGCCACTCGAGCAGGACGGCGCTGCTTCTACGTGGCCAGACGAGTGGGCGCTGCAGACATCCGCGACAGGAGCCAACGGCGCATCACCCGTGACGTTTTTGGCAGACGTTGAGGCGACACAAGTTCGTGCGTGGAAGTTGTATCACTTCGCACGGTATTTGTGCGACGGCTACGAGGGAAACCCGCTACTCTTCTGTGGAGCATCGGGGCAGTTCTCGACGTCGCCTGTGGCTGGAAAAGGAGGACAGGATAACGGCTCATCGGAAGCGTTCGCGTCGCTGAATCTTGGATTCCTGTCGACCGAAAGCTCCAAGCTGCAGCAGCAAAGTCAGCCCCAGGAAGGCTTTGCTAGTGGCTACAGTGCCGGTACTGGCGTGGATGAGGATGACGACTTTGATGACGAGGTGATTGTATTCCAGCCGTCGCCAGCCCTGAGAGGAATGTCAGGAAACCTGCCGACGAAACAGCCCGGTGGCTACGTGGCCAGTGCTCTTTCTCCTTTGGATACCATGGCAAGTGCTGGCACCTTCAGCCTTCGCGCGCCAAGTCCGATTTCGCCGCCAGAGGACCACGGACGCGCAAGTGCCAGCAGCCAGAACAATGCGTTTGGCGCTGGAAACGGATCGTTTGGGTCGTCGCTCGGCTACCCTAGCTTCAACACGTTTCACGATGCGAGCAGCTTTTCAAGCCAATCTCTGCTGTCTGGATGGGGAAACAGCACCAGCTCCAGCAACACGAACAGCGCAATGCTGGGGGGCAATCTGGGCTTGGGCCTGGCCATGCGATACGGCGGCAGCAATGGACTGGACGCTGCGTTCATGACACCCCCCACAGCCTCGGCAGAAGGTGGTGACATGCAGGCTCGTGGCTTCGGGAATCGCATGGGCGACGCTCAGCCCTTCGCCGCCATGACCGATTTGGCAGCCGTGGAGCGTGAGTCGGCTCTGTACCAGCAGCGGAGCTCAAGCTTGAGCGCTTTCCTGGGCTACGCACCAGCATCCCAGACCGAGACGCTGGATCCGTCGCCCCCGCGTATGCCCTCGCGCCCACCGCCAGGTTTTGCGGCCGCGAGAGGGCAGCAGCAGCCTTCGTCGTTCCTCAACCCGTAGAGTCGGATCCCTGTCGATTTCTGCTCGAAACAAGGCTGTACGTCTATTCGACGCAGTGCCACAGCAAGAGGAGGAGGTGGCGTTTGGCCGTTGACGGGTGACGACTGTGATGGTGGCAGAAGCAACGCAGAGGAAGGAGCTGCCCTGAGCGACGAGACGAAGACTGGACTAGCAGCGCCTTCTTGCGCCAGACAACGGGTGAACACGCAGCCATCCGGCTGACATGACAATCCAGCAAACTTCAAGACCCCCCCACCATTCCCGACTAGCAGCACTACGAAAACAAGAGAGACGAGCACGATTTAGACTCCAGCAGATGAACCGACCTGCCGTGAAGCACCGCTTCACCCGCAGAGATTTGCTCGCAGCTCTGAAGCAGACTAGGTATTACCGTACAAACTGCTCCAAACAGATAATAGCAGACCCCGTGCCTCATCGAGCAAGAAAGAAACAACATTCATGAAGATAGACTGCAAAAAGCAGCTACGACCACCGGAATTTCGTTTAAGTACGAGCGATTCTTGCCCCTCGTTTGACATATACATATGCACTGTTGTTCTTGATTGAGTCTTGCTTGACTCAAGCGACGATCGCCACGTGCTCGTCCTCATCAATAATTGCGCGCCCGCTTCCTACTTCTGCCTTTCCTCTTAGCTTCTTGACGTTTCTTGCGTTTCCTTGCGTTTTCTTGTTCGCGGTGTGCCTGGCACTATCGGAGCCGTCTGCCTACTACCAAACACGCTCTCGGAAACGTGCATCCTCGGCACATGCAGCGGGGTATGGGATCTTGGGGGAGCACACGGTTGCCGTCCACGGGGGCTGATTGGTATGTTCTGGTCGATAACTAATGGTGATCTGGAACTCGCACATGCGTTTTCCAGGGACACGGGGATATCCTGCACGTCACAGCCGGCAGCACCCTGCGGTACTTCCTCATTCTCGCCGGCCGTAGACAGGCCTTTCGCCGGCAACGTGTGGTGCTTCTGCTGATGCAGCAACTGGCTAGGCGTCCACTTCCTCAGAGTCACTGCTCGCTTCTGCGGCATGAAGCGGCCGACTCTGTAGTAGAACCGATTTTCGTTTGCCTTCGTCTTTGTTTTTCTCTTGAACTTGTTTATCTGCCAGTTTTTGCTGAAACTCTCGGCAGTTTTCCACCTTCGTTGCCAAGTTTTTAAATACTTGGTACCTGTGTGCACACAACAAGAAAAAGGTAGTAAAAAACAATAAAAACAACACATCATGGTAGCTTACAAAGTTTTGGGGCACGAATGTCCATAATCTCCTCGATGTTGCTGTTCAGGCCCCGCCTGGACGGGTTGGCCGACCCGAACAGCAACACCTTTTCGCCGATGAGAGCCCATTTACTGTGAAGCACTCCAAGCTCTTCGGGCGACAACTTGATCTTGACTCGCTTGTTGGCTTTCAGCCTCATGATAGCCTTCGTCGCGCACTCCAGCATTTGTGGTACACTGCTTAAAAGTATACTTACTTTAACTCCACGCTTGGCGGCGTTATCAAGCGCCTTCACGACCCTCGCGTCACTCAGCTCGTACCAAACTGCATAGATAGTGTCTTTCGCTAGATCAAACCGGGAGCAGAAGGCATCCTCTATGCCAGGGCCATCATCGGGGCGGCCATCCGATATCAGGACTTCGCGCAGCTCCGCCAGGTGCTCAGAATTTAATAACATGCCCATTTCCATCGCCGTCCTCGAAATCTCCATCACATGGTCCATCACGAGGCTGGGGTACGCAGGAATACCAAACCCCACCTGCCCAAGTGCCAACTGGAGCAGCCGGCAGGCTAACAGTTGCAAAGCTGACATCTTCAAGAGAGCCTGCAGCACCTCTAGTGGCTCAGGCCCGTAACCGAGCCCAGCACCGGACGTAGCCGCCTGCATCGCCGTTTGTATAGGCTCACTGGCTGGCTCGGGGTCAGTGTCAGCTGTTGGCTTAGGCTCACCGCTGGGCTCCAGGTCGTCGCAGACGCCGGGCCATCGGGCTCGTCGGGCTCCAAGTCGTTGCTGGGCTCGGGGTCGTCGCTGGGCTCCAAGTCGAAAGCGTGTTCAGGAGACGATGGAGACTGACTCGCGAGCCTCGCTTCGTACTCTCGCACTCTTGAGGAACAGCGCGGAGGGGGACCTTGGTTCTCCTGGCCACCGCCTTGAGGCTGACTTTCTCTGGGTGGGTGCTGAACCGCACCTGAAGGCAGCACTCCATTACAGCATCTTCGCGCGCTTGGGTCACCTCGGATGCCAGCAAGCGTGTCATTTTTGTGGTGTTCTTCGTGCAAAATGGATACAGTCCCCAAACCAAATGCCCAAAAAGCATTCCGAACGGCTTTTTGGGTGTCCCATAATTCGTTCCTCTAGAAAATGGGCGCTTTTCAGTTAGTTCCGAATCCAAGAAGTAGCTCGTCGTGATGGGAGCCGCCGCCAGCAAGACGCCGGCCGCCGTCGTGGCCTCCGCCTCCGCCCACGCGCGTGTGATCCGCACCAACGTGTCGCTAGAACAGTTGGTTGCGCTTTCCCGCGGTGCGTCTGCCGGCTCCACGCAGCAGGTGCAGGCCATGGCGGTGGAGACGTCTTCGACGCCCGTGGACTCGCATGGCTCGCGCGTGGAGCTCATGGAGATGCAGCAGAACCTGGTGCAGGATATGCAGCGTATGGAGGATCTGGACCGTGTCAAGTTCCTGGAGCAGAGCAAGCGCGCCTTCGCGGCCACGGCCAGCAGCCACCGGCCGCGGTCCTCGCAGCCCATGCGGCTGCCCACCGACAAGACGAGCGCCGCGTCCTCCACGGGCATCGGAGGCGCAGACGAGGAAGAGGTTCGCGGCCGCCTGACCTCGCGGGACCTGCGCACTCTGCTGCGGCTGCACTACGAGAAGCCGCAGAGCTGGACACCCGAGGTGCTGGCCGACAAGTACGGGCTGGACGGCGACACAATTCGCAGCATCCTCAGCAGCGTCGGTCCGCCCAACGTGCTGCCGCCCAGAGGCACATCTGAGCACCCGCTGGGCGTGTGGTTCAACACTCCTGGCCAGCTCGCGGCGCTGAGCGAGTCCAAGCAGCAGCAGCTTCGAACGTAAACCTGTCGAATACCGTATGCCTAGACCTCCAAATACAGGATAAGTTCCTACACGCATAAATGCTGCAAGTGACAGCTTTGAAACCATAATCACAACCGACGCCGAAATGGCTGGAAGCGCTGCCCCGATGGTCTCGGCGCTGCCTGTGGTGACGTCTCCGAGCGAGGAGGAGGTCGCCAGCATGAACCACTTCATCGAGAACGCGCTGGACCTGCTCATCAAGGTACGGCGCCTGCTTCTCGCACTCTCACAGCCTCGCTGCGCAGCTCGTAACCATCCCTCCTTATCCGCAGGGCAATGGCAAGAGCTACCAATACCTGATCCAGCAGCTTACGCTCGTGCCGCCGCCCATCACGACCCGTCGCAAGATCTTCCGCGCTCTTCCGCGCTGCATCTCCACCTTGGCGCGGGAGCCCAGGGCCTACCGCGCGCTGCTGGACGTGCTGTTCAAGTTTGACCTGCTGGCTAGTGGTGACGCGCTCGAGGTGGAGGACTACATCAACTTCATTGTGCACCTCGTCTCCTCCAACACGGTATACGTGGTGCCCACGCTGCACATGCTGGTGCGCAACATGCGCCGTCCGCAGGGCAAGGAGCTGCCTCCCCGTCTCAGGGCGCTGGCCGAGGCGGAGCAGAAGAAGGAGGACAAGCTGCTGCAGGAGAAAAAGCAAAAGGCCGCGGGCGGGATTGCTATTGGAGGGTCCTTCGGAGCGACCGAGGCAGTGGTGACGCCTACGTCTATCGCGGAGACCGTGGTGGAACCCACGGGACCGAGTCTAGACGAATGTATCCAGACGCGCTTCGAGGCGGCGCACCACACGCTGCAACGCGTGCTGACGCTGGTGCCCACGGCCGCCAACGTCCTATTTCCGATCTTGTGTGAGCACTTCCCGCACAAGCGAATGGATGCACGCACGCAGGTGGCGTACCTGCGCAATGTGCTTCGCGTGACAGGGTACGTGAGCGGACTGCGCGAACGCGTACTGGGTCTGGTGATTGACCAACTGGTGTCGATCGACGTGGAAATCAAGCTGGACGAGAGCGAGGAGGACGTCTTCACGATGGACGATTTCCTGGACGACGACTTGCTGCCGCACGATGACGCGTCGCGGCAAGTGGACGAGATGGCTGACAAGCTCGACCAGATGATGCTCGTCATGTTTGAACACATTGAGCAGTTCGCTGCTTCCACGTCGGCGTCCTCCGAGACGGAAGCTGGGGACGCCGAGAAGGATGTGGATGTGCGTCAGGCGGCCTTGATCTTCAAGTACCTCCTCAAGGTGTTCGAGCACTCCATCCTCAACACACACCGATCCAAGTACCCGCAGTTCCTGCTGTTCTACGTGTGTCGCTTGGACCCGCAGTTCCAGGACGTGTTTATCTCGCAGCTGCTGGCCTCGTCGCTGGACCCGCAGACTCCGCCGACCACTCGTCAAAGCTGTGGCGCCTACCTGGCCAGCTTCCTGGCTCGAGCCAAGTACATTCCCGTGGCCTATCTGCAGAAGGCTCTGTATCACCAGATGAAATGGCTGCACGATCAGATAGATATCTATGAAGTGGCACACGAAGAGCACGAGGACAGAGATGGCGAGACGACAGCCGAAAGAGAGGAGCGCCTGCTGGAAGCGAGCGAGAAGATGAAGGCCATCGGGGAGCGCGGGTTCCAGGAGAGCATCTACATTTCCACGCTGCAGACAGTGTGCTACATGATGTGTTTCCGTGGGCTGGAGATCTCCGCTAGTGGCGATGGCCAAGGCTACGAGTTCTTGCGCACTCTTGGCTGGGATCGACTGCTTGTCACAGAGAGCGGGTACTGTCCACTGGCGTATTGCCAGCAAACGGTGGCCACGGAGTTTCTGAACCTGGTGGAGGCGCTCGACTTGGTCTCGGAGGCCTGTCTCGAGCGTGTGGACCTGGCTATCGGCACCGTCTCGGCCTCCGGCAGCAAGTCTGCCAAGTCGATGGAGCATTCCAAGAAGCCCACGGCCGGCTCAGCTTCTGCTTCCACGCTGATCGGCCAGCGGCAACCTCTCGAGACCTTCTTCCCGTTCGATCCGTACCTCCTGCGCCGTTCGTTCCGCTACATCGGCCCGCTGTACTTGTACTGGAAGCATGCAGATCCCACGTCGAGCGAAAACTTCGAGCTGCTCGAGGCCGTCAAGGCGACGATCCATCAGATACAGGAGAACGCCGAGGACGAGGACGACGACAGTGAAGAGGAGGAGGAGCTGGCAGACGAAGACGTGAGCATGGCTGGCAGCGCACCCAACGCGAATGGGCTCTCGGACGCCTCCTATCGAGCTGAGAGCTTCATGGGCAGTCTCAGCCGCTCCTGCAACATGTCGGTGGGCTCGTCCTACGATGGCGAAGGCTTCGACGAAGAAAACCGGGCGCCAGTCAAGCGCACGCTGCCGTCGCGCACCATGTTCGACCCGTCTCCAGCTCTCTCGGCCAGCTCTCCCCCGTCCAGACTTCCTCCGCTAGGCGCTGCCGACGCTTTCACGCTTGGTGGCTTTGATGACGACGACGACGACGACGGGTTTTAGCAGAACGATAGCCGTGGAGGAAGGGTTCGAATGCAAGAAGCTATTTAGCCACACGAGGGCGGCGAGTATTCATAAAGTAAGGGCAGACCAAGTAGTGCAGTGACTAGGAGGCCCAAGCACAACAGCCTTCAGCCACTGACGACTGAGGTGTTGACTGGCAGCATTTCAGCACTCTTACCGTCGGTTAAGCTGTGCGCGCAGCTGCTCGTTCTCGTCTTCCAGACGCACCAGCTTGGGGACGACCTCCGAGTCCACTTCGTCGATCTGGTTCTTGAGGTGGTGGTTCTCCTCACGCAGACGCGAGACCTCTTCGCGCAGGTACGTGTTAATGTCCAGCTGCTGCTCCAGCGACGTCTTGGCCTCCAGTAGCGCGTCTTCAACCTCGAGTTGCTTCACGTGGGCCAAGTCGGCCTGCTCCTGCACCATTCGATTGCAGTCCGCCATGATCCGTTCCACCTCGTCCTCCTTCTGCGCGATCTCGGCCTTCTTGGCCTCCAGCGACGACTCGTAGCTCGAGATCTGGTTCTGGCTGGCTTTCACCTGCTCCTGGTGCGTCCGCAGCGCCTCCTCGTTCTTTTCCAGCTGCGTGCGCAGCGTCTGCATCTCCAGCTCGTACTGCTCCTGACCCTGCTGCTCACTCTGCGCAGCCCGCAGCGTCTCCTGTTCGTTCAGCAACTCGGTGATCATGTGCTCGTCGGCCGCGCGCTGACTCTTGACCGTCTGCAGCGCCGCCGCCTGCGCGTTGAGCTCCTGCTGCAGCTTGGAGAGCCTCGTGTCGATGACGCGGCGGCTGGCCAGCATGTCCTCGTGCTGCTGCACCTTGTTGTCGCTCTCGCGCGCCGCCTTGCGCTCGTCCAGCATGCCCGTGAGCTTGCAGATCTGGCCTTGCAGAACGCTCTTCTGCGCACGCTCCAGCTTGAGCGCGTGCTCGAACACCGTGCCCGAGCGCTTGGCGTCCTCCTCCTCCGTGAACGTGCGTGCGTACGGCGTCAACGGCGACCACTCGCCGCATTGACGCGCGTTCTCGTCCACCACGCGCACGCGGAACACGTACGTCTGTATGCCGCATTTTCACACGTCAGAAAATAAAAAAATAAAATAATTTAAAAAAAATAGGATGGGTTGAGTTCTCTCACCGTGTTGGGTTTGAGACCCTTGACGGGGAACATCTTGCCCGTGAAGAGCACCGAGTCGTTCCACGAGTAGTAGACGTAGCCGTGCTCGCTGTGGCTCTGCAGGAGGCAAATAACTGGTTAAGTCAGGGAATAATAATAAAAGATATGTCTTCTTGTGAAGGTTGACCGACCGCTTGCAGCTTGAAGTGCACGACGCTGTCCTGCGGCGGCTGCTGCACGCGCAGCGTGATGGACTGGTCCGTCTTGGACACGACCTCGGGCGGGTTCAGCGTGGGCAGCTCGGGCATGACGGTGAACTGCATGGCTTCAATTATTAGCAAATTGCAGACTGACGCAAGCTGAAGAAGGAATATAAGAATATTGAATTTCAGCCAATGGGTGCGCAGGAATTTATCACACTTGTCTTCATGTTGTGCTCGTTAAACGGGGGCATCTTATCATCTTCTCTTCGCCGCCCTGGAGCCTCGCTGTTGCTGCCTGCATGTCCGGGCTTGACGACTACCAGCGCATGACGCGACTCTGAGACGGCAAGTCCCAGACGAAGGGGCGGCCGGGCACGGGCGGCAGGTTCTTTTCCTCAGCGTCCTCAATGATCTTCTTCTCGGCGTCCCCCTCCCACTCAAAGCGCACGTTGTGCGTGGAGGCGTGCTGCAGAATGAGCTTGTCGCGAGCCTCGTGGGTCGTCGACATGGCCGAGCGCGTGCCCGTCGGGTCATAGCGCAGCACGGCCGGGTTCTTGTTGCCGGGCGAGCCGCGCTTGGCATCGGCCGGGATCTCGGCGCGCTTGGTCACCGGCAGGGACGGGTGCATTCCCACCTCGGTGGGGTACGGGAAGCGCCGGATGTCGCGCGTGTAGTAGTTGATGTTGTAGATGCTGTCCTTGGAGTCGCTAGACGGCACAGACACGCCCTCAGCCTGCTTGTCGGGCGACGGGTAGCGGTAGCCCTGGGACACGGCCGGCGACTGGTTCACCTGCTTGAGCCCCGTGGCCTCCGTGAACACCAGCAGCTTACGGAGCTGCAGAATAATATAGGGGGAACGTTAGCCTCCTTCTATCGCCGATTTAGTGTCCGTAGAGCCATCCGCACCTTGTTGCGGAGCTCAGTCGGCAGCAGCTTCTGGTACTCGAACTTGACGAAGGGCTTCCACGCCTCCTTGCCGCTCATGGTCCTTAGCTTGACTTGGTGGTGGCTCGACTTCGTGCTAGCGGTCTGCACCCTCGGAAATGGCTCGAAAGTCGCCGCCAGCCGCACGATGACTTTCAGCCAATCATAACTCCCATATCTTTTCATCCAATGAGCATAGATCTGTGTTGCTTCACACCACTTTGACCGTCTTGATCCCGATGGCCGAGCGGCAGTATGCCGACGCGCTCGCGGCCGCCGAGCAGGCGCAGAGCTTGGAGCGCGCGGGTCAGGCCGCCCAGGCCGTGCCTCTCTTCCAGCAGGCGGTGCGCATCCTGCAGCGCCTGGCGGTCGTCGAGTCCGCGGCCCAGCGCGCGCGTCTGCAGCCCACAATCGCCGAGCTCAAGACTCGCGTCAAGAATCTGGAGCAGTCGAGCGACTTTTTGTTGGCGCGCGCCATGGAGCAGCACGCGGAAGCCAGAAGGAGGGAGAAACAGGGCGAAGACGCCCTGGAAGAAGCGATAGGAGGCTATATTTCCGCCGCGGAGACCTACATGCTGGCGCTCAACGCGTTGCCGCCTGGTGCAACCGCCCGCGCCGCCGTGCAGGAGCAGCTCGAGTACGTCATCGACTACGTGTCGCAGCTGAAGACCAAGACGAAGACTCAGACGCAGATCCAGATGCAGAATGCGGATGCGGCGACGCTCCAGTGGCCTGAGCCGCCGCAGGACAAGACGGCGCAGGTTACGCCGGTCTACGCGGCGGCTGCGGCGCCCAGTATCAAGCCAGTGGCAGCTGAAGAAGCCATCGAGGAGAAACCGGGCGCGACATACACCCCGCAGGAGCTGGACGTGCTGCGCAGGTCCTCGCAGATCAACGGTCACTTGTTCGTGCCCTGGTTGGATGATCTGGATGCACTGGAGAAGTTCAGCTTACCAGAACCCTTCGACGACCCGGACGGGCATGTGCCGCTGTCGGCCAAGCAGAAGAAGAAGGACGCGACGTGGATGAGACCCAGCGACTACACCGTCAAATGCGGCCACGCACCGGTCATGATCGCTCCAGGCGGAGTGAACCCGCTCGTCGTCAAGCAGGATATCGTCACGGACTGCTCCTTCGTGGCGTCGCTGTGCATTGCTGCGGCCTATGAGCAGCGGTTCCAGAAACGGCTGATCACGAACATTATCTTCCCAGCAGATCCCAGAACCAAGCAGCCAGTGTATAATCCATTTGGGAAGTACGTGGTCAAGTTGTGGGCGAACGGAGTGGCCCGCAAGGTGGTTATTGACGACGTGCTGCCGGTGAGTGCTTCGACTGGGCAGCTGCTCGCAAGTTGCACCACGCGCAAGAACGAGCTCTGGGTGAGCTTGATCGAGAAAGCGTACTTGAAGCTCAATGGTGGCTACGACTTTCCCGGTGGGAATTCCGGTATCGACTTGTTTGCCCTCACGGGGTGGATTCCCGAACGGGTGCCCGTGTCGGAGCTCCTTGATGCTTCGAGCAAGGAGGAGCGACTTTGGGAACAGCTCAAGAGCGCTTTCCACTATGGGGACTGCATTATCACCATGTCGACGGGAGACATCTCGAAGCAGGAGGCCAAAGCCATTGGGCTTGTCCCCATGCACGTATATGCTGTACTCAACGTGTACGAGCTTGCCAGTAGCTCCGAGTCGTCTGGAGAGAGCAACAAGACGCGGTTGCTGCAAGTGAAAAACCCGTGGCGCAAGATGAGCTGGAAGGGCCCGTACTCGCGCCATGACAACACACGATGGGAGAGCGCCATCGGTGACGAGCTACGAGCGTATCAACGACAATTCTACGCGACGGAGGAGACCGAGATGGAGACGGTGGATGCACAGCAGGACGATGGGTTATTCTGGATCGATTTTGAGTCGGTAAAGAAGTACTTCGAGAGCTTGTACATGAACTGGAACCCGGAGCTCTTCCCCTTCCGAGGTGTGTGCCACGAGCACTGGCCCGTGGAGCTTGGACCGGTGAACGATTCGCTCACTCTGGCGTTTAATCCGCAGTACTCGCTCACTTTCAGCAACGATTCAGCAGCAGGAGAAGGAAGAACCTCGTGCACCGTGTGGGTTCTGCTTTCAAGGCACGTGAGCACTATTGAGCGTGACACGGACTACGCAAGCCAGCAGTTCTTGACGCTGCACGTCTATCGTGGTGACCCCGGGAAGCGCGTGTTTTACAACCACAACGCCGTGTCACGAGGAACGTACAGCAACAACCCGCACACGCTCGTGAGTCTGGATCTGGACCTGGCGGACGATTCGGAGCCGTCGTTCACGCTAGTCGCGTCTCAGTACGAGAAGTTGGCAGCGATCGACTACACTCTGTCCATCTTTTCCACGCGCCCATTCACGTGCCAGCCCATTCCGCAGTTCGTGACGACCTCTCCGACATCCGTAGTGATCCCGGGAGCCTGGGCGTCCGCATGTGCTGGTGGACGTCCGTTCTACTCAACATTCATGAACAACCCTCAAGTGCATTTGCAGCTGCAGAAGCCGTTGCGGTCGCTTTTCCTGTTTCTTGAAACCGAAGCCTTCTACTCCGAGGATTCCAAGGCCACCGGATTTCCGATCAATTTGCGGGCTGCACTGCAGACTTGCGAACGGGTGTGCGGGTTCCATGCTGCTGGAAATGGCGATCCAAATGGCGAAGAACCGCTCAAGGTACTCAGTTCCGGGGAATATCGACCAGGCTTTTGCTTCATCCAGGTCGACGCAGCCACTCTGGCGTCCGACTTACACGACATTGTGCTCATCCCTTCCACTTTCGAGCAAGGCGTGTTGGGCAAGTTTACGCTGCGCGTCGTCAGTGATCCGCCTGCTGGCGCCAGCATTGCCTACCGCCAACTTCCCCCTGAAGGACACGGCATGGAATTGACGAGGCTTCGTGGCAAGTGGGAGTTACACACTGGCTCAGCCGCCGGGTGTTCGAACTATGGTTGCTATACATTCAACCCCAGGTATTTGGTGCATGTCACGCAAGAGTGCGAGATGCTGGCGCGGTTGTTGGTTCTGGAGCCAGAAGCCGATGCTTCGCCCGGCGAGGCGCCTTCAGAGGGAGGCGGCATGGATCCGCCGTCCATTAACGTGTCAGTGTTCGCGAGTACGTCGGAAGGCGACCTATTACTCTCAACAAATCCGAAACTTGCGTTTGCAGGGGCCACGTCGGCATGCGGCGTGTATGTGAGCGGCGCGCCGAGTGGCGTCTTGGCGAAAGCCTCTCGAAAATACCCTCCAGGATGGTACATCGTACTTCCTTCCACCTTTGAGCCGCAAGAGTTGAGCTTTGAGCTTCGCCTCTACGCTTCTGCTCACATTGACGTGCGCTCGCTCTAGAGAGAGTGTACAGGGTGGTGTGCTGGGGTGCTGGCTGATTAATCTTGTTTCGTCATCGGCAATTTGGTCGGTCTGGTGACGTGAGACGGGGAGTGCAACGCCGTTCTGCTTTGATGTACGACGTGGTGCGCGTCTGATATGGGGGACAAAGATGCCAAGCCTCACCCAAGTTTAACGCCAATCCGGATATTATTGATTGTGCTCGACACTATTGGCGCAAGTATTTGGCGTCCTGATCACTTCAACATGAGACCGAGCGCTCTCAACATCAAGCTCAGGTGCGGCTCTACCAAACTCTTAACAGTATTTCATCAACCAGGGGAGACGGCGAGCAGGCACGTGTTTGCGACTCTGTGGGAAGCAGCGACTGGAGAGCAGCATTTGACCGAGGGTTGGCGAGATGCTCATACTCGGATTATCCTTAAAAGGCAACGATGGCTCGAGTCAGTGGACGCACTTCTGGCCAAAGCATCCACCCCGCCTGCAGAAACGGCCCACAGCAAGGCTCAGCCGAGCCCAATGGACAGCAAAAAACAGCAAAAGCGTCACGCTATGCGCGCCAGCACCGCTATCGAGAACGAAAACGACTGTACGTGGACCGTCTCGAATCCTCTGTGAAGCGCCTTCGGATGGACGTGGATGAGTCCTTGATCGCGCGCCATAACGCCCAAAGAGCTCTGGTTAATGATCAACTCCGGACTTTGTGTGGCTTGGATTCACGGGCTTGTCCGAATCAGCTCAGTACCATGACGGTGGCTGAAGTGGTGGGAATTATGCGCCAATGCATGGAGACTTTTGAGTCAGGAACGCATACGCAGCAAGCCAATTTCATCGACTCAGCCATGTGTGGCGACGTTCATGTCGGCGACCTTGTTGGGCGTGACCGCATCCTCGAGCAGTGGCTGTGCTTCATGCGCTCTTTCAACAGGGCCGCGCCTATCCTGGAGAACTGCGTGTACAGCGTGGAATGCTTGGAGCAAGGCACGATCGTCGGGCACGTACGCGCGATGCTCGTCGTGCAACTGACGCACTTCGGCTTGACTGCCGTCTTCCCTCAAGCGCTTGTCGATATGCACCTGCGCGACAAGTTGCTGCAAGGCCCCATGCTGAGGTTGCCGATGACGGTCTGCTTTCAGTTCGACGAGCAAGGCAAAGTGAGTCGCTACGACCCAAATGTCGATTTTGTTGCTGGACTGCACGCAGTGCTTGGAGACTACGAGGACGTGGCGACTACGCTGCAATCCGCCAACATCGATGCCTCGGGCCAAATTCGTGGAGATCTCCCCATTCAGCTTGGTACCAGTCCCTGCGGTGACCAGCAGAGCGATTCCGTGCTGGATGGTGCTTCTCACGGTCTCGACAAGTTCTCGTTAGCCTTTCTTCTCTCCTCGAACTGAATAGGCGTGCAAGCAACACACTGATGAAGGCATCCAAGTGGCAAGCTGGGCGCTTCAATCTTTAGCCTTGGGGGTAAAAGATCCAAACAAACGATGGCACTTGTTCATCTCGTCACTAAAACTGCAACATCTTGGCCAGGCGCATTCTATTATTCTATCTTTTCCACACCGAGCACTTCCTTGAGGAGATCGTATGTCGTTAAGCTGATGCCGGTTGACACGGGGCTCTGCAGACACAGCGACGAACGAGTGAATACACGCAAGAACGATCACCTGACGGGCTAGTACTGTACTTACTCTCATCCAGTTGACTGACACGCCCTTGAACAAGCCTCGCCAGCCTTCGCGTGCCATAATAATTCGAGCAGTGGCAACTACGCCCGTGTACTGCATTTTCACTTGGGACCCCGAAACATAGCCGTCCGTCTGGATACGCCGCCGAATCGTATCCATCGGGTAGGTGCCTAGCAAATCGCAACAAACACGAAACAATTAGTCAGTCGACTTTCCCAAGTGGATTTTTTCGAGTATACAACAAACTCTTACTCGTCTGTGCGATGCATGCCGCGAAGTACGAGCACACGAACTTGGTGAGCGGGTTCAAACTTGCCTCCGGTGCATTTTCGCCATACTTCTGCTGCAACTGCCGATGCTGAAACTCCAGAGTCTACAGTTGATACAGAAGCACACCCGACAGAGTATTAGCAGGACCGTCAAGTTAAAACAAGTTCATAAGAACGTACCCATATCTTAAACCGCTCATTCAGCGAAAAGCCGATGCCCGTGTAGGGCAGCGTGCCCAGCAACGACGGCACCAGTCCACGCGAGAATGAGCGCACGCCGTCGACCTTGTACATCGTGGCCACCGCTTCGTAGATGCTGGTGTAGCGGTGCTTGCCCATCTGCACCATGTACCTGGCCCGCACAATATCCAGCGGGTAGGCCACAATGAGCGAGAGTCCTCCGGCCAGCGATCCGGCCGTGACGAGCTGCAAGTTGCTGAGCTTGGGCATCTCTTCGCTGCCCTCCCTCTCCGCCTTCCGGTAGTTGTAGGCGTGGAATTTATGCCTGAAAAAGTCAAAGCCCGAATGCTGCAAGCCGGCGTACGGGATGACGCGCAGAATATTCAGCATATTTCCCCTGAAGAGCGCGTGGAAGCCGTCGTGCACGTAGATGTTCCTGGCCATCCTGGCCGCATTGCGGAAGTTAAACTTGTGCTTGTCGTTCACCTGGAACAAGATCTTGACTCTGTCCAGCGGGGCCAGCGCCGACTTGGCCACAATGCCCGCCATGCCGCCGGCCATGAACGACTTGGACACGGCCAACATGGACCCTTTCTTCTCCGCCGCATCGGCGGCATCGGCGTGGCTCTGCTGCATTGCCGTCTTCTCCGGTTTCACGTCCATCTTGAACGTGTCGTCCGGATGAAGTCCGTAGCCGGCAATTGACGCCTCATAGTCCTCGTACTTAAGCACATCCTGCCTCTCCCTGAGCCTCTGTCTAACCTGCAACAGCTGCAGTATCTCCGCCTCATTAGGCGGCGGTTGGCCTTCTGTCTTGAGGTCCAAGAACAGCGCGTCGCCCTCGTTCAGCCCAAAATCCAATGCCGCAATTTGTGCGGCCCACGACGTGTACACGGTCTGCACGGCCCGCGGGTCGCTGGCCTTCCAGCGCATGACCCACTGGCAGAAACCCGCGAAGTCCAGTCTTTCCTCTCGTCGCTTCATGTCTCGTTCTACTCGCTTTCTGGTCTCCGCGCTCGGGTCCAGACGCGAAATCTCGTCGGCCAATGCCCCGCGGGAGACGGTGCCGCGCGCGTCCGGCCGCAGGTCCAGGAAGAAGGCGCGCATGATCTCCAGCACCTCGGGCGTCAAGGAGAAGTCGGGGTTGTACAACTTGAGCGCATATAGCGCCGAGGCCAGGCGGCGGCGATCGTCCGCGTCCGCCATGAAATGGCAAAGTGAGCTGGAACGTGCGGATCGAAAGTGGCAATTGGTGGCAAAATTGCCACTGGCAATTGTGGCAAATCGAAACAGAGGGATTGCGGTCCTTACAAAAAGCAAGTATCGTTATTGATGGATAAGCGAAAAGTGACGATCGCCGCGGTTGTTGCCTTGAAGTTTGGCACGAGTTTGCGGTGGTGCTGCCGCGGGACGAGAAGATAAGCGGGGGAGTGGTTTTGGTTGGCATTGATCGACCAAGGACCAAGGAGCTCCTTGGCAAGGACACAGCATGTGGCCTAAAAGACAAGGGGAAATTCTCCTTGCCCGCATTAGAACCGTATTGCATTTCCGCTAGAAGCGCTTTGGACCGCTCGTCTGGCTTCACAGTTGCACGTCGGTCGATGCCGACGGTGCAAATTTCAGCATGACAACAATTGTTGCCACGATAAAGGCAAAGCAAAACTTAGACAAGTTGTGGTGATGCAAGTGTGTCCGATTTGGTTCATTTCGAGCTAATTGTGTGCGCGCGTAACGACGCGAGCCCTTGCGCGACTCGCCCGCCAACTGAAGAAGATAGCAAGTACCTTTGAGGATGGATGCATGCATCGCTCGTGGAGGCATCTCCCACGTTTTATCCCAGGTGCGGAACTGTTGATTCGACAGGAAGGAGCGACTTGAGCCTCACTTTGTATGTCAACGTCCCTCACAGGCCCGAGCATCTCTGAAGAACCCTTCACGCCCGTACACCCCGCAGACTTCGGCTCGCCCACTTTTCCACGGCGATGACTACCGTCCAGGATCACGTCCGAGCTCTTCG
Source organism: Phytophthora crassamura (assembly GCA_033557995.1). Lineage (NCBI taxonomy): Eukaryota > Oomycota > Peronosporomycetes > Peronosporales > Peronosporaceae > Phytophthora > Phytophthora crassamura. Next base: position 2,537,376 of record JAUCED010000003.1, on the reverse strand, counting down.
TACACCGTGGCGGAACTCAAGCAAATGGCCCAGCAGCAGACGCCCCAAAAGCGCATCCCGTCGGTCCCAAAGCCGACGAGACCAAATGGACTGAAGACGCGACCTACGGTAGCTCCCCAGCCCGATGAAAGGAACGGATTGTCTTCGACCGGCAGCCTCAAGTTGGTGCACGCTCCAATTCTTTCTGACGACGAACTCTCGACTTCGAACCTTGACACACAAGCCCCGACCGAAGCGCAGTTTGATCCGGAGGCTTCCTTGGCCCTCCCATCGAACGTGAGATGCTGTTTACCTCCTCGGGATCATCTGAGGATTCAACTAACCTTGTTTTGTGGTACCTTTCTTAGGATGAGCTGCTGCAGTTGCTCGATGGAGTTGAAAGCCGCATCCACGACCTGCTGGGGCGAGTAGATGCGCCGGACTTTCTTGCGGGCGTGAGCCGCTTACGTGAGATGGTGGACAACTTTGTAGGCTTGAGCTCGTTTCTCCAAGCTGAGAGCAAGCAGCAAACGAAGGGAGTTCCGGACGACTTCCCAACGGCCAAGCTTCGTGTTCAGCTTTTCGACAAGCTTTCGAGCGCGCTCCTCGAAAACTGGACTACCAACGCAGCTTGCGTGCTGGAGCTGACGCCCTCTCTTTTAGCTCTATACAGCAGCCATGCAAACAGCAACGGCGAGCACGACAGGGCCAGCGCCCAGCTCATTAACCTCGGCAAGACGCTGTTTGTTCTGAGCAAGGACAGCGACAACGACAGCTGCTTCTGCAACGTGAACTACGTGGAGGCGATTCTTCATGTCATTGCTGGGACGAGCGATCTGGCGTCCGGACACCAGGACGACAACCACTCGAAGGACAATGACGACGCCATCTTTCTCCCAGCAGGACAGCACAGGGCCCCCATGAAGACGCTCATCTATGTGGCTGGCACTCTCAAAAACACGTCCAGTGCGGAAAAGATGGCTCGCCTCCTGGCGACTAACCGCGCCATCGCCATTCTAAGCGAGACGATGTTGTGGCGCGCTGACGGCGAGGCAAAGAGCAAAGAGATTGCGCAGTTCTTGATCCAAACCACCGGCATCCTCCGCAACTTGTGCGTCTCGAAAAGCAGCCACAAGCAATGCCTCCAATCGCGCATCCCGCTGCGTCTGTGCGGCATGATCCCCGCCTTCCTAGCGCACCAAGAACTGATGGTCAACATCTCTCGAATCCTGAGCAAACTGACGCTGCACGAGTTGCCACGAGCGCAGATCAATCAGCGCTCTAACAACGTTCGAAACCTCATGGTGCTCATTGATCCTCGCCAGAACTCGTGGCTGTCACTGGTGGGGCAACAACACACCGACATGCGCTTCCAGGACTTGCTCTTCGTTCGCGTACTCTTTGTAGTGGGGAATTTGTGCGCTGGCAACGACCGGAACCGGCGGTTAATCGCCTCAAGCTTCAACGGGGTGACGTTGATGCTGGAAGTACTGCAGTTCTACGCTGCACGATACGCGGAAGCGAGGAACGGCAGCAAGACTGGCGACGGTGATGAAAAGGAAGAGCGACGTCGAGCAGCTGACGGCGATCAAGCGAATGAAGTTCTGATCAAACTGGTTCGTGTGGTGGCGAACCTGGCCATTAACGCGGACGTGGGCGCCGAACTGAATAGTAACGAAGGCCTGACGTCTCTGTTGGACGTTCTGCAACTTGCTCAACGTGTGGGGGACGAAGAGCTCATGCTGAACGCTGTGAGCTGCATCACCAACGTGTCTTACTACAGTACGGCGTCGGCCAGCCGCTCAAAGAGCTCCAAGACGCCAGTCCAGAGAAGCGAGTACTGCTTCATTGAACGCAACCGCACGGCGATTACACAGCTTTTGTCGCGGATTCTCCTGGACCGGAACGAAGAAGCGGTGGTGGAAGCGACGCGAGCGTTTGGAAACCTATCGCGATTCAAAGACGTGCTGGAGTACATGGCTGAGCTGCGAGTTCTGGACTGTCTTGTCGTGCTGCTGGATCACAGCAACCGCGAGGTGGTCTACACGGTCTGTGGCGTCTTGATGAACGCTGCTCTGGACAGCAACACACGCCGAGCCTTGCTGTGCGTGCGTCCTCTTGTCGACAACGACGCAGTTGATGTGCATAGTCTACTAGTGGGCATCGTCGAATGCGCAGCGGCGGATGACTTGGAGATGACGCTCATCGCCAGTAAAGCGCTCTACAACGTGCTGCTTGCAGCCGAAGGTGGAGTGAACTTCACAACCGATGCGGAGAGTCTACGTCGGACTATTGAGGAAGTGTACGGGGCGATCAGCAAACGCCAAACAGACGCGAGAGACGTTGGCAAAACAGTGGGCGAGCCGAATGAAGACGAGGAAGACGAGGGAGCCGACTCGTGGAGTTGCCGTCAAGAGCTTCGCGTGGTGCTGCCAAAGCTCCTCAGAAGTGTCAACGAACGAATGGATGCACTGTAATACACACGCTTTGCTTTCTTCACAGAAATACTTGCGAAGCTGGAGCTGAAATACATTTCAAAAGGAGTTTCTATGCAGCGAGTATTAGAACGGCATAGCATAAAATATTCCGATCTATCGGCTACCTTCGCCACTTCAGAGTGATAGATAGCACTTTAGTCAGCTACACCTCACGAAGAAATCAGTGCGACAACCACAGCTTCTGCTACTTTGTATCACACGATAGCGACTTTCTGGCATCGCAGCCAGATCGGCCACCGAAGTGAGTACTCCATCGAGCGGCTACTGGCATTCCAAGACTACGACAAGAGCACCTCAGTCGCTCGCGTCGTTGCGGTTTGTAGTCTCACCCCAGTTCAAGCAATTGCGATGGCCCTTCTCATCGATTGCACTCCATTGCGACCTCCGTCGGCTGGCTGGCAAGCCAATTACGCTGGAAGGCTCACAAAAACACCAGATGGATGGAATTCAACACTCAATAATGGAGCGATTCCCGCTGACGTTTTGTGTGTCACAAACTCAAATTTATGGCTCTCAAATTAATTTGGGAAAGTGTGCACCCCTCGCAGCAGATTTGAATCCATGATGAACAACCAAACAAATCGGGCGACGAATGCGGATGTATCCATTTGTTTCGGCAGGTTTCTCTCAAATGTATGTGTTTTGAAAGGTCTGTGCGCCTCAGAATCAAAATCTTCCCGAGGGGACCCCTCGGGCAAATTCTGATTTTGAAACGCTCTCGACGGTAAACATGGCCCGTTTATGCAAGTCTGTGATTTGATTTTGTGTTTGAGAGACACAAAAAGCCAGCGGGAATCGCTGCAATATCAAATCAATATCTCACCACATTCAATCAGTTCAAAATTAGATTTCAGATTCACCCAGCCTTAAGAACAACCAGGATAACTAGTTAATCATCTGAATCAATCCAAGCCAATTACGCTGGTTGTTAGCGCTGGTTGCCGTCTCGATTGGAGTCACCGCACAAGTTCGACAAGTAATTTTGCCTGGAGCAATCTCGAACGTGGGTGCTGCGGCAATAGCGTTGGGGACCACAGCCACTGACGTGTAATTAGCCATGGCAATTGTAAAGACGTAGCGTTTTCCGACCCCGTTTGGTTATATATCATGGACCGTATCTGCTGATCGTCTTGGGCTTCACGCTGCTAATAATTGGGTCACGTTCACTGACGGAGTCGCCTGTGCTTCGACAGCAGATAAAGTCGCAAGCAACGATCATCTTTGCTCAAGGGAGCGTCGCAATGGCAAATCCCCTCTTTACGGCGGTCTTCTACAGCCTTTCAGGCCCCGAACTAGCCATTTTTGTGGCCGTAATGCCCGTGTTCAAGCACATTATGAAGTACATGTATATCGTCGCTAATACAGCGCAGGGACTGCATGAATACGCGGGGCCAATTGTGGTATTTTCCGTTGATGCTTTTAACGTCTACTTCGAAGTACTACGCTGCAATCTGTATGCAGCAGGTTTTCGAAGACGGCCGTCACCACACTGCTCATCACTGCTTCCGACAGTTTTCACGTTATCATCGCTCTTCGAGACATTTCACAGCAAAGACGCAGAGAATGCAACTCAACGAAGAGCTGCCTGAAATGTTGCAATACGCTTTTTGAAGACCCCGAGACCCTTAGCGTCTGCCCCGTTTCCCCTACTCTCAGAGGAAAGCAGGATTTTCATTGAATCTGTTTCAAGGAGAAAGGTAAAGGATCGAGCTTTCTCTTCTGTCCACCCGTTGGCCCACAACTTCAACCAGCGACTGAAAGTGAAATTCTACCGTTTTGCCGGATCGAAGCTACATCAAACCTCCCAACACGCGAAAAGGTTTCACTCCGAGGCGAATTCTTACACCTATGGACGCAGACACTGGTGCTTCAGCCGACAAATTGCGCTCGGCTTTGTCTCGAAGTTGCAACGGAGGAAGCCGTTTTCGGATGCACTTCAGGCTCTTCCATTCGGAGCTTCTACTCTTAATCGAGTATACCGAGTGTCCGTTTTCAATGCTGTACGCGATATCTCTCGCTATCCTTTTTCACCTTCCAGTGGCACGTTGCTACCCACAAACCGAATCATCAACGCCCGAGAAACTGAGTCAAGACGTGAGTGTGTGCGCACTTTAGGTGTAAACTACGGGAATCGCTTTCATTAGAAAGACATGGTTAGTGCCAAGGATCATTTCAACGCACTGGATGCTTTCATGCCGTCCAGACGCGATGCCTACGTCTTGGATGACCGCCTCCAAATTCGCCTGGAAGGCATTCAAACCGATATTTCCGTCTTCTCATCGCCCGAGCTGCCCAGCAGCAATGGCGTCGACTCGTCCCCCAGCGGCTTCTCCGTCTTGTGCTTCGAGACCCAGATCGTGACGATCAGCGCAGGCAAAGCCAGCGCCACGAGCAGACCGATGAAATTTCCAAGCGCGCAGTCCCGAGCCATGTAGCCCTTGAGCGTCTGGCCGTTCAGCTCACCATTCACGTTGCAGCTGCCGTTGAACGAGAGCTTCTCCAGAATGCCCGCCTCCACCGTGGCGACCACGAGGCCGAGGATCGACAGCCCAATTCCAATGTGGAACGGAGCGACCGACGCGCGAATCTCCTTCTTCGCTCCAGGGTAGAAGAACAGGACGAAACTTCCCAGCCACTGCAGCATTCACAAGACCGATCGATGTCAATCACCGCAACTCAGAAGTTCCACACCTGATGCAGCACGTACGTGGCCTGAAAACAGGATCAGGACGCAGAGCCCTAGCCAACTGTGCAGACTGTACAGGTTCGTGATCCCGTGCTCGTTGTGGAAGCGGAAGACAGCCACAGCGCCAGTCACCGCACTCAGGAAGCCCAGAGCGTGCAGCGACAAGTGGATACGCTGTTCAACAGATACAATAAAACCACATCAAGCTCTGTCTCGTACCAGCTTCGTGCGCTCCCATCTCCTCACCTTGTTGACTACGTGACTGAACGGTAGCGACGTGTAGGCAAGCGCCGCCTGCGTGGAGCAGAAGACGAAGCCGAAGCTCATGAGCAGCGGGTGCCAGTTGAACACCTTGGCGTCTCCATACTTCCACGCGAACCCCGAAGTGTCTCTTGCTGTCACCACGCCGTCATTCACCGAGTAGGCCGTGAGTCCACTGCCCATCCAGTAGCCCATGAGCACGACCACCACAACCGGAAGCGTCTGCACAATAATAATTGTGATAAATGTTAGATGTCATGTTTGGCCTGGTGTCAATTCTTGGCGGTTGCAGCTGCCCCATAGTTCGTTGCATCCGTCTCGATCTACAGGTTCCCATGACTTGTACAGCGTGCACTCACATGAGCGAGAGCGCGCATAAAGAGCTCCATCGTGAAAGCAGAATTCTGTTCTGGCGGTCTCTTGAAGAATTGCGGAATGACAAGGTGATTGGCCAGATATTGGAAAGTTCTTGCTAGTAATCTTTCGGAGAATAATCTTGATTTTTAACTTGATTTTCCGAAAGCCGAGTTTTGATTTTTCCTAGCTGAGAGACGTTGAAATCGACACACGAAGTGGGTCAGGGGCATATGAAGATATGGAGAATGAAAATGGTTCAGACGAACAAGTGTCCGGCAACGTTCGTGGTTGTGATTCTAATACGAAATCCGAGTTGGTAGAATCCTGAATTTCCTTCGAAGCAGGAGCACGAGTCCAACGAACGCCGCGAACTCGACGCCGGCGAAAATCAAAATGTTGTTGATATACTTGAAGCCAACTTTTCGGGGGTCAATCACGTTTGTTGAGTGTAGTAGGTTGCGACCGGCAGATGAAAGATGTACTCAGCCATGAGCAGGTATTCCGAGAGGAAAAGGGTCTGCAGCGCGTTCCACACGAGTTCTTTGTCGGTGTTGTGAACCACAGCAGCATTGAGACGTCGGGGTACGTCAGCTGTGCAAGGTGTGCACTCCCAGTTGTAGTCGGGCCGAATTGGGGTACCCTTGTGTAGTGCTAGACGCGTCGATCGTCGCAAAAATTCTAGGTATTGTAGGTAATACTGTATTGACTTCTCTTTTGGCCTGTGGCCTTAATTAAGGAGTAGGTTCGTCCACTCCGCGCACTAGAGATTTCGGAATCCCCGAAGACATTGTGTATCATTGGTGGCATCTCTTGAAAGTAATTCAATGACGGTGGAATGCGGGTCTCATTCGACGACAAGTTCTCTTCAGTTAGTTTAGTGGTGCTGACTTGCTGAAAAATCGTGCAAAGAGCAGTCAGTAAGAAGAATTCGTCGGAAACTATTATGAGCAGTGTCGTGACGCCGGATTTTGCCGTCTGCATGCGTAGAAGACGTTGAAGAGATCCACATAGAACAACGATGAGGCCGACGTATTCGTGAAGGCTATCGGCAGCGTTGGCGAAAGCTGTTTGGTTAGGAACTTGAACACAGGAGTGATAAAGATGAATGCGATCTGCGTGGACCGCTGATACACGGTAGAAGACGGTACTAACCAACGGGAAACCACAGCTACGAGGTCTTGCATCGCAACAACTTTCAGCTGCGATTGAATTTGCTTTTGAAGCAACCGGAGAAGAAGCCAACACGCGTGGGCCGATAACTAAAGCCATAAACGAACACAGCAACAGAACTATCGGAACGACAGACAGAATAGCGAAGAACGGCACCAGAAATCTCCATGTAGCTGCTACGATGATAGAGCAATACGTACACAAAGCGGTTGAAAAGGTGATGATGACATTGTTTCCTGTGGCAGTTGGAGCGGCCGAACCAGATCAGGTGAAGGCCCATGAGCCTCGTGGTTTGCCAAAATCCTCGACAGCGTTAACAGACATTTCCCCTGGTCTGCAAAAACTGTAAAATGGTATTTATTTCATCAGCAATTTGATGGGCTTCGCCAACGAATTCCAACACCTAAGTTGGCTCAGAAGTTACCTACGTGTATTGTCGCTGACGAAACTGTAAGTTAACTTGACTTTCTGTGAATTGGCCACGTAGGATGCGCCTGGGTCCGCCTCTGCTGCGAAATATATGGGTTATCTAACTGCAGCAACTGGTATAACTCAAAAATGCCCATGCCGCATAACGGACAAGAAACTACGTCTGCTCCTCTTTGGCGACAATACTTACGTTCTGGCGACTGTCATAGCCGTTCTCTTCAGTCGTTTGACATCGAGACTGCCGAGGACCCGTTCAAGGTCACCTACGACTTCTTCTCCGTTCTGCCGGTGAATGGCCCATTGGCTGCGCACTCCGCAAGCACACCAGAAAATTTGAAACTCCATGAGGCTGTTGTGGCAACTGAGTTCCACGAATGCTTGTCAAGTGTACACAAATGCACTTTTAGCATCACTTTTAGCATCAGCTTCCCTGAAGTCTTCACCATATTTCTTCTTATCAAAAAAGCTTGGAATCCAAGTTGGAATCCAGTATTTCGTGATCCAGCAATAATTACTGAGATTTGGGTCCTCTGCTTCTATCGTAGTTGGGCTTGCATACTTACAAGTTGAAGTTCCCAAGAATGTGACGCGAATGTCGCCTGACTCCGATCAACATCCGATTCTTCTTACATAATATTCCCTTTCTAAACGCATCGTCCACAGCCCTTCTCAGAATTCATTCGTACCAGAGCCCAATAGAACGACTGCAGCCATGTCGGCGGCCATCGAGCAGCGCAACCAGGACGCGACGGTGTACGTGGGGAACCTGGACGACCGCGTGACGGAGGAGCTTCTATGGGAGCTCATGCTGCAGGCCGGCAGCGTGTGCAACGTGCACATGCCTCGCGACAAGGTGACGGGCTCGCACCAGAACTACGGCTTCGTGGAGTTCCGCACGGAGGAGTGCGCCGAGTACGCCGTCAAGGTGCTCAACATGGTGCAGCTGTTCGGCAAAGCGATGCGAGTCAAGAAGGCGTCCAACGACCGCAAGAACTTGGACGTGGGCGCCAACCTCTTTCTGGGGAATCTGGACCCGGAGGTGGACGAGAAGCTGCTGTACGACACCTTTTCCGCTTTCGGAGGAATTATCGAGACGCCCAAAGTCATGAGGGACCCGGACACGCAGGCTTCCAGAGGCTTTGGGTTCGTGAGCTTCGACTCGTTCGAAGCTGCGGATCTCGCCATTGAGTGCATGCACGGCCAGTACCTGTGCAACCGCCAGGTGGTGGTGCAGTACGCTTTCAAGAAGGACAGCCACAATGAACGTCATGGATCGGAGGCCGAGCGCTTGTTGGCGCAGCGAAACCCGAACAAGCTGCAGCCCCATACGATGTTCGCCTTCACGGCCAACGGGGCGCCCATGGCGGGAGGGATGCAGCCGCCTCCGGTGTTCAACGGAGGAGCTCCTGTGGGGTATGCGGGTATGGGCATGGTGCCGCCCCCGCCGCCGAGTATGGGCGGGATGGGGTACGCTCCTCCACCACCGCCGGCGATGATGGGGGTGCCGCCTCCCCCGCCCCCGCCCACGAGATGAAGAGACTGGTAGATAGGAATCGATCAATGCTATCATACTGAGGTTTGGAAAGGAAGAACGGTGGTACTTTGGCCTTGCAGACGGTGACGCCTGTTGCGGTGCGTCGCGGGTGGCTCTTCACTCCGAGATCCTCCTCATTCGACTGGGATGGCGACGAACCAGCAAGAGGCGGAGCGGCACGAGTTCTCGCTTGAGAGAGTCAAGCTGGATGGCGGCGTGGAGCCGGCACAGCGAGGTGGCGCCACTTTGACGCAGGTATCTCGCTGCTGCGAGGGGTTACGTTGACGCTTGAAGTCGCTGATGGTGGTGCGTTCTGCAGCTCGAAGGAACTGGCGCCGTTTACTTGATCGGAGGAGCTGACCGCGAAGGAACAAGCTATGGCGACGTGCATCGCTTCGACTTGGGTCAGTATATCTTGGAGATCAGGATGGCGCTCTACGGTGTTAACCACTTGTCGTATTTCGCGTTGAAGTGGCGCACAGATGGACGCTAGTGCAGCCTGCGAAGGGCATGTTACCTCCACGCAGCGGACACTCCGCCGTTGCCTTTGGTGCTAAAATCTACGTCTTTGGCGGGCTTGACGCTGCGGAGAGCGAGATCTTCAACGACGTTTACATCTTCCACACGCAATCGTCTTCATGGACCAAAGCTCCAGTGGACGGCGAGGCCCCGACTCCACGAAATGCACACGCTGCGCTTGCTCTTCCGAAGAGAAGCGACTCGGACGAGGCCCGACGAATGCTCACGTACGGCGGCTCCTCGCCTGAATCCGGCGCTTTCAGCGACGTTTTCATCCTCCACGTTCCCACTGAAGAAGACACCGCGCAGACGTTCCGATGGGAGAAACTCAGTCCAACTGGTGAGATCCCTGAAGCCCGGGAGCTTCACTGTGCGCTGCTTCAGTCCGAGAACGCTGTCTGCTTCGCTGGAGGCCGGAACTTTGACGGGAAAGTTTGCACGGACATGGTGCTGCTAGATGTGAGCTGCTGGACGTGGCAACTCGTGCCGATCTGCGAGTGGAACCGCTGCTCGATCGCTGCTGGCGTCGTGGATGGCGAGCTCATTAGCTTCGGAGGCTGGGACGGCGGTCGTATCCGTGGAGACGCTTGCCGCTACGCTGACGAGGAAGAGTCCTGGCTGCCGCTTGTGATCGTTGACGCTAGAGACGACAAGCAGCCAGTGGAGCCAGCGTTGCCTGATATCCCTGAGCGCTTCGGCCATTGCGGCGCAACCGTGATGATGCCACCTGAAGGAGCTGACAAGACTCAGCGACAAGGCCTGCTCATCTTCGGTGGCATGAACGCAGAGGGAGACTTGAACGATCTCATGTTGATTACTCGTCTGTCTGCATCCACGTAAGTAGTACGACGTTTTACATACCAGTAGTGCCACGTACTACTTTTCGAATATATCCAGGATTCCTTACGCCATGTTCCTCTTTGGTAACTTCCTGCAGTTTCACTTTGCCGTAACCAAAGTTCAGCTGCAGCGAATATCACCAGCCAGAAGCAAGAAACACCGCTTCGAGTGGTCTCCGGTCTCCGTTCTTCGCGAACGCTCTATGACAAGGTGGTGACAACGCGACAAGTAGCCATCCATGTGATATCCTACGCTAATAATGTGGATGCAGAACCACGGCCGATTAGTTTTTAATCGTTACGGGGCCCATCAACTTGAAGCGGTTGCAGCCTCGAGTCTTTCCCAGCTCCTCCTGACGCGTCGGCGGTTCTAACGACTACTTCATTCCCCAACTTCCTCGGTCGAAAATCAAGACACGCCACGCCTCGAAAGCTTGTCAACCGTACCATGAAGCTCTCGACGGCAATCCTTGCTGCTGCACTGGCACATTCGGTTCACGGGTTCTTGGGTACGTCATGCCACGCCTGGCAAGTAGAATCGATGATGCTGTCGCTCACTTGACATGTTTCTTGATCTGTAGAGTGCCGACAGCCCAACTACTTGGCCAAGGACGGCAAGATCCTGGCTGTAGATCCTGCGGACCCCTCGATACAGACTGAAATCCGCATCAAGGGCGTGACGTGGGGCGGCATGGAGAAGATCGACATGATCCCGGACGGCCTGTGGGGCACCGAGTCGCCCAACTCCAAGGGAACGCAGGCCACCACAATGACCAGACTGCAAGACTTCCTGGACTCGAACGGCTTCAACTCCATCAGGCTGTCACTCAACGCCGACTACGTGAACGCCAACCCGGACCCCCAGATCACGTACATCCACGCGTACGAGAACCCGGAGCTCACGACTTGGGACGACCCGGAACACGTCGACTACATCAACTTCCTCGCCCGCGTCATCGAGACGCTACAGAACCGCAAACTGACGGTGTTGCTGGACATCCAGCGACTGACCAAGTACGAGCAGGACGCCTTCTGGTACACCAACCCGTACGTCAACGTCACGGAGTCTGGGGCGTACAAGGCGGTCACGTTCCTGGCTGAAAAACTCTGCGGCGCTCGATTCTGGAACGTCCTCGGGGTGGACCTCAAGGACGAGATGCTGAGAGCACAGTGGAATGCCGATCCGGCCGACGCGGATGAGAAGACGGACTGGCACCAAGCCGCCAAGATCATGGCAGACGCGGTGCTGGAACGGTGTCCACAGTGGCTGGTGTTCGTAGGCGGTGCCAGCTCGTTCACCGATGCCCAGCGCTTCCGAGTCAACGAAGACTACGCGCTCAGTAACCACTGGAACGGCGGCAACCTCAAGAACGCGACGTTGAATCCACTCAACGTGAGCGTCGCCAACAAACTCGTGCTCGCCCCACACGCCCACGCACACGGCGTATTCCCTCAAAACTACTTTTTCACCCCGGAGACCAACTGTACGGATGATGTGGAGCTCTTCGAGCAGCTCGAGCTCTCTGAGTCGCAGAGTGAGACCACGTGCGTCGACTTTCTCAACGGGACCAAGACGGAGAGCGCGTTGGGCTGCAGCGATTCCCACTTTGCGTGCAGCTCGTACGAGCATTTGTCGCCTTCCGACACGGTGGCCAACTATGAGCTTGTCATGAAGGAAGCGGTGGGAGAGCTAGCAACCTCGGCCGTTCCGCTGGTTCTGGGAGCATTCAGTGGCGTTTATGGCGCCGCACAGCCTCACCAGACCGCGGTGCTGGACTATCTCATCGACTTTGCTGCAGCCATCCAGGGAGGCTACTTCTACGCTGTGAACCCGGAGACGGAACGGTATCTCGAGGACTCTGCGGACGGAAACGCGGGCACGTTTGTAGTCACACACTACGGATTGATGCAGCCTTCGTCATGGCAGGAACCGTACGCGGATCTTCTCCAAGCACTCGAAAGAATGCCGTCGTCGGAGATCCCGTGCTTCGGGGGCGCGACGAGCGGCGCGGCTTCTATGATAGGAACGACCGTGGTCCCGTTGGTGAGCTTTGTATTAGTGACGGTCTTGTTAAGCGTGTGAGAATCCGCACTTCTTCAACGCATCTGGGACGTGAGCACTTTCCCGTCGCAAGGTAACGGTAAGGACATCGGAAGGCTTGGCTTGTCGTCATTAGCGCTTTCCACTCGGCAGCAAGATGTCCTACTTGCCCCCATCCAACCTCTTCGGCGCCACAACGGGCGACCGGCTAATGATGCAGGAGGTTTTGGAGCTGCTAGCGACTGATGGTCCCACTAACCAAGACGGCTCGACAGCGTCGGCGACAGCTAGCAGTAGGAGTTACAACGACAGCAGCAGCAACCGATTAATGGACTTTGCGCCAGCTGACTACACGGATAGCGGCATTGTCGATGGGCTAAGTGGAAGCTTCACTGGAGGGGGTATGCAGGACATCGAGGACTTGGAGAGTATTAACCTCTCAACTGTCGGGTCGCTGGAGCCAGCAGCAGTCGGACAAGCGTCTCCCGCTTCAATGAACTTGGGGCAGCCGAGCACGTACGCAGTATCTTTGGCAAGTGCCTGAGCTTGTTGGTTGTTAAAGCTGTGCGTTTGTGTATCAAGGTTTGCCGCCAGACTGCAGCTCGCTTACGAAGCGCAGTTCGCCGCTGCGATGGCGGCCACGATGGCAAGCCAAGACGCCGAGTCCAAGCCACAGGCAGTTCCGACGCCACCTCTTCCGCTCCGTCCATCGACCTCTTCAGCTCCAGGGACCTCGCAGGTTTTGCCAACGGGGCAGCGAATCCATGTCATGAACGAGGCGGAATTTGACGAGCTTCGTCGAAAGTTGAGGGCGAAAACGTCGTCCTGTCGATACCGCAAGCGCAAGAAGGTCTGACCACCGGTTGAAGAAAATAGGATTTGCTTATTGCTTCTCTAACGGAGCTGGTTTGTCCGGCAGGAGGAAACCCGTAAGAAGAAGAAGAAGATCCAGGAGCTTAAAGCGGAGTTGGCTCGCCTGCAAGATATTGAGAAGCAGGCGAAGCAATACGAGGAACGTCCCCTGGAGGATTTGGAAGCTGAGCTGGCTAAGCACAAGCAGGAAGTGGCAGAGCTCTCGGTTAAGATAGGCGAGGCGGCGCAGGAAGAACTGGATTGGGTACGAAATGCTTTAGATGCTTGCAGGTGGTGCATGTTTCTAGGAATCACGAGTAGTGGCTTGCTATTTTACAGATTAGGACGATGAGCAGCCGCCTTCGCAAATGAAGCGTTGGGGCGGCCACTTGCCGCTCCAATATGAAGTCGTTGTTCTTGGAACCGAAGTCTCCTGATCCAAGTGCAGTAGCGAGCTTTTCTTAAGTTGCGCCAAGGCTATTTTATTTTTTTCGGATTTTTTTTCAGAGTTTGCTGAAAATCGACGCAGTGAGACAAAAGCCTTTCTGTCGTCCTGCCTCAGTCCCAGGCTGCTCCGATGCACAAGTTCTCCCACAACCTTTTTCTCTTACTTCGCTCGTACGTCTCTGTTGGCTGCTGACCGAAGCTCCCGATGGCTACTCAAGCACCTCCACCAAACTCTGAAGTCGCCGTGACGGAGCTGTTCAACATCCCGGAGATCCAGGAGCTTCTGAAGTCAGCCTTCCCCAGCGGCGACCCCACCGATAACAACGACTATCTACTTCTAGAGAACAAGAGCGAGGAAATCGGCCTGGAAGACGAAGAACCGCAGCGGCAAGTGCCCCAAAAAGTGATGCGTGATGGGTTTGATGCAGAGATGCAGGAGCTCCAAGACGACGAAGCTCAAGGTGTCACTGAGCCGATCACTCGACCGATTCCACGTTCAATGTATGCCTCCCTGCCCTTTGCCTGGATTGTGTTCTATTGCTAACCCTCAAGTTACCTCGCTTTCGCTCACATGACTTCAAAGCAAGCTCGACAGATCAGCGTCTAACTAACAACGCTCGTTGTTGCTGTCGTTCTACGCTACAATATGTTGTAGCGCAAGCTTGGCACAGCTGGACACCGCTGCTGATATTCAACTGACAGGTCAAGAGAAGGCCGTATCGAGTGCTTCTCAACGCCTACAAAACGCGGCTATCTCGCTCGGTGTGCGACAGATTCAGGGCTTGAACGAGGCCGAATCGGGGGCGCTTCGTCTCAAGTTGCAACGTCGGACCGCCTCGCTCCGATCTCGTAAAGTTGAGAAGGTATTCGAGTGCGATGAGAGACAACCAGGTGGGCGAGGAAGAACCAAATACCCAAATTTATGAATGTTTTTAATCTTCTGCAGGAAAAAGTCCGACGGCAAAAGCAGCAGATCCAAGAACTCCAAGCGGAACTTGCCCACTTGCAGGACGTTGAAGGCCAATTGAAGGAGTACGAGGGCCGTTCGGTTGAATCGCTCGAGAGCGAGTTGGGGGGCCACAAAGACGAGGTGGCCAGCCTCTCCGTGCAGCTCCAGCACGCTGCCGAGGAGGAGAGGGACTGGGTAAGAGTGGCTTCGTCATTTATCGTGGGGCTAGAAACCTTAACGTTTTCTGTTGTTTGCTGGCGTAGATCACGTTGATGACAATGCCAAGCAAGTGACGACGCACTGCGGAGTACTCGAGTCGATAGCACGAAAGCCAACACTCAACATGGATGATTGCCGGTATTGTCGCCTTCGCTCTCGTAAAGTCCCAGGGAATCCGACCAATGCAAGCCTAGAACTGAGACATTGAAACTGTTTTACCAGTTACGATAGCGTCTTCGTATCCCCCTTCCGGTTCACACGTTCCGGTTGGCGTTCGCCACGTGTGAGTTCTTGTCTCCCATCGCAGACGCTAAGGACGCCTCGATGCAGCGTCGGTCATTTCCGATCTTCGCCTGAAAGCGCCATGGCTCCTCCATCCGAAAGCAATCCCTTTGACGCCAAGGACGAGTTGATGATGGAGGAGATTTACGGGCTGCTGGCTGCAAACAGTCCCAGCGACAACCAAGACGAGACGACGGCGTCGACGGTCACGAGCACGACCAACAACAACCACACCAGTTTGTCGTCGTCGACAAACTTGACGGGGTCTACCAACGGCGACGAGCAGAGTGCAAGCTTCACTGGGGCCAGTGCTGAAGACATGGAGGACGTTGACGAGTTCGTTGTCCCTGCTGCAGGGCAATCGCCTGGCAGCGATGAAGACAAACCTCCAGCAGAGTACGGTGCAGTACAGGATCAGGCTTACGTTGGGCACTCGGCGCTGCAATTTCCTCCACAGGCCGGGTCGCTACTGTCGGTCGCTCAAACGGAACCATCTGAGCCGAATCGACCGCGTCCACTGCTCGGCCAAGCCACGTTTCCGGACGCGACGCCGTTTCCTTCTCCAGAGCTGCCACTGCCACAGAGTCCAAGTTCTTTGCCACAGAGTTCGAGAGCCTCGCATCTTTTACCAACCGGGCAGCGACTCCACGTCATGAACGAGGCGGAATTTGACGAACTACGTCGCAAGTTGCGGATGCAGACGGCTTCGCGTCGATACCGCAAGCGCAAGAAGGTCCGATCGCAGCGAAGAGGGTTTGCTTGTCGTTTTTTTCTAACATGTCCGTTTGTGTGGCAGGAAGAAGCTCGGAAGAAGAAGACGCGGATCCAGGAGCTCAAGGAGGAGTTGGCTCGCTTGCAAGATCTTGAGACACAGTTGAAGCAATACGAGCAGCGCTCCGTTGAGTCTCTGGAAGAAGAGCTGGCTAAGCACAGGCAGGAAGTGGCGGAGCTGTCGGTGAAGGTGGAGGAGGCGGCCAAGGAGGAACGCGATTGGGTAAGCTACAGCTCTGTGTTGTGTGCGCGAGGAGAGAACAAGGCGCACTTACAACGAATGGTGGATGCTGTGTTTGAGGCAGATCAACAGGATGAAAGCCCACACCACGTAAGACGAGCTCGTCTGCACCAGGTTGTCGGCGTCGGAACCAAAGAACTGGTTGAAACGTCGACAACGTCAAGGCTGGTCAACGCCATTGCCCAGGTTTCCAAAGGTCAACAAGTTCCAACGAAGTTATCACTGCAAGCTACATCTCAAGCCCTTCGATTCCTTGGTCATTTTCCCTGTCTTCACTCGCTAACCTCGTCTCATTTTGAACCGACGCCGACGCCTCTCGACTGGGACGGCCACCGACGATCTTTGCCAACTTCCGTGATGCCGACTGCTGCTGCGGCGGCCGTGGGGCGACCGTCGACTCCGTGCGGCCTTCGAGGGGACCGAACGTCGTCGGCCTTGCAAGTCGCACCGTCCGCAATTGAGATCTCCGGCTTCGAGCGAGGCTCGTGCTACGTCGCGACTTTGAGCGTCCGGAATGCCAGCGACCGCGTCTTGCGCTTCCGGGTGGCGCCTCCGCCTCACGCTTCACCCTTTCGAGTGCTGCTTCGAGGTCGGGACATTGCGAGGACGGAGAACGCCACGGTCACGTTGCCTGCGGGGCTCAGTACCAAGTACGAAGTGACTTTCGAGTTACCAATCGACGTTGCGATGAACTCGGGCGAAGACGGAGAACCCGAGACCGAGTCGATAGCCGCTATCGTCCATGACGCTCTGCAGCTTCGCGGGGATGACGGATCGACGCTAGAAGTCCCGCTGGTGGCGCGTCGAGCGTGTCCGTTGCTAGAAGTGATACCGTCACTGTGTGAACTCGGCTTGGTGGTGTTGAGCCAGCGGTCGGCGCAGTGTGTCGAGGTGCGGAACTCTGGGGCAAGACCGGGCAAGTTCGTCGTTGACGTGCTGAATGCAGGAGCTCAAAGCGGCGGCGCGAACGCCAACTCGACGTCAAGAGCGACGATCACTGTAACCCCGCAGAGAGGGAGACTGACACCCCAAGAGACGGTGAATGTCAAGGTCGAGGCGCATGGGCTCGAGCCCGGCGCCTTCCGAGGCGTTGTGCGACTCCGTATGTGGGAGATACGTCCAGGTGACGAGGACGAGGGTGACGAAGAGCAGCCTGGAAGTCAAGATCCTAGTCATACGACAGCGAGAAGTACGGGATCGACGGATACAAGGCCGTCACCTTCAGCGGAGAAGATTGTCGACGTGTCGGGTACCGTGGTGGAGCACACGGCTGAGCTGGTGCTTCGTCAAGGACTTGAGCCAGTGCACTCGTTGTTCTTTGGTTCATTGTTCGCCGGTGAAACACGCACGATCGAGACGTTGCTGCGGAACAATGGGCCTCAACCGTTGACGTTCAAGACATCCATTAGTTTTGGAGGCGCTGCCGCTGGAGGAGCCGCGACGGGCGGAGAAGAAGACCGAGAAGCTTACGAGAGACGCAAGGAGCTGCGCATTACGCCGGCCGACGGCTGTATCGACCCATTCAGCGAGACGCTCGTCACTTTCGTGTATCACCCACGAGCGAAGACGTTGGAGGAACTCCAACGACTTGAACGCAAGGACGGACGACTCGACGCAGACTGTACGACAGCTTCGGGAAGTAGCAGCAGTCTGGACTCGGCCAGTTCGCCGTTCCTGCTTCTACCGGCGCCAGCTCAACCGCTCAGCGCCTTCGCCTCCATCATCTGTGAAGACCTCCAGGCCCAGAACTTGACGTTCGAAGTGTCCGCTAAAACGTACATCCCTCGCCTCCAGCTTTCTCCAATGCCCCCCGTGGACTTTGGCGACGTTCGCTCTTACGACCGCGCGGACGTTTTATTGTCCTTGAAGAACTTGTCGGGGCTTCCTGTCCACTTCGAGGTGCCGAAAGGCGTCGCGCACTACTCGGTGAGTCCTCGAACTGGGCGTCTGGACGTGTTGCAGTCTCAGAGTCTCGTACTGAGCTTCGCACCCACCCAACTCGGGACGTTCAGCAGCCTCCTGGTGCTCCGGATTAACGACGGAGTACTGGAGATCCCTGTCAAGGTTCTTGGCCGCGCTGCTTCGGTTGGGCCAGTGCCTCCTCCCAGTGAACGACTCGTTGGCGGGCCCTTAGCGCTGCCTGCCGACTTCGCGCCAAAGTACAAGTTCTTGCTCCCTGAAGAGGCCAAGCAGTCGAAAGGCAAGCTATCGCGCCGCTTCCAACGCCAGGCTCCGTACGAGCTTGCGGCGTTGAACGGTACCGCAGCTCTGGATGAGTTCGAGTTCCAAGGAACCAACAACACGCACTTGACGTACTGTGTCAAGGAGCTGGCACGTCGAGCGGATCATCGGGCTGCGTACCACGACTACCTGGCCCAGTGCCGAGCTCAGCGGGAAGCCAAGGCGAAAGGCTGGAAAGGGAAGGCCCAAGGACTCAAGACGAGCGTCGCCCAGGCTCGTGGTAACAACCAGGAGGACGACGGTGTGCCCACCACTCACGACGTTGATCTCGGCATGGAAAGGGACAGCAGACCGCAGCCGAGAGAGCTGAGGCTGCCCCCGTCACTAGCCAAGCCAACCGATCCGCTCTGGCTGAGCCAGCAGCCTGCCGGAGGGAATGCCGGCCAGTCGAAGGTCTTCTTCGACGAGTTGAAGTTCATCAAGAAGAAGTTCAAGCCTCTTCCAGCCACCCCAGCAGAGCTCGCCGACTGCTCTCGAACGCTCGAGTTCGACGAGCTGGAGCAGGTCGTTTCTGGCCCCAAGACGCTTAACTTCGGGCGGCTGAGCGTCAACGGAAGCGCAACGCGAAGCCTCACGGTGCAGAACAACTTACAGCACAACGTGCTGGTGGCTTTGCACTTCGGAGGCGGCGCAGCGTCCAAGGACGGCGCTCCTGGCGCGCTGGAAGAACTCGCTCGAAAGACGCCGTTAACGTCGCAGGTGGTGCCGCCGCGCTCGAAAGCGGGTTTTGACTTGGTCTTCTGCTCTCCCCGCGAGCAGTTCTTCCAGCAGTCGATCACGTACTCGCTGAACGGCGTTCATGCTCGCCAAGTGACGATCGTGGCGGAAGTAGCTCCCATTGTGGTCGAACTGGCGCCGGAGGAGCTGCGCTTCGACTTCGGGGCGCAAGACCTGAGCCCCGCAGTAGCGCGAGACGTGGTGATCACCAACACGTGCGACTCGGCAGCTCCGTTTGTCTGGACTCGCTTGCCGCTACTGGCAACGCCTGACGCCTCGGTACGCCCCGATTCCTCGAAGAGCAACGCCACAACGTCCGTCACCACCACGACAACGGCCGACAAGGCAACCAACACGACGTCGCCAGTGTTTGAGGTGCTCCCGGCTAGCGGAACGCTGGGACCTTCTGCTACGATGGTCTGCAAGGTGATGTACACGCCTCCATCCATGACGGCGTCTACGATGGCCGCACTAGGCATCACACAACGCAGTGGGGCGATGTGGCTGGCTCAGATGGTCCAGCTCGACGTCACGGGAGGTGACAAGGGCGTCCTGAACTGCAGAGCGCTGCTTCCTGAGGTTAAGGTCGTCGCGCGCGAGAAGAAGGTGGACTTTGGCACCATTTCCGTCGGTGTGGAGCGTGAGAAGCGCCTGACGCTCGCCAACCTCGGCATCCACACTCGAGCGGTGTTCAACGCGAGTATCGAGCCCCCGTCCATGAGTACAGCCATCGGGTTGCAAGTGACGCCTGCGTTAGGCCTTGTCGACCCGCAGGAGTCGACGGATCTCACCGTGAAGCTGCTGCCTCATCGAGCCATCACGTTGGACGGCAGCTCTCACCAAGTGAACATTGTCATCGCGCTACGAGGAGGCAAAGTACTGCGCCTTCCTGTGACGGCGTCGGTGCTGGTCCCCGACGTCTTCCTCGCGCCGGCTGAAGCCATCGACTTTGGCGAAGTCGTGCTGGGCGTGTCGGTGCCTCGCGTCATTTCTCTCGAGAACCACAGCTCCATCCCTGCGTGTCTGCTGCTGGATCTCGGCTCGTCCGCCTTCTCCGAGGAGTTCGCTTTAGCCACCTCTCCTCGGTTACTCGCGCACCTCGAAGACGCCAGCAACATCTTCGTGCCTTTGACGGACGACAAACCTCGCGCGAGCGCCACCGCCCAGGAGGGAGAGGAAGAGAGCGACGAAGAGCTCAAGCTCCAAAGCGATTCGACGTGTTCTCGCTGGCAGATCTGCTTGCCTCCTCACGCCACCGTCTCGTGTCATCTCGTCTTCACGCCGTTGACAGAAGGCAGCCACGATCTCCTGCTGCCCCTGCAAATCGCCGGCGTTGGCGCCACTTCCGGCGCCAGTAGCGGGGCTTCCAGCGGCTCTGTGCCGCTCAAACGTCGAGTCTTGGCTCGGGCCATTGCGCCGCGACTGCGCTTCTCATCGTCCACCATGCACTTCAACCGCTGCGTCATCACTCGCGAAGGGATCCGCAAAGTCCCCTACACCAAGCAACTCGTGTTCACTAACGACGACGAGCAGCCGATGCGCTGGCAGATCGACACGGCTCGCTTGCGTCAAGGGAACCTCGTGACGTTCGCTGCTGGGGCTGCCGCTGCGACGGCTGCAGCGGCGAGTTCCGGAGCGGCTCTGGCCAAGCGAATCGCCTTGGCCAACCCGACCAACAGCGCGACGGCTGTGGTTTTCCACGTCGCTCCGGATCGAGGCGAGTTGGCGCCGGGTGAAGAGGTGACAGTGCGCGTGAGCTTCTTGCCGCTCGATGCGGTGGAGTACACGGAAGACGAGCTGCCGCTTCTCGTGGACGGAGAACCGTATGTGAACTTGAGCTTAAGAGGCGAGGGCATCCACCCGCACTTGTCCTTCTCGACCAACCGCGTCGTGCTGCCTACAGTTCCTCTTGGCGTGACGGCAAGTGCTCGTTTCCAAGTCCACGCGACAGGTTACGACCACGTGGAGCTCGCGTGTCGTGTCCCGCTAGACACGGCGAGAGCTCCGTTGACTGTGCTCTTCCCCAAGGGGAAGACACTGAGCATGGCGTGTCCGAGTCTTCCGGTCGAGCTGCGCTTCTGTAGCTCGGCGAGCGTGGCGTTCAATGCCAGACTCGAGTTCTTCGACGCGGACGGGAACTCGTTCGCGCTGCCTGTAGCTGGCTGTGCGGAGAACTGCTTGTTCACCAACTACACGTTCCTTCAAGCTCATGGACTGGCCACCGAAGTGGTGGACGATGTCGGAAGCCCAGCGCGAAGTCCTCAACCGCGGAAGGAGTCAACCAAGTCCGAGGCCGACGTGGAGAACGCCAAGCCTTCAGCGAGCAGCAAGAGCATCGAGGCGGATGGCAAGCCGACTAGCCACTTCCAGTTCTACACGCACGCATCCGGTCGCTTCCCAGTCTACCTGCTATCCGAGAGACAAGCCCAAGCCGAGCTCGACAAGCACAAGGAATCGCCTGTGCAGCAGCAACCGAACGCGTCGACCGGCTTCGTGGTGGTCGATCCATCCACCGGCGTGGACGAGGAAAACGCCGTCGGTCCAGGAGGCCATGCGACGTTCTCTGACGGAGAGATTCAACTGGTGATGCAGTACCTCAACGCCAACTTCCTGCGAACACCCGTCGTCCGCTTCCCCGAGGACTTTGCCGACAACGCTGGACGCCCGCTCTACGAACTGCTAGACATGATCTGTAGCAAGAAGCCTGGCGGCCTGGCTGTGCCAAGCCTTCGAGGACCGGGCGGCAACAACGGCAGCAACAAGCGGAAGAACGCAGAGCCCACGAACGCAACGACTAACGGCAGTAAAGCGACGGGAACCACGGGAGGTTCTTCGGCCCCACAACCGTCCAAGAAAGACCAGCTGACGCAGTACACGACTCAATTCGTAGAGCTCTTGCGGTTCCTTCGCTCGTACGGGGCCATGGTGCACGACGTCTTTCCCGAGCATCTGCTCGCCCAAGAGTTCTACCTTCGGGCGTGTGAAAACCCGCAAGCCGATCCGGCGTTGCTCTCGTCTCCGGCGTACGCTACGCTTCCGTTCGTAGCCCGTCGACGCGCGTTGAAGAGCGAATGGCTGTCGGTCAGCACTGCGGCGTGGATGAAAGTGCTGTATCAGGTGCTCAAGTGCTTCTTGCTCTCGAGAATCACGTGGAAAGGCTACCAGATGCAGCTCCAAAGCGACACAGGCAGCGAGCCTCCCGTGGGAGAAGCCAGTGCTCGAAACGAGAAGCGCAGAGGAGACAAGACGGTGGCTGCCACTGGTCGAGCCTGTCAAGGCAGCAACATCTACAGTGAAGCGGAGATGGTGTTGATCCAGTGGCTCTGCGATCGCGTGCGGTCTCTCCACAAGCCACTCAACCCTGGCGTTGCTTTGGCCTCGTTAGGCGGTGCGCCACTCGAGACGCAGCTCCTGGACATCGGCCGAGACTTACGTGACGGTCGCTGGCTCTTCCACCTCGTCGCCGCTCACATTCCAACGCTGTCCGTCGATCAAAGCGCTTACCACTGTTTCCGCTGGATGCCCGAGGCCACAAGTGCTCGGCCAAGAAGACCTCCTTCCGCCGCTCAGACCCAGCACCAAGCGGCTGTGCTTCTGCAGACCTTGAGCGCCTTCGGGCTCGACTTTGGCCTCGATGCGATGCACTTCCTGCGGCGGTACACGGGGCGAGAGGTCCTCGTCCTGCTGCTTCACTTGCAGCAAACGCTGCCTCAATTCATCCCCAAAGCGACCATTGAGTTCCGTGGAGGCTTAGGCCAAGTCATGGACAAGAGCATCGAGCTCAAGAACCCCAGCGCGAGACCGCTACGGTACCACGTCTTTCTCGACGGAATCGACCGCAATTCAACCGGCCAGGGCTCTGCTTCGGCTGCGGATACCACAGCGAGTGAGTTCACCATCGAGGCCAACGAATTGGTGCTCGATCCTGGCCAAACGGTGGCGTTCGTCGTCACTTTCCGCCCGCGGTTTTCTCGAAAAGTGACGGCCCGACTCGTCTTTCAAGCCGTAAGAGGCGACGCTGGAGCGTCCTCGATAGGCGGCGGTGGGGCGACAATGGTGTTTCTCCTCGAGTCAAACATCGTCTCTCGAAAACCAGTTCGAATCATTCAACTGGAGACCAAGACGTACGAGAAACGCGTCGAGGAGATCACGATCGAGAACCAGTTCCCAGCCAATGCGACGTTCAACTTGTCCATGACGCAGCAGCAGACGCCGTCGGGAGCGGAGAACGCGGGAGGATTGACCGATTCAGGGTCGACTATGGGCGTCTTACCGTCGTCTCGATGCGGGAAGCGACGACGTTCCGTCCAAGTCGCTGCCAACAGCGCCTCGAGCTTCGGCGTGGGCTCGGATGTGGCTTCGTACAGCGGCAAAAAGCACTCGATCTCGGGAAAGAATCGCGGTGAAGATGGAGATTTTTCGTGGTGTGTCGGTGCTCAACAACCCTTTTATCTGCCGGACTTCGGGACGTCAGGAAGCAGCAACAACGTTGGGGAAGACCCGTCTGGCGTCGAAGGCGGCGCCTTGTCGGTACCGCAGTCGGGACTGAGTGGGGCGTCCGTGGTGATCCGGAAGAACGGATCGGCCAAGGTCAAGCTGGAGTTCCTGCCTTTGATCCCAGGGAACTACCGCTGCCAGTTGCTCTTCCTGGACGAGAATATCGGCGAGTTCCTCTACGAAGTTCACGCCGTGGCCAGCCTGCCGTCGAGTCTGGAGAGCTTGGAAATCCAGTGTGAAGCCTCGACTGCAGCCAGTTCTGCCGGGGCTAGTGCACACTTCCGATTCGTACGAGAACTGACGATCCCAGTGAAGAATCCGCTCCTGAATCGCGCCCTCACGGTCTTTGTCGAGCGTGCCAACGGCCATCTACGCGCCAAGCTGAAGGAAGGACTGAAGCGCTGCGAGGAGAGCCACCACGCCAGCTTCCACGTGGACTTCAACTCGCCTTACTTCACGGCCAACGTCCCCGAGCTGACGCTTTCGACTGGAACAGGCAAGCCACTCCCCGCTTCCGGAAGGTCGGACGGGTCTGCAGTCGATTCCTCAGGCCCCAAAGTGCCGCTGAAAGCCAACCAAGCTCGAATCGGGACCCCGAGATCCGTCCTGGCCGGTACCAACAGCGTCTTGATCGACTTCCAACCGAAAGGAGCAGGGCGATACGCTTGTAAACTACTGCTCCGCTCCAGGAACACGGTGTGTGGCAGCAGCGACTTGCGCGTCTACGATCTGGTCGCCAAAGTGAAGGAGCCGAACGTCAAGACGCAGCTCGAGTTCGTCGCTCCTGCTCGCCACAGCATCGTGCAAGAGATCCCGCTCTCGAATCCAACCGATACAACGTGGTCGCTCAAGGCCGTCTTCAGCAGTGGCAATACGGACAGCGTCAGTGATGCTCCTGGACGACCGCCCGCCTCCATGTTCTCCGGTCCTCCGTCTCTCGTGGTGCCTGCCAAGCGCTCGGCGACGTATCCACTGACGTTCACCCCGTCCTGGATCTACCACGAAACGAGGACGTTCGTACTCGTGAACACGGCCACGCAGCAGCAGTTCGAGTTCGAATTGAGCGGCTACGGAGAAGAACCGCTCGCTCAAGACCACGTCGTACTCACGTGCCAAGCGCGTTCCAGTCTCGTCCACAACTTCGACGTGTTCGCTCTTCCGGGTGACAACGGATCCAGCGACGTCAATGCTGCTCAGGTGTTCAAGGTCGAGTCCGATCTACGCGACGTTGTAGGGGCCTCGACGCTCGCCGTCCCCGCGGGAGGCTCCACCCGCATTGTCAAGTACCCGCTGACCTTCAGTCCACTGGTGAGCGGCTCGTACTTCGGCTCGGTCACGTTCTCGAACGAAGCCACGAACGAGTACTTGTGGTACACGGTGGAGGCGGCTGTCAGTCCGCCAGAACCCGAGACGACACTGGAGATGCGAGCGCCGGTACGTGGCGCGATGGGCGTTGAGATCGGTCTCTCCAATCCGCTGGACACCGAGACGACGTTCACGGTCGAACTGCGTGGTCGGGGCTTGCTTGGGCCCTCAACGTTCACGCTACAGTCTCGGCAGTCCGGCGTGTACGAGCTGGTCTACTCGCCGCTGCTAGTGACGACCGGGAAAGGAGAGGAAGGCGCCATCTTGTTCTCAAGTGACGCGGTGGGGCAGTTCTGGTACCGCTTGACCCTCGTAGCGGCGTCTGCTGCGGCGCAAGAGCTCGACGACATGTCCTGCGCGGTAGGAGACCTGTGCACCCAGCCGCTCTGGCTGCAGAACCCGAGCAGCCAGGAGCTTCAGCTGCAGTACCGAGTCGCCAACACACGTAACTTCTCCATCAAAGGCTCCACCAGCACGGCGACTAACGCCGTGAAAACGCCGACACGAGTGCTTCTACCCCCCTTCGGCCGGGCGAGCGTCGTGGTCGAGTACACGCCGTCGTCTCTGTCGGATTTCGAGTGCACCAGCATCGTCTTCTACGAGAAAGACGTGGCTAGCGACTGGGAGTTCACCGTGCGTGGCCGCGGCCGAGCTCCCAGCGTGATGAAACCTCTTGTAGTCACCGCTCGAGTCAACGAAGCTGCGTCGACGCTCTTCACGTTCAAGAACCCGTTCGCCGCTCCTCTCCGAGTTGACGTCAAGCTCGTCGCTGAGGAAGCCGACAGTTCCTCGCCTCCACGCTCGCTACACAACGCGCCAACGCCCACCCCAGTGTTCGACATGCTTCTCAAGAAACGTCGTGTGCTTCTCGAAAGCTTCGGACTTCTCCAGGTGCCGATCTCGTTCCTCCCTCGTGCTGTAAGCGAAACGCGAGCGGAACTGGTGGTTCACGGAGGAGACGAGTACGCCGAGCTGGAGTGGCGCTACCCTCTGCGTGGTGTGGCGGAAGCTCCGTTGCATCCCCGAGTACTAGCAGTACTCGCGTGTCAAGCACGTGACTCGGTTGAAAAGCGGGTGGAATGCGAGCTCCTAGCAGCTCCGGACGACATGATGCCGGCAAATGAAACCTTCACGGTGGAGTGGGAGATCGACGCCACTCGGTTCGGCCCCATGGCGACGGCGATGGCCATCGAATGTGCGTTGACGGTGACGCCGCTGCCTTCGAGCTCGCGCTCGTCTTGTATACTTCCGTACTCGGTGCGGTTCGAGCCTCTACGTCCGTACCGAGGCTCGGTAGCGCTGCTGGTGAAGAAGAACAGCGGCGGACTCTGGCGCTTTGATGTCTCGCTCGACGTGGGCGACCCGCCCGTGGACGACGTGCTGTCGATCGAGTCGAGTCTGAACCAGACGTCGTCGGTCAGTTTCCAGCTGCGCAACCAGTTCCGACAAGCGGCCGCTTTCCTCGCCGAGTTCTCTGCTGGTTCGTCCAGTGCCTTCACCGTTTACCCAGCGGAGGGCGAGCTGCCCCCGTACGGCAGTGAAGAGGGCGCTGCCTTTGTCGTGTCCTTCACACCGACAGGTTACGGCAAGATGCAGTCCGGACAGCTCGTCATCTGCACCGAGGAGATGCAGTGGACGTTCAACGTGAAAGGCGTCTATCCCGACGCCACGCCGAGCAGTCGAGCCAGCGGTCCTGCCAGCAGCTTAAGCCTCAGCTCCAGTGCTTCTCGAGCCCGTCTGGGCATCACCAATAGCAGCAGCTCCGGCAGCAATGAGCCACGCGTTGAAAGAGCACGACAGCGCACCACGAAGAGCAGACAGTAAAAAGCGTCGAT
Organism: Phytophthora crassamura; assembly: GCA_033557995.1. NCBI lineage: Eukaryota > Oomycota > Peronosporomycetes > Peronosporales > Peronosporaceae > Phytophthora > Phytophthora crassamura. The sequence continues at coordinate 2,510,647 of JAUCED010000003.1, read as the reverse complement.
ATTCATTCCCAGCTTGGATAACTTAAACTTTGCAGACTCTTTACATGGTCATCCTGCCGTCCAGCGTAATGAAAGCCTTGGCGAATACGAGCGTGACGTCCTCCAGACTGCCGAGCCGCTTGAGCATGGGCGTCAACAGGTCAAAGCTGGACTCGAGCCGCATCACTTGACCAGCCGCTTGGTCCCAGTCGAAGCGCACCGACCCGTTGAGAATGACCCGCTGGTCCAGCATTTTCGCAGCGATCGGCAACAGCCCCTTGTCCTCAAGGAGGTGCGGGAACACCTCCTGCAACGTGCTTTCCGTGATCGTGAGACTCAGCGTCGACGTGGCGCGCAGCGAGTCTGGCGTGACCGGGTCCAACCGCTTGAGTCGAAGCCGCACGTCGTCATGGTGGAGTGACAACAGCCTCCAGTTGTCGAGCAACGCCTCTGCACCGCATGCGACGCCGTCCGTCACATCGGAGACCATGCTTTTGTGCAGGAAGTCGAGTTGAAGACTTGGTTCCAGTCGGCCTCGCTTTCCAGTCGTCGACTCGGACACGCCCAACGGGCCCTGGAATCCGTGACGGAAGACGTGGAAGTACTCGGCGGCCACGACCCACACGCTCCGGTTGGTGGGTGCGCAGCGGGTCAGTCGCTGCCGCTTGTTCTCGATCTCCTTGATCTCCTCTTTCAGCTGCTCGATGTGTTCTTTCACGTTGTCGGCGTACTGGCGTTGCCGGTTGCGGTACCTGGCCTGGTTGATGCGGCACCGTTCGCGTCGAGAGGCTGCGACTTTCATACGGCGTTCGCCGTTGGTCTCCGCTTTTGGTGGCAGAGGTGCCTGCACGACGGTCTCGGCTCGGAGCGGAGGCAAAGCGACGACTCGGTGGTGGTTGTTCATCGCCATGGGCTGTACGAGGTTGTACGGGAAGAATGAGCTGCTGGCCATGATGGTGGCAATGAGTCGACGATCAGACGTGGTGAGTTGGCGAGTGACAACTCAGAACGCACTCGGCGGAGGCGTGCAAGACCAGCCGGCCGTAATATTGTCGTCAACAGCGATCGCGTGGCTCGGTGCCGTCCCATCAACAACGATAACGAGCGCCGCACTCTTCATGACATGCCGACGGAGGGAAAGGTTAATCCCCATTTTGTACCATATTGCTGGTACACTATTTCTAAACGGTCCCCCATTTCTTAGCACCACAAATAGCCAAGCGTGCCGAGCAGCAGCAGCCAGCCATTAGTCAAGGAGCGCGGCGGCCCGGGAGACGACAAGCAGCGTCAAGACGATGGATGTTGAGCAGCAGCAGCTGGCTATTGGGCGTGCCGGCCAGGAGAATGAGTGGTAGTTTAGTTGCGTTAGCGAAGTAGTGGGGCAGGATTGGATTAAAAAAATAGTTTGTTCGGCTTTGGTGTCTCGTGCGAGCGCGGCGCGGAACGCCGACGATGCTTGTCCTCCTCGCCGGCGCGCTCCTCGTCTAGTGGCTGACTGGTGCTGCTCTGCGTCCGTCATCTTGTGCGAACGCGACGCTGCTCGTCCTCGTGTTGAAGTGTCACTTCTTAGAAATGGGGGGGGGCGTTTAGAAATCGTGTACCAGCAATGTGGTACAAAATGGTGGCATTAAGGAAAATTGCGGTGGGATTAACTCCCCCGAAGGCACAACCAGAGCAGAGCGTCCGCATGTTTTTTTTTTTCATTCAAGGCTGGCGGCGTCCGCATGTTTTTTTCCATTCAAGGCTGGCGGCGTCCGCATGGTGGTTCTGGGCTCAATTTGAAGGCCAAGTTGCGAACATGTATTCGGCAAAGTGCAAGGCTTCCAACCTGCTGGACTGCCAAACGCTCAACCTCCAGACGCTGCCGTCAAGCATGACTATTACGTGAACACGTTTGAACTCGTAGGGCTTTCAACAAGACTACTGTACCAATCGTGACTGTATGTTTCTCAGTTACTCGCTTTGGTAATGAACTTGCCGTCTAATGTGATCAACGCCTGCTCAAACACGCGCGCGACGTCTTCGAGGCTGCCCAGAAGACGCAGCGTCGGGGTCAGGATGTCCATTTCCGACTCGAGGCGAGCCACGCGGCAAGTAATGGCGTCCCAGTCGAAGCGGACGGATCCGCGCAGCACCAGCCGCTTGTTCTTGAGTTTGTCGGCCAGCGAGGACAAGTTTGATGCGGTCTCACCGTCGACCAGGTGAGGGAACACATGCCGCAGCGTATCCTCCGTCAGCTTGACACTGGTTGCTGTGGTCGCGAGGAGGGAATCCACGCCGACCTGCTCCAGCCGCTCCAGCCGAACTTGCACGTTGCCTCCATACAGCGACAGCAACTTCCAGTACTCCAGTATCGCGTCGACGCCACCGTCGGTCACGTCAAAGGCCATCGACGTCTTCAGGAAGTCGAGTTGGGCGTCGGTCTTTTTGAACGGCGACTGCGGTGGCACCATGTAGCCGAAGCGGAAGAGTCGAAAGTACTCGGCGGCCACGATCCAAACGCTTTCGTTCGTCTTGGAGAGCCGCGTCACATTCTGGTGCTGGGTCTCAAGCTCGTGGATCTCTTCCTGCAGCTGGTGGGTGCTTGCTTCCAGGTCATCTACACACTGCCGTTGGCGTTTCCTGTACATCGCTTGGTTAACTCTGCAACGTTCACGACGAGAGATGGATGGTGGCATTGGTGGCAATTGATTCGGGGTGAACGGTGTCGAGTTCCCACTGCGTTGTGACGCTACGTTTGCGAGGTCGTGTAGATGTAGACGCTTCCGGCCGATGGTGCGGCTGGGTGGCAACTTGTCCACGGCCGACGAGTTGAACGTCTGCCTGGGTTTCGTATAGCGCTCCACTTCTCGGCTCTCCCGCTCGTTGGTGAGACCGAGACGGGTGTGCAGTGTGCCGGCTCGCGGCACGACACCGTCGATGGCCAGATCGCTTAGTGAAGAGCTGTTGGGCGGGGCAAGGAAGCCGCTCGTCATCGTCGATGTGAATGGAGCTGTGTGTTGCGACTCGAGTAATGAGGGACTCGCTCACAATTGACCAGCGGTTGCTTGTCGCTTGGTCATCGCCGATTACGTGCATATCGTGGACCTGGGGGGAGAAGGCGCAGTAGTGAACAGTGATAACGTGAGCCCGCGTTGCCTGTCGTTCCAGGCTGGAATCGCCTCAATCGAAGCATCTTGTAAGTTGCCTTATTCCAGGGCTGCTACCTTCGATGGAGAGACCTGCCTCGAGAGCAACTCACCATCCAATCTCTTCCCCGGAGTCGCGCCAGGTATCCATAGATGCTGCCGGTAGCACAGCGATGACTCAGGTGTTCTAGCATAGACAGAGAAAATTTGCTTGCTTCACGAAGTTACGCTATCGTAGATGACCATCGATGATGTTGCGGGTCTTGTTACAGGCATCGCAAGGATTGCATACGTTTTCACAACAATCGTGGCCCGAGACGGAGCTCAAGACTTTATCATGGCAACCCGCACCGTCTAGGGCTTCAACGAAGGACACAAAGCACAGCACTTTTCAATTAATCATCTGCGAAGCTACACGGCAGAATAGGACGACTACAGGTTTCAGTTCTTGCTCAGCACGCGCGCCACGCTCTCGAGATTGCCCAGCAGCTTGAGCATCGCCGACAGAATGTCGAAACTCGACTCCAACCGCACGATACGGCAGCTGGCGCTGTCCCAGTCGAAGCGCATCGAGCCTTGGATCTCCAAGCGTTGATTCAGCAATTTTGCAGCTAGAGGTGACAGCTCTGGCTCAGCGTCTTCGTCGTCCTTTTCGCTGCCAAGCAGATGCGGATATACTCGCCTCAACGTGTGCTCCGTGATAGTGAGGCTAATGGTAGCAGTCGCTACCACCGAGTCCTTGGCCACCTCGTTCAGGCAGCGTAGCTGGACGTCCGTGTCGCTATGGTGCAGCGACATGAGTCTCCAGTTCTCGAGAAGCGCCTCGGCATCCGACAAACTGCCGTCCGTCACGTCGGGGGTCATGGTCGATTTCAGGAAGTCCAGCTGAGCGTGAGACCTCTGGAGACTCGGCGACGACATCTCGGACAGCACCGTTGGTGCGGTGTAGCCGTGACGGAACAAGCGGAAGAACTCGGTCGCCACAGACCACACGGAATCGTATTTCGGAGCGCAGCGCTCCAATTCCTGCCGCTTCGCCTCCAGCATTTGAATCTCCTGTTGCAGTTGGTTGATGTTGTCGCTCAGCTCTTCCCCATACTGGCGTTGTCTGTCCCGATAGCGTGCCTGGTTTACCCGACCACGCTCTCGTCGAGCAGCCGAGATGTGGATCTTCGGTGCGCGTCGAACTTCTCCTGTTGTCAGCATCTCTGCGACGTAGTCACGTCGCCTATCGACCTGGTACTGTGTCGTCCTTGAGCGAGCGTTAGTAGTGGCGTGGCACGGAGGCTTTTCATGGAAGTCGACTTCTTCAGGGAAGACAGACTGATCGTAAAGCGCTCGGACGCGCTGCATGACACCTCCAATGACGCGGTCACTGAACGCGTGGGTGTTGGGCGGGTTCAGGAAGCTGTAGGTCGTGTGCGCCATGACTGGAAGGACGAACAGCGTGGTAAATTGCAAAGTGAGCTCTTGGAGCGCTCGGGCGGGTTGGTTGGTCATCTCAGTGTGGCGTTGCGTGTGCGTAAGTATCCGGGCATCGTAAGCTTTGTGATTCGTGACGCTATTCGCCAAGAACTCATTATTTCGATGTGCAGAGCGTTCGTTATCACTGATGACCCGACGCTACTTCAAGGGGTATGAGCTCAAGTCATATGCGCAGTTAAGTTACCACAATGGAAACATAAAACAAGTGGATTGAGTTTTGATCCCCGGATCAAAGGATCGAGTAGCAATGACGACCGTCACCGTGGACGACAGCTCCATCGCGAAGCCGCGGTGCATGTCCATGTGGGCGATTCGCTTGCCGATCGTCTCCATGACGGGGCCACCCTGGAAGATGATGCCCATGCACACGAAGAAGCCGGCGATGGCCATGATCCACACGGGCGTCTCGAGGTTCGAGCAGCCGTCGAAGCCGTTGTCGTACACGTTGAACATGGCCGCGACGGGCCCGTGGCGTTTGCCGTGTCGTTGGCCCCGTGGGCGAACGACTCGAGCGTCGCCACCATCACGAGCAGGTAGCGGAAGACGAACATGGCGTCCTTCTCCTCGCTGAGAGCTTGGCCATCTCGGTAGATTTTTTAACGGGTCATATGCGGGTCAGGTCAACTTTGGGTCAACCGGCGCGTGCAGAACCTTTTGCCCAAGGTTGGTACTCAGCTGGCCCAACACCAACTGAGGCGAGCGGGTGTGAGGCGCGTAGCCGCAGCAAACCCGCGCGGGGAGCCCGCGAACCAGGGCCGCGCGGTATTTGCGGAGGCGGGCCCAGCGCCGAGCTCCTCAGCGAGACGAGCATTGTTCTGGGTAGAACTTACAATCTATAAATCGCGAGCGAAGCGAACCGCGGGGGCGCCCAGCCAAGCGTAGCGCGGCTGGTTACACCCTCGAACTATAGTTGAGTAACAACTTGTTGGTAAATTCCCGACTCTGATAACGGCTGGCGGGCGATAGGCCACGATAGGCTTTGGTTCACATGCGGGTCAGGTCAACTTTGGGTCAACCAATCAACTGGGCAGTCCAAGGGCGTGAATGTCCAGCTCGGCCTCGAACGTCGAGCAGACTAATACAGGGCGGCGTTACTGCTTGCCAGCGTCACGGAACCCACTATCCGGATACGAAGACCGCAGCTTGTACATTTGGCCGCAGGGCAGCTACGAAAGCTCATCGCAGCGTGCTAATTGGAAACACAAGTGTGGCCCGAGACCGACTCACCATCGCCTGACTAGTCTCACAGCGGTAGCCTCGACTGATGGAACTCTACTGGTAGGACGGGTAGGTCTGCTCGACGCTGTTCCAGTGGATTATGAACGGATCACCCTCAGCAGTCATTGGCAAAAGTTCTGTGCTGTCCAGCGTCTAGCATTCGGTTCCTGGCGAACTACATTTATACGGCAATACAATTAAAATTGCGGCACTATTTAGTATTCGAAATTGCCATTATTATAATATTATTATTATTATTATCCTTATTATTATTAGGGGAAATAATTTAAATGCGCCATCTCAGAATCAGAATAAACAATATACGCCACAGTTTGAATAAATAAATATTGTGCGCCACCACTACGCAAACAATAACATTGTGCAGGCTGAACGGAAGAAGCTGGCTCAGCGTTGCTTGTAGAATACCGCGCGGAGTCTCCATGAACATGGAAATTTGGGTCTGCTAGCCCAGCGACAAGAACATGATGACGTTGGATATTATGCCCATGACGAGCAGTCCGTTCGTCTCGATGAACAGGGAGATGACACTCGAGATGTGTCTTCTACCTGTGCAAGATGAGCACCATGTGAGAGCGGCCAACCAGGAAGCCGTGCCGCGCATGGTGAGCGTGATCTGGCACCGCACCACGGCAACAGTGCTGTCCTAAACGTTTCCTGTGGGACTCTGGGATCAAGTCGACGTGCTTCATCTTGTCCTCGGCCAGGTTTGGGTGGACGTGTCCGTGCATCCGCTCGTACGTGGCGAAGCGAGTGAGCACGTCTGTGTATCGACCGGGTAAGCGATGGACGCTGTTTGACGTAACCGAGATGACCTATCTGGTTGTCGGTGCACAGGTCCAAGAGGAAATAGTTGTAGTGGGCGTGTGGTTTACAATTATATGGCTCACAATATTTATTTATTCAAACTGTGGCGTATATTGTTTATTCTGAATCTGAGATGGCGCATTTAGTTTATTTCCTCTTGTTATTATTTATTATTGGGTCGCCAATACAATTGTATTGGCGGACCTCAGCTCAACCTTCTTCGATCAAGTGTGTTGACTTCGAAGGGCAGTTGGAAGGAGTGCAAAGACTACTACCAAGCTGCTTCAGTACCAAGGCACAGAGGGCACGGTGACCCCTCCTGTGATCAAGATTTTCAACCACATCGCGAAGGACCTGATGCCCCGGCGCGATTGCGATCCAGCACCAAAACGCGGAGGACTTGGTGGAGCCCTCGTGCTGCGTGATCCACCGTGGCGGGAGGTTTTGGTGACCCTTGCTTCCTCATTTGCCGGAAGCAAGTTGTGAACGTGAACATAATGGCAGGTCAGACTTGACGTTGTCGATCATTATACTTGGTACGCTATACTGCCCATGCTCAGAGGAAAGATCGAGCCAATTCTTTGGTTCGAACGCCGACAACCTGGTGCAGACGATCTCGTCTTACGTGGTGTGGGCTTTCATCATGTTGATCTGCCTCAAACACAGCATCCACCATGCATTTTTTAAATGCGCCTTGTCATCTCCTCGCGTACACAACACAAAGCTGTAGCTTACCCAATCGCGTTCCTCCTTGGCCGCCTCCTCCACCTTCACCGACAGCTCCGCCACTTCCTGCCTGTGCTTGGCCAGCTCTTCTTCCAGAGACTCGACGGAGCGCTGCTCGTATTGCTTCAACTGTGTCTCAAGATCTTGCAAGCGAGCCAACTCCTCCTTGAGCTCCTGGATCCGCGTCTTCTTCTTCCGAGCTTCTTCCTGCCACACAAACGGACATGTTAGAAAAACACGACAAGCAAACCCTCTTCGCTGCGATCGGACCTTCTTGCGCTTGCGGTATCGACGCGAAGCCGTCTGCATCCGCAACTTGCGACGTAGTTCGTCAAATTCCGCCTCGTTCATGACGTGGAGTCGCTGCCCGGTTGGTAGAAGATGCGAGGCTCTCGAACTCTGTGGCAAAGAACTTGGACTCTGTGGCAGTGGCAGCTCTGGAGAAGGAAACGGCGTCGCGTCCGGAAACGTGGCTTGGCCGAGCAGTGGACGCGGTCGATTCGGCTCAGATGGTTCCGTTTGAGCGACCGACAGTAGCGACCCGGCCTGTGGAGGAAATTGCAGCGCCGAGTGCCCAACGTAAGCCTGATCCTGTACTGCACCGTACTCTGCTGGAGGTTTGTCTTCATCGCTGCCAGGCGATTGCCCTGCAGCAGGGACAACGAACTCGTCAACGTCCTCCATGTCTTCAGCACTGGCCCCAGTGAAGCTTGCACTCTGCTCGTCGCCGTTGGTAGACCCCGTCAAGTTTGTCGACGACGACAAACTGGTGTGGTTGTTGTTGGTCGTGCTCGTGACCGTCGACGCCGTCGTCTCGTCTTGGTTGTCGCTGGGACTGTTTGCAGCCAGCAGCCCGTAAATCTCTTCCATCATCAACTCGTCCTTGGCGTCAAAGGGATTGCTTTCGGATGGAGGAGCCATGGCGCTTTCAGGCGAAGATCGGAAATGACCGACGCTGCATCGAGGCGTCCTTAGCGTCTGGATGGGAGACAAGAACTCACACGTGGCGAACGCCAACCGGAACGTGTGAACCGGAAGGGGGATACGAAGACGCTATCGTAACTGGAAAAACAGTTTCAATGTCTCAGTTCTAGGCTTGCATTGGTCGGATTCCCTGGGACTTTACGAGAGCGAAGGCGACAATACCGGCAATCATCCATGTTGAGTGTTGGCTTTCGTGCTATCGACTCGAGTACTCCGCAGTGCGTCGTCACTTGCTTGGCATTGTCATCCACGTGATCTACGCCAGCAAACAACAGAAAACGTTAAGGTTTCTAGCCCCACGATAAATGACGAAGCCACTCTTACCCAGTCCCTCTCCTCCTCGGCAGCGTGCTGGAGCTGCACGGAGAGGCTGGCCACCTCGTCTTTGTGGCCCCCCAACTCGCTCTCGAGCGATTCAAGCGAACGGCCCTCGTACTCCTTCAATTGGCCTTCAACGTCTTGCAAGTGGGCAAGTTCCGCTTGGAGTTCTTGGATCTGCTGCTTTTGCCGTCGGACTTTTTCCTGCAGAAGATTAAAAACATTCATAAATTTGGGTATTTGGTTCTTCCTCACCCACCTAGTTGTCTCTCATTGCACTCGAATACCTTCTCAACTTTACGAGATCGGAGCGAGGCGGTCCGACGTTGCAACTTGAGACGAAGCGCCCCCGATTCGGCCTCGTTCAAGCCCTGAATCTGTCGCCCACCGAGCGAGATAGCCGCGTTTTGTAGGCGTTGAGAAGCACTCGATACGGCCTTCTCTTGACCCGTCAGTTGAATATCAGCAGCGGTGTCCAGCTGTGCCAAGCTTGCGCTACAACATATTGTAGCGTAGAACGACAGCAACAACGAGCGTTGTTAGTTAGACGCTGATCTGTCGAGCTTGCTTTGAAGTCATGTGAGCGAAAGCGAGGTAACTTGAGAGTTAGCAATAGAGCACAATCCAGGCAAAGGGCAGGGAGGCATACATTGAACGTGGAATCGGTCGAGTGATCGGCTCAGTGACACCTTGAGCTTCGTCGTCTTGGAGCTCCTGCATCTCTGCATCAAACCCATCAGGCATCACTTTTTGGGGCACTTGCCGCTGCGGTTCTTCGTCTTCCAGGCCGATTTCCTCGCTCTTGTTCTCTAGAAGAAGATAGTCGTTGTTATCGGTGGGGTCGCCGCTGGGGAAGGCTGACTTCAGAAGCTCCTGGATCTCCGGGATGTTGAACAGCTCCGTCACGGCGACTTCAGAGTTTGGTGGAGGTGCTTGAGTAGCCATCGGGAGCTTCGGTCAGCAGCCAACAGAGACGTACGAGCGAAGTAAGAGAAAAAGGTTGTGGGAGAACTTGTGCATCGGAGCAGCCTGGGACTGAGGCAGGACGACAGAAAGGCTTTTGTCTCACTGCGTCGATTTTCAGCAAACTCTGAAAAAAAATCCGAAAAAAAATAAAATAGCCTTGGCGCAACTTAAGAAAAGCTCTCTACTGCACTTGGATCAGGAGACTTCGGTTCCAAGAACAACGACTTCATATTGGAGCGGCAAGTGGCAGCCCCAACGCTTCATTTGGGAAGGCGGCTGCTCATCGTCCTAATCTGTAAAATAGCAAGCCACTACTGGTGATTCCTAGAAACATGCACCACCTGCAAGCATCTAAAGCATTTCGTACCCAATCCAGTTCTTCCTGCGCCGCCTCGCCTATCTTCACCGAGAGCTCTGCCACTTCCTGCTTGTGCTTAGCCAGCTCAGCTTCCAAATCCTCCAGGGGACGTTCCTCGTATTGCTTCGCCTGCTTCTCAATATCTTGCAGGCGAGCCAACTCCGCTTTAAGCTCCTGGATCTTCTTCTTCTTCTTACGGGTTTCCTCCTGCCGGACAAACCAGCTCGTTAGAGAAGCAATAAGCAAATCCTATTTTCTTCAACCGGTGGTCAGACCTTCTTGCGCTTGCGGTATCGACAGGACGACGTTTTCGCCCTCAACTTTCGACGAAGCTCGTCAAATTCCGCCTCGTTCATGACATGGATTCGCTGCCCCGTTGGCAAAACATGCGAGGTCCCTGGAGCTGAAGAGGTCGATGGACGGAGCGGAAGAGGTGGCGTCGGAACTGCCTGTGGCTTGGACTCGGCGTCTTGGCTTGCCATCGTGGCCGCCATCGCAGCGGCGACCTGCGCTTCGTAAGCGAGCTGCGGTCTGGCGGCAAACCTTGATACACAAACGCACAGCTTTAACAACCAACAAGTTCAGGCACTTGCCAAAGATACTGCGTACGTGCTCGGCTGCCCCAAGTTCATTGGTGGGGGAGGCGCTTGTCCGACTGCTGCTGGCTCTAGCGACCCAACAGTTGAGAGGTTAATACTCTCCAAGTCCTCGATGTCCTGCATACCCCCTCCAGTGAAGCTTCCACTTAGCCGATCGACAATGCCGCTATCCGTGTAGTCAGCTGGCCCTAAGTTCATTGATCGGTTGCTGCTGCTGTCGTTGTAACTCCTACTGCTAGCTGTCGCCGACGCTGTCGAGCCGTCTTGGTTGTTAGTGGGACTATCAGTCGCTAGCAAATCCAGAATCTCCTGCATCATCAGCTGGTCACTAGTTGTGGCGCCGAAGGGGTTATCTGGGGGCGGCGAGGACATCTTGCTTCCGAGTGGAAAGCGCTAATGACTGATGGAAAATGATACGGAGACCAGCCAAGCCTTCCGATGTCCTCACCGTTACCTGCGACGGGGAGCACTCACGTCCCAAGTGTGTTGAAGAAGTACGGGTTCTCCGTGAAAAACGCACCAACGGGACCACAGTCGGCACATCATTGAGCGCACTGAAGCACGGTATTTTTCCGGCGACGGCATTCTTTCGAGTGCTTGGAGGAAATCCGCGAAAAGTTCCTGCCACGAAGAGGTATGTTTCAATTCGTTTTTGCTACCGGTAGTTGCTGAATGTTGACCCAGGGTTACGCTTACGCAGTGGTGGTGGAATTAATCTTGGGTGGGCTGACCCACAACCTCTAACGAGGTGTCTCTGAAATTTATTTTCAGAGCTAAGACACGATGCCAGTGGAGGTGTGAAGCAGACGAACGGCCTCGCCACGTCAGCCAGCACCACGGCGCTCTCCACGTGGTCTCCGCCGCTCAAGACGCTCACCGCGTCGACGGCGTTCCTGCTGTTTCGACTGCGTCTCATGAATGAGAAGAGGCCGCTCTCCAGCAGCTTGGACTTGGCGTTGGCGCTGCTAGAGCGCAGACTCTGAGTCGGAGTCGGAGTCGGCGGCTGAGCCATGGACGAGAGCGCCGTGGTGCTGGCTGACGTGGCGAGGCCGTTCGTCTGCTGCGCCTTGAGCGACCGCCGCGTGTCCAGCGAACTGCTGCTGCCCACGCGGCGACGCGCGTCCTCGTCGCGCAGGTTGGTGATGTCGGGGCCCGCGGGGCAGCTGAGCTCGGTGCCCATACTCGGTCTCAGTCTGTGGGGAGGCAGGAGTCGAGGCGTCGTGTGCGGGGCAGATGGAAGGCGGGTCCGTGTCAAATGAATATGTGATTCGTACCTCTATGAATACATAAATTGTGCGCGGTGGGCCTGATACAAAAATGATTTTTGCAACGGGCCAACCTCTAGAAAACACGTGTGTTTTAGTTTCAGAGCGCGTACAACCCTACCTCGATATCGCGGTAGGCCATTGGATGAAAGGCAGTTGTGGACAAAACGCCGTACAACCCTACCTCCACCTAGCCCCTGATTGAGCGTGCTCAAAACCGTATTACCGCGGTATTACCGTATATTTCCAACAATTTAAAATTCGGTAGGCTATATATCGGCAAATATACCAATTGCGAAAGGTATAATACTTAAGTCAAGAGTGACAAGTACCGTTAGCACTGTATGAAATTATACCTGAAGAAACTGATAAATTACATGCATGTTGCCTGTGTCGTCACCCCATCACCGTAAGTGCGAAATATATCAAGCTTGCATGTTGCATGAAGGTGGCGCAGAGGAGTGGTGTTTTTTTAAAACAGAAAAAAACGTTCAGGCTTTGATAGTAAACTGCCAATTAGTTTCGTTAGTACTAATATTCTTAGTACTAGTATGGCAGCATCCGACGGCGATTGGTCGCCTTGGGTTGCTAAGGGCCCAAGCTAAATATATATTTTCAATATATTTTCAGCACCGCCCCCTGATATGTCATACTGAGTATCTTATGCTATTGCGTAGTTTATCGAATTTCCCGAAAGGAAGCTCCAAGGCGGTGACACCTCTCGACGGTAAGAATCGCCACACTCTGTGGTAAAGGACAAAGTGTTGAGCTCTTTGCTGATGCTACCCGCCGTCGTGCCTTCGTCATCATTGCTGTGACGCCAGTGGAGCGGCTGCGACGAGTTCCACAAGGCAGTGGCAAGTGAATCACGTAAGCAAGTTATCCCAGTGTCCAATGGTGTCGCAACGTGCTGGCCGAGAGAAGAGAGGGCCACGACAACTTCATCCTACGCAGTGCAATTACCCTGGCGGATGCAGCAACGACAGAACGACGAAGGTTAATGGCGAGCTTCATTGGCTTTGCAGTAGCCATCGGGACCACCAGAATGCCCTGCAGCGCGCTCGGTACAAGCGCGTCATACGCAGCAAGAGCTCGAACCGCAAGGCTAGTTCGAGCTCTGCTGCACCTGTGAACTTGCACAAGAAGCGTGCGAGTCGCAAGGCACCCAGCATTGTGGAACGCCGCCAAGCGCAAACGAATTTAACAGGCGTGGTAAACAAGGAGAGAGCATCCGAAGCATCGACGGAGCCGTCAAACCAAGTAACTTTGCTTCCTGAAGATGCACCTTCGCCTGGAAGTTCGACGCAAATGGCCTCGGTTCCAGACGCGAGTCATCTGTCGCAAGATACAGCTACCTCTCCTGAGCAACGCTGCCCTTGCAGCACAAACAACACGATTCAAGAGCCAAGTGCAACCCCGATGGTTAGCGCACCTGCGAACGCTTCAGTGACGGGAATGGCATGCTACCCAGTCCAAAACCATCCGTCGATTTACGCGCTCCCAGGCCAGCAAGTATTTTACGTGCTCATGCAAGCTGTTCAGATGCCCGAAGTGCCGAGGAGTCAAGTGCATGGGGATGGACCCAGCGCAGGCTGCGCACGGTGCAATCCAGTCCTAGTTCGGGCTAACAACGTGGTGGATCAGCCGTGGCCATCTCGTGGACAGCAGTTCGTTTTTCCTGTTTCGATGATGCAGAGTGCTTCGCTTCGACCCCACAACCAATTTTGGTACCGCCGACCGCACTACCTACTTTCGGTGCCGCTCATTTGGGAGGAAGTATGGTTGCTTCGCTGCAAGTGGGTACCACCACGACAGGAAATCGTGATTCTGATACCTCGTTGCCTACCAGCATCGACTTCAATGGTTCAAGCGACCACCAGTCTATCCAAGAGCACTGAACGCGCCCGTCCCGCTGACAATTGTACCTGCGCGATGAAGACCCAAGAAGTGCTGCAAACAGTGGCGTAGGTAGCGATTCAGCAATGAATTTGTATGTGTAGCGTAGTTAAATTTGAGGATGTTTTTTTCTTTGAGTTTGTTGAGTTAGAATGATGTTTCGTTTAAGCTACAGACTCCTCTTTATTGCGTTAACCACATTCAACCTGTACTAATGATCACTTCCTGGGCACCATCAGTGCCCATCACCGACTGGCCTCAGCTGAGATGCTGTCACTTGCTACAGGATAGTCGTCGTGGTCGACAACCTCCGGCACTCGCGCTGCGAAGACTGTGTGCGCGGTAAGGCGCGCCGTGCGTGTCGAGCTTCGCCTACAGCACGCCAAAATTGAAACGCATTGACGGATGACCCGTATCTGCCGCCACCAAGGATCAACTCTGTCTCCAACCATCAACGATCCCTCGCCTCGGGCATGGGGCCCTCTTGAGAGCGGTGTAGTAGTCACCAAGTCAACCGATATCACCATGTTTTCGTGGCTTGAGGTCGAGGGCACTCGCTGTGCCGAAAAAGAAGTATTAAAAGTCTACTCGACGAAACCGAGTTCGATTGCGAACGTACCGAGCCTTCAGATGAACGGATTGCTAGAGTTGGTTAGTCCTCCTGCAAGTCGTCACGGCCATCACACCAGTAGCGACGGGAGATCGCTTTCGATGATCTGTGCAGGACCGGAGAACTTGTTGCGGGTCAGGCGCTTCATGTTCGCGACCTGTTTGATCTTCTCCACGAAGCCGGACGTGCGCTACTTGGAGATACATCGAGCTCTTCACGCGTTCCATCGTCACCATCACGCATTTGACAGCGCTGCCATGCAATACCTACGGGCGGGAAGCTCCGCCGTCTCCTTGAAGCCGCGCTAGCGAGGAGCATGGATCCGTTGTGTGCAGTTGCAACTGCTTTCATGCAACGCACGATTGGCATGGCTGTCTCCGCAGTTCGGGCAACAGCATCCAAAAAATCGTTTTTCTTCGCGCTGGAAGTTTGTTATATTTTCGTGAGTCGCGGTGAGCTTTTCCAGTGTTAGTCGGTGGGTAATAACTAACGAATTACGGTGTTTGATGCGCGACAGAGCAACATACATGAACGCTATGCATGGGATAGAATTTGAATGAAAACCTACAAAGGCGCAAGTAAGACCCTGTACCTTATGAACAGTCATCGCATACGCTAATCTAAGTGGAATACCTCGTCGAACTACACGGATATCACTCGATGCTTTCCCCAAGAAATTTCCTTAGGTACTATTGGTACAATGTTTGGAACTCCTTCCAGAAGTGAAGGTCCTAAGTATGTATCTTTAATCTGTATGAGAACGATGGGCAGTTCGCTACCGGACACAAACATGAAGTCGTACACTTCGGCGCTAGTACCATTGCATAACCCCGCCGCTTGCGCCATGTTAAACGTCAGCGGTACAGGGGCCCCAACACACAGTTTGAGCTTGTTGGCAACAACTCTATCATGGTCAGAATTAATGTTTTGTGCGTCTTTCAAGAGAGCTTGCACCGTCCCGACAGAAATGTCACGTTTGTTGTTAAACGTTTCTGCTGCACAAAATGCTGCGATTTCACGTTTACAATCGGCATATTTGCCGAAGAGATGCTTTTATCGTTCGCGCAGTCGACGTCAACATTTTTGTAAGCGATGTGTTTAGCTCTGCTTGTCCGTTCTGGTGTTGGTATCGTCTGCAAGCACCTAGTATTGAAGAGGTCTATATCAGCTTGAGTTGGTGCTTTTTGCCTCAATCGACGAAGGGCACTAAACCATTCAGGATCACGTTTCCCTCTATTTTGGCTAGTAAGCATGCACACGTTTGATGTACCTTTCCAAATCTCTCGCCCTCGACGCTGCCTTCATTTGTAATCTTAGCTAACGGAGTTGATAGTGAGCTAGGAACCACTGGGTCTAATTGGGCAGCATCTCCAGTAAAGTATACATCTCTACCCCCAAACAGATCATCGGAATGACTTGGCCAAATTTCTCTCATCCACCTATCTATCCAGTACAGCATTCCACATGATATCGAGCTGAACTCGTCAATGATGACAAGATGAACATCCTTAAACTGTTGTTGCATTCGTTTCAGCTTCGCTGGGCCAACTTTTGTCTCCGTTAATGATTTATATGGAACTGAAAACGCTGACTTTGAAAAAGATGCAAATGAAAATGCGGAGCATATCGTCATTTCCTTTTATATTAAAGGCAGCTGTTCCTTGATGAGCTAGTAGCATTACTCTTTTTGATGACCGGCGAGTTGCACTATGCTCACCGAAGACGTTGTGCATATCCTTGACGATATGTCGAGTTAACCAGCTTTTACCAGATCCTCCTTCGCCATTAATTATCATATGGAGAGGTTTACAAAACGAATTATCTAGGACGCTTTTGAATCGAGTTCGCGACTGCTTCAGCGCTAGCGCAAACGGAACCCACTGAGACTCGGCCATTGATTCAAGAATGCCTTATGTATCCTCATTTCCAGCAATCGGATAGCGATAAACCAACGTCTGTCTTTTGTCGCGAAGAAATGTACCCCCTAGTGTTCTCAAGTCCTTTCGCTCTTGTACCCATGGCTTCAAACAGACTTTAAGAAAATCCCGGGCTTTGTCAACTATCTCAGGTGAGTACTTATGCTTAGCTTTCCACGCCACATCGCTATTACTAGCATTACCGCTCCGACCGGGTTCACTTCACCCGATTGATGATCCTCGCCGACAGCATTATTACTGATAAACACGTATTCAGATGGTGGCAACGATGATATACTACATACTTGGCGTGAGCTCTTAAGGAGATCAAGCTTATGCTGCCGAACTAACTTGGCATTCGATTCTTCTTGTAACTCTCCATCAAGTTGCATTTCTTGTACTTCGAAGAAGCGAGCGATGCACTCTTCAGCGGTTTTAGGCAAGTCTTCTAGAGAGCGCCATGGCACATAAAGAAATACCTCAGAGAAGCAAAAGCCCGGACTTGCTGTGTTGGGTTGCATCCACGGAGACTTTTGTACAACCACCGCCTTCATTCTCCGTTTTATCCATCCCTGCCCGTCCGCACGATTCCAGATGTCACTATGATTTACCCGCTCACCAATTGAATCTATTGCTTCGAACTGTTCTACGAACGTAGCAAAACTCATACTCTCGAACATTGTGTCAGTCGGTCTGTTCATGTATGCTCTCTCAACAGGCTCAATTCGAATGGCCTCTTCGCTGGACGAATCTGCAATATCAGCAAGGGTTTCGAACTGGTGGGGTCTATGCGGTAGAAACGGAGGTAGTGGCGCATCACTTTAACTTTTTGAATCGATCGAGATTTACTATGCATCGGCAGGTTTCGAAGCAATATATATATTGCTTCCGGCGCACCGACTTCGCGAACAGAAAGGGTAGCGTTAGCGACGCGTTTCAGAATGGAATGGTAGGCAAGATTCGTATCACACCGCTGGATCGCTTTGGCAATCACACGTCTAAACCGGAGGGTGTCAGGCTCCGCTTTTGCTAACATAGGCACCGGCGTATTCGGCTGCTCCATTCGAATTTCCAATCAGCTGCAAGTCCATGTTTGCACGCCAGCACGACAGCAAGCGGGGTGAGTAGTTGTTTATGGTTGAAACCTCACACTTTAGGTGTATTTTAAGGGATGGAGTTCCATCCGTCCCAACGCTCGTTTCTATGACAGTCCGTGCCTGAAGGGTTTTGGGGTACCCAAAGCGGCATTCTGAGCTCTTTTTTCTGCATGATGAATTTGCAAAACATTCGTGTTGCTGTACGCTATGTACCAGCCTCGATAAGTCGCACGTCCATTCGTCGGTTTCGACATCTGGTGGTCCCAGTGCTAATATATCAATGTTATCCGCTCGGTGAGCAATACATGTCGAGCACGAACACGATTCTAGTTCTTTAAGCGTTTTTGAAAGTACCGAAATATGCTGATCTACGAATGCTGCAAGTTTGGAACGTCCCTCGTCTGTCCGAGAGTTTGAGAACGTCTGGTGCGCCTCTCATCCATCGAAAACAATGTATGTGAGGGGAGCCACGCTGCTGAAACTCAATACGCCAAAAATGATCAATGATTTCACCTAGGGGCTTAGCTTGACCGCATAAAATCGAATCGAAGAAGGCTTTGAATCGTCTGTTAAAGTGTCTAGCGCTGATGTCAGGATTTTCATTTAAGTACTTCCTTCGGTCATTGTACGAAAGACGTCTACATTCATCTAGCGTAAGTGAGGGATCGCACGCACGCGCGAAGTCTGGCCAAATTGTATCCGCAGCACTTCGCGTCAAAACAAAGGTCGGCCACCTTGTAGGCAGGACTCGATTCCCTATCATGGACATTAAGTCATCCCGGGCATTTGACCAATAGAGCCCACTTCCGCGTACAACACGAAAAAATGATTTTAAGGAGTCCAACACTTGAATCGCGGCGCTCAGTTCATCTTTTTTCATTTGTACGGCTTCTGAATCTGTTTCACAACCAGCATTTCTTCCGCAACCCGCCGTTTCTATTGCTGCTGTGCGGCTATCGGTACTTCCAACTCGTCTGACGAGACCGTCAATCTGTCGGCGCTGTATCAAGTTCATACAAAAGAACTTGAAGTTCCCGTGAATGATAAATCGTCTGTCGTGCCACTTCATCAAGTGAGCGCAGTATTCTGCCAAGCCGTACTCGTGCAATCGACTCTCAGTGTCGTTGGCGGGGTGATATCCGCCGTACCCACCAGGATATAGTGTGAGAAAACAGTATTGCATCATCTGTTGTGTACGATATTCATCAATAGGATCTCCTTGACAGCGCAGTTCCCAATGGGAATGTCAGATTGTAACGATTGTACTCCAACAGCGTTCATAATTTGTTCCAGTTCGCTCACTTACTGTTTTGGTTTCCTTCCAACTCAAACGATTCTGTTAGGTTGTCCATAACATCTTCCATTTCGTGTTGCTCATTATTCGATACATTTTCACTAGTAACCGGTGTGTGTCGACTGCCTTACTAACAGGAGGTTTACATTCATGCACGCATCCCTTACCAACACAAGCCGAGCATCGCTCGCGTATATTGTTTTGAAAAGTATCGCACGTATGATTCTGCTTCCCGTTGCAAGCTGTACAGCGGCAACAGTCTGAGTGGTATCCTTTCTCGGGTTCAATACAATCTTGACATACGTTGGAAGATAGCCGTTCCTGCTCACTGCTGACTGTTCCCGGGTCATCTGCACAACCGTCATCGTTAAGGGTGCTGCCAGTAAGGTCGAAATCAACCTCATGTCGAAAATCCGCCCGTCGGTCTTCTGATGTCGAAGTAGACAAATCGGCCCCAGTTGTTACGCTACGTGACGTTCAATTCTCATTCCCAGCGTTTACCTGATGAGGGTGCCCTAGCAGCTCTTGAACCTCCTCATCGGTTACTGGAATGGTTGGTACATCGGTGCTGTGGTCGATTTCTTCTAACGCCCTAAGATTTGTCACCGAAATGGTCACGTATTTGCACAGCGGGTTATTGGAAATCAGCCAGATCAAAGCACGGCGTATCAGATCGGGACGCACGCGGAAGTATTTAGTCGCTTTGTCTGGGTTTGGATGCTCGACATACTACCCCGCACGTTTTCAGTGGCCGAGGCAGTTCTCTAACGTCTTTCCGGGTTCATTCCAATAATTATTGCGTTACCTCGCGTGAACTCCTGGCCATCACGATAGAGATTCACACAAGTCGTGAAACTGATCCCCAATCCAATCAGTCGCGTTTCCATGCGATTCAAAACAGCCAATTCTTCTGGCACGGATCCGATCCGAAAGCCACTGCAACGACTGAATTTGGGCGTCTTTCTCGCTTGCATAGATCTATAGCATCTATCACAGAGCGATATATGTTGAGAATCCTGCTCGCAAGAACACGCAACGAGTCCCTCGGGAATAATCTCAACTTGTCCATCGTCATTCCGAAGCGGAGCAAAAAATCAGAGCTTGGATGGTACAATTTCAACACTGCGCTGGTTGAATTAGCCAGCTCTCCACAACCACCACACACACGAAAGAGGGGTTCGTCGATCGTATCGAAAAAAAGCTGCCATTGCACACCAGTCATAATTAGGAGCCAGCTTGGGGTGAAAAGTGAAGAATAACGACATCGCTACATACCTTTCTTGTCCGTCTCCAGGTTGTCTACCTCCGCTGCATCTACATCCCGCTTAGCTTTCTTACGACGCTTATTTCGAGGCAGTTGCTGCGCGTTTGCATTCCGTTTCTTGGTTGCCTCCCTTCTCGCTTGACGGGCCTTTTGGTTTTCACTCTCAACCTCATCAATCGAAGCTTGCTTCTTCGGGTTTCTTCGTGGCTTTGCGATAGTCGTTTGTTTATTGCATACCCTCTTCAATGCTCGTTTAGCGACCTTGGGACTATTGCCAAGCCTCGCACGTGCCATCGTGCTACCGAAATGCAATTTGAAAGTGGTGGCGCCAGCAACTTCGGCGCAAACATCTCATCACCTCGTACGCCAATGTTGACAAGCTGATACCTATTCAGCTACAAGCAGTGGCTTAGGCCGCCCTTCCGGGACTTCAACGATCTTGAGCGTTCGTTGCACACTACAACTCAGCTTGTCTGCTCGGATTTTCCGCAAACGCTAGCGGACTCGTTTTGCTTTGCCTTTCACACCTCCCCCACCACCCACTTGTTCAGAGCGTGTCCTTTACGTAGAGCATTGTACGTTGACGCGCGAGCGCTGCAAAGGCTACCAACAGCAAACGCATGAGTATCTGGTGCATTTATTCTATAGTCAACAGGCTTCCCGTGTGCGCACAGAAGCCGTAAAACTCCTCAGACATTCTTCCGTAGTATTGGAGCTCCATCTCCACAGCTGCGACTGAGCTGACCGCGGTGCGCGCGTCAGTGCACTGGCTTCAACGAAGATCGCCTTTCGGGAAGCTCTCCATTGGCAGCCAAACCGCTAGAAGCAGCGGCTTTCCGTCTGCGTGATCCATTCTTCGCGGCTCGCTGCATTGGTCACATTTGCGTTTATCATCGGCCCATATGAATGCACGCGCCAAGCTAACCTGTTGCTACTCTCACTTTGCAGTCTCTGTCAATACGTGGCCATCATCGAGTTGATTCTCGATTGTGCAGAACTCATCTTCGTTGAAACTAACGCATCTGCTGATTCGTTCTGCATTTTACTCCATCACACGCAACTTCAAAGAAAGCGTTTCACGCATTCAACGTCACCAACCGCAACGAAGACGCCAGTCTGCGTGCCTTCCACGAATTCTTTCGTAGATAGTGGCAGCTTGGCGTTCAGCCGCGATTCCAGCACCCTCGATGCCAACAACATGACACCCCTCGCGCTTCACGAAGCTACCGCATGCATCATCCACACTAGGTCCTCAACTACGCAACTAGATGCTAAACACAATGAACAATTTACGAGCTAGTTAGCGCTATTTGGTTTACTATGCACTGGCTGCATACGCTGGTCGCTCCCATATCTGCAACTTCCATTCCTCCACGCACTCCTCGTGGCTTGCACGGGCTCAACCACGCTAACGCAATGGACCCAGCCGCGAACATTGCTTGCGATCGGCTTTCATTGTCACGCGGCAGGGCTCACCACAGAGACCCCTCCATACGGGGCTTCAAAGGCGCACCAACCTGTCGAACCTTGAAGCGATGTTTGTCTTCGAGCTGTACGCTTCCCTGCGCAACACCGTCATAAATACCGACGAGCTCAACTTGATGAAACGTTTACACCGTTCCAGGCTTAAACTCCATCTTAGACCCCCTCACTGACGCCCGCGGTGGTGTGGTGAAGCGTGGACGATTTTTCGCGGTGAAGAGTGACCGGACAGGTCGCGACTACGAGCGAAGGGGCGGAGAACATATCAGTCTCAGAAGGTTCCTGGAAGTTTCCTGAGGAATGATTGCGATCGGGCATCATCATCATCGGGACCCCCAACCCTGATTACGATCCGATCCGATCCGTATCCCGATCATGATCGCGATCGCGATCCAACTCAGATCGGGTATTAATAGTTAAGTACATTTGAAGTTCGGTGAGAGCCAGTCGTGAAGGGAAAGGATCTACAGAAAGAATCCAGTAGAAGGCAGAGGTAGAAAGCTAACATACATAACAGAGTCAGATTTGCCTTGCAAAAGACAAGCAGCGTCCGCACATTTCCGGGGAAGGAAGTATATTGGCCCAACCCGACGAAGGATCTGCTAAGTCTACGGAAGCGCGCGATCGTCACCTGGATAGCTTGGCCAGGGACGTTCGCTACTGTCCTCTCGGCCCCCCAAAGACCCCACCACAGGAGGCGGCAAGCAAGTAAAAGGGCTTTAACTAGCACACCCAAGGACACCCCCCGCCGATCAAGCCGCGCAAGGCCCACATCGGCAGCACTCGACGCTCGCGTGAAGGATATCCGCGCGACCGTCACCCCTGAACCCAGGAAGGAGCAATCCAGCTCCCACCTCTACCAGAGATCACCACTGGCGCCTTATCGAGTCCAACAGAAGAGCGTAACCCGCCTAGCCGTCGGGTACACAAGGTGAGCAAGGAAGAAGGAGATCACACCCGATCAACGGAGTACCCCCTCCGACAGTCCGATGTTCGGGCACCAGTCGGCAGGCCTGGATCGCGTCATCAATTTTTGCGATCCCACTTCGCCACAATGGTGCGCGTGCCCGGATCTTCTGATGACTCGGGATTTCACCGTGAGTCTACAGAAGACGTCAAGATCAAGGTAGAGCCAGGGATCAAGACGTCAGCGGAAGATGGATCGCCGCCGCCGCCGTTGAAAAAGGAAGAAGGATCAACTGATCGTCTGAGGTTTGGGAGGAGCTCCGACGACGTGAAGAAGGAGGAAGGTTCAGCGATGGACCTGGAAGAAAAGCCTCACCCTCCTCCCCAGGTCCCTTCGGGGACCCCCGCGGATCGCGATGCGAATCGTGACCCGCTGGTTGAAGGTCCAACGGGTAAAACCGAAGGACTTTCATCCAAAACCACCCCTCCAGCCTCGCAGCCAACGTCGAAGAAGAGGTCGAAGTCCGCGCGCAAGAAGTTGAAAGCGCCGGACTCTGAAGCTGAAGATGTTCCGATCCGCCAGGCCTGGACGGAAGAAGAGCTGGCATCGGCCTTCTACCAGAAGGATCTGTACAGATTCCTTGCTGAGAACTCGGTGGTGAAGATCGTGCAGCCGAAGCTGATCGGAACGTTCCAAGGCCCGGTGAAGGCGCCCAAAGAGAGCTCGAGTCTGCTGGACTCGATCCAAGTTCTGATGCGCATGCTGCAAGACGCAGGGATCGTCCCGGGTCCGTTCGACGCGGACGAGCACTTCAATGTTGACATGGCGAAGGTCAGGGAGACAACGCTGATTCTGTTCACCAAGTTGGCGCCGTTGGTCGACAGTGTCGTTCCGCTCGACCAGTCGGGCCCACGATCAGTGCGCAGCCCAACTGGATCGTCGCAATACGCTTCGGCCACGTCGGATGCCGGATCGGGATCTGACAACTCCACAACGATGCCATGTATGACCCTCGGACCAGCAGGAGCAGACATGTTGCGCGAGTACCAAGAACGATCTGCAACCATGTCGCCAGCCGCCAGTGCCCCAACAGTCGCAACATCCAGCCCGGCAGCATACCCGCCGCCAGCTGCATCGCCACGTCAACCGCAACCATCTCCGGATCGGATGCAGTCGTTCTTCAACGCAGCGATGGAGCGATTCCTGAAGGAACAACAGGCAGCGACGATGCCACCAGCCGTCCCAATGCAATCGGCACCGGTAGCACCTCGTGCGCATGTGCGTCCACCCGCCGCCGAGCCGGCCAAGATACCGGAAGCTCAAGATGTCGACATGGAGTCGGTAGGATCGAAACATCATGCGAGTGAGTACGATCCCGACGATCTTGATGTCGATGCTCCACGCCGCGCTGTGGTTGCCTCGGCAGAAGTAGCCAGCGGCGTGACGCTTTCATCCACCGGGATCAGGGTCTCCGCGATCTCCGAGCTGAAGGAGTTCTCTGGAAAGGATAATGACGAAGATCGCGCCAGGAACTGGTTCAGCAAAGTGAAGTCCGCCTTCATCCGCGATCAGGCTCCCGACAGCGAGAAGTGCTTGGTGTTTGGTGATCTGCTCTCTGGCCCAGCACGCAACTGGTACCGGCAACTGAGTCGTACAACTCGGAGCGAGTGGAAGACGGTGGCCAAGCTGTTCCAGACGCAGTACTGTGGGCGCGGAGTATCGGTCGCGAGACAATACTACCACGCTCGCAAGCGCCCGGACGAGTCACCTCTGGAGTACTTGCACCGGTTGAACGTCGCCGGGCTGCGTGCTCAACTTGCGATCAAGGATGGGTTGATGGAGATCCGTCGGGAGCATTTCGATCATTTCATCGAGACTCTTGATGATCGTGATCTAGCCAACCAGTTGGCTCTTTTGATGATCCCGGACGCGGACAAGCTGGAAGAGACCTTGCGAGCGCGCCAGCGAGCGAAGGCCCGACAGGGTAAGACGGTCTATGGCTCCATCAAGCCTAAAGCCGAAGGCCCCGAACGGTGCCGCCCCGTCGGCCGCTGCACGAGCTGTACGTGCGGTCCGCACCGCGTCGAACTCGAGCGACTCCGAACCGGAGACGAGCGGATCCGAAGGCGAAGGTGATCTGCGGAAGATCGACTCTGTTGCCGCGCCGGATCAGCCAACTCGATCGACGCAGCCTCACGACCAGCGACGCCCTCCACGCTAGCCAAACAATCAACGCCCTGATCGCTCGAGTGGAGCAGGTGGAGAAGAAGGCCAGCGCAGACCATGCTCTCACTGTGGATCGACGAAGCACTCCGAACTTGGATGCTGGCAAAGGCTGACGTGCGGGAAGTGCGGCAAGAAAGGTCATCCGACCGACCGCTGCTTGTTCGTCTGCAAGGCGTGCGGAGAGAAATCCATGACGCTGGGAAATGCCCGTTCGAAGATTTTTACAACTTGATCCGTCAGTGGTACAAGCCCGCTCAACACGCCGGCATGTTCCCTTCAGCAGCCGAGAAGATGTTAAACTAGGACGCTCGCCGGGTTGGAACCCGGTACGAGACGAGCGTTCTACGTTCTGCATCTATGCATATGTCGAGAAACAATCACAGTGGGAAGTAAGCAAGGTGATTCAGCCGACCGACAATACATGTGATCTTCATGAGAAACGTACCGCCGTAGTCGCCAACCTCCACGAGGTCGACGAGTATTCGCGATCGGAAGTGACGATGGCCCTGGATCTCTTGGGTGGAGAATCGCGTTGATATTGGAAGTATCACGTGCCAGACAAGAAGTTCCGGCAGGCGAAAGCCATGGGAAGAATCAACGAAAAAGCCACACTGTTGTTTGATAGCGGCGCCGAGGTGTCCATTCTGGATGCCGCCTTTGCTCGTAAGGTCGGGTGCTATATCGACAGCAGTCAAGAGTTGGAATGTGAGGGAGTTGGTTCGAACCCATACATGGCCGAAAGACGTACCAGAGTCAAGATCACGCTTGCCGGATCACTCGTGTACTACTTCGACGCTTGGGTTAGCCCACCCACGGGTGGCCAAGACTTGATCCTGGGCATGGATTTCATGGTGCCTGCCGGGATCCGGTTGGACTGGGCTCATGGAGCGATCACTTTGCCGGACGACGCTCCCAGCTCTACATCGCCAAGTCCGAACGAGTCACTTTGGGGAGTTCGCCCAGTTGGAAGCTGGTCAGACAGCCGAGCGTGCGAGAGGATTCCGCATGTCGGTCCGTCGTAAAGTCTGGGTCACTCGAGGGGAACGGTGGGTTCCTAGCGTGGTCGCTGGACTGGGAAAAACCCGCTACCTGAAGGTCACGAACATAAGTGATCGAAGGTTAGTGTTGCACGACGACACGTTGGTGGGCATGTGGCTCGAAAGCGATCAAGTACCTCGAATCCCTGGCTTCGTGTCCGTCGGTTCCCGACGGTACATTGAGTGGCAGAACTTGGCACTCCAAGCTACCACGGAAGCGTCGAGTGACGAAGAGCTCGCTGATTTGGTTCCGCCTGGCCCCATGACCGAACGGCCTCGGTACGAGACGCCGACGAAGATCCTGAGTCGAAGCGGTGGCGATCGTAGGTCAGCAGTAGCCGCGATCGCGCTCCCATTTCCCTCCGGGGCGACGCGTGACGAGCAACCGTCACCAGTTGAAGCCGATAGCGTGTCGAACAATCAAGACACGCCGGAGACTTCGCCAGATCCGATGGTGGAGGAGAACAAACCCGTTCCCGCTGTGACCGTACCCAACTCTGTGCTGGACCCACCACTTGAACTAGAAACGCCACCTGATCTCGAGCGAGAAGACGAAGAAGTTTGTTTCCACGAAGGAGGTGACATGTTCGCCGAAGACGTCGAGAGACAGATGGCTGTTCTGCCAGAGATGGCCTCCACGACCGAGCAAGTCACGATCGCAGACATCCAGGTCGGCGACCCCGGAGCGAACAGCCCCGAGGAAATCGAACGTCTGCGACGGATCATCTGTCGAAGACGCCACCTCTTGATTGGAAAAGGGAGCGCTTTGCCGCCGGCCGCGATTGGAGCTGTCTGCGATATTGACGTAGGAGGCGCGACTCCGGTTGCCCAACGCGTCAGACGAGTGGCCCCTCAGTTCCGCGAGAAACTGTCTGACCTGATCAAGAGTCTGCTATCCGCAAGAATGATCAAGCCGTCCACTTCGCCTTGGGCGTCCCCGATCGTGATCATTATCAAGAAAAATGGTGTTGATACGGCTCTGTATCGATTACAGGCTGGTGAACGGGTTGACCAAGTTGATGGTGTACCCCATGCCACTGAACAACGATCTCTTGGAAGACTTGGACAAAGTGCTCTGGTATTGCTCGCTTGATATGGCCAGCGGATTTCGGGTGGTCTCCATGACCGAACGCGCTCGGAAGATCTCCGCGTTCATCACTCCATTCGGACTGTTCGAGTGGACACGCATGCCTTTCGGCTTGAAGAACGCGCCGCAGATTTATCAGTGGTTGATCGACAACGCGCTGTACGGACACCTCCGGATCCGATCGGACCAAGATCCCTCGGAACTCGTGGACGTGTACAAGACGGGAGAGCCAGAGCCAATCATGAAGCCGTCCGTCTTGGGAAGATGATCATATATCGACGATATCCTGGTGACCGCCGACAAGTGGGACACCCTGTGCGAGAAGGTCCAGGCGTGGCTCGACGCATGCGAACGTTGGAACTTGTCAATCAGCGTCGTCAAGTGCTTCTGGGGAATGCCAAAGGTAGACTACCTGGGGCACCGGGTGTCCTCCGCAGGCTTGGAGGCTCACCCGAAAGACCTTGACTCGGTGGATAACTTGCCGTTCCCGCAGACGCTACGCGCGATGCAGTCGTTCCTTGGGAGCTTGAACTATTATTGTCGGTTCATGAAGACTTCGCGATCTACGCGGCGGTCCTGTATGAGCTGCGCGAGTCTGACTTCCACGAGATCCGACGCCGTGATGATACTGGACCGATCGAGCAAGAGAATGGGGACGACACACCGCAGGCCGACGAGAGTGATCGTTGGACCCGAGCAAGGATCGCATTCACCATGTGAAGGCGAAGATTGTGTCGACCCCGATACCCAAGCATTTTGACCCTGATCGCACGCCAGTGATCGTAGTTTACGCGAGCGAATGGGCCGTCACGGCCGCCCTTGTGCAAGAGCACGACGGCGTATACTGGCCAGTGACCTTCACCAGTCGGACCCTGAAACCAAACGAGTTGAACTACGGGATCGTCGACAAGGAGGTCCTCGCGCTCCTGCGGATGCTGGACGTGAACTTCACCCTGTTGACCACGAGGTCGATAAAGGTGCTTTCACGATACTCGACCTTGGCGTGGCTGCTGAACTCGTAAGGGTTCCAAGGTCGGCTGGGCAGGTGGGCCGCGTTGCTCTCTGAATGGACGCTGGAAGTCAGGAATTGCACGATGGGCGAGGACGAGGTCTTGGGTGCGATTGCAGCAAGCATCACCCCGCGAGCCGAGGTCGACGAAGCTCTGATCGCGATCGCGCCCGTGAAGCAACCGCGACAAACGATCTCCATGCCGCCTCCGACCGTGGAGCCGACGGAGAGATTGTTGGTCGTGAGCTTCGATGGATTTGCCCGCGTCAAGCGCAGCGGAGGAGCGTACAGTGCGATCATCTGGCAGCTGCCGGAATGGACAATCGTGTCTGCTGCCTCGGAATACCTCGCTGATCTGACAGTGAATGAGGCCGAATACCGTGGACTGCTGCTCTGCTTCGACCTCCTGGCCAAGATGGACAGGGGACGGATCGTGGTCTGCGGCGACTCGAACCTGGTGATCCGCCAGATGCGAGGCGAGATCGCGTGCAAGGCGCCCGGACTTCAACTGCTTCGACAGAAAGCCATGGATCGCCTCAGCACTTGGCCACAGCACGATTTCCTGCACATGAAGCGAGACTGGAACCAGAGCGCAGACCGGTTAGCCGGCTCAGCATTGCAACGTGAAAAAGGCGAGATCGTTACCTCGGACGAAGAACTGCAGGACTTGATCACGCTCAATCGCCTGGACGAACTGCTCAAGCCAAGAGATGACACTTCCGTAGCACACGTGTCTGCGGTGACACGATCGGCCCGACGTCAACGATCAGCCCCCGAAGCGCTGCGAGAAGAGATTGTACAACGCATGCGGTGTGAGCGAATCGTCCAAGCACAGAACGAGCAGAAGTGGATCACTCTTCTGAAGACTAACCTGCGGGGAGACGTAGTCGAGCTGCCGGCGAGAGATGCCAAGCTCTGTTCGAGGGTCGCGAGCGACTACGAGGTGGACGAGAGCTGTTTGCTGCTCTACTGCCCGCCGTCTACTCGGGCGGACGAAGATCGTGACTCCGTCGCGCGAGTGGTCGTCCCGAAGACGCTGCAACAGGATTTCCTGCGGCACTATCATGCCAGCCTGGAGGGCGGGCATCAGGGGATCGGCCGGACGTTCAACCGGATCAGGGCACATTTCCACTGGCGCGGTCTGTTCAGAAGTGTGCAGAAATTGGTGGGCGACTGCGTGGATTGTGAGACTGGGAAGGGGCGCCCCTCATTCAGGGATAGTCGCCTGGGAATGTACAGGCTACGTACCCATTTCAGATGATCTGCATGGACCACATCCCGTCGTTGTCGAAGTCCTACAAGGCAACACGGAGCTGCTGATCTGGGTGGACCTGTTCACTGGGTATGTGATCGCCAAGGCGAGCGCGTCCCGTACCGCCCAGACCATCCCTGAGAATTACGAGGAGTGCGTCCTTCGACGTTTCGGCGCAAGTGAAGTTATTCGGCACGACCGTGATCCCGGGTTTATGGCTGACTTTTTCAAGGCCCTTAACCTGATTGTGGGACAGAGACAGAAGGCAACCATGGCCTTTCGCCCACAAGCCAACGGGACGGCTGAGAGGATGGTGCAGAAACTCACACGCGCGCTCAAGATGTACGTTGCTGACGTGAACCAGAAGGACTGGGATGAGTATGCTGAAAGGCTCACTTTCGCGTTGAACACTGCGCAAGATCGAGTGCGAGGCGACACGCCCTTTATTTGGCCCACGGGTGGGACGCGCGATCGACGCTGGAAGCCTCGCTGCCGCTGGGAAGCACGCGACGTCGCGATCGGAAACTTCGACGCTCGCGATACCACGTGCAAGGGCACTACAGGCGAGCGCGTGAGCAGGTCAATAAGCGGCTCCGTGAAACTATTCGCGATCGGGCCGACCGCCACAATGAAGACTTGCGTCCGCACGCGATCGAAGAGGGATCTCAAGTTTGGCTATATCTCGACCGTGTGAAAGAGGGCTACAAGCGCAAGCTTGCGCATCAGTGGCATGGGCCCTTTCGCGTGGCGGAGATGATCAACAGCTACGCGGCACGTCTAGAAAATTCCCGGGACGGAGTATCACATCTTCCCCGTCGTGCATGTGTCCAAGCTGAAGTTTGTCCGCAGCTTTCCCGATCGACCGGACAACACGATCGTGGTCGATGAGCCGGACCGAGTGGACTTCGATGAAGCCCTGCTCCCGGAGGACAGCTGGGAAGGGCCACTTGGAGAAGACGAGTTTGAAGTGGAGAGGATCGCGGACGTCAGGATTGGTCGGCGCACGCGTTATGGGCGCGTCCATCGCGACTTCTTGGTTCACTGGAAGGGCTACGCCGACCCCACGTGGGTCGACGAGGCTGATCTAAATTGCGGCGCTCTTCTGCGAGAGTTCGAGCGGGAGGAAGCTAACCGGAGCCGTTTCGAGGTCATGCAGTCTCACGAAGAGGAGGCTGGAGACTCTGCGCAGTAGTTCGTACTGTGTGGAGAGAGTGGGTGAAGTAGCGTGCGGGATGGCCCCACGTTAGGAAGACGGAGATTCTACGCAGCAGTTGGTGCAGTGTGGGGTAAGTTGGTGAAGGAGTGCGAGTTGGCCGCATTACCAAGGAGGAAGGAGGTTGTTTGTCAACAAACTGTGAGTTACGATCGGGAGAGCCGACTCTCCTGATCCCAAGGTCGAGGATGACCTGCAAAGTGATCAACGACAATGACGGACTGTATTTTGGTGGATCACAGCCGCCTTACGCTACACCTAATCGGAGTTAACCACCGGGTGGAACTTACCGTCAAGACGATCGATGGGGTTACCGGGGTAATCGCCAAGGTAGGCGCGGAATTGGTTCCGCCAGGGATTGCCGTCCACGGCGATGTATGCGGCGTTCAAGTCAACCGGGTCGCGATGAATACCGAGATCAGGATACCAGAAGCCTTGCCCAGTCGTGCGAGTGAAGTGGAGAACTAACAGATCCAGGAGAAGATCGATATCACAGTGACCCGCGATCATGCCCAATAGGACGTGTTTCAGGAGTTTCCAGCGCGAACCCACGTGCGATCGTCGATGTTTCCACCCGAGACGCGATCATGCCCGATAGGACGTGTTTCCGGATATACGTGTGATCGTCACTGCTCCCACCCGAGACGCGATCATGGGGCAGTGTTTCCCGAGCTGTCATCCAGGAACTCTTTCAAGACGGAGAGGTGGAACGGCTGGAAGCATGGACGACGATGCAGGAACCTGATCCGCGGCTGTGAGAACACCGGGGACGCAGGCGCGACTTGATCTGCAGTCAGAGGTGCCGAAAAGGAGCTTGGCTTGCGGCAGGACCAGCTGAAGTGGTGACGAGGAGCGTGATCTGGAGCCTGCGCCACCAAGCGGACCACCGGGAACGACTTCTGGACATATGGCAAGCGTGGTGCGAGACCGAAGGCGGAATGCAGAGTGGTGTGCCCGCTCAGACCGTTGTGCTGCCCGTACGGGTACAGGGGGCGGTTGTGGTGAAGCGTGGACGATTTTTCGCGGTGAAGAGTGACCAGACAGGTCGCGACTACGAGCGAAGGGGCGGAGAACATATCAGTCTCAGAAGGTTCCTGGAAGTTTCCTGAGGAATGATTGCGACCGGGCATCATCATCATCGGGACCCCCTACCCTGATTACGACCCGATCCGATCCGTATCTCGATCATGATCGCGATCGCGATCCAACTCAGATCGGGTATTAATAGTTAAGTACATTTGAAGTTCGGTGAGAGCCAGTCGTGAAGGGAAAGGATCTACAGAAAGAATCCAGTAGAAGGCAGAGGTAGAAAGCTAACATACATAACAGAGTCAGATTTGCCTTGCAAAAGACAAGCAGCGTCCGCACATTTCCGGGGAAGGAAGTATATTGGCCCAACCCGACGAAGGATCTGCTAAGTCTACGGAAGCGCGCGATCGTCACCTGGATAGCTTGGCCAGGGACGTTCGCTACTGTCCTCTCGGCCCCCCAAAGACCCCACCACAGGAGGCGGCAAGCAAGTAAAAGGGCTTTAACTAGCACACCCAAGGACACCCCCCGCCGATCAAGCCGCGCAAGGCCCACATCGGCAGCACTCGACGCTCGCGTGAAGGATATCCGCGCGACCGTCACCCCTGAACCCAGGAAGGAGCAGTCCAGCTCCCACCTCTACCAGAGATCACCACTGGCGCCTTATCGAGTCCAACAGAAGAGCGTAACCCGCCTAGCCGTCGGGTACACAAGGTGAGCAAGGAAGAAGGAGATCACACCCGATCAACGGAGTACCCCCTCCGACAGTCGGCAGTTCGGGCACCCAGGCGGCAGGCCTGGATCGCATCATCAATTTTTGCGATCCCGCTTCGCCACAGTGGCTTGGCATCCCAAACAATGATCTGGGCGATAAACGGCTTCCGCTTCGAAGGTGTAAGTTGATTGAGAGCGCTTGCTGTCGGCTCAAACAGTGCACTTCGGTCAACAACTGTAACGCGAGTACCTTGGCCATCTTGAAGTCGGCGCGAGTCGAGACAGCGCATTTTGATCGACACGACAACATCAGCAGCAGGGCGCGTGTTCAAGATGAATTCGCGAAAGTCCAGCACCCACGAAAAGAGGTTGACCGCTTCTTCCTCTTTTTGCCGAAGCACCTCACGCTGGATGGTTGCCAGTAGATCCATCGTTGGCTGTTAAAATGCTCAGTGCGCCAAAGAACAGGAAAACGAAAGTGAGGCTCGATCTCACGACAACGACCTTTGTGACGTACTGTAAGATATTCGTTTTACCGAGAAAGCGTGGCTACAACGCAGCGGAACTCGTACCGTGCCACCCGTGCTTCAGTGTGCAGCTCCAGTAGCTCCGGGTGCGCGTGGTGCGCTCCACTTCCGTGATAATGCCTCTTGTCTTGACCTTGTGCTCGTCAGACGCACCTACTATACGTACCCCAGTGAGCCTCCATCGACGTGACGTGCTCACCAGACGATAGCGTGAGCGTTTTCAGAGTGCCTCCAGTACCGCCGTGCGAGAAGGTTGTCGCCGTTGGTGCCGACATCGTGATACTCACTGCGTCTACACGTGAGCCTGCCCGCAGCGTGATCGACTTCACAGTCTGTCCACCCGCAGCCGACGCCACATCAGTGAATTGGTCCCCGTGGGGCCCTCCAACTGCGTTGCTCAGTCGAATCTCATCATTGAGTGAGAAGATTGACGAGATCGGAGGGTGTTCGGACAGCATGGCTCTGTCGTCGTCCAAGAACGCCGCATTCTCGTAGTTCCAGTTTTCCAGCGTCAAGCCGATGTAGTTGTTGCCGCGGAACAGGATTTTGTCGACGACTTCGCACGTGTTCGTCATTCGCACAAAATGACGTTGGCACCTTTGGTAGGGTACACGCCACTGCGGACGTGTTCCGTCCAGCCATCAGTGAGCCCCAGTTCCTCGACGAACTCGAGGATCGTATCGTCGGAGCGCGTGTTCGTGTCGCCCATGACAATGACGGCTTTGTCCGCATAGTTGGCGGTGATGTACGCGCTAAGCTGTGCGAGGTTGGACGCGCGAGCCACTTCGAACGCAAGCCGTGACGCCTGCATCCGTGTGCAGATTGTAGAAGTCGAAGGTGACGCCGTCAGCAAGTTGTATCTCCAGGAACGTGCAGCCCTTGGGGGTTAAGCAGTCAACGCCGTCGAACATGCTGCAGTCCTCCCACTTGGTGCGCGTCAAGTCGGTAATGTTGTTGACCGGGTAGTTAGACAGCGTGTTGAGGCCGTCGCCGAAGGGAACGCCACCGCTCGTGGCCGTGCGGTACAGATGCGAGTTCTCCGAGTAGACGTAGGCGTGGTAGTGGAAGTCCTCCTGCACGTTCACGACGTCCCAGGCGCTGATGCGCTTGCCGATCTCGACGCTGTCTCGGACAGATTACCGCTGGACAGCAACTCCGGAAGCCCCGCCACGTTTCCTTCGATTCTCCAGCAGCGACCTTCCTGCAGTCTTCGTATTATACTTCAGTCAAACGACGAAATCAGTACGTCTGTTGAGTGTAGCCAAGCGTTTTTACGGACTTCTTACGGGTTCTCGACGGGTCGGAAGAGCCTGATTTGCCGCCTTTATCAACTAAAACAGAGTGACCCACGCAGCAAATCAGAGCAGGCAGCCTTGGCGACGTGGGTACACACCTAAAATCATGGCTGACAAATCGTAGCTAAATCGGGACGGTATCAGCTAATCACCTGATATCTGAGTCCGGCTGATACAAAGCGACCCTTCCCGGGTTCCATAAACAGTCGCCCTCACTTTAGCGACCGTTAACTCATTCGGGACCTGAGATTTTCGACGTTACGGTTTGAAAGCTCCGTCATCCGATATCGCTGGTTCCTAAATAGAGGTTTTTTGCGCAAAAAGCGCTCTATGTCGTGAAATGATAAATCATCTCCCCTAACCCGCTTCCTATATCCGTGGTTTGAGTCCTGTAAGAAGGGCAACTGCCTACCGGCCTTCGGGGGCCGAGGGATTATCGAAGTTTGAAGCCTTTTGTTTCTGGTCATCAAATCGTATTCAACGCGTAATGAAGCTGAAAATTTCTAGAACCGCTGTGCCTTTTTCATCTAGGACGGCTTTGCCTTAACCAAAGCTGCCACCAACTGCATCATCTTCTGCTGGCGCTGTAAAGTGACCTGGCGCTCTTCCCGCTCACGCAGCTCACGCTCCATCTCCCGAGAATCCGAATCGAGCTGCGCCTTCACTGCCAGCTGAATGATCTCGTGGTAAAGCTGCATGAGTGTCGGCCGCGATGTGTCCTTGGTCTCGGTGGTGCGTCCATGAAGTTCACGCAGAGACAGCTCAGTGCGAGACGCATTGGCTTCTTCGTCTTCTGTCAGCTCGACGCGAACTTGCCCGGGCGAAAGGTCGAAAGCGTCAGGACCGTACATACTGCTTTGCGCTTGTTGTCCAGAAGATGACGCAGCAGTAGCAGCAGATTGGGCTTGGAAACCCCGTTATTGAGGGGAAGCCGAGGCGAGATCCACCTGAACAGCGGTCATCAGTCTAGCCCTTTCCGGCGTGTCTGTAGGCTGCACTTGTGGCCGCGGTACTCTCACACCTTCCACCTGCACGCCATATTGCCTGTCAATGCGTGCCTTGATCCGCAGGGCGAGTACTTGAAGTGGCGAGCACGATTCCGATCCAGACGGAACCACCAGTGCAGAGAACTTCCTCCGCAGGCTCACAGCCGTTGTAACGGGGTTACATCGAATAGTGTGATGCACACAAGCTAGGTGCCACATATAAGTGGGTTCCACACATATGTTACGTGGGTCACCCAGATAGGAGTGGGTCACTGGATATGCATTAGACTAGGCTCTACTATGATAGATAGCGAGTCCTATACATACAAACAACAGGCGGCTCTGCCGCGATATACAACAATACATTCAGTTCACATTTGAAGCCTAAGAGTTCACTAGCCTTGTTTAAGGTACTTCTGTCTCTTGGAGTCCGTAAGTAGTTATCTTATGGTACTCGGTATAGCTCTTGTATAGAGCGTAAGGTTATCAATAGTACTAGAGACTCTCTCAGTCTGTGTCTTCCTCTACGCTAAAGCAATTGCAGCCCCGCTGCACTTGGTAGCACTTGTTGGTCAATCCGACACCTGAGTCTTACGACTGTCCCTCTGTGAGGATGGAGCAATTTGCCCATTTACCCCCGAACCAACAGGACGGGCTTAAGAAGCTGATGTCCTTGATCGGCTCGGAAGGTGTGGCCCATCTTGCTTCGCAAGGCCCCGACGCGGTGAACGCGCGTCTGGAGGCGTTTTCTCAGTATGAGAATGCTCTGTTGGAGCACGTCCAGCAGAAGATGACTGCGGCCGCGGCGTCTGTGACGCCTAGGCCTGCATCGGACGATGCTCCACGAGCTAAACCGCTCATGGTGAGCGTCAAGACCTTCGAGGGCAAGGAAGGCGAAAGCCTTTTGCTCTGGATCAGAGAGGTCGAAATGGCCATGGCGTCCGCCATGCTCAAGACCGAGCAGCAGCGCGTGGCGCTTGCGATTTCCAAGCTCGGTGGCCGAGCGCGAGAGTGGGCCCTGACGTGTGGCACGTCTGTGGACACTGCGTTCCCTTCTTGGGATCAGCTGAAGGCCCAGCTTTCGCGAGTGTTCTCGCCGCCTAACCAGGCTTATTGCGTGAGGTCACGCTTCCTGTCTACCCGTCAGGGTAAGAAGGAATTGTTGGACTTCGTCCAGGAGTTGAGAACTCCTCTCGCCGGCATGGCGGCGGATCCTCTTCCTGAAGTGGTCGCGGTGACCGTCTTCATGGAAGGCCTTCGCACTGGCGTGGCCAGGACGGAAGTCTTCCGTGTTCACCCGACCTCTTTTGAGGAAGCCGTGAACGTGGCGTTGAACGCCGAGTTCAACTTCAAGTCGGCGCGACTTGGTTGGACGGCTTCCCAAGCCAGCTCTTCCGGAGCTTCTGATGCGTCCAATGGCGCAGTGCCTATGGACCTCAGCTACGCTGAAGATGAGGAAGCCGAGCTTCAGGCTGCTGAGCAGCGTATCGGCATCCGTCGATGCTATGTGTGCGGCAGCACGCAACACCTGCGTCCGGGTTGCCCGCTGCGCAAGCAGCGCCAGGCTCCGTCGAGCCGAACCTCCGCTTCTGAGCAGAAGCCTGGCTCGTGGCGGGGAAACGCCAAGTCCCAGTAGGCGCGGGGCGCCCTGCTGGGGAAGAAGAACTGAGTTCTGTTGAGCCTCAGGGAGGAGGTCGGCAGGGCTTAGCCCCAAAGAGCACCGTGCTCTCTAACAACACGGAACGTGTATGCAAGCCGGGCTTGCTGGTCGTGGAAGCGACCGTGAAGGGCTTTGAGAAGCCATGGAAGATCCTTATCGACTCCGGAGCGTCGGGCAACTATGCTCGGCGCTCCACGATGGAAGGAAGTCAGCAGTACGCTGAGGCGCTGAAGGCGCGTTCGAGTGACATCGTCACCGTCCGTCTTGCGACGGGGACCCGTATCACGGTGTCCAAGGTTCCTGTGAACCTGGGCGTGAAGTTTCTGGACTTCGATAGCGTTTGAACGCTGTTTGGTCATCGACCTGGATTCGAGGTACGACCTCATCCTCGGGATGGCATGGCTGGAGCACCATGAACCATGGATCGACTGGCGGTCGAAGACCTTAGGCGCTACGCGCTTGCCTCCTAGGGGAGCATTGGCGAGTCATGAACCCACCTCTGCTAGGAAGCAAAAGCGCTATTGGCGCGGGCACTGGACCGAGTCGGTCAATGTGCTGGACATTGGAGTGTCCGAGTTAATGGACACTGGCGTCGAAGACGCGAGTCCCGAGCACTGCTCGTGGCTGGACGTGGAGTGGCACGTAACCCACTGAGTGAGACTCCGAGTTACTGCGAGTCATCACTGCCTGCCGGTAATGGCGGGGTCGACACTGAGTCGAGGCATCTTGGGCGTGGCCCTAGTGATGCGCGTGGAGCGGCACGTAACCCGCTGAGCGATGCTCGTGGCTTGAGCGCAGCATCGCTGCATGCCGGTCATGGCATGGTCGACAGTTCGTCGAGACATCTTGGGCATGGCCCTAGTGATGCGCGTGGAGCGGCACGTAACCCGCTGAGCGGTGCTCGTCACGAGAGCGCAGCATCGCTGCATGCCACTGATGGCGTGGTCGGCTGTGAGCCGAGGCATCAAGGGGAGGACCCTGACGATGCGGGTGGAGTGGCACCGAATCCACTGGGCGAGGGCTGTGAGCGTTGCGGCTCCACGCCGGCTCAATCAGAGCAGCAAGAGGTGGCGACACCTGACGAGACTTTCAGTCTGAACACGCTGGCCTCTCCGAGGCGTACAGCTTCCGCGAGGAGGCGGCAGCGACGCCAGATGGCGACTGCGAGACGCAAGGCGTCGGTCCTGGTACAGGACGTGTCCGTCGTGGACGATGATAGCGAGCAGCTATACACACTCGTTGATGGAGTGACTGGTGAAGCCGAGGGCAACGTCAGCCTCGAGGCTATTCCGACGGTGGCTGCTCTGCTAGAGCTGGACGAGATGTCCATTCCCGACTTTGGGGATGCCTTAAAGGCTGGCGCGCTCGCCGAAGTGGTCATGATACAACCGGAGGAGGAATTGAACTCCTCGTCGCTTATGGATGAAGCTGTCCTTGAGGACACGAAGGAGGCACTCAGTGCGCGAAGCGGATCTTTATTCCTGAAGGACCCTTCGGATCCCTAGTATCCTTTGGTTAAGGAGTTCCAGGATGTGGTCTCGAATGACCCGCCCACTGGCTTACCTCCGGATCGAGGTGTCCGTCATGAGATTGACTTGGTTCCTGGAACCAAATACTGCGTAACGAGGCAGTGGCCCTTACCGAAGGAGCAGTGCGACGTCATTGACGCGTTCTTCAGTGCCAAGCACGCGGCGGGCATGGTGCGTGAAAGCATGTCTCCGCACTCGACGCCTACGTTCTGTGTCAGAAAGCCTAATGGCAAGTGGCGCATCGTTCATGCTTTCAATAAGCTCAACGCTGCCACCATTTCGGCACAGACGCCGATTCCTAGGAAGGATGTTCTGCAGAACAATATGGTTGGCTGCACGATGTACAGTGCGCTCGACTTGGTCGATGGTTATTACCAGTTGCTCATGCGAGCGAGTGACATTCCGCTGGCAGCGGTTAGCACGCCGAGCGGTATGCTCTGGGAGTGGCTAGTCATGCCCCAAGGGCTGTCGAACGCGCCTGCGACATTCAATCGTCTGGTGACGCAGCTCTTCAGGCCCCTGCGGGCGTTTGCTCAAACGTACTTCGACGACATCTTCGTCCACAGTCGTGCGGAGCACGGTCGGTCTGACGTGGAGAACCACATTGACCACTTGCGAGCAGTGCTCTAGTGCATGCGCACCAACAAGCTGTACGCTAACGCATCAAAATGCATCTTCGGCGCTGAAGAAATTCCTTTCTTAGGATGCTTCGTTGGGAAGCGCGGCCTTCGAGCAGATCCTGCTAAGGTTAAGGCCATCGTTGACTGGCCGGTTCCCAAGAACCAAAAGGACTTACGCAAGTGGCTTGGCCTCGCCAACTACTTGCACAAGTACAGCGCGAACTACGCTGAGATGGCTCGGCCATTGTCCAATCTCCTTAAGAAGAATGAGGACTGGTGTTGGAACACCGAGCATCAAGATGCTTTCGAAGCAGTCAAGGAGAGTCTCCTTCATGCCCCGATCCTGGCGTTGCCAGACCCTGAACGTCCATTCAGTGTCGTCTGTGACGCATCGGACTTCGCCATCGGCTGTGCTCTGCTCCAAGCAGACGCCGAAGGGCGTGAACGCGTGATAGCGTTTGAGTCTCGCAGCTTAAGGCTGCAGAGAAGAACTATCCAGTTCATGACAAAGAGCTACTTGCGATGAAGTATGCTCTCGTCAAGTTCAGGGTTCACCTGCTGGGCTCTAAGCCGTTTGTGATCTTCACTGATCATGCGTCACTACGCACTGCGACCCAGTCGCCTCACCTCTCGCAAAGGATGGCCCGTTGGCTGTCCTTCTTCGCGGAGTACAACTTCGAGGTGAAGTACAAGCCTGGCAGGCAGAATGGTCTTGCAGACGCGTTGTCACGGCGACCGGACTATGAGCTTGCTCATGTCACGAGGTGACCTCGTCGGTGACGGACTTGATACGCGCTGCGTATGCGCGAGACGACATGTGTGTCACCCTGCTGCGTGCTCTTGGGAGCAAGGAGTTTGAAAACTCGGACAAGACATTGTCGGCGCGCTTGCGCGCGAGCCTGCACCGTTACACCGTCGCTGACGGTCTGCTGTACTACAGCACGAGTGCGGAGAACACTCCTCGAGTCGTGGTTCCTCATGATGAGGATTTGAAGTATCGTATCCTCTACGAGGCGCATGATACACCGCTTGGCAGCCACCTCGGTCGCGAGAAGACCTACAGCTCTGTGAGCCGGACCTATTGGTGGCCCAAGCTGTACAAGTGGACGAGCACGTACGTGCGCACGTGTGAGACGTGTCAGAGGGTGAAGCCCTCACCGCATGCGGCCGCGCCGCTGGCAAGCTTGCCTGTACCCTCTGGGTGTTGGGAGTCCATGAGTTTGGACTTTGTGTTTGGCCTTCCAAAGGACTCGGAAGGTAACACGGGCATCGTGGTCTTCGTTGACCGTCTGAGCAAGATGGCTCATCTAGCGGCTGTGCCGGACACCGTAGACGGTGAAGGGACAGCGAAGCTGTTTCTCGATCGGGTCTTCCGCCAACACGGGCTGCCCGCATCGATTGTCTCTGATCGAGACCCCCGCTTCACTGGGAAGTTTTGGGACGCTGTCTTTAAGGTGCTTGGCACCAAGTTGGACATGTCCACAGCGGACCATCCGCAGACCGACGGTCAGACTGAGCGCGTGAATCGCGTTGTCGAAGACATTCTTCGTAGCATTTGCGCTGAAACGCCGAAGCGTTGGAGCGCTATGCTTCCACTCGCCGAGTTTGCGTTGAACAACGCTGTGCATGCCTCCACGGGCTACACTCCGTTCTACGTGAACGGCCTCACTCACCCGCGCGTCCCGCTGACGCTGCCACTCCGTAGTCCTGGGCTTGGTGGGGGAGAGATAGCCGATCGGCTTGCTGATGTCAGCCCACTCACTGTTCGTAAACAGGTTGACGAGTTCCTGTCAACGCGTCTAAGTGTCCTTCGACACGTGCGTGACGCTATGGCTGAGAGCCAAGACAAGCAGAAGGAACAGGCTGATGCCAGGGGCAGAGGCAACGTTGACAGCTTTGAGGTCGGGGACCTAGTGTTGCTTAACGCTAAAAACCTACCTACACATGCAGTGTCTGCGGTCTTCAAGACCAAGTTGCGCCCGCGCTCCGTGGGACCGTTCACGGTCGTGGCCAAGAAGGGCCTAGCGTATACGCTCAACTTTCCGAAGAAGATGCGCACACACCCCGTGTTTTACGTGGGCTTGCTCAAGCCGTACCGGGACCCGGCCCATGTGGGTTCTCAGGAGCTGGCGCCCAGCGTGGCGGAGCCACAGCGCCCTGCTGAAGTCGCAGCAACAGGTCGACCTCATGTTTAACTTAAATATAGATGACGTCCCCGACGAAGCTGACGGAACGGAAGAAGAGGAGTAAGGCACTGCAAAGGACACGAAAACCCCTCCTATTGTTCAGCTTGCTACCGCTATGCAAACGGGCATGGAAGCTATCGCGCATCCTTGTCTACGCCGTCAGATCGAGGTGACAAAATTGACGCTCTGACCTTCCAGCCGCGCGAAACCTTGCTCAAGGCGCGCCAGGCGTTGAGTCGCCGACTCAGCAGCCTCACACCACTGGAGACGTTCCCGGAGATCGCGGATCTCATTCACGGTGGTGTCAGACTCCCTCTCGGCTTGATCAAGCCTCCGCCCGTGGCGCTCCAGGATCTGACGCACGTCGCTCAGCGATCTCTCCAAGCTCTCCAGCTCATCAGGCCGGACAGGCTCCTCACCGTGCAAGGACACGGGCGCCGCCGGCGCTGCTCGACGAGCAGGGGAACCGCCACTTTCATGTGGAGCGTATTCTAAAGCGTCGTCGACGCGGCGCTCATAACCAATATTTGGTAAAGTGGCGTGGGTACCCGCACTCAGAAAACTCGTGGGAGTTTGAGGTACCCCTCCGGCAAGACTGCCCTGACGTCGTGGACGCTTTTGATCGCCGCGATCGAAGGCGCTCTGCGAGCCCGCGACCGCGAAGTCGGTCGCCTCACGCTTCCCGCCGCTAGGCAGGGGAGCTGAGGGATCATACGCTGAGCTCAAGCGTTGACCCCGGGCTGCTGCAGCCGTCGACTCACCTTGGTGAGTTCCTGCAGCGCTCTTAAGAGCAGATGAGCCGAGTCCGAGGGACTGTAGCGACCTGGAGGCGGCCGCCTGACGTTTCGTCTTCAGCTTCGCGAAATCGAAGCGAAGCTGGCGCTCTAAGCGCACATCAGCTTCGTCGAAGCTAGATTGGAGAGCCTCCAGCGAAGAGAGACGGCGGGTTCGATGAACCCAGTTCGTGAATTGGGCGTCGTCCTCGTGGAGGAGCTCTCCCGGACCGAGCACCACCGGAATAGTCCGCATCGCGGGGACCGAAGCCCCACGGGCTTGATCGGACAGGCGAGTCCCATACTCCTGCGGAGTGGTCTGCTGCGGCGTCAGAAGCCTCTCTCGGAGAGCAGTACGAGTAGCGACCTGGTCGCTGGTACTGGCCGCCGGCCCGATTCGCCAATTCTGCAATGGCCCCGAGCCAAACTGCTTCAAGCGCTCCACCGGGTTGAGCGGCACGAAGCCATACTCCCGTCGAGAGCTCACTAGCGGTCGCGCCTCGGGTCGTTGCGAACGAACGAGCATTTGCCCCTCGAGCTGACGCTCTTGAGCCTCGTCGAGGTCGTTAGAGATCTCGTCCGTCTCCAAACCAGACGAAGCACGAAGTGCTGTGGTCTCGCGATCCACGAAAGGGTTGGGAACCCGGCGTTGCTGCTCCGGCGAGCGTGGACGCGCAGGTGGCGGGGAGTCCTCTCGCTGAGGCATCGGCGTGTCGGAGTTGTAGTCCAGCTCCTCGTCCTCCTCCCCCTCCTCGAGGCCCTCAAAGAGGTCATCTGCCGCACGGCGGACCATGTTCGCGCTGCTGGGGCTCTCGGAGCTAAGAGCACGACGGCGCTGCTGCAGGGCGTGATACTCTCTCACCGAGAGCGTTGACGCGGGGCGCGGTGAGACCTTACGGTCGGAAGTTGTGGCACTAGGTGCCGGGGACGCGGGCGCGCTCTTGTTGCCGATTGACCAAGACGCCTGCGGACTCCGAGCTATGTGCTCGTTGAACTTGGAAAGTTCTGGAGCGGCTCTCGCGAGGGCAAGCGACTTGGCCGTTGCCGTAGAGATTTCTCAATCGAGACGATGACGAGTGCGGACACGTGGTGTCCACAGTCTGGTGGGGGAGGGTGTAACGGGGTTACATCGAATAGTGTGATGCACACAAGCTAGGTGCCACGCATAAGTGGGTTCCACACATATGTTACGTGGGTCACCCCAGATAGGAGTGGGTGGCTCACAGCCACTGGTATGCATTAGACTAGGCTCTACTATGATAGATAGTGAGTCCTATACATACAAACAACAGGCGGCTCTGCCGCGATAAACAACAATACATTCAGTTCACATTTGAAGCCTAAGAGTTCACTAGCCTTGTTTAAGGTACTTCTGTCTCTTGGAGTCCTTAATTAGCTATATTAAGGTACTCGTGCAAACTCTCGTATAGAGTTTGCAAGCTATCAATACTACTAGAGACTCTCTGAGTCTGTGTCTTCCTCTGACGCTAAAGCTACGGCAGCCCCGCTACAGGCGGTGTGCCGCGTGTGGCGCTGGGTTGAAGCTGGTCTCGCTTCTCCGTGGCAGCCTGCCACGCGCGGCTACGAAGCGTGGCACCTGGACATGGAAGAGCGTGAGCAGGCTGAGCGCCTGTCGAAGGCGTTCTGGCAGTCCGAGGATGCTGGCAATGGGATTACGGGTGCAAGCGTGCGCTCGTTGAGCGAGCTGAAAGCGGCACGGTGTGCTCTACAAGCAGAGATTCGTGCGGCCGAGGCATCGGACGAGGCTCGGCGAGGACGCCGAGCTTCGGTCGGGGAGGATGTCCCGAGTCGTTTAGGCGGGCAGCGTCTCGGACACGGTGGCGACCATGTGCCTCGTGTCTGAAGCGGCCCTCGCTACGCTTCAACGGCGGCGTGAGCCTGCTGTACCGGCATGGACTAGATCGTGGCGGTGAAAGCAGCGCGATGGTGGATAATGAGCGGTGGTTGGAGGTCCTCGGAGGTCCGCACGTGGCGGCGACGGACGGATGGCATCGCGGCGACGGCGTTGGATTGTGGTTCGGCTTGGTAGAACGCTCGGACGTGGCGTCGCGCGGAGGTCCACACTAAGCGAGCGATCAGGACGGCTTTAAAGGTGCAAGAGAACATGACATAGCAAGGTATGGCGTGATAGAAGAGAACGGTAGGAAAGTTGTAGGAAGGTCAGTCGTGAATTTGCCTCGGATCAAGGAATACATAAAGCTTTGTTTTGCTTG
This sequence comes from Phytophthora crassamura, assembly GCA_033557995.1. Lineage (NCBI taxonomy): Eukaryota > Oomycota > Peronosporomycetes > Peronosporales > Peronosporaceae > Phytophthora > Phytophthora crassamura. The sequence continues at coordinate 2,466,953 of JAUCED010000003.1, read as the reverse complement.
GCGTTGTGTAGTTCCTACCTAAGTTTACTGCTAACTTGCTCTGTGCTCCAATACTACCTGAACCGTCCCGATCTGAGCGCGGCTCGCGACACAAGGCAACGACGAACGTTTGTGCTGTTGCCCCAGCAGTGCTGGCCGATCCACGAGCCACGTGCCTTTGCACACTGCAGGTACTCCAGCGACGACCGCGCAGATGGATGGCAGGCAGCGCGTTGTTGCTCGCGCACGACTGGCTGCTGCCATCCCATCGATGCATCGCGGAGAATCGGCCGTTGCAGTGATTCGGGCCGCCATTGGAGACCGAGCGCGGCGGCAACGACAACAATCCCTCGGATGACTCATGACGCGCCGCGACAAGGCAGCTTCAACTTGAACACGCGGCCGGCGATCCACACCGAAGCAGCCACGCCTCTGTCATCGTCGCGCTCGAGCTGGCACTGGTTGCCCTCTGCCTCTTTGCCGTGCTGGTCTCGCTGTCCCTGCGACTCCCTCTGCGCCGAGCGCTGACGCGGGCAAACGTGGGCGCAGCGCCCAGAACGATGCTGCCAGCGCTGCTGCCAATCGACCGCCGTCTGCCGATGGGGCAATGGTCCCATTGAATGGCCCAGGAAGCACAGACCGAGCGAGGAAGGTCTCGACGTCTCTGACGCTGTTCAGTCGTCCCAAGTTTGCGCACCGGAATCGCAGCGAGATTCACGCTCGGCTCAGGCTATCTGTGGCGGCGCTTGCTCGATCCAGGCGGCAGGCATCCGATTAACCGAGCCGGTGCCGATAAACCGATCGGGCCTGACCAGAAAGCTTTGCGCATGCTGCACCGGAATGCGCAGCTCCGTTCAGAGGTCAAAACATTTCTCTATTGCGGTGTAAGTGTACGTCTATCCGAACCGTGGCGCTATTGCAAGGTACAGGCTCGAGACTTGTCGGGCTCATGGCCGAGTCCTGTCGTCTCCATATCGCTGCGCGGAAGCTCTTGTACCGACCCCCTCCGGATGATTTCTCTTCGGGAATCCTGCGTGGCGAGCAGGCTTCGTCGCTGCTTCCTCCCCGCGTCGGCGTGAAAAGATGAAACTCGAGTTACCTCGCTGACGTGTCGGCGCAGTCCAGTGTTGAGCTCAGCTGTCCATCCTCTCCGAGGAGGCTCGCCTGTGAGGAATCACAACCAGTGCATTGTTAATATCGCGTGTAGCAGGACTGTAAAGCTGCCAAAACCTAATCGCCAGCGTACCAGACCCGGAAGGCTTGAGCTCTGCCTCCGGAGGGCCGTGAAGCTTATTTAACGACATGAAGGAGCTGTACACGGAAGCACCGGAAGGCTTGGAGGATCGACGACCTACAGCGGAGACAATGAAGCTCCTTCTGGCTTGCGCTTCCTCGTTGTGCACGACTAAAATAGCGGCAATGTTGTCTAAAAAATAAAAAAGAGTGCAACCTGTTATCGTATTACCCTCACAGACACCTACTTGATCATTGCCCAGCTTCTTGGAGCCTGGAGTGACAATCAATCGCACCGCTCGAGCCACGCGATGGTCTCGATGTGCGGGGTGTGCGGGAGCATATCCACCGGCTGTAGATGTTGGACGCGATACGTGCCGACTTCTCCGACTTCAGGTTTGGTCTTGGCACATAGCGCTTCGAGGTCGGGTACTTGTGAGTGGGGGTTGCACGACACGTAGCAAATGTGTCGTGGAGCCATGCGCCGTAGCATCTTGATCAGCTTCTTGTGCATGCCAGCACGAGGAGGGTCCACGATCACCATATCAGGCAGATCCGCAGCTTCCGAAGAGCTGGAAGCGATTTTCTCGAGAAGCTCCTCTTCCTGCCAGTTTTTAGTCAAGTCGACGGTGAAGAACTGCATCTGGTCTGACAAGTAGCCGTTCAGTCGTGCGTTGACCTTGGCGCGCTCAACAGCAGCCTCCACGAGCTCAAACCCGACGACTTTCTTGGCTTGTGCGCCCATGCAGATGCCAATACTACCCACACCGCAAAAGAGGTCCCACACCACCGGCTTTTCAGGCAGCAACGCCATCAGACGCTGGATCTCACGATACAGAAGACTTGCCTGCTTGGAGTTTGGCTGGAAGAACGAGTCGAACGAGATCTCGAAGCGGTGATCCAGGATAGTGTCTTCAAGGTGACGTTGACCGTAAAGAACTCGTTCACTGTTTGCATTCGCGACTGCTTCATTGCTTTCATCGCCACTCCTGCGCTTGTGGCGTTGAGCTTCGCTGTCAAGACTTTCCACGATCGACACGAGATGCGGTGCGTCGCCCGATCCATCACGTAAATCCTTCTCATGTTCTTGCGTGAGATCGTGTACAATAGTCTTCAGTAGCTCACTCTGTTCCCCTTCAAACGTCGACGTCACAAGCCCCAACATGACTTCGGCACGGCCTTGTCCGTTCACACCGCGACGCAGTACAATCTGCTTAAGAAAACCTTCGTGTGTGTTGAAATCATACGCATGTAGCCCTGCGTCCTCGCACCGAGTTACGAGCTGCTGCAACAGTCGATTGCAAGCCGGAGCTTGAAGCAGACATTCGTTCAGTGACAGAATTCGGGGGCTCCACACAGCCGCTCGACGTCGGCGTGCTTTACTTTTGCCATGCACTTGCTTGGCTCGGCGAGCACTCACCGACGTGACAGGAAACATTCCTACCGTAAACGGGTAATGCGGAGGAGCTGCAGCACCAGTGCTATCGCATTCCGTTTTGTCTTCGTCCAGCAACCAGCGACCTGTGCTGCATGTAAACTCCATCTTGTTACGGTAGTGGTAGATACCAGCTCTCTTTCCGTCCGTCTCGACGCCAAGGATGTAACGGATCTCCATGTCGGGAGAGTGTTGGCGCGCAGCGAAGAGCTCCTGGATCCACGCTTGCTTCTCTCGAAGCTGCTGCTCGTAGCTCACGTGCTGCAACTTGCAGCCACCGCATACCCCAAAGTATTTGCTGCACTGAGGCTGTACTCGCTGCTCACTCGGCTGTGAGACTTCCACCAGCCGACCGAAGAGCGGCCAGGCGCCTCGAGGTTTGTCGGCAGCCCAGTTCTCTCTGGACTGGACGTCCTTCTCCCAGATCTCGGCCTGCAGCTCGTCCCCAGGGGCTGCGAATGGTACAATCACCTGCATGTCAACACCTTCACTGGAGACGTACGTGCCGACGCTATCGCCGTGCCCATTGAGTCTTTCCACTGGCTGGGAATGACAGCAACTATTAGTAAAATAGCAAGTCTGCGATCATTCCGGAACAAAACGAGTGGTGGAAACATGCAACGTACCAAAGCTACTCGTCTTTTGGTGTTTGATGCCGGGGAAGTCTGAGAGGCTGCAGTGATGGAGAAGAGGCGCTGGGTAGGCAAGCACGCCGCCCATCGAGTCGACACGCGCGAGCGCAGCGCTGTTGCCAGCATCGAAGCCATTCTCTGGTCCAGATGAAAAGCTCGAGTGGCCGTAAATTGACCAACCACGGGGCGGTACGACCACCGGAACGGGAACTTGCACTCCACAGCAGCGTTATCAATCCCGTGCGGCGCGCATTCCCGAGTTCCGGCGCAGAGCTTCTGGTCAGCAGGCACCCCGCTCGGTTTATCAATGCCTGCCTGGACCGAGCGAGCAAGCGCTGCCCACCGCTAGTCAGCACAGATAGTCGGAGCCGAGCGTGAATATCCTCGCTGCGATTCAGCACAGATAACCGGAGCCGAGCGTGAATTTCCTCGCTGCGATTCCAGTGCGCTCGTTGCGCAAATCTGGACGAGCGTCGGAGACCTTCTTCCTGTCCTCGCTCGGTTGGTGCTTCCTGGACCATCCAATGCGCCCATGACCCCATCGGCTGATGGCGGTCGATTGCTGGCGGGCGGCAAGCATCGCTGGCAGCATCGCCCTGGTCGCTTACCTCTGCCGCGTCGGCGCTCGGCGCAGAGGGAACCGCAGCGACCCCGAGCGTGACGATGACAGAGGCTGCTTCCCAATCGCCGGCCGCCGAAAATCTCGTGTTCAAGTTGAAGTTGCCTTGTCGCGGCGCGTCATGAGTCATCCGAGGGATATTGTTGTCGTTGCCGTCCAATGGCTCGGTCTCCAATGGCGGCCCGAAGCAGCACTGCTGCCAGCAAACGGCCGATGCTCCGTGCGTGCATCGATGGGATGGCAGCAGCCAGTCGTGCGCGAGCAGCAACCCGCTGCCTGCCATCCATCTGCGCGGTGTGCAGCCAGAGTACCCGCAGTGTGCAAAGGCACGTGGCTCGGGCCTGCCTGGCAGTGCCCCAAACGTTCGTCGTTGCCTTGGTGAAGCAGCGCGTCACTCCGGCGGTCGTACGCCTCGGCTATGCACGGTCCACGCGGGCGACGTGGCTACTGTTAATTCGCCATAAACATATCTCTAGACCCACCCCTACGTGACATCATGCGACGTGGCAAAAGCGCGCCCCGTCTACGCCGCCGCACACCACGCGCACACCACACGGCAACGAATCTGCGCCAACTTCAAGCCTCTGCCGACGACGCCAGAGCCGCCTCACTCCGCCACTTTCCGTCCCGCGCGCAAGCCAATTCGCCCACTTCCCCGCAGATACTTCGCACTATGACGAGGACGGCCACGCTGGTCTACGCGCGTCGCAGTAGCAGTCAGAATAGCGGCAGCAGTAGCGCCCAGCCGCGCGCCCACAGCAGCAGCAACAACGCGCACCGCCACATCAAGGTGAGCTCTCGCCTGGCGCCGCAGATCTACCTGGGCCACATCTCGCGCCGCGCCTCCACAGCAGCAGCCTCCGCGCCCGTCCCCGTCGTGGTCAAGTGCGCCGGCCAGCTGCAGCGCGAGCTCTCGTCGGGCCGCCTGCTGGGCCCCTGGAAGGAGTGGCAGGCCGCGCGCCAGCTGCGTCAAGTCCCGCGCGTCCACCCCAACGTGGTGCAGGTCTTCGACACGTTCGTGCAGCGCTCGCGCGTGTTCGTGGTCATGGAGCACTGCGCGCGCGGCGACCTGCTGGCCGAGCTCGTGCGCACACAGCCGCAGAGCCGCCTGGACGAGCAGCACGCGCTGCGCATTGCCAGAGAGCTGGCCAGCGGCCTGCGTTTCCTGCACGAGGTCTGCCGCCTGGCGCACCGCGACGTGTCCCTCGAGAACGTGTTCGTGACTGCGGACGGCGCCTGCAAGCTGGGCGACTTCGGCCTGAGCACGCGCGCCGACACGCCCGCGCGCGGCTGCGTGGGCAAGACGCAGTACGTGGCGCCCGAGGTGGTGGCGTGCCCCAGCTACGACCCCGTGGCGGCCGACGTCTGGTCGCTGGGCATCCTGCTTTTCATGCTGCTCACAGGCGCGCCGCTGCTAGAGCTCGCGTCGCCCGCCAGCCCCGACTTCGAGCACGTCAAGGCACGGGGCTGTCTCGGCGTGCTGCAGGACTGGCACATGGACTCGCAGCTCTCGGCCGAGACGCTGGACCTGCTGGACAAGATGCTGCAGTTCGACCCGGCTGGAAGGCTGCAGACCATGACCGACGTGCTGCAACACCCAGCGCTCAGTCAAGAGGACGGCAAAGAGGCAGACGACGTCGTCGAGCAACGATGAAAGAGGCCCAGTCGTCTCCATTCTAATGATTTATTGAGGACACCCCTCGTTGTAGTTCTTATCAGCACTAATGCAGTCCAGTGTGAACCTTGTACTTGCACGGCCTCGTCCACAGGCCACGTGCATTTTGCTGGCTTGAAATCATTCGATGCCGGTGCGTCGTCGTCCGTCCAGGTCTCCGCCAGGATGTGCGATCATCGTCTACACACTCATCGTCCCCGCCAGCGACAACAAGTTGAGCGTTGTGCTCATCTCGGGCCTATTCTCGGCCGAGTTGGACAAGGTTGCTGCGTCTGCTTTGACTTCATTGCACTGCGAAGGACGGCGCTCGAGTCGTTGCCGTGGCCCCGCAACCCACAGGAGCTCGAGACGTTGAGCAAGATGTCCTTCGTCGGCATAGCGTCTTCCAAAACACCCGAGGAGTGTCGGTAGCTCCACGAGTCTCCGACGCAAGAGGAAGTCGGCAACGCGGAAGCAGTTTACTCCGAACTTGACGGGAGGCGGCGACCATCGTCCCCCATCCCTTGGACATGAGTGGGGAGCTTCGCCCTCGAGGCAGTACTACGTTGCAGAGCGTGGAAGAAGACGCTGGCAAACCACCACCAGTATCACTAGCACCAGGAATCTCGTCACGGAAGCGACATGCTTCCATTGTGCCGATCCCGCTGCCTCCGCGACAACCGTCCAAGTTGGTGAAATCGATCACCATGTCCGGGTTCTCGTTGGCCCCGCTTTACGATATCTGGGAGCAGCTCCAAGTGAGCCATTGCGGGCAGTACTCGGTCGAACGGATGCTCGCTCTGGATGAATACTGTCGACGCACGTCGTTCACTCGAGTAGTAATGGTGTGCTTTCTCACCCCATTGATGCCACTACTACACTCGAGTTAATACCGTTGCAACCTGTGGAAGCTGTCGCGACGGAAAACTACGAACGATTACACTCATTTGTGCGGAGATGCAGGCCAAATCGTGGATTCCAGAGCTCGCGTTGACTAAAAGCAAGCGTTGGTCATCGCATTGGGGACGTCAACTGTGAATACGGCGTTGGAGGTGCTTGTAGCGGAGCTGTGGGCGTTCCCCATTCCGTTCCTTGCCATTCTTGGATCTCCTTCATTTCTGCTGTGCTGGGCGATCATGAGCGCTCTCGTGCTGGGTCTCAACCCACTGCAAGGGATTCAGAACGGAGACTTCCGCGGGCGACGCTTTGTACAGATCGTTGCAGTGCAGACGTCGCTCTTGCTGATCTACCCCGCGTACCAGGCTATCTCCCTTTCGGTGAATGGCTTGTTTCAAGTGGTAATTATTTCTCTAGTACCAGTGATCAACGTGGCACTGAAGAATACTCTGGTGGCATGCGGCTCTCACCTTGAAGACAACCTCCCGGAAATGGTCGTACTCACAGTGGATGGCTTTAGCGCAATCTACTCGGTGCTTTGCATGAGAGGCAACAACTCGCTCCAGATGGTATCTGTTGCTGTAGTACTCAATGTTGCAGTCATGGTGCTGTCCTTGCACGGTATGAACCGCCGTTCTCGAGCTGCGAGAGAGTCCCGATCCTTCCACCTCATGCAAATTCGGCGACGACAAGCGCAGCGAACGCCTTCGTTTTTATCGTCAACTGCTGGCGGTGGGAGTCCCGAACTGCTCAGCACTTTGGTCTACACGACGGTCAAGTTGCTGCAAGCCCCAGGGCAACTCGATCCTGCCGAGTTGCGTCAGATTCGACTGCTTTCTGGTAGACAGCATCAACTGTGCGATGCGAATTCGGCATTGTTGAAGTCCCTCGCGGCTCGATGCGTGTACAACAACGACCGGACAATGTCCGCCACGATCTCAATCCTCCAAATGAAGTCGCGGTACGCGTCCGCATCGCTCGAAGGCCGTATCTTAAGCGCCACTCACTTTGAAGTTTCTCCACCACCACAGTCTCGACTGGCTCAACGGATCCGGGCAGCTATCCGAGCCATTCCGGCGCCTGCAACTCGAAAGATTGGAAGCGGAGTTGATGCTCCTGGGATAACCAAGCTTGTGAAGGCTTCTTCACGCTGGCTTACGGGCCAGCCGTCGTCTTCTAGGAGCCCCCCGCCGCTGCCAACGCCAATGGCCGGTCTGGATCTTGACGCCTCGGCCAAGTTACGCCCTCTTATCATGACCGGAAGTCCTGTTATCAACGATGTTCTACTGGAAACGCAGAGGAGAAATACTCGAGCAGTGAAGCAGTCGCTTCAACTGCTGTTCAACAACGAGTATCTCGGCCTCATCGCGTACACGCAGTGTGTTATCCCCACGCTCTACGTGCTGTACATGCCTATCTCCTCGCACTACCCAACAACGTGTACTACCCAACGCACTTCGTCTTGATGGATAATGCCGAGCGTTTCCTCGATCGAATCATGGTGATCGCCTTCTTGGCGCTCCTGCAGCTGGCTGTCCTCGTCATGCTCCACGTCTTCGTCGCAACACGCCTCGCCGTCTCGACAGTCTACCAACTTGCCTTCGTATTGGAGACGCATTTCATGCTGGTGGAGGGCAGATTGCTCGTTTGGTTCATCTTTGCGGTGCAGTCGACGCTTTCGCACTACGGTAAGTCTTCACCGGAATAATTGCGGGGGTGTGCTTCATAGGGAAGTCTGACGGTTGTTTTGACATGTAGGCGTGGACTTCACGTTCCAGTTCAACTGGATGCACGGCGTCGGCGTCGCTCCTAAACAATGAAGGCAAGGAATCAAGATGTGAATATCGCAAAAGGTGTCGTTGTTTTAAAAATGATTTTGGCATTAGTTTAAGTTTGATAAAGTTTTTTTAGATACCAACGTGTTTATTTGCTGCTAAACGCCGTCTTGCGCCTCGAATTGGCCCGGGCGTCTTGATAGCTTTACCATACCGATACATTGCTTGGTTCTGTCCTTGATAGAGACTATAAATTCTTAGCAGGAGAATCTCCGTCTCAATTTTATGTAATTTTCCTTTGCCTATTCTGGGGTAGGAGTGAGTACCTTGACTAAGTCTCATCTTAGCTCAGCGCTCAACAACTAATTTGCTTCCTGCACCGCGATGGACGGTGTCCACGATGCCGTGTTGGCTCTGCAGCCTTCCGGTGTTCGACCTTCCCAGCCGCCTAGCGGTGGAATTAGAAAAAGCATCCGAGGTGTGGCTGTGGCGCCTCATTTGGGCGCCACGCAGAGCGCTCGAAAGAGAGGGAGCAGTGTGTTGCACAACATTCGCGGGCGTGCCCTACCTTCCATTAGAATCGAATCTACACCACCACGCGATCACGAAAAAACTGCTGCTGAAGACGACCCAGCTGCTGAATCTCGCCCGGAACCGCGGAAAGCGCTTCGACGGAGTAATAGTTTTTCTCAAGCCATTCGAGGACGATCGAGTGAGCCTCTTCGCACCCTTGACAGTATTGACATACTGCCTCAAGACAGCAACAGGTCTGTGAACGACCACAGTTCCTCTCAAGGCTCACCACATGCGCGGTCGAAGGTCCTTCCTCGTCGAAAAAGTTATGTTTTGCACAAAGATCAAAGTGGGAAACACGGACGTTCTGACCCGCCAGGCAAACTGCTGCATCAACCCAATTCGCTGAGGAATAGCCGTGAATTGCCTGCGGTGATTCCCAAACTACCCGGTACGATTGAAGGCTCTCCGGAGAAGAAAACGTTGGTCGAAAACGGTATTGCGGCTGACAATACCAATACAACGCGAGCAACGTTTATTCTGGCGCCGCCACCGCGTGCTGAACGCCAGCCCAGTAACCTCGCATCGGCCTTCACTGTGTTTGGCTACTCGCTCGCGCCGCTGTATGATTTTTGGGAGCGCTTCCAGGTCAGCCACTGCGGACAGTACTCGGTGGAGCGGATGCTCGCGCTGGACGAGTATTGTCGGCGTGTGTCGATCGTACGCGTTCTGGCCGTGTGCTTATTGTTCCCGCTTGCACCGCTACTCGTGGTCGTGTTGACGGAGTGCATGCCGCTTCAACCCGTGGAGAAGGGAGCGCTGGCGAACTACGTCTTCTGGATCCGCCATACCATCATGGGCTCGATCCTCGTCTTGTGCGCTATGGTGCAGGCCAAAGTTTGGATTCCCGAGATCTCGTTATCCATGAAACACGTGACGCTCGTGGCAATTGCCAGCGCGACGATCTATACAGCAAGTAGCGTACTAGTGGCAGACTTGTGGGTCTTTCCAATCCCTTTTCTCGTGGTAGCGGGGGCGCCGTTGATGTTCATTATCTGGGCAGTCATGTCTCGCATTGTACTAGGCTCTCAGCTTCTGGACGGCGTTCAAGACGGACAGTTCCGTGGCCGTCGATTCCTTACACTTACTACCGTTCAAGCATCGCTACTGGGCATTTATCCAGCGTATCAAGTGATGTTCCTCGAGATGGACGGGATTTATGAGCTCGCGATGATCGCGCTGCTACCAGCGATCAACTTGGCGCTCAAGAACCTGCAGACTGCGCTGGGATCGCATCTTGAGGACAACTTACCGGAGGTTATTACCTTCAGCGTCGACGTGTTCAACGCGATTTACTCCGTCTTGTGCATGCACAGCGCCAACTCGATCAAGATGGGGGCAGTGACACTGACACTCAACGCGTTAGTGATGATTCTATCCCTTCACGGCATGAACCGCCGATCTCGCGTGGCGAGAGCCTGTCGGTCGTTTCAAATGATGGAGAGGCAGCAGCAAAAGCTGCGAAGAAGGCAGTCGGTGCTGGATTCCGTGGTAACGGGAGGCTGCAGTCCGGCGCTGCTGAGTACGTTAGTGGCGACCACCCTCCGAATGCTGCAAGCTCCGGGCCAACTCGACCCCGACGAGCTCCAAACGATTCGACTACTTTCTGGACTGCCACACAAACTGTCCACATCAAGTACGGCGCTTCTCGAGTCGCTGGCTGCTCGACGTGTATACAATAACAGTAGACGAGCGTCCGTAGACGTCACTGTAGCCCAGATCAAGTCGCGGTTCTCGTCTGCAGCCATGGAAGGACGGCAACTCAGCGCGTCGCACTTCCCCGTACCTTCTCCACCGAAATCTCTGTTGGCGAAGCGACTACGAGGAGCTGTGATCGTCGTTCCCACCAGTAGATGGCTGAGTTTGCGGGCTATGTCACGGTCAAACAGCCATGCAACTGGCACCTCGAGTTGCCAGACTGGAAACCAGGAGAATGACAGTTAAAGCACCGAGTCGGAGGACTCCGAGACGGACAAATGCGCACGACGACCGTCAACGGAGTCGCCCGAGGCGCCAATGTTGTACCCTCCAACTTTATCGGCTCCTCGGTTGTCCAACTTGATCCACGCCACGTCGAGCTCAAGTGTTGAGCCGATCAAGACTCCGCCAAGAATCCCTTCACCTTGTCAAGAAGCTTCTGATAAATTGATCCCCTTGGTGTCGAGAAACAACCCGGTCATCAGCAACGTGGTGGAGGAAACACGAAAGCAGAACACGAGGGCGGTGGAGCAGACGCTGCAGCTGCTCTTCAACAACGAGTATCTCGCGCTCATCGCGTACGTGCAGTGCATTATCCCGGCCGTTTATCTGCTCTACATGCCCGTGCTCCAGGCCTTACCCAATCACGTGTACTATCCCACTCACTACCGCTACTTCGGCGCGTCGAACGAGTTTGACAAACGCATGACCGTGATCGGAACGCTGGCGCTCGTGCAGCTACTGGTCCTCCTGGCACTCCAAGCTTTCGTGGTCAGGAGATTTGGCGTCTCGACAATCTACCAAGTCGCGTTCGTGTTGGAGACGCACTTCATGATGCTGCAAGGTCGTCTCCTCATGTGGCTCATCTTTGCAGTACAGACAACTCTGGTACACTACGGTAAGTGGAAAAGTCTGGCAAGGATGAAGCTGCCAGCTCCGACTAATCGTTCTGCAAACAGGTGTGGATTTTACTTTCCGCTTCGAATGGCTGCACAAGTGACTCAGTCGTTCACGACGACGCGAGACGTTCACGAGGCGATTCGGTGACGAAAAGCAGGCGAAAATGCTCCTTGCTGCGAAGGAGGAACAAACAACCAAGCTCATGGCCATGGCGCAGATAAAACACTGGCTGAAACGCCAATGATGTTTTTACACTGTTAAAACTCGACAAAGTGGACGACAAGTTCTTCGACAGCCCTTTGCTAGGCACTTGGACGGCGTATCTGGGGGCTTTCATCAAGGCAAACTCCGACAAGAAGACGAGCTTGCTCACGACTTTGCTGAGCCACTACCGCGATGGAGCGCTATTCAAATTTGTCAACGAAGCGGCAAAAGTACCAGGAATGAAGTGCACGGCTACGAAATGGCAGGCGGAGAAGATTTAGGGCTGGCTTGGTGAGAAGAAATCCCCCGCCGACGTTCTCGTTCTGGTAAGACTGAGCAAACCGAGCGAGGATCTTCTAAGCACGTCATTGTTCGCTACGTGAAGGCTTTCAACAACGCGCCTCCGACCGAGAAGGTGAATTTCTACAGCAAACTTCACGCACAATACATGGACGGATGGGTGGAAAAGATGGTCGCGAAGGCCATGACGAACCCGAGAACTGTGGAATCGCCAAGGTGGTGCAACCCGAGCGATTCAAGCGCCTTCTGAGGGGTCATACATTCCAAGACGACTTGTTCGTCGCCGTGAAACTCAGCAAGGAAGACAGTTGCCTGGCCAGCCGTGACTTCAAACTCTGGACCAAGTATCTGAGCGCTTCAATCAGCGATACCCCAAGTACATAATGACGATGATTGACGCTCTGATGAAAGACAACCGCGACTATCCTTTGACGAAATTGCTGTTTGCTGCCAAGAAGAACCCGAGCACCGAAAAGCAGGCCGCGATACTGCGCGCGTATATAAACAAGTGGGTGAGTGCCAAGAAAGACCCGACTGAAGTGTCCGAGATGTTCAAGATACTCCAGGTGGGGACTGATGGAACTTTCTCTATTGAAGACGTAAGTTCTAGGGAAGCACCACATAGGCAGTTTTTCGAAACGGAAGCTCCTCGACGTTGAACTGATTAAGCATACACTGTACAACGCAGCGTTATCCGTTCCATTAAGCTGCCAAAACTCGCCCGTATTGCTTCATCCGCTGGTTTGTAGTGGTGGTGTAAAGGCTATTACGGTGGGCAACTTGACAAAGAGATTGCTACTATCAAGCCCAGAGCTTCCAACAATAAAAATAATGATTTGGTAAAAACAATCTGCTTCTTCCGTCGACTTCTTCTTGGTTATTATAAGTAAAAAAACAATTTGGTAAACTGGGCACCAACGCAGAATGACGCACTGACGTTTGCCCTCACGAGCCAGCTGATCGTGTATCGGACCCCCCTCGTGGAGTGATTAGGAGTATCAACGAGGTCAACCCGCAGCATCGCTCAAGGCTTTCTCAAACTAAAACTGCCATTGCCCCCACCTCTGAGCAGTCTGGCGGTAGTCCCGTGGAACCGCGTCGCTGATGAGAGCTGTACCTGCGTTTATCTACTTCCTGCCCAGCCAAAGTCACACCAAAGGATCTACCCGACAGCGCAGCCTCGTCACAGCAGCTTGATGCGAACAGTGCGACTGCTTCATCAGATATCACCTGACCCCCTGAGTTCTGCGGACAATCGAATGGTGAGCGAAAGTCACAGGCTGGAACCAACCCCTTAAAGACCTTGGAAGAGAAGGACACGCCTACCATTCCAAGCTTCTCGAAACAACCAAGCGATCCGAAGCCTCAGCTCCTCATTTTCGGGTATTTGTTCACTCGGTTCTACGATTTATGAGAGAGACTGCAGGTCAGCCACTGTGGTCACTACTCGGTCGAACGCATGCTCGCGCTTCACGAGTACAGCCGCAGAGTCTCTCTTTTTTTCGAGTACTAGCCGTGTTGTTCCCGTTAGGGCCGCTTCTTGTGATCAGTTTGACCGAGTGCATGCCGCTCCAGCCGGCGGAAAAGGGAGCTCTTGCGGACTACGTTTTCTGGATTCGACACACGCTGATGGGGACGCTTCTCATTGTGTGTGCGATGGCTCAAGCCAAAGTGTGGATCCAGGAGGTGTCTCTGTCGGCGATGCAAGTGTTTATCGTGGCGAGTGGCAGCGCCAGTGTTTATACGTGTTTTAAACATTTTACTTGCGGATTATGGGTCTTTCCGATCCCGTTTCTCATCGTCGCCGGCGCTCCGTTGCTGTCGATCTGGGCGTTAGCTAAGTCGGATAGCTTTGGGTCCTGATCGATGGAGGGCATGGAAGACGGAGGGTTTCGTGGTCGCAGGTTCCTGATGCTAACCTCTATCTATGCCTCTTTGCTTGGGATTTACCCGGCGTACCAAGCCGTGCTTTTTTTCTCGCTCTGACTGGTGCCTTACAAGTCGTGGCCGTGGCCTTCATCCCAGCGTTGAACCTGGCGTTGAAGAACCTTCAAACGGTCTGGGGCTCGCACCTCGAGGACAATTTCCCAGAGCTTATTGTGTTCACATGCGATGTCTTCAGCACGATTTACTCGATTTTGTGTATGCACAGCGCGAATTTGCCGAGATATCCTGGAAGGATATCTGGGTTTTTAATCGGCAAGTCTCTGCCTTGAGCGATGGAGAAGGACCCAGGATCAAGTTCGACTACCGAGAGATAGGAATAGACTTGAGCAACCAGTGCCTGCTTCTCAACTTGCGATTCTTCGCTCGAAGCCAACCCGCCTCACCACGCCCTCAACTATGGGCTTGAGCGTGAATACATGGTTGCCCCCTCTTGTTCAGATGTCTTGCGTATTGAAAACCATGAAAATGGTGGCAATCATAGTGTGGATCAATGGTTTCGTGGTTGGGATGACGCTTTACGGCCTGAACCGGCAATCGCGGATGGTAAGAACTTGTTGGTCTTTCAATGGCTCGCCAGGGCAACAGCAACTCGTTGAAAGAACGCTGAGAACTCGGAAAAGCGTCGAGTCGTTGTCTAAGTTGGTAAGCGCTACGGTAAAACTGCTGCAAGTAGCAGCAGTTTGGTGTTGCATGCCTGAATCTCGCTCAGTTCCGCGGAATCAACCTGGACAACTTGATTCCGCGGAACTGAGCGAGATTCAGGCATGCAACACCGTCTTTCAAAAGAGAATGCAGTGTTGCTGGCGTCTTCAAGCGCTCAAAGCGCGTACAACAACAAACGTCGGACGTCGAAAACAGTTTCCATGGGGCAGATTAAGTCGTCGTTCTCGACGTCGTCAATAAAAGGACGCCTCCGCAACCTGCTGTTCCAGTTGCGTATCCAAGATTTAAAACAAAGCCACGACTTCGCACGGAACAGCGCTGGATTTTACGTTAATCACTTAAAGGCGTGATCCTAAAGCTGTGGGTGTTGTGAATCTTCGATCTGTTTGCGTGAAGCTAGCCTCAATAGTCAAGCAGCAAAGCAAAGGCAGCACGGAGGCTTAGATAAGTCTGTTAAGAATATAATACTGCAGCAAAGCACAAGAACAACTGGTTAAGTCCAGAGTTAAAGCAAAAAGCAACAAATATACTCTAAAGACTTGCGGTGCATCTGCTGCGCCTGCTTCGCAGCCGCAGCATCTGCACGGTATGTTTAACGGCCAATTTTACAATGGCAATCTCCGTATTCTGCATTACGTGAGCGTTGGCACATGTAGCATTCCGTTGATCAATGGCGTTGACCGCCTCGTGCAGTTCCACCCAGAGGTGCATGTTGTTTGAAGGTCGATAAAATCTGAAATGTTGCGCGAGTACAGATAAAATCAATAATGTTGCGGGTATGGATTATTTCTCACAGACTTTTTTTATTGCTATTGTTTTCTGGATGGGTCAACATTCAGGTACAGAAATTATCTATGTCATATGGTAGTTTGCAGAAGACGATGCTACCGAATTCAGCAGGGTATACATTATGAACGTATTCTGACCCTCGTTACAATCGTGGGATGGACTCTGGATTAAAATCCAGAGAACAACATTTCGAGATCGTCTTTGGAGCTCGCGAATTATTCGTCAGAAAAAACAAAAAATGTCGAAACCGAATCTGAGCGCTCAAACACCGACACTTTTCCGTGTTTGCCTCTCCAGCCACTCAAAGCTACAAAGCCGTCGACTTTGAGGTCATCTTCTCTGCTGCAACCTCAACCGGATTCATCAAGGACACAACACACATCGAAAGCCGTCGACGACTGCTACTAGCCGCTCTGTCATGTCTGAGAGCCTCGAAATCTCGGCTAAGCTCCTGCCTGTCATACGCACCAGCAACCATCATTGGCAGCATACTTGAAGAATCCCAGAAGCAGAACACGAGAGCAGTGACGCAAACGCTGCAGCTTTTATTCCGCAACGAATATCTCGGACTCACGGCAGACATGCAGTGGTTTATCCCGATCGTTTACCTAATTTACATGCCGTTCCTGCAGCAAATGCCCAACCGTGCGTACTACCCGACACACTACCACTACTTTGGAGACAGTCGCGACTTCAACGATCGGATGTCGGTCATCGCAGCCTTAGCTGGACTACAACTTGCAATGCTAGCGGCGTTGCAAGTATTCGTGTCTAGACGCTTCGGGATCTCGACAATCTACCAAATCGGGTTCGTGCTCGAGTCCCTGTTCCTGTTCTTACAAGGCCGGCTTCTCATATGGCTCATCTTCGCAGTGCAGTCGAATGCAATGGGATTGGTGCAAAATGGTACGCAAATGTTGGATTGTCCAACATTTATCTCTTGATTTTATCCAACTTTGTGTTTGATTTTGTTTTTTTAGCAGATGTTACGTTCCAGATTGGGTTGGAACATCAACAACTGATAAAGGATAACATCGAGAGAGCAGACTGACACCAATGTTAGATTGAGAGAAACGTTTCTGACTTGCTGGGCATTTCTGGGCTATTCACAGCCACTTCATCCGTCTAAACGAGGAAGAGGGGGCAGTCTTGATCACTACACTCACTCCGTTGAAAGTTCTTTCTGGCAGTCTGTCGGCCCCCCACTCGTGATGCCCAGGAAGAGGGGGATCGCGGTGGTGCCGCTCCAGTTGCCCATTCTCCCCAACCCAACGTCTTCGTCTCCATCTCGACCGCTTCATGAACGGCAGCCGAGTCAGATCGTTGTTGGAACGATGAAAGCTTTCGGGAGTTCCCTAGGCCCGCTGTACAATCTCTGGGAACGACTTCAAGTGAGCCATTGCGGGCAATACTCGGTGGAGCGAATGCTGGCGTTGGAGGAGTACGGCCAGCGGGTGTCGCCTCTGCGCGTGGCGTTGGTGTGCATTTTCACGCCGTTGACTCCGCTCCTTCTCGTGATCCTAGCGGCTTATCTCCCGCTGCGACCGGCAGCGGAAGGTTGGGACGCGAACAACATGTTTTGGCTGCGTCATTCCGTGCTGGTGGGGTCTGCCATTATCAGCGGATTGCTACAAGCCAAAGCGTGGCTTTCGGAGCTTCCGTTGAGCCTTGTTCGTATCCTTGTCGTCACTTTGTGCAGTAGTGGGGTCACTACAGCTGCGGGGATGCTGGTGGCGAGATTCTGGGTCTTTCCCGTCCCGTTCCTCAACATGGTGCAGTCTCCAGTGATGGTGCTTGTTGCTGCAGCCATTACGATGCTGGTTCTCGGGAGAGGCGTGTTCAAGAACGTCCCCGACGCCGAGTTCCGTGTGCGTCGCTACTTCATGCTCATCGCGGCTCAAGGCTCTCTTCTCACCATTTACCCGGCTTTCCAGGCGCTGTTTCTCGTCTCGCCGAGCTTCCTGCAGCCTTATCTCATGGCGCTGTTAGTGGTCGTCAACGTCGCGATGAAGAACGTTCTCGCTGCGTGTGGCGCGCAGCTTGAAGACCGACTACCGGAGGTTATCGTCTTCACGGTCGACGTCTTTAACGCGCTGTACTCTGCGCTTTGTATGCGCAGCACCAAATCGTTCAAGATGGTCGCGATCGTGGTAACTCTCAACGTCGTGGACCTGCTGCTCGCTCTCCACGGGATGAACCGACGATCGCACGTAGCTTTAGCGAATCGGGCCATCCAGCAGCAGCGCTATCGCCAGCAAAGGATCAGCGCCAAGTCGCTTGGCGTAGCGCCGGAAATGGTGCATGAGAACTCGCTGGGAACGCTGTTCCAGGCGACGCTGCAGCTCCTCCAGCTGCCTGGTCAACTCGATCCGGCCGAGTTACGACAGATCTGTCTGCTGTCTTGTGCGGAACACAACGTATCGGGGACTAACAAGGACCTTCTCGCTGCTCTCGGGGCTCGCTGCGTCTACAACAACGAGCGAAGACCGACGGGAATCCGGTCCATGGCCCAGCGGAAGTCCCGCTATTCGTCGGCGGCAATGAGCGGGCCAGAACTAGGCGCTGAGCACTTTGCCGTCGCTGCAAATCCTCCTTCTCAGCTCATGCAGAGGCTACGAGACGCAGCGAGGTTAATCCCCGAAGCAGGCAAGAGACTGAGCGTTCAAATCGGCACTCGACTCGGCAACTCGCTCGGGTTCCGGCTGGATAGTCGCGATCGACTCAGCCAACACACAGACGTGGATGGAGACGACGAGGAGTCCGCCACCGACAGCTTCGAGAACGACGCAACGCCAAACGAAGTGGCGGAGCTCGCGTCGTCACCGTCACGGAGGGACTCGCACCAAACCGGGTCCAGTACGTCGACGTCTTCGACGCAACTAGAGCCGCCGTATTCACGACGCGTTTCGGGGCAAGAGGAGTTGTTCGAACGCCGAGAATCGGGCCAAGATGGATCAGGACGTCGGATTTCAACACAAACGGGATCAGGATCTTCACGACGAGGTTCAAGACAACAAGGGGCCGGGTCATCACGAAGGGTGTCGGCACAAAGCGATCCCTCGACGGAATCTGCGCCTAGTCATAGCGGATCAGGCCGGCGGATGCTTACTGATCCTCATCTTGGGTCGACTCGACGACTGGCTGAGTTCACGGCCGTGTCCATGAAACTAGCGACATCGTTGAAGTTGAGACCGCTGCTCATGCCCGAGAACCCCGTGATCAACGACATTCTGAAGGAGACGCGGAAGCAGAACACCGTGGCCGTGAACCAGACGCTCCAGCTGCTCTTCAACAACGAGTACCTCGGCCTCATTGCGTACGCGCAGTGCATCACGCCCATGATCTACATGGGCTACATGACCGTCATGCAGGAGATGCCCAACCGAGTCTACTACTTAAGCCACCACGACTTGGACGACCCAGACGGAATGGCGCAGCGGTTTGTTGTCATCGGAGCGTTTGTGATGCTTCAAACAACGATTTTACTAGGACTTCATATCTTCGTAGCTACTCGCTTTGGGGTCTCCACGCTGTACCAAGTGGCTTTCGTTCTCGAGACTCACGCGCGACTGATCCAAGCCAAGATGGCGACTTGGCTGCTCTTCGCAGTGGGCTTCATGCTCGAGCACTACGGTAAGTTTACTGACAAGATGGGCACTCTGGGTTCCAAGTTTCTAACAATTCTTCGGTAATATTTGCAGGCGTTGACTTCACATTCAAGTTCGAGTGGCTGCCCAAGCCCTAAAGGAGAGTGAACCGGAGTTTAAAATTTTGCTTAAAACAACGTAATTAATGTTGCTAAATAAAGTAACATCGTTTTTGCGGAAAGCTACATCCACGTTAGTTTATACAGTACATGCGCCTTATGCCTTCTCCAAACACTGACAACGGGAGTCAGCCCGTGTCATCACGACGCTGGCCAATCCAACCAAACTGAAACGAGAAATCGGCGCCTTTAGGTGAAAACACTAACGCACATTAGTCGATATCAACAGTCGCAATAAACAACAAAGCCTTACCGTAATGCTCAAGCGGGAACCCAACTGCAAAGATAAAGGAAGACGCCACTTTCCCTTGAACCAGTGCTGCCTGTGTTTCCAGCACGAACGCGATCTGGTACAGCGTCGAGACGGAGAATCGCAACCAATTTGTGGACCACCACCAAGCTCAGAAACTGGAACAAGCCCAACACGCCGATCACCAGCATCCGATCGCCCAATTGATTTGCATTTCCGACGTTGCGGGCTTCAGGGTAGTACACTCGGTTAGGCAGAGCTTGAAGCAGAACCATGTAGACCATGTACATGATCGGGATGATGCACTGGGAGTACGCGATGAGTCCGAGATATTCGTTGCTGAACAGCAACTGCAATGTCCCGTTGACTGCACGCGTATTCCGCTTTCGAGTAGTTTGTAAAATATCACTTATCCCTCGGCTGTTTGGTAGAATCAGTGGGCGAAGCTTCAAAAAAGTATCCAACATTTCACCAGCGTCCGATGTTTTTCTGTCTAACATGTTGGATGATTTTCGAGGTAGCGTGAATGCCTTGACCGGCGTCTGGTGGAAGCTGTCGAGGTCAATTTCTTCCGCCGTGAAGACGTGACTGACGATTGCGTTCTTGTTGCTGTACTTTACAGCTTCGGAGCTGCTGATTCGATTGCTTGGGAGTTTCTCAAGGTGATTACTTCGTTGTCTAGCGTCAGAAGGGAACTGTTGAACTGCACGCTGGAGACGCACAAGGAGTTTCGCTCGTGGTTGGGAAGCTATAACGGAGTCAGTCGTCGGCCCAATGATCGCCTTCAGGGCATATCGCGCCTTCAGTTGGGAAATACCGACCGTCTTGGACACTTTGCGGTCGGTATTGTAGACGGTCCGTGACGCCAACAAGTTCAAGACAGCCGTGCTTTCCTTCGAAAGCTTCAAATTTCCTCCGGAGAACAGTCGAATCTGGTTTAACTCTGATGGATCGAGCTCCCCTGGTGTCTGTAACAGATTCAACGCCGTCGCCATGGGGTTTACAGCTTCCGTTGTGCTCATTTTCCGCCCACTTTGACCCCGTAGGACCAACCAGGAGCCTTGCACAAACTCTGCTCGTCTTGCCATGCCCTGAAGTGACAACGTCAACACCAGGCTATTCATCACCACAGAGATGGCAATCATTGTGAGAGAACTCGCGCTGCGCATGCACAGGACGGAGTACATGGCGTCGAAAAAGTCAATACTAAAGACCACAACTTCCGGTAAGCGGTCTTCGAGATGCGAGGCGTGTGCGACCATTGCGTTCTTGAGCGCCAAAGTCACCCCAGGCAACACAAGAACAAGCAGCCGTTTGACGCTAGTCGGGGCGACGACAAAGAGCGCGTGATATCCGGGATAAATCGTCATCGTCGAGGTCTGCACCGACAAGATGTGTAGGTATCGCTGTAGATGAAACCCGCCATCCTCGATCTCGCGTAACGCTTTGAGCCCGACGACGCCAATTAGCGCGATCGCCACAATCGTGAGCAATACAGGACCGCCTAGCACCGATAGGAACGGGATGGGAAAGACCCAGAAATGAGCCGCCACAACGTCCAGCGCGGTAGCAACAAGAGAGCAGCCCAGTGAGAGGCCGATAATTCTCCGTCGAGTCAACGGAACGTCGGGGATCCAGGCCTTGGCATTGGTCACGACTCCAAGAAGAATCAACGTTACCATCGACGCGTGACGAATCCAAAACGCATAGTTGGCTAGAGCTCCTGCTGCCGTGGGCTGAAGTGGCAGACACTCGGCCAATATTACCATAACGAGACTTGGAAGAGGAGTGGATACGCAGACCAGTACCACCCGAGCTAGGGACACCCGTTGGCAGTATTCATCAAGAGCGAGCATCCGCTCCACCGAGTATTGTCCGCAATGGCTGATGTGAACTCGTTCCCATAAACTGTAGAGTGACGTGAGGTACTTTGCTGACGTTTTGACAGCGACTTGGATTCTGCTGGGCCTTCGTTGAATCGGTGGGACTCTCTCGGGTTGGGGAGTAGGCGTTGGCAACGCAGCTACAGCAGACCCTCGAGCCATTTGGACACAGCGAGGAAGCGAGAAGGAGGCTTCGACGAGGTGCAGG
This sequence comes from Phytophthora crassamura, assembly GCA_033557995.1. NCBI lineage: Eukaryota > Oomycota > Peronosporomycetes > Peronosporales > Peronosporaceae > Phytophthora > Phytophthora crassamura. The sequence goes on along the minus strand of JAUCED010000003.1, from coordinate 2,445,548 downwards.
AAATGGCATAAATGCAACTATTAATATGCTACTTCCGAAGTAGTTTTGTTTCGCCACTTTATTATCCTGGTTCTTTTAACAGCAATACCAAAAAGTGCTTAGCACAATGGTGCACAATATATACAATTATTTTTTGGCGAACTTCGACAACTATTCTCTGTTTATCCAGGAAAACTTGAAAGAGAAGTCGATGCCTGCACGAGTTCCACGTCTAAAAAACTACAATCATCGATAATGTTCGTGCCAAATCCTACCGTAGTGCTTGAGCGGAAAGCCAACCGGGAAAATGAGCCACGACGCCAGCTTTGGCTGAACCAGAGACGCGTGAGTCTCCAGAACGAACGCAATCTGGTATAGCGTTGAGATCTAGAAGTGCGCTGCGACGAACCGTGCAGGATCATCAGCGACAAGAACTGGAACACTGCAAGCACGCCGATCACCATCATTCGATCCTGCAGGACATTTCCATCCGCCACGTTGCGAATCGCAGGATAATACACTCGATTTGGCAGCGTCAACGATATTTTCCTTCGGCCTGGATTGCCGGAACTTGTATCTCGTCGTTCATTTCCAGGCCCTTGTGGCTTCGTTTCGGAGATAGGAGCGACATCGATCGGCGCTCGAAATCGTTGAGAACCTCGAGCAAAGGAATTGTCGGGACGACCTTCGATCGCCTCGCTCATTGTCGAAGATGCAAACCTCGCCTTCAGTTGCGCAATGGACGCAAATTTCGACGACGTTCGGTCGTTGTGCTACGTTGCGTGACTCGCTAACGAGCGGAGAATTGCTGCACTTTCGTCTGCGATCTGGGCGGAATGGAATATTTCCAGCCTCCAATGAGTCAAGTTGCGCATTGGTTGCAGCAGCTGCAACGTCCCAACACCAGTTTCCTGGCCGAGGAAGTGGACGTCGCACTTGATTCCTCTCTAATTTGCTCCTGCGTGAATTGAAGGCCTGCACTGTCTGGCTGGACAAACCGCGATCGAGTGTGCATGGAGTGCAGCGACAACGCCATCTCCGCCGCATGGAGCAGCACCATGACGACCACCATGACCTACCAACTCACGGTTCTCATACACATGGTCGTGTAGCGCGTCGAACACGTCGACGACGAAAACAACTTCTTCCGGAAGTCGGCGATCCGTACGCCACTAGCAAGTTTTTCAAAGCAAGACTCACCCCCGGAAGAAGTAAGAGCCGCTTGATGATGTCCGGAGCCACGAGAAAGAGGGCGTGATACGCCGGGTAGCTCGACTGTTGATCATCAACATGAGCGACGTCTGCGCCGAAAAGAGGTTGACGTATCGTCGCAGGTGGACGCACCATCCGGGACGGCACTAAGCTCGTGTCGTCCGACGACGCAAATCACTGCTAGGATGAGCTCGAGAACGGGGCGTTTCCAGCTCGACGAGGAACGGGATGGGGGAGACCCAAAGCTGCGCCACTGCTAATACGTCCAGTGCCGTCGCGGCTGCCGTGCAGCCCAAGGACAAGCCGATGATGCGTCGCCGAGTCAACGGGACACCAGAAATCCACGCTTTGGCTTGCTTCATGGCGCCGAACAGGATGAGCTCCACCATTGCTGCGTGACGAATCCAGAACATGAAATTCCTCAAAGTTCCTTTGGACGAGGGTCGAAGCGGGACGCACTCGGTCAGCACCACCGTCAGGATGGCCGACATGGGAGCAAATCTCGACGTAAAGACGCCCGTCGGCCGTATTCGTCCAGTGCGAGCATCCTGTCGACCGAGTACTGCCCGCAGTGACTACCGGTAGTCTGTAACCATTCCCGCAACTGGAAGAGTGTACAGTACCTGCCCAGAAAGGGCCTTGGAGGCTGGTCAGTCGACCAAGTTGAAGCGAGTGGCGCCACGGCAGCGGTGAAAGTCGTCATGGACTGCAGAGTGGACGCTCGTCACTGTGCGTGTGGTGCTGCGTTTGGCTGGCAAAGCTCGTCATGATACTGAGTTGCCTTCAACTGGACCGGCTCGATTAAAGCCTAGGATCGGATCCGTCCTCGTCTGTGGGTCCTTGATGAAAGTGTGGACGCTGAAGACTCAGGGCCTCGTGGCCAGTCATTACCAGACCAAGTTCCATTTCCCAGCCATATTGCGCCCGGGTCGGCACGGTTGGGGTCTCGGCTCAACCTGCTTCTTGCCGTCGATGTCTCAACTCACCGTCCCACTAGCTGCAAACCGCCGCCGTGTCTTAATGGCAACCAAGCACAACGCGCGACGCCCAGCGCTCGTGAAGCCAAGCAGCCCGAGCCAAAAAGGGCAACACGCAGCAGCTGCTGCAACTCGAAAAAAAAGGCTGGCATCGGACTTGATGCCTTGTGTGCTGTCAAACTAAGGTGGCAGCCGCGTGCAAACCAGTTCTGACCGCTGAAACGTCCACCGGCCATGAGGAAGCGAGAACGAGTGACTGATAAAGGCAACTGCGGCGTCCGAGACGCCAACTCGGTGAGAGACCGCCCAATTTTGATCACTACACGTGCAAAACTATTATGCCGCAGCATGGGGCGTCTTCAAGCCGGAATGTATCGCACAGCGCAATCGCTAATCATGCTTTATCATAGGCTTAGCCGATATCGTCCGATCGAACGGCCGCCTCGTCTGACGTGGCACATCGCGACTTGACTTGCAAATGTATGGCGAGCAATGTTCACAATGCCCAGCATTGCCCTGTCATGCTAAGTGTCCGCGCTCGGCAACACTAAAAAATTCAATGCGCATTGCCGACGTAACGGCGTGTTGCCTTGAACACCACCGGCGATTGCACTGACTGCACCATCACCGCTGCTGCTCCCGCGCCAATATTTCGTGGACGCCGGCACTTGGCCAAGCCGCTTCAGTGAAGCATTGGTGAAGCTTCCGCGATAGCAGGTGCAGCTTTCCGCCGTGGTTGTCTGCCAGTCAGAAACGCTGCTATTGCAGCAGAAGCGGCGAGGTGAGAAAATGACCAACAGGCTCCGCCGGCCGAGGCGAGGCTCGAGCCGCTGGCCATTGAGCTCCAATCCATCGGCTCTATCACGGAGGAGCGGCCGTGGGATCGTAAGCCTCGTCTTCTCTCGGCCTCGCGCCTCGCGGTCTCTTCACTTGAGAACGGAGCTCGAGGGCGACACGTCTCCCGACCACGAGCTCACAGCCGGCCAGCAGCAGGACTCTCCGCGTCGAAGTTGGCGCGGCCTCATGGCCGCTCGCTCTCCTCTGCAGCAGCGGTCGTCCGAGTCAAACATCCGCGACCGCACACGGACGTCTTCGGGCTCGGCTTCCACTCGGGTGGCGCTGGTTCGACGACTCACTCGCCAGGTCTATGTGGGCTCCATGGAGGTGCCTCCGGACGCCGTGGGCATCGACAAACCCGCGCCAGGCAGCCTCACAGTGGCCGTCAAAGTGCGCCCACTCACGCTCGACTCAGACCGCAATGGCGGCAGTGGACTGCGTACATGGCAGGAATGGCGTACTGTGCAGCGGTTGTTGACACTGGAACGGGAAGCTGACAGCTACGCTTCACTGGGACGCAACCGCAGCTCAACGGGCCGTGCGGTGCTGGATGGTCGACGCCACATCATCCGATACTTCGCCACGAGCGTCGAGAGCGAGTCGTTCCGGCTCATCATGGAGTACTGTCCCGGCGGAGATCTACTGTCCCAGTTAATGGCGCGAGGCGCTTTGGGTCCGCAGCCAGCGCAGCGGGTTTCCCAGCAGGAAGCTCGACGATGGGTGTTGCAACTCGCACGCGGACTGCGCTACCTGCACGCCAACGGCATCGCCCACCGGGACTTGTGTCCCGAGAACATCCTCATCAGCAGTACGGGCGACGTCAAGATCTGTAACTTTGGCGCCAGCACGACTCGCGCTGCGGAGCCCTCGCGAGCCCGCGTGGCGGGCAACCTGCACTACACGGCGCCCGAGTCTGTGAGCGGCACGTGGTACGACCCCGTCCGAGCCGATGTGTGGTCCTTGGGGGCCGTCTTCTTCGTGCTGTTAACGGGGTCGCCGCTGCTGCAACTGCCGTTCCCCGAGTGCCGTGGCTTCGAGCTCGTCAAGACGGTCGGGTGTCGCGGGGTGCTCAAGCTCTGGAACATGGATCGCCTCTTCTCGGCGGCGACCATGGATCTGCTGACGAAAATGCTGGCGGTGGACCCGGTTAAGCGGCTGGGGAGCATGCGGGAGGTAATGGAACACCCGGCCATGTTGGCCACGGCGCACACGGAGCGCAGCCTCATTGCAGTTTGAAAAGGAGGCGACTATGACGAAAGTGATGGGAATTTAAGCAGCGGCGCGACAATTGATAAGCGCGTACGCGGAAGTGCAAGTTTAAACAAGTAAAAAAGCAATCAAGTTATGTGGATCCAGGATACTTGAAGTAATAAAGTTGAATTCAATCATAAGTTTCTTACCCAACGTCTCGGTGGAGATGAATGAAAGTTGGGGTTCTCTTGGAAAAACGACGTGCAGACAATCAGAGGCGGCGTGTTTACATGTAGCGTCGAGTTGAACCACTGCGTTGTGCGGATAGACTAATGCACTAAGGCGCTACCAACGCCGGAAAAGCTGGCTTTGAGAAATTGTTGAATCGCACGCGTCGGCTTGGCATTGGAAAAGAGACTTGACTCCAAGGATTTCCAAGATAGGTATCTGTTAGATCGGAGTTCTGCTTGGCCACCGCCAGCTGAAAGCGAGTTCTCGAGACAAGCTCGTCATGTCTTGGTCTGGAGCTGAATGAGCACGGAATTGATTGCGTCTATGGCCAACCATTACAAAACTGATGCACTGACGTGCATCAGTTTCGTTGACACACGTGACGAACCAATACGTCCGTCCACCTCAGCGATGTCCTCCAGGTCTGACGGCAGAAATCAAAGACCGGCTTTCCAAGGTGTGATGACAGAGAGATCGTTGTCACGTCTGCTGCGTTGCCAGCTCGTGGCCAGTGCGTAAGGTGATGGTGCTAGCCTCCACGATCATGCGAGCAGCTTGGCGTTGTCCTTCATCAAACAGATGCAGCTAAAAGAGCCTGGCATACAAGATCTCACGCATGGCCTTGACCAGCGCTTTTCCCCAAGTCGACACAATCCGAGGCGACAATAGCACACGGTTCGTCGTAACCCGAGCGAGCGTCGCTTTTCTCGAACAACTGTCCAAACACGACGGCGTTTGTTTCGGTAGTGACGCCGTGGTCCGTACTCGACAAGATGCGTGAGTTGTACACGGACCTTCATTCTTGTCGTAGTCTTCTCGCACCGTAATGAGGCCAAGAAGCTCCGAGATGCTGCTCTCCATGTTCGTCAAGTAAAACCAAAGCGCATCGAACTCTTGCCGGAGCGATCGTACGCCTGGAAAATGGATCACCGTGCTGCCTAGCAGGCAAACATCGCCCCGATCTGTTTCGAACAAACCAGTCGACTCCTGCCCCTGAACTTGGCTTGTCCGCGCCACGACGTATTCGTACGTGTGCTTCAGTTTCTCGTCTCGAACTGCTAGCAACTTCGTTCGTCGCTCTCCCCAGTCTTTCTTCAAGTGGATGTGCGTGCACAAAAGGATTCGAAAACTGCGTCCGCTGCTCAATAGGCCGGACACTCCACAGCCACCACCACCTAGCTATCTTCTCGTCACCGTGCACTCCATCATGAGTGCTTGGGCAGAGGCAATGCCGAGTTGCTGCTGCTGGACGGCGTTCGCTAACACCTTCGACTTGCTCTGAGCCCGGGTCCGCCGCTAGAGCGGAAACCCGCCGGCATCCAATCCAAGCAGCCTCAATTCTGACCGGTTTCTCTTTTCACTTGGTTTCAGTATGTCAAAGTGGCGCAATCATTCTCACGCACAAGGTAAGTGTGGAGACGAAGGACAATTTTCCGCTTCAATTCAATAAATAAAATGCTCAGTTGCCGGCGTACAAAATCTCGCGCATGGCCTTGATCATGACTGTCCCCCAGTCGGCAATCCCCGCCTCCAGCTCTTGCTGCGCAGACGGCGATATTGGAAATTCCGGGCGGTGGAGCTTCAGAAACCCCGAGCGTCGCATGGTGACGACAACGTCCTCACTGCCTTCGCTCCTCTGCTCGGTCAGCACGATTCCACCGGAAACGTCTTTGCGGACGTGTTCACTCGGCCGATACGGATAGAGCTCGTCCTCGTCGACGCAGTCAGACGCCACAATCGCACAGGACTCGCCGCCGAAGCGAGGATCCTCCTTTCCGAATAGCTGCATGATCACCACGGTGTTCGACTCGGTCGTGATGCCATTGCCGTTGCTTGACAGAATGCGTGCGTTGTAGATCGAGCCGTCGATCGTGTCGTAGTCCTCGCGCACTGTGATGTGTCCTAATCTCTCCGATATACTGATCTCCATGTTGTTGAGATAGAAGCGGAGCGCTTCGAACACTTGCTCCAGCGACTGCACGCCTGGGAACCGGAGCACGCAGTTCCCTGCGAAGCAAACATCGCCATCGTCGGTCTCAAACTGCTCGTTCGATTCCTGGCCCGGTTCATCAGCCGAGTAGCTGCACCGTGCTGTTACATAGTCGAAGGCGTTCTTCAGTTTCTCGTCTCGAATGGCCAGCAGCGTCGCCCGCCGCTCGCCCCAGTCTTCCTTGAGGTGGATGCGAGAGCACAGCGGGTGGGAATACTGCGTCCTCTGCTCATGAAGGGGCACAACGTTCTGTCAGCAGGAGCACGACAGTCACCCTACTGCCGGTACTACAGTAGAACAGCAGCCCACCGTGATCTCCATCATGAGCGACTGGGCCGCCGCGACGCCCAAGTGCTGGTTCTTCACCGTGTCGTGCAGCACCTTCCACTTGGCCGTCGACTGCTGCAGCACCGGGTCCGCTGCAATGGCTGCATCCACTGGCATCCCTTTGGTCTGGAGCACAGCCACTTGGGCCTGCAACTCCATGATCTCGTCCTTCAGCGCCTTCTCCTCTTCCTGTCAATGTGTCAATTTGGATCAAATTGGGCCAATAAACTTGCTGTCAAGGCCCAGAAGCCGACAGAGCGCACTTTACTTTACGGACGAGGTACGTGGGCTTGCGCTTCCTGGGCGCTTGAAACTCACGGACGCTGCCGTCCGAGGACTCGTCGGACGTGGCAGAAGAACCCTTGGCCATCGTGAGGTAGGCGATTGATCAAAAAATGAAAATACAAAAAAACACTCACTTGAGTTCAGTATGGAGCGGCAGAAAGTGTTTTGGGTCTATTGATTGTGGGGGTAAAATTCCAATGAAGTCGGAGCTCGAGAGCTCGACGGGCAGGTTTACAGGTTCAGACGCAGCGTTTTGCCTACGTGGTTCCGGCGGGGCTGCTTGGTCACAGTAATTTGAACGGGGTGGAACGGCTTGGGGGTGCTGGAGGTGCCGACACCGACGCTGGTACTGGACTGGGAAAGCTTGCTGGGAGCGGCGGCGCTGTCTTTCGTGCGCAGGTGCGGGTGCTGGTGCGCAGCCGTGGACTCGCTGTGGTTGGAGCAGTCCATGCAGCGGCAGTGCGACGTGCAGGCGATGCCGTTCTGGAAACACTCGCAGTACTTCTTCAGACACTTGGACTTCTTGCAGCGACACCCGCGCATGACGACCGCGCTAGATTTCTACAGACAATACATGAGCTTTAGTGATACAATCTGGGCCAAGTGAGTAGCAACGCTATCGTCGTACCTGCGGCAGGAGGTGGAGGAACCCCGTGGTGCTCGCGTCTTGGGGCTTCGTCGCGAAGGAGAACGCGCGTGGGTCGTTGGCTAAATAGTTCTGGATGGCCTCGACGCGCTCGGTCTTGTTCTGGCGTCCGTTCTTGCAGTCTTCGCAGCCGCAGCCGGCGTGGCAGAAGCCTCTGGAGCTGAAGCACATGCAGTACATCTTGAGGCAGCCGGTCTTGCAGCCGCAGCTCGCGGACGACGAGACACTGGAGGCCTGGATCTGCTGCGCGTGTCGTAGCAGCAGCCTCTGTCTTTTGTCCTCCTTCGGCTGCCCCGGCTCGAGCTTGAACCGCGCTGATGTCTGCTGCGAGTTCGTCGAGCCTGAGGCTGCCGTCTTGAGGGTCTTTATCTGCTCTCTAGAGACGTCCAGGCTACTCCCGGACGCGGCGATTCCTGTCTTCAGTCTTTTGTTCTCGGGTAACTGCAATAGGTTGGCAGCCTCGAGGTCCGAGAGGCTCACGGGCGGCGCATGTCCAGCCCCGTAGCGTTTCTCCAGTAGAGCGAGCATCATGTCCATCCAGGCCACGTTCTCGTTCTCCTGCCCGCTATCTGAGCCCGTGGGGGTCGTGCTCTCGTTGCTGGCTGCTGTTGCCGGCCTTTTGTGGCCTGTTAACGCCGTAGCAGCCTCTTCGGAGCTTATTGTTGAGGTGGCAGAATTCGCCGGAAAAGGCTTCGACTTCTTGGCTTCTACTGGGTCCTTTGAGATCGGGAGGGGTGCGTTGGATAGCGGACGCTTGGGAGGATTCACTGAGGAGCACGATGACGGCCGAGGACGATTGCTGTCGATGCTGTGGAGCGCGCGGCGGAGCTTGCGGTTGATGGGGTCCGTTTTGGATTTATGTGGTGCTCCTGACGAGGGGAGGAGCGTTTTTACGGAGAGTTCGACATGCACAGGGTCCTGGTTCTCTTGCGCATCCGGTGAGGCTGGTCTCGAAGCGCCTCGAGCCGTGGAAGCGGAGCGGGGGTCCATGGTGTGCAGCGCACAGAGGCTCAGGAACTGATCCCGCACTTTGGTGCGCGACGATGGAATTCAAACTTCCACTTCCCGCGAAAGCCGTCGATTGGCTGAAATTATGTATGTGGATATTTGTATGCATAGTTGTTAAGTGCGATGGTGCAGATGAGCATACAAACTGCAGGATAAATTCAAATGACCCGCCTAAAGTTGTGTTCTACGTAGTACTACGTAGTACTACTACCTTTTCGGTAGAACAATCCTACCTTGTTCAAAAATCTAAAAGCCTGGTATATTTTCCTCAGCGTTGAAGTCTATCATTACAGAGCCTCATGCACCGCGCAGACGCAGCCGCTTCCACGTGTTCTCGCGCACGGCGTTCTGCAGCAGGTCGTAGATTTGGTTGCAGCCCTCGGTGGCCACCTCCATGAGACTCTCGAAGAGCTCCAACGGAAGCTTGCACTCCATCTGCAACAAGTTGAGCTTCTGCGTGCGCGGGTTGAGCGCGATGATCATCTGCGGTGCACGCGCCACTTCCTCAGCATAGCTGAGATCTACAAACAGTTCACAACAGTCAATAACTACCACACCGATAATCTAGTAGTACACCGCCCTACCACAGAGCATGGTCTGCTGCAGATACCCCGCCGAAGAGGCCACGACGAAGTCGTTGAGTGCAATACCGGCGTCGATCAACGCCAAGGTAATGGCGTTGATACTGGCCGGCAGCTCCCCGCCGTCCGCGTGCAACACCTGCACGAAGATGTCGATCTGGGAGCGAGGGTACAGCTGCGTCTGGATGCAGGCCTCGAAGATCTGCTTGACGGCCAGCGACATCTCGAGCTTCTTGCGGTCTCCGCCGCGCTGCGCCTTGCGCTCCGACGTGGCGAAGGCCGCCTGCGTGAACTCGCAATTAACGGAAGCGCGGGGCTCCGTGTTGCTGGCTGCATTGCCTGAGCCTGTACCCACGGCTGCTGCACCGCTGGATACCATGGTACGCAGCTCGCGAGGCCCGTAGACCACGGCCACCACCTTGGTGTTGCCCTGTTCGTAGTACGCGGACCCGTCCACGCGTGAGAACAGCCCGAAGCGCGTGCGGATACGTCGCACTTCCTCGCTGCGACGACCGTCAACACGCAGCCCAGCCACGGAGATGAACTCGCCCGCCGCGTTGCCGCCCAATACGCTCGCGTTACCCGCCTTAGCCGCCATGATGCTTATTGCTTGGTCGAGGAGGCGGGGAGCAAAACCTGCGACGTGTGAGAGAGATGTGAACCACATCATTGTACCAGACGCATGGTACAGTGGTGTGACTCACATCTCGCTCACACGTCGCAGATTTGGCCCCTTCAACTTGTAGACTGCGGCTCGGTAGTATGGAGGTCGAGGCAAGCAAGACCATCATATAGTTTCGTCGGACTCCCCCTTCTTCCTTTCTCAAGTTCATTCTTCTCAATATGATCCATAGTTTTCAAGCTCCTTGTGTCCCAATTTTGGTGTTCGGGGAAGCGCCGCCTGCAGATCCAAGTTTGCATCAGTGGTCGCCTCGACTTTGAGATCATCCAGCGGCCGGTTAATGGTGGGCGTGGAGGCAACTTCGTCTGTCGTCATGGAGAGAACGCTCGAAATGAACAGGGATACAAAACGAAGCCCAGCGGAGTCCCCTCGACAACGGGGAAATTCCTCAGCTATCGACCAGCAGATGGAAGCGGGCGATCGGTCGGATGAGGAGTGGACGGAGCACGAGTCAGGATTCGGGATTCCGGCGGGCACTTTGGAACTCGTTCAGGTAAAGAAGAGGGAATGGAGATGCCCCATGGAGCTGCCACTGCGACCGCCATCACCTGTGGACGCTCCCATCCTCCAAGAATTTTCACGTCCGTGGCGAGCGCTGTGTCTGCCGCTTCCCCCGACTCCAACCGAGGAGCCCAAAGCCGGTAGGTGAGATCTTACCATTGACATTAGTCTCTCTTGAGGCTCACACCGCCGTCTTGATCCAAACTTTGAGCAGAAGAGTCCTTGTTGAAGAGCTATGAGCCACAGTATACCCCAGGCGAACCGACCTTTGCGTCGGAAATCCAAACTTCGTCCTTCCTGGAACCGCGTGTGGCCGTTCCCGAGGCGCAAGCGTTCCTAGTCGCTCCACGTATCCGCTTCACGCTTGGCACGGTACGCTCACTCTTCGAAATCAATGCTGCCAGCGTGCTTCCCCTCACTTTCGTTTGGTTTCTTCAGATCGAGCCTTTGGTATGCAGAATGCTAGTGTACGACATCTCACTGGGCTGTCGGGTGACCGAGGAATTCTGCTTCCGGATCCCTGGCCCAATGCTGGATAGACAGGACTGCACGATTCCTCCCGCGGCGCTCGTGTATGTGCTCCCTACGCTGCAACTGCAGAACTTGTACCTGGTTCTCAAAGTGAGTAAGGGGCTCGTAGGAGACGGAGACCTCGCGACGGCACCGTATTGCACGCCCGACAAGTTCGCGTCTCCAGCAGAGCAGCAAAAACTGGTTGAGAAGGCCGTTGATTGTAGCGTTCGACTGGGACGATTTCAGCAGCCTCTGGCGTGGGGGACGATGCCCCTGTTGAAAGGTACGAAGCGACCCATGACCCTCTTCAGACAGAAAGCTTGCATTCCAGAGGAGCAGCGACTGTCCCTCATTTCCGACGCCATCCGAGGCACCCTGAAGTAAGTGATTCGTTAGCTATTCGGGTGGCCCGAGATGTTCACAATGTCATTTTTGCCACTCCTTCGTAGGGAGAAGCTCATTCCAGCTCTGTGTGAGTTTGACGTCGAGGACGTTTCAGTGGAAGAGCTCGCCGACGCAAAGTTCAGGACTTCCCAGGCATCGCCAGCAAGACTGAAAATCGCTGATCCATTCTCCGAGCAGAGTGTGCAGGCTTCAGGTAAACCCGAGAGTGATGGCAGGGAGCAGCAAAGCGTCGAGCGAAAGGGGGACAGAATCGTTCGTTGTCGAGAAGTCCAGCCCTTCTGTCCCGCCTCCTTGGTTCCAACGCTCGGTATCGCGGGTTCAGGGCCCGTTGCCGTATCCTACGTCAATGCGCTGTACATGTACCCGCTCCAAATCGAGAAGTGCCAGTACCGGAATCTTGCCATGCGAGTTCAGCTACTGCAAAAAGAAGTGGACGCTGTCCGTGGTGTCGAGGAGACAGATGATGCGGTTCTTCGAGCGGTGTACCGAGCAAACAACCAGGTTGCGCGGTCAGCATATGCGCTCGTGGGATACCATCAGAAGAATCCGCAGTTCGAGGACGAGATCAAGATTTGCCTCCCAGAGTGCTTGACGTCCGCACACCATCTCCTCTTCACGTTCTACCACGTCCACTGCAAGAAACTGCAGCCGAATCAGCCTCAGCAGGAACTTGTAGGGTACGCTGCCTTGCCGATTCTGGGGAAAGACGGCACCATCCTGCAAGATGGCAAGTACACTGTGAACCTGACGCCTGCTCCAGCATCCGCTAAGTCATCAGTGAACGGCGGAGGGATTTCGCTTTCTCCCGGATACGTCAGCGCTGCACGGGATGGCGCTTTCGACAACAACAAGACCGTCTTCAGCTGTCGCAGCCGCGTTGTGTCCTCCATTCACAGCCAAGACCGTGCGGTTGCAGAGTTCTTGAGTCCATTTCACGGCGGCCGGAGATCAGACGCGGTGGCTAAGGAAGACGCAATCGTCAGCCGCTTAATGGATCTCAGCCAGAGCAGTGCCCCGAACGTCCGCTACTTCTTCTTCATGATCGCCAAGTTTGTGCTTGGCTATCTGCGATACGGGACTTCGCTTGTGCGATGGTCGGCCTTCCGGACGCTGCTTAACGTGATGGAGAAGGCCAGCTGGAACCCGCGAGGGTCGCTCAAGATTCACGAGATGAACCGCGTTCTCCACAATTTCGTACACGTTGTGTTCGACGAGAAGTCCATTGACGACCCAACTGCCTCAACATCTGCGTCCAAGACGTCGTCAAAAAGCGAGCGCAAGTCCGGCTCCGTCTTCGCTGCCTTGCTCGAGACGTGGCACAACGTTTTGAGCAACAAGGCCTCCATCGAAGAGAATGCCGACACCAAGCGCATGTCGCTCATGTACTCAAACGTTTTGCTGCAGCTCATTTTGAAATCCATCGCCATGACTTTGCTGGACCAGCGTGGAACACGTACCAACGAGGCCGCCCGCTCGCTGCCAACGATGCTTGACAAGAACGACGAAGTGATGCTTGAACGGGTTCTGGGGCAGCTCATATCGTGCGCTGGTGATACGTCGAACAGGCTCTTGGTACAAAAGGAAGTGAATCGCAGCGTGGCGTACTTCTGTCGTGGGGTCTTTCTCGTCGTGAAAAACGTCTTCTCCGCTCGCGTGATCGGGCGATACGTCAAGGGGATCGACATCCAAGGAGATGCCAACAGTCTGCGCCACATCTGGTTCCCGTTTCTCCATCTCTTGGTGGACTTTGAGTTCTTCCCCACGGTGAATGGCGCCTTATCGTCAGCGCAAGATGGGGCAGTCAGAACACGAGCCTGGCTGGCCCAAGCTGTGTTCGAGAAACTGCTGCTCATTGTGGACACGCAGAAGGAGCACAAAATTCGACTTGATGCGCTGAAACTGTTGAGGAGGATGTTTGCAGCGCACGTGTACAATCCTCGGTACCAAAGGCCAGAACAGCAAGAGGCGATCGCACTCCTGTACTACCCGTCGTTCGCCAGCATCGTGCAGTTCACAGCACCAGGGAAGCTCCTTTCTAGTAGGCGCGATGGAATCCTCGCTCCTTTGACTGGCGAAGGGAAATCCGTCCTTGATCTACAGAAAGAGATGCTGGCCTGTGTGGGTCATCTCCTGAGCAGCGTCTCGAGATCACACTTACCATTCTTCTTTCGATCAATCGATGAGAGCGACGCCAGGAAAGTGCACCCTGTTCACTTGAATCCCACTGAAGCGCTCACCTTCTACCACCGCGTACATGGTAAGGTATTGTGCTCACAGCGTCACGGACGGATCGAGGCAGACGAGATGTGCGATAACAACACCGAAGACGACCCTGAATGCCCGTCCACATCCGACGCCACCACCGAAAGCCCACAGTTCGATGAAGTGAGAGTACACGCCTGTCTTGCAGTGATCCAGCGAATGCTCGAGACCTTCCTCGTTGCTGAATCATCAGAGAAACTCTGGCAGCAGCTACTCTCGCCGGATCTGAGCGCGTGCGAAACGGAAAGTAGTCTGTCTCTCTTGGAGCACCGCCTAGCGCACCGACAAAGCTTTCACCGTCGTGTTGGCGGCGGATTGGATGCTTCTGCTGCGTTGGCGAGCAAAGCCAACGGAGTTGACAGCACCAGTGATCCCACGCAGAATGGAGTCGACGGCTCGACGACGCACAAGTCTCTGCCCAGAAACTGGAGTAAGCACTACGCAGGTATGCAGCAGCGTCGAAGTTCCCCGAGTAGCTCGCCAGAAGAGAAGGCAGCATCAGCTGAATCGTCTTTCGGCGCGGAAGGAGCTGCTCCTGGTGAACACAGTGCTGATATCGCTTCGCTCCAGCACGGCGTCGCTTCCACTGCAATGAGGACGCTACAAACCGCGGTAGACCAATTCGAGCCCGTCATTCGCTTGGTTGAAGCCCCTCGAACACCATGTCTGGGCGAAAAGGATTGCCACGATGACGGATCAGTGCTGAACGGTGTATCCATGAGCCAGGCCCACGCGCTTCTTGGCTCGCTGACTGATCTCTTGTTTCAGCTGCTTCACAAGTCCAGTACCATTTACTGCTTGGTCACCGAAGTAGCAGACAACGACGACTTAAGCGTGGAGGAAATCAGGCCAGTTGATGACTGCGATGACAGTCCTTCTGACGCCACCAAAGCATGCTTCGTGGTACACGTGTTGAAGTACTTGCAGGCTTTCGTGTGGCGCTTTTCGGCGGCTCTGTTTGCAGCTCGAATCCCTGGACTCCCCTCGGTTCACGATCAGCGACGCGTCCAGTTACTCGTTTCGATCGCAGCCACAGCGAAGGAGCGCGTGGTGCGACACAAGGCATCCATGCTGCTGAGCCAGCTTTTTGCGGTTTGCTACGAGCAAACGGGGAGTTTTCTTGTCGTGAAAGCGCCTGTCCTCAAAGTGTTGACCTCTGTCTTCTTCCCCACTGCCGCCAAGCTCGAGTCATCCCTGGTCATCTCCTGTACTGCTTTGCGAGACTTGCTGGACGAAATGCGCGTGTTTGCTTCAGCATCCCGAGACAACGCTGTGTCACTTCCGCGGAGCTTTCCTATCCAGTTCATTGAATTGCTCAACGACCTGACGACAAAGGTTCACGCCTTTGACCGTTGGCGGGGAGCGTTCGAGAGTCCGGACGGAGCGCACGACTTTGAGGAGATCGAGGAAGGCGTCACTCGCGTCGTGGACGATATTTCTCCGCATTGGCTTCTGGAAGAGAAACTCGTCTGGTTGAACGCGCTTTTGCGTCTTCACGTGCGTCGCGAGCGGTTTGCAGAGGCGGTGTGCTGCAAAATAGCTGCTATCGAATGCGTGCAGCGAGCAGGACTTGGAAACGCTTCGGACAGCGCGCACGTGGCTCGTGTGCAGCACTGGGTCGTCCGTGAGCTCTTCGTTGCACGTAGTTACGCGGAGCGCGCTGACTGGATCGAGCAGGAGCTTTCGATCTGCGAACTCTTGCTGGTATGCCTCAAGCAGCAGCGACGCTTTCAGGAGTATCAGGAAACTCTCCGGTACATTGACACTCTGGTCAACCGACTCACAGAGAGGCACGAGAGTAACGGCACCCAGCACAGCTCCTCGAACTTCTCGTTCTATCGGGTACGATACGCCGGTGGCTGTGTGCCAGCTCTGATTGCCACTGATGAATTCATCTACAAGCGCAGCAAGTTCACGTCGCTAGGCGAGTTTGTAGGGGAAATGAAGCTGATGCTCCGTGCCAAATACCCACAGTGCGAGCGTGTGGACGCAGTTCCAGAGCCAAAGCCACTCGCTGGGATCGACAACAACCCCAACGTGATCTTCTTGCGTGTTACCACGGTGGAGGAAGCCCTGCCTGGCGAGCTGATCGTCTTGAAGGCAGCGGAACCGAGGAGCTCGAACTGGAGAGTGGCCTTCAAGTTCGCCGTCCCCTTCACGCTGGGCGGCTCATCGTCTTATGGGAAAACATCAGAGCAGATGAAGCGGATCACATTCCTGTCGGTGGCGAAAAGGTTTCCTTGTCGATTGAATCGGCAGCGAGTCCAGCAGCGCCACGAAGAAACTCAATGTCCCATCGACAACTCCATGGACGACATCCAGAAGCGCTGCGAGCAGCTGCGAGCGGAGCTCGGGAAGGAAAGCGCCGGCAAGACGGATCTGAAGTCTCTGACGCTCGTCCTCAAAGGTAGCGTCGACACGCACGTGCATGGCGGTGTGCCAGAAGTGCTCGAATCGTTCCTTGCTCATCCATCTCGACTAGTCGATGCCCAAGGCGCCGTCATGAGCAAACACGACAGTCTCCGCAAGCGCCACGAGCTGGCCAACCTGCTGGTCGACTTCGCGCAGCTTTGCTGGCAGTGTCTGCTCATCAGTCGAGAAGCTTTTCGTCGGTCCAACCAGCCCGGCAACAGTCAGCACACGTCTCCCCATTGTGCAGCACCTGTCACTCCATTCCAGCCTGAGCTCCTTCCACACCACGTCGAAGAAGGGAAAGCCGACAGCTTCCTGCCTCCCCTGCCAGCCCCCTCTCTGCTACTCCTGCCGTCCACCAACTCTCCCGCACCTCTTCCTCCTAGTGAAACAGAGCTCAGCCACCTGCTCATGGTGGAAGTGTCTCCTCTGCAGAGCGAATTCGAACGCAGCTTCGCCGCGCTCGTGGAGCAGCTCAAGTGCAACATCCCCTTCTCGTTCCGCAGCAAGAACTCCCTCCTCCACCTGCACCAACAGACAGCCTGCCTACGTTCTACAGCCTTCATCTCTCTCCCAGCTCCCGTAGCTCCACTTCCAGACTCCTAGGCAACAAAATAAACACCAAAAAACCCAGATACAAGCAGCATCTTATGAGAAAACTCCCGACTTTTATCTACTGCGTCTACTTGCCGCCGTTCAGCAGCATCTCCTTGGCCTGGTTGATCTTGGTGGCCAGAAAAGTCGAGCCGCCCGTGTCCGGGTGGTTCAGGATCAGCAGCTTGCGGTGCGCGTTGCGGATGCGCTCCTCGGACGCGGACTCGCGCACGCCCAGGATGAGCGCGGCCTCGCGTCGCGTCATCTTGTCCTCGAACGGACCGTCGTAAAAGTTGCGGTACTTCCACTTGCTCACCTTCTCGCTCTTGGGCCGCTGCTTGTAAGCCTCCCACACCTGCAGCGCGTACTTGGCGCCCAGGGCGGCGCCCGCCACGCCCAGGCCGCCGATGAGCGCGGCGTTCTCGCGCTGAGGCGACGCGTGGAAGGCGCGCGCGGCCAGAGATGGGGACTGCAGCATCAATGAGGAGCTCTTGCTGTCTTGGTGGCGACTGGAGAGCCCCGCGGGCAGCTGCCACGCTTGTACGGAGCGCGACGAGCGCGCGAGGCGGCGTACAAGGGCCATGACTTGCGTCTCTAATCGATGTAAATTGCGGTCTGTGGCGATGCATGCGGGTGGACTTAAGCGAGGGGAAAGTCCACACCACCTGTACGTAAGAAGGTGTGCAGCACATTGTTGACTTCTGGACTGCACAGTTTTGACTTCCTGGACTGCACCGATTTATTACCGATGTTTTATGGATTTAATCCGAGTTCCTGGATTTACCGGTTTTTAATGGATTTAATCCGTAAATCGGTAAGAAAAAGCTTGTCGCACTGTTTTGACGATGCCCTTCGTGCTGGAAGAGCTTCTTGTGTATTCGAGAAGGTTGGCCTTTCGAGAAAGGAGCGTTTCGGATGATATACATCCACATGCTTCTTGTGCGTTCGAGGAAGGTTGGTTCGAGAAAGGAGCGTTTCGAAGGATACAGCGGTCCCCAGGGGACCGCGCCTGGCATCGATCGAAGAAGAAGCTCTGGCTTCGAGACTGGACCATTCAATGGGCGAGGGGATGCGGTAGTTGGTAGTCGCTTTGAGAGGAGGGCTGCTGCTAAGCACAGCGGTAGAGTCAAACTGAGCAAGACAGCAGAGCACTTGATGTTCGTGGCGCAGTCGAGCCTCGGGGCTCTCGCACGAAGCGTGGAAGATAATGAGACATTGACAGTGGGTCGGGCGACGTAACGGAATCGGTTTCCTTTGACCAAAAAGTCGGCTGAGAGTCCGTAAACTTGCAGCTACCAGTTCTGACGAGGAATCAAATGCAAGCGAGTGCAAGCGAGTACGAATGAATCGGTCTGTATGAGGCAGTGCTCGTATTCCTGGGACCGTATCCAGAATGGCAGGTCGCAAGAGTATTTCCAGCGGTGGTTAAGTAACAGAAGCGTGCCTTGGTTGGAGGATTCTGGCCAGCAGGCTCGTGCTCGCTCCATGACGCGTCCTTCTTCGCTTGCACGAGCCCGGCTGCATCGTGGCCTCGAACCTGGGCCATTTCAGCTCTGCTCTGATCTAAACTCGCCGGCACAACCTCAAGTCCGACTGTACGTTCGGTATCCTACCAAGTATTCCCCCAAGACCGACCAAGAATCCGCTTCAACTACACCGGTGCGATATGGCTGCTCCTGCACTTCTCCACGTTCGTCGGCAGCTCAGCCCTGCACTCTACGGCCAAGTCCTCGAGTGCGAGCTGCCTGGACACGACCAACTCGTCGCCGTCAAGTGCATCTCGCTCAAGCGAGCAGCCGAAGCTCGAAGCCAAGTCCAAGCCACTCGCGAGATCGACAACCCCGTTCAAGAGCAGCGCGTCGCAGCGCTGCTGGTGGCCGACGGGGGCCATCGCAACGTGGTGCAGCCCCACTTCCACTTCGTGCACGAACGGAGACTGTACCTCGTCAGCGAGCTCTGTGTGGACGGAGACCTGCACGATCTTGTGGCGGCTCGACTGAACGCGTCGTCAATCCTGGAAGAGAATGAAATACTGTCGTTGATGCATCAAGTGCTGCAAGGCGCCCACTACCTCCACTCCGCACTGGGCGTCGCCCACCGAGACTTGTCGCTCGAGAACGTGCTGCTGAGTCGCGGCGTGTGTAAGATCACGGACTTCGGGCTCTCGACTGATTCCCGGAGTGTCTGCAAGGGTGGTCGAGTGGGCAAGGAGTTCTACATGGCGCCGGAGATCGTCGCGGGCGAGCGCTACGATCCTGCGTTGGCGGACGTTTGGTCGCTGGGTATCATGTGGTTCATCATGCTGACCGGTTCGCCGTTGCTGCCGCTAGCGTCACGTGCTGTGAAGGGGTTCGACGCCGTGGAACGGCATGGCGTAGGGGCTATCATTGCGGAATGGGGACACGCTAGCCGCATCTCCAAGAGCGCGATCTCACTGCTAGAGAAGATGCTGCAGATCGACCCTCGACAGCGAATTGCCCTGGCCCAAGTGCTGGCCCACCCGCTGTTCGCCACCGCGATAGAAGCGGTTTAGAGAAGGCTTTCTTTGCGCTACGCTATCCGCTCTACTTCCTCACCTCTTTGCAAGTTGGCAGCATTGCTCACAGCGACTTGTAGAAGTTGCAGAGGTTTATACCTGGTACTGTGTTACCAGCCCACCCAAGACTAATTACACGAGGTCACGTCGGAATGGCTATTCCTAAACTCAAATTGTTGCTTACAAAGCCGCGACTTCGCGCAGCTCTGGATTTTACGTTAACCACCAAAAGCAAAGCTGCTGGTGTTGTGAATTTGAAAGGTTGGCAATATTTGTTGTTGTTGTTGGACATGTATAATATTACTTCTTCGTGAAGTTTGTCTTTGTCCTCAATAGTCAAGCAGAAAAACAAAGGCTGCGCGGGGGCTGAGTCTGTTAAGAATATACAAATACTGTAGCAAAACACAAGGGTAGAAGAGCACTTTGAACAACTGGTTAAGTCCAGAGTTAAAGTAAAGTAAAAAGCAACAAATATACTGTAAGACTTGCCGTGCATCTGCTGCGCCTGCTTCGCAGCCGCAGCATCTGCACGGTATGTTCGACGGCCAATTCATAATCTCCATATTCTGCAGCACGTTAATGAAGCTTTCCGTTGACCGCCTCGTGCAGTTCCAAATTGCACCCAGAGCTGTATGTTGTTTGAAGGCAGATAAAATCTAAAATGTTCCGCGAACGATGGTAACATAGATGAGTCAACATTTAGGTACAGATATTAAATTCTGGAAGAAGGGGGTTGTTTTGGCCAATCAAAAGCCGCGAAGACCTAGGGTAGGGTTGTACGGCTCGGGAGGACAAAACGCCTTTCAGCCAATGGCCTGCCGTGATATCGAGGTAGGGTTGTATCAGGCCCACCGCACGCAATTCATGCATTCATAGAGTAGAAGTATATCGTATAAAATAAGTTGTCTTACTATAGCGTACTTCGAAGTATTGTAATATTTGGTTACAGGAAAGCCGTCCCTAGCTGTCGGCGAGCAACAACTGGAAACAGGGCTCGAAGTGCTTGGAGCGACGGAACTTGGGCAGTGTGTCTCGCTCCAGCATTTTCGTGATGGATCGTTGCGCTGGCACAAACAGCGTGCGCGTTGGGTTGTCCAAGTTGGCCTCGATCACGCGGATGAGTGTGCTCTCCAGGTTCACCTGCAGCTTGGCCCGGCCGCAGATGTACTTGCGGTAGATCTTCTGAGCTCGCAGCTTGAGGTAGCTGCGGTGAGGGATATCCTTGAACTCGTTGCAGTCCATCCAGAAGTAAATGCTCTCGGTACAGAAGCTGCCGCAGTCAACAAGGAAAAGTTAAGACTCGTCACCTCACCTCAGACCGCTCTGTTCAAGCGCTGCAGGATACGTACATTTCCTCCGAGAAGAAGAGGAACAGCGCTCGCGTCTCCTGGTTCTCCAGGATCAGCGTCACCGTCACATCCGCTTCGGTCAACGCCCCATCGGACGCCGTGTCATCCACGTCTCCATTGGGCGTCACGACGCTCGAACGTTTATGGGAATCTGCTGCGGCCTGGACCGAGTTTCTGTTGGGGTTCTTGGCTGCCGTCACCTTCCGGTTGGACGCGCCGCCCATTGCTGCTAGTCGAGCGGCTCGCAGTTGTTGGGGGGCGATTCGAATCCCGCGATAGATCTCGCTCTGCTGGAACTTGGGGAAGAGCGTCGTGGCGAAGAAGTTGAAGATCTGCTCCTGCGCCTTGTTGAACATGGCCGGGCTGGGGCTGGCTAAGCTGCTTTGCAGCTCCTTGTGGATGGTCGTCGACGAGAAGGCCACGAACTCACGCGACTGCGCGTCACAGAAGCGATGGAACAGCTTCCGAGCTTGCCGGACGAGGTAGTCGGACGTTGGGAACTGCTGGAACGTGGCGATTTCGAAGTAGAAGTAGAGCTCGTTAGCGCACTGTTCGCGTTCGAGGAACCGCCGAAAGTACTTGCGCAGCAGCTCGAGCTCGAGGAACTCGCGCAGTGACAGCTTGGATACGTCAAGGAACACGCCGCTGCTCGAGTTGCTGGGAGCTTGCTCTTCTCCATCGTGCGAAATGGCGGGAGGCGGCGCCGCGGGGGACGCCGCGATCTGGTCGAGCATCTCCTGGTACAACGGGCTGTTGCGGAACTTTGGCAGGTCGCGCGTCTCCCACTGCCTCAAGACGAGCCTTTGGGCGTCCGAGAAGGTGGCTTCCGTCGGGGCGGACAGCTTCCACAGGATGTCTCGTCGAGTCTCCACTGGCAGCTCCAGCTCCAAGCGCCCGCCGCGACGGACGTACTTGTCGAAGATCCGTCGCGCGCGCATCTGGATGTACTGGCGCTGGCTGTGCGGAAGGCGTTGGAACTCGCACACCTCCTTGTAGAAGAAGAGCGTGTTCTCGACGCCCTGGTCTCGCAGGAAGTCGCGGAACGAGTGCACGCCGACACCTTCCAGGATCTCCGCAAGGCCGATGGGGCCTGCTCTACTGCCTCCTCCGCCACCCCCGCCACCATTCGCAGCAGTAGAGGTCACCGCTGTCGGTAGCGCTGTGGCATTCCCTTCAGCTGGAGGCTCCGTGCCGTCCGCTCCCCCTTCCATGAGGCGGCTCTGCTTGCCATTCCCCTGCTTCCTCTGCTTCTGCGCCTCCGCCTGGTACGACAAGTACGCCACCGTGCGGTAGAACGTATCGAGGTGCGATTGAACCAGCTCGGCACTGCAGAGCAGCACGGCGTCGCTGAAGATGTCGGCGCCAAGCGGGTACTCTACCAGCCGCTCCAGCAGTCGGTCCTTGACGGAAGTGGCGAGACACACCTCGGCCTTGGAGCCGTACCGGACGTACTTGTTGAAGATCTTGTGAGCCTGGCGTACGCAGTAGTCTTGGTGCGACTCCATGGACGGCGAGTCCGTGTCGTTGGCCTCGCTTTTCGCTGCTGCTGGGGTTTCTCCCTGGGTCTCAGATGAGGTCAAGAAGGAAGTGGAAGCGGCGAGCTTCAACGTGTTCACGAGGTCCTCGAACCCCAGCGCGTCGATGATGAAGAGCAGGTTCTCCACCGAGTTCCGAGCTTCGAGGAACTCGCGGAACATCCGGCACAGCATCGGCGTGGACAGCAGATGGTGCAAGTGAGCCCGTCGGTCTCCGTTGGTGAGGCCGCCGCCCACGCGTTTGGCGAGTTGGGCCAAGACGTTCCGCATCGACTCGCTCTTTGTCGCGTGCGCATAGCCCAGCGGACCTGCTTCCCGTACGTATTCGTCAAAGTTTTCCGTCACGACGTCCAGCACGTCGAGTAGCAGCATCTTGAACAGCAGCAGAGCTCGCTCAGCGTTCCGGTCGGCGAGATATTGCGCCAACATCTCTCGCTCCGACGCAGACACCATTGGCAGCCATCGGGGCGCTCCTTTCGCAACGTACACATCGTAGAGATCGTCCATGAGGCCCATTTGGAAGGACGACACGCCCCCTGCACCGGTGGAGCTTGGAATCTTGAGCAAATCCGTGATCTCCAGCCAAAAGAGGGCGCAGTCTTCTCGGTAGTCGACCGTTTTGACGCCGCTACGCACCCGCAAGGTCTTCTCGTCTTCGACCGACGGGGCTTCAGCCTTCGCTTTCGCTTGAGTCGCGTCCCCGTCGTCCTCAACGCCGGCGTGGAGCTTGTCCATGTGAGCCGCCGCTCGAAGATACTTAAAGTAGCCGATCCTCGCGCGTTCATCTCGTAGTAACACGTCCAACCCGATGGTCACGGGCTTCTTCTGCGCAGAACGCCGCCGTCCTGGTATCAGTCGGTTCTCACTGCCCATGTGATGCAGCGGGGGCTTGATCGACTCATGTCTTGCACGAGTCGGAGGTGGCGTAGGCAACGCCAGTTTATCCGTCGATCTCGCAGCATCTCGCTTTGTTAGAGCTGCACCCTCCCCCGTCGGCAGCGCCGTAATCGACCGCGCTCGCTCCAGTCTTCTTGGAGACGACACGGGGGCCTTGTGAGGTGCTTTGTCATGGTTACTATCCCTCCTAGTCTGCTCTCGTTGCAAAACTGACGTTAGGATTTCTGGCGTAGCGGGACTGGGATGTGGCACCACGAGGTTCTTCGACTGGCCTGCGATCAGCACTGAAGAGGTCGTTGGCGAGTCCTTGGGGATAACATCGCAGACGTTGCCTTTTGGAACCAAACCGGGAACTTTGCTGTGGCATCCCCCCATTGCCCACTCAGAAGGCGGCTGCGTGGTTCAGCAACTGATGAGCTTCCGAGGAACCCAAGTTACCACTTCCCCATCAACCCACGTCGAGGACAGCAGAAGACGGCGAGATGTGAAGCCCGAATGCGTCGCCCAAGCTTTGGCTCCTGCTCAGAACGCAGTCGTCTAAAGAAACTTCTCAGTGGGGCCTGGAAATAGCGGCCAGCTTGCCACCACTTTTAGCTATCGCCGCCTGCGGTCTGGCCCTCTACTGCCAAGTCCTCGAGTGCGAACTGCCTGGACACGACTAACTCGTCGCCGTCAAGTGCATCTCGCTCAAGCGAGCAGCCGAAGCTCGAAGCCAAGTCCAAGCCACTCGCGAGATCGACAACCCCGTTCAAGAGCAGCGCGTCGCAGCGCTGCTGGTGGCCGACGGGGGCCATCGCAACGTGGTGCAGCCCCACTTCCACTTCGTGCACGAACGGAGACTGTACCTCGTCAACGAGCTCTGTGTGGACGGAGGCCTGCACGATCTCGTGGCGGCTCGACTGAACGCGTCCTCATTCCTGGAAGAGAAATGAAGTACTGTCGTTGATGCATCAAGTGCTGCAAGGCGTCCACTACCTCCACTCCGCACTGGGCGTCGCCCACCGAGACTTGTCGCTCGAGAACGTGCTGCTGAGTCGCGGCGTGTGCAACATCACGGACTTCGGACTTTCGGCTGATTCCCGGAGTGTCTGCAAGGGTGGTCGAGTGAGCAAGGAGTTCTACATGGCGCCGGAGATCGTCGCGGGCGAGCGCTACGATCCTGCGTTGGCGGACGTTTGGTCGCTGGGTATCATGTGGTTCATCATGCTGACCGGTTCACCGCCGTTGTTGTTGGCCTCGCCATCCGTAAAGAAGTCGCTCTACTCGGAATTGGTGCAGTGTTCGAGAGCTGGGGGCATTCTTATAAAACACCATTGCATTACTAAAGAAGATGTTGCAGGTCGATCCATACCTGACGTATTCCGCTGTGTCAAGTGCTTTGTGATCTAGATAGGCTAAAGCTGTCACTTCATCACGAAATACAACCTTCTAACAGCTTGTCGTCTACAGTCTTTGATTTGATGCAAGTTGAAGGTGAACCGAGCGCCAATCACACCTCGGACAGGAACGTTTCTGCTTGGACGTGTGCGCCACGTGCAGGCTGCATCTTTCATCGTTGTTTAACACCCCCTTGCACCCCTTCAAGCTCGCTTCGAGCTCACTCTCCAATCCTCCTTAAGTCGACAACACCACCGCAACTCCCAACGCCATCGCCATGCTGAGCAACGTCCTGATCAAGACGCGCAAGGCAGCAGTGAACGGAGCTCGTCGGTGGGGAAGCAGCCTGGCGAGTTCGGAGACGGAAGCGCTGCAGGCCACCCCCATGCCGCTCACGGTCTTGACCGAGGAGGAGGAGATGTTCAAGGACTCGGTGGCTCGCTTCGCCGCCGACGTCATCCAGCCGAGAGTCCGCAGTATGGATGAGGCCGGCGAGATGACGCCTGAAGTCATCCAAGGGCTCTTTGACAATGGGGTGCGGTACTTGTAAGCTGCTTGAGTAGTTCTAGTTCGATCTCTGGTAAACTAACGTTCGTTGCGCCTTTCGATGCAGTTGCTGTCGGTTGAGATCCCCATGGAGTACGGCGGCGTCGGCGCATCGTTCATGAGCTTGATCCTGACCATCGAGGAGCTCTCGCGCGTGGACGCCAGCGTCGGTCTGCTGTGCGACCTGCAGAACACCGTCGTGAGCAACGTCTTCTTGCGTTATGCGACTGAGGAGCAGCGCCAGGAGTACCTGCCTCGCCTGACGACCGACACGGTGGGCAGCTTCTGCCTGACGGAGGCGGACGCTGGCAGTGACGCCTTCTCGCTCAAGACGAGGGCGGACGTGTCGCCCGACGGCAGCTACTACACGCTCAACGGAGAGAAGATGTGGATCTCCAACGTCGCGCACGCCGACGTGTTCCTCGTCATGGCCAACGTGGACCCGTCCATGGGCTACAAGGGCATCACGTGCTTCGTCGTGGAGCGCGGCACCCCCGGGCTCTCGTTCGGTCCGCCCGAGAAGAAGCTCGGCCTCAACGCATCGTCCACGTGCTCCGTCATCCTCCAAGACGTCAAGATTCCGCGCAACAAGGTGCTGGGCAAGGTCGGCCAGGGCTACGCGATCGCCATCGGCCAGCTGAACGAAGGCCGCATCGGCATCGCGGCCCAGCAGCTCGGCATCGCGGAAGGAGCGTACCGCCACGCTATGCCGTACCTGTTCCAGCGTCAGCAGTTCGGCCGCGCCATCGGCGACTTCCAGGCCATGCAACACCAGTACGCCGAGCTGGCGGTGGATCTGGCCAGCGCCCGGCTGCTCGTGTACAACGCGGCTCGACTCAAGGATGCCGGCCACGACTACGTCAAGGCGTCTTGCATGGCCAAGCTGCACGCGTCACGCGTGGCGGAGCGCACGGCCTCGCGCTGCATCGAGATGCTAGGCGGCGTGGGCTTCTCCAAGCAGCTCATGGCCGAGAAGTTCTACCGAGACTGCAAGGTGGGCACCATCTACGGTGGCACCAGCAACGTGCAGCTCAGCACAATCGCCCGGTTGATCAAGCGAGAGCTCGTGTAGAGCGCCAGCTGAGGGCTCGCGGACAGAAGCGAGCGAGTGGTTGTCCTAGTGCTAGTTGATCTCGAACTCGCCAACGTAAAGGTGCAAATGAGTGCAAGAAGTTTTCTTAAAAGCAATGGTATTCCACGGCGTCTAAGCCCTTCACCAATGGCGAGGCCAACGACAACGGCGGCGAACCGGCGGTCATCATGATGAACCACATGATACCCAGCGACCAAACGTCCGCCAACGCAGGATCGTATTGCTCGCCCGCGACGATCTCCGGCGCCATGTAGAACTCCTTGCCCACTCGACCACCCTTGCAGACACTCCGGGAATCAGCCGAAAGTCCGAAGTCCGTGATGTTGCACACGCCGCGACTCAGCAGCACGTTCTCGAGCGACAAGTCTCGGTGGGCGACGCCCAGTGCGGAGTGGAAGTAGTGGACGCCTTGCAGCACTTGATGCATCAACGACAGTACTTAATTTTCTCTTCCAGGAATGACGACGCGTTGAGTTGAGCCGCCACAAGATCGTGCAGGTCTCCGTCCACACAGAGCTCGTTGACGAGGTACAGTCTCCGTTCGTGCACAAAGTGGAAGTGGGGCTGCACCACGTTGCGGTGGCTCCGTTTGCCACCAGCGCGAACTGGAAGTGCCCAGGCAGGCGACTGCCTAAACGATACTTTTCGGTTGATCGTATTGATTGATATTGAAAATGTTTTCGTATCGCGTTCCGTCTGAGAGAACCCCCCCCGCTGCACCGATTTCACAACTAGCATAGCTCACTAACGCCATAGAGCATGAGGGACAGGAGTAGCTGGCAAAAGTGATAGAGGAATAAAAAGGAATACAGTAGCTCACAACAAGCATGCAGTGATCAACTGCAGGTCTTCGACTGCCCAGTTTCTTAGGACGTTTGTTAAAAGATCGTAGACCGCGAGCCCGTTTCAGTCCAGCAGATCTTCGATCGACTTCATGGGGACCGGAACTCAGCTCACCGTGTCCCGCCCGACCTCGACTCGACTGTCTTGCGATGAAACCCCCTCGGTTCAGGTGGGTATTGCTGCACCCACGGTCTTATTAAGAGGTGGCATTCTGCGGCGTACTCTGACTTAGCCTGGGTTTCGAGACTCCTCGGTTGCATCTTGTCAGATTGCGAACAACCGAACACATTTGCCGAGGAAACACACGGTACGGGCGGGGCTCAAATCATGGCGCGAACCTTCCGATGATTTACTCGATGACTTTCTGCACCAGAATCACTAGAAGACTACTACTAGTAGTAGAAGACTGGGAGTGATCAGAACTCGTACGTCGAGCTGCGGCAGCCTGAAAACCTTGGCAGCGCTTGCTCAGGTTTGGCCATGTTTGGTGATCAAATGAACGAACAGATAGCCTTTCAGTTGAAAGTTAAACGATTGCATTTATCGTCGATGTTTTAAATACGTGCCGTACTCGGCACCTGAGCTCGAGTCTGCGCGTTCGATCCGCAGCAGACCGGCATGGAAGTTGGGCTGATAGTCGGGCGCGGCTTAATAGTAGGCGTAGCCCACGCGTGAGCCCTCAGGGAACGGAATGCGGCTGACTTGCGCCCGCATCGTCGGCGGCGCGACGTCCACACGGCGGCGCTTGAGTATTGGCTCGTCGTCGCTGGCAATGTTGCTCCTCGTCCACGTCCTCGCCGCCTTCGTGGCGTATTGAGACGCCGGGGCCACCATGGCGGGCGGTGCAGTCCACGCGATGCCGTTCTGTACGCCCGTGCCCCATTCGTAGTCGCCGGCGTCAGGCATGACGATCCCGTCCGAAAGCTTCGGCGTCGTGCCGGTGAGTCCGTCGAACAGATCGTGGCTGTCCTGTCGGGCGTTGGTGCGTGGCGTGGGCACGTCGTCATCCTCGACCAGGAGTCGGAGCAGTTCCTGCATCATGGCGAGCTCCTCGGCGTTGAACCCGGCGAACAGCTCCATTTCGACAGTTGCGGTGATCACTTTTCCTTCGGTTCGAACAGCGGAAAGTTGGAATGGCCCACGAGAGCGTGAATGCCCTCACTACTCAGCCCTCCCCATCCAAGGAGACCTGCAAGGAGGCGACAAGGACCATCCGACGATACAAAGCGTCAGGCCCTGACATCTCGCTTGCTCTCCATTTCTGACTCGGGACGTCTCGAGACTTTGTCGAGACCTCACAACGCTGCGGTGAGTGCTTTGCACACATTGTCATCGTCCTGTCGAGCCCCGTACGTCTATTTTCTGCTTCATCTTCATCTTGAGCGGCTCTGCTTGGGGCTTTTGCCACTTTTAGCTGTCTGTACGGCTCGACACAAACGTTTTCGTTGCTCAAAGCCGGAGAGCTCGACTGTGATCCGATCCCCGATGTTCGCCCGCGTCTGATTGCAATCCACGCTCTCCATCCATGACCTCGTCTTCTGCTGGGCAACCGCTGCGTCAAGTACAATGGCCGGCGCTGCCACCTGTGGATTTGTTGGAGGAATGCCGCTGGCTCGTCAACCTGGACGTCAGGAATGCCAATCCCGCTCGAGAGCCCCGACAGATTAACGGCAGTCATACCTTGGATGCGTTGAACAACAGGATCGCCACGAAGGAGCTGCAGGGTCTCAGCAAACAAAACTCGCCGTATTGCCAGGCACTGCGCCGTCCGAAGCCACTCGCACCATCGCCCGGATCACCCGCGCAGCGAGCCGCGAAAAGTATCTTGAAGCTAAAGGAAGGGCTGCTTCGTCTCGATGGCTCCAAGTGGATAGGCACCGAGTTGCAAGCGAGCGCAACGGTCATGATCACCGCCTGTCAACTACATGTACAGCAGGAACCGGTGAACCGACCAAGCACGCGCTCCCCGTCGAAGCCCATTGAGCCGAGCTTGAAAGCTACAACCGCCCGAACGTCCAGTGCGAGAAGTCCAAGCCCCGACAGAGTACGCAGTCCGAGGAAGAAGAAGCAGCCGCCGACGCGAGAAGAGCGCGAACTCATTGAAAAGCAGACACAACTTGCTGTATGGCTCAAGGCGAATCCCGAGGCGAGTCAGGCTAATGAACATCTACCGGTAGAATCGCGTGGAGGTGACGCAACTCCTTACTCGGTAGAAGTGGCGTCTCGGATTGAATCGGCCATGCAGTGTCGAGGCCCGTTGGAAGCCGGTGTGCGGCTCTGGGACGACCCCGTACGCTCGCTGCTCGCCGCGGAGATGACGAGCGAGTCGGTTTTTGGTGGTGCAGTACCAACCCGAGCACTGGCCTATCAACCGCCCCAGTCCTCTAGCCCCCCTCACGCTGTAGAGTCACCCGTGAAACTACCAGAAGCTCTTGTGGCCTCCGTACGAGAAGAATCCCTCTTGAACGAGTTGGAAAAGGCAACGAACGAAGCACTTAATACTGAGGACAGTGTCGCTCCTGTCACGACGAAGTTTGAGCTGTCGGAACTCGCTCAAACCGTTTTCGGGACAGCGCACGACCAGGTCGCCGTCGGAGCTGTGGCAGACGCCCTGGCGACGCTGGAAGCTGGCATTCGGCAGTCGCTCTCGACTTCACAGGCCCACTTAGACTCTGTGAGCGGATCGCACGGACTGGGGTTCAATTACTCGGCTCTCGCCCACACCAGCGCGACGAAACTACAGCTCTACTACCGAGCACGACTCCACCGACGAGTCAATCGACTGGTTCTCCTGCAGCGACAATGGCGGTGGTGGCAAGCCCGAAAGCGAGCCTGGAACTCGCTGCACTACGCGGACAAACAAGCCACTGTAATTCAGCGCCAGTACAGATCATGGCACACGCGGCTCACGCGGCTTCGCAGCGCCGTGCGCATCCAGCGCTGCTTCCGCGTGTTCTCAACCCAGAAGTTCCTTGTCCGCTTTCGCCAAGTCTGTCGCCTGCTACTCGCGCGTCAAGCTCGTCGTCGACAGGTCAAGACGCGCATGCGGATCATTGGGAAAACGGTACTCTGGTTGCGGAAACGCAGGCGGCAGATCGCTCTCGTGCAAGGGCTCTGGCGTCGACGCCGTGCTCAAGCTCAGCTCGCGACGCTCTTGACCCATGTGAGTGCTCTGGAGCTTGCACGATGCACCCGCGAGGACGAGTTCGTTGCTCAGAGGCTAACCCCGACGATCGCATCCTTCCGAGACTTCCTCACGAGCACGAAGCCCGGGCGCAGACTCGTGCGGTGGCAGGCGGAGAAGCCGTGGTTGCGCTTCCGACGTCTGCGCCACGACAAACGCCAATGGAGCGAGCTGCTGCTCTCCGACAAGATCGATAGCGTCGCTGGGGTGCTGCCCCACCGCAGGTTTCAAGGTCTTCAGCTACGTGTGCTTTGCCAAATGCTCGTTGGAACAGACAAGCAGTTGCCGCCGCTTCCGAAGGGGCTGAAGGTATCGACACAAGCGCTCGGTCTCCTTGCGATTCCGCCCGATATCGACGCCCCACCACCTGCTCAATCCGCCGCTTGTTGTCCGTGGTGGACGGCAGTTCGAGGGAAAGTGAAGCGCACGCGTGGGAAGTTGGCGCGTCGTGCTGCGACACTGTGGTGGACGCTCGCTGTCTACCCCAAGGAGTACTGTGCCGCTCGGGTCTGGCCCATTCGAGGACGTCGGCGAGTTGAGGCTCGACAGCAGCTTGAGAACGACGTCGCCCGCGGGATCGCTGCGTTCTTGAGAGTGTGGTTTCGACGCATGGACGTTAAGGCGAACACCCCGCCGTTCGCCTGTGAGTGGTGCTCCGAGCCGTTTGGTACAGCACGGGAATACTTCGCGCACGGCAAGTGCATTGCTGCTCGGGCTCTCGCGGACGCGGAGTGGACAGCGCTGTGCAGTGACCTGGCATTGGTTCGCCGCAAGAGGTGGCGACTCTCAAGACAGCGTCGCGATGACCCCGTGCGTCCGACCGTCCACGAGTTTGACTTAGATGCAGCTTCGGTTCGTCGTCTTCGACGCACGCGCAGCCGTCGGAAGGCGTTAAGGCCGCTTGTCGCCATGCTAGAAACCTGTGCTGCTGGAGAGCGTACCAACGCCGTCATCCCGCTGGATCTAGCGGGGTTTGTGCTGCAATACGTCGACGACGAAAGGGCCTCCCATCCGTTGATGCAGACGGCTGAGCACCAGCTCGTACAGTGGAGTTCACTCGTTGGTTTAATGGAAGTGGAGAGCGCGAGACTCGGCCCTGAAGGTGCTGGAAAGGGGATCCGCTGGATCCGCAAGGACGAGCTGCGCTCACGACTGCTAGCTGGGAGCAAGTGGCGGGGCGTTGGCACTCGCCTGCGACGGAGCATCGGTCGACGATCAGCAAAGTATCGAATGCTTCACACGGGCAACGCAAGCGCCTTGACGATGAAAGCTCCACGTGCTGCTGGGTGCTGGAACCAGGTTGCGTCCAAGTGGAACGAGCTGCAAGTCCGCGTCCGTCGGGCAGTTCAAGGTCGTCGACAGGGAGTGCAGGCTTCGACGTCGCTGCCGACTGCTGGAACTCGCGTGCTGCCTGTTGAGACTTGACTCCGCGCCACAGAGCTTCATTTATTGTAGTTTGCGGTTGGTTTAGGACAGTCCCTGGCTTTCAATTCTGAAGCTCAGTGAACCATTTTGCATAGGGATCCTTTGAAGCTTTGCCACAAGCTGCTCTCTGCATCAATCAACATTTCATAACCTCCAAGACGACTCGAGTGTTTGGCCTGCTCGCCGGTTCTTGCTGGAGTTGGCAGGAGGCAATCGAATCGTGATGCCGTCCGCTTGCTACTCACCTGCTGACTCACTTCGAGCCGATCGCGACGAAGCAGCCTTGAGCTCCGCTTCGAGATACTTTGCGCCGGTGATCCGGGCCTCGACTTCAGCAGCTCCATTAACGGAAGCTAGCCCTTGTCGTCGTAGTGCGCCAACAGCTTGAGCTGCTCAACTTGCGCGCTACGAGCAGCAATTG
The DNA here is from genome assembly GCA_033557995.1 of Phytophthora crassamura. Taxonomy (NCBI): domain Eukaryota; phylum Oomycota; class Peronosporomycetes; order Peronosporales; family Peronosporaceae; genus Phytophthora; species Phytophthora crassamura. The sequence goes on along the minus strand of JAUCED010000003.1, from coordinate 2,413,709 downwards.
CTGGCGCGCCTTCCTCAATCCTACGCGACGAGGCCGGCACTTCAAGCAGCTGGCGACTCGCGTGCTGCCCGAGCTTTCGGACAGAGCGCGGGCGCGAGGCGCTCTTGTCAAGCTTTGGCTCGGATCGCAGCCCGGACGGGTGGCGCAGCGCGAGGCTCGCCCCAAGCAGAAGCCGGCGTAGACGAGCAGTGTCTCGTCAAGACGCAAGTCCTTCAAGTGGGCACATCCTCGCCCGGAGAGCTCGCTGCCACGAGAGCGACGTCACCGCGTCCAGCGTCGGCCTCGGTCATAGTCTCGGCAAGATGCTTGCTGTTGGTGCCAGTGTGGTTGCCGGGGGGAGGCGTTCCCGTCCGGAGCGCAAGCATTGCCATCGTCACCTTTCGTTACAGGCAGGTTGCAGCACGCCTTGTACAGTAACGAAAGGTCGCGTCCGTCGCGCATGTCCTTGGCGCGGCGGAAAACGTATTCAAGCACGCCGCAATGTGAGCAACAACAATAGCGCTTGGAGCAGAGCTCGTGCTCGTTGCTGGCGGGGCTGTTACCTGCGCGGTTGTCCACGTTGGCGTTACCCAATGGGCTGGCATTCTGAACGGATGCTCCGACTCGACGGGATTCGCCCCGCTCATGTGGAAATTCAGCTGCTCGAATTGCTGCAGGATATATATTCTCGCGTCACCTTGGATTCACATTTTGAAAGAAGAAAATATAGAGCGTATTCTACATTGCCTTAATATCAATTATCACAGTGTTCTGGAAGAACGCCATGTTTGACAAGATATTTTGGGGGACAAATGGAGCCTTCGTTGTTATCCTTCATCTTCGTTGTCATCCTTCATCGCGCTCGCGGTATCCTTCATCCATGTGGCACTTCGAGAACTTTGAGCTGGCGTGCGATGAAGGCGAAGATAGTTCGACCGAGAGCAAGGGATCACTTCGCCGGGACGCTCTGGGGGCTGGTAAAGCTGGCAAATCGCTGCCAGCAGTTCATCTTCGAGATCGCCATCAATGGTGCTGGCTGGCGGCAAGCAGGCGCTATTAGAAGGCAAATGCGGGAGCGGATATTCCCGTGGATATTGCCGCGGATACCGGCGCTTTTCGCAGAAGTACTTTTCGCAGCAAGTTTGGCTCTAAAAAATGACCATTACTATACCCGTATTAAGCCTCACACTAAAATAGACCACCTGAGCCCTAAACAAGGTGATAACCTGTTAGTGTCTTCAAGACCATACGACACTGTTGAGGAGTAGATCAACTACGCGAGCTACGCACCAATCTGTCAAGTTGATACTGGTTTCAGATCCCTCACGATCGAGAAAATACACTTGCTATCGCTAAACTTACAGAACGAAGCACAACAACTACTTTTGCCTCAGATAATGAAAGTGGAGCAGTGGGCCCAATATTTATGTGGCGAAGCATGATGGATAAACCTCTATGAAAGCATACCCCTCTTGACTGTCGCCGGCTCCCTTTTCGCATACCATACATTCGCGTTTTCATCCAACCTGCTATCCCTTATGGCAAGCCAATGTTTCGCAAAGTGCAACTGTTCGGCGCACCCCCGGCAAACAAATAAAAAAGACATTGACTTGGTTTCACTATCGGGGCTTCAACCGGACGTTCCTGCCGCCCGGAGCTCCCCATGCTGCACTTTTCAATTTGCTGTGTCGAGAGCTAACACCTCTGGTGTGCTCTAGGAGGAGACTGCGTCCCTAAATCCCGCAGCGCTAGTCGCCTCCCCCCCAAACCGCCATGATCCACGCCCCCGTCGCCGTCATTTCACCCGCCGCGGCCGTCGAGCCCCCCGCCGAAGTCTTCACGGACGTCCTGGCCCGCTACACTTTGGTCAAGCAGCTGTCCGCCACTCTCTACGGCGAGACGGCGCTGTACCGCGACGAAGCCCGCGGCCGGAAGCTCGTGGTGCTCAAGCGCGTGAGTCTGCCGCTGTTGCAACAGCAGAGCGAGAGCCCCGCCGTGCGCGAGAACCCTCTGAGTGAGCGCCTAGTGGTGCAGCTCCTGGAAGAGCCGCAGACTGCGCGCGCGCCCGGCCGCGAGTTCGTGGTGCAGTACGAAGGTTTCTTCTCCTCGGGCGACAGCGCCTTCATCGCCATGGACTTCTGCGCCGGTGGCGACCTGTACGATTACGTGACGAGCAAACACGGCCGACGTTTGGCCGAGAGCGAGGCGCTGACGCTCTTCTCGCAGATAGCCCGAGGCCTGGCCTTCCTGCACGACCACGGCGTGGCCCACCGTGACCTGTCGCTGGAGAACGTGCTGCTCCAGGATGGCAAGGCCAAGATCTGCGACTTCGGCCTCAGTGCCGACGCCAACAAACTGTCGCAAGACGTGGTGGGCAAGTACTACTACATGGCCCCCGAGATCGCCCAGGGAGCTGTGTACGACCCCAAGCGAGCCGACGTCTGGTCGCTCGGTGTTCTGCTCTTCATCCTGCTCACGGGCTCGCCGCTGTTCGCGGACGAGGACCGCTGTGCACCTACGCTGCGCGTGCTTAACAAGTACGGCGTGGCCAAGATCCTGGAGCTCTGGGGCCTCAAGAGGCTCCTCCCCAGACCCACCATCAACCTGCTCTCGTGCATGCTGCAAGTGCAGCCGCAGCACCGCCTCAGTGCGGAGCAGGTGGCTCGCCACCCGGCGTTGCGTCGATTCAGCGGCCCTCGCCGTGCCACGGCCGCCTAAGGCTGAAGAGCTGGAAACACTGGGTGGTTAGTGCTCGAAGCTGTAGAGCTTTGTCTAATTATCGTGCAAGTACTTGTGTATTTGTTGCAATTAATGAAGTAAAAGGTATTTATCCTCTGACACGAGAAACGTTGCAGTGTGGCACGGCCACTCGGCACCGATTTGCCTTCAACGTGCGATCCGGCCACATTTTTCACTTTCCAGTGCTGTTGCTGTTGCCACGATGGCAAGAAAGGACATTCGGACAACGCCATGGACTTTAGACCGATCTCCTTGTTACAGACCGGTTACAAGGTGTACACCAAAATCATCGCGACTCGGGCCCAGAAGGTCATGGGCCGAACAATTGGAGATTCTCAGCAGGGCTTCGTACACGGCAGGCAAATGATGAAAACAGTCCTCATGATGCTGACAATGCTGACAACAGCAAAGAAGGAACAGGAATTGGAGGCTATGCTGAGCAAAGTGATCCTACTCCTGGATTTCAGGAAAGCCTACGATACAGTGGCGAGGGACTTTCTCTTTCTAGTTTTGGAAAGGTTCGGGTTCTCAAAGGAGTTCGTCGCCATGGATCAAGAAACTTCATCAAGGGACGACAGCCCGGTTCCTGGTTAACGGCCTATTATCGGACCCATTGGATATCGTGTCAGGCATACGCCAAGGTTGCCCTTTGGCTCCTCTGCTATTTTTACTCGCGGCGGAGATCTTAGCGCTAGCCATTCAACAGGACCGGCAGATCAAGGGGATCCCCGTTCCGGGCACACAGGCTACCGAGCACACGTTCTCCGCGTTCGTGGACGACTCCACCGTCTTCTTGGCTCAGGCCAGCATGCTGCCCAGGGTCATGGAGATCGTCAAGCGCTTCGGCAGACTCTCGGGGTTGCGATGCAGCCTACCAAAAGCAAGCCTGCCAAAGCAAGCTGATTTTCCTGAATACGGCGGTGACAATGACACAGTTCCTCGGGATCCCCGTGCTAAAGCACGGCGATACAGTACGGTACCTAGGGTATGCAGTGGGCACGGGAGAAGTTACGGATACTAATTGGGCGATCAGGATTAGGAACGTGCAGAGGCGTCTGGCAACAGCAGCTCGACTGGCGACGAGCGTGGAGCTCCGCGTCCTGAAGCTGAACGTCATCACGCTCCCGGCAATTCTGTTCACCGCAGCGGCCTTAGAACCGCCGGATTGGGCGGCAAAGCAGCTACACAACCTGCAGAAACAGTTTCTGTGGAGGCATGCCACGACAACGGATGCGTCGCGGCATAAGCTCAACCCGGCGCTAGTATACTTACCCAAGCAGGCGGGGGGGGCATGGGCGTAGCATCGATTGAGATAGCGTGCAAGGTCCAGCGAATGAAGCAAACACTGCAGTGGCTCACGCAACGAGAGGACAGATATTCGGCGGCATGGCGAGCATGGGCGTTCAGAGGGGCAGCGCAGGACTGGGGAACCGGGATCTCGCCAAGACCGGTGAGCATTCGCAAGTTACCCCGCAGAAGCCGAACAACGGGGAACACGCTTCAGCAGCTCATCGGTCAGTGGATTAGGACGGACCGGATGGGCTAATGGACAGCGCTACATCTCTGCACCAGGAACAGGAGTTCGACAGCCTGCTCGAAGAAGCGATCAGTTGGTCGCGAGAGGAAGAGTGGGTCCTCGAACTACCGCGGCCGCTATCGCAACGTGCTCTCAAGCAAACGTCAGTGCAAGCAGCCTTCTGGCCGACATATCAATGGGCTAACAACCCGTGGATCCGTGATCAACAAGGTGAGATCCTCCTCGCAAAATCGTACGGGCGCATCAGGCCCTGCTCGCTAGCGGATCTTCATCTGCAACGGACGGGTGAAAAGACGTTTGTGATGGTTATCCCAACCACAGGACGAAAGCAACATTCGCAGGCCAAACTGCGACGCTGGGGCATCGCCATCCTACTCAGTTCTCCGAGACTAGAGATAGGCGGGACTATGACGATCGGGAAAGAGCACCGTCTCCGGCACCCGCAAAACTCGAGAAGCCATACACATGGAGGAGTATGGCGGCTGGCCGGATCAAAGGCAGCCCTAAAGGAGACGGAATGAGTGATGACGAGGGGATAGTGCTAGACCAGCAGAGCGACGGCGTTCACTGGAGCATCGCCCTCGACAACAAGGAGATAGCAGAGACCACAACGGACTGTCACACTCTGCGCAAGCGTCAGGAGAAGGGAGGCATCGTCTTCTTCGCGCATCCAGCGATCCATCGCTTTCCTTGGGAAGTGCCGGACACGATCGCCAACCAGCACGTATGGAAGGCGATCAAGAAACAACCCTACCGGCACTATCGGGCATCGAGCACGGGCCTGCAGGGAGCAATCGAACGGCTGCAGGATGTGGCCAAAACCAGCGAGTGGCAAGCGGCGGCGATGGGACAACTACCAACACAACTTTGGGCGCACCGGCTCGAGCTCACCACGTATCAAGTATGGACGTCATACCGCGTGGCGCTACGGCAACTAAATAATGTATCACGAAGGGCGGGAACACGACAACAGCTGCAGGAAACTACCTGACTGCCAGCACACTAAGGAAATCATGGAGCACATCTTTTGGGAATGCCCATGTGCCCAAGCAAGATGATTAGCCACTGGACGGCGGAAACGTGGGGGGTCAACGGATTGCAGCACTTCCAGGTGAACTGCGCCAGTAGACAAGCTCCCCCAATATCAAACAAGATACGAGAAGAACTACAGACATACAACCCGGACGCGGCCGACTACTACGAAGCCGCATGGAAAAGGCTCTGGCGAGTATTGTGCAGCATTTGCGTCACAACACTATGGATCCAACGCAACCAAACCGTTTTTAAGGGCGAAGAGGTGACCATAAATGGCAGTGTCAGCGCCTTCTGGGAAACAAGTATGCGGCAGATCAAGGCATCGCGAAACGAGATCGCAGACAAATGGACACGAAAATACAAGGAACGAGGCTGCTCCTCCTGCAGCAGCACCTCGATCGGCAACCCCGAGAGAAGCCACCCAACGTGGCACGCCCCGTACAACCACCGGACTCAACAGAGGAACCGGCGTTGCTAACCAGGCTCAAGACCTACCAGACATCCTGCAACCATTAATAACGGCGTAATAGACTAGTCTGAATCTCTCTCTGTTGCCTTGGCAAAAAGCAACTCCGACAGGAAAAGAGCGTGAAAAAAATGTTTTTCGCTAGTGGAAACGCGGTGGTTTGACTACGTCGTACAGTACCAATCCCAACAAAGAGAGCCAATCATAGGCCTCATTCCAAAACACTGCAACAAAGTATGTGCTGATTTATCGACCGTATGTGTGAGAAAAACCCCGAGGTTTTAAATTCGGTCGACCGGCCAACTTATCACATTCAGTCGCGCCAGCCCGCCCACAAGGATCTCCAGCGAGCACCACACGCGCTCGCCGCTAGGACACGCCAGGACACAAGCGACACACCAGGTCGCCGCGGAGGACCCGCGCGCTGATCGCGTTGCGTGTGATCGAAAGCTGCTCCAAGCCCGGCAGGGCTGGCGGCATGCTGCCGGTTTTAGTCGCTGGCAGCGTGTACTGATGGCGCTTGCAGGCTACAGACTCTCCATTTGCTAACGGTACGCGCTTGAACTGTGCGTTGGTGTAGTTGACGCATGCAGATGCTTGTACTGACACAATTGCTCCTGTTTTTGTATTGCTCAGTTGTGTGAATAGGAATGCATTAAAATGTGAATACAGCCGAGTGCTCTACAACGCCAAGTCTTTTTGCTTCCATTAGTGGCTCTCTGGCGAGCAGTGATCAAAAGGGCAGCGTTCCCTTTGCGAGTGATGAAGGCAGAGCACAGAGAGTCGTACGCAGGGCGATGGTCCACACGCAGCTTCCTCCAGCGCTTCCTCAGGGAACCTGCCGTTTTTGATTGCCCCTTTCCGTCGATATTGCCGAGCGCTGTATTCGTCTTCGTATCCAAGTCTTCGGCGAGCGTCCACAGCTGGTACGCCACTCCATAGCGATGAAGAGGAGCTGAAGGTACATCGATATCTCTTCCTGCTGTGATGATCATGATGTTGACGCTTGCCTTGAGGTCAGCTCGGATAAACTGTTGTTTCTTCTGCGTTGCTGTGTGCCACAGCTCCAGCGTGTACCAGTTGTAGAAGCAACCTGAAAGCGAGTGGGCGTCAGCGACGACGTCGCCGGCTTAGCGGGTTGTCGAGGGAGTTGTCGTGCAGCTGCACACTGAGGTGCTGGCGTTGTTACCCGGCTTGGATTCCTGCATTGCGACTAGCTTGTGCAGCGTGCGCTGCATCGTCGCAATCGAGGACAGCATCTGCGTGATGGCTGCTGCAAGCACAGTGGTGTCGCCGGCGCTGCGGTCGCCGAGCTGAGCGAAGTTCTCTGTCTCCCATGAAGCCCGACGCTGATGCCCCCACGCGATGCAAGTATCGAGGGACAGATTCGAGCCCAGCGCAGCGTTGGTCGCGTCGAGCGCCTCGTGAAAGCGGTACAGGTAGTCCGACGTGAAGCCGCTTCGGGTCTGCTCCTTCTGGATCTCAGCAGCGACCTCGTCGAGATGGATCAAGAGCGACGCCAGCGCTGCATCCAAGACCCTGGCGTCGACATTGAGCGTCGTATCGGTGAACCGCTGACATTCTTGAAGAGCTGGCTGCGCAGCGTCAGCAGCTGGGCGTACTCCAGCCCAGGGAGAAGGTCCTTCAGCGCCGTGACGGTAGGTGTGACGCACAGCAAGTGGGGGTCCTTGTAGCCGGCCAAGACTTTCCAACGCTTTGGTCCTCGCGTATGGTGGTACCCACGTACGCAAACGCCTTCGTCAGCGAGTCGAGAAGCCAAGCACCTCGCGTCGAGATCCACTGGATCGCAAGTTGGGGGCAGGCGTTCGCGTACGCCGCTGAGCCACGGCGCAACGAGTGACTGCTGAGTCCTGGAGTCAGCGCTGAGGCAAGAGGTGCTGAAGCAGCGGCCAGCCGCTCGGAGATCGAAGTGATGACATCGTTAATATACTTAGATACATTTGGCCTTCCCCTCACGCGCTTTGCGGGCGGCTCTGTCCTTGCTCATGCTTGCTCCTTCAGGTTCTCCCAGTACAGAATTGCTTCGTCTTGGCTGTACGTCTTCGCACCCGGTAGGTCAGACACCGTCGCATGGGGCATGAGCGGGAAGACGAAGCTGGAAGGTTCCGAAGCACCAACGAAGAGCATGCCCAGGCCATGCAGCATGCACTGCTCCCAGTGAGTGGCGGCCTTGTAAATCGAAATACCTTGAACCACAGAAGTCTTGTTCCGTGCAACTTGCAGAAACAGCTCGCCCGATGCTGCAACGGTGAGCTGGTTCTTCCTAGAAAAGCAAGTGTCGATTGCACTGCCGAACCTGTGCCACATTAGTGTTAGCACAGCAGCATCATGCAAGCCCTTGTAACCCGATCCAACCCCTTTAACTGCGGTTTCCTGCACCAAAACTCGCAAGTCGCCGAGCGTGCAGCCTGGAGCCTCTCCTGTCTGCACACCGGCTAGCAAATTTCGCTCCGCGATGGACAAGGCCATCTTGTCGCGGATTTTCGCCACTCGCTTGCTGTCAGATAGGTGCTGAGGATATCGCTCACGCAGAAGATTTAAAACTTGGGACATATAGCCCACCGCAGTAGCCTTAGCGAGCCGGCCTCCTCGAGCACTTGTCTTAGTTTGCAGGAAGATAGAAAAGGCAGTTAGCAACGAGTAGAAGTTTGGCTAGGCAGAGCACCAGGAATAGACAGTGACGTAGCAATGCTAGCAATAGAGTCCTTATTCGTGTTCCCCAGAGCAAGGAATTCACTGAAGCACTTCATTGCTGCTGCCTCCTGCCCCGCCTTCCCTTGCGGGATGTCAAGCCCTCTTGGCGCTCGCTACATCTTTCCAAATGCAGCTCCACCAATGGTGCATACAAATTTTTTGTTAGGAATATGTGGGCATTTATGTGTAATGTGATGTTAATACTTGAGTTTTGTATCAGCCATTATTAAAGAAGGATCGTGAATTCCCAAGATAATTGGGAAATTGTTGGGACTGTCATGGCCAAGCCGTGATTGGCTATAATAGGCGCTTCAGTTGCGATGATTGGATAGATTGATTGCCGGACTAGCGCTCCAAATGTCACGTTGGGAGAAAGCTTACTTATCCTACAGTAATACATTATAACCATATGGTGGACCTAGAGTTGCACCTGCTAAAAAGGGTGACAACTTCAACGGTTCATTGATTTGTCAATGACAACTTGTTTTCAGTATTGTGCGTCGGACACGGTGCTGTCTTCTCTGTACACGCTCGGCTGTGCCTTCCCGAAAAGTTGGTCGGCGTATCTCGTCGGCGAAGCTTGAACCATCGAGCTGGACGACGTGGTCAGGCTGGCCAACTGGTTGGTCATCCGCTGGATGAACCGGTGCGAGCTGCTGCCGGCCGCGGCGCGAGATCGAACCAGCGGCGCAAAAGCGCTGGAGCCTCGCAGCGACCGACTGCTCTCCGAAGTCTTCAGCCACCGGGCTGCCACCGGATTCGGCGGCGTGGACGCAAGCTTGGGCTTTGCACTTGGTTCGGCGACTAGCTCGTTCACATAGGAGCTGTGGCCCACCGTCGCGTCGAGATCCGCGAAGTTCGGGGCCGAAGTCGATCGGTTTCTCACGAACATCAGTCGGCGCTGCTGAATGTTCACTGTTTTCGAGCTGGCCCCTCGTGTAATGGCCGCTCGACGGGGTTGAGGTGGCTCATCCGCTACCAAACGTGTGTCGACTGGCTCGGGAGGGTAGAGAGTGCTCCGGACGCCGCGTTGGAGCTCTTGAATCAGAGCAAGCGCTTGGCCTTGCACGCTTTCCAGATTCATGACTTGCGACTCCACCTCGAATTCCGGTTTCGCCGGTGACGCTGTCGGTGCCGGGTGACCTGTACCTGTTCCATTGCAGTGGCAGGGACAGCTGCTTTCGTGTCCGTCTTGGTCGCTCCGGCTGCGCTTTCGAGTGACGCCTGCACTGGTTTGTCGATGAGTGCCGTCGTCAGTGCGTGCAGGAGCGCCAAACTCCTGGTTGCGGACAGCCAAGAGCTGGTCTTTCAGCTTGGTGCTGAGCGCGAACTTGATCGAGTCGTCCTCGACGTTGGGGTTCACCGCCCACGCGATGAGCTTGGCCGCTCGTCGAGGGGTGATGAGATTCTCGCCACTTGCCACGCCGTCGATCTCGCCGGCAAACACCGAGCGAACCATCGCAGTGAGAGGACACGGGATGCCAAAGCGCTCGTTGTTTTCCAGCGAGGAGATTAAAATCTGCGAGATGACGTGCTTCCGGTCCGCCGGATACCTCGTCAAGACGGCTTGGAAGGCGGTGCGACTGAGGACACACATCTCGACGTACGTCATGGCTCGCACGTTGGCGGTTCGCTGGTAGTTCATCAACAACGCCATCTCACCGAGCGCTTGGCCACGTGTCAGTGTCTTGGTAGTGGCATTCATCGACGCACCCTCTGGAGTCACGTAGGCGTATCGACCGGCAGAGCGTCCGTGCCGGTGGCCGTCACGCCCAAGGTCGTCTCGCTCCGGATAGACCGTTCCATCGTGCGGCGTCGTGTAGAGCGTCGACGTATCCGCGGGATGTTCCGTATGATCATTGAGCCGCGAGCGCCGTCGAGCTAACGGCTCCGTCGCGTGCTCCTGTGTGTCGTTGCTTCCTACCAGCTCGCACATGCCGCGATTGATCATGTAGAACTCGTCTCCGACTTCTCCGCGGCGTACGATGAAGTCGTCGGGGAGGTACACGCGCGTGTCCAGACTCAGCACCAGCGTCTTCTGGAAATCGGGCGAGCAGTTCTCCCAGAACGGCACGTGCATGGCCAACTCCATGTACTTGAAGAGCACAACTTCCAGGGTCAGGTTGTGGGATAACTCCTTCGCGAACCGCTCGAGCGGGGCGGCGTCCAGAGCCTCGTACTCACGCCACAAATGAGCGTAGTATTGGTGGATTCGCTCTCGTAGCGGGGCAGGAAGCTGCATCTTGGTCATCCCTGCGAACACCGACTCCATTTTGCGCTGGTAGGCGGTCGAGTTGGCGTTGAAGTTGGCTACCAACATAGCTATATGCCCGAAGATCACGGCCAGGATGATGGAACCGAGCAGGTTCACACAAGACGCAAACACGTTCTCCCGAGCTGAGTGCGTCGTCAGGCTCTGGCCCTGCAACATCTGCATCGCCACGTAAAAACACTCGGCATACACCTCCAACTCGACTGTCGGGTCGACGTGCGCTCCGCAGGTTCTCGCCACAAGCGTCGATGGGTCGACTGTAGCGGAATCGATCAGTAAAAGGCGCCAACAACACGCCACGCAATGCGCAATGAGCATGACAGCCCCGACGATCCACACGATACGAAGCAGGTGCGAGTACCGCGAGTACAGCAGCCACCCCAGAACCGACTTGTCGATTCGGGCGTCCCGAACCTGCCCAACCTCTCCATGCAAGCGCAGGATGTGGACGATCCGATGAGAGCGGATGACGACGTCGAGGAGCGTGTGGGAGAACTGCTTGAACGCGTCAGCACCCGCTTGCATCGCCTTGACTTTGTCCGCGCCGCCTTGCAGCACGAGCGAGCCCGTCATGACTGGAAGGGCCGCGAGCAACTGGAAAATACAAGCGCCAGTGAGGAAGTTCCACGCGATATGGCGCCTCGACACCACGAGAACGCCTCGCTTGTTGACGAAGCTCGTGTTGAAGGCGAGCAGGAAGTCGGCCAGGAAGACCATTTCCGTCCAGACATCAACGGATATGAACCAGGAGCACCCGCCCGAATGGAACGCTTCGTCATAGGGAAAGCCCAGCGCGTGCACACAGAAAGACAGAAGTAGCAAGAAGCTGCGAAGGCGTGCTGTCCCGGAGAAAGGCGACATCGGCGTGCGCAGCCTGGTGAGGAAGGCTCGAAGCCGCTTTTTGAAGCGTGGAAGCGGTCGCGGGCGACTTCCTACGCGTGATGTAAGCTTGAGAAAGCTGCTCTGATCAAGAGCTGGCACTGCTCTAGAGTCTCTGCGTGCACCAGACTGCTGCCGACCTTGCGTTTTTTCAATGTTCTCACGTTGAGGGGCTGGAAGAGCTTGCTCTTGATCCGCGACGACCGACGGAGCGTTCTTGACGACTGAGGCGATCGAGCGAACGGATCCCCCCACTGCACCGCCGATCGGGCCAAGGAAGCCCACTGGAATTACTGTCGCCTGGGACGGAGGGGCGACGCTGGCGTTGAGCGAGTGAAACGAGGGAGCACCCGGTCGACGAGGGCTTTCTTCAGCTCTGGAGTCTGCTCTAGACTGCGACGACGAGCCAGCTCGGTCTCCTTCCCGGCCAACGGTAGGCTGGATCGGTTCCCCTTCACTTGTCGGCCTGGTGGAGTCGTCAATCTGGCGCTGGCTCATGTCCGAGTCCACGGGAGCCAAGAACGTACTGCTACGGCTGTTGAGCGCTTTGGCCTCGCTGTCTACGCTTCTCCCCGACATTTGGTCTGTCGGCTCGAGCCTTCGGAGTTGGAACCGCGCCATCATTTGCTCGTAGTTCTGGCCCTGCTCCGTCTTCTCTGTGCTTGTAGCGCCACCCGAAGCAAGCACGGTGCCCACGGCCACCGCTTTGGCTACGGCCCGAAATGTCGGCGTCGTGCTTGCACTTGGCGTACGCTTCAATGCTGGTGGCGTCGGTCCGCTTGGGGGCCGTTTGATGGCCGATACATTCGTTCCAACTTGGCCTGCCGACTTCAGGCGCTCGCGGATGCCGGCCAGGTGCGTACTGGTCGCTCGCTTCAGGTGGCCGCGCGGTGAAGCGCTTCCTAGCCGCATGGGCTTGATCACCACCTGCGTCGGCTCGCCAGCAGCAGCGTCGACAGTCACGTGGGGCAACTGCAACGCAGCCAACGCTGGATCGGGACGTTGTTTGGCAGCGTCGGCGAGCGGCTCCATTCCAGAGTGACGACGGTCGAGCCGCCTCCTTTTGGGTCGCTCGACGCCAACTTGCGCGTCGACTCCTTGGACTTCTGCGAGCGCTGCAGCCACGGCCGACGTCGTCACGAGGCGGCTAAAGGGTCGAGTGGAACCCGCCACCTTGTCCGCCTCATTGCTGCGTCCGTCCTCGGTCTCGTGCACCTGTTCGTGCACGAACGCCTCCTTCACCTCACCGGCGGGCTTCTGCGTCTTTTCAACATCCCAAACAGACAGCGACCGACGCATCGATCGAGGGGAAGTCAAGGTGCTCGTGGTGCCATCCCAGCCCAAATGGAGACGCGCGACTCCAAGCGGAGCCAAGCCTGTGCTGCCGAAACGGCCGACGCCTATAATATAAATATTATTTGCGATGCAGGGCATGATAAATACAATGCTCAGTAGTATTGCGGTCAAATGTTCCCAGTAATATTCATTATAATATCGACCTCTCCATAATAAATTATTCCGTACAAAAAAGACAGTTACTATTGATAATATGTTTAAGCTGATCTTGATATTTGCATGCTGCGGTGATTCAGAGTGATCTTCTTGGATTTTCTGCAATCAATAGTTACTGCAATACAGACGACCCAATAATAAATTATTCCATGAATATAATACCAATCATATTGCAATTATATTATTTTGACCATGCCCTGTTGCGGCACTCAACACCGCGTTGGCAGAATGGCGTTACTGCAACCTTAACTTTAGCCATTTACGATCTGACGATAGAAAATACGGCAACCTTGCTGCTAAAGCAACACTACGGGCAACCTTAGTAATGGTAAAGCAACCCCAGAAATTGCTGGCGATGAGTAATCTATAATAAATTACAGGCCGCTAAAGTGCTTGGAAGCAGCCATCGTCCATTTTCATAAAAATATAAATCGCTAAGTTCGCACAAACTCTTTGTGGAAAAAAACGCCCTTCTCAAAAAATAGCCTTTCCCTGCGGCTTGAACGCTGGCCCGAATGCTGGTGCGTGCTCAGCTGGCCGACCTAGCTAGTATGGAAAGGAGCTGGACAAGATGAGCGGTTACTGTGACGGGAATCACACACACCTTTGCTTTGAGGAAGCGTGACGCGCTAACCACAACAGACGCCCGGCGTCTCTGCTGTCTTAGTTCGAGGCCCTGCCTTCTTAGTCGTTTGCTGGTACCGGGTACCAAACGACTTGCGAACTTCTAGGTTAGATTTAAACTGAATGTTTATTACTTTTGCTCACCAAGTCCTACTTACTGTAACTGTCTAATTAATGCACCTTCGAAGTAACCTGTTTCCAAATGGTTGGCTCTCAAGGCATGTCGACCTTGCTAAGTACAAACCGTACTTATGGGCTCTCTTAGGTACGCACCGCACTTAAGAGCCAGTGTACGAAACACCATATGTGAGTGTGGCACATCGCGATGTGACAACTCCATGTGTGTACGACACACTAACGGGTTGGGTGCCATTAATAAGGGCCACGCCCCGTTACACCCTCCCACACCAAACGGGAAGCAACGTCCCACGGAGAAGGATCGGAAAGGGGGAATCCAGCCATCAAACGCCACGTACGCACCCCGAGGCCGAGGCTCATTCTTCAACAAGCCGCCGACCGCACAAGCCCCAGCCCACAGGGCATCGCGAAGCCCTGCCACGCCTGCTGCTCACTGAGCCCGCACGCGACGCACGCCCGTAGCTCCTTGAGCATCACGTCCACGCCCACAACGGCTCCGCCGACAGCACACGCCTCGCGTCCCGCCAGCTCGGCCCACTCGCACGCTAGCTTGGCCACATCGAGGAAGTCGAAGCGCAAGGGACCCAAGCGCCCGAAAACCCGGCCCGTAGGGCAGCTATCGCCGCGGCGCGACGCCGCAAGCGGCACGCAGTGACCTGGCCAGGTCCGACTCACGATCTCAGCGACTCTGAGAGTGGCAGCGAAGGGTTCCATATTGAGCTCTTCACGGGGGAGGAGAGTGACCGCGAGAGTCACATGTCCAATCCGTCCGAGACAACGTCTCCTGCGCCGCCGCCGACGCCGCCCAAGGCCGCCGCGGCCCAGCCGCCAAGCGGCAACTTACCGCACCAGAGCGACGTGGAGATGCACGACGTGCCGGAGGATTCGGCCTCAGAGGCCTCTGCCTCGTCGGGAAATTGTTCGATACCCGTCGACTACGATGAATCGGATGAGGAGAAGGCTCCGTCGTCCCCACAGCTCACTGAGCAACAGCGTGCGCTGCACCCTGGAAGCCGGGCCACTCCACGCAGCCTTGCTGCCGTGGCCCGTGCCAAGAAGGCTGCCGAGGACAGCGTCCCGCCTGCTGCTCCAGCTTCGTCGACGAAGCCGCCAGAAAAGCCTGCGGCTGCTTCAGCCGCGTCTGATGTTCCGCCCCGAGAGCCTCCGGTCATCTCCAATGTCGGCGAAGAGGAGGGGGTGGACCCTGCGTCGTTGCTGCCCGCGAACCGCGAACACCTACAAGAGCGCGCAGCCGCCCGGCGCACTGTCGCTGAGCGGGTTGCCGAGCAGAAGCGTGAGCTTGAGTCTCCGGCTCCGCGTAACCGAGAGCAGCTCCTAGCGCAGCGAGTCTGGACTCCCGAGGAGTATGCTGCGAGCCTTCGGCAAAGCCGACAGCGGGGTGTGCCTGTGACCAACAACGACGAGTGTCCCATCGTCCTACGGACCAACACCGCCTTGGTTCGCCAAACCAATGAGGTTGAGTTCGAAACTTGGCTCCGCCATCTTGGCTATCCGATACCGGAGTTGTTGAACTCGCCGCATCGGCTGGATTGGCTCGCCCTTCGGCGTTTGCGATTTCGCATGGCGAAGATGAAAGCTGATGATGTCTGGGATCGACATCGGTGGGATCCGCGATATGCGGCCCTGCCGCATGATATCCTCGAAGAGGTGGTGTCCAAGGTGACAAAGGGGCGACAGTCTCAGCCCGTAGAACCTGTGAGCGTTCTCGAGCCGGTTAGCGCCGACCGGCTCCGCGGGAGCGCTAATAAGCGTCCACGGTATCGGCGCAGTCCTCCTCGAGGAGACGACCGTCTTCCCAGGTACTCTGATCCTCGGGATAACCGCGCTACTTCACCAGATACTGGTAGTAGCCCTTACGCCCACGGCGCTTCAGGAGCTTCTCCTCGTGGAAGTAGCGATCACCGTCGTTTCCGATCAACGGAGGAGGAGGTCGTAACGGACGACTCATCGTACCGGAACGCTCCGCGTCGTGCGTTGGCGACTCAAGCCTCTGCCTCGGCTCGGGAGCCTCTTCTGGACGTGGTGGAGGGGTGTCAGCGTCTCCTCGAGACCCAGCAACTGGATTTGACCTCCTTGCGTGGCCGCCTGCAAACCGTCGAGGCAACTGTGGCCGCTTACAGCCGTTCTCGGCAAGAGGAAGAGGGGCTAGAACGTCGGGTGCAGGAGCTGCAGGAAGAACTCGGCCGGCAGGCTCGTCACATGCGTCATCTCTACGACCGCGTCGCGGATCTTGAGCGTGCTCATGCGAGGGAACGTCACGATCAGCAGGATCATCTGGCGTAGATTCGCCACCACTACACGCGCGTAAGCGACTTAGAGGCTCGGCCTGCTCCGGCTGTTGCAACTGCACCCGCGGCGCCTGCTGCGCCTGCCGCTCCGGCTGCCCCAGTCCTAAGTCAGGCCGACTTGGCGCGCGCGATGGCTCAGGCCCTGCAGCAGATGTCTCGCTCGTCGAACTCTCAGAGTCAGCCACCTCCGACGGATCGTACGGTTTGAACATGCCGACGTAAAACGTTGGGTGCGTGGCCATTGCCGATGGCAGATCCAGCGTATAGGCATTGCCATGGACGCCTATGACCGAGAAAGGTCCCACGAAGCGTGGTCGCAGCTTGGTGCTGCTGACCGCCGACACCGAGTGTATAGGCAAGTTTTAGCGTTAAGTAACACCAAATCACCTATTTTGAACGCATGTGTGTTAGCACGCCCGTGGCGGTCGCTGTTTTCTTTGTGTCGGTCCTGCGCGGCAGCCATAGCGTCACGGACGCGAGTGCGGATCGCTTCTCCCGCCTCAATGAAGAATAGGAGGTTCCGTTTGACGGACGTACGCACGCCTTTGAGGCCTCTTGAGTCGTTCACGACAAATCCTCCCTCACCCAACTCTGAAGCCGGGGGCAACGACAGCGGCGTACGCGGATGCCGCAGGCCGTTGACGTAGATCGGCGTAAAGCCTGTCGACGCATGCACTGCATTGTTAAGCGCGAACTCCACTTGCGCAAGCTGCGTACTCCACTTTGTGGGCTCTGCAACGCAGACACTGCGCAAGACGTCCTCCAGGACACGGTTAACGCGCTCCGTTTGACCGTCGGTCTGCGGATGGTCCGCCGTGGACATGTCCAGCTTCGTCCCGGGAAGCCGGAAGAGGTGTTGCCAGAAGTGAGAGACGAACCGAGGGTCTCTGTCGCTGACGAACGCCTCCGGGAGGCCGTGATGCCGGAAGACATTGTCGACGAAGAGTTGAGCCGCCTGCGGCGCTGTCACACTCTTCTTCACGGGCACCAGCCTCATCATCTTGCTCAGGCGACACACAAAGACCAGCATGCCAGTATGGCCCTGCCCATCGGGCGGCAACTCGAAGGGGAGATGAAGTCCATGCTCACGGAGCGCCAGCAATCGGCCGGGACCGGCAAGCTCATCAGCGGGGCCGCCGCGGCCGGAGAGGGTTTGACCCGTTGGCACGTCTCGCAAGTCTTAACGTAAGACCGCACCCACTTGTACATGTGGGCCCACCAGAAGTCCCGCGCCACTGACGTATACGTCTTCTCGCGACCAGGTGCCCGCTGAGCGCCGTGTCATGTGCCTCAAAGAGGATTCGATGACGAAGGTCCTCGTCGTTGGGAACAACCAACCGCGGATCATCCCCCGGGAATACTTGATAGCAAGTCCTCAACGAGTGAGTAGCGGTGAAGCTAGGCTCGCTGACGAGCCAGTACCGAGCTGTCCGATTTCGTGCGCAGCACTTCGACCAGATCTCGAAGATCGTCATCGCCCGCATAGGCCTCGCGGATGAGCTCATGGAGCGGCGACTCAAGGAACACCGTGTGTGCCAGCTCATAGTCCGGTCTCCGGGAGAGAGCGTCCGCAAGGACATTCTGTTTCCCCGGCTTGTAAGCTACGGTGAAGTTCTATTCTGCGAATAATGACAACCAACGCGCCATGCACTGGGAAAGATGAGGTGACGAGGTCGTTGTCCTCAACGAGGCATGATCTGTGTAGATCACGAAGGGTTTACTGCCGAGCAGATGAACCCGGAACTTCACCAGCGCGTACTTCATCGCAGGAGCTCCTTGTCGTGGACGGAGTAGTTCTTTTCCGCGGCTTTCAACTGCCGGGACTGGAAAGACCACCCTTTCCCTGCCTTCGGCATCAACCTGAAGCAGGGCGCAGCCGATGGCAAAGTCGGAGGCGTCGTACACGACACTAAAAGGACGATCCTCGTCAGGCAGCGCCAGGATAGGGGCGCTCAGTAAGCTCTGCTTGATCGCCTCAAAGGCTCGCTGAGCCTCCGCAGGCCAGGAGCAGTCTGTGTCCTTCTTCAAAAGGGTCGTTACTGGCCTGGCCAACTCAGCGTAGTTCTCGCTGTACTTGTGCAAGTAGTTGGCGAGGCCGAGCCACTTGCGCATAACCCGTTGGGAGGTAGGCACCGGCCACTGCGAGATCGCTTCGATCTTTTCGGGATCAGCGCGGACGCCATCCTTTCCAAGGAAGCAGCCCAGGAACGGGATTTCCTCAGCACCAAAGATGCATTTGTTGATGTTTGCATACAAACGGTTCTCCCGCATGCACATCAAGACCTCACGGAGGTGCGCAATATGCATCTCGACGTCTGTCTTCCCATCTTCAGCGTGGCTGTGAACGAAAATGTCGTCAAAGTACGTCTGTACGAAGTGCCGCAGCGGCCGGAAGAGCTGTGTCACCAAGCGATTAAACGTTGCTGGTGCGTTGGATAGCCCTTGGGGCATCACCAACCATTCCCACAGCATCCCGCTGGGAGTGCTCACAGCCGTGAGAGGGATGTCAGATTCCCGCATCAGGAGCTATAGTAGCCATCGACCATGTCGAGCGCGCTAAACACCGTGCAGCCCGCCATGTTGTTCTGCATCACATCCTTTCGAGGAAAGGGCGTCGATGCGGGGATGGTGGCCGCGTTCAGCTTGTTGAAAGCATGTACCATGCGCCATTTCCCATTGGGTTGCGTACGCAAAACGTCGGTGACGAATGAGGCGACTTCGACTCGCGCACCATGCCAGCGGCGTGCTTCGCTGCGAAGAAAGCGTCGATGACGTCGACTTGTTCCTTCGGAAGCGGCCACTGGCGCGTGGTGCAGTACTTCGTACCCGGCTCGAAATCGATCTCGTGGCGCACACCCGATCCGGGGTAACACAGAAGGAGGGTCCTCCGATACCACGTCCGAAAATTCCTTCAACAGAGGATAATAGGGATCCGAGGGGTCCTTCAGAATGGCTGCGCCATATCGTTGTTGTCTCTTCGAGACCTGCCCTTCTTCTAACACGTCAGGGTCCATGACCGAGGAGCTGTTCAGTTCGAGAGGCTCTTGTTCGCGGCGGATAAGGACTAGGTCCTCCAGTTTCCCCGCCTTAAGCGATTCGAGGAACTCGACATAGGAAAGCTCGTCGAGCTCAAGGAGCTCCGACAACGTCGGTACTGGGGCCAGATCTTTCGCGTTGCGATCGCCCGTGATCGCGTCAACAACCACCGTTGCGCTGCGAACTCCGTCAGCGACTTTTCCTTCTTCGGCGACGGCTGAACCAGCCCGAACGCCTTGCGTAGTGGGAGCCTCTGCTCGACCACCCTTGTTGGAAACACACACTTGTTCGGCCGAGCCGGCAAAGTGTCGTTCCCCGCGTGGCACCCGGTGCTCGTGCACGAACCCGTCGCGGGATGAGGAGGGGACATGACCCGCCAAAGCTCGATCCGCTAAGGGTTGGTGACTTGCACCTATGGTGCGACTCCGCCAGTCGATCCACGGCTCGTGCTTCACAAGCCAGGGCATGCCGAGGATCAGATCGTATCGATCATCCATGTCAAGGACAATGAACGGTTCGACCGAATTAAAGTCGTCAAATTTGACCGTCAAGGGGAGAAGGACCTCCGCGTCGATACGATCGACCCAGTCGCTAGGCGACCAGATACATTGCTGTTACTCTTAGAGTCTTCTAAAGCTTGAGCATACAGTATGCTGTTCCTAGCCACACTGGCCATCGTTGCGAAGTTATTCGACGCACCCGAATCAATCAGGATGGTCATTGGTTCTTCGTATCCCTTGACGCTGGCGGTGACAACCACGAGGTTAGACCGCGCGGCGGCCACCGAGAGACACAACAGTGTCGTCCCTGGGACTTGCTCTCCTGGGCGGGGAGGTGGCGAAGCCACCGCCGTCCGGGAAGAGCGAAGCCTCCCAGCAGGGCGTCCCGCGCCTACTGGGAGTCGCCGTTTTCCGACGCCGCGGACTCAATCATATTGAGTGACGACGACGCCGAAGTGGCTTTGCCACGAGCCGTTCTCCATGGGTTGGTCGGGCAGTTCCGACGGAAATTGCCCAACTCGTTGCACCCAAAGCAGCGACCATTCGCACGAAGCTTTTTCGCGCCGGCCCGAACAGACTCAGCCGCCGAGATCTCCATGGGAGGGGGCTTTCTGACGTGTCGGTCGGACCCGCGTGTCCCTGCGCGGATCGCACACAGTGATCCTCGAGTAGCGTGAGATGCACTGCATCGTTGAAGGTCTTCGGCTGAAGGCGGAAGAGCTCGGTCCGCACTGGACCAGTTCGGACGCCGTCCATGAATACCGTGACCTTCACGTCCTCTGAGAGAGGAGCTCCGGACATGGCTGCTTCCAGGTTCTGCAGCTTCATGACATAGTCTTGAAGGGAGCGCTTCCCTTGCTTGCAACGCAAGAAGAGGGAGCGACGGCGATACGCCACATTGGCGAGCAAGAAGTTCTTGCGCAGCTCTTGTTCCATGAACGACCACGAGGTGAAGAAGCCTGGAGACGACGTCTCACGAGCCATGGCCCAAGCCCGATCCCGACCTCCGAGGTTGGACAGGGCGAAGGCGACCTGGGATCTCGGATCATAGATCTGTCCCGCGCTCAGCGCGATCTCGATCTCACGGATCCAGAAGACCAGGCTGTCCGACTCCTTCCCATCAAACTTGGGAACCGTCATCTTGACTGCCTTGGTCGATCCTTGTCGCGATGTGAAGGTACCCGACTCGCGCGCTGCTGACTGTGCCGCACTCTGTGCTTCAGCACGCATCGCAGAGCGAGCGGCATCCTGCGCGGCAGCGCTCACGTGGGCGATCAACGACGACTCGTACTTCTCGAAGCGTTCCACGCGTGCCCTTTGTTGCTCCACAGGAAGCGAGGGGAATCCAGCGAACGCTGTCTCACCCAGGAGGCTCACCATCGTCTCCACGGGCGTCCGAGAGATGAGGAAAGTCCTGCCGAAACGGCAACATGCTCCCTGAGTCATTCATGCTCAGAGAGACCTTGATGGTAGACAACCGCGCCGGTCGCGGGATTGACTACAAGTGCTACCAGGTGTGACGGGAGTCACACGCACCTTTGCTTTGAGGAAGCGTAACGCGCTAACCACAACAGACGCCCGGCGTCTCTGCTGTCTTAGTTCGAGGCCCTGCCTTCTTAGTCGTTTGCTGGTACCGGGTACCAAACGACTTGCGAACTTCTAGGTTAGATTTAAACTGAACGTCTATTACTTTTGCTCACCAAGTCCTACGTACTATAAACTGTCTAATTAATGCACCTTCGAAGTAACCTGTTTCCAAATGGTTGGCTCTCAAGGCATGTCGACCTTGCTAAGTACAAACCGTACTTATGGGCTCTCTTAGGTACGCACCGCACTTAAGAGCCAGTGTACGAAACACCATATGTGAGTGTGGCACATCGCGATGTGACAACTCCATGTGTGTACGACACACTAACGGGTTGGGTGCCATTAATAAGGGCCACGCCCCGTTACAGAAGCTCACCGCTCGAGTCGTCCGCGCTGTCGCTGCCGTTCCATGTGCAAATGAGGTTCTCGACCCTGACACGCGTCACCGAGTCAATTTCTTTCCCAATAAAGCGCGGGTCCAGGACATACGCGACCCCGTGCGCATCCCCATATAGAAAGTTGAACTTGCCCGATACACTGGTCTTGGACGATGCCTTTTCTGCAGCGGTGAGGCCAACTTCCTTGACGAGTTCCGGACGCTTTGTGAACATCTCATAGACGTCCGACGTCGGAGTCTCATTGCACTCGAACCGACGCGAGAACTTGGTCAGGATCTCGAGCAACTTCTGCCCTCGTTCCAAATTTGGAACAAAGCTACCGGAGCGAATGATGTCGTGGATCACCCGCTTCTTGCCTTCTGCTCCTTCGTGCCCTGGGCAAGAAACGCTCGGCGTGATACAATCTCATGGAGAAACGGATCCGCAGCAAGAAGCGTTGAGAAACATTTCTCGAGCGTACCCCAGCGGGTTTCGACTGGAAGTGCGAGCGTTCGGCGGCTACTTCGGCGCAGCGCTTCTTGTAGCTCGTGGTGCAGTAGGTGGCGCTTCTTGAAAAACTTGACCACCGCCTTGCCGGCGATGGCAAGATTACCCAACCAGCTGATACTGGAACAGATTTCCTTCACCATAAGATGCACGACGTGGGCAGCGCACCCATGGAAAAACACACGAGGGAACTCCGTCTGGAGCTGTTCCCACAAACCCTTGTTCGAAATGTTGTCGGTGACGACCGCGCAGGCTTGGAGGAAGGAGTACTTGGCCATCACTCGCTTCAGGTCAGCCGCTATGAATGCGGTGCCAAGACTAATCGAGCCAGTGTACACTGACTCAAGATAGTACGTCTTTGCACCGCAGATGGCGACATAGTTGATCACGGCCATGCCGTTGACGTCAGTCCATCCGTCCGTGCTGAAACTGACCAGCTTACCGCTTGCAGATTGCTTGATGCGGGCGACGGACGTTTCGTAGGCTTGGTTGAGAAACACAGTGCGCATAGCCTTGTCTGTTGGGATGGTGGCTTCCGGGTGTAGCTGCTGGACAACGAAGAGAAGCGCAGGATCTTGGAGGGCATTGAAGGAGATACTCTTCTGGAAGGCCCAGTTCATCAAAGCCTGGTGGAAATGGGCAGGGCCCTTCAGTGCCGGGGGAAACAGCGTGCTGATCTTCGCGGTCTTCGCGCGCTTAGGGCAGCGCTGTGTCATGTGGTGACGCACGCGCTCGACGTGCGTGAAGCCAAGTTCGTGGATGACGACCTCACACTTGCTGCATACCGCAGTTTTGTCTTCAAACATGACAACGTCGCTCCACACTGGATCACGCTTGCGACCACCACGACGCTGCGGGCACACCGCGGGGGCGACCGTGACGACGCTCCCTGGAGTGGCGTTGGCGACGGTGTGAGTGGGGCTGCTTGAGGTGATGATGGCGGTGATCATACTGGTCTTAGAGAGCTGGGGGGCGGACTTGCTTCTGGTGTGGTTCAGGGATCGTAAGAGCGAGAATGAGCAGTTGAAAAGCAAGCGAGAGCTCGGCCACCCTGCAGTCGATGTGTTGACAACCATTCATCATGTTTTGGCGCCGAGAACGTGTCTCCTCCACGAATGTTAGTAAATCCAAAAATCAGAAAAACCCGATGCCCAAATTCCAAAATCCAGGATTTTCAAAATCCCACCCAGCCAAACCAAAAATCGTGGGTTTTCTGGCTGTCGCCGTCGACTTGAGGTCAAGGCAGCTGACTGAGACCGACTTCAATGGTCGCCCATACAGGCGACAGTGCAATAAGGTAACGCTGCTAATGGCCTTTTCACTGGCCTTGTTGCATGCAAACGCCGCGGCTCAGCATTCGACTCATTCCCGAATAAACTCGAGTTGATACAAGACGCCAAGCACCATGGTAAAGAAACCCATGACGGGGCTCGTCGCTGCCGTACTTGCGGCCTGTGGGGCTGCGACCGACGTCTCAGTGCAATATGACGCGGTCTACTCCATTCCGTCGACGCGTGGCCCGCTCTGCTCCGGTGACGGTGTGATGCCCTCCGGAACGGCCTGCCCGCTGAAGGGCGACCTTGCGAGTGCCGGCTGCCATCGTGATCTGCTGTCATACACGGACGCAGGGTGCGTGGCCTCAGTCGACGCGGAGTGCGCCATTGTTTCCGGTACGTCGTGGGGCTGCGTCTTCCCCCATGAGACATCAAGTTCCTCCCTCTCCAGCGCGTCTGGGTCTGGCTACGAAGCCGCAGAGGTGGAGTTCCCCGCTGGGGAACAAGGTCACGACGACGAGGTGACCTTCCATCCACCGCAGGAGTATGATCAGTCCTCTGCGACGCAGATCCAGTACACGCCGAGCAAGGGTCGTACGACGAATGGCGCAACGACGACTTCATCCGCGCAGCAGGGTGGCAATGGAGAGGCTGCTTACGCTTCGGTTCGCCATCCGCAGGACACCAAAAGTACGACTGGTACGCCCTCACCTGCTCCCTGCCTGCGCAGCGAGTCCGTGTCAGCGGCAGGAAGGACCGGTGGCTTTTCCACTCAATCACCGAACCAGCAAGGTGCTAACAACGGAGGGAAGACGACGGATACCACTAAGCAGGGCCCACACCAGTCGCAGATCGTGCAGAGTGGTGGTAGTGGCAACTACAACAACTACAAGAGCTCGTATCAGTACCGGGCTTCTCAAGCAGGCAACGCGGTTGATAATGGCGTAACCACGGACTCATACCAATCCCAGACCACTCAGAGCATCAAGGCTGCTGAAAGTAGCAGCTATAAGAGCTCATACGACTATCAGTCTAGCCTGAGTGGGGACGCCAGCAGCCGGAGCTCATACCAAGCAGGCCAGAACGGAAACAATGTCAACAAGAAGAAGTCACAGCAGTACCAAGGATACGGTCACTACAGCACTCACGACGCGTATCCACCCAAGTCTGGCGAGGGCAGTGTCACTGATGACAGCCGCGTCTCGCATGACGCCTACCCATCTAAGCCTGGCAAGGGGGGTAAGAATCCAAATGTTGATGGCAGCGAGGATAACTACCAACCTTACCCGTCTAAGCCGGAAAGGTCTGAAAACCACGATGGCGTCTACAATCATGTTACGCCATGCCCTGGCACGGACTATCGCGATTCCGTGGACAGTATCGACAGCTCGGAGACTACACCAACAACGCAGTCACCTACCTACCGTGCCTCCGAGGACAGCACCGATGGCATGGACATCACGCAGTCCGCAACACCGCCACCTTCAGCCCGCGGGTCCAAGGACAGCACCGACTCCAAGGACACCTCGGAGTCGGCGGCGACCGAGACGTCGGTCAGCAGATCCAAGGACAGCGCCGACTCCAAGGACACGTCACAGTCGGCGGCGACCGAGACGTCGGCCAGCAGCTCCAAGGACAGCGCCGACTCCAAGGACACCTCGCAGTCGGCGGCGACCGAGACGTCGGCCAGCAGCTCCAAGGACAGCGCCGACTCCAAGGACACCTCACAGTCGCCGGCGACCGAGACGTCGGCCAGCAGTTCCAAGGACAGCGCCGACTCCAAGGACACCTCGCAGTCGGCGGCGACCGAGACGTCGGCCAGCAGCTCCAAGGACAGCGCCGACTCCAAGGACACCTCACAGTCGCCGGCGACCGAGACGTCGGCCAGCAGTTCCAAGGACAGCGCCGACTCCAAGGACACCTCACAGTCGGCGGCGACCGAGACGTCGGCCAGCAGCTCCAAGGACAGCGCCGACTCCAAGGACACCTCGCAGTCGGCGGCGACCGAGACGTCGGCCAGCAGCTCTAAGGACAGCGCCGACTCCAAGGACACCTCGCAGTCGGCGGCGACCGAGACGTCGGCCAGCAGCTCCAAAGACAGCGCCGACTCAATGCACACCTCGGAATCGTCGGCCAGCAGTTCCAACGACAGCGCCGACTCAATGCACACCTCGGAATCGTCGGCGACCGAGACGTCGGCCAGCAGCTCTAAGGACAGTGCCGACTCCAAGGACACCTCGCAGTCGGCGGCGACCGAGACGTCGGCCAGCAGCTCCAAAGACAGCGCCGACTCAATGCACACCTCGGAATCGTCGGCCAGCAGTTCCAACGACAGCGCCGACTCAATGCACACCTCGGAATCGTCGGCGACCGAGACGTCGGCCAGCAGCTCTAAGGACAGCGCCGACTCAATGCACACCTCGCAGTCGGCGGCGACCGAGACGTCGGCCAGCAGCTCCAAAGACAGCGCCGACTCAATGCACACCTCGGAATCGTCGGCGACTGAGACGTCGGCCAGCAGCTCCAAAGACAGCGCCGACTCCAAGGACACCTCACAGTCGCCGGCGACCGAGACGTCGGCCAGCAGATCCAAGGACAGCGCCGACTCCAAGGACACCTCGCAGTCGGCGGCGACCGAGACGTCGGCCAGCAGCTCCAAAGACAGCGCCGACTCAATGCACACCTCGGAATCGTCGGCGACCGAGACGTCGGCCAGCAGATCCAAGGACAGCGCCGACTCCAAGGACACGTCACAGTCGGCATCGACCGAGACGTCGGCCAGCAGCTCTAAGGACAGCGCCGACTCCAAGGACACCTCGGAGTCGGCGGCGACCGAGACGTCGGTCAGCAGATCCAAGGACAGCGCCGACTCCAAGGACACCTCGCAGTCGGCGGCGACCGAGACGTCGGCCAGCAGCTCTAAGGACAGCGCCGACTCCAAGGACACCTCGCAGTCGGCGGCGACCGAGACGTCGGCCAGCAGCTCCAAAGACAGCGCCGACTCAATGCACACCTCGGAATCGTCGGCCAGCAGTTCCAACGACAGCGCCGACTCAATGCACACCTCGGAATCGTCGGCGACCGAGACGTCGGCCAGCAGCTCCAAGGACAGCGCCGACTCCAAGGACACCTCGCAGTCGGCGGCGACCGAGACGTCGGCCAGCAGCTCCAAAGACAGCGCCGACTCAATGCACACCTCGGAATCGTCGGCCAGCAGTTCCAACGACAGCGCCGACTCAATGCACACCTCGGAATCGTCGGCGACCGAGACGTCGGCCAGCAGCTCTAAGGACAGTGCCGACTCCAAGGACACCTCGCAGTCGGCGGCGACCGAGACGTCGGCCAGCAGCTCCAAAGACAGCGCCGACTCAATGCACACCTCGGAATCGTCGGCCAGCAGTTCCAACGACAGCGCCGACTCAATGCACACCTCGGAATCGTCGGCGACCGAGACGTCGGCCAGCAGATCCAAGGACAGCGCCGACTCCAAGGACACGTCACAGTCGGCATCGACCGAGACGTCGGCCAGCAGCTCTAAGGACAGCGCCGACTCCAAGGACACCTCGCAGTCGGCGGCGACCGAGACGTCGGCCAGCAGCTCCAAAGACAGCGCCGACTCAATGCACACCTCGGAATCGTCGGCCAGCAGTTCCAACGACAGCGCCGACTCAATGCACACCTCGGAATCGTCGGCGACCGAGACGTCGGCCAGCAGCTCTAAGGACAGTGCCGACTCCAAGGACACCTCGCAGTCGGCGGCGACCGAGACGTCGGCCAGCAGCTCCAAAGACAGCGCCGACTCAATGCACACCTCGGAATCGTCGGCCAGCAGTTCCAACGACAGCGCCGACTCAATGCACACCTCGGAATCGTCGGCGACCGAGACGTCGGCCAGCAGCTCTAAGGACAGCGCCGACTCAATGCACACCTCGCAGTCGGCGGCGACCGAGACGTCGGCCAGCAGCTCCAAGGACAGCGCCGACTCCAAGGACACCTCGCAGTCGGCGGCGACCGAGACGTCGGCCAGCAGCTCCAAGGACAGCGCCGACTCCAAGGACACCTCGCAGTCCGCGGCGACCGAGACGTCGGCCAGCAGCTCTAAGGACAGCGCCGACTCCAAGGACACCTCGCAGTCGGCGGCGACCGAGACGTCGGCCAGCAGCTCCAAAGACAGCGCCGACTCAATGCACACCTCAGAATCGTCGGCGACCGAGACGTCGGCCACCAGCTCCAAAGACAGCGCCGACTCAATGCACACCTCGGAATCGTCGGCCAGCAGTTCCAACGACAGCGCCGACTCAATGCACACCTCGGAATCGTCGGCGACCGAGACGTCGGCCAGCAGCTCTAAGGACAGCGCCGACTCAATGCACACCTCGCAGTCGGCGGCGACCGAGACGTCGGCCAGCAGCTCCAAAGACAGCGCCGACTCCAAGGACACCTCACAGTCGCCGGCGACCGAGACGTCGGCCAGCAGATCCAAGGACAGCGCCGACTCCAAGGACACCTCGCAGTCGGCGGCGACCGAGACGTCGGCCAGCAGCTCCAAAGACAGCGCCGACTCAATGCACACCTCGGAATCGTCGGCGACCGAGACGTCGGCCAGCAGATCCAAGGACAGCGCCGACTCCAAGGACACGTCACAGTCGGCATCGACCGAGACGTCGGCCAGCAGCTCTAAGGACAGCGCCGACTCCAAGGACACCTCGGAGTCGGCGGCGACCGAGACGTCGGTCAGCAGATCCAAGGACAGCGCCGACTCCAAGGACACGTCACAGTCGGCGGCGACCGAGACGTCGGCCAGCAGCTCTAAGGACAGCGCCGACTCCAAGGACACCTCGCAGTCGGCGGCGACCGAGACGTCGGCCAGCAGCTCCAAAGACAGCGCCGACTCAATGCACACCTCGGAATCGTCGGCGACCGAGACGTCGGCCAGCAGATCCAAGGACAGCGCCGACTCCAAGGACACGTCACAGTCGGCATCGACCGAGACGTCGGCCAGCAGCTCTAAGGACAGCGCCGACTCCAAGGACACCTCGGAGTCGGCGGCGACCGAGACGTCGGTCAGCAGATCCAAGGACAGCGCCGACTCCAAGGACACCTCGCAGTCGGCGGCGACCGAGACGTCGGCCAGCAGCTCCAAAGACAGCGCCGACTCAATGCACACCTCGGAATCGTCGGCCAGCAGTTCCAACGACAGCGCCGACTCAATGCACACCTCGGAATCGTCGGCGACCGAGACGTCGGCCAGCAGCTCTAAGGACAGTGCCGACTCCAAGGACACCTCGCAGTCGGCGGCGACCGAGACGTCGGCCAGCAGCTCCAAAGACAGCGCCGACTCAATGCACACCTCGGAATCGTCGGCCAGCAGTTCCAACGACAGCGCCGACTCAATGCACACCTCGGAATCGTCGGCGACCGAGACGTCGGCCAGCAGCTCTAAGGACAGCGCCGACTCAATGCACACCTCGCAGTCGGCGGCGACCGAGACGTCGGCCAGCAGCTCCAAAGACAGCGCCGACTCAATGCACACCTCGGAATCGTCGGCGACTGAGACGTCGGCCAGCAGCTCCAAAGACAGCGCCGACTCCAAGGACACCTCACAGTCGCCGGCGACCGAGACGTCGGCCAGCAGATCCAAGGACAGCGCCGACTCCAAGGACACCTCGCAGTCGGCGGCGACCGAGACGTCGGCCAGCAGCTCCAAAGACAGCGCCGACTCAATGCACACCTCGGAATCGTCGGCGACCGAGACGTCGGCCAGCAGATCCAAGGACAGCGCCGACTCCAAGGACACGTCACAGTCGGCATCGACCGAGACGTCGGCCAGCAGCTCTAAGGACAGCGCCGACTCCAAGGACACCTCGCAGTCCGCAACACCGCCACCTTCAGCCCGCGGGTCCAAGGACAGCACCGACTCCAAGGACACCTCGGAGTCGGCGGCGACCGAGACGTCGGTCAGCAGATCCAAGGACAGCGCCGACTCCAAGGACACGTCACAGTCGGCGGCGACCGAGACGTCGGCCAGCAGCTCCAAGGACAGCGCCGACTCCAAGGACACCTCGCAGTCGGCGGCGACCGAGACGTCGGCCAGCAGCTCCAAGGACAGCGCCGACTCCAAGGACACCTCACAGTCGCCGGCGACCGAGACGTCGGCCAGCAGTTCCAAGGACAGCGCCGACTCCAAGGACACCTCGCAGTCGGCGGCGACCGAGACGTCGGCCAGCAGCTCCAAGGACAGCGCCGACTCCAAGGACACCTCACAGTCGCCGGCGACCGAGACGTCGGCCAGCAGTTCCAAGGACAGCGCCGACTCCAAGGACACCTCACAGTCGGCGGCGACCGAGACGTCGGCCAGCAGCTCCAAGGACAGCGCCGACTCCAAGGACACCTCGCAGTCGGCGGCGACCGAGACGTCGGCCAGCAGCTCTAAGGACAGCGCCGACTCCAAGGACACCTCGCAGTCGGCGGCGACCGAGACGTCGGCCAGCAGCTCCAAAGACAGCGCCGACTCAATGCACACCTCGGAATCGTCGGCCAGCAGTTCCAACGACAGCGCCGACTCAATGCACACCTCGGAATCGTCGGCGACCGAGACGTCGGCCAGCAGCTCTAAGGACAGTGCCGACTCCAAGGACACCTCGCAGTCGGCGGCGACCGAGACGTCGGCCAGCAGCTCCAAAGACAGCGCCGACTCAATGCACACCTCGGAATCGTCGGCCAGCAGTTCCAACGACAGCGCCGACTCAATGCACACCTCGGAATCGTCGGCGACCGAGACGTCGGCCAGCAGCTCTAAGGACAGCGCCGACTCAATGCACACCTCGCAGTCGGCGGCGACCGAGACGTCGGCCAGCAGCTCCAAAGACAGCGCCGACTCAATGCACACCTCGGAATCGTCGGCGACTGAGACGTCGGCCAGCAGCTCCAAAGACAGCGCCGACTCAATGCACACCTCGGAATCGTCGGCCAGCAGTTCCAACGACAGCGCCGACTCAATGCACACCTCGGAATCGTCGGCGACCGAGACGTCGGCCAGCAGCTCTAAGGACAGTGCCGACTCCAAGGACACCTCGCAGTCGGCGGCGACCGAGACGTCGGCCAGCAGCTCCAAAGACAGCGCCGACTCAATGCACACCTCGGAATCGTCGGCCAGCAGTTCCAACGACAGCGCCGACTCAATGCACACCTCGGAATCGTCGGCGACCGAGACGTCGGCCAGCAGATCCAAGGACAGCGCCGACTCCAAGGACACGTCACAGTCGGCATCGACCGAGACGTCGGCCAGCAGCTCTAAGGACAGCGCCGACTCCAAGGACACCTCGGAGTCGGCGGCGACCGAGACGTCGGTCAGCAGATCCAAGGACAGCGCCGACTCCAAGGACACCTCGCAGTCGGCGGCGACCGAGACGTCGGCCAGCAGCTCTAAGGACAGCGCCGACTCCAAGGACACCTCGCAGTCGGCGGCGACCGAGACGTCGGCCAGCAGCTCCAAAGACAGCGCCGACTCAATGCACACCTCGGAATCGTCGGCCAGCAGTTCCAACGACAGCGCCGACTCAATGCACACCTCGGAATCGTCGGCGACCGAGACGTCGGCCAGCAGATCCAAGGACAGCGCCGACTCCAAGGACACCTCGCAGTCGGCGGCGACCGAGACGTCGGCCAGCAGCTCCAAAGACAGCGCCGACTCAATGCACACCTCGGAATCGTCGGCCAGCAGTTCCAACGACAGCGCCGACTCAATGCACACCTCGGAATCGTCGGCGACCGAGACGTCGGCCAGCAGCTCTAAGGACAGTGCCGACTCCAAGGACACCTCGCAGTCGGCGGCGACCGAGACGTCGGCCAGCAGCTCCAAAGACAGCGCCGACTCAATGCACACCTCGGAATCGTCGGCCAGCAGTTCCAACGACAGCGCCGACTCAATGCACACCTCGGAATCGTCGGCGACCGAGACGTCGGCCAGCAGATCCAAGGACAGCGCCGACTCCAAGGACACCTCGCAGTCGGCGGCGACCGAGACGTCGGCCAGCAGCTCCAAAGACAGCGCCGACTCAATGCACACCTCGGAATCGTCGGCCAGCAGTTCCAACGACAGCGCCGACTCAATGCACACCTCGGAATCGTCGGCGACCGAGACGTCGGCCAGCAGCTCCAAGGACAGCGCCGACTCCAAGGACACCTCGCAGTCGGCGGCGACCGAGACGTCGGCCAGCAGCTCCAAAGACAGCGCCGACTCAATGCACACCTCGGAATCGTCGGCCAGCAGTTCCAACGACAGCGCCGACTCAATGCACACCTCGGAATCGTCGGCGACCGAGACGTCGGCCAGCAGCTCTAAGGACAGTGCCGACTCCAAGGACACCTCGCAGTCGGCGGCGACCGAGACGTCGGCCAGCAGCTCCAAAGACAGCGCCGACTCAATGCACACCTCGGAATCGTCGGCCAGCAGTTCCAACGACAGCGCCGACTCAATGCACACCTCGGAATCGTCGGCGACCGAGACGTCGGCCAGCAGATCCAAGGACAGCGCCGACTCCAAGGACACGTCACAGTCGGCATCGACCGAGACGTCGGCCAGCAGCTCTAAGGACAGCGCCGACTCCAAGGACACCTCGCAGTCGGCGGCGACCGAGACGTCGGCCAGCAGCTCCAAAGACAGCGCCGACTCAATGCACACCTCGGAATCGTCGGCCAGCAGTTCCAACGACAGCGCCGACTCAATGCACACCTCGGAATCGTCGGCGACCGAGACGTCGGCCAGCAGCTCCAAGGACAGCGCCGACTCCAAGGACACCTCGCAGTCGGCGGCGACCGAGACGTCGGCCAGCAGCTCCAAAGACAGCGCCGACTCAATGCACACCTCGGAATCGTCGGCCAGCAGTTCCAACGACAGCGCCGACTCAATGCACACCTCGGAATCGTCGGCGACCGAGACGTCGGCCAGCAGCTCTAAGGACAGTGCCGACTCCAAGGACACCTCGCAGTCGGCGGCGACCGAGACGTCGGCCAGCAGCTCCAAAGACAGCGCCGACTCAATGCACACCTCGGAATCGTCGGCCAGCAGTTCCAACGACAGCGCCGACTCAATGCACACCTCGGAATCGTCGGCGACCGAGACGTCGGCCAGCAGCTCTAAGGACAGCGCCGACTCAATGCACACCTCGCAGTCGGCGGCGACCGAGACGTCGGCCAGCAGCTCCAAAGACAGCGCCGACTCAATGCACACCTCGGAATCGTCGGCGACTGAGACGTCGGCCAGCAGCTCCAAAGACAGCGCCGACTCCAAGGACACCTCACAGTCGCCGGCGACCGAGACGTCGGCCAGCAGATCCAAGGACAGCGCCGACTCCAAGGACACCTCGCAGTCGGCGGCGACCGAGACGTCGGCCAGCAGCTCCAAAGACAGCGCCGACTCAATGCACACCTCGGAATCGTCGGCGACCGAGACGTCGGTCAGCAGATCCAAGGACAGCGCCGACTCCAAGGACACGTCACAGTCGGCATCGACCGAGACGTCGGCCAGCAGCTCTAAGGACAGCGCCGACTCCAAGGACACCTCGCAGTCGGCGGCGACCAAGACGTCGGCCAGCAGCTCCAAAGACAGCGCCGACTCAATGCACACCTCGGAATCGTCGGCCAGCAGTTCCAACGACAGCGCCGACTCAATGCACACCTCGGAATCGTCGGCGACCGAGACGTCGGCCAGCAGCTCTAAGGACAGCGCCGACTCAATGCACACCTCGCAGTCGGCGGCGACCGAGACGTCGGCCAGCAGCTCCAAAGACAGCGCCGACTCCAAGGACACCTCACAGTCGCCGGCGACCGAGACGTCGGCCAGCAGATCCAAGGACAGCGCCGACTCCAAGGACACCTCGCAGTCGGCGGCGACCGAGACGTCGGCCAGCAGCTCCAAAGACAGCGCCGACTCAATGCACACCTCGGAATCGTCGGCGACCGAGACGTCGGCCAGCAGATCCAAGGACAGCGCCGACTCCAAGGACACGTCACAGTCGGCATCGACCGAGACGTCGGCCAGCAGCTCTAAGGACAGCGCCGACTCCAAGGACACCTCGGAGTCGGCGGCGACCGAGACGTCGGTCAGCAGATCCAAGGACAGCGCCGACTCCAAGGACACCTCGCAGTCGGCGGCGACCGAGACGTCGGCCAGCAGCTCTAAGGACAGCGCCGACTCCAAGGACACCTCGCAGTCGGCGGCGACCGAGACGTCGGCCAGCAGCTCCAAAGACAGCGCCGACTCAATGCACACCTCGGAATCGTCGGCCAGCAGTTCCAACGACAGCGCCGACTCAATGCACACCTCGGAATCGTCGGCGACCGAGACGTCGGCCAGCAGATCCAAGGACAGCGCCGACTCCAAGGACACCTCGCAGTCGGCGGCGACCGAGACGTCGGCCAGCAGCTCCAAAGACAGCGCCGACTCAATGCACACCTCGGAATCGTCGGCCAGCAGTTCCAACGACAGCGCCGACTCAATGCACACCTCGGAATCGTCGGCGACCGAGACGTCGGCCAGCAGCTCTAAGGACAGTGCCGACTCCAAGGACACCTCGCAGTCGGCGGCGACCGAGACGTCGGCCAGCAGCTCCAAAGACAGCGCCGACTCAATGCACACCTCGGAATCGTCGGCCAGCAGTTCCAACGACAGCGCCGACTCAATGCACACCTCGGAATCGTCGGCGACCGAGACGTCGGCCAGCAGATCTAAGGACAGCGCCGACTCCAAGGACACCTCGCAGTCGGCGGCGACCGAGACGTCGGCCAGCAGCTCTAAGGACAGCGCCGACTCCAAGGACACCTCGCAGTCGGCGGCGACCGAGACGTCGGCCAGCAGCTCCAAAGACAGCGCCGACTCAATGCACACCTCGGAATCGTCGGCGACTGAGACGTCGGCCAGCAGCTCCAAAGACAGCGCCGACTCCAAGGACACCTCACAGTCGCCGGCGACCGAGACGTCGGCCAGCAGATCCAAGGACAGCGCCGACTCCAAGGACACCTCGCAGTCGGCGGCGACCGAGACGTCGGCCAGCAGCTCCAAAGACAGCGCCGACTCAATGCACACCTCGGAATCGTCGGCCAGCAGTTCCAACGACAGCGCCGACTCAATGCACACCTCGGAATCGTCGGCGACCGAGACGTCGGCCAGCAGCTCTAAGGACAGCGCCGACTCAATGCACACCTCGCAGTCGGCGGCGACCGAGACGTCGGCCAGCAGCTCCAAAGACAGCGCCGACTCCAAGGACACCTCACAGTCGCCGGCGACCGAGACGTCGGCCAGCAGATCCAAGGACAGCGCCGACTCCAAGGACACCTCGCAGTCGGCGGCGACCGAGACGTCGGCCAGCAGCTCCAAAGACAGCGCCGACTCAATGCACACCTCGGAATCGTCGGCGACCGAGACGTCGGCCAGCAGATCCAAGGACAGCGCCGACTCCAAGGACACGTCACAGTCGGCATCGACCGAGACGTCGGCCAGCAGCTCTAAGGACAGCGCCGACTCCAAGGACACCTCGGAGTCGGCGGCGACCGAGACGTCGGTCAGCAGATCCAAGGACAGCGCCGACTCCAAGGACACCTCGCAGTCGGCGGCGACCGAGACGTCGGCCAGCAGCTCTAAGGACAGCGCCGACTCCAAGGACACCTCGCAGTCGGCGGCGACCGAGACGTCGGCCAGCAGCTCCAAAGACAGCGCCGACTCAATGCACACCTCGGAATCGTCGGCGACTGAGACGTCGGCCAGCAGCTCCAAAGACAGCGCCGACTCCAAGGACACCTCACAGTCGCCGGCGACCGAGACGTCGGCCAGCAGATCCAAGGACAGCGCCGACTCCAAGGACACCTCGCAGTCGGCGGCGACCGAGACGTCGGCCAGCAGCTCCAAAGACAGCGCCGACTCAATGCACACCTCGGAATCGTCGGCGACTGAGACGTCGGCCAGCAGCTCCAAAGACAGCGCCGACTCCAAGGACACCTCACAGTCGCCGGCGACCGAGACGTCGGCCAGCAGATCCAAGGACAGCGCCGACTCCAAGGACACCTCGCAGTCGGCGGCGACCGAGACGTCGGCCAGCAGCTCCAAAGACAGCGCCGACTCAATGCACACCTCGGAATCGTCGGCGACCGAGACGTCGGCCAGCAGATCCAAGGACAGCGCCGACTCCAAGGACACGTCACAGTCGGCATCGACCGAGACGTCGGCCAGCAGCTCTAAGGACAGCGCCGACTCCAAGGACACCTCGCAGTCGGCGGCGACCGAGACGTCGGCCAGCAGCTCCAAAGACAGCGCCGACTCAATGCACACCTCGGAATCGTCGGCCAGCAGTTCCAACGACAGCGCCGACTCAATGCACACCTCGGAATCGTCGGCGACCGAGACGTCGGCCAGCAGCTCTAAGGACAGTGCCGACTCCAAGGACACCTCGCAGTCGGCGGCGACCGAGACGTCGGCCAGCAGCTCCAAAGACAGCGCCGACTCAATGCACACCTCGGAATCGTCGGCCAGCAGTTCCAACGACAGCGCCGACTCAATGCACACCTCGGAATCGTCGGCGACCGAGACGTCGGCCAGCAGCTCTAAGGACAGCGCCGACTCAATGCACACCTCGCAGTCGGCGGCGACCGAGACGTCGGCCAGCAGCTCCAAAGACAGCGCCGACTCAATGCACACCTCGGAATCGTCGGCGACTGAGACGTCGGCCAGCAGCTCCAAAGACAGCGCCGACTCCAAGGACACCTCACAGTCGCCGGCGACCGAGACGTCGGCCAGCAGATCCAAGGACAGCGCCGACTCCAAGGACACCTCGCAGTCGGCGGCGACCGAGACGTCGGCCAGCAGCTCCAAAGACAGCGCCGACTCAATGCACACCTCGGAATCGTCGGCGACCGAGACGTCGGCCAGCAGCTCCAAAGACAGCGCCGACTCCAAGGACACCTCGCAGTCGGCGGCGACCGAGACGTCGGCCAGCAGCTCCAAAGACAGCGCCGACTCCAAGGACACCTCGCAGTCGGCGGCGACCGAGACGTCGGCCAGCAGCTCTAAGGACAGCGCCGACTCCAAGGACACCTCGCAGTCCGCGGCGACCGAGACGTCGGCCAGCAGCTCTAAGGACAGCGCCGACTCCAAGGACACCTCGCAGTCGGCGGCGACCGAGACGTCGGCCAGCAGCTCCAAAGACAGCGCCGACTCAATGCACACCTCGGAATCGTCGGCGACCGAGACGTCGGCCACCAGCTCCAAAGACAGCGCCGACTCAATGCACACCTCGGAATCGTCGGCCAGCAGTTCCAACGACAGCGCCGACTCAATGCACACCTCGCAGTCGGCGGCGACCGAGACGTCGGCCAGCAGCTCTAAGGACAGCGCCGACTCCAAGGACACCTCGGAATCGGCGGCGACCGAGACGTCGGCCAGCAGCTCCAAAGACAGCGCCGACTCAATGCACACCTCGGAATCGTCGGCCAGCAGCTCCAAGGACAGCGCCGACTCCAAGGACACCTCGCAGTCGTCGGCGACCGAGACGTCGGCCAGCAGCTCCAAAGACAGCGCCGACTCAATGCACACCTCGGAATCGTCGGCGACCGAGACGTCGGCCAGCAGCTCTAAGGACAGCGCCGACTCAATGCACACCTCGCAGTCGGCGGCGACCGAGACGTCGGCCAGCAGCTCCAAAGACAGCGCCGACTCAATGCACACCTCGGAATCGTCGGCGACTGAGACGTCGGCCAGCAGCTCCAAAGACAGCGCCGACTCCAAGGACACCTCACAGTCGCCGGCGACCGAGACGTCGGCCAGCAGATCCAAGGACAGCGCCGACTCCAAGGACACCTCGCAGTCGGCGGCGACCGAGACGTCGGCCAGCAGCTCCAAAGACAGCGCCGACTCAATGCACACCTCGGAATCGTCGGCGACTGAGACGTCGGCCAGCAGCTCCAAAGACAGCGCCGACTCCAAGGACACCTCACAGTCGGCATCGACCGAGACGTCGGCCAGCAGCTCTAAGGACAGCGCCGACTCCAAGGACACCTCGCAGTCGGCGGCGACCGAGACGTCGGCCAGCAGCTCCAAAGACAGCGCCGACTCAATGCACACCTCGGAATCGTCGGCCAGCAGTTCCAACGACAGCGCCGACTCAATGCACACCTCGGAATCGTCGGCGACCGAGACGTCGGCCAGCAGCTCTAAGGACAGCGCCGACTCAATGCACACCTCGCAGTCGGCGGCGACCGAGACGTCGGCCAGCAGCTCCAAAGACAGCGCCGACTCAATGCACACCTCGGAATCGTCGGCGACTGAGACGTCGGCCAGCAGCTCCAAAGACAGCGCCGACTCCAAGGACACCTCACAGTCGCCGGCGACCGAGACGTCGGCCAGCAGATCCAAGGACAGCGCCGACTCCAAGGACACCTCGCAGTCGGCGGCGACCGAGACGTCGGCCAGCAGCTCCAAAGACAGCGCCGACTCAATGCACACCTCGGAATCGTCGGCGACCGAGACGTCGGCCAGCAGCTCCAAAGACAGCGCCGACTCCAAGGACACCTCGCAGTCGGCGGCGACCGAGACGTCGGCCAGCAGCTCCAAAGACAGCGCCGACTCC
Organism: Phytophthora crassamura; assembly: GCA_033557995.1. Lineage (NCBI taxonomy): Eukaryota > Oomycota > Peronosporomycetes > Peronosporales > Peronosporaceae > Phytophthora > Phytophthora crassamura. The sequence goes on along the minus strand of JAUCED010000003.1, from coordinate 2,375,605 downwards.
AAGGACACCTCGCAGTCGGCGGCGACCGAGACGTCGGCCAGCAGCTCTAAGGACAGCGCCGACTCCAAGGACACCTCGCAGTCCGCGGCGACCGAGACGTCGGCCAGCAGCTCTAAGGACAGCGCCGACTCCAAGGACACCTCGCAGTCGGCGGCGACCGAGACGTCGGCCAGCAGCTCCAAAGACAGCGCCGACTCAATGCACACCTCGGAATCGTCGGCGACCGAGACGTCGGCCAGCAGCTCCAAGGACAGCGCCGACTCCAAGGACACCTCGCAGTCGGCGGCGACCGAGACGTCGGCCAGCAGCTCCAAAGACAGCGCCGACTCCAAGGACACCTCACAGTCGCCGGCGACCGAGACGTCGGCCAGCAGCTCTAAGGACAGCGCCGACTCCAAGGACACCTCGCAGTCGGCGGCGACCGAGACGTCGGCCAGCAGCTCTAAGGACAGCGCCGACTCCAAGGACACCTCGCAGTCGGCGGCGACCGAGACGTCGGCCAGCAGCTCCAAAGACAGCGCCGACTCAATGCACACCTCGGAATCGTCGGCGACCGAGACGTCGGCCAGCAGCTCTAAGGACAGCGCCGACTCAATGCACACCTCGGAATCGTCGGCGACCGAGACGTCGGCCAGCAGCTCCAAGGACAGCGCCGACTCCAAGGACACCTCGCAGTCGGCGGCGACCGAGACGTCGGCCAGCAGCTCCAAAGACAGCGCCGACTCCAAGGACACCTCGCAGTCGGCGGCGACCGAGACGTCGGCCAGCAGCTCTAAGGACAGCGCCGACTCCAAGGACACCTCGCAGTCCGCGGCGACCGAGACGTCGGCCAGCAGCTCTAAGGACAGCGCCGACTCCAAGGACACCTCGCAGTCGGCGGCGACCGAGACGTCGGCCAGCAGCTCCAAAGACAGCGCCGACTCAATGCACACCTCAGAATCGTCGGCGACCGAGACGTCGGCCACCAGCTCCAAAGACAGCGCCGACTCAATGCACACCTCGGAATCGTCGGCGACCGAGACGTCGGCCAGCAGCTCCAAGGACAGCGCCGACTCCAAGGACACCTCGCAGTCGGCGGCGACCGAGACGTCGGCCAGCAGCTCCAAGGACAGCGCCGACTCCAAGGACACCTCGCAGTCGGCGGCGACCGAGACGTCGGCCAGCAGCTCCAAAGACAGCGCCGACTCCAAGGACACCTCGCAGTCGGCGGCGACCGAGACGTCGGCCAGCAGCTCTAAGGACAGCGCCGACTCCAAGGACACCTCGCAGTCCGCGGCGACCGAGACGTCGGCCAGCAGCTCTAAGGACAGCGCCGACTCCAAGGACACCTCGCAGTCGGCGGCGACCGAGACGTCGGCCAGCAGCTCCAAAGACAGCGCCGACTCAATGCACACCTCGGAATCGTCGGCGACCGAGACGTCGGCCACCAGCTCCAAAGACAGCGCCGACTCAATGCACACCTCGGAATCGTCGGCGACCGAGACGTCGGCCAGCAGCTCCAAGGACAGCGCCGACTCCAAGGACACCTCGCAGTCGGCGGCGACCGAGACGTCGGCCAGCAGCTCCAAGGACAGCGCCGACTCCAAGGACACCTCGCAGTCCGCGGCGACCGAGACGTCGGCCAGCAGCTCCAAAGACAGCGCCGACTCAATGCACACCTCGGAATCGTCGGCGACCGAGACGTCGGCCAGCAGCTCTAAGGACAGCGCCGACTCCAAGGACACCTCGCAGTCCGCGGCGACCGAGACGTCGGCCAGCAGCTCTAAGGACAGCGCCGACTCCAAGGACACCTCGCAGTCGGCGGCGACCGAGACGTCGGCCAGCAGCTCCAAAGACAGCGCCGACTCAATGCACACCTCGGAATCGTCGGCGACCGAGACGTCGGCCAGCAGCTCCAAGGACAGCGCCGACTCCAAGGACACCTCGCAGTGGGCGGCGACCGAGACGTCGGCCAGCAGCTCTAAGGACAGCGCCGACTCCAAGGACACCTCGGAATCGGCGGCGACCGAGACGTCGGCCAGCAGCTCCAAAGACAGCGCCGACTCAATGCACACCTCGGAATCGTCGGCCAGCAGCTCCAAGGACAGCGCCGACTCCAAGGACACCTCGCAGTCGGCGGCGACCGAGACGTCGGCCAGCAGCTCCAAAGACAGCGCCGACTCAATGCACACCTCGGAATCGTCGGCGACCGAGACGTCGGCCAGCAGCTCTAAGGACAGCGCCGACTCCAAGGACACCTCGCAGTCCGCGGCGACCGAGACGTCGGCCAGCAGCTCTAAGGACAGCGCCGACTCCAAGGACACCTCGCAGTCGGCGGCGACCGAGACGTCGGCCAGCAGCTCCAAAGACAGCGCCGACTCAATGCACACCTCGGAATCGTCGGCGACCGAGACGTCGGCCAGCAGCTCCAAGGACAGCGCCGACTCCAAGGACACCTCGCAGTCGGCGGCGACCGAGACGTCGGCCAGCAGCTCCAAAGACAGCGCCGACTCCAAGGACACCTCGCAGTCGGCGGCGACCGAGACGTCGGCCAGCAGCGACTCCAAGGACACCTCGCAGTCGCCGGCGACCGAGACGTCGGCCAGCAGTTCCAAGGACAGCGCCGACTCAATGCACACCTCGGAATCGTCGGCGACCGAGACGTCGGCCAGCAGCTCCAAGGACAGCGCCGACTCCAAGGACACCTCGCAGTCCGCGGCGACCGAGACGTCGGCCAGCAGCTCTAAGGACAGCGCCGACTCCAAGGACACCTCGGAATCGGCGGCGACCGAGACGTCGGCCAGCAGCTCCAAAGACAGCGCCGACTCAATGCACACCTCGGAATCGTCGGCCAGCAGCTCCAAGGACAGCGCCGACTCCAAGGACACCTCGCAGTCGGCGGCGACCGAGACGTCGGCCAGCAGCTCCAAAGACAGCGCCGACTCAATGCACACCTCGGAATCGTCGGCGACCGAGACGTCGGCCAGCAGCTCTAAGGACAGCGCCGACTCCAAGGACACCTCGCAGTCGGCGGCGACCGAGACGTCGGCCAGCAGCTCTAAGGACAGCGCCGACTCCAAGGACACCTCGCAGTCCGCGGCGACCGAGACGTCGGCCAGCAGCTCTAAGGACAGCGCCGACTCCAAGGACACCTCGCAGTCGGCGGCGACCGAGACGTCGGCCAGCAGCTCCAAAGACAGCGCCGACTCAATGCACACCTCGGAATCGTCGGCGACCGAGACGTCGGCCACCAGCTCCAAAGACAGCGCCGACTCAATGCACACCTCGGAATCGTCGGCGACCGAGACGTCGGCCAGCAGCTCCAAGGACAGCGCCGACTCCAAGGACACCTCGCAGTCGGCGGCGACCGAGACGTCGGCCAGCAGCTCCAAGGACAGCGCCGACTCCAAGGACACCTCGCAGTCCGCGGCGACCGAGACGTCGGCCAGCAGCTCCAAGGACAGCGCCGACTCCAAGGACACCTCGCAGTCGGCGGCGACCGAGACGTCGGCCAGCAGCTCCAAAGACAGCGCCGACTCAATGCACACCTCGGAATCGTCGGCGACCGAGACGTCGGCCAGCAGCTCTAAGGACAGCGCCGACTCCAAGGACACCTCGCAGTCCGCGGCGACCGAGACGTCGGCCAGCAGCTCTAAGGACAGCGCCGACTCCAAGGACACCTCGCAGTCGGCGGCGACCGAGACGTCGGCCAGCAGCTCTAAGGACAGCGCCGACTCCAAGGACACCTCGCAGTCCGCGGCGACCGAGACGTCGGCCAGCAGCTCTAAGGACAGCGCCGACTCCAAGGACACCTCGCAGTCGGCGGCGACCGAGACGTCGGCCAGCAGCTCCAAAGACAGCGCCGACTCAATGCACACCTCGGAATCGTCGGCGACCGAGACGTCGGCCAGCAGCTCCAAGGACAGCGCCGACTCCAAGGACACCTCGCAGTCCGCGGCGACCGAGACGTCGGCCAGCAGCTCTAAGGACAGCGCCGACTCCAAGGACACCTCGCAGTCGGCGGCGACCGAGACGTCGGCCAGCAGCTCTAAGGACAGCGCCGACTCCAAGGACACCTCGCAGTCCGCGGCGACCGAGACGTCGGCCAGCAGCTCCAAGGACAGCGCCGACTCCAAGGACACCTCGCAGTCCGCGGCGACCGAGACGTCGGCCAGCAGCTCTAAGGACAGCGCCGACTCAATGCAGACCTCGGAATCGTCGGCGACCGAGACATCGGCCAGCAGCTCCAAGGACAGCGCCGACTCCAAGGACACCTCGCAGTCCGCTATAAACGAGTTACCAACTACTCAAACACCCACAACAGAAACGCCGACCACTGTGCCGCCGACGACCCAAACACCGACAACAGAAACGCCGACCACTGTGACGCTGACGACCCAAACACCGACAACAGAAACGCTGACAACTGTGACGCCGACGACGCAAAGACCGGCAACGGAAACGCCGACGACTGCGACGCCGACGACGCAAAGACCGACAACGGAAACGCCGACGACTGCGACGCCGACGACCCAAACACCCACAACGGAAACGCCGACGACTGCGACGCCGACGACCCAAACACCGACGACGGTAACGCCGACCTCTGTGACGCCGACGACCCAAACACCGACGACGCAGCCACCGACAACGCAGCCACCGACGACTCAGCCACCTTCAACAAGAAACCCCTTGGCCAACCCATGCACAGCTAACGGTCCCAACAAGGACAACAAGTCCAAGTGGAAGGACTGGACCAGTGAAAAGACGACGGCGCTCTCATTCGAGGAATGTTGCAAGGTTTGCTGGGCCTCCACCTCATGCAAGGGATTTGGCTTCTACAGCAACGACAACAAGTGTTATCTGACATCCAATATCGCCAGCACCAACAAGGAGACAACAACCAGCAACAAATACGCCACGGGCTACTTCAACTAAGGCGTGCTAAAGCACACACGGAGACTACTCTAGTCCGGGTTTCTAGACGAGGTAGACAACCGGCATGTTTGTTTTACTTCCTTTTTAAAATTTATCCTTGGTATCTCCCTGAAGAAAGCACCTTTTTATACATGTATTATACTACAACGTATTTTAATATTAAAATAGTAGTACAGTAGATTAATCTGTCCAGATTGCGTGGACCGATTAGGTCCACGCAATCATGGACAGTCAGGACTCGGCGAGCCGCCAGACATGATCCGCCTGGAACTCGCGACGGTATTGCTCTACCGCTCTAGCGCCTGGTAAGGGGAAGGCTTTCATTAAGAGCAGGTGGGCGGGCATTGAGCACATTGAGTATAATCTGCGCGCGATAATGATGACTCCCCATCCCCGGATGCTTTTTTCCCATCTGTGCTCCGCTAACCTGTCGTGTTGTTGTCCCCCGCCCACTTCTCGATCTCCACGGTCTCAAGCAACGGAGTCACACGTCTACCACGGGCCAGCATAGCAGCCTCCAGCAGTAAGCAAGCCCCTACGAGCTCTAAGAAAACGTAAAGATGGCTGCGATCGACTCGACTCGAGGAAGCTGCGCCACCAAACAGACACTGCTGCTCCCACCGCTGCTCCTGCCTCGAAAACCAATTCTAGTCGGACACCAAGCCGACGAAGGATCAGAGATCAGACAGCTCGCCCAACTCTTCACGCGTAAGCGCGACGTTCCGGAGCCAGAGGACGCCCAGTCCGCGCTCATGTCTGCTCTCGTGCCGCTCACCGAGCTCTTGGCAGACACCAAGACGTCCACGTCTCCTGCGAGTGCAGATCCAGGGCCGAAGACACTGAGCCCTGGACAGCCAAAGCCGAAGCGAAAACGCATCCGGCTGAAAACGGAGCGACGACGAGAGCAGTGCAGGAACAACCAGGCGCGCTACCGTGACAGGCAGCGAGGGGCCGTGCGTGACCTTGAGGAGAGCGTCCAGGTGCTAGGCGAAGAAATCCAAGAGCTGACGAAAAAGCGCCACACGCTCTGCTACGGCGTGCAGACCAAGAACAACGTCTGGAATGTCGTGGTCGAGTACTTCCGCCTGTTTCGCTATGGCCTCCTCCCGCACGCGGAGACGGCACCCACAGCGGAACTGCGAGACCAGGAGTATTTTCTGCGGGTGACGATGCACAATGAGGTTGCGATCGGAGACGTGCGTGGCGTGGACTCGCTGATCGAGCAGTGGCAGCGGTACTCGCTTTACTTCGGAAGTCTCAACCTCAAGCTGCTTAGAATGGAGGAACAACCTTTCGGAGCGATGGTCACATCGGCAACATTGAGCCTTACGATCACGGAAGCGACATTGCGCAACGTGTTCCCGCATTTGGTGGGAAATGCAGACGACAGCGAAGGACGTGACACGTACTCGCCGATAGGTTCTCGTCTTTTGGGTCGACGACTTGATTGCCAATGCTCCGTGCGCTTCTCGTGGGATGACTCGAGCGCCCGCGTGACAAGGCTAGATGCCACGATGGACTTGCTGACTCCGTTGCTACGGGAGCTTGGCAACGTCGAGGACGTTAGCTCTGTGCGGGAGCAGGCTCTCATCACGCCGTCGTATTTGATTAGAGGAATGCAGAACGGAGGACGAGCCTCGTGAAGCCAAATAAAAGCCTGCTGTGTGCAACCTCCTACCAGGTTCCAAGTGCATGTACGTCGAGCTCCATTTCCTTTCGAAACATGAATCGACTTGGAGCAAGCACAACAGGTGTTGCCACGCATTGAAGACTGCTACATGTACGATCATAGCGCGGGCGACGTGGTCTGCGCCGTGGGTACGATACCGAGGAGGCCTCTGTGTTTACCGAGCTGGATGCAAGGCGGGAAGTGTAAGTTGGTGAGAAATCTGTAAGTGATCGCTTTTTGGCTTGCGACTCGGGCTCGGAACGTTTGGTGCGGGGTGGCGGAGACCTTGCGTTCGTTCAGCGATGCACGCTCGACTTATACAGTGCGGACGGTTTGGATAAAGCGTGTCCACTGTGCGTGTCGCTGAACAGCTGTACATGTACAGATCTAATCGGAGCTCAACGCGTCATCTCGCGTGCACTGATGATACGCTTGTTGATGCGTCCTGTGCAGTCAGGTGTGACTCCACGGACGCATCAACAAGCGACTCACACTGACTCCAGAAGCTCGCGTGCCACTGCTCACGCGCGCACAACGCGCGATGCTGCGTGGGGGGATGCCCACGAAGCATAGGGCCTGGTCAATTGGTTGTGATCGTGGTTTCGGCGAGGCTTCCTTGCCGGCAGCCGACGCAGGTACTGCTCGGACAGATCCAGAAATGGCAGCGCCGCATGGTCGAGCCAAATCGGCTCGGAGCCACACGGCCGAGACCGAAGAGCAAACAGGTCAGTTTGAGGTCGAGTCTTTTTTTCAGCGTTTGTAGTACAGTGTATCAGCGACGGGTGCGCGGGGGGGGTCTTCGGTGGGCTCACACCAGTCTGTTCATTCCTCTTTCGGTCGCCTCGCCACACAAGCAACACAAGACGCTTTCGCTTACCCGCCTCGGGCCTCACTCAGCGCGAGTGATTCCATGCGAGCCCGAATGCCACCCAACGACTCTGTGTCGACATACAACTGGCCGGCGCCGAGCTCCGAGATCGTGCGACCGCTCTTCCAACGAGACGGTGGCGCCAGCTACCGCTCCGCCTACGACGCGTTCCCCAGAGGAGGCAAGCGATCCCTTTCACCAGAACGACCGCGCGCGACCTCGGCAACAAGGTCAGTGCTGCCTTCCAGCACTCCCCCCACGTTCATGTCGACGTATGAGCCGTACTCGGCTTCAGTCTCCGACAACTACCAGTCAGAAGGGTATTTCCTTTCGTCTCGCTACAGTGCCGAAGGGGACAACACGAACCAAGAAGATCCCCTTGCCATGGTGGCGAACTGTGCAAGCCAGCAAGCGGAACACTCGGAGACCGACCAATTTCAGCCCAAGCGCAAGCGTGTCCGGCTCAACACGGCGCGAAGACGCGAACAGTGCCGCACGAACCAGGCGCGCTACCGACAGAAGCAACTGAGTCACGCCAAGACGCTGGAGCAAAACGTCCAGGAACTTCGCGCTGATATACCCGTGCTCGAGCTGCAGCACCACTTCCTGCTCTACGGCGGACAAAAGGACATATGGGACGTTGTGGTGGAGTACTTCCACTCCTTCCGCTTCGGGGTTCCCATCACGCTGCCGCTGAGCTCTGCGGACGAGCTCCATATGAAGACGGATAGCGCCGCGAATGCGGAGACGAAGCAGCAGCGTGCCTTCCTGCGCTCTTCGATGACGAACGACGTCATTCTGGGCGAGCGACGCGGCGTGGACGCGCTCATGGACCAGTGGAGGGGCTACTCGTCCAGTTTCCAGAACTTGTACCTCCAACTGAAGCGGATCAACCGCACAAGCGACCAGTTCGTGAGTGCGTCGGCAACTCTGAGCGTCACGGTGTCGGGCGCAACCATTCGTCGTGTGTTCCCGCATCTTCTTGATGAAGAAGAGCAGGACGGAGAAGACGACGGAGCCTTTGTAAACCATCTGTCAACGTCGTTCCAGTACAACACAGCTGCATCCAGGTTTCAGGGCTCCAACGATGGTTCTCGGTCCCCAGCGCTGCGCTCGAAGCTGCTGGGACAAAGACTACAGCTCCCTTGCTCGCTTTGCTTCGAGTGGGATGCCTCGAGGGGCCGCGTATCGCGTCTGGAGACGACCGTAAACTTCATGACGCCGCTGATGAAGGCGCTGGGAGATCTATCGGACGTGGCATTGGTGCTGCAGCACGCTCGGATCACACGCGACGGCGCAGTTGGTTTCCAGGACAAGGCGAATTAGTGTCGTCGCAAAGGGTAGTTGGTCGTTGCCGACATCGACATCAACAGCGATTTCTCATTGTACTGTAGAAGCACTTTTGCATGTTCGACTTCACATCTGTGGGGCCTGGCTGACAAGGTGGAACGCTCGTCACGTGGAGTCCGGGCTCGATATAGACAACTTTAACCTTCACCCCGGGAAGTAAGGTCGGGACTCGGCCGGCATTAGCTCATAAACCCGCCACGCCACTTCCTAGAAGGACAACCGAACGCAGGGTAGTTGTTCAGGCTTCCGTTGCGGAGAGCAACATTGGAAGTCGAAGCCGTGCAAAAACTGCTACAACTTTCAGGGGCGATGTCGAGCTGAAAATGTGCTTCTGTTGGCCAAGTATAAACTCGAGGTCTAGTATCGTGTCGCCCTGAAGAACATCGAAGAGGAGCGTTGGGCGTGATGCAAACCCCTCTTCAGGCCGCGCGACCGGAGCTGCAGGAAAAACCGGAGGGCGGTACACCGTCCCATAAACACAAACGTGAACTACAAGTACATGTATACTTAGTATAGTGCACACCGTGCAACAACAGATGAGCTGTGCGATATACGGCCGCACTTTTTGCCATACGAGACCAGTGAACCGGATACATGTAACTCAGCGTCGCATGTCGATCTCCTCAGGAGAACATGACGGGCAAGTTAGCGTTTCAACCGGAGCAGATGCTGATTCTTTTACATGTAGCTATTGGTACAGCAGCATTACCTAGCAGGCGGTGCTGTGCAGATCCTGCTGGCCCCGCCACCGGCCAACCCGAAGGGTACATGTAAGGAGACAACGGATGTCCTAGCGCAGTCGTGGCATCGGCTATCCTGCGATGTGTGGAGCTTTCACGCGACTTTCAACGACGACGCTCCATAGCTTCACCTTCCCAGCGGGCGATTAACGATTGCGCCATGATGCACGTCCGACGTGACTCCCTCTACGGAGCCTTGAGGCTCTGCTGTGATTTCGCGAGGCGCTGAGCAACGACCTGGATAAGCTCTGGAGTTGTGGTGTCCGATCGCTGCTTGTTTCGTGCGGTCGGAACTCGAAAGATGCGGTCCAAGCGACCTGGTCTCTCGTGATTGCGATCGCTGCCTTGGCGCAGATGAAGAAAAAAGAATCCGCTTGCTGCGATCTGAAGATTTGAGCGCTCCAGCTCTCCGCTCTCGAGGCCAGGCGCAGGGCTGTTGCTGTTACAGTGGATCAAGATCACGGGACCTCGGTGAAGAGACAAAACTCGCGAGTCTCACGGGCATTTAGGTTCAATATCCACCGTGATTGTGTGCCAGACTCCCGCCATTGAACCGCGATACACAAAATTCGTGGCCTACCTCGACTTCAAATCGCCTGCGAGGCGTGGCTTGTTTACCCTTGACGCAATTTGAGCTCGGAGCTTCCAATCAAGCAAGAACAAGCGCAAGCCGCAGGTGCCAGCTGGGACAGCTTCACGCTGCGTCGTGCAGAAAGCAACTTTTGATAACGCTCTCCAGCCTCTCACAACCCAAACTCTCGCTTGCACCGCCGACCGATAGAGCCATGATGGCCAGCCAGCGCAGGAGCTTCGACCGCACCCCCACGCCCTTCAGCGACGCGGTGATCGGCAGTGTTCGGACGCGCGCAGCTACTCCAGGATACCTTGGCACGAATCCAACCAGCCCACAAGTTGTCACACAACGGCAGCAGTTCACGCCCCCATTCAGCGTAATTCTGCCCCCTCTGAGGAAGTTGTCGCCGTTGGCGGCTTCCGCGACGAGCGCAGCCGAGCCGACCGAAAGCTGCCAGCTGAGACCCACAAGACCTCAAGCGTACGCTCTCCACACGGTCTCCGCTCCGAGTTTCCCCTCGAATCCCAGCACCCAAGCAGCAGCTATCCAGTACGCGCAGGCCCCCGACTCGTTCCAGCCAGCAGATTCGCCTGCAAAGTGCGTCGCAGACGCCGTCGCTACGCTGTCGATTCACAACGCGGCGTCCACCCCGAAGAGGAAGCGCCGCGTGAGCGCCAAGTCGGAGGCGTGTCGAGAGCAGTGTCGAACCAACCAGGCGCGGTATCGGCTCAAGCAGCGCGAGTACGTGGTCAAGCTCGAGTCCACCGTGGCTCAGCTGCGTCAAGAGATCCCGACGCTCGAGGTGCAGCGGCGGCGTCTTCGCTACGACTCCAAGCAGCGCGAGTGGGACGTTGCGGTCGAGTACTTTGAGCTCTTCCGTCACGGCGTGGGCGGCGTGTGCGACCCGGCGAGTGCGGGCTCCAGTGACGTCCTGCGAGCCTCCGAAGCGCAGCAGCAGCTCATGTTTCTGCGGTCAACGATGGCGGCGGACGTCGAGTTCGGCAGCGTCAGCGGCGTCGAAGTTCTCATGGAGCACTGGCGACGGATGTCCGCGTATCACGGGGACCTCCACTTCCAGCTGGTCCACATGGAGAAGGCGTCCGACACCATCGTCACAGCCACCGCCGTGCTGAGCGTCAGCATCACGAAGACCACGCTCGAGTGCGTCTTCCCGCACCTCATGCGCTCCGAGAACGTCGAGGATTTGTCGCTGGCTGTCAAGCTCCTCGGCCACAGGCTCGACTACCCGTGCTCCGTGCTCTTCGTGTGGGACCAAGCGACGAGTCTCGTAGGGCGCGTGGACACCGAGATCGACATGGCTACGCCGCTGCTCAAGCTGCTGGGCAAACTCAAGGACGTCTCCCGCGTAGTTCAAGGTGCCGTCATGGCCCCCAACTACATCGACGAGGCCTCGCATCGTACAGCATGATGAGGCTCAAACAGCAGCTGGAATCGCCCGGGAAAGCCACGATAGCAGCCAAGTACACGTGTTCTTTTCATCATCTCCAGCATCTCGACCTGCAATCTCTCTTGTTCTGCGTAAGCTGCTCGACGCTCAAGCTTCTACTGGCCAACAACGTCCTTCTCTGTTCGTGGTTTATGCCAATGCTGCAGACATTTCTCGCCCGTCAAGGTCCAAACGCGTCGTGCACATCTGCACGACTTGGGACGGAGAGAGCGAGAAGATGCCGCACGCCTCCAGAATGGTCGTAAGCTGCTCCCGCCCCCCGGCCGAGTCGTCATCAAGGGCCTTGCACACCTCGCGCAGTCTCGGCGCAGGCATCTCCAAGAGGTGGCAGACCTCGCGAGTGAGGCGGAAGTACGACCGAGGCAACGCCCTGGATGAGCCGGCCGCAAAAAGCGCGACAAGCGTCTTGATATCCGCCACGAATTGGCGCTCCCCTGCGCTGCTTAGCTGGGTGGACTCCTCCGTCGACGAAGGGCTGCAGAAGGCATCGAACAGAGCGCCATCGAGCGCTGCCGCCAGCGGCTTCCAAAGAGCAGGCCAGCATTCGGACAGCAGGATCTTGCGCGCGCACGACAGCACGTTGCTGACGAGCGTATAGCAGCTCGCTAACTCACATGCCACGCCATGGCCGTCGTCGACTGTCTCTGTCCAGAAGGAGCTGCAAGCATAACACGGACATCCGTGAGTGAGTCAGACTTCCCCACAGCAACTTCATCCTCGTACCTTGAGCGGTACGTCTCGACGTCCCGCTCCACTGCGCGGACCAGCGCCATCTTGCCGCCTTCCAGCAGCCCCGTCGCCAGCGCCTTGAGCTCCGCAATCTGCCGCTCGAATATCGTGTGGGAGAAGACAAGTGTCTCAGGATCGTCTTGCTTTTCTGCTGGGTCGTTCGCAGCGCCAGCCGGAGCAGCACTATCCACTCCTTGCGCCTCGATCTTGCCGTCGGGCTCTGCACGGCGGAAAAGGCTCTTCATCGTCTTCGACCCGACGGAATACGCGGCGGTGAGCGCCGCAGTCGGCCCGATCATGGCCCCTGGACCAGCAAGCGCTTGCCGAACGGCCGTCGCTTCTTCGGTAGCGAGAACGGCAGCCGAGGCGCGCGCTAGCACCTGCTGCGAGTAGGCCACGTGCATCCGAAGCACCTGTGCCCGTGTCGTCTTGGAGCGCGCGACCTTCTTCGACAGCTCGAGGAAGACGCTGCTCTGCTCCCACCTCGCCAGCGCGCCCGCCACGTGCTGCAGCGCGTTCACCACCACGAACAAGTTCCCCCACGTGCCCTGGATATCCGCGGCGCTCGTTTTCTTGGCCAAGGCGCGGATCAAACGGCGTCCGCGGTCGTCACACAGCTGTCCAAACCGACGGAGAAGCGGCAAGTGCACCTGCATCACGTACAAGTAACGGTGCTCTTCCGTCTCCATCAGCGTGAAGCGTTGGGATAGGAAGTCCAGCAACGACACGAAGCGAAATGCCGCCGGAGGGATCAGCTCTTGCTCATGCTCTGCAGCGGAGCTTTCCGAACGCCCTTGCACGTCTTCCAACTGCCAAATTGCCTCTTGTTTCTCGCGCGAGACGTCCGCATCAAACTCGTCGCCCGACATCACGGCTTCAAGACTCGATGAAAGCACGCGGTGCGCGTACTCGACGTCGGCGCTCGTCCAGGCGAAGAGCACGTCGTTGCTCGACGTAAACACATCCACGCAGCGCGGGTAGGCCCGACGGTCCGCGTTAGCCCACGAGCCGTAGCCAATGTCGTCGTCAATGGCCTGTTCAAAGAGCAGCACTTCATCCAGCGTGTGGCACAGTAGCGGTGGGTGCTGCGCATCAAAAGTGACGTAAAAGACCGAGTGAGTAGACGCCCTTTTCAGCGTAGCCATCCTCGCGACAAACGCACCGCTAGCAGCGTCGGCAGATCTTGCGTGAGCTTCCGACAGGCCGCCTTGACGAGTCCGCGCAGGAGCAAGATCTGCGCGTCCCAGCAGTGAACCTCCTCGCGGTGGCGGTGCAGCTCTGGAGTAAGTGCGTGCGCCAGGAACCGCGTGTGCGCGTTGGTCTGCTCCTGCACGTGGCTCAAATACCACTCGGGCTTGGCCAGGCGGTTCGTCGGGCTCTCGGCTCGCTCAAAGTGGTAGCGGAAACGCAGCAGCAGCGGCTCCAGCACGCAGCCGATGGCCCATAGATCCGTGGGCGCCGACGCAGGTTCTGACTGCTGGCTGAGCTGCAACGTCAGCAAGTACGCGAACGCTTTCGACACGCTCTGCAACTCGGTTTCCTACAAAATAAGAGCAAAGTGTCAACATATGTAAAAAAAACTCTCCTCAGCCCTGGAAACGCTGGGATCTGCACCTTGTCCGCCAGCTCCTGCTGCGTCGTCAATGGGTCCGGCCAGCCGATGGCCTCCAGCGCCGCCTGCAGCTTCTCCACGGCGAAGTGACGTAGATCCTCCGAAAGCTCTTCAACCCGTCGAGCAGCTTCTCTCTGTCACAAACCACAATTAAAGAGCACTTGTGAGCCTTGTATTCCCCCACAGCAGCCTCCGAGAGAACGAACACCCACCCGAATGACTGAAAAGTGCTCTGGAACTACATTTGCAAAGGCCGCAAAGGCCCGGAAAGCCTCCAGAGCGGCGGGTGAGGCTTGAACAGCTTGTTTCCTGGCCTCCTGGCTTAGCTGCTCGACTTTCACGGCCGTCTCGAGGTAGTTTGCTCGGCTCTGGAGCCGCTGCAGCTTGGTGAGCCCGGGACGCGCGATACTCTCCAACTGTAGGAAGTGCTGCTCCACAACTGTGAGCTGCGGCTGGAGAGCCTGGAGCTCGGCGTGCGCGGTTGGTAAAACGTCGTCTTGCTCTCGAACTGTAGGCAGATCGGGATCGGCCGTCTCCAGCGCCGCCACCAGCGCCGCGAGCTCCTCCTGCGTGCGCAGCCTCAGCGCCGCCAGCCCCTCAGATACCACAGCCCAGTCCACGTCGTGCTGCTCCTGCTCCGACGAGTCCGAGACCAGCAGCGCCTCACTCAGCGCCGACAGCGCGGATGGCGGCATCTTGACGAATTCTGTATGCGGGTCTCACAAATGAAAAAGGTGAAAATGGACAAGTAATGTTCCGTATTCAATACAAATGCTACTGCAGCTGATAATCGGAGCTTCCTGCAAACAAGCGTGGGTCTCATGCAGGAGAGAATGGAGTGAGACTGCGATTCGGCAGACGCTCTGGATGAGTGCGTCCTCGCTAGTGTCATAGTGAGCAGCTTCGAAGCACCGCTCCACCTTCCTCATCGCTTCTGCATCGTGCCCGTCCCGGAATCAGCTCTTAAAGCAGTCGGGTCTACCTCCATTTTGAGCGCCTGGAAACATTTCTTCATCGACGCTGGAAACGTCACTGGCGGTCGTGGCCATCACTCGCTTGTTACAGTCCCTCCATGTGTCCCAGCATTCTCCGATTCCCCCTCCCGGACCGCAATGGTCGAGCCATCACCGTCGCCATCTCCATTGGACGCGCCCTACGCCTCCCTCACCGAGGAGCCTAGTAAACTTCGCGGCGTGGATCAGAGCTCGCTGTCCCGCTGGGTCGTGCCTCGCGCAGCCGTCATCGTCGTGGCCGCCGTCCTCGTGGTGCTGTGCTCGGGCGGCCTCGTGCTGGGCTTCGGGCCCATGTACACGCTGCTGGTGGACGAGGGGCAATGGTCGGAACTCTGCGCTCCGGACGAGGAGATCTCTGGCGTCACGTGCGCCAGCCAGGAGGTCAAGCTGCAGTACATCTACTCCACGGCCTTCCTGTGCTTGAGCGCGGCGAACGTGGCTTCGGGCGTCTCACTAGATGTAATCGGCGCCCGGCTCACGGTCTGCTTGGGGCTCGTCATATCCATCGCGGGCAATGCGCTGCTAGCCCTGGGCCAGTCCACGGAAGGCAACGGCGTGTCCATCATTGCCGGCTACTCGCTCATCGGCGTGGGCGGCTACGGACTCTACATCTCTTCCTTCCAGTTCGTGCTGCTCTTCCCGCCTGAGCAGCAGGGCCGCATCACCAGCATCTTGTCGGGGCTCTTCAACTTCTCGGGCTACGTCTTCCTGCTGCTGGAGGTCCACGGCATGACGCGCAAGGGCTTCTTCCTGGGCTACACGGTGCTCGTGGCCGTCTGCCTCGTGGTGGCCTTCGTGCTGTTCCCAGTGAACTCGGTGTCGACGGCCAGCGAGACGTACACGCTGTCGGGCTTGTCCATGACGTGTCCAGTAGTGACCAAGCCCAAGAGCATGTGGCCGGCGCTGCGCTCGCAGCTCGGACGCAAAGACCTGTGGTTCTTCGCCGTCTTCTTCGGCTGGGTGTCCACCATTAACGCCTTCATCGGCGGCGCCATCCCCAACATCATCTACAAGAACGACGACGACGACGAGAGCGAAGGCGACCTGTACGTCAACTACCTCCAGCCGCTCATCACGAACGGCACCTTCATCTACACGCCGCTGCTGGGCTGGGTCATTGACAAGTACGGCTGCCGCATCGTCTTGTTCGTCACGCTCTTGGCCACGCACGTCGTCATCGCGCTGCTGCTCGTGCCGTCGCTCACGGCGCAGACCTTCATGCTCGTTCTCTTCGCCTTCGAGCAGTCGGCCTTCTACACGCTGCAGTTCGCCTACATCCGTGCGTCTTGAGGCTGTTCGGCTTTTGTATCCCGTGCATTTAGTTGCTAACTTGTCGCTTGTGGCGTTGCAGTTCTCACGTTCCCGGCCGAAGTCTACGGCTCCGTGCAGGCCTTTCTGGCCCTGTGCTCGTTCCTCCTGGGGCTGCTCAACTACGCCTTCACGCCCTGGGTGCAGAACGGCCTCGGCGGCGACTACCTCGTCGTGCTGCTGATCATGGCGGCTCCGGTGCTCGTCATGTACTTCTTCATGGGGCTCATCCGGAACGACAAGACCCCGCGTGACGTGAAACAGGGCGCGGCCGTGGACGAAGAGCTCGAGCAGGGCAAGCCCTCCATCACCTAACTAGCTCGTCCTAGGATGTGAGGGATGATACCGTGTTCCACGAAAAAAATCGCTGTGAGTTGCTTTTGATGTGCCAGCTCGGGACTGGGTATTACCGCAACCTTAACTATGAGACATGAATGGTTGCTTTAGCTCAAGGCAGTCGTTATTTGGCCCGACTGGGTCACATAGACAAGCATTTTCTCCGAACATGACCGATTGATGCCCGACCATGCCCGATTGTTCTTGATGTGTGACACCCGAGGACGGGTGTCATCTTTGCTCCGCTGCGCGTCGCAAACGCAGTTCGCTGCGCTACTGCGGGTAAACAGATTCTAATATCTGGTCATTACAGTGCTCGGCTCGCTGTTGAACTCGGCGCTGGGCCCGCCTCGGCAAATACCGCCGCGGCCCTGCTTCGTGGGCACCCCGCTGCGGGTTTGCTGCTTCTACGCGAGCTCGCCTCCGTTGGCCGTTTTATGTGAGTTCACCCCCTCCTTCCTCCATTCGGGCCAAATACCCACTCTTAGCTCAATCCAAAAATTTCCGCTGTAAAATACTTTTCAAAACTTTCACAGTGTGTAAGGTTCGCATCGTAATGTTAGGTATGCATATACTGTAAACAATCGATTAAGTACGGACTCCGAAAGCCGTTCATTTTCCAAACCCCGAAGTCGGGAACACGCGGCGAGCGGAACGGGGCAGAGGACGTCACACGTAGCAGAAGCGACGCCGCAGCACGACACGTACGGACAACGACACACAAAGCCGGCAGACTAAATAAAACAGCATTAATCAAATGCACAGACGGGTGTCTATATAAAATAAAACATATATTAGCCAATTAAAAGCGACAACGAACATTTAAATATCAAATCACAGCTCACACAAAATTGAGTGGACGGCACAAAAGCCACCGCTGGCGGGGCAAAACTGAGGAGCACTTCCTCAATGGCGCGCAAGCAGCAGCGCTATACCATTCAGGAGAAGCGAGAAGGCGCGCTGCTCGCCACTCAAGTCGGTGTGGATGAGGCAGCGCGCCAGCTTCAGCGACCTCGGGGTACAGTATTCGGCTAGTGGAAGCAGGCGAGCGAGCTGCTCACCTATCAGGGCAACGCTAGGTCGCCAACACTTAAGGGGCAGGGACGCAAGGAAATATTTCCAAGCGTCCCAGCCCTTGTGACGTTTACGAAGGACACACGCAGAGAGGAGAAGGTAATTTCCTGATTTTATCTGTTTATATTGATTTTAGACTGACTTTTAGTACGTTTTATGCTGTTTAGGCCCTTTCTACTCATTCAATGATCGACTTCATGTGGGTGCAGGAGCCTGAGTGGTGTGCGACCTACATGACGAAGAACAAGTGCCCCGAGCAGGCCCTAGAGCGAATGTACCAGCGTATATGCAGGCGGTAAAGTCCCATTTTGATCTAATGTTAAGTTTTAATGGATTAAATTTTGTTTTTAACCAAATTTTCACTTTTAGATATGATTTTTCAGCTCAAAACCACAAGAAACCAAACTGCCGACGGTGGAGCTGCTGGAAAAGCGTGCTGAGTTCTGTGTGGAGTTTTGGGGCAAGTACAGTTCATGGTGCCTGACGAAGATTTACAACATGGATGAAACGAGTATCGACTTTGACATGCCCCCGGCACGCTTTTGGGCTCTTAAGGCCGCAAGGACTCCGCTCGCATTGTCAAGATGACCAAGCACGCCGGCAGAATGACTGCAGTTCTCACAATTCGCGGTGATGGTACGTTTATACTTGTATTATCTGCCTAACTGAGATGTTCTAAGTACTTTATTGTGTTTTTTCAGGTAAAATCTTCTAATTCTCTTCATCGTTAGAGGGAAGCTCTGTAACGGGGTTACATCGAATAGTGTGATGCACACAAGCTAGGTGCCACACATAAGTGGCTTCCACACATATGTTACGTGGGTCACCCCAGATAGGAGTGGGTGGCTCACAGCCAATGGATATGCATTAGACTAGGCTCTACTATGATAGATAGTGAGTCCTATACATACATACAACAGGCGGCTCTGCCGCGATAAACAACAATACATTCAGTTCACATTTGAGGCCTAAGAGTTCACTAGCCTTTTTGTTTAAGGTACTTCTGTCTCTTGGAGTCCGTAAGTAGTTATCTTACGGTACTCGGTATAGCTCTTGTATAGAGCGTAAGGTTATCGCTATTACTAGAGACTCTCTGAGTCTGTGTCTTCCTCTGACGCTAAAGCTACGGCAGCCCCGCTGCACTTGGTAGCACTTGTAGTCAATCCGACACCTGAGTCTTACGACTGTCCCTCTGTGAGGATGGAGCAATTTGCCCACTTACCCCCGAACCAACAGGACGGGCTTAAGAAGCTGATGTCCTTGATCGGCCCGGAAGGTGTGGCCCATCTTGCTTCGCAAGGCCCCGACGCGGTGAACGCGCGTCTGGAGGCGTTTTTTCAGTATGAGAATGCTCTGTTGGAGCACGTCCAGCAGAAGATGACTGCGGCCGCGGCGTCTGTGACGCCTAGGCCTGCATCGGACGATGCTCCACGAGCTAAACCGCTCATGGTGAGCGTCAAGACCTTCGAGGGCAAGGAAGGCGAAAGCCTTTTGCTCTGGATCAGAGAGGTCGAAATGGCCATGGCGTCCGCCATGCTCAAGACCGAGCAGCAGCGCGTGGCGCTTGCGATCTCCGAGCTCGGTGGCCGAGCGCGAGAGTGGGCCCTGACGTGTGGCACGTCTGTGGACACTGCGTTCCCTTCTTGGGATCAGCTGAAGGCCCAGCTTTCGCGAGTGTTCTCGCCGCCTAACCAGGCGTATCGCATGAGGTCACGCTTCCTGTCTACCCGTCAGGGTAAGAAGGAATTGCTGGACTTCGTCCAGGAGTTGAGAACTCTTCTCGCCGGCATGGCGGCGGATCCTCTTCCTGAAGTGGTCGCGGTGACCGTCTTCATGGAAGGCCTTCGCACTGGCGTGGCCAGGACGGAAGTCTTCCGTGTTCACCCGACCTCTTTTGAGGAAGCCGTGAACGTGGCGTTGAACGCCGAGTTCAACTTCAAGTCGTCGCGACTTGGTTGGACGGCTTCCCAAGCCAGCTCTTCCGGAGCTTCTGATGTGTCCAATGGCGCAGTGCCTATGGACCTCAGCTACGCTGAAGATGAGGAAGCCGAGCTTCAGGCTGCTGAGCAGCGTATCGGCATCCGTCGATGCTATGTGTGCGGCAGCACGCAACACCTGCGTCCGGGTTGCCCGCTGCGCAAGCAGCGCCAGGCTCCCTCGAGCCGAGGCTCGACCTCTGAAAAGCCGAAGCTGGGCTCGTGGCGGGGAAACGCCAAAACCCAGTAGGCGCGGGGCGACCTGCTGGCGAAGAACTGGGTTCTGTTGAGCCTCAGGGAGGAGGTCGGCAGGGCTTAGCCCCAAAGAGCACCGTGCTCTCTAACAACACGGAACGTGTATGCAAGCCGGGCTTGCTGGTCGTGGAAGCGACCGTGAAGGGCTTTGAGAATCCATGGAAGATCCTTATCGACTCCGGAGCGTCGGGCAACTATGCTCGGCGCTCCACGATGGAAGGAAGTCAGCAGTACGCTGAGGCGCTGAAGGCGCGTTCGAGTGACATCGTCACCGTCCGTCTTGCGACGGGGACCCGTATCACGGTGCCCAAGGTTCCTGTGAACCTGGGCGTGAAGTTTCTGGACTTCGATAGCGTTGAAGGGAACGCTGTTTGGTCATCGACCTGGATTCGAGGTACGACCTCATCCTCGGCATGGCATGGCTGGAGTGCCATGAACCATGGATCGACTGGCGGTCGAAGACCTTAGGCGCTCCGCGCTTGCCTCCTAGGGGAGCATTGGCGAGTCATGAACCCACCTCTGCTAGGAAGCAAAAGCGCTATTGGCGCGGGCACTGGACCGAGTCGGTCAATGTGCTGGACATTGGAGTGTCCGAGTTAATGGACACTGGCGTCGAAGACGCGAGTCCCGAGCACTGCTCGTGGGCTGGACGTGGAGTGGCACGTAACCCACTGAGTGAGACTCCGAGTTACTGCGAGTCATCACTGCCTGCCGGTAATGGCGGGGTCGACACTGAGTCGAGGCATCTTGGGCGTGGCCCTAGTGATGCGCGTGGAGCGGCACGTAATCCGCTGAGCGATGCTCGTGGCTTGAGCGCAGCATCGCTGCATGCCGGTAATGGCATGGTCGACAGTTCGTCGAGGCATCTTGGGCGTGGCCCTAGTGATGCGCGTGGAGCGGCACGTAATCCGCTGAGCGATGCTCGTGGCTTGAGCGCAGCATCGCTGCATGCCGGTAATGGCATGGTCGACAGTTCGTCGAGGCATCTTGGGCATGGCCCTAGTGATGCGCGTGGAGCGGCACGTAATCCGCTGAGCGATGCTCGTGGCTTGAGCGCAGCATCGCTGCATGCCGGTAATGGCATGGTCGACAGTTCGTCGAGGCATCTTGGGCATGGCCCTAGTGATGCGCGTGGAGCGGCACGTAACCCGCTGAGCGGTGCTCGTCACGAGAGCGCAGCATCGCTGCATGCCACTGATGGCGTGGTCGGCTGTGAGCCGAGGCATCAAGGGGAGGACCCTGACGATGCGGGTCGAGTGGCACCTAATCCACTGGGCGAGGGCTGTGAGCGTTGCGGCTCCACGCCGGCTCAATCAGAGCAGCAAGAGGTGGCGACACCTGACGAGACTTTCAGTCTGAACACGCTGGCCTCTCCGAGGCGTACAGCTTCCGCGAGGAGGCGGCAGCGACGCCAGATGGCGACTGCGAGACGCAAGGCGTCGGTCCTGGTACAGGACGTGTCCGTCGTGGACGATGATAGCGAGCAGCTATACACACTCGTTGATGGAGTGACTAGTGAAGCCGAGGGCAACGTCCGCCTCGAGGCTATTCCGACGGTGGCTGCTCTGCTAGAGCTGGACGAGATGTCCATTCCCGACTTTGGGGATGCCTTAAAGGCTGGCGCGCTCGCCGAAGTGGTCATGATACGACCGGAAGAGGAATTGAACTCCTCGTCGCTTATGGATGAAGCTGTCCTTGAGGACACGAAGGAGGCACTCAGTGCGCGAAGTGGATCTTCGATCCTGAAGGACCCATCGGATCCGTTCTATCCTTTGGTTAAGGAGTTCCAGGATGTGGTCTCGAATGACCCGCCCACTGGCTTACCTCCGGATCGAGGTGTCCGTCATGAGATTGACTTGGTTCCCGGAACCAAATACTGCGTAACGAGGCAGTGGCCCTTACCGAAGGAGCAGTGCGACGTCATTGACGCGTTCTTCAGCGCCAAGCACGCGGCGGGCATGGTGCGTGAGAGCAAGTCTCCGCACTCGACGCCTACGTTCTGTGTCAGAAAGCCTAATGGCAAGTGGCGCATCGTTCATGCTTTCAATAAGCTCAACGCTGCCACCATTCCGGCACAGACGCCGATTCCTAGGAAGGATGTTCTGCAGAACAATATGGTTGGCTGCACGATGTACAGTGCGCTCGACTTGGTCGATGGTTACTACCAGTTGCTCATGCGAGCGAGTGACATTCCGCTGACAGCGGTTAGCACTCCGAGCGGTATGCTCTGGGAGTGGCTAGTCATGCCCCAAGGGCTGTTGAACGCGCCTGCGACGTTCAATCGTCTGGTGACGCAGCTCTTCAGGCCCCTGCGGGCGTTTGCTCAAACGTACTTCGACGACATCTTCGTCCACAGTCGTGCGGAGCACGGTCGGTCCGACGTGGAGAACCACATTGACCACTTGCGAGCAGTGCTCGAGTGCATGCGCACCAACAAGCTGTACGCTAACTGCAGCGGGGCTGCCGTAGCTTTAGCGTCAGAGGAAGACACAGACTCAGAGAGTCTCTAGTAATAGCGATAACCTTACGCTCTATACAAGAGCTATACCGAGTACCGTAAGATAACTACTTACGGACTCCAAGAGACAGAAGTACCTTAAACAAGGCTAGTGAACTCTTAGGCTTCAAATGTGAACTGAATGTATTGTTGTTTATCGCGGCAGAGCCGCCTGTTGTATGTATGTATAGGACTCACTATCTATCATAGTAGAGCCTAGTCTAATGCATATCCATTGGCTGTGAGCCACCCACTCCTATCTGGGGTGACCCACGTAACATATGTGTGGAACTCAACTTATGTGTGGCACCTAGCTTGTGCATCACACTATTCGATGTAACCCCGTTACACCCTCCCCCACCAAGACGCCGGATACGGAGGGTCGTATCCGGACGAAGAAAACACTGACGCCACAAATCAGCCGAGGCTGCGGCGGAGAGGCAAGCGCGGACTGCGCGGCGCCTCTAGCGTGCTACACGCATCGGCAGGCACTGCCACCGCTCACCAACAGGGGCCTCATGCTTATCAAGCTGGTGGGGCCACTCATGTTCCGCCTAGGGCGCCGTGAGAGCTTGTCGGAGCCAGCTCGTGCAGTCCCAGACTGTATTACGTGCATGGCACCGCCTCTCCAGCGCGTTCTACGCTTTGTCCAACGCCGACAAGGTATCCATACCTGGCACAGAGGCTTTCGAAGCCGAAGGGGGTCTTGTTCCTGCGCTCCGCGCTCTGGAACGCCGCGTAGCGGCTATTGGTTTGAAGTTGAGCCCGGCAGGGCAGGGCGGCATCCCGTCCGATACTACAGCTGACGCTGCAGCCTTCGCAGCATACCGTCACGCTGTTGCAGCTCGTGCACGACTGTGCAGCTGGCAAATAGACTCATGGTCCTAGACCAATGAACTGATGGGGCTGTCAAAGCCCATAACCATAGACGCCGCGTGTCATAGGTGTTGGCTCTGGGAGCCGGGTGTGGTGTGGCTTCCGCGTAGATGGCCACGGCCACGGCGCTTTACTAAGCATAAGCAGGAGCATTGCGCACGCTCTTACTGCATGGGCAGCTAATGCACTAGGTGCTGGCTGCCACAACAGTCCTAGGTCAGGACTTGAGCTCGGTCACTGACCCATGAGCTCCCCCACCTAGTGGGAAGAGCTGTTTGACCGCTCACGCGGCCGGAGGCCCTGCCTTGGCTGGTGATCATGGCGATCAAAAGCATCGACGACGTCGGGGCAGTCTTGCCGTAGAGGTACCTCAAACTCCCATGAGTTCTCTGAGTGGGGATACCCTCTCCACTTCACCAGATACTGGTATTGCCCCTGGTAACGGCGTCGGGCTAACAGCCTTTCCACATGGTAGTGGAGATCACCTTGCTCGTCGAGCAGCGCCGGCGGCGCCCGTGTCCTCGCACGGTGAGGAACCTGTCCGTCTTGAGGAGTTGGAGAGCTTGGAGAGATCGCTGGGCGACGTGCGTCAGACCCTGGAGCGCCATGGGCGGAGGTTCGATCAAGCCGAGAGGGAATCTGACACCACCGTGAATGAGATCCGCGATCTCCAGGAGCGCCTCCAGTGGTGTGAGGCTGCTGAGTCGGCGACTCAACGCCTGGCGCGCCTTGAGCAAGGTTTCGCGCGGCGGGAAGGTCAGGTCGACCTGTTGCTGCGACTTCAGCAGGGCGCTGTGGCTCCGCCACGCTGGGCGCCAGCTCCTGGGAACCCACCTGCGCCGGGTCCCGGTACGACTTGAGCAAGCCACGTAAAACACGGGGTGTGTGCGCATCTTCTTCGGAAGATTGAGCGTATACGCTAGGCCCTTCTTGGCCACGACCGTGAACGGTCCAACGAAGCGCGGGCGCAACTTGGTCTTGAAGACCGCAGACACTGCATGTGTAGGTAGGTTTTTAGCGTTAAGCAACACTAGGTCCCCGACCTCAAAGCTGTCAACATTGCCTCTGCCCCTGGCATCAGCCTATTCCTTCTGCTTGTCTTGGCTCTCAGCCATAGCGTCACGCACGTGTCGAAGGACACTTAGACGCGTTGATAGAAACTCATCAACCTGTTTACGAACAGTGAGTGGGCTGACATCAGCAAGCCGATCGGCTATCTCTCCCCCACCAAGCCCAGGACCACGGAGTGGCAGCGTCAGCGGGACGCGCGGGTGAGTGAGGCCGTTCACGTAGAACGGAGTGTAGCCCGTGGAGGCATGCACAGCGTTGTTCAACGCAAACTCGACGAGTGGAAGCATACCGCTCCAACGCTTGGGCGTTTCAGCGCAAATGCTACGGAGAATGTCTTCGACAACGCGATTCACGCGCTCAGTCTGACCGTCGGTCTGCGGATGGTCCGCTGTGGACATGTCCAACTTGGTGCCGAGCACCTTAAAGACAGCGTCCCAAAACTTCCCAGTGAAGCGGGGGTCTCGATCAGAGACAATCGATGCGGGCAGCCCGTGTTGGCGGAAGACCCGATCGAGAAACAGCTTCGCTGTCCCTTCACCGTCTACGGTGTCCGGCACAGCCGCTAGATGAGCCATCTTGCTCAGACGGTCAACGAAGACCACGATGCCCGTGTTACCTTCCGAGTCCTTTGGAAGGCCAAACACAAAGTCCAAACTCATGGACTCCCAACACCCAGAGGGTACAGGCAAGCTTGCCAGCGGCGCGGCCGCATGCGGTGAGGGCTTCACCCTCTGACACGTCTCACACGTGCGCACGTACGTGCTCGTCCACTTGTACAGCTTGGGCCACCAATAGGTCCGGCTCACAGAGCTGTAGGTCTTCTCGCGACCGAGGTGGCCGCCAAGCGGTGTATCATGCGCCTCGTAGAGGATACGACACTTCAAATCCTCGTCATGAGGAACCACGACTCGAGGAGTGTCCTCCGCACTCGTGCTGTAGTACAGCAGACCGTCAGCGACGGAGTAACGGTGCAGGCTCGCGCGCAAGCGCGCCGACAATGTCTTGTCCGAGTTTTCAAACTCCTTGCTCCCAAGAGCACGCAGCAGGGCGACACACATGTCGTCTCGCGCATACGCAGCGCGTATCAAGTCCGTCACCGACGAGGTCACCATCGTGACATGAGCAAGCTCATAGTCCGGTCGCCGTGACAACGCGTCGGCAAGACCATTCTGCCTGCCAGGCTTGTACTTCACCTCGAAGTTGTACTCCGCGAAGAAGGACAGCCAACGGGCCATCCTTTGCGAGAGGTGGGGCGACTGGGTCGCAGTGCGTAGTGACGCATGATCAGTGAAGATCACAAACGGCTTAGAGCCCAGCAGGTGAACCCTGAACTTGACGAGAGCATACTTCATCGCAAGTAGCTCTTTGTCATGAACTGGATAGTTCTTCTCTGCAGCCTTAAGCTGGCGAGACTCAAACGCTATCACGCGTTCACGCCCTTCGGCGTCTGCTTGGAGCAGAGCACTGCCGATGGCGAAGTCCGATGCGTCACAGACGACACTGAATGGACGTTCAGGGTCTGGCAACGCCAGGATCGGGGCATGAAGGAGACTCTCCTTGACTGCTTCGAAGGCATCTTGATGCTCGGTGTTCCAACACCAGTCCTCATCCTTCTTAAGGAGATTGGACAATGGCCGAGCCATCTCAGCGTAGTTCGCGCTGTACTTGTGCAAGTAGTTGGCGAGGCCAAGCCACTTGCGTAAGTCCTTTTGGTTCTTGGGAACCGGCCAGTCAACGATGGCCTTAACCTTAGCTGGATCTGCTCGAAGGCCGCGCTTCCCAACGAAGCATCCTAAGAAAGGAATTTCTTCAGCGCCGAAGATGCATTTTGATGCGTTAGCATACAGCTTGTTGGTGCGCATGCACTCGAGCACTGCTCGCAAGTGGTCAATGTGGTTCTCCACGTCGGACCGACCGTGCTCCGCACGACTGTGGACGAAGATGTCGTCGAAGTACGTTTGAGCAAACGCCCGCAGGGGCCTGAAGAGCTGCGTCACCAGACGATTGAACGTCGCAGGCGCGTTCAACAGCCCTTGGGGCATGACCAGCCACTCCCAGAGCATACCGCTCGGAGTGCTAACCGCTGTCAGCGGAATGTCACTCGCTCGCATGAGCAACTGGTAGTAACCATCGACTAGGTCGAGCGCACTGTACATCGTGCAGCCAACCATATTGTTCTGCAGAACATCCTTCCTAGGAATCGGCGTCTGTGCCGGAATGGTGGCAGCGTTGAGCTTATTGAAAGCATGAACGATGCGCCACTTGCCATTAGGCTTTCTGACACAGAACGTAGGCGTCGAGTGCGGAGACTTGCTCTCACGCACCATGCCCGCCGCGTGCTTGGCACTGAAGAATGCGTCAATGACGTCGCACTGCTCCTTCGGTAAGGGCCACTGCCTCGTTACGCAGTATTTGGTTCCGGGAACCAAGTCAATCTCATGACGGACACCTCGATCCGGAGGTAAGCCAGTGGGCGGGTCATTCGAGACCACATCCTGGAACTCCTTAACCAAAGGATAGAACGGATCCGATGGGTCCTTCAGGATCGAAGATCCACTTCGCGCACTGAGTGCCTCCTTCGTGTCCTCAAGGACAGCTTCATCCATAAGCGACGAGGAGTTCAATTCCTCCTCCGGTCGTATCATGACCACTTCGGCGAGCGCGCCAGCCTTTAAGGCATCCCCAAAGTCGGGAATGGACATCTCGTCCAGCTCTAGCAGAGCAGCCACCGTCGGAATAGCCTCGAGGCTGACGTTGCCCTCGGCTTCACCAGTCACTCCATCAACGAGTGTGTATAGCTGCTCGCTATCATCGTCCACGACGGACACGTCCTGTACCAGGACCGACGCGTTGCGTCTCGCAGTCGCCATCTGGCGTCGCTGCCGCCTCCTCGCGGAAGCTGTACGGCTCGGAGAGGCCAGCGTGTTCAGACTGAAAGTCTCGTCAGGTGTTGCCACTTCTTGCTGCTCTGATTGAGCCGGCGTGGAGCCGCAACGCTCACAGCCCTCGCCCAGTGGATTTGGTGCCACTCCACCCGCATCGTCAAGGTCCTCCCCTTGGTGCCTCGGCTCACAGCCGACCACGCCATCAGTGGCATGCAGCGATGCTGCGCTCTCGTGACGAGCACCGCTCAGCGGGTTACGTGCCGCTCCACGCGCATCACTAGGGCCATGCCCAAGATGCCTCGACGAACTGTCGACCATGCCATTACCGGCATGCAGCGATGCTGCGCTCAAGCCACGAGCATCGCTCAGCGGATTACGTGCCGCTCCACGCGCATCACTAGGGCCATGCCCAAGATGCCTCGACGAACTGTCGACCATGCCATTACCGGCAGGCAGTGATGACTCGCAGTAACTCGGAGTCTCACTCAGTGGGTTACGTGCCACTCCACGTCCAGCCCACGAGCAGTGCTCGGGACTCGCGTCTTCGACGCCAGTGTCCATTAACTCGGACACTCCAATGTCCAGCACATTGACCGACTCGGTCCAGTGCCCGCGCCAATAGCGCTTTTGCTTCCTAGCAGAGGTGGGTTCATGACTCGCCAATGCTCCCCTAGGAGGCAAGCGCGGAGCGCCTAAGGTCTTCGACCGCCAGTCGATCCATGGTTCATGGCACTCCAGCCATGCCATGCCGAGGATGAGGTCGTACCTCGAATCCAGGTCGATGACCAAACAGCGTTGCCTTCAACGCTATCGAAGTCCAGAAACGTCACGCCCAGGTTCACAGGAACCTTGGGCACCGTGACACGGGTCCCCGTCGCAAGACGGACGGTGACGATGTCACTCGAACGCGCCTTCAGCGCCTCAGCGTACTGCTGACTTCCTTCCATCGTGGAGCGCCGAGCATAGTTGCCCGACGCTCCGGAGTCGATAAGGATCTTCCATGGCTTCTCAAAGCCCTTCACGGTCGCTTCCACGACCAGCAAGCCCGGCTTGCATACACGTTCCGTGTTGTTAGAGAGCACGGTGCTCTTTGGGGCTAAGCCCTGCCGACCTCCTCCCTGAGGCTCAACAGAACCCAGTTCTTCGCCAGCAGGTCGCCCCGCGCCTACTGGGTTTTGGCGTTTCCCCGCCACGAGCCCAGCTTCGGCTTTTCAGAGGTCGAGCCTCGGCTCGAGGGAGCCTGGCGCTGCTTGCGCAGCGGGCAACCCGGACGCAGGTGTTGCGTGCTGCCGCACACATAGCATCGACGGATGCCGATACGCTGCTCAGCAGCCTGAAGCTCGGCTTCCTCATCTTCAGCGTAGCTGAGGTCCATAGGCACTGCGCCATTGGACACATCAGAAGCTCCGGAAGAGCTGGCTTGGGAAGCCGTCCAACCAAGTCGCGACGACTTGAAGTTGAACTCGGCGTTCAACGCCACGTTCACGGCTTCCTCAAAAGAGGTCGGGTGAACACGGAAGACTTCCGTCCTGGCCACGCCAGTGCGAAGGCCTTCCATGAAGACGGTCACCGCGACCACTTCAGGAAGAGGATCCGCCGCCATGCCGGCGAGAAGAGTTCTCAACTCCTGGACGAAGTCCAGCAATTCCTTCTTACCCTGACGGGTAGACAGGAAGCGTGACCTCATGCGATACGCCTGGTTAGGCGGCGAGAACACTCGCGAAAGCTGGGCCTTCAGCTGATCCCAAGAAGGGAACGCAGTGTCCACAGACGTGCCACACGTCAGGGCCCACTCTCGCGCTCGGCCACCGAGCTTGGAGATCGCAAGCGCCACGCGCTGCTGCTCGGTCTTGAGCATGGCGGACGCCATGGCCATTTCGACCTCTCTGATCCAGAGCAAAAGGCTTTCGCCTTCCTTGCCCTCGAAGGTCTTGACGCTCACCATGAGCGGTTTAGCTCGTGGAGCATCGTCCGATGCAGGCCTAGGCGTCACAG
This sequence comes from Phytophthora crassamura, assembly GCA_033557995.1. Taxonomy (NCBI): domain Eukaryota; phylum Oomycota; class Peronosporomycetes; order Peronosporales; family Peronosporaceae; genus Phytophthora; species Phytophthora crassamura. Next base: position 2,346,392 of record JAUCED010000003.1, on the reverse strand, counting down.
ACGCCGCGGCCGCAGTCATCTTCTGCTGGACGTGCTCCAACAGAGCATTCTCATACTGAAAAAACGCCTCCAGACGCGCGTTCACCGCGTCGGGGCCTTGCGAAGCAAGATGGGCCACACCTTCCGGGCCGATCAAGGACATCAGCTTCTTAAGCCCGTCCTGTTGGTTCGGGGGTAAGTGGGCAAATTGCTCCATCCTCACAGAGGGACAGTCGTAAGACTCAGGTGTCGGATTGACTACAAGTACTACCAAGTGCAGCGGGGCTGCCGTAGCTTTAGCATCAGAGGAAGACACAGACTCAGAGAGTCTCTAGTAATAGCGATAACCTTACGCTCTATACAAGAGCTATACCGAGTACCGTAAGATAACTACTTACGGACTCCAAGAGACAGAAGTACCTTAAACAAGGCTAGTGAACTCTTAGGCTTCAAATGTGAACTGAATGTATTGTTGTTTATCGCGGCAGAGCCGCCTGTTGTATGTATGTATAGGACTCACTATCTATCATAGTAGAGCCTAGTCTAATGCATATCCATTGGCTGTGAGCCACCCACTCCTACCTGGGGTGACCCACGTAACATATGTGTGGAATTCAACTTATGTGTGGCACCTAGCTTGTGTGCATCACACTATTCGATGTAACCCCGTTACACTAACGCATCAAAATGCATCTTCGGCGCTGAAGAAATTCCTTTCTTAGGATGCTTCGTTGGGAAGCGCGGCCTTCGAGCAGATCCAGCTAAGGTTAAGGCTATCGTTGACTGGCCGGTTCCCAAGAACCAAAAGGACTTACGCAAGTGGCTTGGCCTCGCCAACTACTTGCACAAGTACAGCGCGAACTACGCTGAGATGGCTCGGCCATTGTCCAATCTCCTTAAGAAGGATGAGGACTGGTGTTGGAACACCGAGCATCAAGATGCCTTCGAAGCAGTCAAGGAGAGTCTCCTTCATGCCCCGATCCTGGCGTTGCCAGACCCTGAACGTCCATTCAGTGTCGTCTGTGACGCATCGGACTTCGCCATCGGCAGTGCTCTGCTCCAAGCAGACGCCGAAGGGCGTGAACGCGTGATAGCGTTTGAGTCTCGCCAGCTTAAGGCTGCAGAGAAGAACTATCCAGTTCATGACAAAGAGCTACTTGCGATGAAGTATGCTCTCGTCAAGTTCAGGGTTCACCTGCTGGGCTCTAAGCCGTTTGTGATCTTCACTGATCATGCGTCACTACGCACTGCGACCCAGTCGCCTCACCTCTCGCAAAGGATGGCCCGTTGGCTGTCCTTCTTCGCGGAGTACAACTTCGAGGTGAAGTACAAGCCTGGCAGGCAGAATGGTCTTGCCGACGCGTTGTCACGGCGACCGGACTATGAGCTTGCTCATGTCACGATGGTGACCTCGTCGGTGACGGACTTGATACGCGCTGCGTATGCGCGAGACGACATGTGTGTCGCCCTGCTGCGTGCTCTTGGGAGCAAGGAGTTTGAAAACTCGGACAAGACATTGTCGGCGCGCTTGCGCGCGAGCCTGCACCGTTACTCCGTCGCTGACGGTCTGCTGTACTACAGCACGAGTGCGGAGGACACTCCTCGAGTCGTGGTTCCTCATGACGAGGATTTGAAGTGTCGTATCCTCTACGAGGCGCATGATACACCGCTTGGCGGCCACCTCGGTCGCGAGAAGACCTACAGCTCTGTGAGCCGGACCTATTGGTGGCCCAAGCTGTACAAGTGGACGAGCACGTACGTGCGCACGTGTGAGACGTGTCAGAGGGTGAAGCCCTCACCGCATGCGGCCGCGCCGCTGGCAAGCTTGCCTGTACCCTCTGGGTGTTGGGAGTCCATGAGTTTGGACTTTGTGTTTGGCCTTCCAAAGGACTCGGAAGGTAACACGGGCATCGTGGTCTTCGTTGACCGTCTGAGCAAGATGGCTCATCTAGCGGCTGTGCCGGACACCGTAGACGGTGAAGGGACAGCGAAGCTGTTTCTCGATCGGGTCTTCCGCCAACACGGGCTGCCCGCATCGATTGTCTCTGATCGAGACCCCCGCTTCACTGGGAAGTTTTGGGACGCTGTCTTTAAGGTGCTCGGCACCAAGTTGGACATGTCCACAGCGGACCATCCGCAGACCGATAGTCAGACGGAGCGCGTGAATCGCGTTGTCGAGGACATTCTCCGTAGCATTTGCGCTGACACGCCCAAGCGTTGGAGCGCCATGCTTCCACTCGTCGAGTTTGCGTTGAATAACGCTGTGCATGCCTCCACGGGCTACACTCCGTTCTACGTGAACGGCCTCACTCACCCGCGCGTCCCGCTGACGCTGCCACTCCGTGGTCCTGGGCTTGGTGGGGGAGAGTTAGCCGATCGGCTTGCTGATGTCAGCCCACTCACTGTTCGTAAACAGGTTGATGAGTTTCTATCAACGCGTCTAAGTGTCCTTCGACACGTGCGTGACGCTATGGCTGAGAGCCAAGACAAGCAGAAGGAATAGGCTGATGCCAGGGGCAGAGGCAATGTTGACAGCTTTGAGGTCGGGGACCTAGTGTTGCTTAACGCTAAAAACCTACCTACACATGCAGTGTCTGCGGTCTTCAAGACCAAGTTGCGCCCGCGCTTCGTTGGACCGTTCACGGTCGTGGCCAAGAAGGGCCTAGCGTATACGCTCAATCTTCCGAAGAAGATGCGCACACACCCCGTGTTTTACGTGGCTTGCTCAAGTCGTACCGGGACCCGGCGCAGGTGGGTTCGCAGGAGCTGGCGCCCAGCGTGGCGGAGCCACAGCGCCCTGCTGAAGTCGCAGCAACAGTTCGACCTGACCTTCCAGCCGCGCGAAACCTTGCTCAAGGCGCGCCAGGCGTTGAGTCGCCGACTCAGCAGCCTCACACCACTGGAGACGCTCCTGGAGATCGCGGATCTCATTCACGATGGTGTCAGACTCCCTCTCGTCTTGATCAAGCCTCTGCCTGTGGCGCTCCAGGGTCCGACGCACGTCGCTCAGCGACCTCTCCAAGCTCTCCAACTCCTCAAGACGGACAGGTTCCTCACCGTGCGAGGACACGGGCGCCGCCGGCGCTGCTCGACGAGCAGGGTAATCGCCACTTTCATGTGGAGCGTATTCTAAAGCGTCGTCGACGCGAGGGCCACAACCAGTATCTGGTGAAGTGGCGAGGGTACCCCCACTCTGGTAACTCATGGGAGTTTGAGATACCCCTCCGGCAAGATTGCCCAGACGTCGTGGACGCTTTTGATCGACAGGATCAAGGGAGCTCCATGAGCCGGGGACGAGTAATCGGTCGCCTCCCGCTTCCCGACAATAGGTCGGGGGGCTGAAGGATCAAACCCTGAGCTCAAGCGTTGATCCGGAGCTGTGGCAGCCATGGATCCACTTCGGTGGAAGCTGCTAGAGCTCGAAGGAGCAGGATAGGCAGGCCCTGGGGGCAGTGCCGAAGACGGGGGCGCACGGCGCTTAGTCTTAACCTTGGCGAACTCAAAACGGAGTCTGCATTCGAGTCGCACATCGGCTTCAGCGAAGCTGGCTCGCAGAGCCTCCAGCGAGGTAAGCTGCTTCCCATGCTCTACCCAGTTGCTGACTGGGCATCGTCCTCCTGGACGGACTCTCCTGCAAGGAGCACGACGGGGTAAGTCCGCATCTGCGGCACCGAAGCACGACGTGCTTGATCGGCTAGACGAGTACCATACTCAGCCGGAGTTGTCTCTTATGGAGTCAACAGCCTCTCGGAGAGCAGCCCGAGTTTGAAACTCAACGGCAGCAGTGGCCGCGGGCCCAACGATCCACGATCCACGTGCGCAGCGAGCGCTGCGTCATGGCGTCCTCCAACATTTCGGCAGGATCGCGTGGCGTGAAGTGATAGTCTCGATGAGAGCTAAGCAAGGGTCGCGCCGCAGGCCGCTGGGAGTGCTGGACTTCCCCTTCCTCGAGCTGTTGCTCTTGTACCTCGTGAGGGATTGGTGACTTCACCAGTCTCCAGACCGGAGAAAGCGCGAAGCGCGGTGAGCTCTTGAGCCGCGCCACGTTCGGAGAACAGGTTGGGCGCATGCGGCCCACTAGACTCCGGCTCGGGCGGGCGGGAAGGCTCATGCATAGAGCTATCGGTGTCGTAGTCTACCTCCACCTCATCGAGGCCCGCGAAGAGCTCATCGCGAGCGAGACGAGGGCGACGCGAAGCGTCTGAGGACTTGGTGTCCGTAGGCATGGCCCTCGAGCCCTGCTGGTATCGTCGCTGGCGCTCGGAGTGATACTTTTTCACAGAGAGCTTGTGCGCGGGGCGCGTAGGAGCTTCGGGACTTGAAGCCGGCGACGCTCTACGTGCTGGCGAGCCCCTGGGGCTGGATGCGGGTGACGCGCAGGCGGAGGAGTCTTTCCGGTCGAAAGACCAAGACGCTTTCTGGCTGGCAGCCATTTCGCAGCTCGTTGAACTTGGAAAGTTCTTGAGAGAGGTCTTGCGACGTGTTCCATTGAACAATATCTCAACCGAGGCGATGACGAGTGAGGACACGTGTCCTCAGTCTGGTGGGGGAGGGTGTAACGGGGTTACATCGAATAGTGTGATGCACACAAGCTAGGTGCCACACATAAGTTGAGTTCCACATACATGTTATGTGGGTCACCCCAGATAGGAGTGGGTGGCCTCACAGCCAATGAATATGCATTAGACTAGGCTCTACTATGATAGATAGTGAGTCCTATACATACAAACAACAGGCGGGTCTGCCGCGATAAACAACAATACATTCAGTTCACATTTTGAAACATAGAGTTCATACCTTTGTATAAGGTATTGTCTATCTCTGGAATCCATAATTAAGGTTTAATAAGGTATTCGTCCAAACTCTCGTATAGAGTTTGTAAGCTTTCAAAGAACACTAGAGACTCTCTGAGTCTGTGTCTTCCTCTACGTAAACGCTATTGCAGCCCCGCTGCATAATGTTAGTCACATTCATCAACTTCTTCGGAACAAACTGTGATAGCAAACGCAATCGTATAATACAGTATTCAACCTCAGTGAAATTGAAATAGCTTGTTAATCAGCATGTCCAGCAGATTGTCAACTAACGACTCTTTGCTGGTTGTAGTGACCCACAGTGCAGCGGGGCTGCTGTAGCTTTAGCGTCAGAGGAAGACACAGACTCAGAGAGTCTCTAGTAATATTGATAGCTTGCAAACTCTATACGAGAGTTTGCACGAGTACCTTAATATAGCTAATTAAGGACTCCAAGAGACAGAAATACCTTAAACAAGGCTAGTGAACTCTTAGGCTTCAAATGTGAACTGAATGTATTGTTGTTTATCGCGGCAGAGCCGCCTGTTGTTTGTATGTATAGGACTCACTATCTATCATAGTAGAGCCTAGTCAAATGCATATCCAGTGGCTGTGAGCCACCCACTCCTATCTGGGGTGACCCACGTAACATATGTGTGGAAGCCACTTATGTGTGGCACCTAGCTTGTGTGCATCACACTATTCGATGTAACCCCGTTACACCCTCCCCCACCAGACTGTGGACACCACGTGTACGCACTCGTCATCATCTCGATTGAGAAGTCTCGACGGCAACGGCCAAGTTGCTTGCCCTCACGAGAGCCCGCTCCAGAACTTTCCAAGTTCAACGAGCACATGGCTCGGAGTCCGCAGGCGTCTTGGTCACTCGACAACAAGAGCGCGCTCGCGTCCCCGGCACCTAGTGCCCCAACGTCCGACCGTAAGGTCTCACCGCGCCCCGCGTCAACGCTCTCGGTGAGAGAGTATCACGCCCTGCAGCAGAGCCGTCTTGCGCTTAGCTCCGAGAGCCCCAGCAGCGCGAACATGGCCCGCCGTGCGGCAGATGACCTCTTTGAGGGCCTCGAGGAGGGGGAGGAGGACGAGGAGCTGGACTACAGCTCCGACACGCCGATGCCTCAGCGAGAGGACTCCCCGCCACCTGCGCGTCCACGCTCGCCGGAGCAGCAACGCCGGGTTCCCAACCCTTTCGTGGATCGCGAGACCACAGCACTTCGTGCTTCGTCTGGTCTGGAGACAAACGAGATCTCCAACGACCTCGACGAGGCTCAAGAGCGTCAGCTCGAGGGGCAAACTGCCGTTCGTTCGCAACGACCTGAGGCGCGACCGCTAGTAAGCTCTCGACGAGAGTATGGCTTCGTGCCGCTCAACCCGGTGGAGCGCTTGAAGCAGTTTGGCTCGGGGCCATTGCAGAATTGGCGAATCGGGCCGGCGGCCAGTACCAGCGACCAGGTCGCTACTCGTACTGCTCTCCGAGAGAGGCTTTTGACGCCGCAGCAGACCACTCCGGAGGAGTATGGGACTCGCCTGTCCGATCAAGCCCGTGGGGCTTCAGTCCCCGCGATGCGGACTATTCCGGTGGTGCTCGGTCCGGGAGAGCTCCTCCACGAGGACGACGCTCAATTCACGAGCTGGGTTCATCGAACCCGCCGTCTCTCTTCGCTGGAGGCTCTCCAGTCTAGCTTCGACGAAGCTGATGTGCGCTTAGAGCGCCGGCTTCGCTTCGATTTCGCGAAGATGAAGACGAAGCGTCAGGCGGCCGCCTCCAGGTCGCTACAGTCCCTCGGACTCGGCTCCTCTGCTCTTAAGAGCGCTGCAGGAACTCACCAAGGTGAGTCGACGGCTGCAGCAGCCCGGGATCAACGCTTGAGCTCAGCGTATGATCCCTCAGCTCCCCTGCCTAGCGGCGGGAAGCGTGAGGCGACCGACTTCGCAATCGCGGGCTCGCAGAGCGCCTTCGATCGCGGCGATCAAAAGCGTCCACGACGTCAGGGCAGTCTTGCCGGAGGGGTACCTCAAACTCCCACGAGTTTTCTGAGTGCGGGTACCCACGCCATTTTACCAAATATTGGTTATGAGCGTCGCGTCGACGACGCTTTAGGATACGCTCCACATGAAAGTGGCGGTTCCCCTGCTCGTCGAGCAGCGCCGGCGGCGCCCGTGTCCTCGCACGGTGAGGAGCCTGTCCGGCCTGAGGAGCTGGAGAGCTTGGAGAGATCGCTGAGCGACGTGCGTCAGATCCTGGAGCGCCATGGGCGGAGGCTTGATCAAGCCGAGAGGGAGTCTGACACCACCGTGAATGAGATCCGCGATCTCCGGGAACGTCTCCAGTGGTGTGAGGCTGCTGAGTCGGCGACTCAACGCCTGGTGCGCCTTGAACAAGGTTTCGCGCGGCTGGAAGGTCAGGTCGACCTGTTGCTGCGACTTCAGCAGGGCGCCGTGGCTCCGCCACGTTGGGCGCCAGCTCCTGAGAACCCACATGGGCCGGGTCCCGGTACGGCTTGAGCAAGCCAACGTAGAACACGGGGTGCGTACGCATCTTCTTCGGAAGATTGAGCGTGTACGCCAGGCCCTTCTTGGCCACGACCGTGAACGGTCCCACGAAGCGCGGGCGCAACTTGGTCTTGAAGACCGCAGACACTGCATGTGTAGGTAGGTTTTTAGCGTTAAGCAACACTAGGTCCCCGACCTCATAACTCTCAACATTGCCTCTGCCTTTAGCATCCGCATGTTCTTTCTGTTTGTCTTGGCTATCAGCCATTGCGTCACGTACGTGTCGAAGGACACTTAGACGCGTTGACAGGAACTCGTCAACCTGTTTACGAACAGTGAGTGGGCTGACATCAGCAAGCCGATCGGCTATCTCTCCCCCACCAAGCCCAGGACCACGGGGTGGCAGCGTCAGCGGGACGCGCGGGTGGGTGAGGCCGTTCACGTAGAACGGAGTGTAGCCCGTGGAGGCATGCACAGCGTTGTTCAACGCAAACTCGACGAGTGGAAGCATAGCGCTCCAACGCTTCGGTGTGTCAGCGCAAATGCTGCGAAGAATGTCCTCGACAACGCGATTCACGCGCTCCGTCTGACTATCGGTCTGCGGATGGTCCGCTGTGGACATGTCCAACTTGGTGCCGAGCACCTTAAAGACAGCGTCCCAAAACTTCCCAGTGAAGCGGGGGTCTCGATCAGAGACAATCGATGCGGGCAGCCCGTGTTGGCGGAAGACCCGATCGAGAAACAGCTTCGCTGTCCCTTCACCGTCTACGGTGTCCGGCACAGCCGCTAGATGAGCCATCTTGCTCAGACGGTCAACGAAGACCACGATGCCCGTGTTGCCTTCCGAGTCCTTTGGAAGGCCAAACACGAAGTCCAAACTCATGGACTCCCAACACCCAGAGGGTACAGGCAAGCTTGCCAGCGGCGCGGCCGCATGCGGTGAGGGCTTCACCCTCTGACACGTCTCACACGTGCGCACGTACGTGCTCGTCCACTTGTACAGCTTGGGCCACCAATAGGTCCGGCTCACAGAGCTGTAGGTCTTCTCGCGACCGAGGTGGCCGCCAAGCGGTGTATCATGCGCCTCGTAGAGGATACGACACTTCAAATCCTCGTCATGAGGAACCACGACTCGAGGAGTGTCCTCCGCACTCGTGCTGTAGTACAGCAGACCGTCAGCGACGGAGTAACGGTGCAGGCTCGCGCGCAAGCGCGCCGACAATGTCTTGTCCGAGTTTTCAAACTCCTTGCTCCCAAGAGCACGCAGCAGGGCGACACACATGTCGTCTCGCGCATACGCAGCGCGTATCAAGTCCGTCACCGACGAGGTCACCATCGTGACATGAGCAAGCTCATATTCCGGTCGCCGTGACAACGCGTCTGCAAGACCATTCTGCCTGCCAGGCTTGTACTTCACCTCGAAGTTGTACTCCGCGAAGAAGGACAGCCAACGGGCCATCCTTTGCGAGAGGTGAGGCGACTGGGTCGCAGTGCGTAGTGACGCATGATCAGTGAAGATCACAAACGGCTTAGAGCCCAGCAGGTGAACCCTGAACTTGACGAGAGCATACTTCATCGCAAGTAGCTCTTTGTCATGAACTGGATAGTTCTTCTCTGCAGCCTTAAGCTGGCGAGACTCAAACGCTATCACGCGTTCACGCCCTTCGGCGTCTGCTTGAAGCAGAGCACTGCCTATGGCAAAGTCCGATGCGTCACAGACGACACTGAAAGGACGTTCAGGGTCTGGCAACGCCAGGATCGGGGCATGAAGGAGACTCTCCTTGACTGCTTCGAAAGCATCTTGATGCTCGGTGTTCCAACACCAGTCCTCATCCTTCTTAAGGAGATTGGACAATGGCCGAGCCATCTCAGCGTAGTTCGCGCTGTACTTGTGCAAGTAGTTGGCGAGGCCAAGCCACTTGCGTAAGTCCTTCTGGTTCTTGGGAACCGGCCAGTCAACGATGGCCTTAACCTTAGCAGGATCTGCTCGAAGGCCGCGCTTCCCAACGAAGCATCCTAAGAAAGGAATTTCTTCAGCGCCGAAGATGCATTTTGATGCGTTAGCATACAGCTTGTTGGTGCGCATGCACTCGAGCACTGCTCGCAAGTGGTCAATGTGGTTCTCCACGTCGGACCGACCGTGCTCCGCACGACTGTGGACGAAGATGTCGTCGAAGTACGTTTGAGCAAACGCCCGCAGGGGCCTGAAGAGCTGCGTCACCAGACGATTGAACGTCGCAGGCGCGTTCGACAGCCCTTGGGGCATGACCAGCCACTCCCAGAGCATACCGCTCGGAGTGCTAACCGCTGTCAGCGGAATGTCACTCGCTCGCATGAGCAACTGGTAATAACCATCGACCAAGTCGAGCGCACTGTACATCGTGCAGCCAACCATATTGTTCTGCAGAACATCCTTCCTAGGAATCGGCGTCTGTGCCGGAATGGTGGCAGCGTTGAGCTTATTGAAAGCATGAACGATGCGCCACTTGCCATTAGGCTTTCTGACACAGAACGTAGGCGTCGAGTGCGGAGACTTGCTCTCACGCACCATGCCCGCCGCGTGCTTGGCGCTGAAGAACGCGTCAATGACGTCGCACTGCTCCTTCGGTAAGGGCCACTGCCTCGTTACGCAGTATTTGGTTCCGGGAACCAAGTCAATCTCATGACGGACACCTCGATCCGGAGGTAAGCCAGTGGGCGGGTCATTCGAGACCACATCCTGGAACTCCTTAACCAAAGGATAGAACGGATCCGATGGGTCCTTCAGGATCGAAGATCCACTTCGCGCACTGAGTGCCTCCTTCGTGTCCTCAAGGACAGCTTCATCCATAAGCGACGAGGAGTTCAATTCCTCCTCCGGTCGTATCATGACCACTTCGGCGAGCGCGCCAGCCTTTAAGGCATCCCCAAAGTCGGGAATGGACATCTCGTCCAGCTCTAGCAGAGCAGCCACCGTCGGAATATCCTCGAGGCTGACGTTGCCCTCGGCTTCACCAGTCACTCCATCAACGAGTGTGTATAGCTGCTCGCTATCATCGTCCACGACGGACACGTCCTGTACCAGGACCGACGCCTTGCGTCTCGCAGTCGCCATCTGGCGTCGCTGCCGCCTCCTCGCGGAAGCTGTACGGCTCGGAGAGGCCAGCGTGTTCAGACTGAAAGTCTCGTCAGGTGTCGCCACCTCTTGCTGCTCTGATTGAGCCGGCGTGGAGCCGCAACGCTCACAGCCCTCGCCCAGTGGATTAGGTGCCACTCCACCCGCATCGTCAGGGTCCTCCCCTTGATGCCTCGGCTCACAGCCGACCACGCCATCAGTGGCATGCAGCGATGCTGTGCTGTCGTGACGAGCATCGCTCAGCGGATTACGTGCCGCTCCACGCGCATCACGAGGGCCATGCCCAAGATGCCTCGACTCAGTGTCGACCCCGCCATTACCGGCAGGCAGTGATGACTCGCAGTAACTCGGAGTCTCACTCAGTGGGTTACGTGCCACTCCACGTCCAGCCCACGAGCAGTGCTCGGGACTCGCGTCTTCGACGCCAGTGTCCATTAACTCGGACACTCCAATGTCCAGCACATTGACCGACTCGGTCCAGTGCCCGCGCCAATAGCGCTTTTGCTTCCTAGCAGAGGTGGGTTCATGACTCGCCAATGCTCCCCTAGGAGGCAAGCGCGGAGCGCCTAAGGTCTTCGACCGCCAGTCGATCCATGGTTCATGGCACTCCAGCCATGCCATGCCGAGGATGAGGTCGTACCTCGAATCCAGGTCGATGACCAAACAGCGTTGCCTTCAACGCTATCGAAGTCCAGAAACGTCACGCCCAGGTTCACAGGAACCTTGGGCACCGTGACACGGGTCCCCGTCGCAAGACGGACGGTGACGATGTCACTCGAACGCGCCTTCAGCGCCTCAGCGTACTGCTGACTTCCTTCCATCGTGGAGCGCCGAGCATAGTTGCCCGACGCTCCGGAGTCGATAAGGATCTTCCATGGCTTCTCAAAGCCCTTCACGGTCGCTTCCACGACCAGCAAGCCCGGCTTGCATACACGTTCCGTGTTGTTAGAGAGCACGGTGCTCTTTGGGGCTAAGCCCTGCCGACCTCCTCCCTGAGGCTCAACAGAACCCAGTTCTTCGCCAGCAGGTCGCCCCGCGCCTACTGGGTTTTGGCGTTTCCCCGCCACGAGCCCAGCTTCGGCTTTTCAGAGGTCGAGCCTCGGCTCGAGGGAGCCTGGCGCTGCTTGCGCAGCGGGCAACCCGGACGCAGGTGTTGCGTGCTGCCGCACACATAGCATCGACGGATGCCGATACGCTGCTCAGCAGCCTGAAGCTCGGCTTCCTCATCTTCAGCGTAGCTGAGGTCCATAGGCACTGCGCCATTGGACACATCAGAAGCTCCGGAAGAGCTGGCTTGGGAAGCCGTCCAACCAAGTCGCGACGACTTGAAGTTGAACTCGGCGTTCAACGCCACGTTCACGGCTTCCTCAAAAGAGGTCGGGTGAACACGGAAGACTTCCGTCCTGGCCACGCCAGTGCGAAGGCCTTCCATGAAGACGGTCACCGCGACCACTTCAGGAAGAGGATCCGCCGCCATGCCGGCGAGAAGAGTTCTCAACTCCTGGACGAAGTCCAGCAATTCCTTCTTACCCTGACGGGTAGACAGGAAGCGTGACCTCATGCGATACGCCTGGTTAGGCGGCGAGAACACTCGCGAAAGCTGGGCCTTCAGCTGATCCCAAGAAGGGAACGCAGTGTCCACAGACGTGCCACACGTCAGGGCCCACTCTCGCGCTCGGCCACCGAGCTTGGAGATCGCAAGCGCCACGCGCTGCTGCTCGGTCTTGAGCATGGCGGACGCCATGGCCATTTCGACCTCTCTGATCCAGAGCAAAAGGCTTTCGCCTTCCTTGCCCTCGAAGGTCTTGACGCTCACCATGAGCGGTTTAGCTCGTGGAGCATCGTCCGATGCAGGCCTAGGCGTCACAGACGCCGCGGCCGCAGTCATCTTCTGCTGGACGTGCTCCAACAGAGCATTCTCATACTGAAAAAACGCCTCCAGACGCGCGTTCACCGCGTCGGGGCCTTGCGAAGCAAGATGGGCCACACCTTCCGGGCCGATCAAGGACATCAGCTTCTTAAGCCCGTCCTGTTGGTTCGGGGGTAAGTGGGCAAATTGCTCCATCCTCACAGAGGGACAGTCGTAAGACTCAGGTGTCGGATTGACTACAAGTACTACCAAGTGCAGCGGGGCTGCCGTAGCTTTAGCATCAGAGGAAGACACAGACTCAGAGAGTCTCTAGTAATAGCGATAACCTTACGCTCTATACAAGAGCTATACCGAGTACCGTAAGATAACTACTTACGGACTCCAAGAGACAGAAGTACCTTAAACAAGGCTAGTGAACTCTTAGGCTTCAAATGTGAACTGAATGTATTGTTGTTTATCGCGGCAGAGCCGCCTGTTGTATGTATGTATAGGACTCACTATCTATCATAGTAGAGCCTAGTCTAATGCATATCCATTGGCTGTGAGCCACCCACTCCTACCTGGGGTGACCCACGTAACATATGTGTGGAATTCAACTTATGTGTGGCACCTAGCTTGTGTGCATCACACTATTCGATGTAACCCCGTTACACTAACGCATCAAAATGCATCTTCGGCGCTGAAGAAATTCCTTTCTTAGGATGCTTCGTTGGGAAGCGCGGCCTTCGAGCAGATCCAGCTAAGGTTAAGGCCATCGTTGACTGGCCGGTTCCCAAGAACCAAAAGGACTTACGCAAGTGGCTTGGCCTCGCCAACTACTTGCACAAGTACAGCGCGAACTACGCTGAGATGGCTCGGCCATTGTCCAATCTCCTTAAGAAGGATGAGGACTGGTGTTGGAACACCGAGCATCAAGATGCCTTCGAAGCAGTCAAGGAGAGTCTCCTTCATGCCCCGATCCTGGCGTTGCCAGACCCTGAACGTCCATTCAGTGTCGTCTGTGACGCATCGGACTTCGCCATCGGCAGTGCTCTGCTCCAAGCAGACGCCGAAGGGCGTGAACGCGTGATAGCGTTTGAGTCTCGCCAGCTTAAGGCTGCAGAGAAGAACTATCCAGTTCATGACAAAGAGCTACTTGCGATGAAGTATGCTCTCGTCAAGTTCAGGGTTCACCTGCTGGGCTCTAAGCCGTTTGTGATCTTCACTGATCATGCGTCACTACGCACTGCGACCCAGTCGCCCCACCTCTCGCAAAGGATGGCCCGTTGGCTGTCCTTCTTCGCGGAGTACAACTTCGAGGTGAAGTACAAGCCTGGCAGGCAGAATGGTCTTGCCGACGCGTTGTCACGGCGACCGGACTATGAGCTTGCTCATGTCACGATGGTGACCTCGTCGGTGACGGACTTGATACGCGCTGCGTATGCGCGAGACGACATGTGTGTCGCCCTGCTGCGTGCTCTTGGGAGCAAGGAGTTTGAAAACTCGGACAAGACATTGTCGGCGCGCTTGCGCGCGAGCCTGCACCGTTACTCCGTCGCTGACGGTCTGCTGTACTACAGCACGAGTGCGGAGGACACTCCTCGAGTCGTGGTTCCTCATGACGAGGATTTGAAGTGTCGTATCCTCTACGAGGCGCATGATACACCGCTTGGCGGCCACCTCGGTCGCGAGAAGACCTACAGCTCTGTGAGCCGGACCTATTGGTGGCCCAAGCTGTACAAGTGGACGAGCACGTACGTGCGCACGTGTGAGACGTGTCAGAGGGTGAAGCCCTCACCGCATGCGGCCGCGCCGCTGGCAAGCTTGCCTGTACCCTCTGGGTGTTGGGAGTCCATGAGTTTGGACTTTGTGTTTGGCCTTCCAAAGGACTCGGAAGGTAACACGGGCATCGTGGTCTTCGTTGACCGTCTGAGCAAGATGGCTCATCTAGCGGCTGTGCCGGACACCGTAGACGGTGAAGGGACAGCGAAGCTGTTTCTCGATCGGGTCTTCCGCCAACACGGGCTGCCCGCATCGATTGTCTCTGATCGAGACCCCCGCTTCACTGGGAAGTTTTGGGACGCTGTCTTTAAGGTGCTCGGCACCAAGTTGGACATGTCCACAGCGGACCATCCGCAGACCGATAGTCAGACGGAGCGCGTGAATCGCGTTGTCGAGGACATTCTTCGCAGCATTTGCGCTGACACGCCCAAGCGTTGGAGCGCCATGCTTCCACTCGTCGAGTTTGCGTTGAATAACGCTGTGCATGCCTCCACGGGCTACACTCCGTTCTACGTGAACGGCCTCACTCACCCGCGCGTCCCGCTGACGCTGCCACTCCGTGGTCCTGGGCTTGGTGGGGGAGAGTTAGCCGATCGGCTTGCTGATGTCAGCCCACTCACTGTTCGTAAACAGGTTGATGAGTTTCTATCAACGCGTCTAAGTGTCCTTCGACACGTGCGTGACGCTATGGCTGAGAGCCAAGACAAGCAGAAGGAATAGGCTGATGCCAGGGGCAGAGGCAATGTTGACAGCTTTGAGGTCGGGGACCTAGTGTTGCTTAACGCTAAAAACCTACCTACACATGCAGTGTCTGCGGTCTTCAAGACCAAGTTGCGCCCGCGCTTCGTTGGACCGTTCACGGTCGTGGCCAAGAAGGGCCTAGCGTATACGCTCAATCTTCCGAAGAAGATGCGCACACACCCCGTGTTTTACGTGGCTTGCTCAAGTCGTACCGGGACCCGGCGCAGGTGGGTTCGCAGGAGCTGGCGCCCAGCGTGGCGGAGCCACAGCGCCCTGCTGAAGTCGCAGCAACAGTTCGACCTGACCTTCCAGCCGCGCGAAACCTTGCTCAAGGCGCGTCAGGCGTTAGTCGCCGACTCAGCAGCCTCACACCACTGGAGACGCTCCTGGAGATCGCGGATCTCATTCACGATGGTGTCAGACTCCCTCTCGTCTTGATCAAGCCTCTGCCTGTGGCGCTCCAGGGTCCGACGCACGTCGCTCAGCGACCTCTCCAAGCTCTCCAACTCCTCAAGACGGACAGGTTCCTCACCGTGCGAGGACACGGGCGCCGCCGGCGCTGCTCGACGAGCAGGGTAATCGCCACTTTCATGTGGAGCGTATTCTAAAGCGTCGTCGACGCGAGGGCCACAACCAGTATCTGGTGAAGTGGCGAGGGTACCCCCACTCTGGTAACTCATGGGAGTTTGAGATACCCCTCCGGCAAGATTGCCCAGACGTCGTGGACGCTTTTGATCGACAGGATCAAGGGAGCTCCATGAGCCGGGGACGAGTAATCGGTCGCCTCCCGCTTCCCGACAATAGGTCGGGGGGCTGAAGGATCAAACCCTGAGCTCAAGCGTTGATCCGGAGCTGTGGCAGCCATGGATCCACTTCGGTGGAAGCTGCTAGAGCTCGAAGGAGCAGGATAGGCAGGCCCTGGGGGCAGTGCCGAAGACGGGGGCGCACGGCGCTTAGTCTTAACCTTGGCGAACTCAAAACGGAGTCTGCATTCGAGTCGCACATCGGCTTCAGCGAAGCTGGCTCGCAGAGCCTCCAGCGAGGTAAGCTGCTTCCCATGCTCTACCCAGTTGCTGACTGGGCATCGTCCTCCTGGACGGACTCTCCTGCAAGGAGCACGACGGGGTAAGTCCGCATCTGCGGCACCGAAGCACGACGTGCTTGATCGGCTAGACGAGTACCATACTCAGCCGGAGTTGTCTCTTATGGAGTCAACAGCCTCTCGGAGAGCAGCCCGAGTTTGAAACTCAACGGCAGCAGTGGCCGCGGGCCCAACGATCCACGATCCACGTGCGCAGCGAGCGCTGCGTCATGGCGTCCTCCAACATTTCGGCAGGATCGCGTGGCGTGAAGTGATAGTCTCGATGAGAGCTAAGCAAGGGTCGCGCCGCAGGCCGCTGGGAGTGCTGGACTTCCCCTTCCTCGAGCTGTTGCTCTTGTACCTCGTGAGGGATTGGTGACTTCACCAGTCTCCAGACCGGAGAAAGCGCGAAGCGCGGTGAGCTCTTGAGCCGCGCCACGTTCGGAGAACAGGTTGGGCGCATGCGGCCCACTAGACTCCGGCTCGGGCGGGCGGGAAGGCTCATGCATAGAGCTATCGGTGTCGTAGTCTACCTCCACCTCATCGAGGCCCGCGAAGAGCTCATCGCGAGCGAGACGAGGGCGACGCGAAGCGTCTGAGGACTTGGTGTCCGTAGGCATGGCCCTCGAGCCCTGCTGGTATCGTCGCTGGCGCTCGGAGTGATACTTTTTCACAGAGAGCTTGTGCGCGGGGCGCGTAGGAGCTTCGGGACTTGAAGCCGGCGACGCTCTACGTGCTGGCGAGCCCCTGGGGCTGGATGCGGGTGACGCGCAGGCGGAGGAGTCTTTCCGGTCGAAAGACCAAGACGCTTTCTGGCTGGCAGCCATTTCGCAGCTCGTTGAACTTGGAAAGTTCTTGAGAGAGGTCTTGCGACGTGTTCCATTGAACAATATCTCAACCGAGGCGATGACGAGTGAGGACACGTGTCCTCAGTCTGGTGGGGGAGGGTGTAACGGGGTTACATCGAATAGTGTGATGCACACAAGCTAGGTGCCACACATAAGTTGAGTTCCACATACATGTTATGTGGGTCACCCCAGATAGGAGTGGGTGGCCTCACAGCCAATGAATATGCATTAGACTAGGCTCTACTATGATAGATAGTGAGTCCTATACATACAAACAACAGGCGGGTCTGCCGCGATAAACAACAATACATTCAGTTCACATTTTGAAACATAGAGTTCATACCTTTGTATAAGGTATTGTCTATCTCTGGAATCCATAATTAAGGTTTAATAAGGTATTCGTCCAAACTCTCGTATAGAGTTTGTAAGCTTTCAAAGAACACTAGAGACTCTCTGAGTCTGTGTCTTCCTCTACGTAAACGCTATTGCAGCCCCGCTGCATAATGTTAGTCACATTCATCAACTTCTTCGGAACAAACTGTGATAGCAAACGCAATCGAATAATACAGTATTCAACCTCAGTGAAATTGAAATAGCTTGTTAATCAGCATGTCCAGCAGATTGTCAACTAACGACTCTTTGCTGGTTGTAGTGACCCACAGTGCAGCGGGGCTGCTGTAGCTTTAGCGTCAGAGGAAGACACAGACTCAGAGAGTCTCTAGTAATATTGATAGCTTGCAAACTCTATACGAGAGTTTGCACGAGTACCTTAATATAGCTAATTAAGGACTCCAAGAGACAGAAATACCTTAAACAAGGCTAGTGAACTCTTAGGCTTCAAATGTGAACTGAATGTATTGTTGTTTATCGCGGCAGAGCCGCCTGTTGTTTGTATGTATAGGACTCACTATCTATCATAGTAGAGCCTAGTCAAATGCATATCCAGTGGCTGTGAGCCACCCACTCCTATCTGGGGTGACCCACGTAACATATGTGTGGAAGCCACTTATGTGTGGCACCTAGCTTGTGTGCATCACACTATTCAATGTAACCCCGTTACACCCTCCCCCACCAGACTGTGGACACCACGTGTACGCACTCGTCATCATCTCGATTGAGAAGTCTCGACGGCAACGGCCAAGTTGCTTGCCCTCACGAGAGCCCGCTCCAGAACTTTCCAAGTTCAACGAGCACATGGCTCGGAGTCCGCAGGCGTCTTGGTCACTCGACAACAAGAGCGCGCTCGCGTCCCCGGCACCTAGTGCCCCAACGTCCGACCGTAAGGTCTCACCGCGCCCCGCGTCAACGCTCTCGGTGAGAGAGTATCACGCCCTGCAGCAGAGCCGTCTTGCGCTTAGCTCCGAGAGCCCCAGCAGCGCGAACATGGCCCGCCGTGCGGCAGATGACCTCTTTGAGGGCCTCGAGGAGGGGGAGGAGGACGAGGAGCTGGACTACAGCTCCGACACGCCGATGCCTCAGCGAGAGGACTCCCCGCCACCTGCGCGTCCACGCTCGCCGGAGCAGCAACGCCGGGTTCCCAACCCTTTCGTGGATCGCGAGACCACAGCACTTCGTGCTTCGTCTGGTCTGGAGACAAACGAGATCTCCAACGACCTCGACGAGGCTCAAGAGCGTCAGCTCGAGGGGCAAACTGCCGTTCGTTCGCAACGACCTGAGGCGCGACCGCTAGTAAGCTCTCGACGAGAGTATGGCTTCGTGCCGCTCAACCCGGTGGAGCGCTTGAAGCAGTTTGGCTCGGGGCCATTGCAGAATTGGCGAATCGGGCCGGCGGCCAGTACCAGCGACCAGGTCGCTACTCGTACTGCTCTCCGAGAGAGGCTTTTGACGCCGCAGCAGACCACTCCGGAGGAGTATGGGACTCGCCTGTCCGATCAAGCCCGTGGGGCTTCAGTCCCCGCGATGCGGACTATTCCGGTGGTGCTCGGTCCGGGAGAGCTCCTCCACGAGGACGACGCTCAATTCACGAGCTGGGTTCATCGAACCCGCCGTCTCTCTTCGCTGGAGGCTCTCCAGTCTAGCTTCGACGAAGCTGATGTGCGCTTAGAGCGCCGGCTTCGCTTCGATTTCGCGAAGATGAAGACGAAGCGTCAGGCGGCCGCCTCCAGGTCGCTACAGTCCCTCGGACTCGGCTCCTCTGCTCTTAAGAGCGCTGCAGGAACTCACCAAGGTGAGTCGACGGCTGCAGCAGCCCGGGATCAACGCTTGAGCTCAGCGTATGATCCCTCAGCTCCCCTGCCTAGCGGCGGGAAGCGTGAGGCGACCGACTTCGCAATCGCGGGCTCGCAGAGCGCCTTCGATCGCGGCGATCAAAAGCGTCCACGACGTCAGGGCAGTCTTGCCGGAGGGGTACCTCAAACTCCCACGAGTTTTCTGAGTGCGGGTACCCACGCCATTTTACCAAATATTGGTTATGAGCGTCGCGTCGACGACGCTTTAGGATACGCTCCACATGAAAGTGGCGGTTCCCCTGCTCGTCGAGCAGCGCCGGCGGCGCCCGTGTCCTCGCACGGTGAGGAGCCTGTCCGGCCTGAGGAGCTGGAGAGCTTGGAGAGATCGCTGAGCGACGTGCGTCAGATCCTGGAGCGCCATGGGCGGAGGCTTGATCAAGCCGAGAGGGAGTCTGACACCACCGTGAATGAGATCCGCGATCTCCGGGAACGTCTCCAGTGGTGTGAGGCTGCTGAGTCGGCGACTCAACGCCTGGCGCGCCTTGAACAAGGTTTCGCGCGGCTGGAAGGTCAGGTCGACCTGTTGCTGCGACTTCAGCAGGGCGCCGTGGCTCCGCCACGTTGGGCGCCAGCTCCTGAGAACCCACATGGGCCGGGTCCCGGTACGGCTTGAGCAAGCCAACGTAGAACACGGGGTGCGTACGCATCTTCTTCGGAAGATTGAGCGTGTACGCCAGGCCCTTCTTGGCCACGACCGTGAACGGTCCAACGAAGCGCGGGCGCAACTTGGTCTTGAAGACCGCAGACACTGCATGTGTAGGTAGGTTTTTAGCGTTAAGCAACACTAGGTCCCCGACCTCATAACTCTCAACATTGCCTCTGCCTTTAGCATCCGCATGTTCTTTCTGTTTGTCTTGGCTATCAGCCATTGCGTCACGTACGTGTCGAAGGACACTTAGACGCGTTGACAGGAACTCGTCAACCTGTTTACGAACAGTGAGTGGGCTGACATCAGCAAGCCGATCGGCTATCTCTCCCCCACCAAGCCCAGGACCACGGGGTGGCAGCGTCAGCGGGACGCGCGGGTGGGTGAGGCCGTTCACGTAGAACGGAGTGTAGCCCGTGGAGGCATGCACAGCGTTGTTCAACGCAAACTCGACGAGTGGAAGCATAGCGCTCCAACGCTTCGGCGTGTCAGCGCAAATGCTGCGAAGAATGTCCTCGACAACGCGATTCACGCGCTCCGTCTGACTATCGGTCTGCGGATGGTCCGCTGTGGACATGTCCAACTTGGTGCCGAGCACCTTAAAGACAGCGTCCCAAAACTTCCCAGTGAAGCGGGGGTCTCGATCAGAGACAATCGATGCGGGCAGCCCGTGTTGGCGGAAGACCCGATCGAGAAACAGCTTCGCTGTCCCTTCACCGTCTACGGTGTCCGGCACAGCCGCTAGATGAGCCATCTTGCTCAGACGGTCAACGAAGACCACGATGCCCGTGTTGCCTTCCGAGTCCTTTGGAAGGCCAAACACGAAGTCCAAACTCATGGACTCCCAACACCCAGAGGGTACAGGCAAGCTTGCCAGCGGCGCGGCCGCATGCGGTGAGGGCTTCACCCTCTGACACGTCTCACACGTGCGCACGTACGTGCTCGTCCACTTGTACAGCTTGGGCCACCAATAGGTCCGGCTCACAGAGCTGTAGGTCTTCTCGCGACCGAGGTGGCCGCCAAGCGGTGTATCATGCGCCTCGTAGAGGATACGACACTTCAAATCCTCGTCATGAGGAACCACGACTCGAGGAGTGTCCTCCGCACTCGTGCTGTAGTACAGCAGACCGTCAGCGACGGAGTAACGGTGCAGGCTCGCGCGCAAGCGCGCCGACAATGTCTTGTCCGAGTTTTCAAACTCCTTGCTCCCAAGAGCACGCAGCAGGGCGACACACATGTCGTCTCGCGCATACGCAGCGCGTATCAAGTCCGTCACCGACGAGGTCACCATCGTGACATGAGCAAGCTCATATTCCGGTCGCCGTGACAACGCGTCTGCAAGACCATTCTGCCTGCCAGGCTTGTACTTCACCTCGAAGTTGTACTCCGCGAAGAAGGACAGCCAACGGGCCATCCTTTGCGAGAGGTGAGGCGACTGGGTCGCAGTGCGTAGTGACGCATGATCAGTGAAGATCACAAACGGCTTAGAGCCCAGCAGGTGAACCCTGAACTTGACGAGAGCATACTTCATCGCAAGTAGCTCTTTGTCATGAACTGGATAGTTCTTCTCTGCAGCCTTAAGCTGGCGAGACTCAAACGCTATCACGCGTTCACGCCCTTCGGCGTCTGCTTGAAGCAGAGCACTGCCTATGGCAAAGTCCGATGCGTCACAGACGACACTGAAAGGACGTTCAGGGTCTGGCAACGCCAGGATCGGGGCATGAAGGAGACTCTCCTTGACTGCTTCGAAAGCATCTTGATGCTCGGTGTTCCAACACCAGTCCTCATCCTTCTTAAGGAGATTGGACAATGGCCGAGCCATCTCAGCGTAGTTCGCGCTGTACTTGTGCAAGTAGTTGGCGAGGCCAAGCCACTTGCGTAAGTCCTTTTGGTTCTTGGGAACCGGCCAGTCAACGATGGCCTTAACCTTAGCAGGATCTGCTCGAAGGCCGCGCTTCCCAACGAAGCATCCTAAGAAAGGAATTTCTTCAGCGCCGAAGATGCATTTTGATGCGTTAGCATACAGCTTGTTGGTGCGCATGCACTCGAGCACTGCTCGCAAGTGGTCAATGTGGTTCTCCACGTCGGACCGACCGTGCTCCGCACGACTGTGGACGAAGATGTCGTCGAAGTACGTTTGAGCAAACGCCCGCAGGGGCCTGAAGAGCTGCGTCACCAGACGATTGAACGTCGCAGGCGCGTTCGACAGCCCTTGGGGCATGACCAGCCACTCCCAGAGCATACCGCTCGGAGTGCTAACCGCTGTCAGCGGAATGTCACTCGCTCGCATGAGCAACTGGTAATAACCATCGACCAAGTCGAGCGCACTGTACATCGTGCAGCCAACCATATTGTTCTGCAGAACATCCTTCCTAGGAATCGGCGTCTGTGCCGGAATGGTGGCAGCGTTGAGCTTATTGAAAGCATGAACGATGCGCCACTTGCCATTAGGCTTTCTGACACAGAACGTAGGCGTCGAGTGCGGAGACTTGCTCTCACGCACCATGCCCGCCGCGTGCTTGGCGCTGAAGAACGCGTCAATGACGTCGCACTGCTCCTTCGGTAAGGGCCACTGCCTCGTTACGCAGTATTTGGTTCCGGGAACCAAGTCAATCTCATGACGGACACCTCGATCCGGAGGTAAGCCAGTGGGCGGGTCATTCGAGACCACATCCTGGAACTCCTTAACCAAAGGATAGAACGGATCCGATGGGTCCTTCAGGATCGAAGATCCACTTCGCGCACTGAGTGCCTCCTTCGTGTCCTCAAGGACAGCTTCATCCATAAGCGACGAGGAGTTCAATTCCTCCTCCGGTCGTATCATGACCACTTCGGCGAGCGCGCCAGCCTTTAAGGCATCCCCAAAGTCGGGAATGGACATCTCGTCCAGCTCTAGCAGAGCAGCCACCGTCGGAATATCCTCGAGGCTGACGTTGCCCTCGGCTTCACCAGTCACTCCATCAACGAGTGTGTATAGCTGCTCGCTATCATCGTCCACGACGGACACGTCCTGTACCAGGACCGACGCCTTGCGTCTCGCAGTCGCCATCTGGCGTCGCTGCCGCCTCCTCGCGGAAGCTGTACGGCTCGGAGAGGCCAGCGTGTTCAGACTGAAAGTCTCGTCAGGTGTCGCCACCTCTTGCTGCTCTGATTGAGCCGGCGTGGAGCCGCAACGCTCACAGCCCTCGCCCAGTGGATTAGGTGCCACTCCACCCGCATCGTCAGGGTCCTCCCCTTGATGCCTCGGCTCACAGCCGACCACGCCATCAGTGGCATGCAGCGATGCTGTGCTGTCGTGACGAGCATCGCTCAGCGGGTTACGTGCCGCTCCACGCGCATCACGAGGGCCATGCCCAAGATGCCTCGACGAACTGTCGACCATGCCATTACCGGCATGCAGCGATGCTGCGCTCAAGCCACGAGCATCGCTCAGCGGGTTACGTGCCGCTCCACGCGCATCACTAGGGCCATGCCCAAGATGCCTCGACGAACTGTCGACCCCGCCATTACCGGCAGGCAGTGATGACTCACAGTAACTCGGAGTCTCACTCAGTGGGTTACGTGCCACTCCACGTCCAGCCCACGAGCAGTGCTCGGGACTCGCGTCTTCGACGCCAGTGTCCATTAACTCGGACACTCCAATGTCCAGCACATTGACCGACTCGGTCCAGTGCCCGCGCCAATAGCGCTTTTGCTTCCTAGCAGAGGTGGGTTCATGACTCGCCAATGCTCCCCTAGGAGGCAAGCGCGTAGCGCCTAAGGTCTTCGACCGCCAGTCGATCCATGGTTCATGGCACTCCAGCCATGCCATGCCGAGGATGAGGTCGTACCTCGAATCCAGGTCGATGACCAAACAGCGTTCAACGCTATCGAAGTCCAGAAACTTCACGCCCAGGTTCACAGGAACCTTGGGCACCGTGACACGGGTCCCCGTCGCAAGACGGACGGTGACGATGTCACTCGAACGCGCCTTCAGCGCCTCAGCGTACTGCTGACTTCCTTCCATCGTGGAGCGCCGAGCATAGTTGCCCGACGCTCCGGAGTCGATAAGGATCTTCCATGGATTCTCAAAGCCCTTCACGGTCGCTTCCACGACCAGCAAGCCCGGCTTGCATACACGTTCCGTGTTGTTAGAGAGCACGGTGCTCTTTGGGGCTAAGCCCTGCCGACCTCCTCCCTGAGGCTCAACAGAACCCAGTTCTTCGCCAGCAGGTCGCCCCGCGCCTACTGGGTTTTGGCGTTTCCCCGCCACGAGCCCAGCTTCGGCTTTTCAGAGGTCGAGCCTCGGCTCGAGGGAGCCTGGCGCTGCTTGCGCAGCGGGCAACCCGGACGCAGGTGTTGCGTGCTGCCGCACACATAGCATCGACGGATGCCGATACGCTGCTCAGCAGCCTGAAGCTCGGCTTCCTCATCTTCAGCGTAGCTGAGGTCCATAGGCACTGCGCCATTGGACACATCAGAAGTTCCGGAAGAGCTGGCTTGGGAAGCCGTCCAACCAAGTCGCGACGACTTGAAGTTGAACTCGGCGTTCAACGCCACGTTCACGGCTTCCTCAAAAGAGGTCGGGTGAACACGGAAGACTTCCGTCCTGGCCACGCCAGTGCGAAGGCCTTCCATGAAGACGGTCACCGCGACCACTTCAGGAAGAGGATCCGCCGCCATGCCGGCGAGAAGAGTTCTCAACTCCTGGACGAAGTCCAACAATTCCTTCTTACCCTGACGGGTAGACAGGAAGCGTGACCTCACGCGATACGCCTGGTTAGGCGGCGAGAACACTCGCGAAAGCTGGGCCTTCAGCTGATCCCAAGAAGGGAACGCAGTGTCCACAGACGTGCCACACGTCAGGGCCCACTCTCGCGCTCGGCCACCGAGCTTGGAGATCGCAAGCGCCACGCGCTGCTGCTCGGTCTTGAGCATGGCGGACGCCATGGCCATTTCGACCTCTCTGATCCAGAGCAAAAGGCTTTCGCCTTCCTTGCCCTCGAAGGTCTTGACGCTCACCATGAGCGGTTTAGCTCGTGGAGCATCGTCCGATGCAGGCCTAGGCGTCACAGACGCCGCGGCCGCAGTCATCTTCTGCTGGACGTGCTCCAACAGAGCATTCTCATACTGAGAAAACGCCTCCAGACGCGCGTTCACCGCGTCGGGGCCTTGCGAAGCAAGATGGGCCACACCTTCCGGGCCGATCAAGGACATCAGCTTATTAAGCCCGTCCTGTTGGTTCGGGGGTAAGTGGGCAAATTGCTCCATCCTCACAGAGGGACAGTCGTAAGACTCAGGTGTCGGATTGACTACAAGTGCTACCAAGTGCAGCGGGGCTGCTGTAGCTTTAGCGTCAGAGGAAGACACAGACTCAGAGAGTCTCTAGTAATATTGATAGCTTGCAAACTCTATACGAGAGTTTGCACGAGTACCTTAATATAGCTAATTAAGGACTCCAAGAGACAGAAATACCTTAAACAAGGCTAGTGAACTCTTAGGCTTCAAATGTGAACTGAATGTATTGTTGTTTATCGCGGCAGAGCCGCCTGTTGTTTGTATGTATAGGACTCACTATCTATCATAGTAGAGCCTAGTCAAATGCATATCCAGTGGCTGTGAGCCACCCACTCCTATCTGGGGTGACCCACGTAACATATGTGTGGAAGCCACTTATGTGTGGCACCTAGCTTGTGTGCATCACACTATTCAATGTAACCCCGTTACACACAGACTCGGACAACTCGTAGCTGTGCTCTTCACAGTCTTCAATCAAGGCTTGAAACTCTAGCTGGGCTGCCATAAGGTAACTGTAACGGGGCGTGGCCCTTATAAATGGCACCCAACCCGTTAGTGTGTCGTACACACATGGAGTCGTCACATAATGATGTGCCACACTCACATGTGGTGTCTCGTACACTGGTCCTTAAGTGCGGTGCGTACCTAAGAGAGCCCATAAGTACGGTTTGTACTTAGCAAGGTCGACATGGCTTGAGAGCCAACCATTTGGAAACAGGTTACTTCGAAGGTGCATTAATTAGACAGTTCATAGTAAGTCGGACTTGGTGAGCAAAAGTAATAGACGTTCAGTTTAAATCTAACCTAGAAGTTTGCATACCCAGTACCAGCAAACGACTAAGAAGGCAGGGCCTCGAACTAAGACAGCAGAGACGTCGGGCGTCTGTTGTGGTTAGCGCGTTACGCTTCCTCAAAGCAAAGGTGCGTGCGACTCCCGTCACCCCTGGTAGCACTTGTAGTCAATCCCGCGACCGGCGCGGTTGTCTACCATCAAGGTCTCTCCGAGTATGGATGACTCAGGGAGCATGTTGCCGTCTCGGCAGGACTTCCCTCATCTCTCGGACGCCCACTGGGCAACGCTGGAGAAGATGGTGAGCCTCCTGGGCGAGACAGCGTTCGCTGGATTCCCTCGCTTCCTGTGGAGCACCAAAGGGCACGGTGGAACGCTTCGACAAGTTCGAGTCGTCGTTGATCGCCCACGTGAGCGCTGCCGCGCAGGATGCCGCTCGCTCTGCGATGGTGTTGAAGCACAGAGTGCGGCATAGTCAGCAGCGCACGAGTCGGGTACCTTCGCATCGCGACAAGGATCGACCAAGGCAGTCAAGATGACGGTTCCCAAGCTTGATGGGAAGGAGTCGGACAGCCTGGTCTTCTGGATCCGTGAGATCGAGATCGCGCTGAGCGCGGGACAGATCTATGATCCGAGATCCCAGGTCGCCTTCGCCCTGTCCAACCTCGGAGGTCGGGCTCGTGCTTGGGCCATAGCTCGTGAGACGTCGTCTCCAGGCTTCTTCACCTCGTGGTCGTTTATGGAACAAGAGCTGCGCAAGAACTTCTTGCTCGCCAATGTGGCGTACCGCCATCGCTCCCTCTTCTTGCGTTGCAGCAAGGGAAGCGCTCCCTTCAAGACTATGTCATGGAGCTGCAGAATCTGGAAGCAGCCATGGCCGGAGCTCCTATCTCAGAGGACGTGAAGGTCACGGTATTCATGGACGGCGTCCGAACTGGTCCAGTGCGGACCGAGCTCTTCCGCCGTCAGCCGAAGACCTTCAACGATGCAGTGCATCTCGCGCTACTCGAGGATCACTGTGTGCGATCCGCGCAGGGACACGCGGGTCCGACCGACACGTCAGAAAGCCCCCTCCCATGGAGATCTCGGCGGCTGAGTCTGTTCGGGCCGGCGCGAAAAAGTTTCGTGCAAAATGGTCGCTGCTTTGGGTGCAACGAGTTGGGCCATTTCCGTCGGAACTGCCCGACCAACCCATGGAGAACGGCTCGTGGCAAAGCCACTTCAGCGTCGTCGTCACTCAATATGATGGAGTCCGCGGCGTCGGAAAACGGCGACTCCCAGTAGGCGCGGGACTCCCTGCTGGGAGGCTTCGCTCTTCCCGGACGGCGGTGGCTTCGCCACCTCCCCGCCCAGGAGAGCAAGTCCCAGGGACGACACTGTTGTGTCTCTCGGTGGCCGCCGCGCGATCTAACCTCGTGGTTGTCACCGCCAGCGTCAAGGGATACGAAGAACCAATGACCATCCTGATTGATTCGGGTGCGTCGAATAACTTCGCAACGATGGCCAGTGTGGCTAGGAACAGCATACTGTATGCTCAAGCTTTAGAAGACTCTAAGAGTAACAGCAATGTATCTGGTCGCCTAGCGACTGGGTCGATCGTATCGACGCGGAAGGTCCTTCTCCCCTTGACGGTCAAATTTGACGACTTTAATTCGGTCGAACCGTTCATTGTCCTTGACATGGATGATCGATACGATCTGATCCTTGGCATGCCCTGGCTTGTGAAGCACGAGCCGTGGATCGACTGGCGGAGTCGCACCATAGGTGCAAGTCACCAAGCGGATCGATCTTTGGCGGGTCATGTCCCCTCCTCATCCCGCGACGGGTTCGTGCACGAGCACCGGGTGCCACGCGGGGAACGACGCTTTGCCGGCTCGGCCGAACAAGTGTGTGTTTCCAACAAGGGTGGTCGAGCAGGGGCTCCCACCACGCAAGGCGTTCGGGCTGGTTCAGCCGTCGCCGAAGAAGGAAAAGTCGCTGACGGAGTTCGCAGCGCAACGGTGGTTGTTGACGTGATCACGGGCGATCGCAACGCGAAAGATCTGACCCCAGTACCGACGTTGTCGGAGCTCCTTGAGCTCGAAGAGCTTTCCTATGTCGAGTTCCTCGAATCGCTTAGGGCGGGGAAACTGGAGGACCTAGTCCTTATCCGCCGCGAACAAGAGCCTCTCGAACTGAACAGCTCCTCGGTCATGGACCCTGACGTGTTAGAAGAAGGGCGGGTCTCGAAGAGACAACAACGATATGGCGCAGCCATTCTGAAGGACCCCTCGGATCCCTATTATCCTCTGTTGAAGGAATTTTCGGACGTGGTTCGGAGGACCCTCCTTCTGTGTTACCCCCGGACCGGGGTGTGCGCCACGAGATCGATCTCGAGCCGGGTTCGAAGTACTGCACCACGCGCCAGTGGCCGCTTCCGAAGGAAAAAGTCGACGTCATCGACGCTTTCTTCGCAGCGAAGCACGCCGCGGGCATGGTGCGCGAGTCGAAGTCGCCTCATTCGTCACCGACGGTTGCGTACGCAAACCCAATGGGAAATGGCGCATGGTACACGCTTTCAACAAGCTGAACGCGGCCACCATCCCCGCATCGACGCCCATTCCTCGAAAGGATGTGATGCAGAACAACATGGCGGGCTGCACGGTGTTTAGCGCGCTCGACATGGTCGATGGCTACTATCAGCTCCTGATGCGGGAGTTTGACATCCCTCTCACGGCTGTGAGCACTCCCAGCGGGATGCTGTGGGAATAGTTGGTGATGCCCCAAGGGCTATCGAACGCACCAGCAACGTTTAATCGCTTGGTGACACAGCTCTTCCGGCCGCTGCGGCACTTCGTACAGATGTACTTTGACGACATTTTCGTTCACAGCCACGCTGAAGATGGGAAGACAGACGTCGAGAAGCATTATTTTTTTTGCGCACCTCCGTGAGGTCTTGATGTGCATGCGGGAGAACCGTTTGTATGCAAACATCAACAAATGCATCTTTGGTGCTGAGGAAATCCCGTTCCTGGGCTGCTTCCTTGGAAAGGATGGCGTCCGCGCTGATCCCGAAAAGATCGAAGCGATCTCGCAGTGGCCGGTGCCTACCTCCCAACGGGTTATGCGCAAGTGGCTCGGCCTCGCCAACTACTTGCACAAGTACAGCGAGAACTACGCTGAGTTGGCCAGGCCACTAACGACCCTTTTGAAGAAGGATACAGACTGTTCTTGGCCTGCGGAGGCTCAGCGAGCCTTTGAGGCGATCAAGCAGAGCTTACAGAGCGCCCCTATCCTGGCGCTGCCTGACGAGGATCGTCCTTTTAGTGTCGTGTGCGACGCCTCCGACTTTGCCATCGGCTGCGCCCTGCTTCAGGTTGATGCCGAAGGCAGGGAAAGGGTGGTGGCTTTCCAGTCTCGGCAGTTGAAAGCCGCGGAAAAGAGCTACCCCGTCCACGACAAGGAGCTCCTCGCGATGAAGTACGCGCTGGTGAAGTTCCGAGTTCATATGCTCGGCAGTAAACCCTTCGTGATCTACACAGATCATGCCTAGTTAAGGACGGCGACCTCGTCACCTCATCTCTCCCAGCGCATGGCGCGTTGGTTGTCATTCTTCGCAGAATACAACTTCACCGTAGCCAACAAGCCGGGGAAACAGAATGTCCTTGCGGACGCTCTCCCCCGGAGACCGGACTATGAGCTGGCACACGCGGTGTTCCTTGAGTCGCTGCTCCATGAGCTCATCCGCGAGGGTTACGCTGACGATGACGACCTCCGAGATCTGGTCGAGGTGCTGCGCACGAAATCGGACAGCTCGTTGCTCTCGGCTCGTCAGCGAGCCCAGCTTCACCGCTACTCCCTCGTCGAGGGCTTGCTCTACTATCAAGTATCCCGGGGGATGATCCGCGGTTGGTCGTTCCCAATGACGAAGACCTTCGTCATCGAAGCCTCTTTGAGGCACATGACACGGCGCTCCGCGGGCACCTGGGTCGCGAGCAGACGTATACGTCAGTGACTCGGGACATCTGGTGGCCCCACATGTAAAGTGGGTGCGGTCTTACGTTAAGACCTGCGAAACGTGCCAATGGGTCAAACCCTCTCCGGCCGCGACGGCCCTGCTGATGAGCTTGCCGGTTCTGGAGGATTGCTGGTGCTCCGTGAGCATTGACTTCATCTTCAAGTTACCGCCCGATGGGCACGGACATACTGGCATCCTGGTCTTTATGTGTCGCCTGAGCATGATAGTGAGGCTGGTGCCCGTGAAGAAGAGTGTGACAGCGCCGCAGGCGGCTCAACTCTTCGTCGACAATGTCTTCCGGCATCACAGCCTCCCGGAGGCGTTCGCCAGCGGCAGAGACCCTCGGTTCGTCTCTCACTTCTGGCAACACCTCTTCCGGCTTCTAGGGACGAAGCTGGACATGTCCACGGCGGACCATCCGCAGACCGACGGTCAAACGGAGCGCGTTAACCGTGTCCTGGAGGACGTCTTGCGCAGTGTCTGCGTTGCAGAGCCCACAAAGTGGAGTACGCAGCTTGCGCAAGTGGAGTTCGTGCTTAACAATGCAGTGCATGCGTCGACAGGCTTTACGCCGTTCTACGTCAACGGTCTGCGGCATCCGCTGTCGTTGTCCCCGGCTTCAGAGTTGGGTGAGGGAGGATTTGTCGTGAACGACTCAAGAGGCCTCAAAGGCGTGCGTACGTCCGTCAAACGGAACCTCCTATTCTTCATTGAGACGGGAGAAGCGATCCGCACTCGCATCCGTGACGCTATGGCTGCCGCGCAGGACCGACAAAAAGAAAACAGCGACCGCCACGGGCGTGCTAACACACATGTGTTCAAAATAGGTGATTTGGTGTTACTTAACGCTAAAAACTTGCCTGTCGGCGGTCGGCAGCACCAAGCTGCGACCACGTTTCGTGGGGCCTTTCTCGGTCATAGGCGTCCATGGCAATGCCTATACGCTGGATCTGCCATCGGCAATGGCCACGCACCGAACGTTTTACGTCGGCATGCTCAAACCGTACCATCGTCGGAGGTGGCTGACTCTGAGAGTTCGACGAGCGAGACATCTGCTGCAGGGCCTGAGCCATCGCGCGCGCCAAGTCGGCCTGACTTAGGACTGGGGCAGCCGGAGCGGCAGGCGCAGCAGGCGCCGCGGGCGCAGTTGCAACAGCCGCAGCAGGCCGAGCCTCTAAGTCGCTTACGCGCGTGTAGTGGTGGCGAATCCACGCCAGATGATCCTGCTGATCGTGGCGTTCGCTCGCATGAGCACGCTCAAGATCCGTGACGCGGTCGTAGAGATGACGCATGTCACGAGCCTGCCGGCCGAGTTCTTCCCGCAGCTCCTGCACCCGACGTTCTAGTCCCTCTTCCACTTGCCGAGAACGGCGGTAAGCGACCACAGTCGCCTCGACGGTTTGCAGGCGGCCACGCAAGGAGGTCAAATCCAGTTGCTGGGTCTCGAGGAGACGCTGACACCCCTCCACCGCGTCCAGAAGAGGCTCCCGAGCCGAGGCAGAGGCTTGAGTCGCCAACGCACGACGCGGAGCGTTCCGGTACGATGAGTCGTCCGTTACGACCTCCGCCTCCGTTGATCGGAAACGACGGTGATCGCTACTTCCACGTGGAGAAGCTCCTGAAGCGCCGTGGGCGTAAGGGCTACTATCATATCTGGTGAAGTGGCGCGGCTATCCCGAGGATCAGAGTACCTGGGAAAACGGTCGTCTCCTCGAGGAGGACTGCGCCGATACCGTGGACGCTTATTAGCGCTCCCGCGGAGCCGGTCGGCGCTAACCGGCTCGAGAACGCTCACAGGTTCTACGGGCTGAGACTGTCGCCCCTTTGTCACCTTGGACACCACCTCTTCGAGGATATCATGCGGCAGGGCCGCATATCGCGGATCCCACCGATGTCGATCCCAGACATCATCAGCTTTCATCTTCGCCATGCGAAATCGCAAACACCGAAGGGCGAGCCAATCCAGCCGATGCGGCGAGTTCAACAACTCCGGTATCGGATAGCCAAGATGACGGAGCCAAGTTTCGAACTCAACCTCATTGGTTTGGCGAACCAAGGCGGTGTTGGTCCGTAGGACGATGGGACACTCGTCGTTGTTGGCCACAGGCACACCCCGCTGTCGGCTTTGCCGAAGGCTCGCAGCATACTCCTCGGGAGTCCAGACTCGCTGCGCTAGGAGCTGCTCTCGGTTACGCGGAGCCGGAGACTCAAGCTCACGCTTCTGCTCGGCAACCCGCTCAGCGATAGTGCGCCGGGCGGCTGCGCGCTCTTGTAGGTGTTCGCGGTTCGCGGGCAGCAACGACGCAGGGTCCACCCCCTCCTCTTCGCCCACATTGGAGATGACGGGAGGCTCTCGGGGCGGAACATCAGACGCGGCTGAAGCAGCCGCAGGCTTTTCTGGCGGCTTCGTCGACGAAGCTGGAGCAGCAGGCGGGACGCTGTCCTCGGCAGCCTTCTTGGCACGGGCCACGGCAGCAAGGCTGCGTGGAGTGGCCGGGCTTCCAGGGTGCAGCGCACGCTGTTGCTCAGTGAGCTGTGGGGACGACGGAGCCTTCTCCTCATCCGATTCATCGTAGTCGACGGGTATCGAACAATTTCCCGACAAGGCAGAGGCCTCTGAAGCCGAATCCTCCGGCACGTCGTGCATTTCCACGTCGCTCTTGTGCGGTGAGTTGCCGCTTGGCGGCTGGGCCGAGGCGGCCTTGGGCGGCGTCGTCGTCGGCGCAGGAGACGTTGTCTCGGACGGGTTGGACATGTGACTCTCGCGGTCACTCTCCTCACCCGTGATGAGCTCAATATGGAACCCTTCGCTGCCACTCTCGGAGTCGCCGAGATCGTGAGTCGGACCTGGCCAGGTCACTGCGTGCCGCTTGCGGAGTCGCGCCGCGGCGATAGCTGCTCTACGGGCCGGGGTTTTCGGCGCTTGGGTCCCTTGCGCTTCGACTTCCTCGATGTGGCCAAGCTAGCGTGCGAGTGGGCCGGGCTGGCGGGACGCGAGGCGTGTGCTGTCGGCGGAGCCGTTGTGGGCGTGGACGTGATGCTCAAGGAGCTACGGGCGTGCGTCGCGTGCGGGCTCAGTGAGCAGCAGGCGTGGCAGGACTTCGCGATGCCCTGTGGGTTGGGGCTTGTGCGGTCGGCGGCTTGTTGAAGAATGAGGCTCGGCCTCGGGGTGCGTACGTGGCGTTTGATGGCTGGATTCCCCCTTTCCGATCCTTCTCCGTGGGACGTTGCTTCCCGTTTGGTGTGGGAGGGTGTAACGGGGCGTGGCCCTTATTAATGGCACCCAACCCGTTAGTGTGTCGTACACACATGGAGTTGTCACATAGCGATGTGCCACACTCACATATGGTGTTTCGTACACTGGTCCTTAAGTGCGGTGCGTACCTAAGAGAGCCCATAAGTACGGTTTGTACTTAGCAAGGTCGACATGCCTTGAGAGCCAACCATTTGGAAACAGGTTACTTCGAAGGTGCATTAATTAGACAGTTTATAGTAAGTAGGACTTGGTGAGCAAAAGTAATAAACGTTCAGTTTAAATCTAACCTAGAAGTTCGCAAGTCGTTTGGTACCCGGTACCAGCAAACGACTAAGAAGGCAGGGCCTCGAACTAAGACAGCAGAGACGCCGGGCGTCTGTTGTGGTTAGCGCGTCACGCTTCCTCAAAGCAAAGGTGTGTGTGACTCCCGTCACAGCTTCTCTCCTACTTCGCGTACGTGCAGCGCCTCCGTGATTCCGAGTCTCGTATGCTCAAGCGGCGGTGCTTGATTGCAAGGTTTCCCCACTAGCGTTCTGGGCGGGGCTTGCTCAATTCCCGCTGTTGCGGGCTGTTGCTGTACCAGCGGTCTCGTCGGCCTGCTCAAGCGCCGCGTGTGAGAGAAGCTTCTCCGCCCAGCGCTTTGTCCACTCAAAGCTGCGCAACCGACTTCGTGGTGATCGCGTGGGCAAGCTGGTGCACGTTTACTTCAACCGCAAGATCACGAGCGAGGAAGACGAGGAGGGTTTTTTTAACGACATCGACGAGCTCTTGGAGCCGAGCGACGACGAGTGCGAGCCCGAGAGCGACTTCCTGTACTACGAGACACTGCAGGTGCGCAATAGCCGACGTAAGCCCGTATTTTCATACACTTTGATCTCTCCAATGTTCTGTGTGTCTGTGGGTGGGAGATTGGTTTATTCCACAACCCCAATATTCTGGGCAGAATCCTGCCGACAGACAGCGTCTAAGGCTATTCATGTCCACCACGCCATTTTCATGTTCACCACACCACTTTATGACATCCCGCCGCCGACACCAAGCAAGGTCTCCCCATCCGCCATGGCGTCGCGCTCCCGCTCTCGCTCTCGCTCCCGGCGCCACCACCGACGTCGCCCACGCAGTACCTCATCCTCTTCTTCCGACCGTTCTCGTTCCCGCTCCGCCAGCCGCAGCGCCTCCCCGCCGCGTAAGAAGCCGCGACGCAAAGACCAAGCCCAGGACACTCCGCAGCGCCGGCCACGAGCTGACGCAGGCATCACCACGCCCCCGCGCCGTCCAAATGATGATGTAAGCGACGCCACGCCGCCCCGTAAGCCGAAAGACGTTAAACAGAAGGAGACCCGTCCTCCCAAGGAGGACAAGAAGCCTGCACGTAGAAGAACGCTGGTGGACGCCCGCGCCACGGGCCGCACGGGCGGCGTGTACGTACCGCCCTTCAAGCTGGCGCAGCTTCGGCAGCAGGAACTGGCCGGAGCTGGGCCAACGTCTGAGCAGCTGCAGCGCCGCACGTGGGACGCGCTGCGCAAGAGCCTCAACGGGCTCATCAACAAGGTGAACGTGGCCAACCTGAGCAACATCTTGCCCGAACTCTTCCAGGAGAACCTGGTACGAGCGCGCGGACTGCTGGCCCGAGCCGTCATGAAGGCGCAGCTGGCGTCACCGGGCTTCACGCACATCTACGCGGCGCTCGTGGCCGTGCTCAACACCAAGATGCCCGAGAACGGCGAGCTGCTGGTCAAACGAGTGGTCTACCGCTTCCGACGAGCCTTCAAGAGGGGAGACAAGGTCGTGGCCATCGCGCTCGTGCGCTTCATCGCCCACCTCGTCAACCAGCAGGTGGTGCACGAGTTGCTGGCGCTCGAGGTGCTGACGCTGCTGCTGGCCAACCCGACGGACGACTCGGTCGAGGTGGCCGTCAACTTCACCAAGGAGTGCGGCCAGATCCTGGCCGAGCTCTGTCCCGAAGGGCTGCGCGCCATCTTTGAGCGCTTCCGAGGCATCTTGCACGAGGGGGAGATCGACAAGCGCGTGCAGTACACGATCGAGGGGCTGTTTGCCATCCGCAAGGGCGGCTTTGCTGACTACCCGGCCGTGCATGAGCAGCTGGATCTCGTCGAGTCTGGAGACCAGATCACGCACGAAACGACGCTGGAGGAGAAGATCGACTGCGAGGACAAGCTGGACGTGTTCCGCTTCGACCCCGACTTCGAGAAGAACGAGCAGATGTGGGCCGCCATTAAGAAGGAGATCCTGGGCGAGTCGGACTCGGATTCCGACTCGGCCAGCGGCAGCGACGACGATGGCGACGACGAGGAAGAAGACGAGCAGGACGAGCAGCCAGTGGCCGCGGCCAACAACATGGCGATCCAGGACTACACGGAGCAGGACCTCGTGAACCTTCGCCGCACCATCTACCTGACTATCATGTCCAGTATCACCCACGAAGAGTGTGCGCACAAGCTTATGAAGCTCAACATCCGCCCCGGCCAGGAGAAGGAGATCTGCTCGATGCTCATCGAGTGCTGCAGCCAGGAACGGACCTATCTGCGGTACTACGGCCTGCTGAGCGAGCGCTTCTGCCTCATCAAGCGCGAGTACCAGGACGCGTTCGACGAGTGCTTTGCCGAGCAGTACTCGCTGATCCACCGGCTCGAGACCAACAAGCTCCGCAACGTGGCGAAACTCTTCGCCCATCTGCTCTTCACCGACGCGCTGCCGTGGACCGTGTTCGAGTACATTCACCTGAACGAGGAGGAGACGACGTCGTCCAGCCGCATCTTCATCAAGATCCTGTGCCAGGAGCTGTCGGAGCACCTCGGCATGAAGGTGCTGAAGGAGCGCTTCTTGGACGAGATCATGCAGCCCACGTTCGCGGGGCTTTTCCCGAGGGACAACCCGCGCAACACTCGCTTCGCTATCAACTTCTTCACGTCCATCGGCCTCGGTGGCCTTACGACGGACTTGCGCGAGTATCTGAAGAACGCGCCGAAGATGATCATGGAGCAGGCCAAGGCTAAGGCCGACAGTGACAGTAGCAGCAGCGACTCGGACTCGGACTCGGACTCCAGCGACAGCAGCAGCTCTTCGGATTCCGACTCGGACTCGGATTCGAGTGACAGCAGCAGCGACTCGTCCGATTCCGACTAGCCCGACCCAGAGAACCAAGCACTCAGGTGAGCATGGACGGACTCCGGAGCCAGCCAAACACTTCTAACATGCTCGTTGAACCGAGTTCTTTTCGCAGCCTTATCCGTGCAGCCCCCTAAAAATACTGGAAGGCTGAGCTTCCTGGCCGAAAGCTTCGCTGCTGCTAACCAGTTCACGTTTTCTCTGCAGGCTCTACACGTTTTCATGAAGCTTCTGGCTGCCGATACAAGAAAGTTGACTGCTGCTCCGCTATCCATCGGGTGTGTTGCTTGTCACGGCCAGTACTTTGCAGCATCGTTGGCGATTCATCAGAAAAGCTGCTTTCAGCGCAACGCGTTCGTGTTGATCCCATGCGAGAAGTGCAGGTCTTGCATTCGGTACGTCTCTGTACTTAGCTGTGCCTTCCAGCTCGACTCTGATGAGGCTGTTCATCGTGCCACAGAGCGAGTGATTTCCACACCCACACAACCTCCTGCTCCGGAAAGCCAAGGCCGTTCAACAACGTATCGCGGACTGACATTGTCGCTAACCAGCACGGCGCTTTCGCTCAAGAATTTAACCTTCCTGAGGTGGACGGCCGAGTGCGATGCAAAACCTGCCAGCGCGCTTTCTCGCAAGATCGGATCGCGAAGCACCAGTCCGTTTGTCACGGCGAACCCCGCGCTGTAAAGGAGAATCGAGAGCCTCGACGACGGTCGGTGATTCCTGTTGGGCAAGGTCACACAACCAGCAGTCCGGCAGTCAAACGACCAGCTCTTCGCCGCAAGACCATCCACGCTGAGCGGCCACTAGCGTCGCGACCCCGAGAGATATCATTCGAGGTCAACGCTGGTCGAGCAGCTCAAGCTGGGCGGGACACCTCGGGACGGCAATCCTGCTACCCGGGGGCGCAAAGGATGCAAGCTGGCGCAGGCGTTGCTTTCTCCAACGCAAGCTCGGCCAGTAACCCGTTGGTGACCAACCCACTCATGGCTGCGCGAAGATGAACTCCCTGGCTACCTGGGATAAGTAGATTATGAATGCACTTCAAGTCGCAATGTATTGCTACTGCACTCCATGTTATTGTCTGCACTACACCACCTCCATGAGCATCGCCACGCCGGCAAGCACCCACTTGGCTGGCGGCACCTTCGTCCTCAGAGGCGACAGGAACACCAGCGTCGGTCCACGTTGCTGCGTCCGATACACGGGGCATTCAAACACGTTGCCACTCGCTGTGGCTCCAGCCTTGGCGCCTCCGCCACCGCCTGACGGCTCCTTGTTCGCGGTGTTGGCGACGGCTCGGCACGTGAGGACGGGCATCTGCACGTACATTTCTCTCGGCAGGCTGGTCTCCAAGACGCCGTTGCCCAAGTCCCAGCGCGCTCCTTCCAGGTACAAGCCATGGATGAACTGGCCGTCGCGTGCAGGGGCATCCACCGTGTCAATGGTGCGCTTGGTCACATCGGCCGTGATCCGCAGCGAGTCCAGCTCGACGTTGTGTTTTCTTGCTGCGGTCTGGAGCACAGCAGTGAGGAAAGCCTGCGGGTTAAACAGACCTGGCAGCCACAGCACCAGCGGCAGCTCCGGTGCCGAGCCAATCCACTCTTGAAGCTGTGCGATGCGTTGCTGCAGATTCGCCAGCCACGGGGCCAGCGATCGACGCGACGGACAAGCGGCAGCCAGCCAATTATCTGGCACGCGCTCGTAGTACAAGACCGTTTGAAGCTTCTCCATGTTCTCCGTGAGAGGCACGTCGCCGCGGAACGCCAACTCGAGCTCCGACAGCGAATCCGTCATGGTTTCCAGCAAGTGGTTCATGTGCTGGCACTCCTGCAGCAGCACGGTCTGGAACGGATCCATGTCCTCGGCGTCCGGAGCCGCCACTGACGAAGCAAGTTGACCACCTTTACTCCGTCGCGAGGCCCCGTCACGCGAGCCCGCGTCGGAAGCCCCCTTGAAGAACAGCTCCTGGATATCAAAACGGAAGTCACGGTAGTTCTCGAGGACGTCTTGTAGCACTCCCTCGGCTGCCAGTTGAACCGCATCTGCCGTGTCTTTCGCACTCGCTGCACCACCAAGTCCGGACGCCCCTTCTTCTTCGTCGCCTCGGTCTTCTTCGTGGATTTCCTCTTCCTTGGCAGTAAGAAGCAGCATCGACTGCAAGAGCACGTGGCCGTTCTCCGTACGGAAGGCGACCTCGGCATTCGGGTGCAAGCCGAACGCAGTGGGGGTTTCGTTCAGGAGCGATGTGTGGATGTGCTCCAGAATCCGGTCGTAGCCTGCCGAAAGCTTCGGCGCTAAGAACTCCCGGCGCTGTTGGCCTCCACTCGGGCCGTCGCTTCCATCACCGCCAGATGCGCCGCTACTTCCAGCGTCCGGCCCGCTGTTCCCACCGCCCCCTCCGCTGCTTCCACTCGCATCGTCACCGAACGGAAGCATCGACAGCTCTTCCAAGAGATCGTCTCGTAGGAAGTACTGCAGGTACGTCGCAGCGACGAGTCTGTCCAGCTCGTTCACGATGTGGCCGCCGTACATGATCTCACCGAAGAGGTACCGTAGATCTGGCCACGGAACGCGCACGGGGGCGTTGTCCATGTAGTTTCGCAGTACCGTACTGCTCGCCAGCAAGTCACTGGCCGCGAACGGGTAGAGCATGTTGAATCCCTGCGGGCCGAACTTCTTCCGCTCCAACATGAGCGAGTGGAAGTAGCAAAGCGCGAACAGAATACAACGCGTACGCGGCTCGAGCTCGTCCACGACGTTCTTGGGGAAGCAGCAGAAGGCGCGCTTGACGTTCGCGCGCAGACCTGTCGGCGGCTCGTTCGTGAGCTTGATGGACCGCTCCAAGACGCCGATTGGGATGTTCAAGGACGGATCGCTGGTGATGAACAAGCGGAAGTTGGGGTGCAACGTACTGCTCGTCCCATTCCCCGCGTTCGTGGGTGGCAGTAGGGACAATGATCGACTGGTTCCCATCCGAATAATGTCCTTGCTGCTTGTCAGGTTGCTGCGCAGCGTCGCGTAGGACGCCGTCTTGCTTGCCTTGGCCAGTTGCTCCAGCCACTTGTCCAGTTCGAGCATCCACTTGGGCATCAGGTGGACGTTGTTCAGAATGACCCAGTGGCCATTCTCCACGGACATGAGCAGCGTTCGCATGGCCACCTGCTCTTGGCCTTGGCCCAGCGCGATGTTGTGGTAGTCGACGCCTTTGATTCGCTCCTGGTCCTGCACGGCCAGCTTGTCGACGTCGGCCACGACATCGGAACCTGGCGACAAGATGAAGTACATGGGAGTCCACGGGGAGCTCTCCTTGAACGCACTCTTCAAGATGGCGAAGCTGTTGAGCTGGCTGTCGCAGTTGAGGAACTGGCTGCCGTTTGGAAGCGTGTGCACGATGAAGTTGCTCACCGCTTGGGTCAGGCGATCCGGACGCAGACACTTGACGGCCAGCAGCTTCAAGAAGGGCGCCGACTTGTCCAGTTCACGCCAATCCAGCGGCAACTTCTCCAGCTCGGGGCTCGTCGAGTTGTACCATTCGCGGAAGCGCGGCTCGGACTCCTCCAGGTCCGAGACGAACCTCTCGAACGGAGCCAAAGTGATCAACGACTGCAGTGACTGCCACTGCGACTCACTGAGCCACGAGATCGTGTTCTCGGGCCCCACCACCTTCGATCCTTGTACCAAGAAGCGGGCAAACTGCGGTTCGTAGCCGCTGTTCGCGCCGACCACTCCACGACGGAGCAAGAGGAACACCAGCTGTGTGAGGAAGAGCAGCTTGTGCTCTTCAAAGAGGCCTCGTGTCACCATCGAGAAGATCGTCCAGCGCAGAGCCTCCTTCAAGATCCCAACCCGGTCGTGAGCACTAGCAGCTCCGTTCGTGCTGGCCATTGACGCTGCGGGAGCGACGCCATCCAACGCCACGAAGAAGAACGTCATGTACGACTCGAGCGAGTAGCGGTACATGTGGTTAACCTTGCACAGCTGGCTCATCAAGAAGTACATCATGCTCGCCTCATTGGCAACGGGCCGGTACACTTCTCGAGCCAGATTAATCTCCCGCTCGGCGTCTTTGCCTTTCCTCAACGCGATGCCAACATCAATCGCCGTCAGCTTCGTCTTCTCCAGGCCTTCAATGAGCGGCACGTCCGACAAAATGTCCTCTGGGGCGTTCGATAGACGCTCCAGGAGATCGTTTTCAAGCTGCAGTAACTGGATCTGGTAGCCGTTGAACTCCTGCTGGAGCTGCCGCTTTTGCGTCTCCAAGTCGGGCTGCTCCAAGTTGACCACGTTCGCTAGTAGCTGGTCTTCAAGCCCCTTTTCCGTCACGCTGAAGTCGATGAGCGTGCAGTACGCCAAGATCTCGGGGCGGTAGTGCGGGTTCGGCAGCTTGGTGTGGAGGAACAGGCGGAAGCGAGGGTCCACCTCCACTTCCTCGGCCGCAAACTGGAGGAACCAGTTGCGCCCTTTCTTGTAGACCTGCCGCATGATGACAGGCTCCAGGGACGCGTCGATGGCCTCGCCCAGGTTCTCCAGGATGACGCTTTGGCCACTGGTGATGGCGCTTTTCAGCGTCGTCGCCCAGTTCTTCTGCGCAGGCTGCAGGATCACCAACGATTGGCCTGCAGGCTCCTTCTCTTCTGCTGCTTCAGGCTTCTTGTGCCGGAAATCGCGGCCGCGGAGCCAGATGATGCCTTGCAGCTGAGGGTCCACAAGCAGCGGCCATCGCTGGCACGACGTGATGATGCAGCCGTTCTCGATCGAGATCCGGTCGGCGGGCAAGCCTTCGTTCATCCACTGAGCCACGTCGCTACTGTCGCTGAGCACGTCAAGCGGATCGACGCCCAGCGGTTCGCTCGAAGGCGACGAAGCAGACGTGGAAGAGGCTTCAACTGCTGCTTCAGCTTCGGTTGTGTCACCGTTTTCACTGGTTTCGACCCCGTTCGAGCCGCTCTCGGCTGGCGTTCCAATCGAGATCGGGATCTCTCGAGTCACGATGTCGGGCAGCCACGTGGTTCTCCAGAGCTGGGCTCGGAAGTGGGCGTTGAATGCGCCGATATAGCTGACAAACCCAGCGGCGAGCAGTGAATCGCCGATCAGGGAGCTCTCGCCGGCACGTAAGACGTCTATCTCGTGACTCCAGCGCTCATTCTCCGACGCCAGACCGTTCACAAGCCTCTCCGCTAGCGACAGTCGCTCTTGACACGCTTGAGCCTCGGCCTCCACTTTGGCCTTCTCGTTGGTAGCGTCACGGAACGAAGCCTGCAGAGCATTGAGCTGGCCTTCCACCTCCGCCACCAGCTTCTGCACCGCCGCCAGCTCGCTGTCCGCGTCGGCCTTGGTCTGGCGTGCTTTCTCCAGCGTATCCATCAGTGGCTTAACACGGACGAAGACCTGGTGGAACGAGATGATGTTGACGACCCACACGCACAGGTTGGCCGCCGCCACGGACTTGCTCTTCATCTTCTCGTAGTTAAAGTTGGGGTCTTCTTGGATCAGAGGCTCCACGCGAGCGACGACGTCGAGAGGGATGTTCTCCTTGTCGTACTGCTCCAGAGACTGCTTGAACACGTCCACTTTGGCCATCATCTTCTTGGCATTGTCCCAGCTGAAGTTCTTGGTCTCCTTCTTGATCATCATGAGCACCGCAGCCGTCACCTTCTCGACGCCGGCCGGAGGTTTCCCCATCGACTTGAGCTCTGTTAGTGACGCCTTGTTAAGGCAGTTCACCGCTTGTTGAGCGGCATCCAGAGCAGGCTTGGCAATCGCCAGCTCGACGGAGGCCTGCGCTTCGATCTGAGACGCCATCTCTGCCGCCTGCGCAGCCTTGGCGCGCTCTTGATCGGCGCGGCGCTGCTTCACTTCAGCGTCTCCGCGTTGCTTGCCCATTTGCTCGAGCAGCAACTCGGTCGCCTTCTTGCGCTCTTCCACTTTCTTCATCGTCAGCTTCAGCTCGTCCTGGAGTCCGGCAACATCCAGCGCCGTCTTCTTGAGCGTTGCCAGCCCCACTTCCAGACGCTTGATCTTGTGTGTCTGCGACGACCGCTTGGCCCCGAGAAGCGACCGATAGAAGCGGATCAGCTCCAAGAAAGACGTCGGCGTCACGTAGTTGTGTCGCCCGTAGTTCTTGGCGTACATGGTGCACGCAGTGGTGACCGACATGTGCATCTCGGCCATGTGGTGGCACACGTTCTCCTGGATCGCGCGCGTCGAGAGCTCCACGTCCTGCAGGAAGTTGAGCGACACATCCACGAGCGCTTCTTTCGGCCACGGATGGAACCAGTCCATGGTGCAACAACTCATCAGCGACGGGAAGTTGCGGCATCGAAGACGCAGATCTCCACCCACCGGGGAGAAGGCCAGGAGGACGTGCAGGTTACTGCGAACGCGCTCGTAAAACAGCTCTTGGAGCTGCTCCTTGGTATCCGGAATGCCACGCGCTTTCGCCTCCATCCGTAAGGACCCAGCCATCGACTCCATCTCTTCGCTCGAGAAGAGATCAGCGACGTATCCGGACGTTAGCGCGTCCGTGAGCGGCACCAGGAAACGATCGTCCGTGATCTGGGAGTCCGTGAGCAGCAGAACGATCGGCTTTGCCGGTCGAATGCCAGCCTTGCGGTAGATCTCTTTCAGATCTTCTTTGAGTTCACTGATCCCGTACGAAGGAGACGCGCTCGTCGTGAGCGACACGAGACTGTACCCGCAGATAAATGCTGCTAAGCGAGACAGCGACTGCTTTCCTGAGCCTCCAACGCCGATCAACAGCGCGTGTCCGCGAGGGTTCGCTAGAATGCGGACGATTCGCGTGACGTGCTCCAGCGCTTGGTCGAAAAGCACAAGACTCATGACTGGATGCGTCTCGTTGTACTCCGCCAGCTTCCGCTCCAGACAAGCT
Source organism: Phytophthora crassamura (assembly GCA_033557995.1). NCBI lineage: Eukaryota > Oomycota > Peronosporomycetes > Peronosporales > Peronosporaceae > Phytophthora > Phytophthora crassamura. Next base: position 2,303,457 of record JAUCED010000003.1, on the reverse strand, counting down.
GTAAGCTGCGGCTTTTCCACCACCGGTACGTAACTGAGCGAGCTCTCAGCCTCCCTGGACATCGAGCCCGTTGAAGACGCAGCCAGGAAGTTGACACAGATGAGAGGAGCAGCAAAGATCTCGCCCTGATCCTCTTCAAAGTTCTTCTTGGTCTGCTCCAGAGCCATGTCAGCGAACCGCTGGATCTCGCTGGGGGAGCTCATACGGTCACTGAAGACGCGAAAGCACTCGTGGAGCCACAGACGACAGAACTGCAGCGAGTTGTTGAGATAGGATTCCGGCCGAGTCAGGAAGATGCCTTGGAACAACGAACTCAACTCGCGCATACTGAACACGTAGTGGAACTTGGTCGCGGTGGGGAGGAAGTTGGCCCGCACCTCGGTATACAAATCGATGGTTGCCGTGATGATCGAGGGCGCGAGCTTCTTGATCTTGTCAGCAAAGTTGGTCAAGTGCTGAGTCAGTAGCGCAGCGTAAATGGTCGTGAGGTCCTGCTTGGACGGCATGCTGACGCACAGCGTCGAGAAGTGACGGTGCAGACGAGGATTCACTGTGAACGAGCCGGCCTTGTGGTTCATACAGGCGAGAAACTGGACGTCCTGGATGGTCTTCTTGGACGAGAGATCGTGGCGGTCATACCACGAGTTGTAGTCCATGTACTGGCGCAGCAGAGCAAGCGATGTCTGCGTACCGAACTCTTCGACGAACGGCATGTTGAGGTCATCCAGGAAATACAAGAGCTTGCGGTTGTAGAGCGGCCCGTACACCCGACCAGATCTCTTCTCAAGGTACCGCTCCAAGCGAGACTGCAGCTCTCGAGCGTCCATGAAGTGGTGCATGCCCACGTGTGCGTACGCCATGTCGTCCTCCAGTCCTTTCATGTGCTCGTGCACCATTGACGACTTCCCAGAGCCGCTGCTGCCAACCAAAATCGTCGGGTTTCTCTTCCTTAATAGCAAGTCGATGATGGAGTGCAGGCGCGTCAACTCCATGGTAGGAACGACCAGCGCATGGAACGGAACGTCGCCGATGGGCAGCAAAGCCGGAACTTTGTCGCCCCAGAAGACCAACTCGTTGCGCGTGACGTCGTAGTACAAGTCAAAGAGGTTCGCGTTCCCACTGGCCAGCAGCGCCGCACTGTTCGCGTCTGCGCTGCCTGTCGGTGCGGGATACGAAGTCGCCCCGCTGGTACATGACGCAGACGCGAACTTGTACTTGGCCACAGCCTTAAAGTGGGTCGAGAACGTCAGTCGATCATCCGTCCCTTTGTCGCTCGCCAAGGCGCCTCCGAACGCCCACAGTCCACAGTAAATGAAGGCATTCTCCAGCACCTCGGGCGTTTTTTCATGCTCGCTAACCAGGCTCAGCAACCCGTCCAGCAGTCGGCACAGCATCTCCACCATCGCAATCGACACAACCGGCACGATCGTCTCGGCTTTCGTCTCGTCCAGAGCGGAGAACATGCCGTCCACGTACTTTTTGAAGAGCCCCGGGAGGATTCCGGCCTCGGCGCTGCTTTCACGCTGCTGCAACCAGGATTCAACGACAGGATACCAGCCAATGTGGCCTTCGTCCACGTAGATGATACCCGCGCGCGAGACGGTGGCTGGCGTGGCGTTGACAAGCGACGAGATCTCAAAGACCAGGCGCATGGCCTTCGTCAACGGGATGCGCTCGTTGGACACCAGCGTGAGCACCTTGTTGTCGTCCATCACGGTGTTCATACTCTCGATCCACACGGCGTCGATGTCTCCGTCCAAGACGACCCACTTGTACGTCTGCGAGTCGCTGAACGGTGCCACGTTCTTCGACATGTTGCGCATGATGGACGACAGGACGCCGTCTTTCCAGTCGTTCTCCAGCGTCATAGATCCGTACAGCTCATCGGCCGTGATGGCCTTGGGGTTGATGCTCTCGTAAACCGTCAAATGCTTGGGTAACGCATTGCCGCTCTCATCCGCGTTATGACACGCAGCCAGCGTGCTCCAGATCGTGCTCTTGCCGCATCCCGCAGGGCCAATGAGCATGACGCTGTGCCGCACCTTGAGGACTTCTTCAAACTCCATCATCTTCTTCAGGAACCCGTCTTCAGGCTGCAGCTTCTTCTGCGCGCAAACGCAAGCGCACTTGGTCTGGAGCGCGTTATTCTTCAGAAACGGAAGCTCTTGGGTGGGGAAAAGGTCTCGAAGCAACCCCATGAACACCGGGTAGTCGGGCGGCAGAATCCGCGGCGTGTTGAAGTCTCGCAGTACTTGCATCAACACCGTCTCTTCCGACAGACTCGACTGCGCGCGGCGAAGACTGCCAGCGACCAGAAGCACCGACTTGACGGCCCGCAGCCCCCAGTCATAGTGTTTCTGCTTGGACAGCAGCTCGCTACTGAGGTCATACAGCGTCACGAACTTGACGGAAAGCGTGCGCGCCTTCAGGAAGCCCTCCGCCATGAGCATATTCTCACAGATTGGCTGCAAGTCGGGCTTGATCATCGCGCACGAACGGAACAGCGCCTTCAAGTTCTCGGGCAACTCCGCGCGGCCAGCATAGCCCGGGTTCATCGTGATGAAGAAGCCAACAGTTGGCAAGAGCGCGATGGTCTTGCCGAAGAACTCGAAGTTGCCCGTTCGTGGCATGGCTAGAGGTTGCTGAGCGCTTCCTTCTTGGCCTCCGTCGACGTTCGTACCGGTCGATGGGCCTCGGTTCGTGGAGGCGACCAGCAGCGTTGTAGCGTCTAGCACAGTCTTGACCTGAGTCGCTACCACAGACAAAACCTCGACCGAGATGCGGTTGAACTCGTCAAAGCAGCCCCAGGCTCCGGTCTGCGCTAAGCCACGGAAGATGTTGGCCATCGTCAAGTAGTTCATCTGGTCGCTGCAGTTGAACACGTAGCATTGGAGGCCCATTCCACGCGCCAGGTCTTTCGTCGTCTCGGTCTTGCCTGTGCCTGCTGGGCCCGCCGGAGCTCCGCCGAGACACAGACGCAGCGCCGTCGTGAGCGTGACGTAGCAGCGATCCGTCAGCGGAGTGATCACCAAGCGGCCGCAGTTGCCAGTGTACTCGTAGCTGTAGAACAAGCGGAAGTCACAGATCTTGATGTGCACCTCCTTCTTCTGGCCCGTACTCGTCACGACGGGCGTCGTGTAGTATCGAAGCTGCGACTGCCACTGGAAGTCCAGCGAGCTCGAGACTTTCTTCGTGATGAGCGACTGAACCACGTCACGCGCGTGGACGTCGACGGTAATGAGCGTGATGATCTTCTGACGATCAAGTGCTCCGAGATGGCCCTGAACCAGCTTGATGAGCTCTTCCAGCCGCACACTGGACACGTCATAGTACTTCTTGATGGCGTCTTCCGTGCCGTTCTCAAACTCTTCCAGCGCGCTCTCCACCTCCTCCGTCCAGACAACTTGACTACCGAGTAAAGCCACTTGGGCGGGGTAGTCAAACACCCACGTGTGGCGAGCGCAGTCCACGCCCCACAGCGCGCTGGTTTCCACTGCGTCAAAGATCTTCTGCCGCAACGTATCCTGCATCACAACCACCAGGTCATTGAACCAGTTCTCAACGGTACCGTGGATCAAATGCGAGTCCGGGAACTGCACCACTTCCCCTTCCTTCGAGACCATCGCCATGGCGAGAAACTTGTCCTCAAGCGAAGCTGAGGACGACGGTGCGGAAGACATCTTCCTGCCTGAAAGGCTCCCCGCTTTGGCGTCTGGACTGGTGTGGACGCTAGTGAACTCAAACGACTGAATGCCGTCGAAGCAGTTCCCAAAGTGCGGCTGGATGCGGGGCGGGTGGTTCCCATTCGACAGGATCTCCAGCAAAGACGCGTTCGAGACGAAGTAGAAGCGAGGGAAGATGTCCTTCTTGCCGTCCAAGTACTGGTTCAGGGCCTTCTGGCAGATCTCCAGCTCGACCTGCAGGTCACGGAGTACGACTTCCCTTCCTTCGCGTTGACAGCAGGCAACCAGCACCGACGGCGACATCCTCGCGTCCGCAAAGAGCTCTTTCATCTCCTGGTCAACGTGTTCAAAGCGCTGGTACTCGGACGGCAACTGGCGTTGGATGTCGCCAGCGGAGCTGAGGAAAATCGACTCCAAGCTGCACCACTGGCGCTGCAAAGTGACCCAGAGCTTCAAGATCGTGTCCACGTTGCCCAGCCGAAGCTGCCACTCAAACACCTTGTCTTTGAAGTAGGCCACGAACTTGCCGGTGGCCGCCATCGTCTGCAACTGAAGCTGGTGCTCTTCGAGGCACTCAATTATGACGTTGGGCATCTTGAGGATCAACAAGTCGCCCTCCGCTTGCTCCTCCGCTCCGAACAACACGCCAGTACTAGAAGTTGCATCCGTGTCATCCAGGGACCCACGATGTTCCTTCACGTGGTCTTCGCCGGACGAAGACTTGCTCCCAGCCGTTTGGTACGGGATGAACTCGAGCTGAAAGCCATTCCAAGTGCTTTCAATCGCCTGCAGCTGCTGCTCGATCTTGAACTCCCTGGCTGCGATTTCCACGAGCTCGTTCACCTCATTGACGAAGCGGAAGAGCTCCAGCTTGAGCACTTCTTCGAATCGCAGCGTGCTCTTGCCGTTGCTACTGGCGTCGCCACCTCTAGAGCCTTTACTCACTGCCCCCATGGCAGCATAGCTGGGCAAGGCGCCAGCTCCCGACAGGTCGAAATGCTTTCTCGCCAGCACCATCAAGTTCTTCCAGTGTCGGTCGCGCATGGCTGGCGAGTGCAGGTGCTTCACCAGAGGCAAGATGACGGTCATTTGATGCAGTTTCTGCTCGAGATAGTCGTATATCGGCCAGTCTTTCACGGCGCGAGCAGACGCGAACAACGCGTGTCGATGGCGCTCGAGCTCGTCGACTTCTTCCATGAGTTCGTCGGCGTCGAGATCGCTCCACAGCAAAGGCTGCCACTTGTTGACGTAGATCGAGTCCAGCAAAGCCACGAAGTCCCAGATGTGCTTCAGCGTCGTAAAGTTGGTTCGTAGAGACGTCAACACTTCGTACTTACTCGAGGCCAGCTCGAAGATATCCTCCAGCTCCATGAGCCTCGCCGCTTCGTGCTCCACCTGGCTCAGCTTGGCGTTGTACGCATCCAGTTGCTCGTACACATCGGCGATCGAGCGACTGTCGGACGGAGAGTGCAACGGAGCAGCAGCTTTGAACTCGTCCTTCATCTGAGCCAGCCGTCTGTTAAACTCGGTCACTTCTTGGCGAATCGACTCCATCATCTGGTTCTGCAAGGGCTGGATCACTTCCTTCTTCCGGAACGTCTTGTTGACCATGTTTTCCCATCGAATCGGCGCCTGCTCCAAGAACGTCAGGACGTTCTCCTTCCCGACGTACGACATGTCCAGCGCAATGCCATTGCCCTTCAGTAGCGCCACAAAGTCTTTCAACGGCGTGAAGTTCACCAGCAAATCTTCACGCATCAGGCGTCTGACGTCACGGATGTGGAGCATACACTGCATCAGCGACGACTTCTCTGCGTTCCCCCCGTCAATCTCAACGTCCAGGCCCGCATTCACCTTCTGCATGAAGTTGTCCACCCACAGCAGTTGGTTCACGACTCGGTCGTGTAAGTACTGCGTAAAAAGGTACACCCACTTCGTCACCCACGTCGACAGCGCCTGCTTGATCGGCAGCGAGTTGACACGCACGAAGCCCACGTCTTTCACGTGTTTCGATTCGGAGATTTCATTCTGCAGGCTGAGGAATAAGCTGATCTTCTCTTGGAAGCGCTCGAGATTCAGAAGCTGTGCAGGCAGCGGAGGAGGCGTGGCCATGGCCGAGCCAGCAGAAACGGCCGACTTGGCTCCCCCTTTACTCTCCGACTTCACTGGTGGGGACGCAGCTGAAGGCAAGCTATCCGCATACGTGATCCGACCTCGAGAACCCTGCTCCTCTGTGTACGGATAGGGAGACCACGCGGTTGCTAGAAACTCGTGGAACATTTGCGGCAAGTCCGTCGTCCAGAGATACTCGTACTTCGTCAATGCGTGGCGGAAAGCGCTGCACGCCTTCTGGTTCTGGTCCAGGAAGGACCACACGTCCGCGATGAGCAGCTGGATCTGAACGTTCTCACGCATCTCCTTCAAGTAGGACCCCTCCGAACTGTCCAAGCGCTTGAAGACGGTAGCGCAGTGAAGAATCGCCTCCGTTCGACGCATGATGAGGTTCTCGACGCCGTTCTTGGTAGACGTGCTCTGGATGGGCGGGAAGTACACGACGTCCCTGCCGTAGAGATCCAGCTCAACCTCCAGCAAGGCCGGGATGTCTTCACTTTCGATACGCTTCGGGTCGAGTTGCTCTCGTAGCTGTCCAAGCGACTGGATGATCACTCGAGCAAGCCCGTCCTCGACGATCCCGCTGACGTAGTCGACGTACGCTCTCCAGTCGGGACTTCCTTGCGCCACACGTAAGTGCTTGAGGGTTTCTTTCAGCAGGCGATGGATCTCATTGCCTCCTTCTTTGATCACGTGGTACTTCTGCTGGCACAGACTCTTCTGGAGCTCCTCGAACTCGTCACTGGACAGCGCCTTGCTCTTCCGTTCAAACAGCAGCGGCGGGGCATTCCAGATCTCCAACAGCTCAGCGACCCGGTGTTGGTGCGTCTTGAGCTGACTCAGCAAGGCGTTGGCTTCATTCACGACTGTCATCGACTCTTTCAAGAAGACGTCGATGCCGTGCGACTTCCAGTTGAGCGCTTTGATGCCTTTGTTCAGCACCTGATCCATGCGTTCCATGTAGCCTTTCACAAGCGGCTTCTCGACCGGAAGTAGCGTCGAATGGATGGTGTTGTACATGTCCACGATAAGCTCCAGATTGCCTGTCTGTCTCCGGAATACCTCGGCGCGTTTGTAGATCTCCAGAGCATCCTCTGGGATATCCAAGCCCAGTAGCAAGAAGTACTTGACTTCACGCAGCAACTGTACCAATGCAGCGTCAAAGTTGACGAAAAGAAGCCCCGCGCTCGGTTGAGTAGCTCCTGTCTGTTGCTGCTGCCCTTTGGCCCCCGTGTTTGCCGACACTTCAGTAGTGATCGACCCAGGAAGGGGGTCGCGCCTAATCAACGGCAGCTTGAGCTTGGCCTTCGAAGACGTCTCGATTGAAATCCCCCACTGCTTGACGTTCTGCACTTCGTATTCCTGTAGCATGGCCATCACGTTCGTGTACAGCTTCATCGCTTCTTTGGAATCCTCTCGCTCCAGCACAATGCGCGGAGAAATCTGCTTAAGCTTCTCCATGGGGAACCGGATCCGCTCTCCAAGTCCACGACACCACGTGACTGCGCCAGCGAACGGCGGGAGATTGAGAGAGATGGGGGGATGTTCCCGATTCTCGATGAAGATCTGCTGGACGACGTGCAGGTCGCTTGCGTACGACGCGATCAAGGACGTGTGCTTCCTCTCCAATTCGTTCTTGATAATCTGACGATCCAGTAGATCCTCAAAGCAGTCCAAACACTTGAATCGACCCACGATCGTCTTGGCATCGTCGAAAGCCTGGTTGATCACAGAAGCCAGACGCCGCTCCAGCTCCTTGTTCTTGGAGCGGAAGGCGTAGAAGTCGTCCTCGAAGTGCTTGGCATCCAGGTCCATGAGATCATACTGCACGTTCTTCATCTGCGCCAGCGTTTCCTGGAAGTCGGCGTAGATCTGGTGCACGCTCGTGGTGAGCGTCTTCCCTTTCGTCCCTCCGATCTCCATGTGCGCGAGCTTCTGGAACTGGTAAATGGTCTGCGTCAGCTCCAGCACATCGTGGCATCTCTCTAGAAACGCGTCGAGACGGATGAACAGCGCGTTGTTCTGGATCCGCCACGGGTTTCCCGGTACTTCCGTCACCGACTTGGCCTTGTAGTCGAAGTAGACGCTCTTGAAGTGCGCGCACACTTGCAGCGACACTTGTAGCATGCTGTTGGCCTGCTCCAGCTCGCCCTGGTCGATCAGCTCGAACAGCTTCTCGCCGTTCAAGTGCAGCATGGCCTTCCTGATGATCTCGTTGCAGATCTGACGGACAAGCACAACCAGTCGAGTCGGCGTATTGTAGAACCGACTGGACTTCCAGATGAGCAGGATCGAGTGGCAGATGGGACGGAAGAGACCGTGGATCTCCGGCAGCGTCTGGGCGCTCGCTAGCTGCTCGAACCACTTGGCCAGAGGACACAAGTAGTGCTTATTGTCGTTGGCCTCGGCTCTGGCGAGGAAAACCTCCTTGCACAGCTTGGCGAACGGGACGTTGTACGTGCTCTTGGATGCGTCCAGGTACTGCAAGACCTTGCGGATGCTGTCGGACTGCAGCTGCGCAAAGATCGAGTTGAGGTTCTTGGCTTTCGCAGCCCAGAAGCGCAGCTCTTCCATGGGCCCTTGGTGCACGTTGTCGCGGTGGTTCATGAGCGCTTCAGGGTCTTGCTTGAGGATGTTCTTGATCTGCTTGGTCCAAGTGATGAGGCATCCTTCCAGGCTGTGCACTTGGTCCTTTCCCAGGCCGCTAGCTGCGTTGAACTCTGCCTGGCGCTTCGTGGGCGACGACAAGTAGGAGTTCGCTCCATTTCCCCCAATCGACGCGCTCTCCATCACGACCTGATCCCAAGGGAGTGGCAGACAAGTGGCGCCCTTGGTCTGGCCCAGCGTGATCTGCAAGCTGGAGAAGAAGCCGTGCACATTGTTGATGATGGACGTGGTGACCATCTCGGGCCACATCTGCTGGTTACGCGGGTTGCCGAGCAGCGGTACGAACACGTCGTGCAGCATGAGCGCCAGCGACTCGAGCGCGTTCTTCTCCAGCGTCCCGGCCATGATTTCTTCGTGGAATTTGGTCGCGCTCACGGGCGCTTTGACCGTCTTGATCATGTACAGCACCGTCACGAGCGGTCGAGTGTTGCTCTTGCTTTTGGAGGCGTCGCCGAAGAGATTGGCCGGTGGGGTGGCGTACGCGTCCACGACGCCGCTGGTTTCCTCCCCGTGGTCAGTGAACAGCAGCAGCCGCGCGTCGGGCATGTGCAGAAAGTCGAAGAGTCTGGAGGCCACCGCGTCCGTCGCGAACTTGCGGTTGAGCGCGTCCAACTTGACGCTCGGGAAGGTGCGCACCACGTGGCGGCGGATGAACTCGACCCGCGCGTCGTCCTGCGGGGCCATGGCGCCGCCCTCGGGCGCCAGCGAGTTGGCCGTGTTGGTCCGCGTCCAGGCCCGGTCCGTCTCCATTGTCGACGCTACTTGCGCAGTGAAAGATCGCCAGGAAGCGCCGCTTTGGCAAGGATATCCATCATGAACAGCCACGTCTGGAATAGTTCATTGAGCTCTTCATTCACAAGGTCTCAATCCCAAACTTACACATTATTCGGGTTTTATCAATGAAAACCCAACACGAAAACGAGACTGTATCCATCTTAACCATTAAAACCCTCCCAAACCATCGGGTTGGATACTTCATCCGAAGCTGGGTGGACTGAAAAGCCCGTCGAGATTCTACTGGCTGGCGCTGCCTCCACACTACACCAAACCTCTCGATCTCCCCCAAGCAAGTCGACGTCTCATCTTCATCATGGCCAAGGCGGTGTGTACTCTCTACGGCGACGACGCCACCGTGTATGGCACGCTGGTGATCACGCAGGCGCACGAGGACGCTAAGAGCGTCATCACGGGCGAGCTCAAGGGCCTGACGCCGGGCAAGCACGCGCTGCACGCCAACGTGTTTGGCGACGTGTCGCAGCCCGCGGGCGCCGCTCTGGGCGGCGTGTTCAACCCGTTCGGCAAGAACCACGGTGCCACCGAGGACGAGGAGCGCCGCGTGGGTTCTCTGGGCAACGTGGAGGCGGCGGCGGACGGCACGGCCAAGGTGCACGTGGAGGACAAGCTGCTCAAGCTCATCGGCCCACACTCGGTGATCGGCCGCTCCATTGTGGTGCACGCGGGCGAGGACGACATGGGCAAGGGCGGCCACGAGCTGTCGCTGCAGAACGGCAACGCCGGCGCCATCGTGGCGTACGGCGTGGTGGGCATCTCGAGCTAGAGCTCATGCTGAAGACCACGTGTTCAGGTTATTAAATAGGTAACACGTCGCAGCCTTCTTGCCTCTCTCGTGATGTTCATGTGGACAAGTACAGGGGGAGATAGACATTGGAGCAAGAAGATCGACTTCATTCGTTCGAGTCTAGTGGCTGTGGAGCTTCAACTGCTGGCAGGAGCTCTCGTTCTCTACGACGCTGTCTGGGCTGAACACGTTGCTGCTGCTCAGGCCGTGATGCTGTTGCGCTTCCCCTCGTAGACCTTCTTGACCTTCTGCTCTGGCACGGGACTGGGCGGCGCGCTCTCGGACGCGTTCGACTGGTTGTCGCCCTTGCGGCTCTTGCTCTTCTTCCTCTTCTGCTTGCGCTGCATGGCTTCCACCACGAGCTCGAGCTTGCGCAAGTCGTGCGCCTTCTGGTTGGCTTCCAGCTTGGTGCGCGCCAGCTCCTCCTCCATGTCGAGGAAGCGGCGGCCGCGCTCGCTCTCCTGGTAGTTGTGCACGTCCGTCAGGCGCTGCTCCAGCTTCTGCTTCTCTCGCGTCAACTCCGCCATCTCGTCACGCAAGCGAGCAGCCTCCGCCGCCGCCGCGTGCATCTGCTCCTTGCTCTCCTCCTTGAGTCTGGCCACCTCGTCCACGGGCACAAAGTCCTTGAGCTCCATGACCACCGGCAGCGGCGTCTTGGCCTTCGCCTCCGCTTCCGCTTCCGCTTGACGACGGGCATCCATCAGCACCTGCTCAATCCTGGGCACTTCACCCAGCAGCAGAGCCTGGAACCGTTCGGTGTACGACAACTTGGTGGCCTCGTCGGCCCCTTGGCTGCTGCTGTCGGCCTCCAAGGCCAGGATGCCGATCTCCTCGCCCTGCTTGGGCTGCTGCTGGGCCAGCAGGAGGATGCTCACGACGGCGTCGATAACGCGCCTCCCCATGGCGTCGTCCACGTGCTGCACGAGTGGATGACCGAGTCTCATGTACTGGTTGAAGAGGACGCGCACGACGGCCACGAGGCCTGTACGCGAGGCCAGACTCTCCGTCATGTCGGCCAAGTAGCGCGTCACGCGCGTGGCGTGCTTGACGCTCAGGTACGACGTCACGAGCTGCTGGCCGGCGTAGGCCGCGAAGGTCTGCAGCAAGTGCAGCTCCAGGTCCGACTGGCTGGCAGTGGCCACCGTCTGCGGCTCGTCCTTGAGCACCAGAGCGGTGGAGCCGCCGCGTGAGGACGGAGGCGGCGGCACCTCGTCGGTCGGTAGCGTCATCATGCCGGGCTTCTTCTCGACCAGTCCAAGTGAGGCGCGAAGAAGAGAACTGCGACTTTGCGGAGACACGAGAGGAGGGAGAGTCTCTTCTTGGGGGAAGGGATTTCGACGAGAAAGGATGCGTCGCGAGCGTCATTCGGTGGTCGACAGATGGCTGCAAAACCAGATGCCTCGTCTCATGACGTTGAAGTTGACTGCCAATTGGCATGCAGTGTCGCTACACTTTCACACAAGGCTATTGAATGGAGTGGTGTATGTGAGCTCAACTGGGAACCTGAGCTTGATGAGCTTGTGACAATCACAACTACTCAAGGCTATCGAATGGAGGAGTGCCAGGTGAGCTCAACTGGGAACCTGAGCTTGATGAGCTTGTGAAACGCTGGGATGTCCTTCGGACAGCAAAAATAAATCGGCACAACGCAGCACAGTCTCAAACTAGTGTAGTCACGCTTCCTGGAATGCGCGGCGCTTTCACTGCGTTGGCAGTAAAGCAGCATCGCACTGGTTGTTTCAGCTTTCAGCGGCTTCCCATGCTCATCGAAATAGTTGGCGCTAAAAACAGTGAGCCCTCGGAAGGCAGAGTACCGCCGTCTTCATCGACCTCATTCCTCAACTCACCAAGTCCGACTTAAGTCCCTCTCCACCCGCTCCCACCGACAAGATGTTCAAGTCCTTCCTCCTTGCGATCATCCTGACGGCGGCTGCCACTTCCTCGACCAAGGCCCTCACCTGCGCGGACGGTGAGAACCAGATGAGCGTCGAGGGCATCGAAGGAATATTCTGCGTCGCCGGTGAGCCGTGCATCGCCACCTTCAGCACTGGCGCCTGCCCGGCGACCCAGGAAGGTCTCCCAAACGGGTCGTTTTGCGGCGTCGTTGCGTCGGGTGTCTACGGCTGCAAGGTCAGCTCGCCCACGGAGGCCCCAACGCCCGAGGCCACTACCGAAGCACCCACGACTGAGGTGCCAACCACCGAGACTCCTACGCCAGAACCCACGACGGAGATCCCTACGCCAGAGCCCACGACTGAGACTCCTGCCGTCACCGACGCAGCCACACCCGAGCCCATGACGGCCATTCCCGTCCCTGTCATCCCGTTCACCAACTGCTCCACCGAGAGCACTCACGTGAGTGTGCAAGGCCTCAAGGGCGCTTACTGCGTCGAGGAACCGGTTTGCGTGCAGCAGGTCTCCACTGGCAAGTGCCCGGATCCCCAGGACGGCCTGCAGTTCGGCTCGTTCTGCGACTTGCTCAAGACTGGAGTCTACGGTTGCAAGCCCTACACAGCGGACAACGTGCCGACCAATGTGACGTATGACGCGCCTTTGGACTGCTCCAACAACCCGGCGGGCGAGACGACGGTCAGTATCGTGAACGCCGAGAGGGACTTCTGCGCTCCGGAGCCCGTGTGCTCGGGGACAATTTTCGGCAACTGCCCTCACGTCCAGGACGGCCTGCTGCAGGACTCCGAGTGCATGATCCTGGAAACGGATGTCTATGGCTGCGTCTTCATGGCCAGCACCTAATCGACAAGCCTGCATTTGCCTTACGACAAGAAACCTAGACGACGAACTAGGTAGACAGAACCAGCAACAACTATCATTCCAATGAACTTCACTTCTTTCACTTATCTCGCGATATCTTCAGCCTGCGTTGGCATCTCGATGAACTCCTCGATGCCTGAAGCTGAGTACTGTGAACCAACATGCACTTCATCGACTCAAAACTACCACCATTGAATCCTCTCATCCCTTTCAGCGTCGTCCGTCATTTCAGCTTCAGAACTCAAGCAGACTTTGGAAAGTGAGCCCGTTCAACCTTCTCCAAGGCTAACGTCGCTCCCATATTCGACGCCCAACTTCTTTCAGGGAAATCCCGAGAAGGAGGCGAGCATTTGCGGTGTTGTCCAGGTGAACTTGAAAACAATGAAACAATGCTGCATCCAATAGCAGAAATAAAAACAAACTTTTTCAAATTCCTCGACTTTTCATTGCTAGCAGCCAAGCTGCGAGTTTGTCGAAATCCTATATGAAAGCAAAAACCCTGGTGATCAGATAGAGTCACTTCTTCTTGCGTTTGCTAGTTCGTCCTCGACGCTATCTTCACCGCGGCGTCAGTCCCCTTTGCGTACTGGCTTGTCATCTTCATTCCTCTTGGACCAAACCGAAATGCATTCGCTGGCCGCCCCAGCTCAAGTCACACACACGTCGCTTTCCAGTGGCGACAACAAATTAGTGCAGCAAGCCACACTTGCACGTGCCGCCGGGGCTACCGCACGTAGCGCACGGGGTCGGCGCACCATGCTTGGCGCCACCGCTGGACGTGCTAGTCTCTTGCTTGGACGCGTGCTCGGTCGAACACCCCGTCTCCTTCATGGTCGCGTGCTCGCTTATCGGCATTGGCATCTTCATTGCAACCGTCTCATCCTTGCTGCAACAGGCGGCACAGTTACAGCCCTGGCAAGAGCACTTGTCCGGGGGACAACCACACCCACGGCACGTCTGGCGCTTCGTGCAACACGAACGACACTTACAGTCTTTGCATGAACACTTGTCCGCCGTGCAGTCACACGTCGTGCACGCTTCCTCCGTCTTGTGCTTGCCACTTTCGTGCTTCTTGCCTTCACGACCAACGCAGCGAACACAGCTGCACTGTTCCAGCTTCTTCGACGCCGCGCATCGCTTCAGGTGAGCCATCTCCAACGCCGACTGGGCCCAGGACACGCCGTGGTTGCACTTACGGCCTTCGCCGCACTCGCGCTCTTCCGCGCACGAGTGCGCTTGGCCCTCGCTGTTGCAGCAGAGCACGCCGAAGATCACGGGCGTATCCGACGTCACGTTGAGCTTCATGATGCCGTGCGCCACCGCCTGGCTCATGGTCTCCGACATGTGCGTCGAGTCCTTGACGATGCAGCCGATGCAGACCACGGCGTCCGGACGGTGACTCGTGTCCTTGCAGTGCACAAGGCGCGCAGCAGCATACGGGATCTCGAAAGCGCCGGCCACTTCCACGAGATGAAGGTCATCTTCCGCCACGCCCTTGTCCAGCAGCTCTTGCGAGCACGCCTCCACGAGCGATTCGAGCACCTTGTCGTACCATCGGGTGGCGATGATCGTGACGCGCAGCCCCTTGCCGTCCAGCTTGCTCGACTGGGTAGTGCCGGGCTCCTCGATCAGCACAGGGCCGTGTGGGCTGCGGCCTTTGCCTTCGTGGTGAGAAACGCCGTGACTTCCCCCATGTCCGTGGTGCTCGGTGGCCTGACCCAGCCCACGCTGCGGCTGGTCCCCCTCCGTCTTCGCCGTCGTCGCCTCAACTCCAGGAGCCATCGTTTTCGATAATGAGCTGCCAAGGCGAGTGAGAACTTGGCCTTCCTTGCCCTCAACGAGATGCGACGAGGTCTCAGCTTGAACTGCTGCTTCAAGTAGAGACAGGAGCTTGACTACTTTTCGCACAGCGAGAAAGGGAAGCGATCGTCAAGAAGCATCAAACTGTCGAAGCCATTCGATCTTACCGTTAATGCCGAGCGAGCACCACTCTGGGGTTAAGCAAAAGAAAGCGGGGAGCAAATGACCATCAAATCGTTGGAGATTCTTCCGCGTACGTTACCGTCCTACGCGCGACCTTGTTGCGAGCTGGGCTGCTCACTCCTTGCTCTTCGCGGCTATGGTGATCGCAGTCTGCGCCCACTCAACGCCGAAGCTGCCTGCTTTTCCCGTCAGGCCAGCGCATTGGCGAGCCTGCGCCATGTTCTTGCAGTTCAACACGCCATTCACCACTGGAGTCTTCGTCGCCAAGCTCACCGCCATGATCGCACTCGCCACTGCGTCGGTGATAGCTGGTTTCGAGAAACAATCTCCTCCCAGCCAGCATCCCACCACGATCACAGCATCCAGAGGCTCTGGAGCTGCAGAGATCAGCTGCTTGACTGCATACGGCAGCTCCGTCGACGACAAAACTTGCCCCACGTGCAGCTTGTGACTCTCCACGCCCTTGAGCATCAGCTCGCTGCAGCACGTCGTCGCCAGCGCGTCGACCACTTCACCGTGCTCCCGGGTAGAGATGACACCGACCTGCAAAGCCGATCCGTCCAGCTCAGCTGTCGCCTCGATGCAAGGCTCTTCAATCAGCACAGGCTTCGACACCCCAGCCACGTGCTGGCTCGGTGCTTGACCCGACTGATTCCCGCGCTGCTGGCGGTGCCGGTTGTTGCCGCGGTGGTGGCGGTATCGGCGACGGCGTGGGGCCTTGACGTTGCTTGGCTGCTGCTTTTCCTCCATTCTTCTATCCTCCAAGCAAGACGGTTAGTGCTGAGCTTGTCGTTGCAGAAAGATTGCACTTGTCCCAACGCTGCGAAGAGGCCCCCCCCGTTGAAGTGAAATCGCCGCCCCCTTTCCAGGATTTCCGCTACAGTTGGGCTGAAAACTCACATTATCATTACACCCACCGTTTTCACCTAGGTCGCTCTACTCCGTGGCAAGGAACTTGACGCCGTCTTCCTCGCACGTCTCGCCGGCAATCACCGCCGCCTGTCACCACCAAAACCCACAGAACCTTCAGTCCACGTAGCCAGCAGCATTAGTCCACCAGTCCCCACCGATCCGCACCTTTCCCTCCCCTTCCAGCACGCTCAGCGCCTCCCGCAGCAGCCACGGCTCCATCCCGTGGATACCTGTCCACACAATCCCCACACCCGTCAGCACCACCTCTCTCTCTTCGTTCCATCCAGCCACGTACTCGTGCCCAGCGTCTCCTCGCCCGCGTAAAGCTCGTAGACGGTGAAGACGTTACCGATCATACCATGCTCCTTGGCCTGCAATGACAGCATCATATTCCCCAAGATGTCCGTCACTAGATCTGCAGTCATTCCAACACATGCTGAATCCAAAATGCCGTACAAAGTCGTAGATCTCGGCCGCCCACTCGGCCGGCTTCTTCCACATGATACGGCAGCGCGTCTTGGTTTCGTCCTCCCAGCGTCCGTGACCACAGCGCACCAGGTGCTCCACGACCGCCAGCCTCCCGTCCGTGGCCATACTGCGGGAGATCTTGACGTTCTCGAACAGCGCCGAGCCCAGCGGCTGGAACAGCGGCAGTTCGTGCGCGCGGTGGTACTCGAGGATGAGCTGCTGCCACAGGACGAGCTGCTTCTCACGCGTCGCGCGCACGGGCTGCAGCGTGAAGAAGGGCGGGAAGTCGTAGTACTCCGGGTACGAGAACTTGTCCATCGTGGCGACGCTGTATTGACTTACTCAAATATTGAAACAAAAATAAAAACGTTTTTAATTTTTTAAAAAGAAAAACTCAAGTTGAAGTCACTGCTGTAGCCCGATGTTGCCCTCCAGATCTATCAGTGCGTGCTCCAGTCCGAAGGCCGCGTCTTGGATGGTCTCTAATACCTGTATGAGCGATGGCAAGAAGTCCACGGTCCTCTCCATTCGCACTACTCGTTTGTTGGCCTTGTTCCACTCGAAGCAGAGTCGACACGGGAGGAAGAGCCGCTGGCCCAGCAGCTTGGCCCTCAGCACGGCCTTCTTGTCCTCCTGAAGCGTGTAGTGTTGGCCCCCATCCCCTGACAATAGGTGAGCAAACACGTGCTGGAAAGTAGACTCAGAGATGGTCACGTGGAGCGACGCCGTGGCCGCGATGAAGTCGTCGGTGACTTTTGTCATGTGCTCGAGATGGAACTGCAGGTCGTCGAAGCAGCTTGTGTAACGACGCCACTGCTGCATCAGAGCGTCAATCCCTCTGTGCTGCCCCAGCAGAACATCACTGGACACCGACGACTGAACGAACGCGAGCTGCTGCTCCGCCTCGGACTTCTGGAGCCACGCCTCGGGGCCGTTGCCCATCTGGTCGGGGAGTCGAGTGCCGTTGCGAAAGAGGTGAAAGTACTCGACCACGACGTGTAGCAAGGTCGACCTGGCGCTGGACACAAGTCGGCTGTGCTGTATCTCGAGTATCTGGAGCTCGAGCCGAAGCTGCTGAACACTGGTCTCGAGCTCCTTCACGCAGTTTGACTGCTTTTTCCGGTAGCGAGCTTGGTTGGCGCGGCACTGCTCACGTCGTCGATCAGTTTTGACGCGAATGCGCTTGCGGTTGGGCTTTGCAGCCCCTGGTATGGAGGCCTGCATTCTTCTCACCGAGAGAAGCGTTCTGCCTGCTCGAGGAGGGAGTGGACGAGGGGTAACTGGGCGCGCAGAAACTTTCCCGGTCGTTGGCGGCGTCGGCGCGCTTGGCATGTACGCTTGTGCTTGCGAATTGGAGACTGAGATCGTGACGGACACGTCTTCCATTCTACGTGCCACCGAGGCTTCCATGAGAGGGATCTGATGGAGCGCTACGCGCTCCGGTTTCGCCGCTTGTGGGGCAGCGAATGGCGTCGCCCGCTTCAAGTTGGTGGGAAGGCTCGTTCGCTGTAGCGTGCTCTCGTCGCTAGCATGAGGACTCGCCTCAGAGAACACGCCGCCGCGGCTAACGGATGCGCGCGGCAGCACGTGGCCGATCACATCGAAAGTCATTGTGTGCGGCGGGCGGCGAGACTCGAAGCGCGCGAAGATACTGGAGACGCGGTCCATCGGGTCTTGGCGTCGGTCTCTCTTGGCTGCTTGTCGGAAACGGGACTGTGTCCACGTGGCACCAGGTGATACCTGGGACGAACTCGAAGTGTGCGGTGATCCCCACGTGGATGATTGGCGGGGGAAACCGAGGCGAGTAAACGCGTGCCCGTTTTGTTAGTGCTCCGCTTTGGGGTAATCGGGCGTGACGTGAGCTGTAACCTCTCAGAACCGATTTCCCCGCGCACGCCGCTGCCATCGCCTTGCTTGAGCCATACAGACATACAGACACTTGGGATGTGAGACTTGATGCACGATTTGCGGGATCAGGTGGCCGTTGTCATCTTGGATGCGATGAACAGCGTCCGATTCTGTTCATTAAGCTCTCTTGGCACCAGCTGCGGCTTCATTGCACACCAAAGAGGATTGCACACGTGGGAAAGAGGACTCCATTCCCAGCTCGAGGCCAGCGCGATTCTGTTGAACCGGGTGCTGGCTCGCCACCGATCCCCAACATCCCCCAAGCTCGGCCGCGCCAGGCGTCTGTATAATCTCGAGCGACTTCCTCTACGAACTTCTCTTGAATCACGAGATGGCAGCGCCATTGCTGGTCATGTCGCGCTCAACCGTTCCTCGCAGCTACATGCACAAAACTGGATGGTCAGATCATTGGGATTTAGACTATGGCACAGAATGGCGTGCTCGAGATCGGTTCTTGGTGCTCAGGATCGGTTCTTGGTGCTCTGCATCGGTTCTTGAAGTAGTCATTCTGCCGAGGAGTGGCGAGGACTCGGCAGCGCGCAGCGCGACTCGTTCGCCTAATTCGTCGTACAAGCGGCTAATGTGCAGTAGACGAAGGGGCCAACACAAGTTCTACAGACGTGCGATGCGTTAAGGGCTCGAAATACGAACGTTGTCACCAATCTCGGCATATTTCGTGAATAATTCTCTTTCTCAACGATAAAATACAAAACGCCTTGTACATTGTACAAATCAACTCGCGGTCATGGCTTCCGGCGGGCGACGAGCAGTGCTGTCGCTAACGACGCGCTTCTGCCTTCCTCACGAGGGCATGGCGACGCTCGAATATCTCAGCAGGTATACCCCCGTAACGCCCTGCGCCTTGCGCATCGAGCGCACTAGTGTGCACCTCCAACCGCGCCCTCCAACCTCACTAACTTCGCCTTTGAATACTTTATCTAGCGGCTCGGCCGTCGTGCTCAAAGACGTTTCCAGCAGCCCCCGAAGCTCATCGCTGGCTGTCGTTACGTGCCAGCACGTGGCCTGTCCGTGGCTCTTCCCACGCTACTTTGCGGCCACGTGGGACTGGCTGCAGTTCGTGAACGAGGACTTTGTGCGCCACTCGCTGCAGTTCCTGCTGGTCGGGGACAAGCCCTCGGCCAAGCCTGAGGTGCTGCTGGAGCTGCCGTTGGCTGCCCAGGTGCACACGCACGAGAGTCGGGACCTGGCCATGCTGACGCTGGCGGACTCAGCTGCAGTGGAGAGCTGGCAACAGGCGGCGGAGGCCTTGGGAGTGCAGGCGCTGGAGCTGCGCCCGACGCCGTGCGAGCGGGGCGACGACCTGGTCTTCTCGGGCCACAGGCAGCTGAGCACCGATGGTGAAGAGCAGGAAGACTACCAAGTTCCCAAGACTGTAGCGGGCCACTTTGTGGGACGGAGTTCCAGTGGACAGGAGTTCGCCTGGAGTCAGGAACTGCTGGAGGAAGGGATGTGCGGCGGGGCCGTAATGCGCGCGGATTCAAACCGGTGTGTCGGCATTGTGGAAGGAATTGTCCCCAGCGTAGGAGAGGGGGGTGAGGAGCCGCCCAAGCACGACAGGGAAGCGCATGCGGCGTGGGAGATGCGGCAGGCGCTAGCGGGCCATGTGGCCTTTATCCCTTCGAGTGAGGTGAAGACGTTTATCCAGGAGCCCAGCGACTTAGTGATGACGGGTATGGCGCTCCCTCTGGATATCTAAGTGAGGTGGTGGCTGAGGTGGCGGTGGTGGCGGTGCGTAAGGCTCATACTAGAGTAGATAGAAGCTGAAGTACTGTCAACAAAGGTTTGCTGAGTGGTGAAAGCAGGCAGACGCGTTGAGTGGCAAGCAAGTTGTCGGGAGCTAACGATGCTGTCTACGTGACAGCTCTCTTGTTGGCGAATGCAGAGCAGGCGACCGCTAGAGCCTGGATGGGGGCGAGCGGGGCGGCGTAGTCCAGCGTGAAGCGCGTTTTCGACACTTTACCGAAGCGCAGCGCCGTGATTTCCTCCTCCTCGCCGTTGTCGCTCGTCTCGGTTCCGACGAGCAGGAAGTTCTTCTTGGAGGCGACTTTCACACGTCCCTGGAAGTTGAGCGTCCAAGCACCGAGCTCCTCGTTCCACGCCGGCTGCTTCGTGTCGAAGACGAGCAAGTCCTTCTCGTACTCGTCCTGCTCCACGGCTACGTACGGAATCTGGCCCATGGAGGCGGTGCGTTCGCCTCTTAGCCGAGCCTGCTTAACACGCATGGAGCGAGCGTGACCTTCCACGTCGTCCTCGTCCAGCCAGCTGAGCGCTCCGTCCGCTACCAACTCCAAGCGCTGATCAAGGTCGTCCAGCGTAAAACTCCTCAGTCGTTCCGCGATCGACATACTGCGCGACTGCTGCTGACGGTTGAATCGGTCGGACAGACTCGCGCTGCGGCCCAGGCGAGCTCTGTGCGTGTTGAAAATGGCGCCGTCGCTTCCCATGCCAGAGTGCTGTGGGCAGAGAGTGCTCGGCTTACCGGTGTTCTTCGGACCGGCCGGTTCGTCTTCGTCTGGATCGTCCTCGACAGGCTTGGACACCACACACTTTAGGGAGTTGGGCACGCGACCCAGGACGTTGGCGGAGTACACGAGGAAAGCGAGTTCCTTCTCGTGCTGCTGGGTGGAGCCGGTGTGGTGATCGTACAGTGTGAACTCCGTGCCAAGGAAGCTGGGCTCGAGACGTCCCAGGTACACGGCCGAGTCCTCGCTTTGCGGGAGCTCCCGCATCGTTCGCAGATGAGAGTCCCTCAACGTGTGGAAGATGAACGGCCCCGAGCCGTCACTAGCACAAGACGCAGCAAGCAGGAACTCGCCCGTCTCCTCCCGATGGAAGTTCAGGGCCGTGACGAACTCTCCTCGCAGTCGCTCCACGCATCCGATCACCAACTCGTGCGGATCGGCGCCTTGAACCGCACGAGGCGGGCGGTAGAACCGCTGCTTGTGCTGATGGATGAAGGCTCGAGCCTGCACGAGATCCTTGTCACTCGCGTAGACGCTCAAGTCCCCGGCAGCTTCGAGCGATTTGAAGTGGAGAGTGTGGCGCGATTTCCCAGAGAGACGAAGCGCTTCCAGCGTTTCTTGGAAGTTCATCTCGAGACATGAGTCCCCGTTGATGGCAGTGAGGACGTCTCCGACGCGGATGAGTCCGCAGCGCTTGGCTGGACCTTCGTCCCCTGCTGAATTAACCGCACGGAAGCCTTTCACTACCGCTTGGCGGCCGTACCAGTCCGTCTCGAGGTCGAGTCCAACAGGTCCGTGGTCGAAAGTGACGTCGTACGAGTCGTAGTTCCGCCGTGGTGCTGGGGTAGGAGCGGGAGCCGGTGCGTTGAAGCGCGGGGACGAGCTTCCGAGCGAGAGCAGCCGCTCAAGTAGCGTCGTTGCAAAGCCTTTGCTCTCTCCGCTCCTCGAACTCGGGAACGGTTGACGAGGTGATGCCACCGAGGCAGCGTGGGTGGGCGTGTTGGTTCGGAGAATCACTGACGGCGAGCTGACGCCCCAGCTTGGACCGGAGCGATCACGATCACCACGAACCGGATCATTTCCCAGCATTGGCTCCGAGTTGTTGCCGTCGGAGTCGTCGTCGCTGTCCGATCCGCTGACTTGGTCTGATAGTCGCAGTGTCGGGGGCGTTGGACGTCGAGTAGGAGAACTGCTTCGTCCATTGAGCTGCTGCTTGTCTTCTCGCGAACCGAACGTGACAAAGTCGCCCCAGACTTGGTCCGAATGGTCGACAGCAACCACCTTGAGCGACGCCGCCGCTACAGCGGAGGCAGTCGCGCCGTCGTCGCTGTCGAAGTAGCTGCAGGCGGTCGGTGTCAGCAGCGAGTTTCCAAGCCACGGATCTGCAGCGCGCGCCAGGTTCAGCGCAGACAACGGGTCGAGCTCACTGGCGGCCTCTGCAGTGAGGGACCTCATGTTGGCAGATCGACTGGGCGACGACGACCGCTTCTCCTCTGCCTTGGAACTTCCGCGACTTGGCGACTCTGGATTCGACTCGAGCTTGGAGGCTATCGCTGCCCCCACTTGCTCATGGTACTGCTGGAACGACTCCACCGTGAAGAATGACATGGCTATCGGCCCCAGGAGAGAGGCGCTCGGGTCGAGGAATGAGGGAGTGCTCGGCCACGCTCGCCAGCAGTTTCTGCTCCAAATTCATCCAGCCAGTGGAGAGCAGAGCTATTCCTGCGTCTTCCTGTCGGCGGATTCGACATTCACGGCGACACTGGTTGAACGCTTTGCCAAGGCATCGATCGGACTGAGCGACAGCACCACATTAGCACCACATTGTCATCAGGCATGCCGCAACCGACGTACTTCAAGGATAAAGGATACCACTCAGTCAGCTCCACCTGGTCGGCTTTTGGCGATCATCAACAGCACTCCCCACACTGCAGCATTCGCCCCAACTCGAGTTCATCGCCCCCTTTCATGCCTAGCTTGAAGCTAGTAGCTTCCGCACAGCTCATCAGGGCTCCTATCTCAGTTGCACGACACCTTCACCTTCACGACAAAAAGGCAACCACGACATGTAGCCATCTCGACTGGTACGTCAGGTGGTGATGGGCTCGCCTGAGCTTGCGGTACCTCCAGTCACTTCAAGATCCGCCGTCCAAGCAAGATGCAGTCGCCCAAGGACCCCGCCGCGCCGTCGCTGCTGGACCGCGGGCCGACCGATCTCCACGACTTCGTGGCTTCCCGTCTGGAGCCTGCACTGGGCCGCGCGCTGCCGCACATGGAGATCCGCTTCGAGCACCTGTCATTAACGGCCGACGTGCCCGTCGTGGAGAACAGCAGCGGACTACCGACGCTCTGGAATGCCGTGCGGCTGGCCTTCGGGCGCATCGGCCACAAACCGCGCGTGGTGCGCCGTGAGATCCTCAAGGACGTGACTGGCAGCTTCCGGCCGGGCTCCATGACGCTCGTACTGGGGCAGCCCGGCTCCGGCAAGTCGGCGCTCATGAAGCTGCTGAGCGGGCGCTTCCCCATGGCCAAGAACGTGGCCGTCAGCGGGGAAATCTCGTACAACGGGGTGCAACAGGAGCAGCTCAAAGACCGCCTGCCGCAGTTCGTGGCCTACGTGACGCAGCGAGACAAGCACTTCGCCGTATTGAGCGTCCGCGAGACGCTCGAGTTCGCCCACAAGTTCTGCGGCGGAGAGCTCCTCCGTCGCGGAGAGGAGCTGCTGGTTCAGGGGACAGAGGAGGAGAACGCGGCGGCGCTCGAGGCCGCGCAGGAGCTCTTCGACAAGTACCCGGACATCGTCCTCCAGCAGCTTGGACTGCAGGACTGCCAGCACACCATCGTCGGTGACGCGCTCATGCGCGGCATCTCTGGCGGCGAGAAGAAGCGCGTGACGACTGGCGAGATGGAGTTCGGCATGAAGTACGTGACTCTCATGGACGAGATCAGCACGGGCCTCGACAGCGCCGCCACCTTCGACATCATCAGCACGCAGCGCAGTGTGGCGCGCAAGTTCAAGAAGACGGTGGTTATTGCGCTGCTGCAGCCTGCGCCCGAGGTGGTGCAGCTCTTCGACGACGTCTTAATCCTCAATGCCGGAGAGGTCACGTACTACGGACCTATGGAGGACGTGGTGTCCTACTTCGCCGGCCTAGGCTTCGAGTGCCCGCAAGGACGTGACGTGGCCGACTTCTTGATGGATCTCGGCACCAAGCAGCAGTCCCAGTACCAAGTGGAGTTGCCTGTGCGTAACTACGTGCACCCGAGAGAGCCCAGCGACTTTGCCAGTGTCTTTCGAGACTCGCACATCTACCAGGCCACGCTCCGCAGGCTGGAGGAGCCACTGCAGCCCGCGCTGCTGGAACACGTGAACCAGCACATGAACCCCATGCCAGAGTTTCACCAGTCGTTCTGGCAGAACACGCGAACGCTGCTGCACCGTCAGATGCTCATCACGCTGCGCAACAAGCCGTACATCTTCGGCCGCGGGCTCATGATCACCGTCATGGGGTTGCTCTACGCCACGTCCTTCTACCAGTTCGACCCGACGGAGATCCAGCAGGTCATCGGGATCATCTTCGCGGCCTCGCTCTTCCTCTCGCTGGGCCAGGCGTCCCAGCTGCCCACGTTCATTGCGGCTCGGGACATTTTCTACAAGCAGCGAGGCGCCAACTTCTTCCGGACGTCGTCGTACGTGCTGGCCAACTCGGTGAGTCAACTGCCGCTGTGCGTGGCGGAAACGCTGATCTTCGGCACGCTCGTGTACTGGATGTGCGGCTTTGTGTCGCACGCGAGCGAGTTCTTCCTCTTCTTGCTGGTGCTTTTCCTCACGAACGTCAGCTTGGGGTCGTTTTACTTCGCGCTCACGGCGGCAGCGCAGGATATCAACATCGCGACGCAAATTTCCATGGGCGGGACGCTCGTAATCATTCTCTTGGCCGGCTTTGTCATCACGGAAAGCCAAATTCCGGACTACTTCATCTGGCTGTACTGGATGACGCCGGTCTCCTGGACGCTGCGGGCGCTGGCAGTCATTGAGTACCGCTCGGCAGACTTGGATGTGTGCGAGTACGGAGGCATCGACTACTGCGCCGAGTTCGGGGGCCTTCGCATGGGCGAGTACTACCTGCAGCTCTTCGACTTCAAGACCGACAGAGTCTGGATCGTGTCCTGCGTCATCTACATGGTGGTTTTCTACATTTTCTGCATGGCGTTGGGCTACTTCTCGCTCGAATACCGTCGCTACGAAGCTCCGGAAAACGTGGCAGTATCCGATGATTCTCCTGCGTCCAAGAACGCGGCGGCTGACGAGAGATTCGAGTCTGTGTACTCACTAGCCACTACGCCGAAAGCTCTGACCAAGCCACGAGATGAGGAGATTCTAGACGTCGTCCCTGTGTCGACGTCCTTCACTCCCGTGACGTTGGCCTTCCGAGACTTGCACTATTCTGTCCCGAAGCCTTCCGATCCTAAGGAGTCGATTGAGCTGCTCAAAGGCATCAGCGGGTATGCACTTCCTGGGCGAATGACAGCGCTGATGGGCGCGTCTGGAGCGGGCAAGACGACGCTGATGGACGTCATCGCCAATCGAAAGACTGGAGGCACGATCTCCGGCCAGATCTTGCTCAACGGGTACGAAGCGAGCGCCTTGGCGATACAGCGATGCACGGGATACTGTGAGCAGCTGGACATGCACTCGGAGACGTCGACATTCCGCGAAGCTCTCACGTTCAGCGCCTTCTTACGACAAGATAGCGAAGTCCCGGCTAACGTCAAGTACGAGTCCGTCAAGGAATGTCTGACGTTGCTGGACATATGGGAGATTGCCGACCAGATCATTCGCGGCAGCTCAACGGAGCAGATGAAGCGCCTGACGATTGGCGTGGAGTTGGCTGCTCAGCCAAGTGTTCTGTTCCTCGATGAGCCCACGAGCGGTCTGGATGCGCGCTCGGCCAAGCTCATCATGGATGGAGTGCGCAAAGTGGCCGATTCGGGACGAACCATCGTGTGCACCATCCATCAGCCGTCGATGGAGGTGTTCTTCCTCTTCGACAGTCTGCTGCTGCTCAAGCGTGGGGGCGAGACCGTGTTCTTTGGGGACTTGGGGCCGACTTGCCAGCGTCTGGTCGACTACTTTGAGGAACTACCGGGGCTTTCTCCGCTCCCACCGCGGTACAACCCGGCTACTTGGATGCTGGAGTGCATCGGAGCTGGCGTGTTGAATGATGTCCCCACGGATTTGGACTTCGTTGAGACGTTCAACGCTAGTGCCCAGCGAAGTCAACTCGACGACGTGTTGAATCGCGAAGGTGTTGGCGTCCCATCCGCTGCCATTCCCGAGATGCTGTTCGCGAAGAAGAGAGCGGCCTCGTCGTTCACTCAGTTCCGCTTCCTCACGAGGCGTTTCCTCGACATGTACTGGCGGTCGCCGACGTACAACCTCACGCGAGTGGGGATGGCCGTGTTCTTGGCGCTGCTCTTTGGCGTGGTGTTCCGGCAAGCAGACTACACGTCGTACCAGGGACTGAACTCCGGAATGGGCATGATTTTCATGGCCACGCTGTTCAACGGGATGATCTCGTTTCAGTGCGTGCTGTCGGTCTCGTCGGCCGATCGGCCGGCTTTCTATCGCGAGCGTGCCACGCAGACGTACAACGCGTTCTGGTACTTTGTCGGCTCGTCCATCGTGGAGATCCCGTACGTCTTCAGCAGCGCCTTTGTGTTCACCGCCATCTTCTTCCCGATGGTGCAGTTCACTGGCTTTGGGACGTTCCTGCTCTACTGGGTCAACACGTCGTTCCTCGTCCTGATGCTCACGTACATGGGGCAGATGTTCGTCTACGCGCTCCCGAGCGAGGAGGTTGCGGCCATCATCGGCGTGTTGATCAACAGTATCTTCTTTCTTTTCATGGGCTTCAGCCCGCCCTACTCGCTCATCCCTGCGGGCTACAAGTGGCTGTACACCATCACGCCTCAGCGCTTCTCGCTCGCCATCCTCGGGGCGCTGGTATTCGCGGACTGCCCCGAAGAACCGGTCTACGACGAAAGTACCAAAGCTTGGAGTGGTGTGAACTCTCAACTCGGCTGCCAGCCGCTGGAGAATGCGCCGGTGGCGACGGGAGCAGTCACGGTCAAGCAGTTCACGGAGGATGTTTTCGGCATGAAGCACGACGAGATCTGGACCAACTTTGTCGTTGTGCTAGGATACATTGTGCTGTTCCGGATCCTGGCTCTGCTCGCGCTACGCTTCATCAACAGCCAGAAGCGCTAACGGATGGAAAGTCAAGACCCACGACGACGAAAGACGCAACGTACGCTATGTGAATCGTTAATGAAAGCTGACAGCCCTCATTGTTTCACGAGACTCGAACAGTCCGGCACTGGTCCCAACATGTTGGGACCATGGGCACCAGCTCGTCTTGGCTTTTGACTGAAAACAACGTCCCCGTTGCTTCATTTCACATTGCTGCGGCTTGTGTTGGTCTGATCCAACTTGCGCCGGGAGGTCACTGACATCAATTGGTGCTACATGGGAAGCAAGCTTCAAGGGAACCGATTGCTTTCCACAACGGCGTCTATCTCACCACGGGATTCCAGCTGATCTTTCTTTTGTTCGGGAGGTTTGCAAGGTTTTGCGCCACACCGAGCCGAGCCTTTCTCACACTTTCATCGGTCATACTGGTAGCTTTAGCCCGACATTGTCGAAGCAGAGCAAACAACACCTCTTCATTATGAAGTGAACGCACTGCCGCTTGGTAACGAAGCTGACGTCGGTAGTTAAAGTTAGTCACGTGATGATTTCTTTATGTCGTTGCTGATGTAGCCTGTCGGCAAAACTACAAATCACAACTTCTGCTGTGGGGCTGCTCCGAATGAGTTTCTCGACGAAAGCAACATCTTGAGTGTCGTCAGAAGCGATGGGTTCCAACTTTGATTCCACCAACCAGCGAGATCTGAAAGAGAGTCACTCACTCACTCTTCAATTCTCCAGGTGCCCCCACGAACCAAGCATCACGAAAACCATGAAGCTTGCCGCGCTCTTTCTCGCAAACCTCGCCAACGTCGCCGCAGCTTCGCCTGACACTCATTCGAAGGCCAATTTGAGAAAGCCCGCGGTATCGCCTACAGCTCCACAGGGCATGGTAAATACAATGCTCAGTAGTATTTCGGTCAAATGTTCCCAGTCATATTCATTATAATATCGCCCCCTCCAATAATAAATTATTCCGTACAAAAAATACAGTTATTATTGATAATCTGTTTGAGCTGATCTTGATGTTTGTATGCAGCGAGTGATTTTCTTGGATTTTCTGCAATCAATAGTTACTGCAATACAGACGATTCAATAATAAATTATTTTGTGAATATAATACCAATGATATTGCTATTATATTATTTTGTCCATGCCCTGCTCCACATCACCGACCAAGCCCAAGCACCAAAAGCACCGCCAGGAATCTCCAACCGATTGCGATAAGTCCAAGAAGTCCAAGAAGAAAAAAACAAAGCCAGCCACGGCGCATACGACGACCGAACCGCTAATGACTCAAGCAGCCACGACGCAGGCACAGACGAAAGAGACGTCAGTGAGAGACCCGCTGATGAACCCGTGCTCAGACGCTGGTCCGAACATGGTGCGATGCTGGGGGAGTTTGACATCATGAAAAACGTCAAGGAAATCTCCTTCCGAGAGTGCTGTGATCGGTGCTGGGCGGATTCTTCCTGTTTGGCCTTTGCGATAACAGGACAAACTGCCGAGGACTTAGCCTTGGCATCCGCAATGGCAGGGTTTGACTTGCCCAGCTCTTACTACCACCTGGCTGCCACCAACGATCCGTCCAACTTTGTCGCGATAGATGAAGGCTCAGGTCTCATCGGCACGACGAAGCTAGCGATCTTCTTTCGGATGAAAGCTGGAAATCTGTGAAGCTTTTCCCAGCTAACACAAAAATCAATGATAAATGTAACAAGGGCTGCATTTTTGAGTTGCTGATAATACTATGCGGGCTGCATTGGCTGTAGTTAATAACCCTGGTCGCGTCGTACGCGAATGCCATCCCTTGGCTTGTGCTACACCATAGGTGGAAGCACGCAGCCGTAGACGCCCGTCTGGATGATGATACAGACCGATCCATTTGGCAGACCGTCCTGCGAGCCGGGGCAGTTGCCTGCGATGGTATTCGAGCAAACGGGGTCGGCCGAGCAGAACGTATCGCCCCCGTCTTCGACGCTGACGGGAAATTCACCCGCGACGTTGCCCGTGCAGTTCAGCGGTGCGTCGTACTCGGCGCTCGCCGGTGAGTCCCAGTCGGAGTAGGGCTTGCATCCGTAGGCGCCAGTCTCGAGCAGGTCGCAGTACGATCCGAACTCCAGTCTGTCCTGCTCATCGGGGCACAGACCCAGGCCGTTGTCCGCCGCGCAGCTTTCGCCGTTGATTTTGAGTTTGGGCGTTCCGTTTCCGCTGTCGAGCATTCATTTCTGCGATGGTGCGATGCTATTGTTGCAGAGAAGCAAGATGCCGCGCTAGTTCCGTGCACCAAGCAGCTTCAGGAGCCCCGTCAAGCGGAGCTGGTGGCATTCGTTCACTCACTTTCCATTCAGCCAAGTTCCTCAACCCCCGCCATCAACCAACAACAACGCTGCTCATGCCACCTGCGCCGACGGTGAAGAGGAGATCAGCGTCCAGGGAGTGGACGGTCCTCGAACCTGCTTCAAGTCCATCACGTCTATTGTTGCGGTGCGAGGTGCGACAGCATTTTCACAGTTGAAGTCCACATTGAAGTGGTAATGTTGCACGGAGTGCAAATCAATCTCATCAGCGAAACTTAATTGCAAGTCAAAGTTGCTTTAACAATCAGATACCAAATTGCAGCCCATGGACACCTTCGTCTCCGCGGCCCACGAGTGGCACTCGCTGCTGCGCGGCGTGGGCGACGCCTTCGTAGCTAGGCACCTGGACATCGCCGTGCAGCTGGCCGTCTGTCTGATCTGCCAGCGAGAACCCGACGCCGAGGCCTTCGACGTCCCCCCCGACCGTCGGGACTTCTTGACACTCTCATCAATTCTTCGGCGGCTTCTGGAGATCGCAGTTCGCGAGCACATGACGTTCCTGCTGGCGTCCGCCAATGAGGACTCGGCGGCACTGCAAAGTCTACCCGAGGCCTTCCGTCTCCGCTTCCAGCAGCTACTGGAGACGCACTGGAAGGATCTGACGGAGACCAAGACCTTCTCGTTGCCGAAGGTAGAGCAATTGGACTACAGAGTGACGAAAGAGCAAGCAGGAGCTGAACAAGTGCAGCTGAGGCTGCAGACGACGGACGGGCAAACCCGCACAATGCTCGTGCCGATGCGCCAGTTCCACGAGCTGCGACACAGCGCGGCCACGGTGCTGCAGGAGATGAACCAGGTCGAGACGCACCCCATGATGCGGCTGGCCTACATGGAGCAGAGTCGGGAAGGAACGAGGACTGCGCCGTAGGAACGCAGTGGATGTATTCGGAACGAGACTACAGCAGCTAGGGAGTTAGTCACAGCTCTAGTTCTTCATCTTCTTCTTGCTGTTGGAGAAGCACTCGCCCCAGAGACACACGGTCTTGCCGCGCATGATCTGCGAGAAGGCCTCAAACGTGTAGGCCTGACGCTCGCTCGCTTCCTCCTTCGAAATCTTCTTGTCCTTGACCTGCGCCTGCACCGCCGCCTTGAGCATGTCGGCCGGCGTGGCCGCAATGTACTCCTGGAACGGGTACTTGGCGTCCTCCACGGCAAGCACGCGCTTCTCGGACGGGATCTGGTACGTCTCCAGCAGCAGATGCAGCAGCCGCTCCAGCTGATCCTGGGTCATCTCACGCGTGTCAGTCTCCTTCTTCTCGTCCTCATTGTCCTTGATCGCCTCTCCGGCGGGCGCGTCCGTGGCCAAGTTGAACAGCACGCGCAGCCGCTCGTCCACGGCGCCCTTGACGGCCATGGAGAAGGCCGCCATCTGCGCGTCCACGTCGCTCTTGCTGTCAGCGTCCTTGTCCAGACTCAGCAGCACGCGCTCCAGGTGATAGCCCTTGCTCACTCCCGTGGGGCACACGGCCGCCAGCTTGAAGCCCAGGTACTGGTCGAAGTGCTTCATGGACGCCTTGCCCGCCGGGAACGCGCGCCTCACGCCGTCCCGCACGTCCTCAAAGGTCTCGGGCCTGCACCAAGCAACACCAAGCAGCGTCAGATCTCTCTTCTAGCTAAAGTTCCAGGCTCTAAAGCTACAGTCTTGACGGTCTTACGTGATGTTGTTACTGCTGCGCAGCTCCCACGCCTCGTAGGGCGAGATGACGGCCGATTCCGCGATAGGATTCTGCAGAGCTTCAAAGTTCTTCTTGCCGCGCGATCCCCTATAGATGTAGCATCCGATACCCAGCAAGATTCCGCCCAAAGTCACGCCAGGGTTCCGGCTGAACCATCCGGGCTTGTACTTGGGCGGCTCCTCGCCATTAGAAGACACTTTCTCGCCCTCCGAGTTGCCTGATGAAGTAGAAGACGTCGCGGAAGCAGATGCAGCCGCTGCCGAGTGCTGCAGGCGGCGCAGGTGGCCGGGAGACGTGCGCAAGTGGCGCTGCAGGCGGAGCATCTTTGCGTATCGGATGCGTATCGGCTCGATTGTGTGGATAACGGAAAGTAGTGTGGTGTACATAGGTATATTGCGATTGGATGATACTAGTACCCAATCAGAACGATATATCTGGCCAACTTCAATGTAGCATTTTCCTGAGACGGGGCTACAGCTCGACATTACGTGGCGGCAGTGCGGCCTAACTCGTGCCAGTTGTCCACGTACTCGTCGTAGTCGAGCGCCGCTGCCCACTGGAACATCTCGTCGGCCTCGGCCTCCCAGTTCTCGTCGTCAAAGTCCACGTCGAAGAGCGTCTTCTCTGCGTCTTGGTCGCCTTCAGCCTGGTGCTCCGGGCGGTCCGCTGCAGTCAGCAGTCCCTGCGCGTACAGCTTCTGCATCCACAGCAGCTTCTTGTGACGACGAGTGCGTTCGCGGTCCTGTTGACGCACGAGTTTCGAGTAGTGGAAGCCGTTGACGACGCGCCGGGCTCCAGTGGCCTGCGCGATGGGGTCGGCGTTCGCCTCAGCCAGCACTTTGGCCGTCACCGGACGCCACCCGTTGTTCTCTAGTCGTCGATACCAGAGCCGCGTGTCCTCCGCCTGCTGTCGCGCGCGGTAGTACGAGTTGCCTACGCGGATGTACGTGGTGCGCACCGACTGGCCGGGTCGGTGCTTGACATGGGAGTGACTCGTTGGGCCCGTTTGGCGCGCCACCGTGTAGTCTTTCGGGCTGAAGGCGCCCAGGTCGCACACGGGCTTCCGCGTGAAGATTTTGTAGTATATGGTGGGCGGGAATGCCAGCCCTCCGAGACGGAAGCGAACTTGCGCCCCCATAGACGCGTCGAGCAGAGACGCCTCGGACGGGTTAATCGCTCGGAGCATGCGAGCCGGGTCTCCCGTGCTGCGGAACGAGAGCAGATCGCGGTAGTACCGGAAAATACGTCGGTGTGTGTAGCTCTTCCACGTGGTTTGGATGCAGAGCGCCGCGCGGTTTGCAGGCGTCATGGCCGCAAAACGAGAACCGCGCGCTTGACGCTGGTACAGCTTATGCTGGTAGTGCGCTTTCCACGCGTACTGAAGCTGCAGCGCGGCAATGTGGTACAGAGGGTAGCGCTCAAGCGTGGCGCGCCAGCGCAGACGCTGCATCCGGAACCACGCCTGCAGCTTCGTGACCACGAAAGCGCGGAAGCCGTACTCGTCCGAGAAGCTCCCCCCGCTTGCAACGAACTGCTGCATTGGACTGCGAATGCGAACTGTTTTGGTCGACTTGGCGCGTTGTTCGGGTGCTTTAGTTTGCGTTTGCTGGCGCATTCGGCAGAGCATACCCCGCACGCGCTTCTGGATGAGAACGACCGAGAGGTTTTGAGCCGCCATCGGATACTCCCAGGGCCTCAGGATGATTTCCTGCAGTAAATTGTTAGCGTTAAAGCTGACAGGAAAGCCCTCGGACTTCGCAACTCACTCGCTTTTCAGCTCGAGACTTGCGCATGAACAGCGACTCCCACGGAAGTCCAAGCCGAATGTTCTTGGTCCTTCGCGTCTTGGGCTCGTGGCGAATGCGGAACTTGCTGATAATACACCAACATGTGGTAAGTTTTGTCCAGACTTTCACTGGAAGTTGTCGTACATACCTTTGGTATCGGCCATGTTGAAAGGCGAGCTCTCGGAGCCGCTGCAAGACGTCCGTGGATGTTGGCATCTTGGTGCACGATGTCTTTGCTTCAGCAGTTGCTCACTGAGAGAAGCCGGCGTGTTCTCCACAACTCTTTTAAATAGCAAAAGCCAAAGACATCAGCACCTTCCCATGTCTTATCTTTCACCTCTTCTCGATGTGAAGGAGGCACAACGTTCCTCCATTGCTTCTGTGATGAGCGAGCAAGAAGTGATCGTGGCGCTTGCCGCAGCTCTTGTCCACGTCCGACGCCTCGATGCCGATCCTCGTGCTCCTTTCACGACAGTTTACCACGCCCTCGAGGATGTCGAGCGCCTCATCTTCCACCACAAGGAGCAGTTCGGCGTGCACTCGGTGCACTTCCAGCAAGGATGCGAGGAGTTTCTACTGCTGAGCAACACACTCGCGATGAAGGCCTTGCAGCGACCGTCGTCACAAGATATCATCGCGTCGGAGCAATGCAGAGATCTCCTACTACGGGCAGAGCAACACACTCGACAAACGGGGTATTTGCGCAGTCTACCGGCGGCCCAGCACGTGAATCGACGACGAGCCTTCCGCCTCATCACACTCAACAACCTCGCCTGCCACGCCAAGCACACGGGCAAGCCACTCGCTGCCGTCGGGTATCTCGAAAGAGCCTTGAAGTTGCAGCTCAAGTCTCAAGCGACCGATTCGGGCTCTATTCCAGCGTCGGAGGTCGCTCTCACGCGGCTCAACTTGTGTGCCGTGCTCTCCCAACTGCACCGTCACACTGCTGCCGTCGTACATGCCAAAACTGCGGTGGCTCAGCTGTCTACGGCTGGAGATGGAGACGACCTAAGCGTGGAGATCGCCCAGTTGCTGTTCGTTGCACACTACAACTTCGCCGTCGAGCTCGAGCACTTGTGCGACCACGACGCCGCATGGCACCAATACGAGTGCGTTTCAGCGCTAGCCGATCGCTACAAGCTCCAGCACGATCTCGTTCAAAGCGTGCGAGCCATCCTAGCCCAAGGGACTTTGAGAAACAGGCCCGATAGCAGGCAGTCTTCGCCTCAAGCTCGAACACCGCGGGAGCTTTACAAACCGCAACGAAGACCGCTGTCTCCGGAGACACTGCGGCAGACCCGATCATAATAATACGATGCGCGCTCCATTGTTCTTGTTCTTGTTCACTATTTTGAGAGGAATGCGATGGTGATCGTCCGCTGAGCTGTGAGGAGCGGAGCTCATTTGGGCCGAGAGACCAGGCCGTCATGAACAGTGGCCGCGATAGAGACGAGCTCCAGACGCCAGCTCTTGGAATCAATGGCCATGCACCGATCGACGAAGTTCTCGCCCATCTTGTCGCCAAAGCAGCAGTCGATGCAGTGGTCCGGGACGCAGTCGAAGACTTGGCACAAGCTGTTGCAAGTGCGACGCAATGGTTAGCTGATGCTGTGCGCGGTGAGCTGGTCTCCCAAGCGGTGGTCGCTGTTGAACCTCCTAAGGAGAACCCGGTCGAGAACGCAGAGCCGATAGAACTGCCCAGACTTGACGAACCCTCAACTCGCACGGACCGGCCTCCAAGCGCTGCTATCCATACGGTCGCCAAAGCGACAGTCGACGCTGTCACGAGCGAAGCAGTACACGACATCGTGCAAGCTGTCGAAAAGGCCAGCGACTGGATCACTCAGGCTGTCGGCAACGAACTGGTCTCCGAATCTGTTGATCCTGAACAAGCCGTAGCCGTCCACAACGCCACTGCGTGGATCACAGAAGCCGTGTGCATTGAGCTAGTCGCTCATGCTGTCGCTGACGCGATTCCGTCCAACGAAGTTCCCAGCAAGCCACAAGAGTTCACCGATACTCCGGAAGTCGCAGCAGCTCAGAAGGCTCCTCGACTTTCAGTGCAAGTCCGCGAGTCTTCCGTCGCGGACGTCCGCGCACTAGCAGAAGCAACAGCTGATGGAGCAGTCAGCACGGCGCTAGAGAATGTTACTCAAGCCATCAGCGACGCAAGTGAATGGCTTGTCCAAGCTGTGCGTGGAGAACTGCTAGCGCAAGCTATAGTTGACGCATCATCAAGTGATGGTCTCCAGGCTCATGAAGCAGACGACAACTCCACCAACTCCACGAGCTCCGAAGACCCAAATCAACCTCCACTTTCAACCGAAGAGGTTGACGCTTCAAGTCAAGTGCCAGCCCTGCGAATTTCCCCTTCTGCGGCAGCCATTGCCGAGTGTCATGAGCTTGCGGTGCCATTCATCAACGAGGTCGTCTCGTCGGCTCTGCAGACTGTTCCTGCCACTGCACCTGTCCAGGACGATCCCCAGGAGTATGCGGAGGACGAAGACTACACTCCGATCAACTCGCCCACCACCGATGCTGCACCATCGAAATCCCCAGCGGAGAACCCTTCACCCGCACCTCCTGCGATAGTCGCCGGGCGAGCGACTCCACCCGACACGATGTCAACGATCAGGTGAGTTTGCTTCGGATTGCTTGGCGTTTCTTGCCAATGTCTTGTGTTTTTCGATGCTAACAGCTCTTGCCGCAACAGACGAAAGAGCCCGATCACAAGCAAGCGTGGGCTGGGAACGCCAACATCCAAAGAGAACGCGCCTTCGTCGGCACCTTCAGCAATTCCTTCACCACGCTTTGTCGATGACGCCGCGAACGATTGCTCTGAGCCTGAGCCGTCGCACTCGACGCTCCCTCCGCTGGTTCTCCCCGCAACGCAATTAACAGGCAGAACCAAGCGCCAGCAGCACAAGACGCCACGGAAAACCCCGCGACAGTCTCCTCACCACGCGTTCTCCAATCACGAGGCTGCATCCGGAAGTGACAGCCCCCGTGCAACCACGAGTTCAAGACTCGACAAGCACACTTCGCGATCTTCTTTGACAGCCGAGTTCGAGCTCACACCGCTGTCATCTGCACGGGCAGCCGCGCTGATCTACGCCCAGCAACCTTCCTCGTCTCGCCGCCGCCACCACCACCACAAACCCAACAAGCTGCGTGACACTGCGTCCCAAACATCGCCACCGCCATCTCCGTCCTTCACTAGTCTCCCCCGCGAACCGCTCGTCGGATCTCCTGATGGCAGTGAGCTACCCAAGACACAAAGCGCAAAGCACTCACCTCGAGATCTATCGATCCCTTCGCCAGAGAAGAACATGGACGGAGGGAACAACATCCTGCTTGCTCCTCTGTCCAAGACCCCAGCAATTCCTGCCTCGGCAGACTCCAGCACTAAGACATCGAGCCCCTCAAGAACACACAGGAAACATGGGCATGGGCACAGCCATACAGGAACCGGCGGTGGACCATCGCCCAACAAACGTACCGGGTACTGCCAGCGCTGCGTCTTCGAAGGCCGAACCTGCAGAATCAACGACTGCCTCAAGCACCAAGTCCTCAAATGACTTGAAATCGATTAGATAATACGAAAGTAAGACACCACCACGTCAGGGCTACCTGCAAACCTTGAGCCTTCGTGCTTGTGCCTACGCGTGAGGTCGCTCCCGTTCTTGTACCAGTTCTAGACCAACTCGAACAGCCCCTCGACCTCGAGTTCGCGAATACGTGCCAGGTTGCCCTCAAGCACGTCGCGCTCCTTGTGCGTCAGCATAATGCTGCCTGGTGTCGTGAACATGTCCACCGTTTGGCGCATCTTGTCTCCTGGCGCGACGAAAATCTCCTTCTTCAGGAAGGCTGGCATCTTCTCGATCTCGGCGATGCCCGGGGTGCTCTTCAGCACGCCGTTCTTGTACGACACTAGCATAGCCTCACAGCCGTACGCGAGAAGCTTCCTGGGTCGGTCGGTGAGCTGGGCGAAAGCCTCGCCGTCTAAGATGCTGTCAATGGCCGCATTCACTTGGTTGTAGCCCACACAAATGTTCGCGATGGGCACCCAGGCACCTTCTCCACCGTGGCAACGCGAGCCCACCTCGATCAGGACTGGGGAGCCGTGGCAGAACTTCACTTCTCCGTGGGCAGGTCCGTTACGGATGCCCAGGGCGTCCAGCACTTGGAACTGGTAGTCGATCATGTCGTCGACAATGCCCTCAGCAGGCACCAGCGACAGGCCGAAATACACAAAGGCGGCGTCGTTGACGCGGCGCTTGTCGTACTTCCAAATAGCAGTCACCTTGTGCTCTCCATTGCGACTGATAGTGTCCACAACGTACTCGTCGCCCTCCAGGTACTCCTGCAGCAACACCGCGTCGTTCTGAAGTCCGAGGCCGTTAATCTTGCCCAGGATGCCGTTGAACGTACGCTCTGCTTCCTCCATTGAGAGACACAGCACCACATCTTCCGTGCCGGCGCTCTCTAGCGGCTTGAGTACCACCTCGAACGGCTCTGGCTTGAGATCCTCCGTGATGAAGGTCTCCGCCTCCGCCCACGTCTTGGCCTTCACCTGTTTGACAGCACGCACTCCAGCTGTACGCAGCGTCTCGCCCATGTGGTACTTGTCGCGTCGCGCGTTCGAGTGTTCCATCAGGTTGCCGTCCAGTCCCAGTGCATCCGTCAGCGCGTCCGAGAGCCTGACGCCAAGCTCCGCTCCAGCGAAGACCGCACGGACGGCAGCAGACATCTTCGAGCTCTGCTTCTTCTTGTTCTGCTTCTCCGCAACCTGCTTGGCCGCCTTACGAATCGCACTTACGGTCTGATCCAGGTTGCCCTCAAACGCGACGGTGGCAGCGAATTCCAGCGTCAGGCCTTCCGGCACCAGACTCGCCACGCTCTCGATGTTTTCCAGGCGGTCGCTGTACACACAGATGCATTCGTAGCCTCTGGCCATGAGCTCGTGCGCAAGAACTGCCCCCGTCGAGAACGGGTCCACCACCACAACAGTACCGCGCGGTCCGTCCGGCTTCGCCTCGACTTCCTCTTCAGGCTCGAGCGCATACAGTCCCTTGTGCTCGAGCTCGCGAATGCGGGCGTAGTCGCGGTCCAGCTGCTCTTCGTCTTGGTGGACCATAATGACACTACCGGGCGTCGTGAACATGTCCACCGTCGTCTTCAGCTCCTCTCCAACGTGCGTGAACCACACCGTGGACACTGTTGACGGCAAGTTCTCCAGCTCCTCCAGGCCAGGATAACCCGCAAGCTTCCCGGTCTCATACGACACGAGCATCGCTTCACAGCCATGAGACTTGAGTTCCTTCGGGCGGTCAGGAAGACGCGCAAACGCTTCAGCGTCCAGGTACGAGTCCAGCGCGGCGTCCACGTGGTTGTAGCCCAGACAGGGCATCACAATGGGCAGGTAGGACCCAGAGCCGCCGTGGCAGCGCGAGCCGATCTCCACGAGACACGGCTCGCCTCGCACCACCTTGACTTCCGCGTGCCCAGGGCCGTGCACGATCTCCAGCGCCTTGACCACCTTCAGAACGTAGTCGGCCGCCTTGGCCAGGAGCGAGCCGTCGGGCGCCGCACGCAGCAAGACGCCGTAGTACACGAAGGGCGCGTCGTTCACCGCGCGCTTGTCGTACTCCCACACGGCCACGACTTTGGTGACGCCGTTGCGACTGACCGTGTCCACGACGTACTCGGTGCCATCCAGGTACTCCTGCACCAGCGTGGCCTGGTTCTCGAGGCCCAGGCCATTGATCTTGCCCTGAATGTTACCGAAGGCGGTGCGCACCTCGTCCATCGAGTGGCACAGCGTGACATCGTCGCTGCCTGCACTCTCCACGGGCTTGACGATGACCTTGAAGTCTCCGCCCTGGAGCTGCGGCACGAGCTCCTTCTTGACGAAGGTCTCGACCTGCGACCACTTGGTGGCCTGCACCTGCATGACGGCGCGGATGCCAGCAGCGCGCACCTTCTCGCCCATCAGGTATTTGTTACGGCGTGCGGCCGAGCCGCTGGTGCCGTTGGTGGTGAGGTTGAAGTGCTCCGACAGCTTGTCGGCCAGTAGGACGCCCGTCTCAGCGCCGGCGAAGATGCCGAGGATGTCGACGTTGTGGATGCGGCGCAGCGCGGCCGCCGTGTCGTTCAGCGCCTTCTTCTCGTCCTTGCGCTCCACCTCTCCGTCGTGGTAGATGATGGCCAGGAACTTGGCGGCCAGGTCCTTGGGCACGTGCGCGATGCGCTCCTGCGTCACCTCCAGCGTGTCCGAGTACACGCAGATACAGAGGTAGCCGCGCTCCATGACCTTCTCCGCCATCGTCATGCCCGTGGAGTACGGGTCCACGACCACGACGGCCTCCTGGCGCTCCTTGTCGCCCTCGGCGATGCGGAATAGGTTGCGCTCGGCGCTGGTGCTCACGCGCCGCTCGCGCGCGTTGAAGAAGCGCCGGTGCATCACGTCGGACGCCGTCAGCAGCTGCTTCTGCGAGCGCAGCCGCGGGTCGAAGGTGGCTGCGCGCTGCAGCGGCCGGAAGCCCGACATGGCGCCCAGTCCGAGCGTCACGCGCTCCGCGCGGGCTTCGGCGCCGGAGCGCAGGTGGACGCGCTCGTCGAACGTGACGGCGCGCTGGTCGGCCGAGAGCACGCGGAAGGCCGGCGGCTGCGAGTCCTCGGGCGTGTGGGTCTTGGCCGTTGCGGGCGCTGGGGGAGGCCCAGCAGAGGCCTCTTTGGCGGCAGCGTTGCCCATAGTGAAAGGGAGATGCGAGTCTTGGCCGGCGGATTTCCTACTGACGCGGTCCGGTCCTGTCGGCAGGCCACGCACGCACGAGTGGATGCGACGCGCCAATTGGTCCGCGAGGGGTCGTCGCGAACTATGGAAGGATCTGGGCCACTCATACCGGAAACCAAGCAGCAAAATGGGCTGTTGCTTTGAAGGTGCCGCTCGTCAAGTGCTGTCGGCGAGACATCGAGACTCTCGATGGTGGGGATTGATGGCACGTGGCCAAGGTGACGAAGGTGACCGAGGCGGCTTCAAGTTAAACCAAAGCAGGTTGAACCGGTTCTGCAGCGTATCTGCGTGGATTTGAAGGAGAACCAACGGGATCCGCACGCTTCGCTACCTGCAGTGCAGGCAGCAACGACGAAGGCTACCGATAGCGCTCACCTCCAATGATTGACGGAACGTTGCAGTTTCCCGGACCTCGCGGCTTGGACCTCGTGCTGTCGTCGCAGCAAGGCTTGCACCCGGACGCTCGCGCCACGACTCCAGTTGTCCTCGAAGCAGAAAGGTGTACAGCGGACAGGGTACGTGTAGGTGTATTAAGGTAACATAAGGTGATGGCGGTAAGCATTTTCATTGGTGGAAATCGTGTATTTCACCGGTATTTAGCTGATATACCGGTTTGGTGCGTATGTGGGTGTCCACTCTAAGTGGAAGAATGCGGTGCAGGCCCTCGTCATGTTTAACGATAAGGTAAATGGTCAATCAGAGGCCGCTTCTCGAGTACTTCATTCACATTGGTGAGGCTCGAGAACCAGCGCAAATTCAGGATAATTTCTGACCGTTCCGAAAAGCCCATCGTGCTGGCTATATTTATAAAGCCCTATACGCAAAGCACCACTCCTTATGTGCACAGGAGCCGTCTTCGAATAAGACCTATCCAAAATGGCTCGTCGCCAGTCAGAGGCCGGTATTAACCTCACTTTTAGTATTGAATTGTGGTGACAGGCCTCTAATTGGCCATTTACCTTAGCGACCCCACTTTGCTGCCATGGCGACGCATCAGGCGCACCACTTGCCGTGGTCGACACTGGCGGACGCATACGCCGCGTCCGTGACGCTCGAGAACGGACGTTGGCGCTACACGAAGACAGAGGTGCACGAGAAGCAGGTGGCGCACTTCGCACGCTGCCTCGTGGACACGCTGAAGGAGTTCGCCGCGACAGACAAGCGACCGGCTGTGGACGAAGATGGCAACTCGCTAGACCCGACGGAGTGGGGCATCGATCCGTTCGGCATGATGGGCTACACAGGCTACTACTGCAGCCTGCTGGAGGGCTACGTGCAGCTCAACCTGCTGCTGCTGGACGCGGACAAGTTTCTGCCGATCCTGCAGCGCGGCCAGGACTCGGCGCCGTACTTCATTAGCCTGCTCTGCGGCTACATGGACGGAGGACACCCCGAGTGGATGGCGAGACGGCTGAGAACGATCTTGACAGGCGGCGCGATCAAGCCATTCACGGCGGAAGTGCTGCAGACCATCCGCGACCACTGCGCGCTGCTCTTCCGCTGCCTCTACAGCATCAGCGGCGAGAATAAGGCGCTCGACGTGGAACTGGTATCAAGCTCGATCGGCCCGTTCTGATGGAGACCAGTATGTAAGACTGGCTACAGTCCTCCTCCATCGATGACTTTGGGCGCAAGCAAGCAGTCTGATAGGCATGCCGACAGATCAAGTCAAGGCCTTGTTTGTACCGCTAACAACAAGAAATATATTGAACAAATGATAAGACTTCCTCTGCTTGTGCTGCCTTCGCCTGTTGTCAGTGCATGTGTCCAGCCCTCCGAGGCAAGCAAAGAGGCTGAGTTGCTGGGCTGTAGTGTCCATGGCGACGAACCCTTGCCAATAGTCTACGCGTCTGTGCTGCTGGTCAAAGAGAAGATGAAAAATGAATTTTGCTGCTTGTTTAGTTTAGTTA
Source organism: Phytophthora crassamura (assembly GCA_033557995.1). Taxonomy (NCBI): domain Eukaryota; phylum Oomycota; class Peronosporomycetes; order Peronosporales; family Peronosporaceae; genus Phytophthora; species Phytophthora crassamura. Next base: position 2,262,111 of record JAUCED010000003.1, on the reverse strand, counting down.
TTATCGGCGTTTGCTTTTTCCATCAAGCGCTCTTTCCCCTAGGAATACAAGAACGTACGCAGGTGGCACGGGATGCAGCTCACTGGGCCTCCGGCACGCAGAGGCGGTCACTTACTCACTCGGACTAATAAATATCAAGAGGGGGCGGGGCTTCTCGTCTCTCTCTCTCTCTTCGTCTCGCGCTCAGTTGCTCCTCAGCACGCGCAACGTCTTCTTGGTCGTCTCGTACGTCGAGAACATGACGGCGGCGTACGGAATGATGCGGGCCAAGTTGGGGCCCGTGCCGCGGTACAGCGCTAACGGGCCTTCGTCGCGGATCACCTTGCGGAAGCAGTCCACCATGCCGCGGTAGTATAGCGTCGACGGGCTGCCCCCTTCGGCCGCCAAGGGGCCCACACTGGACGCGTTCAGATGCACCTGCTGCGACTGGAGGCGCTTCTTTACCGTGTCGAACGGATACGCCACCGTCTGGGCGATGGCCCCAGCGACGCTGCCGCACACGAAGTAGTCGATGCCGTCCATCTCGGTCTTGCCCTCGGGCCAGCGGTAGGCCGGCCACTGGCGGCGGATCGCCGTCAGCTTCAGGTACTCGTAGCAGCCGAACTGCACACCCTCGAACGGGATGGCGCCTGCCACGCCCGACCAGCCGCCGCGGTACAGTCCGCGCAGCCCCTCGCGCTTGATGATCAGCTGCACGCCCTGCAACACGCCGCGGATCTCGCTGTTGGCTGCGGCTGGAGCGGTGGTCTGCGAGATCATGCGGGTGCGCACCACCTCCAGCGGGTACGTGCCCATGGTGGCGATGAGGCCGGCGACGGCGCCGCACAGCGCGCGTTGCCAGTTGCTGAGCTCACTCCCCTCTCTGGCTGCGAAACGATCCTGCAGCGAGTCGAAGAGGTAGAACTTGAGGCCCGCATAGGGCCCGAGGCGGCAGCAGCCGGCGCTGTTGCCTCGCCAGAAGGCGCGCACGCCGTCCAGCGCGTACAGCTCACGAACGGTGCGCGCGATAGCGGAGGAGGCCGAGGGGTTAGAAGCGATAGCGCGCGCGGCCACAAGCGTGGAGGGCGCGGACACAGCCGAGGGCGCGGCGGCGCTGACGGAAGCTGTGGCTGTGGTGGGCACGGGGCCGTTCACCTGGATGACGATCTTGAGCACGTCCAGAGGTGAAGTGCACGAACGCGTGACGCAGCCGGACACGACGCCTGCGACGACGGACTCTAGGCCGGTTGAGCGGCTACGCGGCGCGGCGGAGGTGGCGGCGACGGCGAGGTGTTTGGGTCTGCCCATGCTGGTGTTGAAGGAGCAAATCCTGGACTGGTTGAAGTCGTCTTGGCTTGGCTCGGCTTGCGCTGCTCTCGGCTAAAACCAAAATGAAAGCGAAAGCGTAGATGGGTGCCTGCCTTTGCGACGGTTAAACTGCGCATCCCCTCCAATAAACGGCGGGGCGTCATGAGTAATCCTCTGTGCATTTCGATACATTGTCTGCTATTGTGCAAGCATGACCTCCGTCCTCGACGAGCGGCTTTGCGAGTTTGGGCAGGAACGTGCCAAAAGCTCCTCGAGACTCGCAAGCTTGCCTTTCAAGACTTGCTTTCAAAGCTTTCAAAGCATGAATGTCGTGCATGGCTTCTACTTGCCGCGTTGAAGATGCTCTGCAACCGCAAGTACCGTTTTCGGGCGTTTTGGCTCGATCCGCGCTGGTATTGCTGCAGTAGTTGGCGCTTGGCGAAATTGCCGCCATCGCCGCTTATCAGATCCTTGCGATCATGCACCGCCAAGGACGCTTGCTTGGTGATCATCGCCGCTTGCTAATACTATGATCATCGCCGCTTGCTAATGCTACATAGAGCGGGGCGGCGCTATTCGGGGACACGCGCTTGGCGAAACAGCGAGAAAACTCTTGTGCCCTGCGTTTGTAGTACAAACTTTGTACAGACTCCCGGCGGTGCTCCAGGTTCCAGACACCGGAGCGGCCTGGAGTCACGAAAAAACGGGACCGGTTCTGCCAACACGGGCGATTTGTCTTGTTTTGCTGCACTGTTCGTTTGACGAACCGAAAAGACAAGCAGCATGTGTGCGGCAACGTGAGCTGCGCGACCATGGCTGTTGCATAGGAAGGCCGAGCCGCCCGAACCGAGCATGGCAGACAAATGCAAGTGTGACGGCAAGGCTGATGAAGCGGGCTGTCGCTGCAGAGCAGCCAGAGTGGTTACAGCAACCTTAACGCTGGAGTGAGGGTGAAAGAGGCAAGTCAGAAAAAGCAAAATCAATGCTCGAGCTTTCAGTTCCCCGCTTTGAACACGGATGTTATAGGGCAGTGACAAGTAGTGTTTCATTCTAAGGGTGCCCTGGGGGCGCCTTCCAAAACCCATATAAAACATTTGGTCAAGTTTAATCGGTATTTTATTTATTTTACGGATGCGTTTAATGCGCACCAAACTGGTTGCTGGAACCCAACCTTGGGGTAGTGTAGCTCAGTCAAGGGTTTAATCGGATTGCCGCTTAAGAGTCGCATTAGAATTGTTTGATCCGACCAAAAAGTGGTCTCGCCAAACAATTCAGCGTGATTAAACTTTTATGCACGACCTTTCGTCAGGGTTTTGGAAGGCGCCCAGTGGGCGCCTTACTGGAGGAGATGACAGCTTTCTCAGGGTTTTCAATTGATCCAGGTAGAAGGTTTTCTTGTGGTTCATGATTTGAAGACCATGACACCCGTCCTCACCATCGGGTTAGGAGTAATTTCCTTTCTGAGTTTATCAGACTTTCTCAGACGATTTGGTTGCTTTTACCGGCTTCCTCCGCTTGTTGGCGACAACGTCATGTAAGAGCGACCAATCATATCTCGCCATTCCGACCACTCTTCAGCCTCCGCATATAAGACCTGCTACAATCTTTACGATAAGTTTTAACTGGTATTATACCGGTCAAGACCCAGAACCTATAGACGCGCGCCATTCATTTGGCGATGCAGCCTGCCGCCCAGCTTGCAGCGCCACCGAAGCGGCGAGCCTCCTTCACGGCTCGAGAGAAGTTGGACGCCGCCAACGCGCTGGAGGCGACGAATGACGTCGCTCGCGTAATCAAGGAGCGGTTTCCTGACCTGAGGGCCAGTGCCTACGAGTCGCGCCGTAAGTTGGTGCTCAAATGGCTACGCAACAAGCCGAAGCTTGTAATGCAGTGCTCCGTGAAGAAAGGAAGCAGCAAGAAGAAGGCACGACCAGCAGGAGTAGGTACTAAATTGCCTCTGGAAGTCGAGAAAGAGTTGGTTGTGTGGGTAAACGACCTTCGGAAAGAGGGTGTGCCCATTTCTACCAGAATGCTGGCGCTGCAAGCTCAAGAGCTTGCAGCTGAGAATGACATAGAGTCATTTAGTGCGTCGTGGAGGTGGAGGCGCGCCTTTCAAGCTCGCCACAAGTTGTCGATGAGAGCGCGGACGCGCACGGGGCAGAAAACACCAGCCGATCTGGACGAGATTGCGGCTGCTTTTGCCCTGAAGGTCAAAGCAACGATGCTCGACCTTGGGGTGAAAAAGGTGTTCAACGCGGACCAAACAGGTGCTGGGCTAAGTCACAATTCTTTTGTTTTGAATTCTGGGCGCTAACTGCTGTATGTTTGTAATTGTAGCTGTTTTTTTTGAGTTCCTCCCAACTCGAACCCTCACCAACAAGGGCGCCAAGACTGTTTGGGTACGCTGCGCAGGCAAGACAAAGGAGAGAGCGTCCGTGATGCTGTTGGGGGACTCAGCTGGTACCAAAGACCGTCCGTTTGTCGTGTTTAAAGCGAACCCGTCTAAGATTCCAGAAACAGAAGAAGAGAACAAGAGATTGCGCTACGGTTTCGGCAAGACAATTTGGCGAGACGTCAGTGTTGTGCACCGGGAGCAACAGCTCGAAATCTACGGCAACTTGAAAGGTAAGCTGCTGATGATTTAATTAATCTGCATTTAATTTAATTGTTTAATTAATTTTTAATTGAGGACTAAAACATTATGTCGTGACTGCCTTCAGGCTGGTGGAATGAATATCTTTCAGTTCAGTTCCTGAGATATCATTTCGGTGTCCGTAAGGACATGCATGTGCCCATTTTGATGCTGTGGGATGACTTCTCGGGTCATTGGACCCAGCAAGTCACCTCATATGCAACGTCAATCAACGTCGTGCTGATGAAGGTGCCGAAAGGCGCAACATCCGTTTGCCAACCGGCCGATGTTGCCTGGAATGTCCCTTTCAAGGCTCGCCTACGCGCCTACTGGGTCGAGTATTTGCGCGAGCAGCTACGGGCTCACAACAGTGGAAAAAAATTTGCGCTCACAGCTCCGGACAGGATCAAGGTGTCTAAGTGGGTCAGCATGGCATGGGAAGAGCTGTCTAGTACGACTATTGCAAATGGGTACAAGAAGGCGTTTGGTCATCTGCTGGACGACGCTGATATTGCAGCAGCAGATCTGATCGAAAAATTGTCGCGCCAGTGTGCTATCGACGCTGACATCGGCGCGGTTGACTCAGATGACGACATCGAGGTGAACGAGGGAGACGATGAATAGATGGCTTCAATTTTTTTTTAGTGCAGTTCGGTATTGATACCGGTTACCTAAATCGGCATGTCGTTTTCGAGCATAGGTACAGTGTACCGGTACGTGGGGTGTCTCCAACAAGCGGAGGAACCCGGTAGGCTGTAAGGTTGCCGTATTATGATCGTGGTGTCGTGTTAAGGTTGCCGTAACGCCATTCCAGAGCAGCTCTGGTGTAACGGGGTTACATAACAGCGAGTGTGTCACACATAACTTGTGTGTGTACGCCAGTTGTGTGTGTTACACCAACCCGGCAATTAACCAGATATCAGTAGGTGGCATTTGACTAGGCTCTACTATGATAGATAGTGAGTCCTTTACATTCAGGCTACAGGCGGCTCTGCCGCGATAAACAACAATACATTCAGTTCACATTTTGAAGCCTAGAGTTCATTGCCTTTGGTTAAGGTATTGCATATCTCTGGAGTCCTTAACTAGGATATTTAAGGTACTCGTAACTAGCTCTCGTATAGAGCTTGCTAGCTATCAAATACACTAAAGACTCTCCGAGTCTGTGTCTTTCTCTACGCTATAAGCAATTGCAGCCCCGCTGCACTTGGTAGCACTTGTAGTTAATCCTACACCTGAGTCTTACGACTGTCCCTCTGTGAGAGAATGGAGCAGTTCGCCCACTTACCCCTGAACCAACAGGAAGGGCTTAAAAAGCTGATGTCCTTGATTGGCCCGGAAGGTGTGGCCCATCTTGCTTCGCAAGACCCCGACGCAGTGAATGCGCGTCTGGAGGCATTTTCTCAGTATGAGAACGCTCTATTGGAGCACGTCCAGCAGAAGATGACTGCGACTGCGGCGGCCGTAACGCCCAGATCGACATCGGACGCTGCTCAACGAGCTAAACCGCTCATGGTGAGCGTCAAAACCTTTGAGGGCAAAGAAGGCGAAAGCTTGATGCTCTGGATCAGAGAGGTCGAGATGGCCATGACGTCCGCCATGCTCAAGACCGAGCAACAGCGCGTGGCGCTTGCTATCTCCAAGCTCGGTGGTCGAGCGCGAAAATGGGCACTGACGTGCGGCAAGTCTGTGGACACCGCGTTCCGTTCATGGGATGAGCTGAAGCTTCAGCTCTCGCGTGTGTTCTCACCGCCTAACCAGGCCTATCGCGTAAGGTCACGCTTCCTATCTACCCGCCAGGGCAAGAAGGAGTTGGTGGACTTCGTCCAAGAGTTGAGAACTCTCATCGCCGGTATGGCGGCGGACCCTCTTCCCGAGGTGGTCACTGTGACCATCTTCACGGAAGGTCTCCGCACCGGCGTGGCAAGGACGGAGGTCTTCCGTGTTCACCCTACCTCATTCGAGGAGGCAGTGAACGTGGCGTTAAACGCCGAGTTCAACTTCAAGTCAGCCCGACTTGGTTGGGCGGCTTCTCAAGCCAGCGCTTCCGGACCCTCGGACGCATCGAACGGCGCAGTACCGATGGACCTCAGCTATGCTGAAGACGAAGAAGCTGAGCTTCAAGCTGCTGAGCAGCGTATCGGCATCCGTAGATGCTATGCCTGCGGAAGCACGCAACACCTGCGTCCAGGCTGTCCGCTGCGCAAGCAGCGCCAGGCTCCCTCGAGCCAAGGCTCTGCCTCCGGGCAGAAGCCTGGCTCGTGGCGGGGAAACGCCAAGTCCCAGTAGGCGCGGGGCGCCCTGCTGGGGAAGAAGAACTGAGTTCTGTTGAGCCTCAGGGAGGAGGTCGGCAGGGCTTAGCCCCACAGAGCACCGTGCTCTCTAACAACATGGAACGTGCATGCAAGCCGGGCTTGCTGGTCGTTGAGGCGACCATGAAGGGCTTTGAGAAGCCATGGAAAATCCTTATCGACTCCGGGGCGTCGGGCAATTACGCTCGGCGCTCCACGATGGAAGGAAGTCAGCAATACGCTGAAGCACTGAAGGCGCATAGGAGTGACATTGTCACGGTCCGTCTCGCGACCGGAACTCGTGTCACGGTGGCCAAGGTTCCCGTGAACCTGGGCGTGAAGTTCTTGGACTTCGATAGCGTTGAACGTTGTCTCGTCATCGACCTGGATTCGAGGTGTGACCTCATCCTAGGCATGGCATGGCTGGAGCGCCATGAGCCGTGGATCGATTGGCGATCGAAAACATTTAGGCGCTACGCTTGTCTCCTGGTGGAGCTTTGGCGAGTCATGAACCCACCTCTGCTAGGAAGCAAAAGCGCTATTGGCGCGGGCACTGGACCGAATCGGTCAATGTGCTAGACATCGGAGTGTCTGAGTTAATGAACACTGGCGCCGGAGGCGCGAGTCCCGAGCTAAGCTCGAGGGCTGACCGTGGAGTGGCACGTACCCCACTGAGCGAGTCATTGCTGCATGCCGGTCATGGCATAATCGGCAATCAGTCGAGGCATCTTAGGCATGGCCCTGATGATGCGCGTGGAGCGGCACGTCAACCGCTGAGCGGGGAGCGCCATGATGGCGACGAGCCGCTGCATGCCAATGACGGCGCGGTCGGCTGGGAGCCGAGGCACCAAGGGGAGGACCCTGACGGTGCGGGTGGAGTGGCACCTCAACCACTGGGCAGGAGTGGCGAGCAAGACCACTCCCCGCCGGCTCATCGGAATTTCGAAAACAATTTTTTTAAATATTATCATTAGCTTCGAAAATATTTTATAAAAATCTATGGAAAATTTTTACAAAATCATTATCAAAATATTACTATATACGATCTTTTAACAAAATTAAATTTACAAAATATGTCTGAAATCCCCAAAATCACTAAGCTCCTCAGGAGCAACGAGCGGTGATGACACCTGAGGACACTTTTAGGTCAACCTGCTGGCCTCTCCGAGGCGTACGGCTTCCGCGCGGAGGCGACAGCGACGCCTGATGGCGAACGCGAGACGCATAGCGTCATCACTGACACACGAGGTGTCGGCTGTAGATGCTGACGGCGAACAGCTATATACACTCGTGGACGGAGTGACCGGGGAAGCCGAGGGCAACGTCAGCCTCGAGGCTCTCCCGACGGTGGCTGCTCTGCTAGAGCTGGACGAGATGTCCTTTTCGGACTTCAGTGAAGCCCTCCAGACCGGCGCGCTGGCCGAGATGATCATGATACGACCCGAAGAGGAGTTGAACCCTTCGTCGCTTATGGATGAAGCCGTGCTTGAAGATACGAAGCAGGCACTGAGTGCGCGAAGTGGACCATCGATCCTGCAAGACCCTTCGGATCCCTTCTATCCTTTGGTAAAGGAATACCATGCTGTGGTCTCAAACGACCCACCTACGGGCTTACCTCCCGACCGAGGCGTTCGTACTTGGTTCCTGGAACCAAATACTGCGTGACGAGGCAGTGGCCACTACCGAAGGAGCAGTGTGACGTCATTGACGCGTTCTTCAGTGCCAAGCACGCTGCAGGCATCGTGCGTGAGAGTAAGTCTCCACACTCGACGCCAACGTTCTGTGTCAGAAAGCCTAACGGCAAGTGGCGCATCGTTCACGCTTTCAATAAGCTCAACGCCGCCACCATCCCGGCGCAAACGCCGATTCCTCGAAAGGACGTTCTCCAGAACAACATGGTTGGCTGTACGATGTATAGCGCACTCGACTTGGTCGATGGCTACTACCAGCTGCTCATGCGAGCGAGTGACATTCCGCTGACAGCGGTCAGCACCCCAAGCGGTATGCTTTGGGAATGGCTGGTGATGCCACAAGGGCTGTCGAACGCACCTGCGACGTTCAATCGTCTGGTGACACAGCTCTTCCGGCCCCTCCAAGCGTTTGCACAGACGTACTTTGACGATATCTTCGTCCATAGTCGTGCTGAGCACGGTCGGTCGGATGCGGAAAACCACATAGACCATTTACGGGCGGTGCTTGAGTGTATGCGCACCAACAAGCTGTATGCTAACGCATCAAAATGCATCTTCGGCGCTGAAGAAATTCCTTTCTTAGGATGCTTCGTTGGGAAGCGCGGCCTTCGAGCAGATCCTGCTAAGGTTAAGGCCATCGTTGACTGGCCGGTTCCCAAGAACCAGAAGGACTTACGCAAGTGGCTTGGCCTCGCCAACTACTTGCACAAGTACAGCGCGAACTACGCTGAGATGGCTCGGCCATTGTCCAATCTCCTTAAGAAGGATGAGGACTGGTGTTGGAACACCGAGCATCAAGATGCTTTCGAAGCAGTCAAGGAGAGTCTCCTTCATGCCCCGATCCTGGCGTTGCCAGACCCTGAACGTCCATTCAGTGTCGTCTGTGACGCATCGGACTTCGCCATCGCAGTGCTCTGCTCCAAGCAGACGCCGAAGGGCGTGAACGCGTGATAGCGTTTGAGTCTCGCCAGCTTAAGGCTGCAGAGAAGAACTATCCAGTTCATGACAAAGAGCTACTTGCGATGAAGTATGCTCTCGTCAAGTTCAGGGTTCACCTGCTGGGCTCTAAGCCGTTTGTGATCTTCACTGATCATGCGTCACTACGCACTGCGACCCAGTCGCCTCACCTCTCGCAAAGGATGGCCCGTTGGCTGTCCTTCTTCGCGGAGTATAACTTCGAGGTGAAGTACAAGCCTGGCAGGCAGAATGGTCTGGCGGACGCGCTGTCCCGTCGACCGGACTATGAGCTTGCTCATGTCACCATGGTGACCTCGCCCGTACTGGACCTGGTCCGTGCTGCATACGCACGCGATGACATGTGTGTAGCCCTGCTACGGGCTCTGGGAAGCAAGGAGTTTGAATACTCGGACAAGAAATTGTCAGCGCGCTTGCGCGCGAGTCTGCATCGCTACTCGTTTGATGAAGGGCTACTACAGCACGAGCACGGAGGACACTCCTCGTGTTGTGATTCCTCATGACGAGGGCTTGAAGTATCGTATCCTCTTTGAGGCGCATGATACGGCGCTGAGCGGCCACCTCGGTCGTGAGAAGACCTACCGCTCTGTGAGTCGGACCTATTGGTGGCCCAAGCTGTACAAATGGACGAGCACATATGTGCGCACGTGTGAGACGTGTCAACGGGTGAAACCCTCTCCGCATGCGGCTGCGCCACTGGCAAGCTTGCCGGTACCCTCCGGGTGTTGGGAGTCCATGAGTTTGGACTTTGTGTTCGGCCTTCCGAAGGATTCGGAAGGCAACACAGGCATCGTGGTCTTCGTCGACCGTCTGGGCAAGATGGCTCACCTCGTGGCAGTGCCGGACACCATTGATGGTGAAAGTACAGCCAAGCTGTTTATCAATCGAATCTTCCGCCAGCATGGGCTGCCCGTATCGATTGTCTCGGATCGAGACCCCCGCTTCACTGGGAAGTTTTGGGATTCCGTCTTCAAGGTGCTCGGCACCAAATTGGACATGTCCACAGCGGATCATCCGCAGACCGACGGTCAGACAGAACGTGTCAACCGTGTTGTCGACGACATTCTCCGGAGCATTTACGCGGAGACGCCGAAGCGTTGGAGCGCTATGCTTCCACTCGCCGAGTTTGCGTTGAACAACGCTGTGCATGCCTCCACGGGCTACACTCCGTTCTACGTGAACGGCCTCACTCACCCGCGCGTCCCGCTGACGCTGCCACTCCGTGGTCCTAGGCTTGGTCGGGAAGAGTTAGCCTATCGGCTTGCTGATATCAGTCCACTCACTGTTCGCAAACAGGTTGACGAGTTCCTGTCAACGCGTCTAAGTGTCCTTTAACACGTGCGTGGCGCTATGGCTGACAGCCAAGACAAACAAAAGGAACACGCTGATGCTAAAGGCAGAGGCAATGTTGCGAGTTACGAGGTCGGGGACCTAGTGTTGCTAAACGCTAAAAACCTACCTACAAATGTGGTGTCTGCGGTCTTCAAGACCAAGTTGCGCCCGCGCTTTGTCGGGCCGTTCACGGTCGTGGCCAAGAAGGGCCTGGCGTACACGCTCAATCTTCCGAAGAAGATGCGTACACCCCCGTGTTTTACGTTGGCTTGCTCAAGCCGTATCGGTACCCTGCGCAGGTGGATTCCCAGGCGCTGGCGCCCAGCGCTGCGGAGCCACTCCACCCTGCTGGAACCTCAGCAACATCTCGAGCTGCCCCTCCAACCGGGCCAAGCCTTGCTGAAGGCGCGCCAAGCGTTGCAGAACGGACTCGGGAATCCCAGCCTGGCCCTCCAGCCGAGCGAAGCCTTGCTCAAGGTGCTGGAAACGCTGCGCAGCCGACTCAGGGTTCTTTAACCCAAGACATCCGTTCCCGAAGACGGCGGATCTCATCCACGTTTTCGTGATAGTCCCTCGAGGCTTGATCAAGCCGCCGTTGATTACGCTCAACGTCTTCCCGAAGACGAGTTGCAGTCCCCTGCAGCCGCATAAACTCCTCAACCCCGACGGGCTCCTCTTCCTGGCCCGGTGCGGCCGCCGCCGGCGTTGCTCGACGAGCATGGGAATCGCCACTTTCTGGTGGAACGTATTCTAAAGCGGCGCCGCCGTAATCGCCAAAACCAGTACCTGGTGAAATGGCGCAGGTATCCTCCTTCAGAGAACTCATGGGAGTTTGAGGTACCCCTCCGGCAGGACTGCCCAGACGCCGTGGACGCTTTTGATCGCCACGGCCCAGGGTATACCCTGAGCCCGCGACCGTCCAGTCGGTCGCCTCCCGCTTCCCGACAATAGGTCGGGGGGGCTGATGTATCAAACGCTGAGCTCAAGCGTTGATCCGGGGCTGCGGCAGCCACTGACCCACTTCGGTGGAGGTTGCCAGAGCTCATAGGAGCATGACGGACGGACCCCAGGGGTCGGGAAGCAGACGCCGGGGTGCTGCGCTTCACCTTGACTTTCGCGTAGTCGAAACGGAGCTTACGCTCGAGACGCGCATCGGCTTCGGAGAAGCTGGCCCGTAGGGTCTCTAACGACGGGAGTCGTCGCGAATATTCAACCCACCCGGTGAACTTACAGTCATCCTCCTGGACAGACTCCCCTTCGGCCAGCACGATAGGGATCGTCCGCATCGCGGGGACTGAGGCACCTCGTGCCTGGTCCAAAAGACGAGTTCCATACTCACTTGGAGTCATCTCCTGAGGAGTGAGAAACCTCTCTCGGAGAGCAACACGAGTTGGGAGCTCGTCCGGAGTGGAGGCCGCCGGCCCAGTCAACCAGGAGGCCAGAGTTGACGCGGCAAGGGCCTGCTTCACGACCTCAACAGGATTGCGCGGCTCAAGCCATAATCTCGACGAGAGCTGACGATGGGGCGCGCCTCGGCGCGCTGGGAGCGCGGCACCTCTCCCTCTTCGAGCTGGCGAGCCTGTACCTCATCGAGGTCGTTGGTGACCACGCCGCCCTCCAGGCTAGTGGATGCGCGCAGCGCGGTAAGCGCTGGTGTCGCCCCTGGCTGGGGAAACGGGTTTGGGGCACGAGGTTTGGACTCCTCTGGCTCAGGTGAGCGCGGCGGTGACTCCTCGTGCGTCGGCATGGAGGTATCGGACCCGTAGTCCAGCTCCGTCTCGAACTTCTCGAAGAGCTCGTCGCGAGCATTACGAACCGGACGCCCTGCGTCTTGTGCGGGTGGACCCGAAGGCTGACTCGTGGAGTCTTGGCGTGCCGGCGCCGGTGCTCGGAGTGATATTCCGTCACAGAGAGCGTAGACGCTGGACGCGCCGGCGCTTCCGGACTGGAAACAGGCGAAGCACTACGTGCCGGGGAATCCATTACTTGGGGAGTGCGGTCGAACGACCACGAAGCCTCTTGGCTTGAAGGCATCCAAGGGGGCCAAGTCACGGTGAGCTCTTGAACTATGACCGTTCTTGAGCGAGGTCTGTTGATGTCAAGTGACACGCAGACGAGAAGAAAATCGAGTGAGGCCACGTGGTGTCCTCAGTCTGGTGGGGGAGGGTGTAACGGGGTTACATAACAGCGAGTGTGTCACACATAACTTGTGTGTGTACGCCAGTTGTGTGTGTAGACCAACCCGGCAATTAACCAGATATCAGTTGGTGGCCTCACAGACACCCAATATGCATTTGACTAGGCTCTACTGTGATAGATAGTGAGTCCTATACATTCAGGCTACAGGCGGCTCTGCCGCGATAAACAACAATACATTCAGTTCACATTTTGAAGCCTAGAGTTCATTGCCTTTGGTTAAGGTATTGCATATCTCTGGAGTCCTTAACTAGGATATTTAAGGTACTCGTAACAAGCTCTCGTATAGAGCTTGCTAGCTATCAAATACACTAAAGACTCTCCGAGTCTGTGTCTTCCTCTACGCTACAAGCAATTGCAGCCCCGCTGCATCTGGAAAATGCGGAAAACCGCGACGACATCATGGCCAGACTAATAGTAGTTTTGATATCTGCATCATTTGTATCATAGCGCTTCACACAGGCCCGCCTGTAAATCGAATCGATACCTCAAGATCCAAAACTGGAATATCACTGTTGTAGCACTCCAGTAGTACTATTCTGATCTCACTGCTGTTGACTGGCAGACAGTGAGTTCATTTGCTCCGGGTCAACTAAAACTAGCTCCGGTACCAAAACGTATTGTATAAATATCGACATGGTGTGCAACGTGGTGTGCAACTACGATTTGATTGGCTTAAACTAGACCATGCCTCCGACTACACACGGAGAGCAGGATTGCCACCTCGCTGCTTGTCGTGGCGAAGAGCTACAAGAATTGCCGTCACCGAAAGCTGCCTTCCGTACACTATGTAGATTTTATCAATGGCAGCATCACTGGTAAACCCAGCGCGAACAATGATACTGACAGCATCCCAGAACACCTTTCGCCGAGAGCATGCAAACTTGTTCGCGCCACGCTCAGCTGCCGTGAAGTTTCTGGCCGGCGTCAAGCTGCTAACTCCAAACTCATACTCTCTCCACAGCTCGTACAGATCTTTCAGCCGCTTTGACAGCTTAGCACGACTGGTGACGCGAACACCAGCACTGTCTGCATCTCCATCGGCATCTGCAGCGAGCTGAGGCTGCACAACGCGAGCTACCGGCTGCAATGCAATGCGGCGCAGCACCGCCAGAACCTTTTCGAGTTCACGTTGGGTATCTGTGCGCAGACGAAGAACTTCCTCGAGCACGTTAGCGCTTTGACGCTGCAGAGCGAACAACTGCGAGTGGATCGCAGTGAACTCTTTGCGCGTGCCGTCGCTGCCGACGTGCTGTGGGTCATTTCCCGGGGTTTCGCCGCTCGTGGAGTCTCGAATCTCCCAGCTGTAGCTGGGCACCATCACCAACAATGTAAAGCGGCACGCGCTCAACGGGATTTACCGCCGTGTCCCCACCAGCACTAACAAACGCGCGGACAATGCGCTGCTGGAGCGTTTTTGGTAGAAGCTCGTAGTCAAACGCTCCTTGCGGCGCTAGTGCAGCCCAGATCATAGGGATCGCGAGAACCCGCGCAACGTCCTTGCCCATTGCTTCCGTGATTACCGCGCTAATTTGATTCACAAGCAGGTCCTCCGTAACAACTTGCATGCCGTTCTTCACCGCGTAACGGCATGGCCCCAACGGCCCAGCCAAAGCACCAGCGGCAACAGCGTTTGGATACGGTTGGGTATTGTCGATGTACACATCAACGACACTTTTCCGCGTTCGCCACCTTCCTCGTTTGTTGATGTAGTCCTTCGACAAGCCACTGCGACTGCCATACGTTGCTGCTCCCTTGCGCAAGCTGTGCGTGCCCAAGTTGCCCGCCTTCAGCTTGTGAAAATCCGATCCATCGAATATCGTCTGCAGAAAGCGACGAACGATTCGGTCACCATCTTGAGGGTTGCCAAACACGTATTCAGAGAGCGAGTAGGCGCCGGTCATCTCCACGTGAACGGCTAGATTAGGTAGGGGGCACACGCGAGGATCCATACTGCCGAGGACAATCTGGTCTGGTGCTTCGCGCTCCTCCGAAATGTTTTTCGACCAGCGTAGCTGGCAGATCAAAGTTCCCGGGTGGTGGAGGTTGCATGTCAGGCTATCAAACTTCAGCTTCATCATATTATCGATGCGTGCGATAAGATGCCACTGCATTGTGAGACAGTACTAACCGAGAACTTTAGTGTCCCCCTGTCGCTTCGAGACCTGACTTGCTCGAGCAAGTTGATGAACTCTTCATACTCGATTGGACGCCTAGCAGCCGACTGCACTCCTTCTCGGCGAACCTCGCTGCGCTTCACCCTCTTGCTCACTGCGTTCACAGACTCCGAGCGGGTTGGGTTACCCTCCTTCCGAATAGGGTCCCATGGAAGCGTGCGCCGCGGCATGAAAGATGAAATCGCTTTCTTTGCATACTCTAGCGTCGATGCTCGCGCGTGACTGGCTTGGCATCGTCAGAAGGCTCTGGCTCGCCGAAAGCTCGAGAGTTCATCCAGTGGCACACATCTTCAGGGGTGACCCCGAGCAGTGTTTCCTGGCTAAAGCGGGTGTCCGCAGGGAAGGCGTGCCCCGCCTTGAACGCCATGAACTCACACATGATCGAGTTGTATCTCTTTCCAGGCATTGTGCCTGCGCTCCACGGCGCACTTTACGTTGTGTGACGTGCCATTTTTGCAACCAGATGGGTATACTCAAACAGTGTCTTTGGGTTGCAAGCCCTGTGACAATACAAACGCTCTGTGCAACAATTGTAGCTGCCTGAACTGAGGCAAAATCAGCGGTATCAGGCCCGCGGAGGCCGGAACTGCCGCCAAAATTAGCGCTGCACCAATGAGGCCTCAGCTTCAGCTGGAAATACAACCTCGGTTGGATTTGGACGGTTATGTTTCGGTATTTTGTTTTTTTTACAAATGTCGCTTCTTACCAAAAAATATACCTCCTTGTATGAAAACCTCTGCCCCCTTTAAATTCTCTTTTACTGGGATAGCAGGTGGCCTGAAGGGCGCTGCTGCACAGCCCAAATCAGGTTAATTCGCGTCACGGTAACTGAAGCCGATAACTGGAGCCGGTAACTGAAGCTGGTAGCTGAAGCCTGTTTTGAAGCTTCTAAAGCACTACCGGTATATGCGGTATACTGAACAGGAGACCGGTGTCGAATGATGGCCGTTGGCTATGTATTGTGAATTCCGTCTATATTTAGAGATCTTGGCCAATTGCCCATTTACAATTCCCAAGATATATTTGTCAATCGCGCAAGGAGGTCCATAGAGGTCCATAGTCGTACTTAAAAACGGGAGAATAGTCGCGATTCAACGGATGGCCCAAGAAAGTTTTGAGTAGAACCCACAATATCAACAACATAAAATAACGCAAACATCAAAAACGTCACTTTGCTGCGAGTGCCGTGCGAAGGCTGGGATAGGAACTAATAGAATACACGTAGCGAACTTTAGATTTATGCTTTCAACCAACATCGAGCTAGGCTTTTTGGGCGCAGATGCTGCGGCTGCGAAGCAGGCGCAGTAGATGCGTCTTAGACCTCGAAAACGACGTCATGAATACAGGTCGGCAAAGTACAGAAATTGAAACTTTCATAAAGACAAAAAAGCCACACGGTTAGCTATCCCAGCCTAAGCATAGCCCTAGTACTATGATAGCCTGGAAGGCTAGGGACAGCCCAAACCGGATTAATTCGTCGTGGTAACTGAAGCCGGTAAACCGAGGCTGCTGGTGTTTTCGGCATTTTTTGGAAAAAGGAAAACTGCAATACTGAAGTGGCGGCATTACTCTCAAGCTCACGCTTCTGCTCGGCAGCCCGCTCAGCGGCAGTGCGCCGGGCGGCTGCGCGCTCTTGTAGGTGTTCTCGGTTCGCGGGCAGCAACGACGCAGGGTCCACCCCCTCCTCTTCGCCCACATTGGAGATGACCGGAGGCTCTCGGGACGGAACATCAGACGCGGCTAAAGCAGTCGTCGCGGGCAGCAATGGGGGACAGCAGCTAAAGACAACGATTCATTGTGAATGAAGTACAAGCGCGAAAATGGAGGAACAGAGGCAGGGTCGTAATTCGTCGTCGTTAAAAACCTACTCCCTGAATGGTACACCCCATTGCCACCCAGCCTCTATTTCTCACCTCGCCGTGGGTTGATGGCTCTTACAGCTTCTATGAGGGTCGTGCCCGCAAGTTTAAACAATACATTCTTCATTATTGTTGCTATCCCAGCCTATGCTACGAGCCCTAGTTTTTATATCCTTTAAAAATATGATTTTGGATGAGGTTAAATTCGCCCAATATTTGGCGGAATTTGACTCCCCGAGTTTAAATGTGTACTTACATGCATTTTTGGCTTTTTTCAACAGCGCTGGCTCGGGCCGGGGGCTGAACACGTGAAGAGGACTGGTTCAGGTGGGGAATGTGTCCTGTGCTACACAACAGATTAGTGTTTCGAGTGAAGTTTCAGTTTGTGCTGGTTTTAAACGTTTCCTGCTGTCCAGCGCACTCATTTCCAAAATTGAAACACTTGGCGACGGACGACCCGGGTCGTCGCCAACAAAATAATGCCAAATCGAGATAATTATTTTTATATAGGGGGCACCAAATAGGGTGTATGTTGCTATGCTATACTGTTTTCTTGTTTATAATTCTTCTCTTCACCTTTTCGTGCATCACCTCTCAGCATTGTGCACTCCAGGTACGTTTAACAGTCTTAGTTTGGACACAAAGTGCTTGTATCCTGGCACTTCAGCTAATCGGCCAGCAAAATCCTATATAATTTCATATTCCCTACAACAGGTTTTGTGAGCCCGGGTTGTTTTGGCGTTTCAATTGAGAACACGAAGTACAAGGTGCTTTACAAATTTCAGCCAATCAAATCGCTATATCACAGAACGTGTTCCCACCAGGCCACAACTTGGATTTTGTATGGACACCGTTGCCGCTGATTGGTAGAAAATATGCAGCTAGAGGCAAGATGAAGTATTTTCCATCAAACGCCGCCGGAAGCGCCTCAAGCCCGCGCTTGTCGCGTCTCTTCTTCGCCGTGTAGCTGCGTCCACGCCGCATCTCCCGTCTCCCGCCGCAGCTCGTCTCCTTTTCCTCCCTTTTCTGCATCGTTCACCTTTCTCCCGAGCGCGTAACTCCCTCTTGAAGCCGCAGTATGAGCGCCCACATGACGCAGCCGCCGCTCTCTCCGCTCTCGGACGACGAGTACCACTACAGCGACGTGGAGGAGGACGACGAGTACCAGTACTCGGACGAGGACGACGCCTCCTCGGTGCAGTCGGACGCCACGCCCAGCACGAAGAAGCAGCACGCGGCTGACTCTTTGTCGCCATTGGGCAGCGGTTCGGCCGCCAAGAAGAAACGTCTAAGCCCCAGCGGTCTGGGTCACGCCGGCCACCACAAGCAGCAGGACTACCACGTGATCGACGAGTCGGAGCTGCTTCAGGAGCAGCAAGCACTGATCAAGGAGATCGCGCAGGTGCTGGAGATCTCGGCGCCCGTGGCTTCCGTGCTGCTGCGCTACTTCGGCTGGAACAAGGAGAAGCTCTTCGAGGGCTACTACGCCGACCCGGCCAAGGTCAAGCACGAGGCAGGCGTCGAGTTCGCGGACAAGCGGACGGTGATCCCCGAGGGGACTACGGTAGGCCGAGAAGAGGCAGTTGTAGTTCTCGATTCAGTCATACTGACTACTTATTGCTGTTATCAGGTGGACTGCAACATTTGCTGCGACGAGTACGAGCCCAACGAGGTCTTCGGCATGGGCTGCGGCCACGTGTACTGCCTCAACTGCTGGAAACCCTATTTGTCGCTCAAGATCCAGGAAGGACCGGTCTGCGTGACCACGACGTGCCCCGCACACGGCTGCAAGGAGGTGAATTGGTTTACTGTAGCTGCTCGCAGCTTCGGCCACGTATACACTAACGCTTTTGTTTTCTATTGTGCACAGGTGGTGAGCGACGCGATCTTCAAGCAGATCGTGGGCCCCGAGGACTACCGGAAGTACGCGCGCTACTTGCTGCGCTCCTTCGTGGACATCAACAAGGGTGTCAAGTGGTGTCCGTCCCCTGGCTGCAGTAAGGCGATCACGAGCTCCGGCGGCTTGTCCTCCGTCACGTGCACGTGCGGCTGTGTGTTCTGCCTCCGCTGCGGCGAGGAGGCCCACTCGCCCGTGACCTGCGAGCAGCTCGCGGCCTGGCAGGAAAAGTGCAAGAACGAGTCGGAGACGGCCAACTGGATCCTGGCCAACACGAAGAAATGCCCCAAGTGCCAAGTGCGCATCGAGAAGAACCAGGGCTGCAACCACATGACGTGCCGAAGCTGCAACTACGAGTTCTGCTGGATCTGCATGGAAGGCTGGGACAAGCACGGCTCGGGCACCGGCGGCTACTACAAATGCAACCGCTACGACGCAGACGCACAAACCGGCGACACGGATGCGGCCCGCGCGAAGGCCGAGCTTGACAGATACCTCCACTACTACCAGCGCTTTGCGAACCACTCGGAGGCTGGCAAGTTTGCGCAGCGGATGCGTGAGGGCACGGAGACGCGCATGATCGAGCTGCAGGCTAGTCACGGCGATTCGTCGTGGATCGACGTGCAGTTCCTGAACGCAGCCACGGAGCAGCTGATCGAGTGTCGACGAGTGCTCAAGTACACGTACGTGTTCGGCTACTACCTGCCGGCTGGGAAGGAGAAGAACCTGTTTGAGTACCTGCAGGAGAACCTGGAGAAGAACGCGGAGCACTTGACTGGCCTTTCGGAGATGCCGCTGGACAAGATGAACCGCTCGGAGATCATCAACTACACGCGCGTGACGGAAACGTTCCTGCGCAACCTGCTGACGGGAGTGGAGGACGGCTTGACGTCCAACGCGCCCATGGTGTAGGCGGATTTATCTGTACGTGCAGCCTTGGCTGCGACGCTACTAGCTTCTTGGTATGCATGCATGCACGCGATCGCTTTTTCTGTCTTGGATTTCATTTGCTCTGATACTTAGGTACATGTAGGCTGTTTGTTGCTGTGGCAAGCTAGTTCCTTGGACCGGTTCTCTCCTGCAGCTGCACCAGCGTACGGATGACTAATGAAATGGGTTTGCATACTTATATTAAAGAAACTGCGGAACAGGCCTCGCGAGAACACGCCGCATGCACGAGGTCACCCGAGAAGAAGCTACTCATCCCGTCCGCTAAATCAATCGTCTTCGTCTCCGCGCAGTGTCCGAGCCGCCGACCGGATGGCCTTGCGCGCCACAGGCTCCTTGATGCCAATGAAATTCAGGTCTTCCATCTCAATGCCAGTCTACAGATGATACAAGGTCAGCAACGCTGTAGGACGCAACACACCAAGCATCAGGAACTCACCTCGCGAATGAAGTCGAGCGAATCGAAGCCCTTCGCCTTGAGCATTGGCGTATACCTCTGGTAGCCGATCTGCTTGAGCCACTGGAAGACCTCGTCCGCCCGGTCTTCCGCCGTCTCAGGCAACGCCGGTGGCTCGTCGAACTTGGCTGTCACACTACTGCGGCGCCTTGTCTTCCGAGGAGCTGCAGCATCGGAATTCGCACTTTCCCTTTGCTCCAACGGTTTGGCCAACTCCTGGCACTGCGGTTGAGACTGGCGACTAGGCCGACTGGCGTTGCTGCTACTGGCGCTCGTTCCCGTCGAGCTGTTGTTCGGCAAGTCGTGTTCACGCGCGTAGATCTCGTTGGCGTAGTCGACGCCCTGGTTGATCAACTCCATCCACAGTTCGAGGTCCCGTTTCGACACGGCCTGGAGCTCACGCTTGATCTTCCAGTTGCTGTCGATCACGTTGAACCGCAGCTCGGGCATCTCCATCGTCTTCCAGATGCGGCACTCCCGCAGGGACAGCGACGAGGTTGGCGGCAGCGTGCAGCGCCAGTCTGCGTTCTGCCGCTTGTGCTGCTTCCAACGCGGAGGCACATCGGTGTAGTGCAGCTGGTCGTGGTCCACGATGAACCACTTCTCGACCCACGAGCGCTTCCCACGACGACTCCGCTTCAAAATGACGCCTTCGTGGTAGGGCGCTGGCGATGCTGGCTGCGCGTGGGTGTCGCCATCGGCGCTGTCCGCATCTAAGAACGGGTCGTTTACGATCTGAGACCGTACGTTGCGTTCCTCCTCGTCCGACTCCATGCCCATCGTGTTGTGCCGACCATTTCTGTAGCAGTCCTCTTCCTCCTCTTCGTCCGCGTCTTCATTCTTGTCCTCTTGTTCATCCTCATCCTCGTCGTCGTTCTCGCCGTAGTAAGCGTCGTCATCCTCTTCGATCTGCGGCTCTCGCTCGTCGGGTGTGAACGGGACCAGCTCCACGAGGCCCTGGTGCGTGTCGCTGGTGTGCTTGAAGACGTCTTCGAGCGTGCGCACAATGGTCTTGATGCTGGGCCGCTCGCTCGGCTCGAATGCCACGCACTGCTCCGCGAGCGTGGCGAGCGCTGGCGGACAGGAGGCCGGGAGAGCGTTACGGAACTCTGGCAGCAGCACTTGGAACTTGAACTGCGGCAGACGCAGCAGGAAGCCGTCGCTGTTAGCCACCCGGCAGCACAGCATCTCCATGAGCACCACGCCGAAGCTGAAGATGTCGACGCTCTGGTCGTAGTCTTCGTCCAGAAACATCTCCGGCGCCATGTACGCGTCTGTGCCGCAGTACGATTTGCGTCGCTGCTTGCTCGCATCCGACTCGGCCGCGCCATGCGCAGAAGCTGCCTGAGGCTTCACCTCGACTGCGAACCCAAAGTCGCAGAGCTTGGCTCGGTGCTGGTCGTCCAGCAGGATGTTGGAGGACTTGATGTCTCGATGCACGATGTGCCGCTGCTGCAGGAACTCGATGCCCTGCGCAGCGTCCAGCGCGATGCGCACCATGCGGTGCCAGCCGACATGAGGCTTCTTCTCGCTGCGGATGGCCTTGAGCAGGAGATCCACGTCGCCGTTGTTCAGGTACTCACTGAGGATCCAGACCTGCTTGGCCCGGACGTTGTCCGCCGCTCCTGCGAACTGCAGCAGCCTCGGGTGGCGCAGTTGTCGCAGCACTTGCACTTCTCGCAGCACGAAAGCTGGGATGTTGCCTTCTGCGTCCTTGGGCTGGCACTTGACGGCGACGTGCTGGCCTCGGAAGTCGCCGGCGTAGACCACCGAGAAGGCTCCTTTGCCGATCTCACGGCCGATCTTGACGGCTGCGGGCTCCACGTCCAGCAGCGTCTTGGCGTCGACGCCGTTCTGCTCGGGCCATTCGGGCTGCTCCTGCTCCTGCTGCTCCTGTTGCTCCATCTCCTGGACGTTCTCCTTGCTGGGCTGCAGCGGCGCCGGTGGCGGCTGCTGCGCCTCTAGCTGGGACTTGAAGGCCGCGAGCGGCGACTTGTGCGGCAGCGGGCGGCGCTGCGCGTACTCTCCGGCCAGCAGCACCTGGCGCTGGTTGCCGGACATGTCACGGCTGTTAAGGCTGCTCTGCTTGTCGCTCGAGGGGAGGGCGTGGCGGCGGTCGTGCAGTGCGCACGACTCATTCACGCAGAAAGTCGCGGCCAGGCAGCGGCTCAGCATGGCGCTGCTGCTGCTGCTGCTCGACGCTTTTAGCTCCAGGGCTGCTGCGTAACGCCCCGCCAAATCTGGACTGCAAGTCTCTGCCAGCGCTCGTCTATTCTGCGCCTTCCTCCTCGGCCTCGTGACCTCTTGACAGCCAGCTATGGTGGAGCTATTCTGCGGGCCCAGCTCTCTCAAGGTGGTTTGAGCTTGTGACTGCTGACTGAGCGGGATGGGATGGCTCGCAAAATTCACCGCACGTTCCGTCACATTGCACAAGCCCGACTTGAAATATTGCACAAGCCCGACTTGAAATATTGCATTTCATGCCAAATATTTCTGACTCGAAATACTGCATGTGACGCTCTTGCTGATGGCAACTACGACTCGCCACCGAAGTTGGGCCAGCAGGGATAAAGTAATATCTACTCGCCGTGCCTCGAGCGACCGTCGCCGAGCGGATATGCCAACCCCAACGGGAATGCGGATGCCGAGCGGGAAGCTCAGCTGGCTGGCAGCTGAGCACGTCCGCATAAACGTCGTCAACATGATATTTTTTGGTGGTCCCGAGTGGCTCTCATTATCGCCGTCCAGTTCAACCTGCTGCAAATTGCAACGGCCTCGAGGCGTTGGGACGACGCTCGGCTCACTATGGCTCTGCCTTGGTGCCCGCGCCCCGTTTCCACACGGGTGCCTTCAACAAGCAAAAATATAGCCGCAGACCGCGATCCAATTGTTGGCGGCCAGGCCCATGGCACACATCTAGCTTTCTATACGTGTTATACTGTGGGAGCAAGCTTTTTTCATGCGAGCGTACGGCTACTCATCCGGGAATGGATCCGAAAAGATGAAAAAAATACGAGAATCTCACCACACGACAATGCTTCTGGTTAATATCTCTGAGAATCTCGCGTTAGTAAACGAGGTTGTCTTGCTTGCGACGAACAAACTCGCTGAAGTCCATGATTTCACTGGCCGGACTTTTGATGCAGCAAACGGTGAATATTTTTCAGCGAATTCACGCTCGAGACGATAGCCACTTTTCCATCCTCGCGATCGGACTGTGTTGCCATAGTATTTGCAAAAAGGTTCAAGAGCATACCCTGTTATTGATGATGCAGCTAGCTTCGACTTGCAACCAGCACGCGCAGTGCAGGCATGTACTCTGCGATAATGGCCGATACGTTGAAGGTCACATGGTTTAGCATCTGCAGATTTGCCTCCGTCATCGCCCGGAACTCGTCGAAACTGATGAAGCCGTCCTTGTCGAGGTCCACATCCTCCATCGTCTTGGACACGATCGTGGCGAGGCAATCGGCCGGGATGTTGATGCCATTCTCCTGGATGCAGGCCTCGAGCATGCTAAGCAGTTCATGCGTGGACAGCTTCCCGTCGCGATCGAAGTCTAGGATGTCGAAAGCGACTGCGCCACAGCAACAATAGCAACAGCAGTTAGAGCGATCGGGTACCATACCACAGACACTACGACGAGCAACATACACTTGATCTTCTCGGCGGTGCCGCCCTTGGACGACAGCACGGAGACGCTCTGCAGGAACTCGTCAAAGCTGATCAAGTTGTCGTTGTTCGCGTCGAAGAGCTGGAAGATGCGGTCCACGTAGAGCGACTCCTTGACGGTGAAGCCCAGTGCAGTCTGGAACTCGCTGCGGTCGATGAGCCCGTCGTCCCGCTTGGCCGAGCTGATGAGGTCGTAGTGCACGTGCAGCACCACGACCTCGTCGGGTGTCAAGTTGGAGCTGCTCGCGAACGCGGCCACCTGGTCGTCGCTGAGCTTGCAGGTGAGCGGCGTCCTGTCCGCTGTACCCGCCACCGTCCCCAAGTTTTCCCGTGCAGTCGAAGCTGCGGCTCCCATGACAGCAGCACGTTCAAGTCCGAATGCGTCACGATGTTGCAGTCGTTATGCTCGCGTCGTTTCGTGCGCATATGCGAGGACAGAGGACCTCTCACAGTTTGCATATATATATGTGGCATACACAACTTTATTCGTCTTGAAAACTGTATGCCAGGCGTTGCTAGCCACACGCGCCACCACCATATCGACGGCCCCCAAGACACCATGATGGCCATGCGCGTGCTGACCAAGCGCCTGCCTGTGCGGCGCCTGCAGACCTCGGCGCTGCGAGCACTGTCCACGGAGGTTCCTCCCGCTGCTGCTGACGTGGCAGCCATCAAGGAGACGGAGGAGATCTCACAGGAGGAGCTGGGCAACCTCGCCGGCGTTCCGATCTCGCAGGCCACGGCGGCCCACCGCCTCAAGTTCTTTACGTTCGCCAAGGAGCAGCAAGACCAGCTGTTCCCCGAGGGCGTGGGCCGCCGCATGGACGAAACGTTCGACCTCGTTGGCCACCGCCACATTATGCTGCGTGACACGACGCTCGAGATCATCTCAGCCATGAAGGGTGCGCCTTGTAGCTACATAGAGCTTGTGGATCTAGCCATTGGACTAACGAGGACGTATACTGTGCTGTGTATTGGTATGTGTAGACTGGGAGACGGCTAAGAAGGACTCCATTGGCGCCTACTTGATCGACGGCGAGCGCGGCACAGGCAAGAGCTTCGCGCTGCACCAGATCGTGCAGTACGCGCGCGAGAGCAACTGGGTGGTGCTCTATATCCCTAACCCGCGCTCGTGGTGCACTGAGGCCCCGTACGTGATGCAGTCGCCGTACCAGGAGGGCAAGTTCGACATCGACGTGTACGGCGTGGACCTGCTGCAGAAGTTCCTGCACTGCCACGGCGAGCAGCTGCGCTCCATCCCGCTGCGCGGCAACTACGCCGACCGGTACTACTCCACGGACAAGTACGAATCCAAGCCCAAGAACGCTGCGGACTTCAAGGACGCCGCCCTGACGCTGCGCGACGTGGTCGTCAGCGGTGTGCGCGACGAGGAGCTGGCGTGCCAGGCCGTGTGCGACCTGAAGGAAGAGCTGGCGCAGACCACGGAGTTCCCCGTGCTGATCGCTATCGACGACTACAACACGTGGTTCCAGAAGACCGTCTTCGGCTACGAGGGCCAGGACGTGGCGCCCGATGACATTTCGGTGATCGCCGCTCTGAAGGACATTGGCGCCAAGGGCTACGACGAGACCCGCAAGATGAAGAACGGCCTCTTCGTCGCTGCCGTGACGGAGAACTTCCCCACGAAGGTCCACTTCAAGCAGCAGGTGGACTACCGCAAGATCCGCGCCGCCATGCGCCCGTACACGTCCGAGGAGCTCGCCACGGTCGTCTCGTACTACAACCAAGTCAGCTTCCTGCACGGTGCGTTCTGTACATGATCTCTCTCTGTGTGTGGGGATGCTGGTATCTAACTAGTCTCTCCTTTGCTGTTTTCCTCGCATTGCAGACCAACCCACGGCGTCGCAGCTGGCATACTTCCGGCTCATGACCAAGTCGCTCCCGCTCCTCGTGTTCGACCGCGCATCGTTCTCTTAGACTGTGGAGGGCGGTTCATATCGCAGTGTGGCAGGATGACAGGCAGGCAGTGTTAGACAGACAGCATGATGATGAAAGTGCAGCACCATGTTACACCATCGTTGCCCTTCCAACCTACGTTATGTGTCACACACCACTTTTATGTCTACCACATATCGCATGCATAGTGAAACCAAGAGAAACCGGAAATCCCCATTAATCGCGCAAGTGAAAGCGCGCCTTGTCCTCTCGATGGAGTCGACGCCTGGAGCCTCCGCTCCGCGCGTGACGCTGACGTCCGCCGACGCCAAGAAGCTCATGGACGCGGCCCTGCACATGCAGCGCACGGGACAGAAGGGCCACCCGAAGTACCAGCAGATCGTGTTGCTGCTGAAGCAGTACCAGCAGCAGCAACACCAGCGTCAACTCCAGGCTCAGCATCAGCAGAATCAGATGCAGAATCAGTCGCTGGATGTGGCAGCCAGTCCGTTCCTACAACAGAAGACGGCGCTCTTCTCGGACAAGCAGCTCGAGTACCTGCACAACCAGATCCGGGCTTACAAGGCGCTATGCCACTCGATGGACTCGGCCATCGCGCAGGCCAAGCAGCTCAGCGCGGCGGGGCTCACGATGGACCCGTCCAGTCTGCTGATGGGGCAGCAGAATCAGATGCAGAATCAGATCCGGAGTCCCGCAGCGGCCGTGGATCCGCCCGTGCTGGAGCTCCTGACCCCCAAGTGGACGCGAGCGGGCCGCAACTTGTTGTACGTGGGCCCCAACTACCTCGACGGAGACCTCATCGGCATCGAGAACAAGGCCAACTTGGCCTTCGGCCCTTTCAACATCTGCACGCCGTGGCTGGGGGCCAACGACGTGGCGCTCAAGACGCGCTACATGCACACACTGCAGCAGTTCCTGGCCTCGAGTCTGGAGAGGATGGAGAGCCACACGGGCGAGCTGGATGAGAACGAGCAGCGCACGCTCCGAGACCTGCGCTGTGTGCTACTGCAGCAGAAGCTGCAACGTCATGTGGCCAAGACACACACGACGCGTCTGGCGTTGCTGGGCGAGCCCGCTGCGGTGGACCGCAAGTCGTTCCGCCGTCGCCGCCCCGTGTCACGCGTGGAGCTGCAGAGCGACGAGCGCGAGAAGCGCAAGAAGTCGGTGGCCATGGAGAAGAAGCGCCGGGCCGACCACCAAATGTACCTCAAGGCCATTCTCAACCACTCGCGCGAGTTCTTTGCGTACCACAAGAACGTCAAGGCCCAAGTGAGCAAGTCTGCCAAGGCCGTCAAGGGCTTCATCGACCAGCGCGCGTCCAAGGCTGAGCGTGAGGAAGACCGCCAGGAGAAGCTGCGTCTGAAGGCGCTGAAGGCGAACGACATGGAAGCCTACGGGAAGCTGGTCGCCGAAGCGAAGAACGAGCGGCTGACGTACCTGCTGAGTCAGACCAACAGCTATCTGGACAGCATCCGTCAGCTGGTGCGTCAACACAAGCGGAAGCACCACGTTGTGGACGAGTACACGGCCCACTACGACGCCCACCACGAAGGCACCACGGACACGAACGCTGACGATCTGGACGACGACCTGAACTACCTCGAGATTGCCTCGAAGGGGGAACTGCCCCGCCAGCCCCTCATGCTGGTTGGTGGGGACTTGAAGGAGTATCAGCTGCGTGGGTTGCAGTGGATGATTTCGCTCTACGACAACCACCTGAACGGGATCCTGGCGGACGAAATGGGGCTGGGCAAGACGATCCAGTCGATCTCGCTGCTCACGTACGTGATGGAAGTCAAGCACAACCACGGCCCGTTCCTCGTGGTCGTGCCGCTCTCCACCTTGTCCAACTGGGTGAACGAGTTCAAGAAGTGGGCGCCGGACATCGTGCTCGTCGTGTACAAGGGCCCTCCGCAGGTGCGCAAGGAGCTCCACAGGCAGGAAATGGCGTCCTGCCAGTTCAATGTGCTGCTGACGACGTACGAGTACATCATGAAGGACAAGCACGTGCTGCGCAAGTACGACTGGCAGTACATTATCGTCGACGAGGGCCACCGCATGAAGAACGCGCAGAGCAAGTTCGCCATGACGCTTGGCAGCATGTACACGTCGCGCAACCGACTGCTGTTGACCGGCACGCCGCTGCAGAACAGTCTGCCGGAGCTCTGGGCTCTTCTCAACTTCTTGCTGCCCACGATTTTCGAGTCCGTAGACACGTTCGAGCAGTGGTTCAGCAAGCCTTTCGCCCAGTTTTCTGGCAACGGAGAGTCCAACGAACTGTCGGACGAAGAGCGAATGCTCATCATTAACCGACTGCACCAAGTGCTGCGTCCCTTCTTGCTGCGTCGTGTCAAGGCCTCGGTCCTCGACCAGCTCCCGGACAAGGTGGAAAAGGTGTTGAAGTGCGAGTTGTCGGGCTGGCAAAAGATAATGTATCGGCGCATTCAAGAAGGAGGCGCGCTGCTCATGGAGACGACGGACGGGTCGGGGAAGAAGAAGGGGAAGACCAAGTACACGTCCAAGGGGCTGTCGAACGTGCTCATGCAGCTGCGTAAAGTGTGCAACCATCCGTACTTGTTCCAGACGAACGGGTACCAGATCGACTTCGATATCATTCGCTCGTCGGGCAAGTTCGAGCTGCTGGATCGTATGCTGCCCAAGCTGAAGGCTGCGGGCCATCGCGTGCTCATGTTCAGCCAGATGACGCAGCTCATGCACGTTCTGGAGGACTACTTCAACTATCGTGGCTTCCGCTACCTCCGTCTGGACGGCTCCACGAGCGCAGACGAGCGCGAGCAGCGGATGTTCATGTTTAACGCGCCGGACTCGCCGTTCTTCATATTCCTTCTGAGTACACGCGCCGGTGGTCTCGGCCTGAACCTCGCGACTGCCGACACGGTCGTGATCTTTGACAGCGACTGGAACCCCGCCATGGACGCCCAGGCGCAGGACCGTGCGCATCGTATCGGCCAGAAGAACGAGGTGCGCGTGTTCCGGCTCGTCACCAATAGCCCCGTGGAAGAGAAGATCCTGTCGCGTGCGACGGACAAGATGAACATGAACAACCTCGTGGTGGAAGCCGGCAAGTTCAACAACCGCTCCAAGGAGGCCGAGCGACGTGCGATGCTCGAAAGCCTCATCAAGATGGAGCAGGAGGAGGCCGCCCACGCCGCCCACGAGGACGAGTCATCCAACGTTCTCTTGGACGATGAGATCAACGAGATGATGGCGTTGACGGACGAGGAGCTAGCGCTGTATCACCGCTTCGACTCGGAGCGCAAAACCCGGGAAGCGAAGGAGTGGGCAGACTACTGCAAGCAGTTCGGTATCCCGTACGCTCCTCGCACTCGACTCATGTCCGAGAAGGATGCGCCCGCTTGGCTGCGCGAGGCGAACGAAGTGATGGAGCACGACATCGCCAGCGGGAAACACGACCAGGACAGCTGGGACTTTGAGATGGAGGCGGTGGCGGGCAAACCGCGGAAGCGCAAGGAGATGTCGTATCGGGATCAATTCACCGACGCCGAGTTCGTCAAGATGTGCGAGGACGGCATCGATGAAGACGAGCTGAAGAAGAGCGCGAAGGAATCCAAGGCGGGGAAAAGGAAGCGCGACGAGGACGAAGAGTTCGTCGATGTCGCTGCTGCTGAAGAGGAGGACGAGGACAATCCCGACGAGGACGATGCAGCGCGGCGCGAACGCAAGATGCTTTGCTACTACTACCGCAAGGTGTATGATGCGGTGATGAAGCTCAAAGACCCCAGCGGGCGTCTGCGCTCCGATTTGTACCTGGAAAAACCCTCGGCCGAGGACTATCCGGACTACTACACGATCGTGACGGAACCGATGGACCTGGCCACCATCAAGGCGCGTCTGGACAAGAACTTTTACACGTCACACGACCAGTTTGAGGGGGATTTCAATCTCCTGATCGGCAACGCGCAGCTGTACAACCACCCGGAGTCGCTGGTCGTGTACGACGCGCTCGAGATCGACAAGTGCGTCAAGGCCAAGATGAAGCCCCTGCATATCAAGACGATGGAGCAGATCGCAGCAGCGTACGAGAAGGCCAAGAAGGACCACAAGCGCCGCTCTAAGCAGCGCAAGGACAAGAAGCGGCGCCACCACTAAGTCAAGACGACCACTAAGTCAAGACGACCACTTCAACTGCATTGCTTGGCCCGCCCAGTAGGTGTACCGTACAACATCTATCGACTCGTGTTGTTGTTTCTTACGCGTCAGCAACTTGCCCAGTTTTCGACGCGGCGTCCGCAGCCATTTGCAGAGCAACAGTCTTGGAAACGCCTCGACGCAGCAGGGAAACACGAACACCAGCTCCACGCGGTCGCTCGCCCTGCAGCCGCAGCACGTCCGAGGCGATGAAGACGTAGACGATAAGTGGACGCGGATACCGAGGACGTAGATCTATTACCTAGTGGTGTTCATGGCATGTGCAGCCAGCACCGAGCCACCTTGTAGAAGAGGAAGCAAAAAGAGCAAGCCACGTGTAATTTACAGGCATTGCAACGTTTGTCTATCGAACTTCACACGCCACCATCTTGAGAGCTTCCAGCCATTTGTCGATGCCCCCACCTCCCTACAGCCGTCTCAGCATACGCTTGTCTTTCTTGTCGTTGCCTCCCTTGCCCGACTTGGACGAGGAGTCCTTGCTGTCCTTCTCACTGCCGTCCTTGCCCGACTTGGAGTCCTGACTGTCCTTGTCACTGCCATCCTTGCCCGACTTGGAGTCCTGACTGTCCTTGTCACTGCCGTCCTTGCCGGACTTGGAGTCCTGACTGTCCTTGTCACTGCCGTCCTTGCCGGACTTGGAGTCCTGACTGTCCTTGTCACTGCCGTCCTTGCCGGACTTGGAGTCCTGACTGTCCTTGTCACTGCCGTCCTTGCCGGACTTTGAGTCCTGACTGTCCTTGTCACTGCCGTCCTTGCCGGACTTGGAGTCCTGACTGTCCTTGTCACTGCCGTCCTTGCCGGACTTTGAGTCCTGACTGTCCTTGTCACTGCCGTCCTTGCCGGACTTGGAGTCCTGACTGTCCTTGTCACTGCCATCCTTGCCGGACTTGGAGTCCTGACTGTCCTTGTCACTGCCGTCCTTGCCGGACTTGGAGTCCTGACTGTCCTTGTCACTGCCGTCCTTGCCGGACTTGGAGTCCTGACTGTCCTTGTCACTGCCGTCCTTGCCGGACTTGGAGTCCTGACTGTCCTTGTCACTGCCGTCCTTGCCGGACTTGGAGTCCTGACTGTCCTTGTCACTGCCATCCTTGCCGGACTTGGAGTCCTGACTGTCCTTGTCACTGCCGTCCTTGCCGGACTTGGAGTCCTGACTGTCCTTGTCACTGCCGTCCTTGCCGGACTTGGAGTCCTGACTGTCCTTGTCACTGCCGTCCTTGCCGGACTTGGAGTCCTGACTGTCCTTCTCACTGCCATCCTTGCCGGACTTGGAGTCCTGACTGTCCTTGTCACTGCCGTCCTTGCCGGACTTGGAGTCCTGACTGTCCTTGTCACTGCCGTCCTTGCCGGACTTGGAGTCCTGACTGTCCTTGTCACTGCCGTCCTTGCCGGACTTGGAGTCCTGACTGTCCTTGTCACTGCCGTCCTTGCCGGACTTGGAGTCCTGACTGTCCTTGTCACTGCCGTCCTTGCCGGACTTGGAGTCCTGACTGTCCTTGTCACTGCCGTCCTTGCCGGACTTGGAGTCCTGACGGTCCTTGTCACTGCCGTCCTTGCCGGACTTGGAGTCCTGACTGTCCTTGTCACTGCCGTCCTTGCCGGACTTTGAGTCCTGACTGTCCTTGTCACTGCCGTCCTTGCCGGACTTGGAGTCCTGACTGTCCTTGTCACTGCCGTCCTTGCCGGACTTGGAGTCCTGACTGTCCTTGTCACTGCCATCCTTGCCGGACTTGGAGTCCTGACTGTCCTTGTCACTGCCATCCTTGCCGGACTTGGAGTCCTGACTGTCCTTCTCGCTGCCGTCCTTGCCCGACTTGGAGTCCTGACTGTCCTTGTCACTGCCGTCCTTGCCGGACTTGGAGTCCTGACTGTCCTTGTCACTGCCATCCTTGCCGGATTTGGAGTCCTGACTGTCCTTGTCACTGCCGTCCTTGCCGGACTTGGAGTCCTGACTGTCCTTGTCACTGCCGTCCTTGCCGGACTTGGAGTCCTGACTGTCCTTCTCACTGCCGTCCTTGCCCGACTTGGAGTCCTGACTGTCCTTGTCACTGCCGTCCTTGCCGGACTTGGAGTCCTGACTGTCCTTGTCACTGCCGTCCTTGCCGGACTTGGAGTCCTGACTGTCCTTGTCACTGCCGTCCTTGCCGGACTTGGAGTCCTGACTGTCCTTGTCACTGCCATCCTTGCCGGACTTGGAGTCCTGACTGTCCTTGTCACTGCCATCCTTGCCGGACTTGGAGTCCTGACTGTCCTTGTCACTGCCGTCCTTGCCGGACTTGGAGTCCTGACTGTCCTTGTCACTGCCATCCTTGCCGGACTTGGAGTCCTGACTGTCCTTGTCACTGCCGTCCTTGCCGGACTTGGAGTCCTGACTGTCCTTGTCACTGCCATCCTTGCCGGACTTGGAGTCCTGACTGTCCTTCTCGCTGCCGTCCTTGCCCGACTTGGAGTCCTGACTGTCCTTGTCACTGCCGTCCTTGCCGGACTTGGAGTCCTGACTGTCCTTGTCACTGCCATCCTTGCCGGATTTGGAGTCCTGACTGTCCTTGTCACTGCCGTCCTTGCCGGACTTGGAGTCCTGACTGTCCTTGTCACTGCCGTCCTTGCCGGACTTGGAGTCCTGACTGTCCTTGTCACTGCCGTCCTTGCCGGACTTTGAGTCCTGACTGTCCTTGTCACTGCCGTCCTTGCCGGACTTGGAGTCCTGACTGTCCTTGTCACTGCCATCCTTGCCGGACTTGGAGTCCTGACTGTCCTTGTCACTGCCGTCCTTGCCGGACTTGGAGTCCTGACTGTCCTTGTCACTGCCGTCCTTGCCGGACTTGGAGTCCTGACTGTCCTTGTCACTGCCGTCCTTGCCGGACTTGGAGTCCTGACTGTCCTTCTCACTGCCATCCTTGCCGGACTTGGAGTCCTGACTGTCCTTGTCACTGCCGTCCTTGCCGGACTTGGAGTCCTGACTGTCCTTGTCACTGCCGTCCTTGCCCGACTTGGAGTCCTGACTGTCCTTGTCACTGCCGTCCTTGCCGGACTTGGAGTCCTGACTGTCCTTGTCACTGCCGTCCTTGCCGGACTTGGAGTCCTGACTGTCCTTGTCACTGCCGTCCTTGCCGGACTTGGAGTCCTGACTGTCCTTCTCGCTGCCGTCCTTGCCGGACTTGGAGTCCTGACTGTCCTTCTCGCTGCCGTCCTTGCCCGACTTGGAGTCCTGACTGTCCTTGTCACTGCCGTCCTTGCCGGACTTGGAGTCCTGACTGTCCTTGTCACTGCCGTCCTTGCCGGACTTGGAGTCCTGACTGTCCTTGTCACTGCCGTCCTTGCCGGACTTGGAGTCCTGACTGTCCTTCTCGCTGCCGTCCTTGCCGGACTTGGAGTCCTGACTGTCCTTGTCACTGCCATCCTTGCCGGACTTTGAGTCCTGACTGTCCTTGTCACTGCCGTCCTTGCCGGACTTGGAGTCCTGACTGTCCTTGTCACTGCCATCCTTGCCCGACTTGGAGTCCTGACTGTCCTTGTCACTGCCATCCTTGCCGGACTTTGAGTCCTGACTGTCCTTGTCACTGCCATCCTTGCCCGACTTGGAGTCCTGACTGTCCTTGTCACTGCCATCCTTGCCGGACTTGGAGTCCTGACTGTCCTTGTCACTGCCATCCTTGCCGGACTTGGAGTCCTGACTGTCCTTGTCACTGCCGTCCTTGCCCGACTTGGAGTCCTGACTGTCCTTGTCACTGCCGTCCTTGCCGGACTTGGAGTCCTGACTGTCCTTGTCACTGCCATCCTTGCCCGACTTGGAGTCCTGACTGTCCTTGTCACTGCCATCCTTGCCGGACTTGGAGTCCTGACTGTCCTTGTCACTGCCATCCTTGCCGGACTTGGACGACGAGTAGATCACAGTTTCCTTATCACTGCCATCCTTGCCGGACTTCGACGACGAGTCCACACTGTCCTTGTCACTGCCGTCCTTGCCGGACTTGGAGTCCTGACTGTCCTTGTCACTGCCATCCTTGCCGGACTTGGAGTCCTGACTGTCCTTCTCGCTGCCGTCCTTGCCCGACTTGGAGTCCTGACTGTCCTTGTCACTGCCATCCTTGCCGGACTTGGACGACGAGTAGATCACAGTTTCCTTATCACTGCCATCCTTGCCGGACTTCGACGACGAGTCCACACTGTCCTTGTCACTGCCGTCCTTGCCGGACTTGGAGTCCTGACTGTCCTTGTCACTGCCATCCTTGCCGGACTTGGAGTCCTGACTGTCCTTCTCGCTGCCGTCCTTGCCCGACTTGGAGTCCTGACTGTCCTTGTCACTGCCATCCTTGCCGGACTTGGACGACGAGTAGATCACAGTTTCCTTATCACTGCCATCCTTGCCGGACTTCGACGACGAGTCCACACTGTCCTTGTCACTGCCATCCTTGCCGGACTTGGAGTCCTGACTGTCCTTGTCACTGCCATCCTTGCCCCACTTGGAGTCCTGACTGTCCTTGTCACTGCCGTCCTTGCCGGACTTGGAGTCCTGACTGTCCTTGTCACTGCCATCCTTGCCGGATTTGGAGTCCTGACTGTCCTTCTCGCTGCCGTCCTTGCCGGACTTTGAGTCCTGACTGTCCTTGTCACTGCCGTCCTTGCCGGACTTGGAGTCCTGACTGTCCTTGTCACTGCCATCCTTGCCGGACTTGGAGTCCTGACTGTCCTTCTCGCTGCCGTCCTTGCCGGACTTGGAGTCCTGACTGTCCTTGTCACTGCCATCCTTGCCCGACTTGGAGTCCTGACTGTCCTTCTCGCTGCCGTCCTTGCCCGACTTGGAGTCCTGACTGTCCTTGTCACTGCCATCCTTGCCGGACTTGGAGTCCTGACTGTCCTTCTCGCTGCCGTCCTTGCCGGACTTGGAGTCCTGACTGTCCTTCTCACTGCCATCCTTGCCGGACTTGGAGTCCTGACTGTCCTTGTCACTGCCATCCTTGCCGGACTTGGACGACGAGTAGATCACAGTTTCCTTATCACTGCCATCCTTGCCGGACTTCGACGACGAGTCCACACTGTCCTTGTCACTGCCGTCCTTGCCGGACTTGGAGTCCTGACTGTCCTTGTCACTGCCATCCTTGCCGGACTTGGAGTCCTGACTGTCCTTCTCGCTGCCGTCCTTGCCCGACTTGGAGTCCTGACTGTCCTTGTCACTGCCATCCTTGCCGGACTTGGACGACGAGTAGATCACAGTTTCCTTATCACTGCCATCCTTGCCGGACTTCGACGACGAGTCCACACTGTCCTTGTCACTGCCATCCTTGCCGGACTTGGAGTCCTGACTGTCCTTGTCACTGCCATCCTTGCCCCACTTGGAGTCCTGACTGTCCTTGTCACTGCCATCCTTGCCGGACTTGGAGTCCTGACTGTCCTTGTCACTGCCATCCTTGCCGGACTTGGACGACGAGTAGATCACAGTTTCCTTATCACTGCCATCCTTGCCGGACTTCGACGACGAGTCCACACTGTCCTTGTCACTGCCGTCCTTGCCGGACTTGGAGTCCTGACTGTCCTTGTCACTGCCATCCTTGCCGGACTTGGAGTCCTGACTGTCCTTCTCGCTGCCGTCCTTGCCCGACTTGGAGTCCTGACTGTCCTTGTCACTGCCATCCTTGCCGGACTTGGACGACGAGTAGATCACAGTTTCCTTATCACTGCCATCCTTGCCGGACTTCGACGACGAGTCCACACTGTCCTTGTCACTGCCGTCCTTGCCGGACTTGGAGTCCTGACTGTCCTTGTCACTGCCATCCTTGCCGGACTTGGAGTCCTGACTGTCCTTCTCGCTGCCGTCCTTGCCCGACTTGGAGTCCTGACTGTCCTTGTCACTGCCATCCTTGCCGGACTTGGACGACGAGTAGATCACAGTTTCCTTATCACTGCCATCCTTGCCGGACTTCGACGACGAGTCCACACTGTCCTTGTCACTGCCATCCTTGCCGGACTTGGAGTCCTGACTGTCCTTGTCACTGCCATCCTTGCCCCACTTGGAGTCCTGACTGTCCTTGTCACTGCCGTCCTTGCCGGACTTGGAGTCCTGACTGTCCTTGTCACTGCCATCCTTGCCGGATTTGGAGTCCTGACTGTCCTTCTCGCTGCCGTCCTTGCCGGACTTTGAGTCCTGACTGTCCTTGTCACTGCCATCCTTGCCGGACTTGGAGTCCTGACTGTCCTTGTCACTGCCATCCTTGCCGGACTTGGAGTCCTGACTGTCCTTCTCGCTGCCGTCCTTGCCGGACTTGGAGTCCTGACTGTCCTTCTCACTGCCATCCTTGCCGGACTTGGAGTCCTGACTGTCCTTGTCACTGCCATCCTTGCCGGACTTGGACGACGAGTAGATCACAGTTTCCTTATCACTGCCATCCTTGCCGGACTTCGACGACGAGTCAACACTGTCCTTGTCACTGCCATCCTTGCCGGACTTGGAGTCCTGACTGTCCTTCTCGCTGCCATCCTTGCCCGACTTGGAGTCCTGACTGTCCTTGTCACTGCCATCCTTGCCGGACTTGGAGTCCTGACTGTCCTTGTCACTGCCATCCTTGCCGGACTTCGACGACGAGTCCACACTGTCCTTGTCGCTGCCCTCCTTGCCGGGCTTGGACGCAGCAGACTCCTGACTGCCGTCCGAATAGCCCTCCTTGTCTGGCGTGGACGCAGCCAAATCCTGGCCGTCGTTAGCGTAGCTCTTCTTGCCGGGCGTGGACGCAGCAGCTTCCTGACCGTCGTCGGCGTAGCTCTCCTTGTCTGGCGTGGACGCAGCAGCTTCGTGACCTCCATTGGCGTAGCTCTCCTTGCCGGGCGTGGACGCAGCAGCTTCCTGACCGTCGTCGGCGTAGCTCTCCTTGTCTGGCGTGGACGCAGCAGCTTCGTGACCTCCATTGGCGTAGCTCTCCTTGCCGGGCGTGGACGCAGCAGCTTCCTGACCGTCGTCGGCGTAGCTCTCCTTGTCTGGCGTGGACGCAGCAGCTTCGTGACCTCCATTGGCGTAGCTCTCCTTGCCGGGAGTGGACGCAGCAGCTTCCTGACCGTCGTCGGCGTAGCTCTCCTTGTCTGGCGTGGACGCAGCAGCTTCGTGACCTCCATTGGCGTAGCTCTCCTTGCCGGGAGTGGACGCAGCAGCTTCCTGACCGTCGTCGGCGTAGCTCTCCTTGTCTGGCGTGGACGCAGCAGCTTCGTGACCTCCATTGGCGTAGCTCTCCTTGCCGGGCGTGGACGCAGCAGCTTCCTGACCGTCGTCGGCGTAGCTCTCCTTGTCTGGCGTGGACGCAGCAGCTTCGTGACCTCCATTGGCGTAGCTCTCCTTGCCGGGCGTGGACGCAGCAGCTTCCTGACCTCCATTGGCGTAGCTCTCCTTGCCGGGCGTGGACGCAGCAGCTTCCTGACCGTCGTCGGCGTAGCTCTCCTTGTCTGGCGTGGACGCAGCAGCTTCGTGACCTCCATTGGCGTAGCTCTCCTTGCCGGGCGTGGACGCAGCAGCTTCCTGACCGTCGTCGGCGTAGCTCTCCTTGTCTGGCGTGGACGCAGCAGCTTCGTGACCTCCATTGGCGTAGCTCTCCTTGCCGGGAGTGGACGCAGCAGCTTCCTGACCGTCGTCGGCGTAGCTCTCCTTGTCTGGCGTGGACGCAGCAGCTTCCTGACCGTCGATATCGTAGCTCTCCTTGCCTGAAGCGGCTCTGTCCTGGTTGTGTTGACTATCTTCGGCACCCTGGGTTTCCATGTGAGAGTCGTTGTCGTTGTCGACATCTTCATCCGTCTGGGCCTGGTACGCGCCTTTGTTGCCAGCATTGCTCGTGCCGGTATGCTCGGACTGGTACGTGTCCGTGTTGTCAGCGTTGTCCACCGTCGTAGCTTGAGCCGCCTGGGCTTCGTACGAGCCCTGGTTAGCTGCCGAGTTGGTGACAGTGCTTTGGGCCGAGTTCGACTGGTAGGTACCTTGGGTGACCTGGTTGGCAGTGCCGGTAGCGGGCGCGTCCGTCTCGACCTCACATCCAGATCGGATGTGGGGTGTCGGGGCAGGAGTCTTGACCTCCTCAGCAAGGTGGAGTGTCGGGCAAGGGGTCTCAACGTGCTCTCTCACCGCCACAGAGCTTTGGTACGCCTGCTCCGTCACCTCGACTTCTTCGTCTTGCTGCGCCGTCGGGAAAGTCACCTCGTCATCGTACCTCGTTGCCTCACCACTGCCGTCGTAGCTTCCGCTGTAGCTGCTGTGGAGCGAGGTTTTGTCAGCATTCAGCACCGACATGTCGATAGTAGTCACTTGTTGCTCCACCGATCCGGTGTCTTGCTGCACCGATCCAGCGTACTGCTCCGCAGCATCTTGTTGCGTCGGCAAGTCCGTGGCCAGCGCATAACTGGCAAGTACGGCCGCGAGAATCACTGCCATCGGCTTCATCGCCATCACCATGGTGAACTCGAGGGTGCGTAGCTCTTGCGGGTGGACGGCTGGCTACTCGAGCTCTGGGCGAATTGGAGAATGAGCAGAAGCCTTGATGCAGAACCAAGACTTGGCCTCTCACCCGTGCAGGAAAGGCAACGCGGCGACCCACACGACCAGAGCACCAGTGGATGCGAGCTCAAGCACGCGAGTTTGAAGGCCTCAAGCGGCGATTGGTTACATGCGCATGGCTTGTATCTCCCGCCATTTGAGGCACCCGCTGAGAGGACAGGCGTGCAAAAGTTGTAAAACGAGCTTTTTCTTCGGAGGAGAACGATCGCCCGTTTCAAGGTTCTCGTCTGTCGCTCATCCGTATCAGGCTCTTCAGGTTGGAGTCACGCCCGTCCATATCGACGTCAGACTCAAGATCGTCGTAATGATCATCACTCTCGTCGGTGTCGGAAGGATTCAACAGGAGTCCTATCGCCAGTCCTGTTCCCGTGCGTGGCTGGGCGACATCGTCACTGAGCCCGAAGTCAGAAGGGCTCAACCGAGTCCTAACGAAAAGCCCCGTGTCTTCCAAAGCCCCGTCTCTTCCAAAGGTTCGGCGTTTCTCGTCCGTTTCTTCTGTGGTGCGTCTTTCGCTATGGCTTGTTCGGGTGACCATTCGTCGACACATCACGTGCTCTAGGTATGCTGCGAGCATCTGCATCCTCGTGAGCAAGTCCAGGTCGGCGAGCATGGGGAAGATAAGCAGTATCCCCCTGCAGAGCGCAACCTTCTTGTCGTCTTCTTCTCTTCGATCAGTGGCCTATCTGCGGAGCAGCTCGCGCAAGTAACTGCAGTGTCAGCGACTATCGCCCAGATGACCCAGGTACAAGACCTCCGGAATCTAGACCCAGTGATTGAGTTGGAGAGAGACCTCCGGAATCTCCGAAAACCGCTGGCGGTGAGTGAAGCATGGGCCACTTGACGTGTTAGGAGCCTCGCACTTGAACAACTGGACGCAAGTCTAGCTCCGGATGAAGCAATGCCGCACTTCCAGGGGCGCGGAGATCCGCTTTTCGAGAATTGATCCTTATCCTCCTCGCTAGACAATAAGCGGCGCCACGCCACTAAGTAAAGACGTCCAGTTCAACTGCATTTCTCCAGCTCAGTAGGCCTACCGTACAAAATCTATCGACCGCCTTCGTGTTGTTTCTTCTCACGTGAAGTAGCCGGCGTCGATGGCGTCCGAGCTCGTGCCCTTGCTGTCCAGCACGCCAATGTTCCTCGACGACGGCGCCTCCTTGAACGTCTTGTAGGTGCGCTGCACGTAGCCACAGCAAAACGTAAAGGGTTAGCTCTTGAGTCAAGCGTAGGCCTGCTATCCACACGTACGTCGAGGTGGTCGTCGACGGCCATGACCGCCGCGAGGTTTCCAAAGCGGTGGCAGTAGTTGGGCGCGCTCCAGACCGTGGAGAAGGTCTCTCGGAACAGCACCTGGTATCCTTCCATGCACAACTGATGGGCGCGCGCCATGTGCGCCAGTTTGTTCATGTGCAAGAACTTCTCCACGACGTCCTCTCCGAAGATGTAGCCAGCTCCTCTCGGCGACTATAGCAACAACGACAAAGGTGAGCATGAAAACCCTCTCTTCGCATGCTCCTCAGTGCCAGTCTCACCATGTGAAAGCCAAGCGTCTTGGCGTCCGGATCGGACCACACAATGTCGGCGAAGATGCCGTCGGGCGGGATCTCCTGGAAGCGGTTGAGCATCCGCAACTGGTCCAGATGATGCAGTGCCGGGCTGAGACCGCCGTGCAGACACAGCAGACTGTCGTCAATCAGCGCCCCAAGCGGCAGGAAGTCGAACAGCTCCATGAACGCCTTGTAGATCCGTGCATCGCCGTCGTATTTCTTCATGCACTCGATCTGGAAACCGTAGACCTGCGTGGTCTGGCGAGACTCGTGGTTGCCACGCAGCAGTGTCACGCGGTCCGGGTAGCAGGCCTTGAGCACGCACAGCAGCGAGATGGTTTCGATGCTCATGGCCCCGCGGTCCACGAAGTCACCCAGGAAGACGTAGCTTGTGGCCGGCGCCTGTCCCGACAGCTTGAAGAGCTCCAGCAGGTCGTGGAACTGCCCGTGGATGTCGCCGCAAACGGCCACAGGAGACGCCACATGAACCACATTGTCGTCCTCTACGAGAAGATCCTTCACGCGCTCGCATAGCGCCAGCACCGCGTTGCCTTCCAAGTACTCGCCGCGCTGCAGCCGCTCCAGGTGCCGCCCATAATGCGCCGCCATGATGAACTGAGTACTTTTCGTTTGGTTGATTTTTTGGGTGGCGCTACACTTTATAGTGTGTCAACACTGATTATTTGTCTAGGAAGACCAAAAAGACAAAAAAGCCCTCCGTGCCAGCAACGTCGTTTCCACAAAAGAGCCCGAGTCTGCTTGGTGCCTTGCGTACCTTCCATACATTGGATTAAGAATGCAAGTCTGCTTGTGCACTACGAGATACCTTTGTGGCCCCGGCAACTAACCTCCTGCCTTCCTTTGCAGGTCTTGTACGAATTTTCCGGGTGGGTTGACTACCGCGTCGGCGTCTTCCCATGATTTCCAACTCACCAAAGAAGACACAATGCGATATTGACGCACTCCACCTCCTCAGAAGCTCGCAGCTCTACCGGCGGCTCTCCTGTCCCGGGCTTCTCTATCCATCCCTTGCAGGTCTCGCTGGTCGAAGCAGGCCGTCAATGTAGTCTGGAGTCTGGTTCAATGGTGTGGATTTCAGTCTTCCACTGCTGGTCCAGGTCTCTAAACTAACCGCCTTGGTGATTGATTGCCCGGCTGAAACGGAAAAGACAGTTGCGACCACGCTGCTGCATGGACGAGAACGAAGACTCACGGCCAAAGTCCGTTTGAAAATCCAAACAACAACAGCAGCGCTAGCTAGGCAGGAGCAATCTTGCAGCTTTTTCCATCTGATGCGCAACACGACGTCGTCCTCTGTTTGCAATGCTATCGTTGGCGGTCCTGATCGATTTAGAACTTGTGCACCACTGGAACGAACTCGTCCGAAAACAGATTTCCACGTTCATTTCAGAGCTCGTTCTTCGCCAAGTTCAGGAGTTCGGTCCAACGGCTTTCTATTTGATCCAGTATCTATAAGTGGTGTGCTTGGCTCTCGTACGCGTGGATCAGATTCAGCAGACGACGGCAAGCCTGATCAGCGTGCCGAAGATCACAGCTTCATGCACTTCCCGCTTTTTGAAGCCCATGAAGCTGTGCTTCAAACGGTGTATGAGCAACGTATCTTCACTTTAAAGCCACAGGGATCTGTAAATTGAAGAATTGGGCAATGAGGTTTGAAATGGGGCCTCAGCCCAAAAATTTTTTTTTAACCGCGCGAGCCCATTTCATCCGTTGCGAGCGAGCTCATTTTTCAATCAAACTTCCAGCGGGCGAGTCACCCGTGCACGCCACCGACTCCAAGTTCGGCCGTCTGCTGTCTGCAGGCCAGGTACCTCGGCGGCATCACCAAATTAACCCTGCCGTAGCGACGCCCAATGCCGCCACCAGACCACGCATGGCACGTCTGAACAATGTCTGTCGGGGCAGCAACCTCAAAATGTCGAAGATACAAGCCAGTACGCAAAAAAGGAAATCATCAGGTACAAACATTACGCATGCAGTAAACCGTCGCGCTCGCCTCATTTCCGCTCGTGAGCGCACCTACCACATACAATTTGTGCCTGGTCGTGTGGGTTGCTACAAGGGCACGTTGATTTGCGTCACGGGTGCGTGTGGAAGACCAAGTCTTGGTTGTGCTTCTTGCCTCAAGGCTTCTGCTCATTCTCCAATTTTCCCACTCGACACAAGAGCTCGAGTACCGTTCACCTCCAAGAGCTACGCACCCTCAAGTCCACCATGGTAATGGTAATGAAGCCGATGGCAGTGATTCTCGCGGCCGTACTTGCCAGCCTTGCGCTGGCCACGGACTTGCCGATGCAACATGACGCTGTGGAGCTGTACGCTGGGTCGGTACAGCAAGACACCGTCGAGAAGTACACCGGATCGATGGAGCAACAAGTGA
The DNA here is from genome assembly GCA_033557995.1 of Phytophthora crassamura. Taxonomy (NCBI): domain Eukaryota; phylum Oomycota; class Peronosporomycetes; order Peronosporales; family Peronosporaceae; genus Phytophthora; species Phytophthora crassamura. The sequence continues at coordinate 2,220,117 of JAUCED010000003.1, read as the reverse complement.
CTACTATCGACGAGTCGGTGCTGAATGCTGACAAAACCTCGCTCCACAGCAGCTACAGCGGAAGCTACGACGGCAGTGGTGAGGCAACGAGGTACGATGACGAGGTGACTTTCCCGACGGCGCAGCAAGACGAAGAAGTCGAGGTGACGGAGCAGGCGTACCAAAGCTCTGTGGCGGTGAGAGAGCACGTTGAGACCCCTTGCCCGACACTCCACCTTGCTGAGGAGGTCAAGACTCCTGCCCCGACACCCCACATCCGATCTGGATGTGAGGTCGAGACGGACGCGCCCGCTACCGGCACTGCCAACCAGGTCACCCAAGGTACCTACCAGTCGAACTCGGCCCAAAGCACTGTCACCAACTCGGCAGCTAACCAGGGCTCGTACGAAGCCCAGGCGGCTCAAGCTACGACGGTGGACAACGCTGACAACACGGACACGTACCAGTCCGAGCATACCGGCACGAGCAATGCTGGCAACAAAGGCGCGTACCAGGCCCAGACGGATGAAGATGTCGACAACGACAACGACTCTCACATGGAAACCCAGGGTGCCGAAGATAGTCAACACAACCAGGACAGAGCCGCTTCAGGCAAGGAGAGCTACGATATCGACGGTCAGGAAGCTGCTGCGTCCACGCCAGACAAGGAGAGCTACGCCGACGACGGTCAGGAAGCTGCTGCGTCCACTCCCGGCAAGGAGAGCTACGCCAATGGAGGTCACGAAGCTGCTGCGTCCACGCCAGACAAGGAGAGCTACGCCGACGACGGTCAGGAAGCTGCTGCGTCCACGCCCGGCAAGGAGAGCTACGCCAATGGAGGTCACGAAGCTGCTGCGTCCACGCCAGACAAGGAGAGCTACGCCGACGACGGTCAGGAAGCTGCTGCGTCCACGCCCGGCAAGGAGAGCTACGCCAATGGAGGTCAGGAAGCTGCTGCGTCCACGCCCGGCAAGGAGAGCTACGCCGACGACGGTCAGGAAGCTGCTGCGTCCACGCCCGGCAAGGACGGCTATTCGTACGGCAGCCACGAGTCTGCTGCGTCCAAGCCCAGCAATGACGGCTATTCGTACGGCAGTCAGGCGTCTGCTGCATCCAAGCCCGGCAAGGACGGCCATTCGTACGGCAGCCACGAGTCTGCTGCGTCCAACCCCGGCAAGGGCGGCTATTCGTACGGCAGTCAGGAGTCTGCTGCGTCCAAGCCCGGCAAGGACGGCTATTCGTACGGCAGTCAGGAGTCGGCTGCGTCCAAGCCCGGCAAGGACGGCCATTCGTACGGCAGCCACGAGTCTGCTGCGTCCAACCCCGGCAAGGGCGGCTATTCGTACGGCAGTCAGGAGTCTGCTGCGTCCAACCCCGGCAAGGACGGCTATTCGTACGGCAGCCACGAGTCTGCTGCGTCCAACCCCGGCAAGGACGGCTATTCGTACGGCAGCCACGAGTCTGCTGCGTCCAAGCCCGGCAAGGACGGCTATTCGTACGGTAGTCACGAGTCTGCTGCGTCCAAGCCCGGCAAGGACGGCTATTCGTACGGTAGTCACGAGTCTGCTGCGTCCAAGCCCGGCAAGGACGGCTATTCGTACGGCAGTCAGGAGTCGGCTGCGTCCAAGCCCGGCAAGGACGGCTATTCGTACGGCAGCCACGAGTCTGCTGCGTCCAACCCCGGCAAGGACGGCTATTCGTACGGTAGTCACGACTCTGCTGCGTCCAAGCCCGGCAAGGACGGCTATTCGTACGGCAGCCACGAGTCTGCTGCGTCCAACCCCGGCAAGGACGGATATTCGTACGGCAATCAGGAGTTGACCCCAGACAAGGACGACGACTGCAGCCGTAGTCAGGGCAATGACGGCAGTGACAAGGACAGCCAGGACTACTCGTCCAAGTCCGGCAAGGACGGCAGCGACAAGGACAGCCAGGACTCGTCGTCGTCCAAGTCCGGCAAGGACGGCAGCGACAAGGACAGCCAGGACTCGTCGTCCAAGTCCGGCAAGGACGGCAGTGACAAGGACAGCCAGGACTCGTCGACGTCCAAGTCCGGCAAGGACGGCAGCGACAAGGACAGCCAGGACTCGTCGTCGTCCATGTCCGGCAAGGACGGCAGCGACAAGGACAGCCAGGACTCGTCGTCGTCCAAGTCCGGCAAGGACGGCAGTGACAAGGACAGCCAGGACTCGTCGACGTCCAAGTCCGGCAAGGACGGCAGCGACAAGGACAGCGTGGACTCGTCGTCCAAGTCCGGCAAGGACGGCAGCGACAAGGACAGCCAGGACTCGTCGTCCAAGTCCGGCAAGGACGGCAGCGACAAGGACAGCCAGGACTACTCGTCCAAGTCCGGCAAGGACGGCAGCGACAAGGACAGCCAGGACTCGTCGTCCAAGTCCGGCAAGGACGGCAGCGACAAGGACAGCCAGGACTCGTCGTCCAAGTCCGGCAAGGACGGCAGTGAGAAGGACAGCCAGGACTCGTCGACGTCCAAGTCCGGCAAGGACGGCAGCGACAAGGACAGCGTGGACTCGTCGTCCAAGTCCGGCAAGGACGGCAGCGACAAGGACAGCCAGGACTCGTCGTCCAAGTCCGGCAAGGACGGCAGCGACAAGGACAGCCAGGACTCGTCGTCGTCCAAGTCCGGCAAGGACGGCAGTGACAAGGACAGCGTGGACTCGTCGTCCAAGTCCGGCAAGGACGGCAGCGACAAGGACAGCCAGGACTCGTCGTCCAAGTCCGGCAAGGACGGCAGCGACAAGGACAGCCAGGACTCGTCGTCCAAGTCCGGCAAGGACGGCAGTGAGAAGGACAGCCAGGACTCGTCGACGTCCAAGTCCGGCAAGGACGGCAGCGACAAGGACAGCGTGGACTCGTCGTCCAAGTCCGGCAAGGACGGCAGCGACAAGGACAGCGTGGACTCGTCGTCCAAGTCCGGCAAGGACGGCAGCGACAAGGACAGCCAGGACTACTCGTCCAAGTCCGGCAAGGACGGCAGCGACAAGGACAGCCAGGACTCGTCGTCCAAGTCCGGCAAGGACGGCAGCGACAAGGACAGCGTGGACTCGTCGTCCAAGTCCGGCAAGGACGGCAGCGACAAGGACAGCCAGGACTACTCGTCCAAGTCCGGCAAGGACGGCAGCGACAAGGACAGCCAGGACTCGTCGTCCAAGTCCGGCAAGGACGGCAGTGACAAGGACAGCCAGGACTCGTCGTCCAAGTCCGGCAAGGACGGCAGCGACAAGGACAGCCAGGACTACTCGTCCAAGTCCGGCAAGGACGGCAGCGACAAGGACAGCCAGGACTCGTCGTCCAAGTCCGGCAAGGACGGCAGCGACAAGGACAGCCAGGACTCGTCGTCCAAGTCCGGCAAGGACGGCAGTGAGAAGGACAGCCAGGACTCGTCGACGTCCAAGTCCGGCAAGGACGGCAGCGACAAGGACAGCGTGGACTCGTCGTCCAAGTCCGGCAAGGACGGCAGCGACAAGGACAGCCAGGACTACTCGTCCAAGTCCGGCAAGGACGGCAGCGACAAGGACAGCCAGGACTCGTCGTCCAAGTCCGGCAAGGACGGCAGTGACAAGGACAGCCAGGACTACTCGTCCAAGTCCGGCAAGGACGGCAGCGACAAGGACAGCCAGGACTCGTCGTCCAAGTCCGGCAAGGACGGCAGCGACAAGGACAGCCAGGACTCGTCGTCCAAGTCCGGCAAGGGAGGCAACGACAAGAAAGACAAGCGTATGCTGCGGCGCCTGTAGGAATGTGGGGGCATCGGCTAATGGCTGGAAGCTCTCAAAAGGAAGGTGGTTGACGGTCCGATAGCTGTTTACAAACCTGCTCTGGTATCGAGTTGCATGTAAAAAAATACACGTTGGCCCACTTGGGCATCTTCAAGAGCTCTCTCAATAATGTGGTCGCCTGCACATTGAGCCTAACTAGCAGCGTCTTGAGCTTGAAGGGCTTGGCGGCCACGCAGTAGCTTACTACATCATTCGAGCTGGATTTGAGTCGCGGAGCCAGCACAAGCCGTCCGTCGAGCGCGCGCCCGAGGCTGCCACCTACAGGCTTCAACCGAGTCCAGGTGGTTCGCAGTGAGCAGATTCCGGAGGTCTGCGTTGGTTGCCACCTTCTTCACTTTTCAGTTTCCCCAGTCGACGGGACCCGAAGCTAGACTACCATTGTGATAGAACTGAAGCCCGCGACGGCCGTCCTCGCAGCTGGCCGTTGCGGGCTTCAGTTCTATCACAATGGCCAAGACGCTGCTACCTCTTCCAAGGCTGGAAAGAACAGCAAGAGTGCGATCGACAATGACAGCAGCGACAGCCGCGATGAAACCCCCTCAAAACCAGGGAAGGGCGGACTGCCAACCCACGACGACGAAGTCCGCTGCGTCGACCAGCAGCAAGGGCACCAAGCCCGTGGAGGCGAGGATACGAATAGTCAAGATATCGCTGCATAGAGGCAAGGACGACGACTGCAGCAATAGCCAGGACTCTGCTGCGTCAACCCCTGACAAGGACAACAGTGACAGCAACGCCAGTCAGGATTCGGTGGGACGGGATGCAAGGTCGACTACGCCAGCGATAGTCAAGATTCTGCTGCATCGACCCCTGGGCAAGGACGACGACTGCAGTGACAGTCAGGACGCTGCACCCAAGCCCGGCAAGGGTGGCAATTATGACGACTGCGACTGCAGCCTCGATTCTGCTGCGTCGACTCTTGGCAAGGGCAACGGCGACAGCTATGAAAGCACTGAGACCCCAACGGAGGAGCCCTATGTGATGCATAGAGACAGCAACGGAAGATCCCTGCGCTGATCCCCCAAAAGACGACCCCTGCATCGACGAATGGCTGGACGCTTTTAAGAAGAGGCGTTTCAATTTTCGTTTTAGAAGACTCTCGTTTAGGGGATGTTTCATTCCGGGTGGGGTAAAACGTATTCTCAAATCTGATAAAAGCATTTTCATATCTATTTATAGAGGACATAAGTTGACAGTGTGTGGGCACCACAAACCGCAAGACAGCGCAAAGTCCGTCACCAGCAGCGGCGCCAAGTTCCCGCCAGCAGCAGCGCCAAGTCCGTCACCACCAACAGAGGCAGCAGTACTTCCAAGACAATAAATAAGACGATTTATTGTAAGGTAAATGGTCAATCAGAGGCCGCTTCTCGAGTACTTCATTCACATCGGTGAGGCTCGAGAACCTGCGCAAATTCAGGATAATTTCTGACCGTTCCGAAAAGCCCATCGTGCTGGCTATTTTTATAAAGCCCTATACGCAAAGCACCACTCCTTATGTGCACAGGAGCCGTCTTCGAATAAGACCTATCCAAAATGGCTCGTCGCCAGTCAGAGGCCGGTATTAACCTCACTTTTAGTATTGAATTGTGGTGACAGCCCACAAGCCTTCTCAAGGGATAGGTGTCTCGTCAAAACGAATTTCCCGAAGGCAGTAGCACTTCAACAGGGTTATAATGTTTAGAAGACTCACGGAATTTTACAACGTGCTTCACTCTCAGGCCGCACGCACCGCCAGCAAGTCGCTCCTGATGGAGCGAGGGGCGACGGCTCTCCTGGAGCCCCTAGGTCACCCCCGACGCTCCGGACACAACATACAGCTGCCCAAGCGTCCTGGCAAGCTCGTCCTGAACTCCCGTGTGTGTCTGAAGCCCCCTGTTAAATGATACAGCCCGGCAGGGCGGGTTAAATGCTGCACAAAACAGTGTCGCGGACACATCATTAATAAGCGCGCGTGCGCTGCACTTCTCGACTGTGATGGCAAGTGATACAGCAAGTCAGCTACTGCAGGTATGTGCTGAGTTTTAGGTTTTGCTAAGCCTCATTCTGAACTACTTGTTGCTATCAAACGACTGCAAATTCGAGAACGTCTGCGGCTCCTGCCGCACGAGGCGTCGCCGGCGCTGACTTCTTGCGCCGAGTGCTTGCAGCCCGGGTTGCAGGACCCCTCTGAATCTCTTGGAGAACCTTGTGCATGAGCAGTCGCCCACCAACCGTGAGCCGCTTGCGCTTACTGGTGCCTTTCCTCAGAGGCTTGGGCAAAGTGAGGATGTATTGTCCAACGAGCGGCTGCATGTGCAGCCACGTCGCCTGCTGCATATGCGTTGGGACCCCGTTGCGTGTGAAGTTCGTTAGACGAGCGTTCATCTTCACCAGCGACAACGGGAAGAGCCCACAGGCAGTGAATCCGCGCTGAATATTGCGGCCCACCTTGGATCCACGCCAAGCAAGACTTGATAAGGCGATGGCGTCGTCCTTGCTGATTGAGAAGCCGCCGTCATCGTCCTCGTCAACGAGACCAGCGATTAGTTTGCCGATTTTGTCCTTTAACGTTGCGAAAACAGCGACGTCCAGCGGCTGCAGCAGATGCGTGGCGTTCGGCGGCAGGAACACAAGCAAGAAATCGAGACGCTCAGCGGCGTCCACGATCTTGGGTGAGTGGGAGCCACAGCCGTCAAGGATCAGCAGCAACGGTCGCTGGACAGTCGTAGGAACGCTACCATCAAAGAAGATCAGCCACTCCTCAAACAAAGCTGCGTTCATGAAGCCGGATTCGGACGTAATTACTGCCGCACCTTGCACCTCGCAGCCCTCGAGCAAACTCAGCGACACAGTCTTTCCAGGCAAGACGAACACGGGAGGGACAACGAGGCCTGCAGCACTTCCACATGCCACTATAGAGAGGTGAAAGTTCGCAGTATGCACCGTAGTCCACACATTACTCGAACCTCGTACAGCGATGACCCTCTTGCTCCTCAACTGCTTCTGGAACGCCGTCTCATCCATGTTAAACACTCGTGCGCTATCCAGCTTGAGTTCAATCACCAGTTTTGCCAAAGTGTTGAACAGCGTCGAAAGGTCCGAGGAAACGACAGAGTTCCGCTTCAGTGGCAGCGCTTGAGCAGATCTTCCCGTGAGCTCAGGAAATCGCTCCAGAAAGCGGCGATACCAGCCACCACCAATGCTCCGACCGCATCCGAGCAGCGCTACCTCCTGGGCCTTGTGAATGATGACCAACCGACTGACTGGATGACCCACCAGCTGTCGTCCAACCACCCACTCGAAGATGTGGCGCTCTGCCAGCTCTGGGAAGAACGGCTTCGGGCCCGGGCGTGCAGCACTTTGCAGGCCAGTCTCCGCAGCTGTCAGTAGTAGGGAGTTGCCGGATGTCCTACCGTTTTTTACACATCGAACATAAACCAGTCCAACGTGCCCGTCTCTACCATTACATACAAAGTTTAACCCTAACGCTGTGGAAGAGACAGAGCACCTATCTAACCATCTACAACAGCTGAATCAATTTTCATCAACTTAGTCGAAATTTCAGAGCATCAAAACCCATCTCAAATCGCCTCAAGCCCTCACATCCAGAGAAGCAATATTTGAGTGGAAAAGTTTTCTATTTAAACACTTGAATACTAAGTTATATAATCACAAGCAGCCAACAAGCAACAACCATGACTGAAATCAACCACAAGTTCGAAAAATTGACGGAGGCACTGGGTGTCATCAATGATTGGCGTCCTACTGGATGGTCATGCAACAATCAAAGTGGTGGTTGGGCTTGTAAGTGGAAAGTGCCGGTATTCACTCTTAAAGATCTTGGTGAGTTGCCAACGGTACAAACACATTGCCATTGTTCAACTAAGATCAAGGTCAATTGCTTGATTATCAACAAGAACACGCGTGAATTATCGTTTGTTGGCAGTGATTGCTTCAAGAACTTTGGTCTCAATCGAAACCCTTGCTTCGATTGCCTCGAAACGAACTCTCTTCACACCAAACGGTGTGGAGTTTGCCGCGAGAAGTGTGATTTACACAGTACTTACCACGATGACAACGCCATTCACAAGAATCCAATTTCAGAAGTATTTACCAGACAGGCATCGGTTATTCAAGAATTTTCCGATGACGAAACCGATGATGAAGGAGAAGAAGAAACTTTCATCGACGAACGGTTCGATCTCAAAGGTAAAGAGTGGGATACTCATCTCATCTCCCTATACAGCGAAAATGGCATCAGGGAGAGCGATAAGATACATTTTCGAGAAATGCTACTTCATATTAGGGTTCCTAGAGGCATGCACTATGGTATGACATTTGGAGAGCTAGCTATCAATCATAGAGATTATTACCGCTGGGTGAAAAAGGAGTGGTCAGATGATTTTATTAAGTATCTTCCCTAAGATGCTTTCATATTTTTTTGATTAATTAGTAAAAAGTTTTGATATTGATACAAAGTCAGTAATAGTATATAGATACTACCAAGAATCTACAATGGCATACTCTCCTGAAAAATACCAGGCCAACAAGCTCGCTATCGCAGCAGCAAAGAAACGTTATTACGAGAAGAATCGTGAAAAAATTCTTGCTCGCCAGAAAGCATACGATGAGAAGCATCGTGAAGAGATCAGCGAGCGTCAGAAAAAATATTATGCTAAGCGCGGTGGTAGGATTGCTCTCGACTAAATCCACAAATATTTTTTTATGTTAGATGGAAAAGTTTTCTATATTGAAGCAAGACCTGAATAATATACCAAGTAGATAAAGTTATATTTTTATCTTTTACTCTCATATAATCACCATGCTGTCCTACGAACTCGATGCACTCAAGCGCCTTAACATCCCAGTCAAGCGATGGGGGTCCTCGTTTCGTGTGAAGGTTAAGAACCAGGATGGGCGTACCGTATATCTCTCATCATTCGAGAAGGGTAAGAACCGTGAGCTTCTGTCGAAACAGTACAAGCTCTCTAAGTCTCGTATCTCGAAACACTTCACCCCCAACTACAAGGAGCCTTCCAGCTTCAACTTTCGTAAGACTAAGGTTTATGACGAATACCTGTACGAGAACTACTCTCGTAAGGATATCATGTCCAACATCCGATCTGTGCTGGCTAAGGAGAACAAAGCGTTCAAGGCCCAGGTACAGCTCGGCTACAAGCTGGTTGATCGAATCACCGGTCTAGAGCGAAACTACCAGCCCTCGACGAACACAGGAGTTTTCAGTAAGCTCATCCCAATCAATTCCAAGGCAGATATTGAGAAGAAGATCATGTCTGAGATGGAATCAAAAGATTTCACGGAGAGGATCAGCTTCCCTTCTTCGAGCTATCAGCTCAAGGAGATTACCATGGCCAAGATCATGATCTACAAGCGCGATCACATCCTCGGTGATAACATCGTCGTCCCTGAGTCCATTAAGAAAAACAAGTTCATCATCGATTTTCCTAAGACAAACAACAAGTGTGTATTTTACTGTATTGCGTATCATCTTGATAATGATGCTCGCGCAGATCGAATGATTGGACCTGTCAAAGATCGTATCAAAGACTATTGTTCATACAAGATGATCAAGTACTCCACCAAGTTTTTCAAGGAGATGCAGCCTATCGATATCATGCAGTTCGATGAGCTGGAAGATTGCTTCCAACTCTCGATTAACGTGTTCGAGATGGATCAACAATCTCTCGAGATTTCGAAGATTCGCGAGTCTGAGAAGAGCTACGAAAATGTCATCAACATCCTCGATTATAAGGGCCACGCGATGTACATCAAGAACATTGACACAATTCTCTCCAAGTATCCGTGCAACGTATGTGATGCTATCTTCACCACGTATGAGAAGCTTTGGAGCCACAAGAAGACGAAGTGTGAATTTGAGGTCCTCGAGTCATTCCCGAAGGAACCAACCATCTACAAGCCTCAGGAGAATCAGGTCAAGAAACTTCTCACCAAGTACCGTGTCAAGGGTGTCGATCACTACATCGATCATTTCATTGTCTATGATTTTGAAGCTATCTTGATGCCAACGGCTACTCAGCGTGGGGAGAGTACTATCTACACTAACAAGCATATCCCCGTCTCAGTGAGTGTATGCGACAGTCTCACGAACGAGGTTCGTTGCTTCATCAACGAATCACCAATTCAACTACTTCGAGATATGTCGAGTATATGGGTGAAGTCAGCAAGAAGATTGATGAGTACAATGAGCACAAGTTCATGCCTCTAATCGAATCAATCGACGGTAAGATTAAGTATCTGGCAACGAAGAACCCAGGAATCATGGATGGAGTCAATTTCGGCAATATCAAGAAGATGCGTAAGGAGAACCCGAAGCTGAAAGCGTTTATGGACAAGAACTCACGCTTCGCGAGAGAGATTGAGTCGCTAGAGAATATTATCTATCAAGTCCCTGTCGTCGGCTTCAACTCTGGTTCCTATGATATCAACCTCATCAAGAATGATCTCTTCACCGTTTTGGGTGTTCAGAACATCAAGAACGTCATCAAGAACCCGAGCTACATGTGCATCTCCACAAATGCCTACAAGATCCTCGACATCTGCAACTATCTCCCAGCGGGAACCAGCTACGACAAGTATCTCACTACATACCTCGGGGGATGTGAATGCGATAACAAGATTCGTTGCGTCTGCGGTCTTGGAAAGGGCCTCTTCCCATATGAATACATCTCATCATTCAATGTACTCAACGAGACTAGAATTCCCCCGAAGTCAGCTTTCGACAGCAACCTCCGTGGCACCAGCATCAGCGATAACGACTACGAACGCATCAAGTTCGTTTGGGGACACTATGGTATGAAGTCAATCAAGGATCTACTGATCTGGTACAACAATCTCGATGCCAGTCCATTCGTAAAGGCTATCCAGGCCCAGCGAGAACTGTTCAAGAGATTCGACCTCGACATCTTCACTGATGGTGTCAGCCTTCCTGGGCTATCCGAGAAAGTTATGTACCAGACATGTTTCAAAAACCTTGAGAAGCCACCAAGGATTGCGGCTGATCCGTTCGATTTTCTCGAAAGCGCTACAATGGATATTACGACCAAGACGTGAAGGCTAAGCGTGAGTTCGGCTTGACTATGCAACACGTAGATGAGATGTTGAAGAAACAGAAGTATCTATGCGGACTCTGCTACTGTCAGTTAATGCCTGATACTGCATCTGTCGATCGAATCAACAACAAGCGCGGACACGAAGATGGCAACATCCTCATCAGCTGTGTAGCTTGCAACGTCGCACGCAAGGATATGCCTCTGAAAGCATTTCGATACAAGAAGCTGCTCGAGTTCAACAGCGATAAGCTGGTTTTCTCGATCGACAAGGAGGAGTCTGATATCTATCGCAAGATGAAGGCAAACATTGCTGGAGGCCCATCAATCATCTTCAACCGCTATGCCAAGCGTGATGAGACGAAGATTAGAGGCAACAAGCTCTGTAAGAAGATCATCGGCTACGATGCTAATGCTCTTTACCTTTGGGCTCATGGTAATGAGATGCCCTGCGGGCGACTCACAACGGTCGAGACCTATGATGGTATCATCGACGATATCAAGGCTGACAAGATCTTTGGCTTTCTCGAGTGTGATATCAGAACGCCAGAGCACCTCAAAGATTACTTCTCAGAGATGACCCCCATCTTCAAGAATGTCGAGATCGACTGCAACGACGAGAGCATTATCGGGTCTCACATGTATGAGTACAACCAGTCTCGTGAGTCAGGTCGAGCAAAGCCAGCCCGCAAGCTGATCGGAAGCTACTTCGGCGAGAAGATTCTAATCTACACACCTCTGCTCAAGTGGTATCTGGAGCATGGCATGGAGATTGTCAATACATACAGCTTTATCAAGGCAAGCTCTCACCGAGCCTTCCAACCATTCATGGAGGAAGTCTCAAACGCTCGTCGCGAAGGCGATGCTGATAAGAGCAAGGCAATGATTGCTGAAATGATGAAGCTGGTCGGCAACAGCGCTTTCGGTCGCTCTGGCATGGATAAGAGCAAACACAAGGAGGTTAAGTATGAAAGCTCTGACTCCAAGGTTAGAGCTATCATCGAGAAGCAAAATTTCCACGATGTTGAGGAGCTGGCTGGGTCATATGAGGTCAGCTTGAAGAAGCGACGCATCAAGCTCAACAATCCGATCCACCTGTCAATCGCCATTTATCAGCTAGCTAAGCTACGTATGCTTCAGTTCTACTACGATTGCATTGACTACTACTTCGATCGATCTGACTTCCAGTATCAGGAGATGGATACGGACTCGGCATACATCGCATTCAGTTGTGAGAACCCTTTCAGCGAGGCAATCAAGCCGGAGCTCCAGGACCACTTCAAGCAACACAAGTATGATTGGTTCCCACGAGAGTACAACGAGAAGGTGGCTAAGTTCGATCGACGTACGCCTGGGCTGTTTAAGGATGAGTGGTCGGGCGATGCTATGGTCTCGCTATCATCGAAGAACTATATCTGCTATATGCCGGATACGTCGTACAAGGTCAAGGTTTCCGCCAAGGGTGTTCAACAAGGTCGCGGTCGCAACAGCGATGTGCTGAACCCTGACGGATTCGAGTCAGTCGTCAATGATCAGCTTACTCTCACGGGAACAAACAAGGGGTTTCGCATCTCTAAGGAGACCAAGGGTATTATCACATATACTCAACAGAAGACCGCGCTGTCATATTTTTACGATAAGAGGAAAGTTCTCTCTGATGGTATATCTACACAACCTCTTGATATCTAATCTTCATGGAGGAGCTACTCTCCAAGCTCTACAACGATCCTAAAACTGGTTTCGTAGGGGCTCAGAGTCTGTATGAGAAAGCTAAAAGCCTTGACAGTTCCATCCGTCTCAAGGATGTCAAAGCATGGTACGCAAGCAATACTGATGCTCAACAGTACCAAGACCAGAGGAAACGATTCGATCAGTTCCACATCGCAAGCAACAATCCTGATTCATGGCAGATGGATTTGGCTTTTTGGGAGGGAAAGAGCTTGCTCACTGCAGTCAATATCAATAGCCGATTGGGCTACGTAGAGTTAATCCCCAACAAACAGGCCGACACCGTTCTGAAAGCACTAAAACGCCTCGTGAAGCAACACAATCCTACAATTATCACGAGCGACAACGGATCTGAATTCATGAATCAGCAAGTCCAAAGCTACTTCAAGAAGTCATCAATTACCCATTTTAACAATGAACCCGGGGAACACGCAACGATGGGTAAGATCGAACGATTCAATCGAACGATCAAGCAACGATTGTTGCGGACATCTCAAAGAATCACAAAGCGGTTAGTAGCTGATCTGGTTGAGAACTACAATTCAACGAAACATAGTTCCATTGGCATGACCCCAAACGAAGCTCGAGGAACCGTCATTCAATCAGAGCTCGATCACAATCAAAATCTTCTACGAGAAGTCGATAGTGATTTTAGTACTGGTGAGACGGTTGTCTATCGACTCAAGGCAAAGCAATTCGGAAAGGAATCAGCCAAGTGGAGTACGCTTGTCTATGAGGTCGCTGGAATGGATGGCTATCGTATCCAGATTCGATCGAAGAATGGCCATATCCTTTACAAATCTCCAAATGATCTCAAACGAGTCAAGCTTGCCATCACGAATACAGATGCATCACCAGGCCAAATATTTGAGGCCGAGTCGATTCTAAAGCATAAAAAATGCGCAACAACAAGTACAAATATTTTATCAAATGGAAAGGCTACGATGATCCATCATGGGAGAGTCAGGACAATCTACGCCTAATCAACAAAAATGAGATGAGCACGCTGGAGAAGCACTACTGGAGGAGCTCAGACTCATAGCGTGATCGACTTAAGGTCATCATAGGACAACCTCACTGGTCTCGGGGGCTCAAACCGCTCGAGCTTGAACATCTCAACATCTGGCGTTTTCATTTTTTCCACAATCCTCTCGGCCTCAGCGGCATCCCGGGCGTTGTCGAACGGCTTGATGCGACTCAGGATGTCTTCATCGACATATTCGATATCCATATCAAAAAATATTTTCAGTTATATAGATAGAGACATATTTCGCAAATGAGCAACTGCCAAGCAACCACCCAGAGCAACACTATATGCTCTCGCAATGCCCTCAAATCCGGCTACTGTGCTCAGCACGATTGTAACGGGGTTACATTGAATAGTGTGATGCACACAAGCTAGGTGCCACACATAAGTGGCTTCCACACATATGTTACGTGGGTCACCCCAGATAGGAGTGGGTGGCTCACAGCCACTGTATATGCATTTGACTAGGCTCTACTATGATAGATAGTGAGTCCTATACATACAAACAACAGGCGGCTCTGCCGCGATAAACAACAATACATTCAGTTCACATTTGAAGCCTAAGAGTTCACTAGCCTTGTTTAAGGTATTTCTGTCTCTTGGAGTCCTTAATTAGCTATATTAAGGTACTCGTGCAAACTCTCGTATAGAGTTTGCAAGCTATCAATATTACTAGAGACTCTCTGAGTCTGTGTCTTCCTCTGACGCTAAAGCTACAGCAGCCCCGCTGCACTTGGTAGCACTCGTAGTCAATCCGACACCTGAGTCTTACGACTGTCCCTCTGTGAGGATGGAGCAATTTGCCCACTTACCCCCGAACCAACAGGACGGGCTTAATAAGCTGATGTCCTTGATCGGCCCGGAAGGTGTGGCCCATCTTGCTTCGCAAGGCCCCGACGCGGTGAACGCGCGTCTGGAGGCGTTTTCTCAGTATGAGAATGCTCTGTTGGAGCACGTCCAGCAGAAGATGACTGCGGCCGCGGCGTCTGTGACGCCTAGACCTGCATCGGACGATGCTCCACGAGCTAAACCGCTCATGGTGAGCGTCAAGACCTTCGAGGGCAAGGAAGGCGAAAGCCTTTTGCTCTGGATCAGAGAGGTCGAAATGGCCATGGCGTCCGCCATGCTCAAGACCGAGCAGCAGCGCGTGGCGCTTGCGATCTCCAAGCTCGGTGGCCGAGCGCGAGAGTGGGCCCTGACGTGTAGCACGTCTGTGGACACTGCGTTCCCTTCTTGGGATCAGCTGAAGGCCCAGCTTTCGCGAGTGTTCTCGCCGCCTAACCAGGCGTATCGCGTGAGGTCACGCTTCCTGTCTACCCGTCAGGGTAAGAAGGAATTGTTGGACTTCGTCCAGGAGTTGAGAACTCTTCTCGCCGGCATGGCGGCGGATCCTCTTCCTGAAGTGGTCGCGGTGACCGTCTTCATGGAAGGCCTTCGCACTGGCGTGGCCAGGACGGAAGTCTTCCGTGTTCACCCGACCTCTTTTGAGGAAGCCGTGAACGTGGCGTTGAACGCCGAGTTCAACTTCAAGTCGTCGCGACTTGGTTGGACGGCTTCCCAAGCCAGCTCTTCCGGAGCTTCTGATGTGTCCAATGGCGCAGTGCCTATGGACCTCAGCTACGCTGAAGATGAGGAAGCCGAGCTTCAGGCTGCTGAGCAGCGTATCGGCATCCGTCGATGCTATGTGTGCGGCAGCACGCAACACCTGCGTCCGGGTTGCCCGCTGCGCAAGCAGCGCCAGGCTCCGTCGAGCCGAATCTCCGCTTCTGAGCAGAAGCCTGGCTCGGGGCGGGGAAACGCCAAGTCCCAGTAGGCGCGGGGCGCCCTGCTGGGGAAGAAGAACTGAGTTCTGTTGAGCCTCAGGGAGGAGGTCGGCAGGGCTTAGCCCCAAAGAGCACCGTGCTCTCTAACAACACGGAACGTGTATGCAAGCCGGGCTTGCTGGTCGTGGAAGCGACCGTGAAGGGCTTTGAGAAGCCATGGAAGATCCTTATCGACTCTGGAGCGTCGGGCAACTATGCTCGGCGCTCCACGATGGAAGGAAGTCAGCAGTACGCTGAGGCGCTGAAGGCGCGTTCGAGGGACATCGTCACCGTCCGTCTTGCGACGGGGACCCGTGTCACGGTGCCTAAGGTTCCTGTGAACCTGGGCGTGAAGTTGCTGGACTTCGATAGCGTTGAACGCTGTTTGGTCATCGACCTGGATTCGAGGTACGACCTCATCCTCGGCATGGCATGGCTGGAGTGCCATGAACCATGGATCGACTGGCGGTCGAAGACCTTAGGCGCTACGCGCTTGCCTCCTAGGGGAGCATTGGCGAGTCATGAACCCACCTCTGCTAGGAAGCAAAAGCGCTATTGGCGCGGGCACTGGACCGAGTCGGTCAATGTGCTGGACATTGGAGTGTCCGAGTTAATGGACACTGGCGTCGAAGACGCGAGTCCCGAGCACTGCTCGTGGGCTGGACGTGGAGTGGCACGTAACCCACTGAGTGAGACTCCGAGTTACTGCGAGTCATCACTGCCTGCCGGTAATGGCGGGGTCGACACTGAGTCGAGGCATCTTGGGCATGGCCCTAGTGATGCGCGTGGAGCGGCACGTAACCCGCTGAGCGATGCTCGTGGCTTGAGCGCAGCATCGCTGCATGCCGGTAATGGCATGGTCGACAGTTCGTCGAGGCATCTTGGGCATGGCCCTAATGATGCGCGTGGAGCGGCACGTAACCCGCTGAGCGGTGCTCGTCACGAGAGCGCAGCATCGCTGCATGCCACTGATGGCGTGGTCGGCTGTGAGCCGAGGCATCAAGGGGAGGACCCTGACGATGCGGGTCGAGTGGCACCTAATCCACTGGGCGAGGGCTGTGAGCGTTGCGGCTCCACGCCGGCTCAATCAGAGCAGCAAGAGGTGGCGACACCTGACGAGACTTTCAGTCTGAACACGCTGGCCTCTCCGAGGCGTACAGCTTCCGCGAGGAGGCGGCAGCGACGCCAGATGGCGACTGCGAGACGCAAGGCGTCGGTCCTGGTACAGGACGTGTCCGTCGTGGACGATGATAGCGAGCAGCTATACACACTCGTTGATGGAGTGACTGGTGAAGCCGAGGGCAACGTCCGCCTCGAGGCTATTCCGACGGTGGCTGCTCTGCTAGAGCTGGACGAGATGTCCATTCCCGACTTTGGGGATGCCTTAAAGGCTGGCGCGCTCGCCGAAGTGGTCATGATACGACCGGAAGAGGAATTGAACTCCTCGTCGCTTATGGATGAAGCTGTCCTTGAGGACACGAAGGAGGCACTCAGTGCGCGAAGTGGATCTTCGATCCTGAAGGACCCATCGGATCCGTTCTATCCTTTGGTTAAGGAGTTCCAGGATGTGGTCTCGAATGACCCGCCCACTGGCTTACCTCCGGATCGAGGTGTCCGTCATGAGATTGACTTGGTTCCCGGAACCAAATACTGCGTAACGAGGCAGTGGCCCTTACCGAAGGAGCAGTGCGACGTCATTGACGCGTTCTTCAGCGCCAAGCACGCGGCGGGCATGGTGCGTGAGAGCAAGTCTCCGCACTCGACGCCTACGTTCTGTGTCAGAAAGCCTAATGGCAAGTGGCGCATCGTTCATGCTTTCAATAAGCTCAACGCTGCCACCATTCCGGCACAGACGCCGATTCCTAGGAAGGATGTTCTGCAGAACAATATGGTTGGCTGCACGATGTACAGTGCGCTCGACTTGGTCGATGGTTATTACCAGTTGCTCATGCGAGCGAGTGACATTCCGCTGACAGCGGTTAGCACTCCGAGTGGTATGCTCTGGGAGTGGCTAGTCATGCCCCAAGGGCTGTCGAACGCGCCTGCGACGTTCAATCGTCTGGTGACGCAGCTCTTCAGGCCCCTGCGGGCGTTTGCTCAAACGTACTTCGACGACATCTTCGTCCACAGTCGTGCGGAGCACGGTCGGTCTGACGTGGAGAACCACATTGACCACTTGCGAGCAGTGCTCGAGTGCATGCGCACCAACAAGCTGTATGCTAACGCATCAAAATGCATCTTCGGCGCTGAAGAAATTCCTTTCTTAGGATGCTTCGTTGGGAAGCGCGGCCTTCGAGCAGATCCTGCTAAGGTTAAGGCCATCGTTGACTGGCCGGTTCCCAAGAACCAGAAGGACTTACGCAAGTGGCTTGGCCTCGCCAACTACTTGCACAAGTACAGCGCGAACTACGCTGAGATGGCTCGGCCATTGTCCAATCTCCTTAAGAAGGATGAGGACTGGTGTTGGAACACCGAGCATCAAGATGCATTCGAAGCAGTCAAGGAGAGTCTCCTTCATACCCCGATCCTGGCATTGCCAGACCCTGAACGTCCATTCAGTGTCGTCTGTGACGCATCGGACTTTGCCATCGGCTGCGCACTGCTGCAAGCAGACGCCGAAGGGCGTGAACGCGTGATTGCGTTTGAGTCTCGCCAGCTCAAGGCTGCAGAGAAGAACTATCCAGTTCATGACAAAGAGCTACTTGCGATGAAGTATGCTCTCGTCAAGTCCAGGGCTCACCTGCTGGGCTCTAAGCCGTTTGTGATCTTCACTGATCATGCGTCACTGCGCACTGCGACCCAGTCGCCTCACCTCTCGCAAAGGATGGCCCGTTGGCTGTCCTTCTTCGCGGAGTACAACTTCGAGGTGAAGTACAAGCCTGGCAGGCAGAATGGTCTTGCAGACGCGTTGTCACGGCGACCGGACTATGAGCTTGCTCATGTCACGATGGTGACCTCGTCGGTGACGGACTTGATACGCGCTGCTTATGCGCGAGACGACATGTGTGTCGCCCTGTTACGTGCTCTTGGGAGCAAGGAGTTTGAAAACTCGGACAAGAAATTGTCGGCGCGCTTGCGCGCGAGCCTGCACCGCTACTCCATCGCGGATGGGATGCTGCATTACAGCAGGGTGCAGCGGACACTCCTCGTGTCGTGGTCCCTCATGACGAGGATTTGAAGTATCGTATCCTCTACGAGGTGCATGATACACCGCTTGGCGGCCACCTCGGTCGCGAGAAGACCTACAGCTCTGTGAGCCGGACCTATTGGTGGCCCAAGCTGTACAAGTGGACGAGCACGTACGTGCGCACGTGTGAGACGTGTCAACGGGTGAAGCCCTCACCGCATGCGGCCGCGCCGCTGGCAAGCTTGCCTGTACCCTCTGGGTGTTGGGAGTCCATGAGTTTGGACTTCGTGTTTGGCCTTCCAAAGGACGCGGAAGGTAACACGGGCATCGTGGTCTTCGTTGACCGTCTGAGCAAGATGGCTCATCTAGCGGCTGTGCCGGACACCGTGGACGGTGAAGGGACAGCGAAGCTGTTTCTCGATCGGGTCTTCCGCCAACACGGGCTGCCCGCATCGATTGTCTCTGATCGAGACCCCCGCTTCACTGGGAAGTTTTGGGACGCTGTCTTTAAGGTGCTTGGCACCAAGTTGGACATGTCCACAGCGGACCATCCGCAGACCGACGGTCAGACTGAGCGCGTGAATCGCGTTGTCGAAGACATTCTTCGTAGCATTTGCGCTGAAACGCCGAAGCGTTGGAGCGCTATGCTTCCACTCGTCGAGTTTGCGTTGAACAACGCTGTGCATGCCTCCACGGGCTACACTCCGTTCTACGTGAACGGCCTCACCCACCCGCGCGTCCCGCTGACGCTGCCACTCCGTGGTCCTGGGCTTGGTGGGGGAGAGATAGCCGATCGGCTTGCTGATGTCAGCCCACTCACTGTTCGTAAACAGGTTGACGAGTTCCTGTCAACGCGTCTAAGTGTCCTTCGACACGTGCGTGACACTATGGCTGAAAGCCAAGACAAGCAAAAGGAACAAGCGGATGCTAAGGGCAGAGGCAATGTTGAAAGTTATGAGGTCGGGGACCTAGTGTTGCAACGCTAAAAACCTACCTACACATGCAGTGTCTGCGGTCTTCAAGACCAAGTTGCGCCCGCGCTTCGTTGGACCGTTCACGGTCGTGGCCAAGAAGGGCCTAGCGTATACGCTCAATCTTCCGAAGAAGATGCGCACACACCCCGTGTTTTACGTGGGCTTGCTCAAGCCGTACCGGGACCCGGCGCAGGTGGGTTCCCAGGAGCTGGCGCCCAGCGTGGCAGAGCCACAGCGCCCTGCTGAAGTCGCAGCAACAGGTCGACCTGACCTTCCAGCCGCGCGAAACCTTGCTCAAGGCGCGCCAGGGGTTGAGTCGCCGACTCAGCAGCCTCACACCACTGGAGACGTTCCCGGAGATCGCGGATCTCATTCACGGTGGTGTCAGACTCCCTCTCGGCTTGATCAAGCCTCCGCCCATGGCGCTCCAGGATCTGACGCACGTCGCTCAGCGATCTCTCCAAGCTCTCCAGCTCCTCAGGCCGGACAGGCTCCTCACCGTGCGAGGACACGGGCGCCGCCGGCGCTGCTCGACGAGCAGGGGAACCGCCACTTTCATGTGGAGCGTATCCTAAAGCGTCGTCGACGCGACGCTCATAACCAATATTTGGTAAAGTGGCGTGGGTACCCGCACTCAGAAAACTCGTGGGAGTTTGAGGTACCCCTCCGGCAAGACTGCCCTGACGTCGTGGACGCTTTTGATCGCCGCGATCGAAGGCGCTCTGCGAGCCCGCGACCGCGAAGTCGGTCGCCTCACGCTTCCCGCCGCTAGGCAGGGGAGCTGAGGGATCATACGCTGAGCTCAAGCGTTGATCCCGGGCTGCTGCAGCCGTCGACTCACCTTGGTGAGTTCCTGCAGCGCTCTTAAGAGCAGAGGAGCCGAGTCCGAGGGACTGTAGCGACCTGGAGGCGGCCGCCTGACGCTTCGTCTTCATCTTCGCGAAATCGAAGCGAAGCCGGCGCTCTAAGCGCACATCAGCTTCGTCGAAGCTAGACTGGAGAGCCTCCAGCGAAGAGAGACGGCGGGTTCGATGAACCCAGCTCGTGAATTGAGCGTCGTCCTCGTGGAGGAGCTCTCCCGGACCGAGCACCACCGGAATAGTCCGCATCGCCGGGACTGAAGCCCCACGGGCTTGATCGGACAGGCGAGTCCCATACTCCTGTGGAGTGGTCTGCTGCGGCGTCAGAAGCCTCTCTCGGAGAGCAGTACGAGTAGCGACCTGGTCGCTGGTACTGGCCGCCGGCCCGATTCGCCAATTCTGCAATGGCCCCGAGCCAAACTGCTTCAAGCGCTCCACCGGGTTGAGCGGCACGAAGCCATACTCTCGTCGAGAGTTCACTAGCGGTCGCGCCTCAGGTCGTTGCGAACGAACGGCAGTTTGCCCCTCGAGCTGACGCTCTTGAGCCTCGTCGAGGTCGTTGGAGATCTCGTTTGTCTCCAGACCAGACGAAGCACGAAGTGCTGTGGTCTCGCGGTCCACGAAAGGGTTGGGAACCCGGCGTTGCTGCTCCGGCGAGCGTGGACGCGCAGGAGGCGGGGAGTCCTCTCGCTGAGGCATCGGCGTGTCGGAGCTGTAGTCCAGCTCCTCGTCCTCCTCCCCCTCCTCGAGGCCCTCAAAGAGGTCATCTGCCGCCCGGCGGGCCATGTTCGCGCTGCTGGGGCTCTCGGAGCTAAGCGCAAGACGGCTCTGCTGCAAGGCGTGATACTCTCTCACCGAGAGCGTTGACGCGGGGCGCGGTGAGACCTTACGGTCGGACGTGGAGGCACTAGGTGCCGGGGACGCGAGCGCGCTCTTGTTGTCGAGTGACTGAGCCGCCTGCGGACTCCGAGCCATATGCTCGTTGAACTTGGAAAGTTCTGGAGCGGGCTCTCGCGAGGGCAAGCGACTTGGCCGTTGCCGTCGAGACTTCTCAATCGAGACGATGACGAGTGCGTACACGTGGTGTCCACAGTCTGGTGGGGGAGGGTGTAACGGGGTTACATTGAATAGTGTGATGCACACAAGCTAGGTGCCACACATAAGTGGCTTCCACACATATGTTACGTGGGTCACCCCAGATAGGAGTGGGTGGCTCACAGCCACTGGATATGCATTTGACTAGGCTCTACTATGATAGATAGTGAGTCCTATACATACAAACAACAGGCGGCTCTGCCGCGATAAACAACAATACATTCAGTTCACATTTGAAGCCTAAGAGTTCACTAGCCTTGTTTAAGGTATTTCTGTCTCTTGGAGTCCTTAATTAGCTATATTAAGGTACTCGTGCAAACTCTCGTATAGAGTTTGCAAGCTATCAATATTACTAGAGACTCTCTGAGTCTGTGTCTTCCTCTGACGCTAAAGCTACAGCAGCCCCGCTGCAACGATAAAGACCAAAAGATTAAGATGTACCGGAAGGAGTTAGCTAAGATGCACCAACGAGTGAGAAGATACATCGAGATCAGCAACGATTTGAAATCAAAGATTGATGACATCCAACGATTGGATTATATCAAGCACAAGCTGATTGAGCAATGCCCTGATCGACCGTTTCGGGCGATTCTCGACAATATCCATTTCAAGGATCAGATCGAGAAACTATTTGATTTGAGCATGACTGAAGCCATGGATGAATACAACCGATTACTCGATAAGAGAAACGGATTGGTGCATCCATTCACTCAAGACGGTTGGGATTGCAAAAAACGCGTTTTATTTCGCAAAAGTACTTTTGGGGAAATATTTCCCAGAGGTCCAGCCAGATTCTAAAAAATATTTTTGAAAACATGCTCCAAACCCCGTTTTTCAAATAACGCGTTCTATTTGGCAAAAGTTGCCCGATATGGGCGTTATTTTTCAAAAACGACGTTCTATATGAAAAACACGATTTCGCGGAAATATTCTCAGAGGTTGATCTAGATTCTGAAAAATATTTTTGAAAGTTCTTGCGAAAGATCTGAGATCTTGATAAAATTAATATTTTTCAGATGAGATCATCTCTGATATCGTATAATCAACGATGTTTCCATCATTCACATCCCTGAGTCAGCGCGAGCGCAAACGTCAAGAGCTACTTCGCGAGGCGGAGAAGGAGCTTGCCATCGAGCGGCAACTGGATCAGCGATATGCTGAGACCATGTGGGCTGCTGATAACGAATCTGGATTGATTGATCTAGCCAAGCTAACGACGGCTCAAACTATGACTACAGCATCCACGCCAATCCCCGCGAATCTATCTCGAGATATTAATGTCCCGATTCCTACATCGAATCAGCCGACGTCTGGTTTCATTAATATAAACGAAATCCCGGTCGCTACCGCAAGTGCAACGCAATCAGTTCCAGGCGCGGTTCCTGGCGTTTTTTCCGAAGCTGATAGATTGAGAGTTGATTCCGCATTGAATACTACGCCCGATATCGAAGAACCTTTGAGTCCTATTAGTACAGCTACTGATCAAGTCATGGCTAATAAACGGATGAAGCAGTTGTATGAGAGATTTCCAATTATTCAAACAGAGGATATATATCCAGAGTGTGGTGGAGCGCCCGGGAGAAAATGCGCCAAATAAGAGTGGGCGATCACGATCGAAAGTGACGAAGGGTGGATCGGTTTGGTACCGGTATTGGGGTTGGATCAAGATCTATCAGAGGTCGACGGAAGGTCGACCGAAGGTGACTCCCAAGAAGGGGACAATCATTTCGATAACCCTGGTTGGATCAAGGTCGGATCCAGACTGACTTGGTACCACAAAAAGTGGCACACCGGTTGAAGTTAGAAAGATCCAGTTGGCTGCGAGAAGGGGAATGACGTGTGGCAGAGGGAGCAAGGATAGGGAGGATTTTAAGATGGTTAAGAGAGAGAAAGATTCCTTGTAGCACGCAAGTGGTTCGCATTCCGAGGCTGGGAATTACATTGGCCCCCCTCGACGAAGATCCACCAAGTTGTTCAAGGAGGACGCGCAAGACCGCCTGGAAGCTTGGCCAGGTCGCAACTACATCTCCCTCAACCCCTCAACTCCACCGCTAACAGTAGGCGGCTCAAGCACAACATTGGACAAGGACAAGGAACAACCCACGCGGACAAGGACCACCCCGCGCGCCGTGGATCGATCGACTAACCTCTCGATCTACAGGCGACCGCAACTCGACACCTGGGTGTGGAAGTATCCACTCAGGCGTCAACAATCCCAAGTGCCGTCTACACGGCCCGATCAAGATCCATCGCATCGTCTTCAGAGCACCAGAAGAGCGTAACCGCCCATGCCGACGGGTACACAAGGTGACAAGATCAGCGACCCCACGGCCGACCGGAGTAACCCCCCCGTCAGTCGGCAGTCTGGGCAACCGTTGGCTAGGCAGGACTCGCGTCAGCAATTTCGCGAGACCCGCTCCGCCACAATGGTGCGCGTGCCCGGATCTTCTGGTGACTCAGGATTTCACCGTGAGTCCACCTTCGAAGAAGAAGATGTCAAGATCAAGGTTGAGCCAGGGATTGGCGTGCCGACGGAAGGTGAATCGCCGTCGACACCGCTGAAGCAAGAAGGATACACCGATCGCCAGGGTGCTGGGAGGAGCCCCGGCGAGGTGAAGGAGGAGGATCTGGCACTTGAGCTGGAAATGAAACCTCAACCCCCTCCCCAGGTCCCTTCGGGGACCCCCGCGGATCGCGACGCAAGTCGTGATCCGCAGGAAGAAGGTTCAGTGGCGAAAGCCAAAGAACCTTCTTCCACAAACTCACCCCCGTCCTCACGTTCTGGATCCGGATCGACGAAGACTCCGCGGATGCAGATGAAGGCCCCGGAGTACGATCCCGACGAACGAGATGGATCGGATGCCTGGTCGGAGGAACAGCTCGAGCTGATCTTCCACCGGAAGGAGCTGCAAGCGCAGCTCACTGGAGACCCCGTGCTCAAACTCATGCGTCTGAAGCTGATCGGAGACCTGCGTGGACCGATCACTGCGCCGAGCGAACCACGGAACAAGTTGGACGCCGTGAAGCTTCTCCTTCATATCCTGAAGGAAGCTGGGTTCACGACTGGAGCTTTCGACGCGAACACGCTCTTCGACATGGAACTGGACACGATCGTGAAGGCGATCGAAGGTTTGATCGACAAGCTTGCCGCCCTGGTAGGAATGAGCTCTCCAACCAAGACTGAAGCAGAACCGATCGCACCAGCCGAGCCAACGCATTACCAGTTCCCAACATCGACACCGAAGATCCGCTTGCCGATCAAAGTGGAAGTAGCGCGGACGCCGCGCAGTGGATCGACACAGTACGCGTCGGCTACGTCGGACGCAGGATCGAACGGATCGAGTAGATCATCGATCGGCCTGTCGAGGATGACGATGGGTCCAAACGGACTCGCGTCAATGCGCGGACCAACCATGGAAGCTGCCTCGATCGCGACACCTGGGTTCAGGCTTATACCTCCATCCGCAGCCGAGGTTCGCGAAGCGCAGGATCAGATATCGCGAGCGGGTGGCCAAGATCCAGGCCGTCTGCAGACGTATTTCAACGCAGCCATGTCACGTTTCCTGAGCGAGCAGCAGGAGATGGGATCAACCCCACCGCCACCTTCAACGCCAGCGCCAGTGCCAGCCGGAGCACCCGAGTCTCAAGATGAAGAAATGCAGTCAGCGGGATCAGCTCACGATCCGCCAGGACCGAACGAGTATGACCCTGATGACTTGAGTGTTGGAACACCTCCTCGCCAAGCCGCAGTCGCTACTGCTGGAGTATCGGCAGGAAGCGGCACTATGGCCCCACGAATCAGAGTGTCAGCCATCTCCGAACTGAAGGAGTTCTCCGGGAAGGACGGCGACGAAGATCGCGCGAGGAGCTGGATCGGCAAGGTGAAATCAGCGTTCGTCCGTGATCAAGCTCCGGACAGCGAGAAGTGCATCGTGTTCGGCGACCTGCTCACAGGACCGGCACGCAACTGGTACCGCCAGCTGAGCCGCACCACGCGTAACAGCTGGAAGGATCTCTTCGATGGTTTCATGATCCAATATTGCGGCCGCGGTGTGTCAGTCGCCCGCCAGTACTATCATGCGCGCAAACGGTCGGACGAGTCACCTCTGGAGTATCTGCACCGGCTGAATGTAGCTGGGATGCGTGCCAAACTCCCGATCAAAGACGGCTCTCCCCCTGCCCGCCGTGAACATGTCGAACACTTCATCGAGACGTTGGACGACCGTGAGCTGGCTGATCAACTAGCGCTCTTAAGGATGCCTGACGCTGAGACCCTCGAGGAGACGCTGCGTGCGCGCCAGCGCGCCAAGGCCCGTCAAGGCAAGGCCGCGGCAGGTTCCAACAAGTTCCGCCAGAAGGCCCCACCCGGTCAAGGAACCGCTCCGTCCAAGGCGGCCCGAGCTGTGCGCGCGATCCAATCCTCTCACAGCAACGCTGGGTCTGGATCGGAGTCGGAAGGGAGTGGATCGGAGGATGATCAACACCAGACCAAAGTCTGCCTAGCCGCTGCCACTGATCGGAAGAAGCTGGAGGGTCAACGCCCGAAGCCCTGGGAGGGTGTTCGGACGCCTGATCGACCCGGTGGAGAGGCTAGCCAGCCTGCCGAGGATCGCCCACCGCCGTGTTCACACTGTGGATCGACGAAGCACTCTGATCTGGGCTGCTGGAAGCGCTTGACTTGCGGAAAGTGCGGCCGACGCGGTCATCCAGGTGATCACTGCCTGTACGTGTGTCGCGCCTGCGGCGAGGTCCACGAAGCTGGCAAATGCCCAATGGAAGAGTTTTACAACTTGATCCGCCAGTGGTACAACCCGACGCAACACGCTGGGATGCTGCCATCGAGTGCGGAGAAGATGTTAAACTAGGACGCTCGCCAGGTTGGAAACTGGTACGAGCCGAGCGTTCTGAGTTCTGTATATTTGCATACGTTGAGAGGCAGCCGAAGTCGAGGGTCAGTGCGCCGACAATTCCGATCAACAATACATGTGGAGTTCCCGAAAAGCGTACCGCTGCGATCGCAAGCTTGCGGCGTGACGAACTTTCCCGATCGGACGTCGTGATGGAGCTCGACTTGGCTGATGGAGGATGGCGTGGCTACTGGAAGGATCATGCGCCGGACACGGAGCCTGGACAACCAGGAGCCGTGCACAGTATGAGGAAGGTGTCGCACACTGATCCAGGTTGGGATCTCTTACCTGGAGAATCGCGCGGCTACTGGAAATATCATGCTCCCGGCAAATGGTTCAAGCAAGCCAAAGCCACTGGGAAGATCAACAACATCAAGGCGACACTGCTCTTGGATTCCGGCGCTGAAGTCTCGATCGTCAGCACCACCTTTGCTCGTAAGGTTGGGTGCATCATTGACGAGAGTCAGAGACAGGAATGCGTTGGGATCGGAGAGAGTGTCTACACGACATTGGGACGTACCACGATCAAGATCACGCTGGCAGGTTTCTTGGTCTACTTCTTTGACGCGTGGGTCGGAGACTCGGTTGGTCAGGACGCGATCCTGGGCATGGATTTCATGATCCCTGCCGGGATCCGTCTCGATCTGGCCGACGGAACGATGTGTCTTCCAGATGAAGTGCGGATCCAGTTAGCTGGACGTCGACCTTTGTACGGCCGCAGCAGCCACGATGTCACGTTAGATGATAGCGCCCGTGTCGAGGCTGGAGCGTCTGTGGAGATACCAATCCGCAGACCACGCGTGTTAGAAAAGGAGAAGTTGTGGATCGCACGAGGAGAGAAGTGGGTCCCTACCGTGACGTCAGGTCCGGGTCGCTCGCAGTATCTGCAGATCACCAACATCAGCGACGAGGAGCTGGTGTTACCGAGACTCACGCGACTTGGACTTTGGCTAGCCAAGGATCTGGTGCCACGTCTTCCGGGACTTATCTCCGTTGGATCGCGCCGGTACGCCGAGTGGCAGAACCTGGCTTTTGAAGCGACCTTGGATCGGCAGGACAAGAAAGAACCTGAGCCAGAATACGATGGACCATTGGTGGATCACCCGAAGTATGACGTCCCGAAAGGTATCCTGAAGCGTACAGAGTCGGCCCCGAAGCCGGCTGTGGCCACTGCGATCGCACGAGATGCTGATCAAGCTACCTCAGAGCCTGTGTCACCGGAACCGAAGCCTGAGTCGAAACTGGAACAGCAGCTTGCAGATCCGATCGACATGAAAGAAAACTTGATCGAGATCCACGGGAACGATGATCCACAGACGAAGGTAGAGACCAAGGCAGAGGAAGTTGACGAAGACGATGAAGTCTGCTACCATGAAGGGCGGGACTTGATTGCCGAAGATCTGGAGAATCAAATGACCATCTTGTCGGACGTTGAAGCCACCACGGAAGAAGTGACGATCAAGGACATCCAGATCGAAGCTTCTGAATGGAGTACGACTGAAGACGTGGACCGGTTGCGGCGGATCATTTGGCAACGCCGGCACCTCTTGATTGGGAAAGGCAACGCTCTTCCCCCTGCGGCACGTGGTGCCGTCTGTGATATCGACGTGGGTGGTGCCACTCCGGTCGCCCAGCGTTGTCGACGAGTGGCTCCCCAGTACCGGGAAAAGCTGTCTGACCTGATCAAAGGACTCCTGTCTGCGAGGATGATCTCCCATTCGACCTCACCTTGGGCATCGCCAATCGTGGTGATCATCAAAAAGAACGGCGTCGACATCAGGCTCTGCATCGACTACCGTGTGGTGAACGGCTTGACAAAGCTGATGGTGTATCCCATGCCGCTGATCAACGATCTGCTGGATGATCTGGACAAAGTGCTTTGGTACTGTTCCTTGGACATGGCGAGCGGATTTTGGGTCGTCTCCATGACGGAGCGCGCGAGACTGATCTCTGCGTTCATCACCCCCTTCGGACTTTTCGAGTGGAACCGCATGCCCTTCGGCCTGAAGAACGCTCCGCAGATCTATCAGCGACTCCTCGATAATGCGCTGTACGGGCATCTTCGGATCAAGGCTGATCACGACCCATCGAAACTGATCGATGTGTTCAAGGATGGAGAGCCCGAGCTTGAGTTAAAGCCGTCGGTACTGGGCAGACGTTCATACATCGACGACATCTTGGTCACGAGCTCCACCTGGGATGATCTTTGCGAGAAGGTGGAGAGGCTCCTGGATGCTTGCGATCAGTGGAACTTGTCGATCAGCGTGGTGAAGAGCTTCTGGGGCTGCCGTAAGGTCGATTACTTGGGTCATCGAGTGTCCGCTGAGGGTCTCGAGGCGAAGCCGAAGGATCTTGAAACGTTGGGTAATTTGTCTTTCCCGACTTCGCTCCGATCGATGCAGTCGTTCCTCGGTAGTTTGAACTACTACAGCCGATTCATCGAAGACTTCGCGATCTACGCCGCGATACTGTACGAGTTACGCGAAGTAGATTTCCATGAACTCCGCCGGAGAAACGAGGTCCGCGAGAGACATCCAACCGGGGGCGACGGATCGCCGGCCGAAGATGAAGAAGGCCGGTGGGCGAGAGCCATTAGCGCGTTCACCATGCTGAAAGCCAAGGTCATCTCCACACCGATCCTCCGGCACTTCGATCCTCATCGAGTTCCCGTGATCGTGTTATATGCGAGCCAGTAGGCGATCTCCGCTGCGCTCATGCAAGAGCACGATCGCGTGTATCGGCCGGTGACTTTCACCAGTCGGATCTTGAAGTCCAACGAGCTGAATTACAGCACGGTCGACAAAGAGGTCTTGGCTCTGCTCCGGATCTTGGATGTGTGCTACACCCAGCTGGTAACTCGATCGATCAGAGTGTTGTCCCGACACTCCACGTTGGCGTGGCTGTTCAGTTCGTCAGGTTTCGATGGACGACTGGGCAAGTGGGCTGCGCTGCTGTCAGGGTGGACGCTGGAGATCGTTAAGTGTGCCAGAGGCGAAGACGAGATCTTGGGTACGCTTGCTGCAAGCATCACGCCTCGATCCGACATGGATGAAGCGTTGATCGCGATCGCGCCGAAGAAACAGCCACGCAAGATCATCGTCACACCACCGCCCACCGTGGAAACAGACGAGGAACTGCTGGTCGTCAGTTTCGACGGCTCTGCCAGCGTGAAGCGAAAGATCGGCGCATTCAGCGCTGTGATCTGGAAACTGCCGGAATGGTCGATCGTCACTGCAGCATCTGGATTCTTGCCCGCAATCACCGTGAACGAAGCCGAATATCAGGGCCTACTTCTCGGACTCGATCTACTCCCGACATTGGACCGGGGGCGGATCGTGATCTGCGGCGATTCGAACTTGATCATCCGACAGATGCGAGGCGAGATCGACTGCAAGGCCCCGAAGTTGCAGCTGTTGAGACAGAAAGCGCTGGATAAACTGAAGGCTTGGCCGAAGCATGATCTTCTGCATGTCAAGCGAGAGTGGAACCAGAGTGCCGACAAGTTAGCTAATGCCGCCTTGCAAGATGAGGCAGGCACAACCGTCACCTCGGAAACCGATCGGCAAGACTTGATCACACTCAATCGTCTGGATGAGCTTTTGCAGCCGAAAGCCCAAACTGCAGTCTGCATGGCGATCGCTACGCGTGCGACGAGCCGACGTCGCCGACTGAGGCCCGAAACGCTGCAGGAATCTGTGGTGCAACGCATGAGGACCGAACGGATCTTGCAAGCTCAAAATGAAGAAGTGTGGATCGTGCATCTGAAGGCTTACTTGGAGGGTGACGTGGCGAACTTGTCGGCGGACGAAGCGAAGTCCTGCGCCAAGATCGCCGCCGAATACGACTTGGACGAGAACGGGTTGTTGGTGTACTGCTCAACTGGATCAAAGTTGGACACGGATCGAGACTCGATCGCGCGAGTGGTCGTTCCGGAGACGCTTCAACAAGACTTCCTTCACCATTACCATGCCAGCCTGGAAGGCGGGCACCAGGGAATCGGAAGGACATTCGCGCGGATCAGGAACCACTTTCACTGGCGCGGCCTGTTTCGAAGTGTCCAGAAGTATGTGGGTGAATGCGTGGACTGTGAGACTGGGAAGGGACGCCCCCTGCTGCAGGGAGAGTCGCCCGGAAACATACAGGCCACGTACCCGTTCCAGGTGATAGCGATGGATCACATCCCGTCGCTCCCTAAGTCTTTCAAAGGGAACACCGAGCTGTTGATCTGGGTCGATCTCTTCACGGGTTACGTGATCGCGAAGGCGAGCAGTTCTCGGACTGCTCAGACAATCGCGGAGAGCTACGAAGAATGTGTCTTCAGGCGTTTCGGTGCCAGCGAAGTTATCCGGCACGACAGAGAGCCGGGGTTCATGTCTGATTTTTTTCGCGCTTTTAACCGGATTGTGGGACAGAGGCAGAGCCCCACTATGGCTTATCGGCCGCAAAGCAACGGGTCAGCGGAACGAATGGTGCAGACGGTGACACGCTCGTTTAAGATGTACGTCGCGGATGTCGACCAGCGCGATTGGGACGAGTATGCCGAGAGGCTAACCTTCGCGTTGAATACAGCTCAAGATCGCACACGAGGAGACACTCCGTTTTACTTGGCCCACGGCTGGGATCCCCGCTCGACGCTGGAAGCCGCCCTGCCGGTCGGCACGACGCGTCGCAGAGATCGAGACGCCCGCCGATGGAGGAACCATATCCAGGAGCACTACCAGCGTGCGAGAGAGCATGTGAACGAGCGGTTGCGTGAAGCCATCCGGAGTCGCGCTGATCAGCACAACGAGGAAGTCCGACCGCACAAGATCTCGACTGGATCGCAAGTTTGGCTGTATCTGGATCGAGTAAAGCCCGGCTACGCAAGGAAGCTAGCCCATATGTGGCACGGCCCTTTCCGAGTCGCAGAGCTGATCGGCAACCACGCTGCGCGACTCGAGATCGCAGGATCAGAGTACAGTATATTCCCGATCGTACACTTGGCGAAGCTGAAGCTGGTGAGGAGTTTTCCCGATCGACCGAAGATCCAACTGGTGGATCCGGAGGCCGATCGTTTCGACTTTGACGAAGCCCTCTTGCCGGAAGACAGCTGGGAGACGGCATTGGAAGATGATGAGTACGAGGTGGAACGTATCGCTGACGTTCGATCCGGAAGGAGAACACGTTATGGCCGTGTACATCGTGAGTTTTTGGTGCACTGGAAAGGCTACGAAGAGCCCACTTGGGTGGACGAAGCTGATCTGAACTGCGGAGCGCTGTTACGCGAGTTCGAGCGGAAGGTGGCTAGCCGCAATCGCTTCAACGTGATGCAATCCCACGAAGAAGCTGCGGCTGAATCTTCACAGTAGGCTGGCTGCTGTGGAAATGAAGAGTGAGAAGAAGGATGTGCAGGGTGGCTGCATATCAGGAGGAAGGGGCTCATTGTGAAAGAAAAAGTTGCGTTTGGATCGGAGGGGCCGTCCCCAAAGGTCGAGCCGAACAAGGCTCTGGATACAAAAGAAGGAAACTCGCTGAAGACTATTACGAAGCCTATTCGAGGAACGATCTACTCTTGATCATCCTCGTTGTCAGATGTTACCGGTCGGAACTTGCCGGCGAGTCGCGCGATCTGCAAACCTGGATGAGTGCCGGATGTCCCGCGGTATTGGTTCCGCCAAGGCTCAGCAGCATCCACGATAGTCAACGCGTCGCTAAGACTGATCGGAGATCGGTGCTGGCCTCGACCAGGAAACCAGGCGCTCTGATCACTCTTCCGTGGGAAGTGAAGAAAGAAGGGATCCAGGCAGATGTCTAGATCGCAAAGACCGAGACGCATGCCTTCGAGAATCCGCGCGAGGATCTTTTTCCATTTCGGCCCCGCGTGCGAACGACGCTGCTTCCGGTCGGCGTGAAGCTTGTCTAAATAGGGGCTGGCGTTGCGCAGATCGAGACTGATCGGGAAGGAGTGGGTGGCTTCCCAGAAGGTCTGCCGTTCCTCGTCCTCGAAGATCGCATACCGCCGACAGAGATCCTCAAACCAACCGTTGGGATCGAAAGAATGCGGAACTACCAGAGTCCGCAACTCCGTCCAGGGCTCCGTAGCGTACAGCGCTAGAACGCTGGCCTCCGTGATCAGGTCAGGATACCAACTCGACGGTCCGGGAGCTGGAGATCGTGTCGGAAATAGCCAAAGATCGGGACGACTCCATTCATGGAAGAGATCATGGACCTGCAGCCTCCGGACGCAAATGTCCTTGAGCAGCACGGCCGGCCAGGGATCCACTTGGAGAGAGGAGAAGCGACGCGGATATCGGTATCCGGGGATCCACTCATGACGACCGATGCCGGTGTCAGGCAATCGGCTGAGGCTGTTGTCAGACAGCAACCCGTCGGAAGCAGAACCGGAGTCGCTGTCCGGACTGGAGCTGGGGTCAGAATCGCTACTGCCGCCACCGCCCCCTCCGGAACCCGATCGGGATCCACGTCGAGAGCGAGATTTCTTGGCGGATTTGCTCGTCTTGCGTCTTGATCGAGACCGTTTGGATTTGGGCTTCGTGTGTTTGGATCGAGCGCGCTTATGAGGCGTTTTGCCTTTGCTAGGCGCCGAATGCCCCTTGGCCCCCTGGTCTCTAGACTGAGCCGAAGCATCGCTGTCTGGATCGCTGTTTCGAGATCCGGTCGAACCCGATGGCTGGGACGAACTGGAGGTTTTGCCTGAGGCAGGCGTCCGATCATCGTGCGACCCACCCGAAGACCGATGCTTCTTACGTCGTGGTTGAGGCGGAGATCCATCCGAGGAGGGCTGAGGCGACGACTGGCGTTTGTTCTGGGTCTGGGCAATGGGGGGAGGCAGGATCGACGACAATCCAGCGATCTGACTTTGGATGCTGACGCGCTCAGCCAGCAGACGATCGCGCTCATTTTCAATCTCGGTCAGCGAATCCTGGGTCCGGGTCAACTGCGCTTGCAAGTTGCGATTCTTGTTTCTAAGCTGTTGCCGACCAGCCGCGTCTGTCACTAGGCCAGCGATCTCCTGCTCGAGTCGGGCGATAGACTGCCGGGTTGCAGCGACTAGATCGCCTGAGCAAGATACAAGCACTCGAGAGATCAGGAGATGGTGGCACACCACAATATACAACGAAGACTCACCTTGCTTTTGCAGAGACGTGCGCGCGGCGTCCCGTTCAACGGTCCGTTGGCGAAGCTGAGTATCCTGATCCAACCTCTCGCGATTGCACTGCTCGAGATGCGCTCGTGCCTGATCACGTTCGAAAATGGCAAAGTCCAGGTCCTGGTCCGCTTTGACTTCGGTCTCCTGGATGCGCCGCTCCAGCCGTTCGACTTGTCGACGTAATCTGGCAGAACCTTCCTCCAAGGCCTTTTGCGACGTCTCCAGAAGAGCGAGGGATCCGCGTGCCTGCACCAGATCCGTTTGCGTCCGAGCGTGAGCCGTGACTTCCTGATCCAACCGATCCTGCAGCTGGTCGCGATCCTGTTCCACCCGAACCAACTCAGCATTAACACGCGCGTGGCATTCGGTCTCTACGGCCAGCTGACGTTGCAGTCGCAGTTGATCCGAGATGGAGACCGACGAGGACGTTGATGGGTTTACTAACGCTGCAGTTAGTTGTCGTTGCAAGTCGAGGAGCAGCCGGTCACGATCCGCGATCGCCGCAGCATGTTGCCGCTGATCAGCAGCGATCCGTCGCTCCAGGGACCGGATCCGAGCAGCATCACCTTCGTGGTCCGCGAGTGCCTCGAGGACCTCAGCGTATTGCCGCTGGGAGGCCTGAAGGTCATGGCGAAGGCTGTCGTAGCGGTTCTGACAGAACTGCATGTACGGCGCCGCCATTTCGACGTTGTAAGCGCAGTCCGCCTTCAGATCCTCGATCTGTCGATTAGCTTCAACGAGCCGATCTTGGAGGATCTGATAACTCGATTGGAGTTGCTGGAAAGCATCCTCCCGCTCCAGAGCGGTCTGGATCGCCTGGATGCTGCTGCGCAATGCTGATCCGTCGAGAGGGAGAGGAGCTATGTGGGCGTTGGGCAACGGCGCATTACTCCGATGGGGCGGTCGCACAGGCCGTCGACGCGGAGACTGGGCCGCAGACTGATTTCCATGCAGGGAAGAAGAGGTGGCTGGGTCGTCGCCTGATCCAGTTTCGCCGCCGACGGGGGTCACGTTTCGTTCGGGATCTTCTTGGCCGTCCCCGGCATCTCCGACAGGGGTCACAGCGTGTCCGGGGTCTTCATGGCCCGCACCGGCATCTCCGACAGGGGCCGCAGCGTGTCCGGGGTCTTCATGGCCGGCACCGACGTCGCCAACATGATTCGCAGCACGTTCGAGGCCTTCATGGCCGTCATCGACGTCGCCGACAGGACCCGCCGCATGCTCGAAGCCTTCATGACCGTCACCAGCGCCGCCAGCGGGGCGACGACGTGTTCGGCGCCCTCACGGTCGTCGGTAGCACCGCTGACTGGACCCACGTCGAGCTTACAATCTTTGTGGCCGTCGCCGTTGCAGTCCGCGTCGAAGAGAACGAAGGAGGAAGTCAGTGAAACCCACGAACATGCAGGAGAAAGAACGTACCGGTCGAGCGAGAGGGAATGAACGCGTCGTGGATCGCGGGAGATCCAGGCGAGCTAACCACCATGATGAAGCCGGCAGCTGGACGGGAGGATGGCAGGAAGGAGAGAGGCGCTCGGTGTGCGTGCCACGGCCACTGCGTGGACGGTGGCGCGAACAGGGGGCGATTGTGGTGGAGCGCCCGGGAGAAAATGCGCCAAATAAGAGTGGGCGATCACGATCGAAAGTGACGAAGGGTGGATCGGTTTGGTACCGGTATTGGGGTTGGATCAAGATCTATCAGAGGTCGACGGAAGGTCGACCGAAGGTGACTCCCAAGAAGGGGACAATCATTTCGATAACCCTGGTTGGATCAAGGTCGGATCCAGACTGACTTGGTACCACAAAAAGTGGCACACCGGTTGAAGTTAGAAAGATCCAGTTGGCTGCGAGAAGGGGAATGACGTGTGGCAGAGGGAGCAAGGATAGGGAGGATTTTAAGATGGTTAAGAGAGAGAAAGATTCCTTGTAGCACGCAAGTGGTTCGCATTCCGAGGCTGGGAATTACATTGGCCCCCCTCGACGAAGATCCACCAAGTTGTTCAAGGAGGACGCGCAAGACCGCCTGGAAGCTTGGCCAGGTCGCAACTACATCTCCCTCAACCCCTCAACTCCACCGCTAACAGTAGGCGGCTCAAGCACAACATTGGACAAGGACAAGGAACAACCCACGCGGACAAGGACCACCCCGCGCGCCGTGGATCGATCGACTAACCTCTCGATCTACAGGCGACCGCAACTCGACACCTGGGTGTGGAAGTATCCACTCAGGCGTCAACAATCCCAAGTGCCGTCCACACGGCCCGATCAAGATCCATCGCATCGTCTTCAGAGCACCAGAAGAGCGTAACCGC
This sequence comes from Phytophthora crassamura, assembly GCA_033557995.1. Lineage (NCBI taxonomy): Eukaryota > Oomycota > Peronosporomycetes > Peronosporales > Peronosporaceae > Phytophthora > Phytophthora crassamura. The sequence continues at coordinate 2,184,292 of JAUCED010000003.1, read as the reverse complement.
CCATGCCGACGGGTACACAAGGTGACAAGATCAGCGACCCCACGGCCGACCGGAGTAACCCCCCCGTCAGTCGGCAGTCTGGGCAACCGTTGGCTAGGCAGGACTCGCGTCAGCAATTTCGCGAGACCCGCTCCGCCACAAGAGTATGTAGACGGCTCGAGACGATTAAAAAATACGTTCCATTTTGGTAAGGATATGGACTTGTATAACACCGGTGGCAGATATCTTGTACCTAAGCGAGATCTACCAAAACTACTATCAGAAATCAATTGGGTGAAGACAGTTGACCAAGTCGAGGATCGCTTGAAGGCCAGGGGTATGCTCCCTAAGAATGTCGATACTGATGCCGCTATGAGTGGGATGATTCGGGTTCCTGGTAATGCGCCACCTCCTGTTGATGAGGCTATTGGAAAGCTTCAGAAGTTGATTGATGATATCCCAACCGCTTCCGATCGTGCTAAGGATGTTAGCGATGAAGAGAAGAAGGCATCTCTCAGAGACACATTCGATACATTGATTGCGAACAAAGGATACGTAGATACTGAGCCCGCCGAAGCGCTCATCGGTGCTCAGAATGAGAAATGGTATAAGTCGGCGTTGAGGCAGATCCTAACAATGAACAGAGCTACAGCCAATAAGCTGAAGATCTCGCCGTACGATAAGGAAGGTTCTATTCTTGGAGAAGGATATCAGTTGGATAAGCTCTCACTAGCTTTGAGACATAACGGAGCTGAATTAAGCAGATCCAACGCTAACAATGTCATATCATGGGAGCAAACGCTTAGAGCGTTCCTTCGCCAATCCGCGAGTAAAAAATATCAGCTTGATATCCCGGCTGGATTGAACATCAGATACTACGGAACTGATAAAAAGCACAGACTCGATGATAGCACCATCTCGAATACTCCAGCGACTTCAAAGCCAAAGATGGAGGAGATTCATTATAAGCAGCTAGTCGAAGCCATTTTCCAGAAAAATCCATACCTCGTTAGCAAGGAAATGCCCGCGACCTCTCCTAATGGAAAGGATAAGATGGAGAACGACTACATATTTGGAAGCAATGGTGAGTTATTGATGCGGACAACAAAGAAACCCTTATCAAAGACTCGAATGAAAGCAGCTATGGAGGCCATCGCATGGGAGCCAACGTATCGATTCATAGTGGCTATGCTGATCGATCACAAGCGCTGGTTAGATAACCAACCACAACTAACGCCAGATGGAATTAAGGCACTAGAAAATATCACCGCAACACTTTCCGCACTCAAGGTCAAAGTTCCGAATCGCATCTCAAGCAAGGTTGCCTCCGATACGGGAGATCCTGATTTAGAAGATCCCGACATCTACGAAGATAAACCAGCCGCTGTCGGTCGCGGCCTTCGTGGCGCGGGCTACATCAACAAGGAACTCAAGGACAAGGATGGCAATCTGATCAAGTACCATTCCAACAAAGGCTACAACCTCGCGCAACTAGAAGGTACTGGGAACGCATCGGCACTGGCGTACAAGCGAGTTGGGACGAAATTTGTTCATCTCCCAAAACTCAACGAGCATCTCCTCAAGGTTGTTTATCCCAATCGATCAGCGGTGGGCGCTCAGCGTAAGATCAGTGCTGATCTGGCTCAGCTAATCAAGACGCTTGTCTTCGATGGGACGATCGACAATCAGCTGTACGAGAGTCTCCCGCTTGCTGATAAGAGAGTCTTTCACGAGCTACTCCGTATCACGCACACTCAGCACGCTCTACGTGATCCAGTCAAGGATCCTCGCGATGTTCTCCGAGAAGAGTACATTAAGCTCAAAGGCGAACTCATGCTCGGCAATGATAACCCCGCCATGATCCGCGAGCTCAAGCAAGTACTCGTCGATATGTATTCCGCCAAGCTAATTTCTGATGATGAATTCAAGCAAGTTTTGGTTGCATTAGTATAAAACCATGGTAATGTTCATTAATCCCAAACTCGTAGATATCAAGCACGCGTACCAGCGCGAAGCCAGAGGCAACCTAAAGGAGCTGAAAGCTCTCATGGAGAAGCTCGTAGTGAAGGAGACTCCTGCGGATGACAGCGTCTTTAAACCAACCAAGACAGGCGGCAATGCCTGGACATACGAAGAAAAAAAGAAGGCTCGGACGTTTAAGCTATAGATGATCGTAGATCGTCGAGCTCTTTTTTTAGCTCTTCAATTGCCTTGCATAGAACGGACGTTAGTGATGCCAAATCGATTCCCATGGGATTGCATGGCTCGCCAGCATCATTCATCGCATCATCGGGGGATTCGGCCCCTGATACGCACTCAGGAATGATTGAGGCTATTTCCTGAGCTATGAAACCCACGTGAAGAGATTCATCGGTTCGCATCGCAAACTTGCGGGGTTGCATCTGCAACACCTCAGCTAACCCATATGGAAGTTCTACTATGTCTTTTTTGATGCGTCTATCCGAGGCATTCGTGTAGCTACCGCCTCGTACAGGCATGTATGCCTGCCACACATATGTAGCACTGCATGTACCTATTCGCATCGCTCCTACCGTAGCATCAGATCCAATAGCTGGATAATTGGATTGAGGCCAGTTCCACCTATAAATGGCTTTATCATTGATATTGACCTTTGAATGAAACCCCTCGTCAGCCCATATCATACCACCAGAATGGATTGTTGCTTCCGGCGAATCACGATCGACTGCGAGGCGATTAGATGTATTAATGACCATACAATTGGTTCCATTGATAAACCATCTCAGAGCATCATTGGTATAAGTACCAAAGCTCACTCCATTGGTTGATGCTCCGCCGTCCTCATTGCGTATGATAAGCCCACATTTGATAGGCGTTCCTCTATCATTCCACCATTCTTGGGCTCTCTGCCATGAACCGTAAAGGTTGTCTGAGCTTGCAATAACATGTAGTTTGCTTTCAGGGGCGTCTCCATTAATGCAAACACGTTTTTGGTGTGTCATCGTTAGAGTACTAGTAGTAGGTAAGTACCGGTTGTCCTACCGTTTTTTAACACATCGTACATAGCCCCGTCCACCAGCCCCGTCTATAGCATTACGCCCCTTCCTTGCCACAATCTGTTTCCTAACGCTGTGGAAGAGACAGAGCACCTATCTAACCATCTACAACAGCTGAATCAATTTTCATCAACTTAGTCGAAATTTCAGAGCATCAAAACCCATCTCAAATCGCCTCAAGCCCTCACATCCAGAGAAGCAATATTTGAGTGGAAAAGTTTTCTATTTAAACACTTGAATACTAAGTTATATAATCACAAGCAGCCAACAAGCAACAACCAACCAACAACCATGATCTGCAACGCATTTGATGTACTATCAAACTACAGCTACGGTTTCTACAACATTGTCAACATCGTTGATGACGTGATTCCTCACCTGAACATGTTCATGACTAATGTGATGGGTATGGAGATTCATGAAAGGGAGTATTGGATTGAATTCCTCACATATGTTAGGAACGATCATGTCATCGCCATGCTTGCTGACATCGCTAACGACGCAATCTTTTCTGAGGAGATCGATCGCGACACATACTATGGAGATTTGCCAGAAGAAATCGAAAGCTTCGAGCTCGGTATCACACACGATCGCCGTGCTGAAGATTTTCGCCGACTATACAACCCAACTGTCTGGGAGCGTATCTTTGATGCTTGGCGAGTTAAATATGTCAAGATTTACATTCTCGGGTTTGGTTTCGCTGAGCCGGAGGATGAAGATTTTGAGGATGAAGATTTTGAGTTTGAAGGTGTGGGCTTCGGAAATATGACGCAAGTCTTCGACACGTTTGATGAAAAGCCTCACTTCTCGCATGACAATCTGAATTTGATCAGCGAAGAGTTGATGAGGCGAGCTCACAAGCAGTATTTCCGCAACCACATCACACAAGAGCTCGTCGCCGAGGCCATGCATCCGCGCCGCATGATGGCGCGCATCAATCGCTTTGACGACATCGAGACATTCTTCGATGCTTGCTAAAACTAATCGAGTCAATCGACTCTTTTTTTTTGAAATTCAGAATAAAGCCATGAAATTCAGAATAAAGCTATGAAATTCAGAATAAAACTCTGAAATTCAGAATAAGTCTATGAAATTCAGAATGCTTTCAAAAAAATATCACCATGAGCTCACTTTAGTAGTTCATCTACCTCAGCCTTCAGCTTGGGCATCTTCGTTTGAATGAATTCATTCTTCTTCAGCCATTCGAGGTAATCAGGGTCGATGGTTTGGATCTGTTTGATAGTTTTATGCTTGTACTTACCAAACGTCATAAGGAATGACTCATCATAATTACTAAACTTCTCTTTCAGGAACTTACCAATATCACTGCTGTCTTCAACGAGACTCTTTTGATTCGATAACCAGCGGCAGTATCCTGGGTCAGAAGCATATACCTTTTCAATAGTTTTCGACTTGTGCTTGCCAAAAGTTAATGTACTCATGATGATCTCTAATTTTGTTATAGGTAGCAAGATCATATATACAAATTTAATTAAATTAATCAAGATGAGCTTCCTTTGCATGAGAGCGCTCAATCAGTTCTATGCACTTCTCCTGTGAGACGGTCGAGCTCAAGTTCGCGCTCATAAACAACAAGTACTAGAAGATCCATACCGGTGGCCGAGCCGTTGATGCCGCTCACCTGGATCGCCTGAGGGACGTCCTTCTTGGTGAGACGCGAGCAATCGGCGACGAGGATGCGCTGAGCCATCGACCACTGCTGGGAATCGATTAGACCATAGCTGATCTCGCTCGACAGATCGCCGTTGATAGCGCCAATCTTGCTGAACTCATGACAGAACCCCTCCCAATCGTACTCCTGCGATTTGTCGAACACATTCTGATTTCCGATGGCGACTTGGAAATTGCGAATACTGGCGCCCGGCATGCACGTCCAAGGGGCGCTATCAAACGGACTTTGATATTGGGGAGTACCAACAACACTCACAAAGTGTCCATCACTAGTCTCGGCGAATGGGATGAGAGCTACGTATTTCACGTTCTTCTTGTATCCGGAGATGTTGAGATCAAACGCAGCATTCAGCTGACCAGTAGGAATCGCGGGAGAGACACCAGCGCCCTTGCGGAACATCTGAGCGAAACAGTCGAGGTAGCGAATGGTCTTCACCGGCTTGCTGATGATAGCGGTCGGGTTCTTGAGATGGTAGAACGGGATGTACAGACGAGACATCTGATACGGGAGGTACTCACCAACCGATGCCGTAGGAGTGAATGCGTTGCCAACAGGGCCAAACGAGAATGATAGCTGAGAGCTAGCGGGAGTCAGTACATCGTTCATTGGCATCGCAGTCGTGATGGTATCTTGGGCAGCAGTCTTCACCGCACCGGTAGCGGGAGCTACCATAATCGGTACGGTCTGACCAGAAGTCATAGTCCTAGAGTCAAGCTTCATAGTCGTTGCAGTTCCCGAGATAGCAACGGTGCCGGCATTAATACGCAATCGGAGCTTGAGTTGAGGGTTCGCCGTCAAATCGATTTCCTTGAAAATTGGGTGCAGATCCACGAGCTTGATTTTCAACATATAGAACCATCGTCCAGCGATCTTATCATTTCCGAAAGTGGTGACATTCGACTCCTTGAAACAGCCACGTCCGTTCTGTTGTAGCACTTGCTTCGTGGCGGTCGTTCCAAACGAAGCCCAGGAATAAGCACCACTGGCTTCAGTCGAGTCGATCGGAGCAGGTACATTTGTAAAACGTTTGAAGAAGCCAGAATTATACGCCCATGGCTCTTGAGCCTGAGCCAAGGTGTTATCCAGAGGAGCCACGCCAAGAATTTGGTTGTTGGAGTAGCTATCACCGCAAGCTGACGCTGATTTGGTGAAGTTAATTCCATTCCACGTATCCGGGTACAAATGCATATCAGCTCCATGCTTGGCGACCTCGTCCTGGGATAGTTCAGTCATCGCACGTAGGTTGTTCCAGAAGCCCTTGTACTCCGTCTCGGTGACAACGTTTTTGCCATTCAGTTCAACCGTTAGCGAATCGACAACGTTGGCAACGTTGCACTTCAGGGCACACGCAAAACGAGAAATGGTAGATGAGTTGATCTCAGCACTACCGGTTGATTTGGCGGTGATAACGTACGGGAGCGTGATGTAGGCTTCACGAAGAGAGGCAAAGCCCTGCGATCCAGTTAGCTGCGAAGTAGCATCGATCTGAATCAGTCCAGAGTTGTAGTTGCCCTGATTGCCGTCGAAGACGACTGAAATGCTCTTGCCCTTGCTGACATCGACAGGCGAGTCAGTCTTTAGGGTCGACTGGAGTAGGTATGCATCTGCTAGTTGAGTGGTATCGCTCATGGTTGAAAGTATATCGAACTGGATATAGTCCAGCTCAAAAATAATTAATGGAGCTCGTCAAGGGCATAACCTCTGATCACGATCTAATCGAGCTTGCCAAGCGCATTGGAGTCCGTATCCATGGAATATACGAGCTTCCAGAACTCAAGACCGCGCTTCCGGCGAAGGGCTCGTATATGGTTTTGCTTAGGACGAGCCCTGGAGTCGGCCATTGGACAGCTGTCAGCAATAGCAACTACTTCGATTCGATGGGTGTCGGGCCTCCGGAAGTCTTAGGCAATCTACCATACTTTGATAAGCAGATTCAGGGCAGTTCAGACGAATATTGCGGCATATATTGTCTGCTATGGTTATACGCAAAGCAACACGGACAGATGCACCTCTTCGATAAGTTTGAAGACTTGGACACATATGTATTGAATTAATTTTCTGAATTTTTAGCTCTCAAGCTAATATAATCATGCTTTACAAGGAATTATCTGTGTCCGATGCTATCCCCGAGGCTCGCCTCCGCAAGGCTGCCAAGACTGGTTCGCTTCAGCTAACTAAGGCTGATCTCGCTGGCTCTGGCGCGACTCTACACGTTCACCCTGAGAGCTATGCTAAGATCATGCGATCAAAGAAATCGAACAAAGGCGTTCGTATCACTATCACGCCGCAAGAGATTGAATGGCCCATGGTAGGGCTAAACGGCGGCGGTATGCACGGCGCGTCGATTTGGTCGCGTATTTGGAAAGGAATCAAATCAGCCTGGAAGCCTGTAATCAAACCCGCACTATCAGCTGCCGCGGATGGTCTCGCATCTATGGGCTCGGCGTATGTAGCATCCACTGGTCGCGATCCGGCTCTTGTTGGTGTAGCTCGACAAGCTCTGAAGCGTTTCACGGGCGTAGGCGTTGCCGAGGCTAAGCCCTCGCGTCGCGGAAGTCCTGCCAAGGGTTCGGCCGAGATGAAGGCCAAGATGGCTCGTCTCCGTGCGATGAGAAAGAGTGGCGGAAGCTCTAAGCAAGCTGGAAGCTTTCGATTGAGTTAAAAAAAACACATCAATCTACTTTTTTTGCCTTAGGATGATCGAGATCAACATATTGGTATCGTTGAGTTTGGCAAATCTCTCCTCCTGATCAACAATCGTTAGCGTGATACTAGCGTAGCTGCCATTAGGGACATCAACCCAACAAAACTCATTCGGCTGATACGAAACGAGCTGACCAATAGTCGTACCAGCCGTGTTGAAAGTGGTCAGTACGTCATCGGGGACTGAGTAGGGATTTTGAACCAGCGAGCATCGCATCTGATATGAGCTTACGGGATTGATCTGAGGCGGGATCGGCGAGAGGATCGACTGAAGCGTGTAGAGACTCTGCGTCGGTAGCGTACCAACCGAGAAACCAATGATCTTACCAAACTCACCATTGTCGATATTGATCTTTGGAACGTATGAGAACCCCAGAGGTAATCCAGACCCGCCAGTCGAATACAACCCAGAAGGCGGGCGAGTCCAACCATTGGGTAGAGCCGTTGGGACCGGCGATAGATCTACTTGGCAGCTGTAGAACGTTGGGTTCTCGCTGATATTGAAATAGAAAACGTTGCCACCGTCAGCATTAATAAGATACGCACCGGCGCTGATCATCGCAGCTTGAACAGCCGCGTTGATTGCTGAGTACGAATAATACCCAGATGATAGCGTGATTTGAACCGTGCTATAGACGTTTCCGGTGGGCATCAATACCTTAAATGAATTATTGCCATATGCATCGGCGTCGATGTTGAATTGGCTATTGTACATATTGATTGAGTGGATAGCAAGCTCAGTATTAGCAAACTCAACAGAAGAGCCCGGGAACTCATAACGTAGCGTATTGTTAAATCCGTTGGAAACGATGTGTCGCGTGGATAACGTAATGATTGAACTCATGATTGTATATTTAATCTCCAAAAGTAATTGCTTTTTCCGAGAAATTAAACCGGAGCACGCTTCGTACGTTATCTATGAGCAAGGACTGGCCCTTTTCACGAGTGGCTTCGGTGTAAGCTCTGAGTAGCTTCTCGAGCGTAAGCCCCGGGATTGAGAAATCACTGATGACCATTTTGAGGTCTCGTCGTGAATTAGCCTTGAGGATCCACAAGTATTCAGAGTTCAAACGGATGAGCTTATCCGTGGCAAACCATGAATGCGTCAAAAATATAGTAGATAGACGTTTGTGCCTTCCACGGATGAAGAAGTGCGAGAACTTATCGTGTTGGAGCTTCTTGTCCGAGCTGTAATCATCGATGATGATGAGCTGGATCCCGCCTCTACTATCTTTCTGAATGTCATCAACCGATGGTGGAGCTTCAGTATCATGAATCGTGATATAGCCGTTGAGCTTGTCTTTCATATAGTTATAAAGCTCTTGATCTGGGTTGCGTGCGATGACGTGTAGATGGCTATAAACGTTAGGACTGTTCTTAACGATATGAAACACGAGATTGGTCTTCCCGGCGTTGCTGGGCGCGAGGATGATTCCTCGGAACAACTTCTTGATGCCAAGAGCCTTGATTTCGCCTATATCGTTCGATTTGTATTCCTTGGGCAAAAGCCCTCCCCAGTTGTCGATTCTCGACATCGTTGTCCAAAAGTATATTCAATCAAATATACTTCTGTTAAAAAATGGGATTTACAGCTCGTCCGCCCTCTCAAGAAGCAACCATCTTCAATCCGACCTACTATGCCCTAGCTACAGACGTGCTAAGCCTCGAAATGGCGGATACTCTGTATCTGAGCAAGACTGACTATCGTATGAGCTACCTTTCCGGCATCGTGATGGGAGAGGCGGCCCCGATGTCGGCATTGGTAGTTGATGCAAATCGCAGTATCTCTGGGATCAATACCATCAGCTGTTCATCGATTCAACTGAACGGAACGAGCGTCGATCTGAGTAGTCTCTCGTTGCTTATCTCGATCCCAGGCACGGCAACCTCGAACAAAGCCATCATTCTCAACTCGAACAAGGAGGTTGCTACCCTCAACAGCATCGATTCAGTATTATACAAGCAAGGCGGTGTTGCTTACGATCTGAGCGTCCTATCGGCAACACCTGGTACCGTCTCAGCTAGTAAAGCTCTCATCGCGGATAGTAGCTTTGGATTGACTGGGTTGAGGACATTGAGCGTGGTTGGGAGTGGTCTCTCAAAGAGCCTCGTTATCCAAAATGATACAATGACATCCGCAGCATCTCTCAACTTCGTATCCTACTATCAAATGGAACAGGGTTGCCGAGGCTCTACAAGCTCAACAACCCCCAATTGCTACTTTTGGAAATATGCTCTCGAGGATAGATTGTTGATGGATGCATCAGGTAATATGGCAATCGGTCAAGCATCTATCAATTCATCGTACAAACTCGATGTGAATGGGGCTGTTAGAGCCACATCGTTCGTGCAAGGATCAACCAGTTATGATCTCTCTAAACTAGGTCTATTATCAATTACAACCAATGGAGTAGCCGAAGCATCCAAAGCGCTGATCACGAATGCGTCGTATGGCATTACTGGCTTACGATCTCTCACGTTGGTTGGGAGTGGTCTCTCAAAGAGCCTCGTTATCCAAAATGATACGATGACTTCAGCCGCATCTCTGAACCTCGTTTCGTATTATCAAATGGAACAAGGTGTTAGAGGCTCTACAAGCTCGACAACCCCCAATTGCTACTTCTGGAAATATGCTCTAGAAGATCGTTTGCTTATGGATTCAAGCGGTAATCTCGCGATTGGTCAAGCATCTATCAATACTAGCTACAAACTCGATGTGAACGGTTCTGTGCGAGCTTCATCGTTCGTCCAAGGATCAACTACGTATGATCTATCCAATCTCGGTCTGCTAACGCTAACGACCAACGGCACTGTTGAAGCATCCAAAGCGCTGATCACGAATGCGTCGTATGGCATTACTGGCTTACGATCTCTCACGTTGGTTGGGAGTGGTCTCTCAAAGAGCCTCGTTATCCAAAACGATTCGCTTTCATCCGCGGCGTCTCTAAATATTGTGAGCTACTATCAAATGGAACAAGGTGTCAGAGGCTCTACAAGCTCAACAACGCCCAATTGTTATTTCTGGAAATATGCTCTAGAAGATCGTTTGCTTATGGATTCAAGCGGTAATCTCGCGATTGGTCAAGCATCTATCAATACTAGCTACAAACTCGATGTTAATGGCTCTGTGCGAGCGTCATCGTTTGTTCAAGGCTCGACTGTTTTAGATCTGACTAAACTCGATCTATTAGCAATTACGACCAATGGAGTAGCCGAAGCTAGCAAAGCCCTCATTACGAATGCGTCTTATGGCATTAGTGGCTTACGATCATTGACTCTGATTGGGAGTGGTCTCAGCAAGTCTCTTGTTATTCAAAATGATACGTTTTCATCCGCCGCGAGTCTAAATATCGTGAGCTTCTATCAAATGTAACAGGGTGTCAGCGGCTCTCTGAGCTCAACAACGCCCAATTGTTATTTCTGGAAATATGCTCTAGAAGACAGATTGCTGATGGATGCAAGCGGTAATCTCGCGATTGGTCAAGCATCTATCAATACTAGCTACAAACTCGATGTTAATGGCTCTGTGCGAGCGTCATCGTTTGTTCAAGGCTCGACTGTTTTAGATCTGACTAAACTCGATCTATTAGCAATTACGACCAATGGAGTAGCCGAAGCTAGCAAAGCCCTCATTACGAATGCGTCTTATGGCATTAGTGGCTTACGATCATTGACTCTGATTGGGAGTGGTCTCAGCAAGTCTCTTGTTATTCAAAATGATACGTTTTCATCCGCCGCGAGTCTAAATATCGTGAGCTTCTATCAAATGGAACAGGGTGTCAGAGGCTCTCTGAGCTCAACAACGCCCAATTGCTATTTCTGGAAATATGCTCTAGAAGACAGATTGCTGATGGATGCAAGCGGCAATTTAGCTATTGGCCAAGCATCTATCAATTCATCGTACAAACTTGATGTGAATGGGGCTGTACGAGCGTCATCGTTTGTTCAAGGCTCTACTGTTGCCGATCTGTCTAAGATCGCTCTGATAACCCTAACGACCAACGGAGTAGCAGAAGCAAACAAAGCATTGATCACTGACTCATTGTATGGATTGACTGGCTTACGATCTCTCACGATTAAAGACTCAGGCTTGGCGAAAAGCCTCGTCATCCAAAATGACACGATGACATCCGCAGCATCTCTCAACCTCGCTAGCTATTTCCAGCTTGAGATAGGCGTACGCGGGAACGCTCATGCGACAACCCCCAATTACGCATTTCTGCGATATGCGAATTTGGACGCCCTCTATATGGATCAATTCGGAAATGTTAATTTAGGAGGATCATTTATTAATAGCTCGTATAAATTTGAAGTCAACGGTACACTGAATTGCTCGTCTCTCATGGTCGGTGGCGTTGCTATCGATCCAAATCCGTCTAATGCGTTTAACGTCCCAGCATCAGCTGTTATCGGAGGATTAACCGCTACTAATCCACTTTGGTGGACAAATACGAGTAGATACTTCGGAATGAGGCAGATATCATCAGATAGCATATCGCTGCTATCGTATTCTGCTGGAGGTATATATTCCGATTATATTACTTACGACCATGCGGCCGGAGAGCCTGTATTAACCATGGAGATCGATACGTTTATCATAAAACAAGGCGGTGTTAATGGAATGGTCTTCAACAGCTCGCGACGACTTTCTGTAGATCGGTCAGCCGGACCAGAAGCAACCGTTCATGCGGGCGGTCAGATATGGGCTGATCAAGGATACCATTCTAAGGTCAATGTGAATGACGCGGCAATCTATCGCTGGAACTGGCCTCAGAGTAATTATCCGGCGATTGGAAACGATGCTACCGTTGGAGCGATGAGAATAGGTACATGTAATGCTTCATATGTGTGGCAAGCATACATGCCCGTTCGAGGAGGAGCTTACACGAATGCTTCTGATCGTAGAATCAAACGAGACATCATTGACATACCTTATGGGTTAGCTGAGGTGTTGCAGATGCAACCCCGCAAGTTCGCGATGAGAAACGATGATTCATTACATGTAGGTTTCATAGCTCAGGAAATAGCCTCAATCATTCCTGAGTGCGTCTCAGGTACGGAATCCCCCGATGATGCGATGAATGATGTCGGCGAGCCATGCAATCCCATGGGAATCGATTTGGCATCGCTAACGTCCGTTCTATGCAAGGCAATTCAAGATCTAAAAAAAGAGCTCGACGATCTACGATCATCTATAGCTTAAACGTTCTTGCTTTCTTTTTTTCTTCGTATGTCCAGGCATTACCGCCTGTCTTGGTTGGTTTAAAGACGCTGTCATCCGCGGAAGTCTCCTTCACTACGAGCTTCTCCATGAGAGCTTTCAGCTCTTTTAGGTTGCCTCTGGCTTCACGCTGGTACGCGTGCTTGATATCTACGAGTTTGGGGTTGATGAACATGACCATGATTTTATACTAATGCAACCAAAACTTGCTTGAATTCATCATCGGAAATTAGCTTGGCGGAATACATATCGACGAGTACTTGCTTGAGCTCGCGGATCATGGCGGGGTTATCATTGCCGAGCATGAGTTCGCCTTTGAGTTTGATGTACTCTTGCTTCAAAACATCGCGAGGATCCTTGACTGGATCACGTAGAGCGTGCTGGGTATGCGTTATGCGGAGTAGCTCGTGAAAGACTCTCTTATCAGCAAGCGGTAGACTCTCGTACAGCTGATTGTCGATCGTACCATCGAATACAAGCGTCTTGATTAGCTGAGCCAGATCAGCACTGATCTTACGCTGAGCCCCCACGGCCGAGCGGTTGGGATAAACAACCTTAAGCAGATGCTCGTTGAGTTTTGGTAGATGCACAAATTTGGTGCCGACTCGCTTGTACGCCAGTGCCGATGCGTTCCCGGTACCCTCGAGCTGAGTGAGATTGTACCCTTTGTTGGAATGATATCTGATCAGATTGCCATCCTTATCCTTGAGCTCTTTGTTGATGTAGCCCGCGCCACGAAGGCCGCGACCGACAGCGGCTGGTTTCATCTCAAGATCCTCCCTTTGCATCGGATAATCGTGATCGACTCGGAACCCATAATCCTCTAGAGTTGATTTCACATCTCTGAGATTCGATCTGAAATGATCTGACTCGATCTTATCGGGATTAGCTCGGTAGTAATCAACAACAGTGTATAAATAGTATATGATGTTTTCGAACGTCAACATCCAATTGATATTAATGTCCTTAAGATATTTTGCCTCGACAATCTCTTTCGTGTCCTTCATTACAACATTCGCATTGAGATCTAATTGAGCTGTCTTGAGTTCTTGTTGGTCCTCTCTGGATCCAGTGATTATCGGTAAATCGTATTTGATCAACCATGGATTCATCTGGTAGATATCGCGGACATGCCTTTTCGTGTCTCCTCTCGATTCCATCATCTGTACCTTCGGCGGTCTAGATCGACTAAGCTCTACCAGATTAGCTTGCTTGGTTACACGGCTATCGCCGGAGACTGCACTATCCTCTAGAGCGCGCTTAGTTGGCCCCCATCCAGGGATCTCGGATTTGAGTCGATTCATCGTAGATTTATCGGAAACGCTTTTAGCTAACTTGTTCCAGGAGGATGAGCGTGCTCGCGCGGGAGGAGGCTCATTGCTACCAGGAACCCGAATCATCCCACTCATATCAGCATCAGTATCGACATTCTTAGGGAGCATACCCCTGGCCTTCAAGCGATCCTCAAGTTTATCAACTGTCTGCACCCAATCGATTTCTGATAGTAGTTTTGGTAGATCTCGCTTAGGTACAATACGGCGATTTTTGGTATACAAGCCCATATCCTTGCCAAAATGAAACGTTGTTTTTAATCGTTTCGAGGTGCCTAAATACTCTGGATACATATCCTCTGTTTGAAGAATTGGAAATCTCTCATACAACTGCTTCATCTGTTTATTAGCCATGACTTGATCAGTAGCCGTACTAATAGGACTCAAAGGTTCTTCGATATCGGGCGTAGTATTCAATGCGGAATCAACTCTCAATCTATCAGCTTCGGAAAAAACGCCCGGATCGTTGCGGACAGTATCTAGCGAATCAACAGACATTGCATCAGCGCCAACGCTTGCACTTGCTGTAGCGGCTGGTGTCACAGCGGGAACATCGACGCCAGCTTGAACACCGGTGGTAGTCGCGCTTGGTGGATAAGTAATATCAGTCTGAGTGTCAGTTCCATTCGTTGGCTTAGGATACACAAGTAGCCCAGACTCATTGTCAGCAGCCCACATGGTCTCAGCATATCGCTGATCTAGTTGCCGCTCGATAGCAAGCTCCTTCTCCGCCTCGCGAAGTAGCTCTTGACGCTTGCGCTCGCGCTGACTCAGGGATGTAAATGATGGAAACATCGTTGATTATACGATATCAGAGATGATCTCATCTGAAAAATATTAATATTACTGAGATCTCAGATCTTTCGCAAGAATTTCTACAAATGCGAGGAAATCCTACAGATTTCCTTATTTGAAAAACGCGGTTTGGAGCATGTTTTCAAAAATATTTTTTCAGATCTGAGATCAACCTCTGAGAATATTTCCGCGAAATCGTGTTTTTCATATAGAATGCATTTTTTGAAAAATAATGCCGATATCGGGCAACTTTTGCCAAATAGAACGCATTATTTGAAATTCATCAAATCAGACATGTTTTCAAAAATATTTTTCAGAATCTGGATTGTCCTCTGGGAAATATTTCCCCGAAAGTACTTTTGCGAAATAAAACGCGTTTTTGACGCGGGGCAATGCCCCCGTCCGGACCCCTCTGGGGTCTTTTGCAATCCCAACCATCTTGCGTAAATGGATGGACCAATCCGTTTCTCTTATCGAGTAATCGGTTGTATTCATCCATCGCCTCGACCATTGACATATCAAATAACTCCTCGATCTGATCCTTGAAGTGAGTGTTGTCTAAGATAGCCCTGAATGGTCGATCAGGGCAAATCTTGATCAGCTCTGATTTATAGAAGTCGAGCCTTTGGATGTCGTCAATCTTTGATTTCAAATCATTAGAGATCTCTATATATCTTCTAACTCGCTGATGCATCTTAGCTAACTCCTTCCGGTACATGGCGATTTTCTGATCTTTATCGTGCTGAGCACAGTATCCTGATTTAAGGGCATTGCGGGAGCATGGGGAGTTGTTCTGGGTGGTTGCTTGGCAGTTGCTCATTTGCGAAATATGTCTTTATCTATATATGAATGAAATATTGTTTGCCATGGATATCGAATATGTCGACTATGACCCGTTGCGTCGTATCAGGCCAATCGACACCGCCCGGGATGCCGCTGGGGCCGAGAGGATTGTGAAAAAAAAGAAAACGCCAGATGTTGAGATGTTCAAGCTCGAGCGGTTTAAGCCCCCGAGACCAGTGAGGTTGTCATATGATGACCTTAAGTCGATCACGCTATGAGTCTGAGCTCCTCCAGTAGTGCTTCTCCAGCGTGCTCATCTCATTTTTGTTGATTAGGCGTAGATTGTCCTGACTCTCCCATGATGGATCATCGTAGCCTTTCCATTTGATAAAATATTTGTACTTGTTGTTGCGCATTTTTTTATGCTTTAGAATCGACTCGGCCTCAAATATTTGGCCTGGTGATGCATCTGTATTCGTGATGGCAAGCTTGACTCGTTTGAGATCATTTGGAGATTTGTAAAGGATATGGCCATTCTTCGATCGAATCTGGATACGATAGCCATCCATTCCAGCGACCTCATAGACAAGCGTACTCCACTTGGCTGATTCCTTTCCGAATTGCTTTGCCTTGAGTCGATAGACAACCGTCTCACCAGTACTAAAATCACTATCGACTTCTCGTAGAAGATTTTGATTGTGATCGAGCTCTGATTGAATGACGGTTCCTCGAGCTTCGTTTGGGGTCATGCCAATGGAACTATGTTTCGTTGAATTATAGTTCTCAACCAGATCAGCTACTAACCGCTTAGTGATTCTTTGAGATGTCCGCAACAATCGTTGCTTGATCGTTCGATTGAATCGTTCGATCTTACCCATCGTTGCGTGTTCCCCGGGTTCATTGTTAAAATGGGTAATTGATGACTTCTTGAAGTAGCTTTGGACTTGCTGATTCATGAATTCAGATCCGTTGTCGCTCGTGATAATTGTAGGATTGTGTTGCTTCACGAGGCGTTTTAGTGCTTTCAGAACGGTGTCGGCCTGTTTGTTGGGAATTAACTCTACGTAGCCCAATCGGCTATTGATATTGACTGCTGTGAGCAAGCTCTTTCCATCCCAAAAAGCCAAATCCATCTGCCATGAATCAGGATTGTTGCTTGCGATGTGGAACTGATCGAATCGTTTCCTCTGGTCTTGGTACTGCTGAGCATCTGTGTTGCTTGCGTACCATGCTTTAACATCCTTGAGACGGATGGAACTGTCAAGGCTTTTAGCTTTCTCATACAGACTCTGAGCCCCTACGAAACCAGTTTTAGGATCGTTGTAGAGCTTGGAGAGTAGCTCCTCCATGAAGATTAGATATCAAGAGGTTGTGTAGATATACCATCAGAGAGAACTTTCCTCTTATCGTAAAAATATGACAGCGCGGTCTTCTGTTGAGTATATGTGATAATACCCTTGGTCTCCTTAGAGATGCGAAACCCCTTGTTTGTCCCCGAGAGAGTAAGCTGATCATTGACAACTGACTCGAATCCGTCAGGGTTCAGCACATCGGTGTTGCGACCACGACCTTGTTGAACACCCTTGGCGGAAACCTTGACCTTGTATGACTTGTCAGGCATGTAGCAGATATAGTTCTTCGATGATAGCGAGACCATAGCATCGCCCGACCATTCATCCTTGAATAGACCTGGAGTACGTCGATCGAACTTAGACACCTTCTCGTTGTAGTCTCGTGGGAACCAATCATACTTGTGTTGCTTGAAGTGTTCTTGGAGCTCTGGCTTGATTGCCTCGCTGAAAGGGTTCTCACAGCTGAATGCGATATATGCCGAGTCTGTATCCATTTCCTGGTACTGAAAGTCAGATCGATCAAAATACTTGTCAATGCAATCGTAGTAGAACTGGAGCATACGCAGCTTAGCGAGCTGATAGATCGCGATCGAGAGGTGGATCGGATTGTTGAGCTTAATGCGTCGCTTCTTCAAGCTGACCTCATATGACCCAGCCAGCTCCTCAACATCGTGGAAATTTTGCTTCTCGATGATAGCTCTAACCTTGGAGTCAGAGCTTTCATACTTAACCTCCTTGTGTTTGCTCTTATCCATGCCAGATCGGCCGAAAGCGCTGTTGCCGACCAGCTTCATCATTTCAGCAATCATTGCCTTACTCTTATCAGCATCGCCTTCGCGACGAGCGTTTGAGACTTCCTCCATGAATGGTTGGAAGGCTCGGTGAGAGCTTGCCTTGATAAAGCTGTAAGTATTGACAATCTCCATGCCATGCTCCAGATACCACTTGAGCAGAGGTGTGTAGATCAGGATCTTCTCGCCGAAGTAGCTTCCGATCAGCTTGCGGGCTGGCTTTGCTCGACCTGACTCACGAGACTGGTTGTACTCATACATGTGAGACCCGATAATGCTCTCGTCGTTGCAGTCGATCTCGACATTCTTGAAGATGGGGGTCATCTCTGAGAAGTAATCTTTGAGGTGCTCTGGCGTTCTGATATCACACTCGAGAAAGCCAAAGATCTTGTCAGCCTTGATATCGTTGATGATACCATCATAGGTCTCGACCGTTGTGAGTCGCCCGCAGGGCATCTCATTACCGAGTGCCCAAAGGTAAAGAGCATTAGCATCGTAGCCGATGATCTTCTTACAGAGCTTGTTGCCTCTAATCTTCGTCTCATCACGCTTGGCATAGCGGTTGAAGATGATAGATGGTCCTCCAGCAATGTTTGACTTCATCTTGCGATAGATATCAGACTCTTCCTTGTCGATGGAGAAGACCAGCTTGTCGCTGTTGAACTCGAGCAGCTTCTTGTATCGAAATGCTTTCAGAGGCATATCCTTACGAGCGACGTTGCAAGCTACACAGCTGATGACGATGTTGCCATCTTCGTGTCCGCGCTTGTTGTTGATTCGATCGACAGATGCAGTCTCAGGCATTAACTGACAGTAGCAGAGTCCGCATAGATACTTCTGTTTCTTCAACATCTCATCTACGTGTTGCATAGTCAAGCCGAACTCACGCTTAGCCTTCACGTCTTGGTCGTAATATCCATTGTAGCGCTTTTCGAGAAAATCGAACGGATCAGCCGCAATCCTTGGTGGCTTCTCAAGGTTTTTGAAACATGTCTGGTACATAACTTTCTCGGATAGCCCAGGAAGGCTGACACCATCAGTGAAGATGTCGAGGTCGAATCTCTTGAACAGTTCTCGCTGGGCCTGGATAGCCTTTACGAATGGACTGGCATCGAGATTGTTGTACCAGATCAGTAGATCCTTGATTGACTTCATACCATAGTGTCCCCAAACGAACTTGATGCGTTCGTAGTCGTTATCGCTGATGCTGGTGCCACGGAGGTTGCTGTCGAAAGCTGACTTCGGGGGAATTCTAGTCTCGTTGAGTACACTGAATGATGAGATGTATTCATATGGGAAGAGGCACCGCAGACGCAACGAATCTTGTTATCGCATTCACATCCCCCGAGGTATGTAGTGAGATACTTGTCGTAGCTGGTTCCCGCTGGGAGATAGTTGCAGATGTCGAGGATCTTGTAGGCATTTGTGGAGATGCACATGTAGCTCGGGTTCTTGATGACGTTCTTGATGTTCTGAACACCCAAAACGGTGAAGAGATCATTCTTGATGAGGTTGATATCATAGGAACCAGAGTTGAAGCCGACGACAGGGACTTGATAGATAATATTCTCTAGCGACTCAATCTCTCTCGCGAAGCGTGAGTTCTTGTCCATAAACGCTTTCAGCTTCGGGTTCTCCTTACGCATCTTCTTGATATTGCCGAAATTGACTCCATCCATGATTCCTGGGTTCTTCGTTGCCAGATACTTAATCTTACCGTCGATTGATTCGATTAAAGGCATGAACTTGTGCTCATTGTACTCATCAATCTTCTTGCTGACTTCACCCATATACTCGAACATATCTCGAAGTAGTTGAATTGGTGATTCGTTGATGAAGCAACGAACCTCGTTCGTGAGACTGTCGCATACACTCACTGAGACGGGGATATGCTTGTTAGTGTAGATAGTACTCTCCCCACGCTGAGTAGCCGTTGGCATCAAGATAGCTTCAAAATCATATACAATGAAATGATCGATGTAGTGATCGACACCCTTGACACGGTACTTGGTGAGAAGTTTCTTGACCTGGTTCTCCTGAGGCTTGTAGATGGTTGGTTCCTTCGGGAATGACTCGAGGACCTCAAATTCACACTTCGTCTTCTTGTGGCTCCAAAGCTTCTCATACGTGGTGAAGATAGCATCACATACGTTGCACGGATACTTGGAGAGAATTGTGTCAATGTTCTTGATGTACATCGCGTGGCCCTTATAATCGAAGATGTTGATGACATTTTCGTAGCTCTTCTCAGACTCGCGAATCTTCGAAATCTCGAGAGATTGTTGATCCATCTCGAACACGTTAATCGAGAGTTGGAAGCAATCTTCCAGCTCATCGAACTGCATGATATCGACAGGCTGCATCTCCTTGAAAAACTTGGTGGAGTACTTGATCACCTTGTATGAACAATAGTCTTTGATACGATCTTTGACAGGTCCAATCATTCGATCTGCGCGAGCATCATTATCAAGATGATACGCAATACAGTAAAATACACATTTGTTGTTTGTCTTAGGAAAATCGATGATGAACTTGTTTTTCTTAATGGACTCAGGGACGACGATGTTATCACCGAGGATGTGATCGCGCTTGTAGATCATGATCTTGGCCATGGTAATCTCCTTGAGCTGATAGCTCGAAGAAGGGAAGCTGATCCTCTCCGTGAAATCTTTTGATTCCATCTCAGACATGATCTTCTTCTCAATATCTGCCTTGGAATTGATTGGGATGAGCTTACTGAAAACTCCTGTGTTCGTCGAGGGCTGGTAGTTTCGCTCTAGACCGGTGATTCGATCAACCAGCTTGTAGCCGAGCTGTACCTGGGCCTTGAACGCTTTGTTCTCCTTAGCCAGCACAGATCGGATGTTGGACATGATATCCTTACGAGAGTAGTTCTCGTACAGG
Organism: Phytophthora crassamura; assembly: GCA_033557995.1. Classification (NCBI taxonomy): domain Eukaryota; phylum Oomycota; class Peronosporomycetes; order Peronosporales; family Peronosporaceae; genus Phytophthora; species Phytophthora crassamura. The sequence continues at coordinate 2,163,705 of JAUCED010000003.1, read as the reverse complement.
TATTCGTCATAAACCTTAGTCTTACGAAAGTTGAAGCTGGAAGGCTCCTTGTAGTTGGGGGTGAAGTGTTTCGAGATACGAGACTTAGAGAGCTTGTACTGTTTCGACAGAAGCTCACGGTTCTTACCCTTCTCGAATGATGAGAGATATACGGTACGCCCATCCTGGTTCTTAACCTTCACACGAAACGAGGACCCCCATCGCTTGACTGGGATGTTAAGGCGCTTGAGTGCATCGAGTTCGTAGGACAGCATGGTGAGTATATGAGAGTAAAAGATAAAAATATAACTTTATCTACTTAGTATATTATTCAGGTCTTGCTTCAATATAGAAAACTTTTCCATCTAACATAAAAAAAAATATTTGTGGATTTATTCGAGAGCAATCCTACCACCGCGCTTAGCATAATATTTTTTCTGACGCTCGCTGATCTCTTCACGATGCTTCTCATCGTATGCTTTCTGGCGAGCAAGAATTTTTTCACGATTCTTCTCGTAATAACGTTTCTTTGCTGCTGCGATAGCGAGCTTGTTGGCCTGGTATTTTTCAGGAGAGTATGCCATTGTAGATTCTTGGTAGTATCTATATACTATTACTGACTTTGTATCAATATCAAAACTTTTTACTAATTAATCAAAAAAATATGAAAGCATCTTAGGGAAGATACTTAATAAAATCATCTGACCACTCCTTTTTCACCCAGCGGTAATAATCTCTATGATTGATAGCTAGCTCTCCAAATGTCATACCATAGTGCATGCCTCTAGGAACCCTAATATGAAGTAGCATTTCTCGAAAATGTATCTTATCGCTCTCCCTGATGCCATTTTCGCTGTATAGGTAGATGAGATGAGTATCCCACTCTTTACCTTTGAGATCGAACCGTTCGTCGATGAAAGTTTCTTCTTCTCCTTCATCATCGGTTTCGTCATCGGAAAATTCTTGAATAACCGATGCCTGTCTGGTAAATACTTCTGAAATTGGATTCTTGTGAATGGCGTTGTCATCGTGGTAAGTATTGTGTAAATCACACTTCTCGCGGCAAACTCCACACCGTTTGGTGTGAAGAGAGTTCGTTTCGAGGCAATCGAAGCAAGGCTTTCGATTGAGACCAAAGTGCTTGAAGCAATCACTGCCAACAAACGATAATTCACGCGTGTTCTTGTTGATAATCAAGCAATTGACCTTGATCTTAGTTGAACAATGGCAATGTGTTTGTACCGTTGGCAACTCACCAAGATCTTTAAGAGTGAATACCGGCACTTTCCACTTACAAGCCCAACCACCACTTTGATTGTTGCATGACCATCCAGTAGGACGCCAATCATTGATGACACCCAGGGCCTCCGTCAATTTTTCGAACTTGTGGTTGATTTCAGTCATGGTTGTTGCTTGTTGGCTGCTTGTGATTATATAACTTAGTATTCAAGTGTTTAAATAGAAAACTTTTCCACTCAAATATTGCTTCTCTGGATGTGAGGGCTTGAGGCGATTTGAGATGGGTTTTGATGCTCTGAAATTTCGACTAAGTTGATGAAAATTGATTCAGCTGTTGTAGATGGTTAGATAGGTGCTCTGTCTCTTCCACAGCGTTAGGAAACAGATTGTGGCAAGGAAGGGGCGTAATGCTATAGACGGGGCTGGTGGACGGGGCTATGTACGATGTGTTAAAAAACGGTAGGACAACCGGTACTTACCTACTACTAGTACTTGAGAGACCATATGTGCTAAACGATAAACGACTTAGTCATTATTCGGTCCATTATGATAATAATACATCGAGAAACAATCACGATACGTTAATGCTGCTCCAAATCGTAATGTGGTATTGGTGGTTGTTAGGATATTGAGATCACCGTTTCCGGTGTAAGACCTCCCGATTGAAACCGAACCATTTCCATGTATCCGCATGCGCTCTCGCATGTCTCCTCCAATGGTTGAGGTAGTATTTCGTGTGTAAAAACTCAGATCAGATGGTTGCCATAGAGAGGTTGTAGATGTATCACCCGCACGCGCTACGATAGCCGCGGTGGGTGATATCGATGATGAATTTGCATCAGCATGATTATAAATGAGATACCGCATGTTTTATTGATATCGTTAGAAGTATTTCTGAACTGCAAAGAGTATTCACCAGCCAATGATGAGATACCCAACGATGATGAACTTGTAAATACATTGCTCGCGGGCGTTATTGCCTGACCATTCACGGTTAGCGCATATGGGATATTAACCGTGCCAGAAGTGTCTATGGTGAGCATATCGCTGAGGCCAAATTTGACAAAGAGCTGATTCGCTCCTGACGCGTTCGCGGACCCTTTAACGCCGATTTCAGCCTGGTAATATGAGACAAAGTTCATGCTGGCCGAGCTTGAGGGAACAAGGTTCTCAATAACTAATGACTTTGAAAGATTTGAGTCCTTGATCGTTAAACTGCGTAATCCAGTCAATCCATACAATGAGTCAGTGATGAGGGCTTTAGATGCCTCGGCTACTCCATTGGTCGTAGTTGCTAATAGATTGAGTCTAGACAGGTCGTAAGCGGTTGATCCTTGAACAAACGATGTGGCTCTAACAGCACCATTTATATCAAGTTTGTATGATGAATTGATAGATGCTTGACCGATTGCCATATTACCTGATGCATCCATGAGCAATCTATCCTCGAGAGCATATTTCCAGAAGTAGCAATTGGGCGTTGTTGAGCTTGTAGAGCCTCTGACACCCTGTTCCATTAAATCGAAGGATACGAAGTTCATCGACGCTGCGGATGTCATTATATCGTTTTGCACGATGAGGCTCTTTGAAAGACCACTCCCAACCAACGTGAGAGACCTCAGCCCAGTCAATCCATACGACGCATTCGTGATCAATGCCTTTGACCCCTCAGCCGTTCCATTGGTCGTAATTGATAATAGACCTAGTTTAGAGAGATCATAACTGGTTGATCCTTGCACGAACGATGACGCTCTAACAGCACCATTTATATCAAGTTTGTATGATGAATTGATAGATGCTTGACCGATTGCCATATTACCTGATGCATCCATGAGCAAACGATCTTCTAGAGCATATTTCCAGAAATAGCAATTGGGTGTTGTTGAGCTCAGAGAGCCTCTGATACCCTGTTCCATCTGATAGAAGGATACGAAGTTGAGAGATGCTGCGGATGTCATTGTATCGTTTTGCACGATGAGACTCTTTGATAGACCACTCCCAACCACGCTCAATGATTTCAGTCCAGTCAGACCAAAGCTACTATCCGCGATGAGAGCTTTAATCGCTGATACCGTACCGGCTGTTGCCGATAGGACGCTCAGATCATAAGCAACACCGTTTTGCTTGTATATTACTGAATCGATGCTGTTGAGGGTAGCGATCTCCTTGTTTGAGTTGAGAATGATGGCTTTGTTCGAGGTTGCCGTGCCCGGGATCGAGGTAAGCAACGAGAGACTACTCAGATCGACGCTCGTTCCGTTCAGTTGAATTGATGAACAGCTGATGGTATTGATCCCAGAGATGCTTCGATTTGCATCCACTACCAATGCCGACATCGGGGCCGCCTCTCCCATCGTGATGCTGGATAGGTAGCTCATTCGATAGTCAGTCTTGCTCAGATACAGAGTATCCGCCATTTCGAGGCTTAACACGTCTGTAGCTAGAGCATAGTAGGTCGGATTGAAGATGGTTGCTTCTTGAGAGGGCGGACGAGCTGTAAATCCCATTTTTTAGCAGAAGTATGTATTATTGAATATACTTTTGGACAACGATGAGCAAAATCGACAACTGGGGAGGGCTTTTGCCCAAGGAGTACAAATCAAACGATATAGGCGATATCAAGGCTCTTGGGATCAAGAAACTGTTCCGAGGAATCATCCTCGCGCCCAGCAACGCCGGGAAGACGAATCTCGTGTTCCATATCGTTAAGAATAGTCCTAACGTTTATAGTCATCTACACGTCATCGCACGCAACCCAGATCAAGAGCTTATAACTATATGAAAGACAAGCTTAACGGCTATATCACGATCCATGATACTGAAGCTCCACCATCGGTTGATGACATTCAGAAAGATAGTAGAGGCGGGATCCAATTAGTAATAATAGATGACTACTCCTCGGACAAGAAGCTCCAACACGACAAGTTCTCGCATTTCTTCATTCGCGGACGACACAAACGTCTATCTACTACATTTTTGACGCATTCATGGTTTGCCACGGATAAGCTCATCCGTTTGAACTCTGAGTACCTGTGGATCCTCAAAGCGAATAGTCGCCGAGACCTCAAAATGGTCATCAGTGATTTCTCAATCCCGGGGCTTACGCTCGAGAAGCTACTCAGAGCTTACACCGAAGCTACCCGCGAAAAGGGTCAGAGTTTAATGATCGATAACGTACGAAGCGTGCTCCGGTTTAATTTCTCGGAAAAAGCAATTACTTTTGGTGATTAAATATACAATCATGAGCTCGATCATTACGTTATCCACGCGACACATCGTTTCTGTAACGGGGTTACATTGAATAGTGTGATGCACACAAGCTAGGTGCCACACATAAGTGGCTTCCACACATATGTTACGTGGGTCACCCCAGATAGGAGTGGGTGGCTCACAGCCACTGGATATGCATTTGACTAGGCTCTACTATGATAGATAGTGAGTCCTATACATACAAACAACAGGCGGCTCTGCCGCGATAAACAACAATACATTCAGTTCACATTTGAAGCCTAAGAGTTCACTAGCCTTATTTAAGGTATTTCTGTCTCTTGGAGTCCTTAATTAGCTATATTAAGGTACTCGTGCAAACTCTCGTATAGAGTTTGCAAGCTATCAATATTACTAGAGACTCTCTGAGTCTGTGTCTTCCTCTGACGCTAAAGCTACAGCAGCCCCGCTGCACTTGGTAGCACTTGTAGTCAATCCGACACCTGAGTCTTACGACTGTCCCTCTGTGAGGATGGAGCAATTTGCCCACTTACCCCCGAACCAACAGGACGGGCTTAATAAGCTGATGTCCTTGATCGGCCCGGAAGGTGTGGCCCATCTTGCTTCGCAAGGCCCCGACGCGGTGAACGCGCGTCTGGAGGCGTTTTCTCAGTATGAGAATGCTCTGTTGGAGCACGTCCAGCAGAAGATGACTGCGGCCGCGGCGTCTGTGACGCCTAGGCCTGCATCGGACGATGCTCCACGAGCTAAACCGCTCATGGTGAGCGTCAAGACCTTTGAGGGCAAGGAAGGCGAAAGCCTTTTGCTCTGGATCAGAGAGGTCGAAATGGCCATGGCGTCCGCCATGCTCAAGACCGAGCAGCAGCGCGTGGCGCTTGCGATCTCCAAGCTCGGTGGCCGAGCGCGAGAGTGGGCCCTGACGTGTGGCACGTCTGTGGACACTGCGTTCCCTTCTTGGGATCAGCTGAAGGCCCAGCTTTCGCGAGTGTTCTCGCCGCCTAACCAGGCGTATCGCGTGAGGTCACGCTTCCTGTCTACCCGTCAGGGTAAGAAGGAATTGTTGGACTTCGTCCAGGAGTTGAGAACTCTTCTCGCCGGCATGGCGGCGGATCCTCTTCCTGAAGTGGTCGCGGTGACCGTCTTCATGGAAGGCCTTCGCACTGGCGTGGCCAGGACGGAAGTCTTCCGTGTTCACCCGACCTCTTTTGAGGAAGCCGTGAACGTGGCGTTGAACGCCGAGTTCAACTTCAAGTCGTCGCGACTTGGTTGGACGGCTTCCCAAGCCAGCTCTTCCGGAGCTTCTGATGTGTCCAATGGCGCAGTGCCTATGGACCTCAGCTACGCTGAAGATGAGGAAGCCGAGCTTCAGGCTGCTGAGCAGCGTATCGGCATCCGTCGATGCTATGTGTGCGGCAGCACGCAACACCTGCGTCCGGGTTGCCCGCTGCGCAAGCAGCGCCAGGCTCCGTCGAGCCGAATCTCCGCTTCTGAGCAGAAGCCTGGCTCGGGGCGGGGAAACGCCAAGTCCCAGTAGGCGCGGGGCGCCCTGCTGGGGAAGAAGAACTGAGTTCTGTTGAGCCTCAGGGAGGAGGTCGGCAGGGCTTAGCCCCAAAGAGCACCGTGCTCTCTAACAACACGGAACGTGTATGCAAGCCGGGCTTGCTGGTCGTGGAAGCGACCGTGAAGGGCTTTGAGAAGCCATGGAAGATCCTTATCGACTCTGGAGCGTCGGGCAACTATGCTCGGCGCTCCACGATGGAAGGAAGTCAGCAGTACGCTGAGGCGCTGAAGGCGCGTTCGAGTGACATCGTCACCGTCCGTCTTGCGACGGGGACCCGTGTCACGGTGCCCAAGGTTCCTGTGAACCTGGGCGTGAAGTTTCTGGACTTCGATAGCGTTGAACGCTGTTTGGTCATCGACCTGGATTCGAGGTACGACCTCATCCTCGGCATGGCATGGCTGGAGTGCCATGAACCATGGATCGACTGGCGGTCGAAGACCTTAGGCGCTACGCGCTTGCCTCCTAGGGGAGCATTGGCGAGTCATGAACCCACCTCTGCTAGGAAGCAAAAGCGCTATTGGCGCGGGCGCTGGACCGAGTCGGTCAATGTGCTGGACATTGGAGTGTCCGAGTTAATGGACACTGGCGTCGAAGACGCGAGTCCCGAGCACTGCTCGTGGGCTGGACGTGGAGTGGCACGTAACCCACTGAGTGAGACTCCGAGTTACTGTGAGTCATCACTGCCTGCCGGTAATGGCGGGGTCGACACTGAGTCGAGGCATCTTGGGCGTGGCCCTAGTGATGCGCGTGGAGCGGCACGTAACCCGCTGAGCGATGCTCGTGGCTTGAGCGCAGCATCGCTGCATGCCGGTAATGGCATGGTCGACAGTTCGTCGAGGCATCTTGGGCATGGCCCTAGTGATGCGCGTGGAGCGGCACGTAACCCGCTGAGCGGTGCTCGTCACGAGAGCGCAGCATCGCTGCATGCCACTGATGGCGTGGTCGGCTGTGAGCCGAGGCATCAAGGTGAGGACCCTGACGATGCGGGTGGAGTGGCACCTAATCCACTGGGCGAGGGCTGTGAGCGTTGCGGCTCCACGCCGGCTCAATCAGAGCAGCAAGAGGTGGCAACACCTGACGAGACTTTCAGTCTGAACACGCTGGCCTCTCCGAGGCGTACAGCTTCCGCGAGGAGGCGGCAGCGACGCCAGATGGCGACTGCGAGACGCAAGGCGTCGGTCCTGGTACAGGACGTGTCCGTCGTGGACGATGATAGCGAGCAGCTATACACACTCGTTGATGGAGTGACCGGTGAAGCCGAGGGCAACGTCAGCCTCGAGGCTATTCCGACGGTGGCTGCTCTGCTAGAGCTGGACGAGATGTCCATTCCCGACTTTGGGGATGCCTTAAAGGCTGGCGCGCTCGCCGAAGTGGTCATGATACGACCGGAGGAGGAATTGAACTCCTCGTCGCTTATGGATGAAGCTGTCCTTGAGGACACGAAGGAGGCACTCAGTGCGCGAAGTGGATCTTCGATCCTGAAGGACCCATCGGATCCGTTCTATCCTTTGGTTAAGGAGTTCCAGGATGTGGTCTCGAATGACCCGCCCACTGGCTTACCTCCGGATCGAGGTGTCCGTCATGAGATTGACTTGGTTCCTGGAACCAAATACTGCGTAACGAGGCAGTGGCCCTTACCGAAGGAGCAGTGCGACGTCATTGACGCGTTCTTCAGTGCCAAGCACGCGGCGGGCATGGTGCGTGAGAGCAAGTCTCCGCACTCGACGCCTACGTTCTGTGTCAGAAAGCCTAATGGCAAGTGGCGTATCGTTCATGCTTTCAATAAGCTCAACGCTGCCACCATTCCGGCACAGACGCCGATTCCTAGGAGGATGTTCTGCAGAACAATATGGTTGGCTGCACGATGTACAGTGCGCTCGACTTGGTCGATGGTTACTACCAGTTGCTCATGCGAGCGAGTGACATTCCGCTGACAGCGGTTAGCACTCCGAGCGGTATGCTCTGGGAGTGGCTAGTCATGCCCCAAGGGCTGTCGAACGCGCCTGCGACGTTTAATCGTCTGGTGACGCAGCTCTTCAGGCCCCTGCGGGCGTTTGCTCAAACGTACTTCGACGACATCTTCGTCCACAGTCGTGCGGAGCACGGTCGGTCTGACGTGGAGAACCACATTGACCACCTGCGAGCAGTGCTCGAGTGCATGCGCACCAACAAGCTGTATGCTAACGCATCAAAATGCATCTTCGGCGCTGAAGAAATTCCTTTCTTAGGATGCTTCGTTGGGAAGCGCGGCCTTCGAGCAGATCCTGCTAAGGTTAAGGCCATCGTTGACTGGCCGGTTCCCAAGAACCAGAAGGACTTACGCAAGTGGCTTGGCCTCGCCAACTACTTGCACAAGTACAGCGCGAACTACGCTGAGATGGCTCGGCCATTGTCCAATCTCCTTAAGAAGGATGAGGACTGGTGTTGGAACACCGAGCATCAAGATGCTTTCGAAGCAGTCAAGGAGAGTCTCCTTCATGCCCCAATCCTGGCGTTGCCAGACCCTGAACGTCCTTTCAGTGTCGTCTGTGACGCATCGGACTTTGCCATAGGCAGTGCTCTGCTTCAAGCAGACGCCGAAGGGCGTGAACGCGTGATAGCGTTTGAGTCTCGCCAGCTTAAGGCTGCAGAGAAGAACTATCCAGTTCATGACAAAGAGCTACTTGCGATGAAGTATGCTCTCGTCAAGTTCAGGGTTCACCTGCTGGGCTCTAAGCCGTTTGTGATCTTCACTGATCATGCGTCACTACGCACTGCGACCCAGTCGCCTCACCTCTCGCAAAGGATGGCCCGTTGGCTGTCCTTCTTCGCGGAGTACAACTTCGAGGTGAAGTACAAGCCTGGCAGGCAGAATGGTCTTGCAGACGCGTTGTCACGGCGACCGGACTATGAGCTTGCTCATGTCACGATGGTGACCTCGTCGGTGACGGACTTGATACGCGCTGCGTATGCGCGAGACGACATGTGTGTCGCCCTGCTGCGTGCTCTTGGGAGCAAGGAGTTTGACAACTCGGACAAGACATTGTCGGCGCGCTTGCGCGCGAGCCTGCACCGTTACTCCGTCGCTGACGGTCTGCTGTACTACAGCACGAGTGCGGAGGACACTCCTCGAGTCGTGGTCCCTCATGACGAGGATTTGAAGTATCGTATCCTCTACGAGGCGCATGATACACCGCTTGGCGGCCACCTCGGTCGCGAGAAGACCTACAGCTCTGTGAGCCGGACCTATTGGTAGCGCAAGCTGTACAAGTGGACGAGCACGTACGTGCGCACGTGTGAGACGTGTCAGCGGGTGAAGCCCTCACCGCATGCGGCCGCGCCGCTGGCAAGCTTGCCTGTACCCTCTGGGTGTTGGGAGTCCATGAGTTTGGACTTCGTGTTTGGCCTTCCAAAGGACTCGGAAGGCAACACGGGCATCGTGGTCTTCGTTGACCGTCTGAGCAAGATGGCTCATCTAGCGGCTGTGCCGGACACCGTGGACGGTGAAGGGACAGCGAAGCTGTTTCTCGATCGGGTCTTCCGCCAACACGGGCTGCCCGCATCGATTGTCTCTGATCGAGACCCCCGCTTCACTGGGAAGTTTTGGGACGCTGTCTTTAAGGTGCTTGGCACCAAGTTGGACATGTCCACAGCGGACCATCCGCAGACCGACGGTCAGACTGAGCGCGTGAATCGCGTTGTCGAAGACATTCTTCGTAGCATTTGCGCTGAAACGCCGAAGCGTTGGAGCGCTATGCTTCCACTCGTCGAGTTTGCGTTGAACAACGCTGTGCATGCCTCCACGGGCTACACTCCGTTCTACGTGAACGGCCTCACCCACCCGCGCGTCCCGCTGACGCTGCCACCCCGTGGTTCTGGGCTTGGTGGGGGAGAGATAGCCGATCGGCTTGCTGATGTCAGCCCACTCACTGTTCGTAAACAGGTTGACGAGTTCCTGTCAACGCGTCTAAGTGTCCTTCGACACGTACGTGACGCAATGGCTGATAGCCAAGACAAACAGAAAGAACATGCGGATGCTAAAGGCAGAGGCAATGTTGAGAGTTATGAGGTCGGGGACCTAGTGTTGCTTAACGCTAAAAACCTACCTACACATGCAGTGTCTGCGGTCTTCAAGACCAAGTTGCGCCCGCGCTTCGTGGGACCGTTCACGGTCGTGGCCAAGAAGGGCCTGGCGTACACGCTCAATCTTCCGAAGAAGATGCGTACGCACCCCGTGTTCTACGTTGGCTTGCTCAAGCCGTACCGGGACCCGGCCCATGTGGGTTCTCAGGAGCTGGCGCCCAACGTCGCGGAGCCACGGCGCCCTGCTGAAGTCGCAGCAACAGGTCGACCTGACCTTCCAGCCGCGCGAAACCTTGTTCAAGACGCGCCAGGCGTTGAGTCGCCGACTCAGCAGCCTCACACCACTGGAGACGTTCCCGGAGATCGCGGATCTCATTCACGGTGGTGTCAGACTCCCTCTCGGCTTGATCAAGCCTCCGCCCATGGCGCTCCAGGATCTGACGCACGTCGCTCAGCGATCTCTCCAAGCTCTCCAGCTCCTCAGGCCGGACAGGCTCCTCACCGTGCGAGGACACGGGCGCCGCCGGCGCTGCTCGACGAGCAGGGGAACCGCCACTTTCATGTGGAGCGTATCCTAAAGCGTCGTCGACGCGACGCTCATAACCAATATTTGGTAAAGTGGCGTGGGTACCCGCACTCAGAAAACTCGTGGGAGTTTGAGGTACCCCTCCGGCAAGACTGCCCTGACGTCGTGGACGCTTTTGATCGCCGCGATCGAAGGCGCTCTGCGAGCCCGCGACCGCGAAGTCGGTCGCCTCACGCTTCCCGCCGCTAGGCAGGGGAGCTGAGGGATCATACGCTGAGCTCAAGCGTTGATCCCGGGCTGCTGCAGCCGTCGACTCACCTTGGTGAGTTCCTGCAGCGCTCTTAAGAGCAGAGGAGCCGAGTCCGAGGGACTGTAGCGACCTGGAGGCGGCCGCCTGACGCTTCGTCTTCATCTTCGCGAAATCGAAGCGAAGCCGGCGCTCTAAGCGCACATCAGCTTCGTCGAAGCTAGACTGGAGAGCCTCCAGCGAAGAGAGACGACGGGTTCGATGAACCCAGCTCGTGAATTGAGCGTCGTCCTCGTGGAGGAGCTCTCCCGGACCGAGCACCACCGGAATAGTCCGCATCGCGGGGACTGAAGCCCCACGGGCTTGATCGGACAGGCGAGTCCCATACTCCTCCGGAGTGGTCTGCTGCGGCGTCAAAAGCCTCTCTCGGAGAGCAGTACGAGTAGCGACCTGGTCGCTGGTACTGGCCGCCGGCCCGATTCGCCAATTCTGCAATGGCCCCGAGCCAAACTGCTTCAAGCGCTCCACCGGGTTGAGCGGCACGAAGCCATACTCTCGTCGAGAGCTTACTAGCGGTCGCGCCTCAGGTCGTTGCGAACGAACGGCAGTTTGCCCCTCGAGCTGACGCTCTTGAGCCTCGTCGAGGTCGTTGGAGATCTCGTTTGTCTCCAGACCAGACGAAGCACGAAGTGCTGTGGTCTCGCGATCCACGAAAGGGTTGGGAACCCGGCGTTGCTGCTCCGGCGAGCGTGGACGCGCAGGTGGCGGGGAGTCCTCTCGCTGAGGCATCGGCGTGTCGGAGCTGTAGTCCAGCTCCTCGTCCTCCTCCCCCTCCTCGAGGCCCTCAAAGAGGTCATCTGCCGCACGGCGGGCCATGTTCGCGCTGCTGGGGCTCTCGGAGCTAAGCGCAAGACGGCTCTGCTGCAGGGCGTGATACTCTCTCACCGAGAGCGTTGACGCGGGGCGCGGTGAGACCTTACGGTCGGACGTTGGGGCACTAGGTGCCGGGGACGCGAGCGCGCTCTTGTTGTCGAGTGACCAAGACGCCTGCGGACTCCGAGCCATGTGCTCGTTGAACTTGGAAAGTTCTGGAGCGGGCTCTCGTGAGGGCAAGCGACTTGGCCGTTGCCGTCGAGACTTCTCAATCGAGATGATGACGAGTGCGTACACGTGGTGTCCACAGTCTGGTGGGGGAGGGTGTAACGGGGTTACATTGAATAGTGTGATGCACACAAGCTAGGTGCCACACATAAGTGGCTTCCACACATATGTTACGTGGGTCACCCCAGATAGGAGTGGGTGGCTCACAGCCACTGGATATGCATTTGACTAGGCTCTACTATGATAGATAGTGAGTCCTATACATACAAACAACAGGCGGCTCTGCCGCGATAAACAACAATACATTCAGTTCACATTTGAAGCCTAAGAGTTCACTAGCCTTATTTAAGGTATTTCTGTCTCTTGGAGTCCTTAATTAGCTATATTAAGGTACTCGTGCAAACTCTCGTATAGAGTTTGCAAGCTATCAATATTACTAGAGACTCTCTGAGTCTGTGTCTTCCTCTGACGCTAAAGCTACAGCAGCCCCGCTGCAGTTTCCAACGGATTCAACAATACGCTACGATATGAGTTCCCGGGCTCTTCTGTTGAATTTTCTAACACTGAGCTTGCTATCCACAGCATCAATATGTACAATAGCCAATTCAACATCGACGCCGATGCATATGGCAATAATTCATTTAAGGTATTGATGCCCACCGGAAACGTCTATAGCACGGTTCAAATCACGCTATCATCTGGGTATTATTCGTACTCAGCAATCAACGCGGCTGTTCAAGCTGCGATGATCAGCGCCGGTGCGTATCTTATTAATGCTGACGGGGACAACGTTTTCTATTTCAATATCAGCGAGAACCCAACGTTCTACAGCTGCCAAGTAGATCTATCGCCGGTCCCAACGGCTCTACCCGATGGTTGGACTCGTCCGCCTTCTGGGTTGTATTCGACGGGCGGATCTGGATTACCTCTGGGGTTCAGTTATGTTCCAAAGATTCACATCGACAATGCTGAGTTTGGTAAGATCATTGGTTTCTCGGTTGGTACGCTACCGACGCAGAGTCTCTACACGCTTCAGTCGATCCTCTCGCCGATCCCGCCTCAGATCAATCCCGTAAGCTCATATCAGATGCGATGCTCACTGGTTCAAAACCCGTACAGCATACCGGATGACGTACTGACCACTTTCAACACGGCTGGTACGACTATTGGTCAGCTTGTTAGCTATCAGCCTAATGAGTTTTGCTGGGTTGATGTTCCTAACGGATCGTACGGATCGATCACGCTAACGATTGTTGCTCAGGAGGAGAGATTTGCCAAGTTCAACGATACCAATATGCTGATTTCGATCATTCTGAGACAAAAGAGGTCGTAGACCTCCGGGCGGGGTTTAAAAAAAAACCGCGCCAAAAAAGGTAGATTTATGTATTTTTTAACTCAATCGAAAGCTTCCAGCTTGCTTAGAGCTTCCGCCACTCTTTCTCATCGCACGGAGACGAGCCATCTTCGCCTTCATCTCGGCCGAACCCTTGGCCGGACTTCCGCGACGCGAGGGCTTGGCCTCGGCAACGCCTACGCCCGTGAAACGCTTCAGAGCTTGTCGAGCTACACCTACGAGAGCCGGATCGCGACCAGTGGATGCTACATACGCCGATCCCATAGATGCGAGACCATCCGCGGCAGCTGATAGAGCGGGTTTGATTACAGGCTTCCAAGCTGACTTGATTGAGCTCCATATTTTTTTCCAAATCGATCCTCCATGCATACCGCCGCCGTTTAGCCCTACCATGGGCCATTCAATCTCTTGCGGCGTGATAGTGATACGAACGCCTTTGTTAGATTTCTTGGACCTCATGATTTTAGCATAGCTCTCGGGATGAACGTGTAGAGTTGCGCCAGAGCCAGCGAGATCAGCCTTAGTTAGCTGAAGCGAACCAGTCTTGGCGGCTTTGCGAAGACGAGCCTCGGGGATAGCATCGGAAACGGATAATTCCTTGTAGAGCATGGCTGATATATTATGAGATCTAAAAATGCAGAAAATTAATTCAATATTGAGAGAAGCCATACCAAATATATAAAGTACAATTGTACCATCATGATTGGACACATCTACCGCATTATCCACCTCGAGAGCGACATCCAATACGTTGGAAGTACGCTCAACGAGCCACGCAAACGTTGGCAAGCACATAAGTCTGCATTTGTACGATGGACCAAAGACAATCAAAGCACCGTTTCCATCTTTCCATACTTTCAAGAGTATGGCATCGATCAGTTCAAGTTGATTCTAATCAAAGCTATGATGTGGCTGATCGCAAATGTCTTATAGCTATGGAACAACTTTGGGTCAGCAAACTTCGCTGTATTAACAAAAATAACCCATTTTGTATTAAAAAGCTTTATAAAAACAATTATATGCAGCCAACAAAGAATCCGACAAAGCTCGTAGTAAGCAATATTATGAATCCAACAAACAAACGATGACTGAATATAAAAAACAATATTATCAGACAAACAAGGTGGCACTTAATGCTAAGCAAAAAGCTTATGTCGCAGCCAACAATGACGCCATAAAAGCTAAGCGTTATGAAAAACATGCTTGTGAATGTGGTGGCAAATACACTCACCAAAACAAAGCTACGCACTTAAGAAGCAAGAAGCATCAGCGATGGTTGGAAAGCCAACAACCTTAGATCACATCGGCGTCTAAATCCTCGAACCTGTCAAACAGGTACATTTTTTGTTGTTGCTTGGCGTATAACCATAGCAGACAATATATGCCGCAGTACTCATCACTAGAACCTTGGATCTGTCTATCAAAGTATGGTAGATTACCTAAGATTTCCGGCGGACCAACACCCATCGAATCGAAGTAGTTGCTATTGCTGACAGCTGTCCAATGGCCGACTCCAGGGCCCGTCCTAAGCAGAACCATATACGAGCCCTTCGCCGGAAGCGCGGTCTTGAGTTCTGGAAGCTCGTATATTCCATCGATACGGACTCCAATGCGCTTGGCAAGCTCGATTAGATCGTGATCAGAGGTTATGCCCTTGACGAGCTCCATTAATTATTTTTGAGCTGGACTATATCAGCATGGATATACTTTCCAACCATGAGCGATACCACTCAACTAGCAGATGCATTTCTACTTCAGTCGACCCTGAAAACCGACTCGCCTGTCGATGTCAGCAAGGGCAAGAGCATTTCAGTCGTCTTCGACGGCAATCAGGGTAATTACAACTCTGGACTGATTCAGATCGATGCTACTTCGCAGCTAACTGGCTCGCAGGGCTTTGCCTCGCTTCGTGAAGCATACATCACACTTCCTTACGTAATCACTGCCAAATCAACCGGTAGTGCTGAGATCAACTCATCTACCATTTCTCGTTTTGCGTGTGCCCTGAAGTGCAACGTTGCCAACGTTGTCGATTCGCTAACGGTTGAACTGAATGGCAAAAACGTTGTCACCGAGACGGAGTACAAGGGCTTCTGGAACAACCTACGTCCGATGACTGAACTATCCCAGGACGAGGTCGCCAAGCATGGAGCTGATATGCATTTGTACCCGGATACGTGGAATGGAATTAACTTCACCAAATCAGCGTCAGCTTGCGGTGATAGCTACTCCAACAACCAAATTCTTGGCGTGGCTCCTCTGGATAACACCTTGGCTCAGGCTCAAGAGCCATGGGCGTATAATTCTGGCTTCTTCAAACGTTTTACAAATGTACCTGCTCCGATCGACTCGACTGAAGCCAGTGGTGCTTATTCCTGGGCTTCGTTTGGAACGACCGCCACGAAGCAAGTGCTACAACAGAACGGACGTGGCTGTTTCAAGGAGTCGAATGTCACCACTTTCGGAAATGATAAGATCGCTGGACGATGGTTCTATATGTTGAAAATCAAGCTCGTGGATCTGCACCCAATTTTCAAGGAAATCGATTTGACGGCGAACCCTCAACTCAAGCTCCGATTGCGTATTAATGCCGGCACCGTTGCTATCTCGGGAACTGCAACGACTATGAAGCTTGACTCTAGGACTATGACTTCTGGTCAGACCGTACCGATTATGGTAGCTCCCGCTACCGGTGCGGTGAAGACTGCTGCCCAAGATACCATCACGACTGCGATGCCAATGAACGATGTACTGACTCCCGCTAGCTCTCAGCTATCATTCTCGTTTGGCCCTGTTGGCAACGCATTCACTCCTACGGCATCGGTTGGTGAGTACCTCCCGTATCAGATGTCTCGTCTGTACATCCCGTTCTACCATCTCAAGAACCCGACCGCTATCATCAGCAAGCCGGTGAAGACCATTCGCTACCTCGACTGTTTCGCTCAGATGTTCCGCAAGGGCGCTGGTGTCTCTCCCGCGATTCCTACTGGTCAGCTGAATGCTGCGTTTGATCTCAACATCTCCGGATACAAGAAGAACGTGAAATACGTAGCTCTCATCCCATTCGCCGAGACTAGTGATGGACACTTTGTGAGTGTTGTTGGTACTCCCCAATATCAGAGTCCGTTTGATAGCGCCCCTTGGACGTGCATGCCGGGCGCCAGTATTCGCAATTTCCAAGTCGCCATCGGAAATCAGAATGTGTTCGACAAATCGCAGGAGTACGATTGGGAGGGGTTCTGTCATGAGTTCAGCAAGATTGGCGCTATCAACGGCGATCTGTCGAGCGAGATCAGCAATGGTCTAATCGATTCCCAGCAGTGGTCGATGGCTCAGCGCATCCTCGTCGCCGATTGCTCGCGTCTCACCAAGAAGGACGTCCCTCAGGCGATCCAGGTGAGCGGCATCAACGGCTCGGCCACCGGTATGGATCTTCTAGTACTTGTTGTTTATGAGCGCGAACTTGAGCTCGACCGTCTCACAGGAGAAGTGCATAGAACTGATTGAGCGCTCTCATGCAAAGGAAGCTCATCTTGATTAATTTAATTAAATTTGTATATATGATCTTGCTACCTATAACAAAATTAGAGATCATCATGAGTACATTAACTTTTGGCAAGCACAAGTCGAAAACTATTGAAAAGGTATATGCTTCTGACCCAGGATACTGCCGCTGGTTATCGAATCAAAAGAGTCTCGTTGAAGACAGCAGTGATATTGGTAAGTTCCTGAAAGAGAAGTTTAGTAATTATGATGAGTCATTCCTTATGACGTTTGGTAAGTACAAGCATAAAACTATCAAACAGATCCAAACCATCGACCCTGATTACCTCGAATGGCTGAAGAAGAATGAATTCATTCAAACGAAGATGCCCAAGCTGAAGGCTGAGGTAGATGAACTACTAAAGTGAGCTCATGGTGATATTTTTTTGAAAGCATTCTGAATTTCATAGACTTATTCTGAATTTCAGAGTTTTATTCTGAATTTCATAGCTTTATTCTGAATTTCATGGCTTATTCTGAATTTCAAAAAAAAAGAGTCGATTGACTCGATTAGTTTTAGCAAGCATCGAAGAATGTCTCGATGTCGTCAAAGCGATTGATGCGCGCCATCATGCGGCGCGGATGCATGGCCTCGGCGACGAGCTCTTGTGTGATGTGGTTGCGGAAATACTGCTTGTGAGCTCGCCTCATCAACTCTTCGCTGATCAAATTCAGATTGTCATGCGAGAAGTGAGGCTTTTCATCAAACGTGTCGAAGACTTGCGTCATATTTCCGAAGCCCACACCTTCAAACTCAAAATCTTCATCCTCAAAATCTTCATCCTCCGGCTCAGCGAAACCAAACCCGAGAATGTAAATCTTGACATATTTAACTCGCCAAGCATCAAAGATACGCTCCCAGACAGTTGGGTTGTATAGTCGGCGAAAATCTTCAGCACGGCGATCGTGTGTGATACCGAGCTCGAAGCTTTCGATTTCTTCTGGCAAATCTCCATAGTATGTGTCGCGATCGATCTCCTCAGAAAAGATTGCGTCGTTAGCGATGTCAGCAAGCATGGCGATGACATGATCGTTCCTAACATATGTGAGGAATTCAATCCAATACTCCCTTTCATGAATCTCCATACCCATCACATTAGTCATGAACATGTTCAGGTGAGGAATCACGTCATCAACGATGTTGACAATGTTGTAGAAACCGTAGCTGTAGTTTGATAGTACATCAAATGCGTTGCAGATCATGGTTGTTGGTTGGTTGTTGCTTGTTGGCTGCTTGTGATTATATAACTTAGTATTCAAGTGTTTAAATAGAAAACTTTTCCACTCAAATATTGCTTCTCTGGATGTGAGGGCTTGAGGCGATTTGAGATGGGTTTTGATGCTCTGAAATTTCGACTAAGTTGATGAAAATTGATTCAGCTGTTGTAGATGGTTAGATAGGTGCTCTGTCTCTTCCACAGCGTTAGGGTTAAACTTTGTATGTAATGGTAGAGACGGGCACGTTGGACTGGTTTATGTTCGATGTGTAAAAAACGGTAGGACATCCAGCAACTCCCTACTACTGCTGTCGCCAACCACTTTCGGATGGTTCTTTCGTGAACCCCGGTAGCAGTGGCGACATCAGCAATCGCAGCTCCTGCTTGGACCAGAGCGATGGTGTCTTGCTTCTTCTCGATCGTGTACGTCTTCATCTTGCAAATTTCAAAATGATCAGTTGCTCAAAACCTCTGAAGCAGTACGCACCACCAGTGCATTTTCCGCCAACGTTTTCCCGCCAACCAGCTTGAAATTTGTTTGTAAAGGTTTCGTACTTAACTTTATCTTAGCGAATGAACGGCAAGAATATCGAATACAATGCGCTCAGTGGACAACAAGGTGCCGGCCATGAATTGACCACTGGGTCTCTAATTGGCCATTTACCTTAGCCCAACTTCAACAGCGGCAACATATTCTGCATCATAGGCAATATATTCTTCATCATAGGTCCACTTGCTCTTTTGACCTGCTTCTCGTCGTCATGTGGTGGTTTGGTCCCTGCGCTGGCTGCTCATGCCGCCTCTCGGACGTAGCGCCCGGGAGCACATGGGTGGATCTGCGTCCTCTATCCGCGTTGACGGCATCCGTCTCATTGTCTCGATCGCCTCGGCCGGGGCTGTACACGGCGCGCCACCGCGTGACGCAGGAGCTCGTGGCTTTAAAAGTGCTGGACCGCCGTCTATTGCGCCATCGCGAGACTCGACGCCGTCTACGCCAGGAAGTGCGCGTGCTACAGCTGGCCAGAGGCCACCAAAATCTGCTGCAGCTGCACGAGGTGTTGGCGGCAGGCGAGCGCCTGGAGCTGGCGTTCGAGCTGGCGCGAGGGGGCCAGGTGCTTTCCAGACTGCACTCTGAAAGAGACGCCAGCCGCGCGTTGCAACAGGCCGCACTGGGGCTGCAGTTCCTGCACGAACGCGGCGTCGTCCACGCCGAGGTGCGGCCAGAGCACCTCTTGTACAGCGACGACGAGCCGGACGCACGCGTCCTGCTCGCGGCCTTCGGACGGGCGGCGCCGTGGCGGGCGCTGACACTGCGCTGTCGACCCAAGACCCGCGGCTTTTTGTGGGAAGATGCGCATCATGTCAAGTTCCTGCCGCCTTTCCTGCTCCGACGCAAGGACGGCCTCGTGAATAACTGGAGGGAGGCACAACAGCTCGACATCTGGGCGCTGGGCGTCACACTCTACGTGATGTTGTGTGGCTGTTTCCCGTTCGGAGGCGAGGACGACGTGGCGGACATTGAGAGCCGCATGCTGAAAGAAAAGCTGACGTTCCCCGAGGGAGGAGAGCTGCTGAGTCGCGCGGCTAAGGATCTGCTGCGTCGACTACTGGAGAAGAACCCTGATGCTGCAATCAGCATTGAAGAGGTGGTGAAGCATCCGTGGCTCAATGGCGGCGTGGCGCCTGCAGTCAGCTGGAGTGCCGACATGCTGGCTCAGCGGGACCTGTTCGCTGCGCGGTACGCTGAAGAAGTGGCTGCGGTCGCGTGCAGCCCGTCGACCAGCTCCCTGTCCAATGTTGTGGGTGGAGACAATGGGCCGAGTGAGGCGAGAAGCGCCCCTCCGAGTGAAGTGAGCACACTGACAAGTGTCGACGGACCCCTTAGCAGTCTAGGTGGTGCGGCTGGGGTGCTGAAGCGAGACACGCTGGAGGTGGAAGCAGAGGAAGAGGAAGCGCGCCCGTCTTTCATGTCCACGCATGGCACGGAGCTCCTGCTAGATGAAGAAGCGCAGCAGGAACGTCCCAGTGCGGATTGCTTCATGCGTCTGGCCAGCCTCGAGATGGGAGGCAACAACATGAACACGAACAGCGACGACGAAGACGTCGTAGCCGAACCGAAGGCGTTCAAGTCCAGGGACACGGAGACTGGAGAAGTGACAGCTCGTGGCAGGCAGCCGGTGGCTCGCCAAAAGTCTGTGGACAAAATGTGGCAAGTGCTGCTGCGCCAGCGCCGCTTCTTCTCGTCCAAGTCGCTGAGCAGCGGCTCCAGCAACGACAGGTCGTGAGCGCCACCTCAGCTTTTGGAGCGTCTATCCTGTACTGAAGTACTATAGATGCATGGAAGTTTAAATACTTGACGTTGTGATTGATGCTTCTAGCCACGACGGACTTGAAGGCAGTGAAGCCTGTCTGGGTTCTACGGCTGGGGTCCGAGAGATCGTGCTAGCGTGGTGGTCACTCCGGCTATCGGCAGGTATGCGTATGCGAGTCGGTTCAAGCGCGGCTGAAGTGCGGCCAGTGTGGCTTCGGTGTCAGCGTACACCTGGAACGGCGCGTGTGGAGCAGCATCTTCGTCTTGGTTCTCACCATTCGTCTCGATTTTCGTGTCTGCGGGCTCGCTGCTGTGTCCTTGTCCTCGCTGTTTCTTCTTCGAAGACTTGACGATGGCTGCTTCCTCTTGTTGGAGGTCAGTGCTGTTGACACCAGAGCCTTTTCCGTTCACCACGGCTTGATCGGCGCTCTGGCGAAGTAGCTCGTTGTAGTAGAAGTAGATGGAGGCCATCACGCCGCCGGGCGCCGACACCAAGAGGCAGATGCCAATGGAAAAACGAGTCGGAAAGTGCAACAACTTGGACTGGGGGTACAGCAACAGCAACAGCAGAGCTATTTTGCCGCATCCGTCGACTCAGTTTAGACCACCAGCTAGTGGAACTGCGACGACACTGCTACGGAGCCAGCACTAGCTGCAGACAATCGACGCGGAGGTTCCCGTGCACGTTGGCGCATGGCGACTACGCAGGCGTTAATTTTGGCCAGCGCTTGCTTCTCGGGGCTGTCGCTGTCGGCCCGGAGCTCGTCCACATGCTGGATATGAGCCTGCAGATTCGTCTCCAGCGCGCGACGCAGGTCGTCTACAATGAAATTCCCCTCCCCGCCCACGGCACTCAGCACGTTGTGGAAGTAGCCCAGATCGGCCGCCAACTGCTGCCCCCCCATCTCGGACAGCATCGGAATGGAGCACACTGTGCGCAAGAACGCCGCTAGCGTCCCGCTGGCCACGGCCGCCGTCCACAAGTCCACGAACTCGGTCGCTGTTGGCGCTGGGTCCGTGGCAGCAGAATTGCCGTCCGAGCCGAAAATGTGCTGGCACGTGGCGAGTTCGTGAGGTGCCAAGTGCAGGAGTTGGCCCAGACGAGTCCACTCGCCCTGGACACAAACTTCCTGCGCTCCACGCGAGGCCACTGAGGCGTTTTCAAGACTGCTGCTCTCTGCGAACGGCTCGAGCTGCGGGAGAAGGGACAACAGGAGGTCCGCCACCATAGTGATGTAGTCTTGAGGCAGCATGCTGAAGGTTGGCAGATCGCCTAAGGCAGCGTCGGGCACTTTGCGCCAGTTCTGCAGACAACACGAGCACGATTAGCTGGGGGAAGCAAAACACACGGGGCACATCGCTTAAACGCACCTCGTTCGATGGGAGGGTTTCCAGCACGCGTGCGATGGGAAGGAAGACGGTGTCATACGTGAGAAGCTGAGCCTCCTTCGTCCACGAGCGCACGGCGCGCTGAGCTTCGTCCAGCAGCTACATGAGTGCACCCAAAGCCACACCGGTTAATAAGCTGCAAGTAAAAGGAGGTTTGAACGCGCAAGGCGTACGTACCGTTGCCGTAGGGTAACGAGACGCAGCGGAGTCAAAGCCTGGCGATCCCACTGAGTGATCGAGCAACTCCATCTCGAATTGGTGGAACTGCGTCTGCCGGTTCTGGTCCTCACCATGCAGCCAGGCCTTGGACACGGCGGCTACGAGCTTCGTCGGGTCGACAAGCTCTGCCAACGCGATACTCGCGCCATCGTGACTTTTCTTGCGACGACTGCGCGGTGAGGACGAACCTGACGTCTCACCGAAAAACTGGGCAAGTTGCTCGCGCACACGCACGCGTAGCTGAGTATCAACCGCACACAGTTGGCTTTCCAGAGTGCCGCACGCCTTCAGTAGTGCCAAGGACGCGTGAAACTGACTCCAGTCGGGCGAAGCAACGAGTGGGCCACCCGCGACGCCCTCCGCATGGGGTGTAGCCGCCTCTGCTTTGCAGTGTTTGCGGATGGCTGGTACAGTCGCCCCCAGCGCCAACGTAAATTGCTGCACGGCTGCACCAATGGCCTCCACCGCCTCGGGGAACGCAGCACCGCCTGTAAACTCGTAGCACTGCTGCAGACTCTCGTCCACCAGCTCCCACGCAGCTTCGGACGCTTCTTCAAGGCGTTGTGAGAAGTCCTCGAGTGGCGCAGCGTCCCGATCTTCATCGCTGCCTTCTTCTCCGTCGACACCATCGCTCTTGTTCACGCTAAAGGGAGGCACAAGCCGCAACAGCGCATCTGTCAGTGCTTCGCTAGCGAAGCGCGTGTACTCTGTAAAGTACAGTCGATACGGCTCGAACACAACGCGCAGAATGTCTTCAGCACTTGCTGCAGTGTCCTCAGTTGCAGCCAACGCCACGCCCAGCTCGTTTTCAAGGGACCTGAAGAGCTGCACCAACTGGGCTGCAAATCCTCGTGTCGCGTGGAAGCAGCGCAGCAGCCGAGCAAGACTAAAGTCGGAGTCAGAAGGTCCGCTGTGCACGAGGCGGTCTCTGAACGACTTGGTAAGGGGCTCCAAGGTATTGTGGAGCAGCGCCAGTAGTACACTGACTAGCATCTCGGCGCCGAAAAGCTCCCGGGTGTTGCGAGTCTCGCGCTGTAGCATCCGCATCACGTCCGCGTAGAAGGTTTCCAGCCAGTTGGCGAAGATTTGGTCCTTGTCCTCCGCTTCGGCACTGTAAGCGTACCACACGCGGTGTACATGCGCCGGCCTGGCGCGGCAGAACTCCTCTCTCACGAGGTGCGCTCTGTCCACACTGCTCAGTACGTCCAGACACCAGCGCAGCGGCGCCACGTCCCCCAGTTCGTCCTCGCGCAGCCTGGAAGCCAGTCGGGGCTGCACGGCCGCCTCGATCTGCGCGCAGAGCCTCTCCATGGTCTGTTTACGGTCCCAAGCGCCCGGCAGCTCCTTGAGCACGTCCAGACTCGCGCGCATTTCGCGCACACGGTCAGCCAGGTTGTCGGCATCGCTGCGGTCGCCCTTGAGCGCCTGGCTCAGTAGCGTCGGGTCCTCCACGGCGGCAAAGCAGGTGCGCACGTTGCGTCCCCACCTGGCGGCCTCTACGAGCGCCTGTGAGCAGCCTTGAAGCCGGCGCTTGGCTTCGTGCAGCGTCACGAGATGGCGCAGATCCTGGCCGGAGGAGGAGGAGAATGCGGAGACAGAGCCAGTCGCGCAGGCCTCGTGTACGGCATCCAGGCGTCTGGTCAGCGGCGTGGCGGCCTGTTGCAGCGCCTGAAGCCGCGTCTGCAGTGCGGGGGACGAGAGAGAGACGTGCTGCAGTGACGCATGCAGTGTCTGGGCCAGCGACTGCGAGCGGAGCGCTAATTGCGGCACCAGTGGTGCGAGGGCAGTCGCGTCGCCTGCGCGGGACGCCAGCGCCTCCTCCACCCACGCGAATGCGTCGAAGCTCGCGGAGGAGGACGCTGCCGACTCCAGCACCGCGTCGTCGGTCATCTTGCAAATTGTGTAAATAATAATAATCTATATATATGTTTATATTTTCGTACCCATATTTCATCCAATCAGATATGTTCTCAAAAAAGACTTGAGGAAATGATGTGTACTGGAAACAGTATGCCTAAACAACTTATTAGGGACTCAAACCATAAAGCTGCTACAGTAGTCACCGCAATTAGTGTGTGTGCAAAATTAGCGACATACGCGAGTTAGTGTCACTGTGATTTCGTGACGCTAATACCTGTGAAGAAGAAATCCGCGGATTCAAAATTAGTGTGAGTGGGTCTGGGAATTTAGTGCAGTGGGATACGGCCGACCCTCCTAATCTGCTGCCCTGGGTTCGAGCCCGACTTCGTGCAGTTTTCCGAGTCGATAATACCGACAGATCCATGGATTGGTTAGGGTCCGCCACGGGTGTGGTGCTTATTGTAAAAAAAACAAAAACGGTGACTGCATTTGTGAAACGAAGGTTTTTGGTTTTGACGTAAATTTTTTTATCAAAAGCTGACTAAATCTATTAAAAAATTACATATTTGGGAAAGATGGAGCCAGAGCGTTTATTTTAACATCAGCCCACCAACCTCGCGAACGCAACCAAGAACAAGCAATGCCAACCGATAACTCTTCGTCAAAGACCCCTTGTGGTGGCTGTGGTGACCTTGTTGGCAGTGTGCACTCCTGTCCCCAGTGTTCAGTAAGCATGCATCCGTTCTGCGGGACTCCTGTCGGCCCGGAAGGCTTCAACCAGCCAGTTATGTGCCCACAGTGCCAGAACGGTGCAGTCGTGAAACCGGTCAGCGCGTCACCGATCGTGGCAGCTTTCGAGAAGTGCGTCAGAGCAGCAAACAACTCCATCGAATAGCCAAAGGCCGCAGTCCACGTCTGAGTCATCATCCATAACTGGTGTCCCACCTTCACTACCTGCTGCCACGGACGGAAACAGAGCACCACCGCCACGTCGAGATGCGCAAATCGTCAGTACAATCAAACAGCGAGAGAAAGTGGTCCGGTGGATGGTTGTGATGGAGGGGAAGGGCGGCATCAAGGGTCTTTTTGCTCAAGCAGTTGACGAATTCCCTGAGATATTCAGGTCCAAGACGCGCAACGCAAACCTTACTAAGGCAACGAGATGGTGGAAGCGAAGGGAGACGTTGCTTCGCCTGCCTCGTGGAGTGCGAGAACTCTCGGCAAAGCGCGAACAAGGCCGCTCCCGTGTGAACAAGAAAGCTCTCAAAGGGCGTGGAAGACAACGAAGCGAGTGGGTGGCCTGGCTGTATCCGCAGCTACTTGACGAGTTTGATCGCCTGCGCAAACTGGGCTTGAAGTTCGATGCGTCGATGCTGCGTCAGCTTGCAATTCGACTATTGAAAACGAGCACGGGCAAGTTCAACAGTTCGTCAGTCGACAAAGTGGGAGCGCTCATTTTGGAAAAAATATCACCCAGGTGGATCCAAACGTTCATGGAGGCACATCGAATTGTCTTCTGCACGCAGTCAGGCAAGAAGCAGGTCAGTCCTGAGAAACAAGAGGCTATCGATCGTGAAGTAGCAGCTCACCTCGGAAAGATGAAACGCGGCTTTGAGTCGGGACGTCTGAACGAGGACACAATCGAGAATATTGACGAGACTCACTTTGTGATTGATTTCGACAACGGCAAGACTCTAGGCTTTGCTGGCGAGAAAAGCATTAAGTATGCAGACGTTGTCTCTGGCGGAGAAGGTATGACAATGGTCGTACGAATTTCTGGTGGTGCAAGCGGACGTATTCACCCGCCGATGATGATCTTCCAGAATGCGTCGTCAAGCTATCCTATCCGTGGAGTCCCAGACAAGACACCAGGCGTCTGCTATCGAACGGGGCCAAAGGGGTGGATGAGCAAGCGGGTGTTCCGACAGTATCTCGGTGAGAGAAGAGCAATGTGCGCTGATCCTCGGGGCCGGGAGAAACGCATTTATCTCGACAATTGTTCGTCACACCTAGATGAAGACGAATGCAAGGATGAGTTATCGCAATTGAAGGCTCGTCTCGTCTACCTTCCACCCAACGCGACCGACTTATGTCAGCGTGCTGATTCATTTGTGATCGCCAAGATCAAAGATGCCTGGCGTCGCAAATGGAACGAGAAGAAGATAGAGCTTATCGAGGGCGGCGAATGGCAGAACACCCAACGGAAGGACAGCTCGTGGTCCGGGAAGCTCAAGAATCCAGGCAAGAAGTTCTTCATGTCTTTGGCTGCAGAATGCGTTCGTGAGGTAATCGCGCACCGCGACGAAAACGGCGTCAACTATGCCAGGAAGGCAATGATCAGATGTGGGCTCTCACTTGAGATTGACGGCTCTTGGAGCCCAAAGCAGCTTTTCCCTCATCTTCAGGATATTATCCAGAAGTACCCGGATGAGTTTAATGGTAAGTCTGCTGCAGATGGGTCGATGGATAGTGATAGTGGCGACGAAAGCCGCACTGCCGGTGATAAGGACTGCATCGCCAGTGCGGTTGTGTAGAGAGTAAACCTAAATTAGTGACAGTGTCTCTGATTTGCCATATGTAACGGGGTTACATCGAATAGTGTGATGCACACAAGCTAGGTGCCACACATAAGTGGGTTCCACACATATGTTACGTGGGTCACCCCAGATAGGAGTGGGTGGCTCACAGCCACTGGATATGCATTTGACTAGGCTCTATCATGATAGATAGTGAGTCCTATACATACAAACAACAGGCGGCTCTGCCGCGATAAACAACAATACATTCAGTTCACATTTGAAGCCTAAGAGTTCACTAGCCTTGTTTAAGGTACTTCTGTCTCTTGGAGTCCTTAATTAGCTATATTAAGGTACTCGAGCAAACTCTCGTATAGAGTTTGCTAGCTATCAATACTACTAGAGACTCTCTGAGTCTGTGTCTTCCTATGAGGCTAAAGCTACGGCAGCCCCGCTGCACCATACATAAATTAGTGTCAGCTCCAAAATAGCAACACTCACACTATTTTCCGTGAAGACAAGCAAAAACTCCTAACACAAATTAGCATCGGTGACACTAATTTCGGTGACTTCTGTAGTATATTTTCGGAAAAGTCCTTGCTTATTTCTCGGAGCCTGCTTGTTTATTTCTAAAACAAGCCATCTCCAGGCTTATTTTGGAAATGAGCATCACGGTACTGCGTTTTGCTCATTTTAGGCATCTTTGATAGGCAAATTACGAGCAAGTTTCCTTTCGGCAGCCTGCACACGCCCGCAGCGTATGTGCCGCAGAACGACTCCTTCGCGGCGACGAAGCCGTTCCATTCGGTGGGCTTCCAGCCAGTGGTGGCGGTGGAGGAGGTCGTGGAGAGCAGCGCGATGCTGCGAAGACACCGGCAGCGTGATCGCCAAGCTTAGCATGCTGCTACTTGGTGCTCGAAGTGCACACGACGGCACCCGAAGGAGGACGACCACGTAGACAAACAATACTCATGGTCTCCATCTACATCTGTGCAGTCTCTGTATACACATGCAAGTCCTCAGGCTAGAAAATTACATTTCGACACGCAGCCACTGGCGAGACCCAAGTGTTTCGAGCGCATCGAGCGCTCTTAGATCAGGTTTACCTGCAGCGCGTAGAGTCAGTGGCGATATGCGTCAAAGGCTGATCGAGGATCGCCAGAGCGTCGAGGCGATTCATGCCGTCAGGTAGCTATTGCCAACTCACTTTTCGCCACCACTGCCGTGACTTTGAGTTGCTGGCTTGCCGATCTGGTAGAGCAGCACAACTGGCTATGCGATGCTACCGGTAGCTGCTGTCAAGAGCAATCACGAATGACTTTGGCAAAGTCACTTTGCACACTGCAAGTAAATTACGCACGACGTGCACACGCAGGGGCACGCTCATGAGCACGCCTTCACCGGGACAGATCTTGCGCTGAATTAGTCTAAAGATAGCACATCGAAACACGGCATAAAGATAACTAATAATTGAAATAACAGGCGGGTTAGTGAGCTTTGCGAATGCTGGTTATCTTTCAGCTTCCGCTCATATTTTTCAGAATCCTGCTTGTTATTTTACAAGCAGCTGTAAGGTTTGACTCCCCTACTAATAAGAGTTCTGCTTAATTCAATGGGATGGGAAGCGGTCAAATGGCCGCCGGACACCTGCTAACTTAGCAGCCGTCCAAACGGCATGGTAGAGACAATTCCCTTTTCCGTGGACATTTATTGCGAAAATGCTGGGATGTGGATCCGGGGCCACATCTGAACTAGAAGGTAAATGAAGACCGAATTGTTAGAGCGCTAGTGGAGCCCTCGATCTCTTCCTCGCACTCGGGTCCAAGCTCACTACGATCTGTTTCACATCGTCCCAGCTCCCTTCCCACATGGGTCAGGTCTTGAACTTCATTGTGGGCCGGGGCTTGACCCTTGTACATGCATTCCAACAAGCCCTCCTCAAAGTTCGCTTCAACCTAGAAGATCGACCTTCGACCACTTGGCATGTGACGCCCACAAGCCGCAGCAGCCCTTCCAGGCTCTTTTTGTCGAGGGCCTTCGTGAAGGCGTCCGCTGGATTATCCTCGACTTGGACCTTGTGCAGCTCGATTACACCCTTCTGCACCTGCTCGCGCACAAAGTGCCAATGGAGTTTCAACGTGGCGGGTGCATCTGCTGTAGGTTGGGTTGGTTGCCATGACGTGAGCTTCTTGATTATCGATCCCGATCTTCAACTTGATCGAGTGCCTCGGCTGGATCTCCTGCAAGATGTTGCTCTCGGCCATGGCCTCTCACGCAGCCACGTACTCGGCTTCTGCCGTCGACAAGGCGATTATCGACTGCCGGCGAGACATCCATGCGATGGCTCCTCCTGCCAACGAGACGAACCCTGTCGTGCTCTTCCGCTGCTCTGGATCGTTCGACCAGTCGCTGTCGCTGTAACCCTCCAACACGACTGCATCAACCACGTCCTGCTCCTCGCGTAGGTGATCCCGTAGTCCAGTGTCCCCGCTAGATACCGGATCACTCGCTTCACGACACCCGCATGCTTCGCAGACAGGTTAGCCAAAAATCGGCTTAGTTGACCCAGCGTGAAAGCCATATCCGGTCGGGTACTGGTGGCCAGGTACATCAACATACCGATGGCGTCGCGGTACGGGAAACTCGTTTCAGACTTCTCGTCCTTGTCAAGCGGTGCTAGCCTCACGTTCGTCTCCATGGGGTTCCCGCCCTTGGTCTTTCAGGCCGTACGCGTCGTCCAAGTCCTTGAACAACTGCTCTGTGTACACCTCGTCGTTCGTCGCCACGAGTATATCGTCCACGTACACCAACACGTACACGATCGTCTCTCCTTCAAATTTGAAGTACAGGCAAGGCTCCGTGAGTGATCGCTGGTATCCTCGATCCAGGAACCACTGGTTCAGCTCGGAATTTCCACTCACGTCCGGACTGGTGCAACCCGTACAAGGCCTTGAGTACAACGTACATGTGCCCATTCTCTTGGCACGGATATCCGTTGATCAAGCGCAAGTACTGCAGGATAGCCAACCTCGCGTTCAAATACGCCGTGTTGATGTCTCCTCCGTACACGTCAAGTCCTAGCTCTGCTGCAATTGCCATCAGCAGTCGAAATGACGACAGCCTCGCCACTGGTGCAAACGTCTCGCGAAAATCAATGCCTGGACGCTGGTAGTTCCCGAGAGCCACGATGCGCGCCTTGAATCTGACCACGTAGCCGTGCTGGTCGAACTTCAACGCGTATACCCACATGGGATTCTCTGCAGCGGGGCTGCAATAGCGTTTACGTAGAGGAAGCCACAGACTCAGAGAATCTCTAATGTTCTTTGATAGTTTACAAACTCTATGCGAGAGTTTGGATGAGTACCTTAATCAACCTTAATCAAGGACCCCAGAGATAGGCAATACCTTAAACAAAGGTATGAACACTATGCTTCAAAATGTGAACTAAATGTATTAATGTTTATCGCGGCAGAGCCGCCTGTTGTCTGAATGTATAAGACTCACTATCTATATAGTAGAGCCTAGTCTAATGCATATCCATTGGCTGTGAGCCACCCACTGCTATCTGGAGTGGCTCACGTAACATATGTGTGGAACTCAACTTATGTGCGGTACCTAACTTGTGTGCATCACACTATTCGATGTAACCCCGTTACACCCTCTGTAACGGGGTTACAGAACAGCGTGTCTGTCACACAGAACTTGTATTTGTACGCCAGTTGTGTGTGTACACCAACCCGGCAATTAACCAGATATCAGTAGGTGGCCTCACAGCCACCCAATATGCATTTGACTAGGCTCTACTATGATAGATAGTGAGTCCTATACATTCAGGCTACAGGCGGCTCTGCCGCGATAAACAACAATACATTCAGTTCACATTTTGAGACCTTAAATAGGAAATTTAAGGTACTCGTAACAAGCTCTCGTATAGAGCTTGCTAGCTATCAAATACACTAAAGACTCTCCGAGTCCTTGTCTCCTCTACGCTATAAGCAATTGCAGCCCCGCTGCACTTGGAAGCGCTTGTAGTCAATCCTACACCTGAGTCTTACGACTGTCCCTCTGTGTGAGAATGGAGCAGTTTGCCCACTTACCCCCGAACCAATAGGAAGGGCTTAAAAAGCTGATGTCCTTGATTGGCCCGGAAGGTGTGGCCCATCTTGCTTCGCACGCCCCGACGCAGTGAATGCGCGCCAGGAGGCATTTTCTCAGTATGAGAATGCTCTACTGGAGCACGTCCAGCAGAAGATGAATGAGGCCGTCGCGTCTGTGACGCCAAGGCCGTCATCGGACGGTGGTTCACGAGCCAAACCACTCATGGTGAGCGTTAGACCTTTGAAGGCAAAGAAGGCGAAAGCCTGATGTTCTGGGTCAGAGAGATCGAGATGGCCTTGGCGTCCGCCATGCTCAAGACTGAGCAGCAGCGCGTGGCGCTTGCTATTTCGAAGCTTGGTGGCTGAGCGCGAGAATGGGCCTGACGTGCGGTACGTCGGTGGACACCGCGTTCCCTTCTTGGGACGAGCTGAAGCGTCAGCTCTCGCGAGTGTTCTCGCCGCCTAACCAATCATATCGCGTGAGATCACGCTTCCTTTATACCCGCCAGGGCAAGAAGGAGTTGGTGGACTTTGTCCAAGAGCTGAGAACTCTCATCCCCGGTATGCCGGCGGACCCTCTTCCCGAGGTGGTCACTGTGACCGTCTTCATGGAAGGTCTGCGCACTGGCGTGGCCAGGACGGAGGTCTTCCGTGGTCATCCTACCTCGTTCGAGGAGGCAGTGAACGTGGCGTTAAACGCCGAGTTCAACTTCAAGTCAGCCCGACTTGGTTGGGCGGCTTCTCAAGCCAGCGCTTCCGGATCCTCGGACGCGTCGAACGGCGCAGTCCCGATAGACCTCAGCTATGCTGAAGACGAAGAAGCTGAGCTTCAAGCTGCTGAGCAGCGTATCGGCATCCGTAGATGCTACGTATGCGGAAGCACGCAACACCTGCGCCTAGACTGTCCGCTGCGCAAGCAGCACCAGGCTCCCTCGAGCCAAGGCTCTGCCTCTGGGCAGAAGCCTGGCTCGTGGCGGGGAAACGGAAAAACCTAGTAGGCGCGGGGCACCCTATTGGGGAAGAACTAAGTTCTGTTGAGTCTCAGGGAGGAGGTCGACAGGGCTTAGCCCCACAGAGCACTGTGCTCTCTAACAACACGGAACATGCATGCCGGGCTTGCTGGTCGTTGAGGCGACCGTGAAAGGCTTTAACAAGCCGTGGAAGACCCTTATCGACTCAGGAGCGTCGGGCAATTACGCTCGGCGCTCCACGATGGAAGGAAGTCCGCTGTACGCTGAGGCACTGAAAGCGCGTACGAGTGATGTCATCACTGTCCGTCATGCAACGGGAACCCGTGTGACGATGTCCAAGGTTACGGTGAACCTGGGCGTGAAGGTTTTAGACTTCGATAGCGCGGGACGCTGTCTGGTCATCGACCTGGATTCGAGGTACGACTTTATCCTGGGCATGGCATATCTTGAACGCCATGAGCCATGGATCGATTGGAGGTCGAAGACCTTAGGCGCTACGCGCTTGTCTCCTAGTGGAGCTTTGGCGAGTCATGAACCCACCTCTGCTAGGAAGCAAAAGCGCTATTGGCGCGGGCACTGGACCGAGTCGGTCAATGTGCTAGACATTGGAGTGTCTAAGTTAATGGACACTGGCGTCGAGGACGCGAGTCCCGAGCACTGCTCGCGGGCTGACCGTGGAGTGGCACGTAACCCACGGAGTGAGACATATCACGATGGGTCATTCGCTGCATGCCGGTCATGGCATGGTCGACAATCAGTCGAGGCATCTTGGGCAGAGCCCTAGTGATGCGCGTGGAGCGGCACGTAACCCGCTGAGCGGTGCTCGTTACGAGAGCGCAGCATCGCTGCATGCCACGGATGGCGTGGTCGGCTGTGAGCCGAGGCATCAAGGGGAGGACCCTGACGGTGCGGGTGGAGTGGCACCTAACCCACTGGGTGGGGGCTGTGAGCATTGCAGCTCCCCGCCGGCTCCTCAGGAGCAACAAGAGGTGATGACACCTGAGGACACTTTTAGCGTCAACCTGCTGGCCTCTCCGAGGCGTACGGCTTCCGCGCGGAGGCGACAGCGACGCCTGATGGCGAATGCGAGACGCAAGCGTCATCACTGACTGTCTGCTGTAGACGCTGATGGCGAACAGCTAGATACACTCGTCAACGGAGTGACCGGGGAAGCCGAGGGCAACGTCATCCTCGCGGCTCTCCCGACGATGGCTGCTCTGCTAGAGCTGGACGAGATGTCCCTTTCAGACTTCAGTGAAGCCCTCCAGACCGGCGAGCTCGCCGAGATGGTCATGATACGACCCGAAGAGGAGTTGAACTCTTCGTCGCTTATGGATGAAACCGTGCTTGAAGATACGAAGCAGGCACTGAGTGTGCGGAGTGGATCGTCGATCCTGAAAGACCCTTCGGATCCCTTCTATCCTTTGGTAAAGGAATACCAGAATGTGGTCTCAAACCCACCTACGGGCTTACCTCCCGACCGAGGCGTTCGTCACGAAATTGACTTAGTTCCTGGAACCAAATACTGCGTGGCGAGGCAGTGGCCTTTACCGAAGGAACAGTGTGACGTCATTGACGCGTTCTTCAGTGCCAAGCACGCTGCAGGCATGGTGCGTGAGAGCAAGTCTCCACACTCGACGCCACCGTTCTGTGTCAGAAAGCCTAACGGCAAGTGGCGCATCGTTCACGCTTTCAAAAAGCTCAACGCCGCCACCATTCCGGCGCAGACGCCGATTCCTCGGAAGGACGTTCTTCAGAACCACATGGTTGGCTGTACAATGTATAGCGCACTCGATTTGGTCGATGGCTACTACCAACTGCTCATGCGAGCGAGTGACATTCCGCTGACAGCGGTCAGCACCCCAAGCGGTATGCTTTGGGAATTTTCAAATACTATATATTAAATGGTGTATTAATTATAAATATGGCTGGTGATGCCCCAAGGGCTGTCGAACGCACCTGCGACGTTCAATCGTCTGGTGACACAGCTCTTCCGGCCCCCGAGAGCGTTTGCACAAACGTACTTTGACGATATCTTCGTCCATAGCCGTGCTGAGCACGGTCGGTCGGACGTGGAAAACCACATAGACCATTTACGGGCAGTGCTTAAGTGCATGCGCACCAACAAGCTGTACGCTAACGCATCCAAATACATCTTCGGTGCTGAAGAGATTCCTTTCTTAGGATGCTTTGTTGGAAAGCGAGGCCTTCGAGCAGATCCTGCTAAGGTTAAAGCCATCGTCGACTGGCGGGTTCCCAAGAACCAGAAGGACTTGCGCAAGTGGCTTGGCCTCGCCAACTACTTGCACAAGTACAGCGAGAACTACGCCGACATGGCTCGGCCGTTGTCCAACCTCCTTAAGAAGGATGAGGACTGGTGTTGGAACACCGCACATCAAGACGCTTTCGAAGCAGTCAAGGAGAGTCTCCTTCACACACCGATCCTGGCGTTGCCAGACCCTGAACGTCCATTCAGTGTCGTCTGTGACGCATCGGACTTTGCCATCGGCAGTGCTCTGCTTCAAGCAGACGCCGGAGGGCGTGAGCGCGTCATCGCGTTTGAGTCTCGCCAGCTTAAGGCTGCAGAGAAGAACTATCCAGTTCATGACAAAGAGCTACTTGCGATGAAGTATGCTCTCGTCAAGTTCAGGGTTCACCTGCTGGGCTCTAAGCCGTTTGTGATCTTCACTGATCATGCGTCACTACGCACTGCGACCCAGTCGCCTCACCTCTCGCAAAGGATGGCCCGTTGGCTGTCCTTCTTCGCGGAGTACAACTTCGAGGTGAAGTACAAGCCTGGCAGGCAGAATGGTCTGGCGAACGCGCTGTACCGTCGACCTGACTATGAGCTTGCTCATGTCACCATGGTGACCTCGCCCGTACTGGACCTGATCCGCGCTGCATGCACACGCGATGACATGTGTGTAGCCCTGCTACTGGCTCTGGGAAGCAAGGAGTTTGAAAACTCGGACAAGAAATTGTCGGCGCGCTTGCGCGCGAGCCTGTATCGCTACTCATTTGATGACGGACTGCTGTACTACAGCACGAGTACGGAGGACACTCCTCGTGTTGTGATTCCTCATGACGAGGACTTGAAGTATCGTATCCTCTTTGAGGCGCATGATACGGCGCTTAGTGGCCACCTCGGTCGTGAGAAGACCTACAGCTCTGTGAGCCGGACCTATTGGTGGTCCAAGCTGTATAAATGGACGAGCACGTATGTGCGCACGTGTGAGACGTGTCAACGGGTGAAGCCCTCACCGCATGCGGCTACGCCGCTGGCAAGTTTGCCTGTACCCTCCGGGTGTTGGGAGTCCATGAGTTTGGACTTTGTGTTCGGCCTTCCGAAGGATTCG
The DNA here is from genome assembly GCA_033557995.1 of Phytophthora crassamura. Lineage (NCBI taxonomy): Eukaryota > Oomycota > Peronosporomycetes > Peronosporales > Peronosporaceae > Phytophthora > Phytophthora crassamura. The sequence continues at coordinate 2,128,929 of JAUCED010000003.1, read as the reverse complement.
GAAGGCAACACAGGCATCGTGGTCTTCGTCGACCGTCTGAGCAAGATGGCTTACCTCGCGGCAGTGCCGGACACCATTGATGGTGAAGGTACAGCCAAGCTGTTTTTCGATCGGATCTTCCGCCAGCATGGGCTCCCCGTATCGATTGTCTCGGATCGAGAACCCCGCTTCACCGGGAAGTTTTGGAATTCCGTCTTCAAGGTGCTCGGCACTAGATTGGACATGTCCACAGCGGATCATCCGCAGACCGACGGTCAGACAGAACGTGTCAACCGTGTTGTCGAGGACATTCTCCGGAGCATTTGCGCGGAGACGCCGAAGCGCTGGAGCGCTATGCTCCCTTTGGTTGAGTTCGCGTTGAATAACGCTGTGCATGCCTCCACAAGCTACACCCCGTTTTACGTGAACGGACTCACCCACCCACGCGTCCCGCTGACGCTCCCACTCCGTTGTTCTGGGCTTGATGGGGAGAGATCGCCGATCGGCTTGCTGATATCAGCCCACTCACTGTTCGCAAACAGGTTGACGAGTTGCTGTCAACGCGTCTAAGTGTCCTTCGACACGTGCGTGACGCTATGGCTGACAGCCAAGACAAACAAACGGAACACGCTGATGCTAAAGGCAGAGGCAATGTTGAGAGTTACGAGGTCGGGGACCTAGTGTTGCTTAACGCTAAGAACCTACCTACACCTGCAGTGTCTGTGGTCTTCAAGACCAAGTTGCGCCCGCGATTCGTCGGACCATTCACGGTCGTGGTCAAGAAGGGCCTCGCGTCACGCTCAATCTTTCGAAGAAGATGCGCACACACCCCGTATTTTACGTTGACTTGCTCAAGCCATATCGGGACCCTATGCAGGTGGATTCCCAGGCGCTGGCGCCCAGCGCTGCGGAGCCGCCGCACTCTGCTGAAGCCGCAGCAACATCTCGACCTGCCCCTCCAACCGGGCCAAGTGCAGCGGGGCTGCTGTAGCTTTAGCGTCAGAGGAAGACACAGACTCAGAGAGTCTCTAGTAATATTGATAGCTTGCAAACTCTATACGAGAGTTTGCACGAGTACCTTAATATAGCTAATTAAGGACTCCAAGAGACAGAAATACCTTAAACAAGGCTAGTGAACTCTTAGGCTTCAAATGTGAACTGAATGTATTGTTGTTTATCGCGGCAGAGCCGCCTGTTGTTTGTATGTATAGGACTCACTATCTATCATAGTAGAGCCTAGTCAAATGCATATCCAGTGGCTGTGAGCCACCCACTCCTATCTGGGGTGACCCACGTAACATATGTGTGGAAGCCACTTATGTGTGGCACCTAGCTTGTGTGCATCACACTATTCAATGTAACCCCGTTACACCCTCCCCCACCAGACTGTGGACACCACGTGTACGCACTCGTCATCGTCTCGATTGAGAAGTCTCGACGGCAACGGCCAAGTCGCTTGCCCTCGCGAGAGCCCGCTCCAGAACTTTCCAAGTTCAACGAGCACATGGCTCGGAGTCCGCAGGCGGCTCAGTCACTCGACAACAAGAGCGCGCTCGCGTCCCCGGCACCTAGTGCCTCCACGTCCGACCGTAAGGTCTCACCGCGCCCCGCGTCAACGCTCTCGGTGAGAGAGTATCACGCCCTGCAGCAGCGCCGTCGTGCTCTTAGCTCCGAGAGCCCCAGCAGCGCGAACATGGCCCGCCGTGCGGCAGATGACCTCTTTGAGGGCCTCGAGGAGGGGGAGGAGGACGAGGAGCTGGACTACAGCTCCGACACGCCGATGCCTCAGCGAGAGGACTCCCCGCCACCTGCGCGTCCACGCTCGCCGGAGCAGCAACGCCGGGTTCCCAACCCTTTCGTGGATCGCGAGACCACAACACTTCGTGCTTCGTCTGGTTTGGAGACGAACGAGATCTCTAACGACCTCGACGAGGCTCAAGAGCGTCAGCTCGAGGGGCAAAGTGCCGTTCGTTCGCAACGACCTGAGGCGCGACCGCTAGTGAACTCTCGACGAGAGTATGGCTTCGTGCCGCTCAACCCGGTGGAGCGCTTGAAGCAGTTTGGCTCGGGGCCATTGCAGAATTGGCGAATCGGGCCGGCGGCCAGTACCAGCGACCAGGTCGCTACTCGTACTGCTCTCCGAGAGAGGCTTCTGACGCCGCAGCAGACCACTCCACAGGAGTATGGGACTCGCCTGTCCGATCAAGCCCGTGGGGCTTCAGTCCCCGCGATGCGGACTATTCCGGTGGTGCTCGGTCCGGGAGAGCTCCTCCACGAGGACGACGCCCAATTCACGAGCTGGGTTCATCGAACCCGCCGTCTCTCTTCGCTGGAGGCTCTCCAGTCTAGCTTCGACGAAGCTGATGTGCGCTTAGAGCGCCGGCTTCGCTTCGATTTCGCGAAGCTGAAGACGAAGCGTCAGGCGGCCGCCTCCAGGTCGCTACAGTCCCTCGGACTCGGCTCCTCTGCTCTTAAGAGCGCTGCAGGAACTCACCAAGGTGAGTCGACGGCTGCAGCAGCCCGGGATCAACGCTTGAGCTCAGCGTATGATCCCTCAGCTCCCCTGCCTAGCGGCGGGAAGCGTGAGGCGACCGACTTCGCGGTCGCGGGCTCGCAGAGCGCCTTCGATCGCGGCGATCAAAAGCGTCCACGACGTCAGGGCAGTCTTGCCGGAGGGGTACCTCAAACTCCCACGAGTTTTCTGAGTGCGGGTACCCACGCCACTTTACCAAATATTGGTTATGAGCGCCGCGTCGACGACGCTTTAGAATACGCTCCACATGAAAGTGGCGGTTCCCCTGCTCGTCGAGCAGCGCCGGCGGCGCCCGTGTCCTCGCACGGTGAGGAGCCTGTCCGGCCTGAGGAGCTGGAGAGCTTGGAGAGATCGCTGAGCGACGTGCGTCAGATCCTGGAGCGCCATGGGCGGAGGCTTGATCAAGCCGAGAGGGAGTCTGACACCACCGTGAATGAGATCCGCGATCTCCGGGAACGTCTCCAGTGGTGTGAGGCTGCTGAGTCGGCGACTCAACGCCTGGCGCGCCTTGAACAAGGTTTCGCGCGGCTGGAAGGTCAGGTCGACCTGTTGCTGCGACTTCAGCAGGGCGCTGTGGCTCCGCCACGTTGGGCGCCAGCTCCTGAGAACCCACATGGGCCGGGTCCCGGTACGGCTTGAGCAAGCCAACGTAGAACACGGGGTGCGTACGCATCTTCTTCGGAAGATTGAGCGTGTACGCCAGGCCATTCTTGGCCACGACCGTGAACGGTCCCACGAAGCGCGGGCGCAACTTGGTCTTGAAGACCGCAGACACTGCATGTGTAGGTAGGTTTTTAGCGTTAAGCAACACTAGGTCCCCGACCTCATAACTCTCAATATTGCCTCTGCCTTTAGCATCCGCATGTTCTTTCTGTTTGTCTTGGCTATCAGCCATTGCGTCACGTACGTGTCGAAGGACACTTAGACGCGTTGACAGGAACTCGTCAACCTGTTTACGAACAGTGAGTGGGCTGACATCAGCAAGCCGATCGGCTATCTCTCCCCCACCAAGCCCAGGACCACGGAGTGGCAGCGTCAGCGGGACGCGCGGGTGGGTGAGGCCGTTCACGTAGAACGGAGTGTAGCCCGTGGAGGCATGCACAGCGTTGTTCAACGCAAACTCGACGAGTGGAAGCATAGCGCTCCAACGCTTCGGCGTTTCAGCGCAAATGCTACGGAGAATGTCTTCGACAACGCGATTCACGCGCTCAGTCTGACCGTCGGTCTGCGGATGGTCCGCTGTGGACATGTCCAACTTGGTGCCGAGCACCTTAAAGACAGCGTCCCAAAACTTCCCAGTGAAGCGGGGGTCTCGATCAGAGACAATCGATGCGGGCAGCCCGTGTTGGCGGAAGACCCGATCGAGAAACAGCTTCGCTGTCCCTTCACCGTCCACGGTGTCCGGCACAGCCGCTAGATGAGCCATCTTGCTCAGACGGTCAACGAAGACCACGATGCCCGTGTTACCTTCCGCGTCCTTTGGAAGGCCAAACACGAAGTCCAAACTCATGGACTCCCAACACCCAGAGGGTACAGGCAAGCTTGCCAGCGGCGCGGCCGCATGCGGTGAGGGCTTCACCCGTTGACACGTCTCACACGTGCGCACGTACGTGCTCGTCCACTTGTACAGCTTGGGCCACCAATAGGTCCGGCTCACAGAGCTGTAGGTCTTCTCGCGACCGAGGTGGCCGCCAAGCGGTGTATCATGCGCCTCGTAGAGGATACGATACTTCAAATCCTCGTCATGAGGGACCACGACTCGAGGTGTGTCCTCCGCACTCGTGCTGTAGTACAGCAGACCGTCAGCGACGGAGTAACGGTGCAGGCTCGCGCGCAAGCGCGCCGACAATGTCTTGTCCGAGTTTTCAAACTCCTTGCTCCCAAGAGCACGCAGCAGGGCGACACAATGTCGTCTCGCGCATAAGCAGCGCGTATCAAGTCCGTCACCGACGAGGTCACCATCGTGACATGAGCAAGCTCATAGTCCGGTCGCCGTGACAACGCGTCTGCAAGACCATTCTGCCTGCCAGGCTTGTACTTCACCTCGAAGTTGTACTCCGCGAAGAAGGACAGCCAACGGGCCATCCTTTGCGAGAGGTGAGGCGACTGGGTCGCAGTGCGTAGTGACGCATGATCAGTGAAGATCACAAACGGCTTAGAGCCCAGCAGGTGAACCCTGAACTTGACGAGAGCATACTTCATCGCAAGTAGCTCTTTGTCATGAACTGGATAGTTCTTCTCTGCAGCCTTAAGCTGGCGAGACTCAAACGCTATCACGCGTTCACGCCCTTCGGCGTCTGCTTGAAGCAGAGCACTGCCTATGGCAAAGTCCGATGCGTCACAGACGACACTGAAAGGACGTTCAGGGTCTGGCAACGCCAGGATCGGGGCATGAAGGAGACTCTCCTTGACTGCTTCGAAAGCATCTTGATGCTCGGTGTTCCAACACCAGTCCTCATCCTTCTTAAGGAGATTGGACAACGGCCGAGCCATCTCAGCGTAGTTCGCGCTGTACTTGTGCAAGTAGTTGGCGAGGCCAAGCCACTTGCGTAAGTCCTTCTGGTTCTTGGGAACCGGCCAGTCAACGATGGCCTTAACCTTAGCAGGATCTGCTCGAAGGCCGCGCTTCCCAACGAAGCATCCTAAGAAAGGAATTTCTTCAGCGCCGAAGATGCATTTTGATGCGTTAGCATACAGCTTGTTGGTGCGCATGCACTCGAGCACTGCTCGCAAGTGGTCAATGTGGTTCTCCACGTCAGACCGACCGTGCTCCGCACGACTGTGGACGAAGATGTCGTCGAAGTACGTTTGAGCAAACGCCCGCAGGGGCCTGAAGAGCTGCGTCACCAGACGATTGAACGTCGCAGGCGCGTTCGACAGCCCTTGGGGCATGACTAGCCACTCCCAGAGCATACCGCTCGGAGTGCTAACCGCTGTCAGCGGAATGTCACTCGCTCGCATGAGCAACTGGTAATAACCATCGACCAAGTCGAGCGCACTGTACATCGTGCAGCCAACCATATTGTTCTGCAGAACATCCTTCCTAGGAATCGGCGTCTGTGCCGGAATGGTGGCAGCGTTGAGCTTATTGAAAGCATGAACGATGCGCCACTTGCCATTAGGCTTTCTGACACAGAACGTAGGCGTCGAGTGCGGAGACTTGCTCTCACGCACCATGCCCGCCGCGTGCTTGGCGCTGAAGAACGCGTCAATGACGTCGCACTGCTCCTTCGGTAAGGGCCACTGCCTCGTTACGCAGTATTTGGTTCCGGGAACCAAGTCAATCTCATGACGGACACCTCGATCCGGAGGTAAGCCAGTGGGCGGGTCATTCGAGACCACATCCTGGAACTCCTTAACCAAAGGATAGAACGGATCCGATGGGTCCTTCAGGATCGAAGATCCACTTCGCGCACTGAGTGCCTCCTTCGTGTCCTCAAGGACAGCTTCATCCATAAGCGACGAGGAGTTCAATTCCTCTTCCGGTCGTATCATGACCACTTCGGCGAGCGCGCCAGCCTTTAAGGCATCCCCAAAGTCGGGAATGGACATCTCGTCCAGCTCTAGCAGAGCAGCCACCGTCGGAATAGCCTCGAGGCTGACGTTGCCCTCGGCTTCACCAGTCACTCCATCAACGAGTGTGTATAGCTGCTCGCTATCATCGTCCACGACGGACACGTCCTGTACCAGGACCGACGCCTTGCGTCTCGCAGTCGCCATCTGGCGTCGCTGCCGCCTCCTCGCGGAAGCCGTACGCCTCGGAGAGGCCAGCGTGTTCAGACTGAAAGTCTCGTCAGGTGTCGCCACCTCTTGCTGCTCTGATTGAGCCGGCGTGGAGCCGCAATGCTCACAGCCCTCGCCCAGTGGATTAGGTGCCACTCCACCCGCATCGTCAGGGTCCTCCCCTTGATGCCTCGGCTCACAGCCGACCACGCCATCAGTGGCATGCAGCGATGCTGTGCTGTCGTGACGAGCATCGCTCAGCGGGTTACGTGCCGCTCCACGCGCATCACTAGGGCCACGCCCAAGATGCCTCGACTCAGTGTCGACCCCGCCATTACCGGCAGGCAGTGATGACTCGCAGTAACTCGGAGTCTCACTCAGTGGGTTACGTGCCACTCCACGTCCAGCCCACGAGCAGTGCTCGGGACTCGCGTCTTCGACGCCAGTGTCCATTAACTCGGACACTCCAATGTCCAGCACATTGACCGTCTCGGTCCAGTGCCCGCGCCAATAGCGCTTTTGCTTCCTAGCAGAGGTGGGTTCATGACTCGCCAATGCTCCCCTAGGAGGCAAGCGCGTAGCGCCTAAGGTCTTCGACCGCCAGTCGATCCATGGTTCATGGCACTCCAGCCATGCCATGCCGAGGATGAGGTCGTACCTCGAATCCAGGTCGATGACCAAACAGCGTTCAACGCTATCGAAGTCCAGAAACTTCACGCCCAGGTTCACAGGAACCTTGGGCACCGTGACACGGGTCCCCGTCGCAAGACGGACGGTGACGATGTCACTCGAACGCGCCTTCAGCGCCTCAGCGTACTGCTGACTTCCTTCCATCGTGGAGCGCCGAGCATAGTTGCCCGACGCTCCGGAGTCGATAAGGATCTTCCATGGCTTCTCAAAGCCCTTCACGGTCGCTTCCACGACCAGCAAGCCCGGCTTGCATACACGTCCCGTGTTGTTAGAGAGCACGGTGCTCTTTGGGGCTAAGCCCTGCCGACCTCCTCCCTGAGGCTCAACAGAACTCAGTTCTTCTTCCCCAGCAGGGCGCCCCGCGCCTAGGCGTTTCCCCGCCCCGAGCCAGGCTTCTGCTCAGAAGCGGAGATTCGGCTCGACGGAGCCTGGCGCTGCTTGCGCAGCGGGCAACCCGGACGCAGGTGTTGCGTGCTGCCGCACACATAGCATCGACGGATGCCGATACGCTGCTCAGCAGCCTGAAGCTCGGCTTCCTCATCTTCAGCGTAGCTGAGGTCCATAGGCACTGCGCCATTGGACACATCAGAAGCTCCGGAAGAGCTGGTTTGGGAAGCCGTCCAACCAAGTCGCGACGACTTGAAGTTGAACTCGGCGTTCAACGCCACGTTCACGGCTTCCTCAAAAGAGGTCGGGTGAACACGGAAGACTTCCGTCCTGGCCACGCCAGTGCGAAGGCCTTCCATGAAGACGGTCACCGCGACCACTTCAGGAAGAGGATCCGCCGCCATGCCGGCGAGAAGAGTTCTCAACTCCTGGACGAAGTCCAACAATTCCTTCTTACCCTGACGGGTAGACAGGAAGCGTGACCTCACGCGATACGCCTGGTTAGGCGGCGAGAACACTCGCGAAAGCTGGGCCTTCAGCTGATCCCAAGAAGGGAACGCAGTGTCCACAGACGTGCCACACGTCAGGGCCCACTCTCGCGCTCGGCCACCGAGCTTGGAGATCGCAAGCGCCACGCGCTGCTGCTCGGTCTTGAGCATGGCGGACGCCATGGCCATTTCGACCTCTCTGATCCAGAGCAAAAGGCTTTCGCCTTCCTTGCCCTCGAAGGTCTTGACGCTCACCATGAGCGGTTTAGCTCGTGGAGCATCGTCCGATGCAGGCCTAGGCGTCACAGACGCCGCGGCCGCCGTCATCTTCTGCTGGACGTGCTCCAACAGAGCATTCTCATACTGAGAAAACGCCTCCAGACGCGCGTTCACCGCGTCGGGGCCTTGCGAAGCAAGATGGGCCACACCTTCCGGGCCGATCAAGGACATCAGCTTATTAAGCCCGTCCTGTTGGTTCGGGGGTAAGTGGGCAAATTGCTCCATCCTCACAGAGGGACAGTCGTAAGACTCAGGTGTCGGATTGACTACAAGTGCTACCAAGTGCAGCGGGGCTGCTGTAGCTTTAGCGTCAGAGGAAGACACAGACTCAGAGAGTCTCTAGTAATATTGATAGCTTGCAAACTCTATACGAGAGTTTGCACGAGTACCTTAATATAGCTAATTAAGGACTCCAAGAGACAGAAATACCTTAAACAAGGCTAGTGAACTCTTAGGCTTCAAATGTGAACTGAATGTATTGTTGTTTATCGCGGCAGAGCCGCCTGTTGTTTGTATGTATAGGACTCACTATCTATCATAGTAGAGCCTAGTCAAATGCATATCCAGTGGCTGTGAGCCACCCACTCCTATCTGGGGTGACCCACGTAACATATGTGTGGAAGCCACTTATGTGTGGCACCTAGCTTGTGTGCATCACACTATTCAATGTAACCCCGTTACACCAAGCCTGGCTCAAGGCGCTGCAAACGCTGCACAGCCGACTCAGGGCTCTTAACCCAAGACATCCGATCCCGAAGACGGCGGATCTCATCCATGTTTTCGTGATAGTCCGCCGAGGCTTGATCAAGCCGCCGTTGATTACTCTCAACGTCTGCCCGAAGACGAATTGCAGTCTCCTGCAGTTGCACAAACTCCGCAACCTGGATGGGCTCCTCTTCCTGGCCCTATTACGCGGCCAATAGCAACCGATACGTAAGCTTTTGCTGTTGTGTTGAGGAAGCAATGTCTTGGTCGTTAGGCCAAGACACGTGGAACTATAAGCAACATTGAGTCTGGGTGATATTAAAGTACGGTCGCAAAACCGTACTTAAGCCGAGCTTAGCTGCTAGCCACCGGTTGAGGTGCTGCACGCTAACTGGCCAATATGCATACTAAAGGGCGACTTCTGTCCAATGACAGAGTGCCAAGTCACAGCCTATTTGGACTGTGACTTCTACCTAATTTTGTAACGGGAGATCGCCCCGTTACATCACCCCCCCCACTTGAGGTAGCAGGCACCCGTCTGCTAAAGAGAACACGCAAAGGAAAAGAAAGACAAGAGGAGGCTACGACTACAGATCCCGGGACGAGACGACGGGGACACGGGGGCAGTGATGGCTGAACGTCGGCACAACGACTTCTCGAACGTGCGCCCGCGCACGTTCTCACACCGACGAGAGCTTTCGACGCGAGCAAGGCCTCACAACCCAATCGGCCTCGCGACGCGCAAGCAACGGAGATGGCGACGGAGAGGAACACGGCAAGCGCCCGCGAGGGCATCCAGACCGAGTTGGCGCGCTGGGAGCTCTACGACATCAGCGGCGCGGTGAACCCCGCGCCAGAGCAGGAGATGCGCGAGCAGTCTCGCGCGGCTGCTCGCGCGAGTCTTCGCGGGCTCCTTCATCCGCCGCTGGAACGTCGAGTCGGACTTCGCCGCAGTCTTAAGACAGCGCGAGTCAGCGCGCAGGCGATATGGTCTGGGCACACTGCGCCAGGACCTTCACAATACGTGCTGGGACGAAGACCGGTACTGCTTCGTGAACATGATGGAGAAGTGCCCGCACTGTTGGCCGGACACGCGTCGACCGTCGGCTGAAGATTGGAGAGACGATGTCGCCGTTGCTCCTCTTGGAGATGAGATCCGTCGTCTCACCGGCTGGTACGAGCGTGCGCTCGACCAGGCTAGACGCGCAGGTGATGAACCCGCGCCTGCGCGTGCGGCGGATCCGATCGAAGCGCCGCGGGAGTGGATGACGCTGCGTGCGCCGGAGCCTGAGCAAGCGCAGCCTCGTATGCAGCCACGATATCCGGAACGTCAAGCTGCTGGTTGGTCCGAGGCTCCCATGTATCATCACTGGGAGCGAAGCCAAGCCAGCGGACGCGATACTCGCGGGAGTTCGGAGTGGTACTGGCGCGGAGATGAGCGCCGCGCCTACTCGGAGTGGGATCGCGGTGCTCCACGAGATGATCCACGATCCAGCGCTGCGTTCCAGCGCTATCCGTCAGCGGCGGAGGGCCGTCGCGTTGAAAACCGCTCGTCATGGGAGCCGCGCCGTCGTCACGCTGACGACTATTCGTCATGGGAGCCGCGCCATGACGCTCGGGGAGCTGGTGCTGACCGGGAGATGCCAGCGCCGACGCCGGTGGCCGATCCGCAGACGCCGCCGCGTGCTCAAGGGCGTCAGGAGCCCAATATCGGCCCGACGCAGACGCCTCAGCGTGCTGCTGTGGCGAACGAGGCGCCGGCAGCGCCAGCGGCGCCGGGCAATCTCGAGCGCCTTTCTCTTCTGACGAACGTGGTCGACAGTGCGAAGGATCGCGCTCTGGATGCCGAGCAGGACGCTGAACGCCTCCGAGATGAAGTCGCTCGACAGGAGCAGCGACTGCTGAAGATCGAGCAGTCGCACGACGCGTACAAGCGTCAGTTCGTCGCGATGCGCAAGGCCGTGGGCTGGGAGCCGGCGCCGAAGAAGCGCGAACGGCGTCGCGCTATGAGCCGGGCGATCAGGAAGAGAAGGCTCCCACTCCGTCGCAGTCGAGCGCTGTGACTCCTCGCTCGGGATCGCCGCCGGGTGGTGCCGCTTGAGCCGGCCGACGTAGAACGTAGGGTGGAGTCGCATAGCCGTAGGTATGTCGAGCGTGTAAGCGTCACCGAGAGCGGCGACGATTTTGAACGGGCCAATGTAGCGCGGGAGCAGCTTGTTTGCTCCCAAGTTCGTCACGGCGTGTGCTGTAATGCCCGTAACCGAGAGTAGTACACGCTCACCAACCTTGAACATTTCCATGTTCTTTCGGCCGCGCTTGTCCGCGTTCTCCTTCTGCTTGTCGACAGCCATGGCGTCGCGTACGTAGCGGACAACCGACTGCCGCTGCAATACGAAGTCCGGGAACGCAGCGGGTGTGTCCGCTGCTGGCAGCTCGTTGGGCTCGAAGTTCGCCACTCGAGAAGCCGAGCCAGTCACTGGGTCTCGCGGCACGGGGAATGACGTCGCCCGTGACGATTCGATGGAGCTTTTGACCCTGGGATATCAGTCGGACCTGAGATATACGTCGGACCTGAAGGATGAGTCAGCGCGTTGATGCTTGGGTCGTCACTTGAACCGAAGCCACTTGAACCGAAGACCTCCTTCGACGCCGTCACAGGCGGGGTCCCTCCCCCACCAGACTGAGAATCACGCGCTGCTGTGGGTGCTGCCACAGCCAGGGAAGCCGGAACGCGCGGATGTCGCGCGTTGTTGACGAAGAACGGCGTCAACCCCGTGGACGCGTGCACTGAATTGTTCAGTGCGAACTCGACCATGGGCACAAACTCGCTCCATGATGGGTACGACGTGGCGTAGCTGCGGAGCACGTCTTCAACCACGCGATTCGCGCGTTCTGTCTGGCGGTCGGTCTCTGGATGGGCGGCTGTGGACATACGCAGCCGCGTGCCGAGTAGCTGGGATAGACGAGTCCAGAAGGCCGAAGTGAAGCGCGGGTCGCGATCCGACACGATGTCGGATGGTAATCCATGATGTCGAAAGACGACGTCGACGAAGATCGCGGCGGACTCTTCCGCCGTCACAGTTGCGGTGACCGGAGCAAGATGCACCATCTTGCTGAAGCGATCGACGAACACGAGAACGCCCGTGCGATTGCGGGCGTCGGCTGGCAGCCCGAAGATGAAGTCCATGCTGACGGATGACCACGCGTCAGCGGCCACAGGAAGAGGTCACAGGGGAGCCTGCGACGAGGGTGCCGGCTTCACGCGCTGGCACGCCTCGCAGGAACGGACCCACTTGCGGACCCACTTGTACATGTGGTGCAGCGGGGCTGCAATAGCGTTTACGTAGAGGAAGACACAGACTCAGAGAGTCTCTAGTGGTCTTTGAAAGCTTACATACTCTATACGAGAGTTTGGACGAATACCTTATTAAACCTTAATTAAGGATTCCAGAGATATACAATACCTTATACAAAGGTATGAACACTATGCTTCAAAATGTGAACTACATGTATTGTTGTTTATCGCGGCAGAGCCGCCTGTTGTTTGTATGTATAGGACTCACTATCTATCATAGTAGAGCCTAGTCTAATGCATATCCATTGGCTGTGAGTGTGGTATTGCAGTTTCCGAGAATTTCCCGACGTGAAGGATCCTGACTACGCGACACGCGGGATCCCATATGGGGCGGATCCTAAGAGCAGTCCTGTAAGGAGCGAGGATCGGATCCGGAGGGATCTGTACTTAGTGGGGATCCGAGGGATCCGGAGGGATCCGCACTTAGTGGGGGGATCCGAGGGATCCGTACTTAGTTGGGAGGATTCTGAGGGATCCGTACTTAGTTGGGAGGATCCTGAGGGATCCGTACTTAGTTGGGAGGATCCTGAGGGATCCGTACTTATCTGGGAGGATCGTCGGGGTTGTATGGGATCCATAGTGAGATCAAGGTGTAGGGAGAATGGGAGGCTCAGGAGAGCCCAAAGTAAAGGCCAGGGATAGGATAGGCTAAAGCATAAATCAGAACCGAATTTGCACAAGAAGACTCACTTGGCTATAGTATAGGGGATTTCTATTGGCCCCATACATAGATCAAGTGAAACTTTGCGATCTTCCTGCACACGTGGCAGCCCTCTGGATAGCTTGGCCAGGCAGCGCGAGCCCTTCGGTCTCTCAACCCCCTCAAGATCCTGCTATTGGAAGCGGCAAGCCCCGGAAAGGAACAAGGAGCAACCCCGCAAGGGAACAAGGACAAGGAGAACAAGGACAACTCCGGATCCCGTATTTCTATTACGGATCCACAAAGCCTGCTCAAGAGCTCAAGGCCGACCCTACTAGGATCCCGTGCGCAGGAATACCCGCGCGGATCCCCCCCTCTCAAGTCCCCACAAGGACATCCAAGGCTCACCAGTGCGCATCTCGTGTCAACGAGAGAGCTGTACCAGCCCGCCGACGGGTACACAAGGTGAACCACTCAGCAACTACACGCCGTCGGAGTACCCCCTCCGCTAGTCGGTGTCTGGGCGCAGTGTGTGTGAGTTGGGATCTTTAGAATTCTAGCGGATCTGCTCCACCACAATGGTGCGCGTGCCCGGATCTCTTGGCGACGCGGGATTTCACCGTGAGTCCCAAGCTGATGCCCAAGTGAGTCATGGATCGGGAGATAAAACGCCGACGGAGACGGGATCGCCGACGGCGTCGCTGAACGCAAGATCCACGGATCGGCCGAGCCCTGGGAGGAGCTCCGCCGACGGAACGGAGGATGGTTTGGCAACGGATCAGGAAGAGAAATCTCGCTTTCCTCCCCAGGTCCCTTCGGGGACCCCCGCAGATCGTGACCCGAGTCAGGATCTGCCGGACGCAGGTTCGTTCGCAAAAGCGAATGATCCTTCATCCACCACCACCCATGCGGCCTCAGGTGCAACGTCTACGAAGACGAAGGCCGCAAGCAAGAAACTCAAGGCACCAGACTCGGATGGCGAAGATCGTGCTGTATTGAAGTCTACCTGGTCACGATCCAAGCTAGAAATGGCGTACCAGCGTACGGAGCTGAGGGATCTCCTACGCGGGAACCCAGTGATGCGGATCATGCAGCTGGAGCTGATCGGATTCCTCACTGGACCGGTGTAGGCCCCGTCGTCGACAACGAACAAGCTCGACGCGGCGATGGATCTGCTGCGTCTGCTAGAAGAAGCCGGCTTCACGGCTGGAGCCTTCGACGCTGACGACTTCTTCCGTCTGGAGCTCGACGCGATCCGGATCTCCGCTGCGGCGCTCTTCAACTTGTTGAAGCCCCTCGTGGGCGAGCGCCCCGCAGCCAAGGCGCCAGAGTCTAAAGCCGCCCACACCCAGTCGCCAGAGTACCACACGGGATCGTCCCAGTATGCCTCCGCCTCATCGGAGGCCGGATCCAACAGTTCGTCGGGATCTCGACGGATGTCGCTTGGCCCGTCCGGTGCTGCGATGCTGCAGGAGCGCTCTATGCACGACTTGGAAGAGAAGATCCCCGCCCCACGCTTGGCGAAGTCGAAGTCGGGGCGGAACGTTGCGGCAACCCCACTTCAGGATCCGACGAGCGGTCCGGAGACGTACTTCCAAGCCGCTATGTCTCGTTTCCTGAGCGAGCGTCCAGAGATCAGAGCGCCACGACCGTCTGCCTCTCCTCCTAACCTTGGAGAGCAAGACGTCGACATGGAATCGGCGGGATCGCAAGATCACCCCGAACACTGGGAGTATGACCCGGACGATCTCGACATGGGATCCGCGAGACGTACGGCAACGACGGCGGCGGCGATCGCGCCGACCGGATCCCCGGCTGTCCAACGCGTCAAGATCTCAGCTATCTCGGATCTGAAGGAATTCACAGGCAAGGATCACGATGAAGAACGTGCCAGAGGATGGATCAGCAAGGTCAAGTCTGCATTCACGAGAGATCAAGCTACGGATGAAGAGAAGTGCCTTACCTTCGCGGATCTGCTGACTGGCCCTGCGAGGAACTGGTACCGACAGCTGAGCCGATCCACCCGAACGAAGTGGAGCGATCTACTCCGAAGCTTCCAGACGCAGTACTGCGGGCTGGGTGTCTCGGTGGCGTGGCAGTACTACCACGCGCGCAAGCGCTCGGAAGAGACGCCACTGGAGTACCTCCATCGCCTCAACGTCGCTGGCATGCGCGCTCGCCTGAAGATCAAGGACGGCGACGCGAAAGCACGCCTTGAGCACGTGGAGCACTTCATTGAAGCGCTAGGCGATCCCGATCTGGCGGATCAGCTGACGATGCTACGCTTATCCGATACTGACCGCCGGAAGACGTGCTCCGCGCGCGTGAACGTGCGAAGACCCGGCAGAAGAAGTCGACTGGATCCAGCAAGCACCGCCCGAAGCCGACCCCGTCGCCACCGATGGCCCCGGTTCGTGCCGTGCTCGCGATCCAGACCGCTGAAGCTGGATCCGAGTACGGATCCGACACCGATGGGTCAGGATCCGAAGGCGAACTTGTCCGCGCGTATATCGCGGCTGCGAGTGATCAGCCTCAAGCGCCCCCAGCGTCGGATCCGCCGAGAGCACCGGATCCTGGACGTCCGAACGATGTGCCAGGTGACGCGCAACAGCAGGATCGCCGTCCGCGTTTCGGCAGTGATGGCCAACAACGCTGCTCGCACTGCGGGTCCAACCGGCACTCGGATCTTGGGTGCTGGAAACGCCTGATCTGTCATAAGTGTGGCAAGAGAGGACATCCGTCAGATCGCTATTTCTTCGTATGCCGCAGCTGTGGTGAGATCCACGATGATGGCGAGTGCCAAATGGAGGAGTTCTACAACCTCGTCCGCCAGTGGTTCGATCCAAGCAAACATCAAGGACTCTTACCTGAATCAGCAGAGAATATGCTGCTACAAGGCTCGCAGAGTTCGGATCTTGTGCGAGAGATGCGCTCCGCATCTTGCATCTATGCGTTTGTGGAGAAGAAGGCCATGGATCATGTCAGCGACCACCGAATCAATCAATTTGGTAAAGTACGTGGTCTACCTGAGCGACTTACGCCCATGGTTGCAAGTCTTCAATCTCCGAATGGTTACCAGCGCGATGAGGTTTCCATGACGTTGGATCTGCTGCCTGGCGAGTCCCGAGGGTACTGGAAGTATCACGTTCCTGGGAAGCACTTCAAGCAGGCGAAGGCTAACAGCAAGATCAACGACCAGAAGGCCGTAGTGCTTCTTGACTCGGGATCTAAGGTGTCGATCATCAACGCCACATTTATTCGTAAGCTTGGATCCTACGTTGACACAAGTCAAAGTCAAGCGTGTCTCGGTATTGGTGAGAGCTGTACATCGCAAGGAGACGCACACGGATCAAGCTTACCTTGGCGCGATCCTTGGTGTACTTCTACGACATCTGGGTCGGAGCTGATCTTCCCCCCGGACTACCAAGCGATCCTCGGCATGGACTTCATGATCCCCGCTGGGATCCGGTTGGATCTCGGTGACGGATCCATGAGCCTGCCGGACGAAGTGAGCGTCATGTTGCACGGACGTCGTAAGATTTTCAGTGACAAGGCTCGCCCCGTACACGTCGGCGAACACCTTACCGTGGAGGTCGCTAAGTCCCTGGAGCTCCCGCTGCGACTACGCGAATCTGATCACGAGAAATTGTGGTTAGCGCGGGGTGAACGGTGGGTCCCGACCTTGATCAAGGGCCCAGGCAAGCTACGTTACCTGCAAGTCACCCACCTGAGCGACGAGAAGCTGATCCTGCACCGGGACGTGCAGATCGGCTTGTGGCTGACCGGGGATCATGTGCCCCGTCAGCCCGGGCTTGTCTCCGTCAGATCCCGACACTACGCTGAGTGGCAGACCCTGGCGTAGGAAGCCACCACTGACGCTGCGTTAGGCGCGGCGGCGGCGCCACCAGCGCCGGATCCGGTGCCTGCGGTCGCCCGAGTGAAGTGCGCGACGCCGCGTCGGATCCTGACGAGACCGAAGATCCCCGAGGCTGCTTCGCGCGAAGCGGATCCCCCGTCGTAGTGTTCAGCAGCCGGATCCCGCGCCCTGAATGATGGTCAGCGACAAGATGATGAGACACTCCAAATCAGGTCGGGGCGTAATCATGTCCTGTCTCATGCACCCATTACCACGCACACGCATACAGACCTGACAGTCAGGAAGGACTCCGAGGCTGCTGGCGGGGGTGGGGATGGTGCCCTAGCGACGTGAGGTGGTGCGTTCAATGCGCCTGAAGGAGGCGGTCGTGATGAGGCGCGGCACGTCCAGTTCTGCAGCCTGGGTCCTGAGATAGAACCGCCGTCAGACACCGCTGTCACGACGCGTGTCTTTCCATTTCGATAAAAAAGTGATGGAATCAGACGACCAGTCACCTGATTCTGTGCAAGGACAGGACCAAGAGCTCTCATTGCGAGAAACGTCCAACGGCCACAATGTGCGCCGAGACGGCTACGCGAAGGACGCTCGACCCCGTGAAGGCCCCAGGCAGAGCTACGTGCTCGGACCGGGTGGAGAAGATGCGCACGAGGAAGACGAAGCGCATGGTGTTAGCAGCGATGCGGACGAAG
This sequence comes from Phytophthora crassamura, assembly GCA_033557995.1. Lineage (NCBI taxonomy): Eukaryota > Oomycota > Peronosporomycetes > Peronosporales > Peronosporaceae > Phytophthora > Phytophthora crassamura. The sequence goes on along the minus strand of JAUCED010000003.1, from coordinate 2,111,584 downwards.
GTCCAGTGGCGGAGATATCGCCGCCCATCACCGTGCCGGAGTCCGAAAGCCGGCTCATGGTGGACGACCCGACGGAGATGTCGGAGGAGACCCCGCTGTCCGCAACTGAGGATCCCGCCATCGATCCAAAGCCCCGGTCAGCGATCTTGCTGCTGATGGCTCGTCGGGAGGACGCAGGTTAACGGATGTGAAGCAAGGCGTGGTCGCGGAGGCCCAAGCCCGCTCGATCGGATCCGTGGCGGATGCAGTGGCAACACCGGTCCAAGGATCGGGTCGAGATCTGCCAGGCAAGCACGACGCGTCTCAGGAGGATCCTGGTGGGGATCCAGACGCCTGCGATCATGACGGTGGTACATGGAGTGCTGAAGGGGTAGAAGGCGAGCTGGCAGAGCTGGCTGATGTGGTGCCCGACACGGTCGAGGTGCGGATCGAAGATCGTCAAGTGGGGGATTCCGACGGCAACACGCTGTATGGTTTCCTGCGGATCCCGACAGCTTCGGATCGAGGCCTGCTAACGATCTCTTTGACGGTGGTGAACCAGATCCTGTGGGTGGATCCTCCGTACTGGGGCGCCGATCCTACACCGACGACAGCTTGATCACTACTGGATCTTGGGATAACTTGTGTGATCACGTGAAGCTACTGCTGGAAGCGTGCGGCAAGTGGAACCTCTCGATCAGTGCCGCGAAGAGCTTCTGGGGCCTGAAGAAAGTCGACTACCTCGGGGACCGTGTGTCCCACGACGGATTGGAGGCTCACCCGAAGGGTCCGAGCACGTCGGTGGATCTGCCGTACCCGAGGAACCTTCGTGCCATGCAGTCGGTCCTAGGCAGCCCCAACTATTACGGCCGGTTCACCGAAGACATGGCCGTGTACGCCTCGGTGCTGTACGAGCTGCGAGAAGTGGACTTTGCCGCGATGCGCGATGAGGGACGCATGAGCAGATCGGATCCTAGCATGGTTTCGACTGCGGATCCACGCTCCGATCAGGATCCTTCAACGGCAGACGCCAAGTGGATCCGAGCTGAAGACCAAGATCGCATCGACGCCGATCCTCAGGCACTTCGACCCTGAGAAGCGGCCGGTGCTGATCGTCTATGCCAGTGGATGGGCGGTGTCCGCCTCTTTGGTGCAGGATCACGTAGGCACGTACATGCCCGTGATGTTCACGAGCCGCACGCTGAAGCAGACCGAGTTGAACTATGGCGTTGTGGCGAAGGAAGTGCTGGCGCTGTTACACATACTGGTTCTGAGCTACTCGATGTTGGTGGGCCGATCCATCAACGTTTTGGCGCGACATTCGACGCTAGCCTGGCTGTTCCGTGCTGCTGGATTGCAGGGGCGGCTGGAGCAATGGGCTACACTGCTGTCTCCGTGGGCCTTGGAGATCACGAAGTGCACCAGGGGCGAGGACGATATCCTAGGATCGCTTGCTGCGTCGGTGACGCCGTGATCCGTCATCAATCAGGCGTTGACTGCAATCGCACCCGGAAGGAGCCACGCCGAGCCATCGAGACCCCGATCGTGAGATCCGAGGAAGAGCTCTTTGTGGTCAGCTTCGACGGATCCGCCCGAGTTAAACGCGGCGGAGGCGCATTCAGCGCGATCGTGTGGAAGTTGCCAGAGTGGACAGTTGTCAAGGCAACGTCTGAATGGAGGGCCGACATGACTGTCCATGAGGCAGAATACACTGGTATTGCGCTCTGTGTCAACCTATGGAAGGATCTGGATCGAGGACGCCTGATAATCTGTGGAAATTCCAGCTTGGTGATCCGCCAAATGAAGGGCGAGATCGATTGCAAGGCGTGCGCGCTGACGTTGCTGCGAGAGAAGGCTTCACATCGGTTGAAGGACTGGCCGGATCTCGATCTACTTCATGTCAAGAGGACGTGGAACGCGAGTGCAGACAGTCTAACAAGCGCTGCTCTCCAGTGTCCGTGGTGACGGAGGACCAGGGACGAGAGGATCTGGTGACGTTGAACCGACTGCCTGAGATCCTGACCACAGCGACAAATGAAACTACGCTCAGTATCGCAGCCATGACCACCCGATCTTGTCGGAGTGCGTCCAATACCAGCGTGCTGCAGGAAGAAGCAGTCCGTCAGTTGAGGATTGTTCTGATCCGGCAAGGCCAAGACGAGGAGCAGTGGATCGTGAACCTGAAGCCTGTGCAGAATTTCCCCGATCGGCCAACCTTGCACCTACTAGTGGATGACGCGGATCGCCTCGACTTCGATGGAGCGCTTCTCCCTGAAGACAGCTGGGATCGCGCGTTAGAGGAAGACGAGTACGAAGTCGAGAAGATCAGCGACGTGAGGACAGGCCGCCGAACGCGGTACGGACGAACGCTGCGCGAATTCAAGGTGCATTGGCGTGGTTACGAGGAGCCTACATAGATCGATGAGGCGGATCTCAACTGCGGCGCATTGCTGCGTGAGTTTCTGCAAGATCGGGCGAAGCGGAGCCGTTTTCAGGTGATGCAATCGCATGAGGAGGCATAAGTGGTGAAAGCCGCAACGACAAGTTAGTTGTTGCAAGCGGTATCGAGCTGAAGATATGCAGGAAGGCTGCAGATGGGAAGGAGGAGGATCCACGGCCACAAGTAGGTTATGGTGTGGAGAAGTTGGACGAAGACTTTGCGGGAAGGCCGTCGAAGAAGAAGGAGGAGGTTGCCCACCTCGACGAGTTAGTCGACGAGGTGGATGAAGCGCGAGAGGATGCGAGGAAGGCCGCATACCTAGAGGAGGATGGTGGAGTGCATTTACGCCTCGATTTTGGTGGAAGATCCAGCTGGACCGGATCCGCGGTAGGGATCCTGGATCGGATCCACCGTGGAGACGCTGGACCAGATCGGCTGCGGAGACTACGAACAGAACACAGAAACGGCCAAGGTGGCGGATTGGCCGACGGATCCGTCGATCGGGACCCTGACTGCTGGCGAGACGCTGCTCCAAGCCGATCGTGTAGTCCTGAAGCCGGGTGTACGCTTCCGAGGCGACTTCTTCCGCCAGGGCATGTCGCGCGCGAAGATCACCGAAGCCTGGTAACTCGATCCGGAGTTTCTCGTTCTCCTGCACCGCATCAGCCTCATGTTGGATCGCTTGGCGCAGCCGGCCTTGAGAGACGTCGTACCGATGCTGCGCGAAGTGCACGAAGGCGCGCACGGTCTCCCAGTTGGGGCGCCCTCGCGCGTGCAGTTCTTCGTTGTGGCGGCGAGCGGCGGTCAGGTCGCGCATCGCCTGCTGATGCTTGTCGAGGAGATCTTGGTAGGCCTCGAGGAGGGCGTTGGTCACGGCGCCCGCCGCCCATCCAGATCCGGCGCCACGGGAGTCGCGGCAGCCGAAGGATCGGACGGCGCGCGGTCGCAGTGGGCGCAAGGAGAAGAGGCGTCGGGAGAGCGACCTTGCCCGGCGATCACCGCGGGGCGCGACGAAGCGTTGACGTTTGGAGCGCCACCGGAGCTTGACATGACTTGAGCTGTCAGCGGCGAGTTGGAGAATGTGGGACTGGGACGAGGGACAAGCGACCCGGTGCGTTACCGTTGCTCGGCAGCCACAACGTGCCAGGGGCGGTTGTGGTATTGCAGTTTCCGAGAATTTCCCGAAGTGAAGGATCCTGACTACGCGACACGCGGGATCCCATATGGGGCGGATCCTAAGAGCCGTCCCGTAAGGAGTGAGGATCGGATCCGGAGGGATCTGTACTTAGTGGTGATCCGAGGGATCCGCACTTAGTGCCGAAGGATCCGCACTTAGTGGGGGGATCCGAGGGATCCGTACTTATCTGGGAGGATCGTCGGGGTTGTATGGGATCCATAGTGAGATCAAGGTGTAGGGAGAATGGGAGGCTCAGGAGAGCCCAAAGTAAAGGCCAGGGATAGGATAGGCTAAAGCATAAATCAGAACCGAATTTGCACAAGAAGACTCACTTGGCTATAGTATAGGGGATTTCTATTGGCCCCATACATAGATCAAGTGAAACTTTGCGATCTTCCTGCACACGTGGCAGCCCCCTGGATAGCTTGGCCAGGCAGCGCGAGCCCTTCGGTCTCTCAAACCCCTCAAGATCCCGCTATTGGAAGCGGCAAGCCCCGGAAAGGAACAAGGAACAACCCCGCAAGGGAACAAGGACAAGGAGAACAAGGACAACTCCGGATCCCGTATTTCTATTACGGATCCACAAGGCCTGCTCAAGAGCTCAAGGCCAACCCTACTAGGATCCCGTGCGCAGGAATACCCGCGCGGATCCACTTCTCTCTCAAGTCCCCACAAGGACATCCAAGGCTCACCAGTGCGCATCTCGTGTCAACGAGAGAGCTGTACCAGCCCGCGGACGGGTACACAAGGTGAACCACTCAGCAACTACACGGCCGTCGGAGTACCCTCTCCGTTAGTCGGTGTCTGGGTGCAGTGTGTGTGAGTTGGGATCCCTAGAATTCTAGCGGATCTGCTCCACCACATGAGCTACCCACTCCTATCTGGGGTGACCCACGTAACATATGTGTGGAGCTCAACTTATGTGGGGCACCTAGCTTGTGTGCATCACACTAATTGATGTAACCCCGTTACAGCCGTTCTATATATATATCCGTGGGACCCGAGGGTTCCTGCGTGTATTTGTGTGTTTGCCGAGGGTTGCCCTCGGCGCTCCTGTATTAGACCTGAAACGGTCAGTACACTTCCTACCGAGAGACTGCGGGAGTTAAGCGCGAAAGCGCGATATCGCATCCTAGCCTTCGTTCGTGGCTAGTGGTGTTTGATCTGGGTGAGACCGACGACAACTCGGTGCACAGAGGTTTGACAATCGACCCGGTGTAAGGGATCGTTCCTGGTCTTCAGGTGGATCTATCGACGCTAAGCTTTGCGGGGAAGCGTCTGTTGTTGGTTGGGACTCAAACCGTTTTTAGGTCGTGAGAATTTTAGGTGTATTCCTACGCCACAGTCGCTGTTTAGAAGCGATTCACGACTTTCAATTTCCTCTGAAGTTGGCCACAGGAAATTCGCCATCAGGGAGCAGCCGTGCCATAGTTGAAATGAACAGATTGTTGATGCATATTCTAGTCATGTTGTCAGGAGTGACAAACGTAGCCATTTTCCCTTCATCGTTGAACGAATCCCGCGCGCTTTCACGTGTCAGCACGCGCGAATTGATGATATCGACAAATTGTGATGTCCATATTCCAAGCCGGGCTTGCTGGCAGCCGTGACCCCATTCAGGATCGTTTGCAAATCGCACGGATTCTTCTAAAATGATGGTATCGGTGAACAAGCGCCATAGATGATACCCCGCAAGCTCATCAGCGGATAATTTCGCTTGTTTCGAGCGCGTCACTGGATCTTTGTACAAGGGTGAACCACCTATAGGGGGCAACTGTAAGAAATCGCCCCACAAGAATGACGTGGATACCGCCAAATACAACACCGGGTACACGCTTGGCAACACGCAGACGTTTATCTAGTTGAGCAAGCTGATATTTCTTCATCATCGAAACTTCATCGATAATGATTACCTCCACGTTCATAATTTCATCAGCTGCTCTTCGCTTCTGAATTTGCGAAAGAAAGCTCGCTAGCGTCCGTCCACTGATGAGCGTCGCTGCCTTTCCCGTCAATGCAGTCTTTCGAAGATGTTAGGCCTCCCCCAGCTTTCACACAAAGACTGCACTGCTTCGATGATCCTGCTCTTTCCGGTGCCACCTTCGCCACCTAGAAACATAAGCAGCTGGCCATCTCGAAGCGTTGTCTCGAAACGGGGCCGTCAAGTTTAGAAATCTCGATTTGCTTCAGTAGTGATACATGGGTACAACATAGGTAAAAAAAAATTCTCCCCCCTTTCATTCACCCAAAAGCCCCATCTCTATCGAAATAACCCAAGGAGAAATAAAGTAGGCAAGACCTCTCGACCCCCTCTGGTGCGAAGGATGTCTCCTAATCATCTCCAAGCAGCACAAATAGTATAAAAGCCCCTCAAGCAAATCTCTAAATATTCTATAGAAAGTGATTTGATCCTAATACAAGAATATAGTAAGTATATAAAGCATATCATATACGATCAACCGATAATGTCATTCAACAACTACGACGAAGAGTTTATGAATTATCATGAACACATGTTCATGGCTGATTGTAGAAAATTGGAAGGATTCTTACGTCAGTATAGCGAATCAGTTGATATTGAAAATATTGAATACCTCAACATTGAATTAATGCCACTTTTAATAGCTATCGATGAATTCCCTCACAATCGAAACGAACTCATTCGCGTAATTCTTTCCATTTATGACAAAAGTATATATGCTGAGGATGTAAATATTGTCATGAGGGATAACGACGATTTTGACGATGAAAGACATAGTGGGTTCAAGCGATCATACGATGAGTTCATTGGATTTTCGACGACCAAATCCTCACGATTGGTTAAAACCCGCTTTTAAATTATGAGATCTTATAAAATTCAGAATATTTTTTTGATAAAAAGTCCAACCTATAATATATTAACTGCATGTGTAATTTCGTTCTTTGGCATGGTGAAATTTGCTCAAAAGCTCCAACAAAACCTCGTTGTTCTAAACATGCGATAGTAGTGAGTGATAAGGAAAAGGCACTAAAACAAATGCGCGGAATTTATACACCACCGATTCAAAACGATATTTCGTGTCCATGTGGATATACAGGTAAGTACTGGAACTTCTCCAATCACCGTCAAACTAAAAAGCATACTACATGGGCTTCGAAAGTATTTAAATCTTCAGATCCTAGGTCTTGGAAAATATGGAATTAATATATATTTTTTTCAAAAACTAAAGAGGCTATGTATATAGATACACCCCACTGATAACATGTCGAACGAACTAACTTTTGGAAAATACAAGGGTACGCCGATCGAAGAAGTATATTCTTCTGATCCTGGCTATTGTCGTTGGGTATTCAACCAACCAAGTCTCAATATTACTGAGGAAATCAAGATCTTCCTCCACTCTAAGTTTCTAAGTGATGATAACTCATATATGATGACTTGGGGGAAGTATAAGGGCAAGACCCTCAAGCAGATTAGTCGAATGGATGCGAACTATATCGATTGGCTTCGTAAAAGTCAATTTGTTATTGAGAAGTGTCCTAAGCTACTTCAGGAATTGAACTAATTCTTCCTCAACCAATATATTAACTCATGAGCGTCATGACCACCGCCGTTGCGATTAGCAATCGGCATCTTTATTTTTTTAAATTTCCCAAGAAAAGATAGATGCTTGATCATCTCTTGAGGGCAGTTGATAGCTAAATGACCGCCAATCTTAAGCGATTGATATGCATTACGGAACGATGGTATAAAGTAGTCGTCAAGGAATGTTTCCTTATCAACATAGCCCATTCCATCATATCTTTCAATATCGAAGTAAGGAGGCGACGTAAATATGAGGTCGTACGAGTATTTGCTATAATCAGCATCCTGAGTCTTAGCAGTTATGATATCAACATTCGACTTTGATTTAAAAGTAGAGAACATTTTTTTGTATCCAGATCTAAGCTTAGTATTCGAATCAACACCGATATAGTCAATATTCATTGACATCGCGGCCAGCATTCGATTTCCCCAACCAGCGGATGGATCTAATACAGATTTCGCTTTGAAGTGGGTATAGACGTACTTGGCGACAGCAGGGCGGAAATTAGCGACTGAGCCATAAGTATAGTTTAAAACTGAACGTAGGTTAGCTTTAGTCAGCTCAGCTTCAGACGTCTTATCATGCCACTTGATAGCATTTGCGATAACTTTCTTTCTTTCATCAGGATCCTTCCATGCATCGAACTTGGACTTACGACCCTTATAGCTAACCTTGGTTCGAATTTTTTCGAATACGTAATCGCACGCTAATATACCGACATGGGAATGACCAATAGCAGAAGCATCAAAATCAACTAATTTCCGATAATCGTCAATAGCATCAGCTTTGGAGGGGTTCTTGTAGGGATAAGTCATTATATTCAAAAAATATACTTCATTAGACTTAAGCTGTAACGGGGTTACATTGAATAGTGTGATGCACACAAGCTAGGTGCCACACATAAGTGGCTTCCACACATATGTTACGTGGGTCACCCCAGATAGGAGTGGGTGGCTCACAGCCACTGGATATGCATTTGACTAGGCTCTACTATGATAGATAGTGAGTCCTATACATACAAACAACAGGCGGCTCTGCCGCGATAAACAACAATACATTCAGTTCACATTTGAAGCCTAAGAGTTCACTAGCCTTGTTTAAGGTATTTCTGTCTCTTGGAGTCCTTAATTAGCTATATTAAGGTACTCGTGCAAACTCTCGTATAGAGTTTGCAAGCTATCAATATTACTAGAGACTCTCTGAGTCTGTGTCTTCCTCTGACGCTAAAGCTACAGCAGCCCCGCTGCACTTGGTAGCACTTGTAGTCAATCCGACACCTGAGTCTTACGACTGTCCCTCTGTGAGGATGGAGCAATTTGCCCACTTACCCCCGAACCAACAGGACGGGCTTAATAAGCTGATGTCCTTGATCGGCCCGGAAGGTGTGGCCCATCTTGCTTCGCAAGGCCCCGACGCGGTGAACGCGCGTCTGGAGGCGTTTTCTCAGTATGAGAATGCTCTGTTGGAGCACGTCCAGCAGAAGATGACGGCGGCCGCGGCGTCTGTGACGCCTAGGCCTGCATCGGACGATGCTCCACGAGCTAAACCGCTCATGGTGAGCGTCAAGACCTTCGAGGGCAAGGAAGGCGAAAGCCTTTTGCTCTGGATCAGAGAGGTCGAAATGGCCATGGCGTCCGCCATGCTCAAGACCGAGCAGCAGCGCGTGGCGCTTGCGATCTCCAAGCTCGGTGGCCGAGCGCGAGAGTGGGCCCTGACGTGTGGCACGTCTGTGGACACTGCGTTCCCTTCTTGGGATCAGCTGAAGGCCCAGCTTTCGCGAGTGTTCTCGCCGCCTAACCAGGCGTATCGCGTGAGGTCACGCTTCCTGTCTACCCGTCAGGGTAAGAAGGAATTGTTGGACTTCGTCCAGGAGTTGAGAACTCTTCTCGCCGGCATGGCGGCGGATCCTCTTCCTGAAGTGGTCGCGGTGACCGTCTTCATGGAAGGCCTTCGCACTGGCGTGGCCAGGACGGAAGTCTTCCGTGTTCACCCGACCTCTTTTGAGGAAGCCGTGAACGTGGCGTTGAACGCCGAGTTCAACTTCAAGTCGTCGCGACTTGGTTGGACGGCTTCCCAAGCTAGCTCTTCCGGAGCTTCTGATGCGTCCAATGGCGCAGTGCCTATGGACCTCAGCTACGCTGAAGATGAGAAAGCCGAGCTTCAGGCTGCTGAGCAGCGTATCGGCATCCGTCGATGCTATGTGTGCGGCAGCACGCAACACCTGCGTCCGGGTTGCCCGCTGCGCAAGCAGCGCCAGGCTCCGTCGAGCCGAATCTCCGCTTCTGAGCAGAAGCCTGGCTCGGGGCGGGGAAACGCCAAGTCCCAGTAGGCGCGGGGCGCCCTGCTGGGGAAGAAGAACTGAGTTCTGTTGAGCCTCAGAAAGGAGGTCGGCAGGGCTTAGCCCCAAAGAGCACCGTGCTCTCTAACAACACGGGACGTGTATGCAAGCCGGGCTTGCTGGTCGTGGAAGCGACCGTGAAGGGCTTTGAGAAGCCATGGAAGATCCTTATCGACTCCGGAGCGTCGGGCAACTATGCTCGGCGCTCCACGATGGAAGGAAGTCAGCAGTACGCTGAGGCGCTGAAGGCGCGTTCGAGGGACATCGTCACCGTCCGTCTTGCGACGGGGACCCGTGTCACGGTGCCCAAGGTTCCTGTGAACCTGGGCGTGAAGTTTCTGGACTTCGATAGCGTTGAACGCTGTTTGGTCATCGACCTGGATTCGAGGTACGACCTCATCCTCGGCATGGCATGGCTGGAGTGCCATGAACCATGGATCGACTGGCGGTCGAAGACCTTAGGCGCTACGCGCTTGCCTCCTAGGGGAGCATTGGCGAGTCATGAACCCACCTCTGCTAGGAAGCAAAAGCGCTATTGGCGCGGGCACTGGACCGAGTCGGTCAATGTGCTGGACATTGGAGTGTCCGAGTTAATGGACACTGGCGTCGAAGACGCGAGTCCCGAGCACTGCTCGTGGGCTGGACGTGGAGTGGCACGTAACCCACTGAGTGAGACTCCGAGTTACTGCGAGTCATCACTGCCTGCCGGTAATGGCGGGGTCGACACTGAGTCGAGGCATCTTGGGCGTGGCCCTAGTGATGCGCGTGGAGCGGCACGTAACCCGCTGAGCGATGCTCGTGGCTTGAGCGCAGCATCGCTGCATGCCGGTAATGGCGGGGTCGACACTGAGTCAAAGCATCTTGGGCGTGGCCCTAGTGATGCGCGTGGAGCGGCACGTAACCCGCTGAGCGATGCTCGTGGCTTGAGCGCAGCATCGCTGCATGCCGGTAATGGCATGGTCGACAGTTCGTCGAGGCATCTTGGGCATGGCCCTAGTGATGCGCGTGGAGCGGCACGTAACCCACTGAGCGGTGCTCGTCACGAGAGCGCAGCATCGCTGCATGCCACTGATGGCGTGGTCGGCTGTGAGCCGAGGCATCAAGGGGAGGACCCTGACGATGCGGGTGGAGTGGCACCTAATCCACTGGGCGAGGGCTGTGAGCGTTGCGGCTCCACGCCGGCTCAATCAGAGCAGCAAGAGGTGGCGACACCTGACGAGACTTTCAGTCTGAACACGCTGGCCTCTCCGAGGCGTACGGCTTCCGCGAGGAGGCGGCAGCGACGCCAGATGGCGACTGCGAGACGCAAGGCGTCGGTCCTGGTACAGGACGTGTCCGTCGTGGACGATGATAGCGAGCAGCTATACACACTCGTTGATGGAGTGACTGGTGAAGCCGAGGGCAACGTCAGCCTCGAGGCTATTCCGACGGTGGTTGCTCTGCTAGAGCTGGACGAGATGTCCATTCCCGACTTTGGGGATGCCTTAAAGGCTGGCGCGCTCGCCGAAGTGGTCATGATACGACCGGAAGAGGAATTGAACTCCTCGTCGCTTATGGATGAAGCTGTCCTTGAGGACACGAAGGAGGCACTCAGTGCGCGAAGTGGATCTTCGATCCTGAAGGACCCATCGGATCCGTTCTATCCTTTGGTTAAGGAGTTCCAGGATGTGGTCTCGAATGACCCGCCCACTGGCTTACCTCCGGATCGAGGTGTCCGTCATGAGATTGACTTGGTTCCCGGAACCAAATACTGCGTAACGAGGCAGTGGCCCTTACCGAAGGAGCAGTGCGACGTCATTGACGCGTTCTTCAGCGCCAAGCACGCGGCGGGCATGGTGCGTGAGAGCAAGTCTCCGCACTCGACGCCTACTGTCAGAAAGCCTAATGGCAAGTGGCGCATCGTTCATGCTTTCAATAAGCTCAACGCTGCCACCATTCCGGCACAGACGCCGATTCCTAGGAAGGATGTTCTGCAGAACAATATGGTTGGCTGCACGATGTACAGTGCGCTCGACTTGGTCGATGGTTATTACCAGTTGCTCATGCGAGCGAGTGACATTCCGCTGACAGCGGTTAGCACTCCGAGTGGTATGCTCTGGGAGTGGCTAGTCATGCCCCAAGGGCTGTCGAACGCGCCTGCGACGTTCAATCGTCTGGTGACGCAGCTCTTCAGGCCCCTGCGGGCGTTTGCTCAAACGTACTTCGACGACATCTTCGTCCACTGTCGTGCGGAGCACGGTCGGTCTGACGTGGAGAACCACATTGACCACTTGCGAGCAGTGCTCGAGTGCATGCGCACCAACAAGCTGTATGCTAACGCATCAAAATGCATCTTCGGCGCTGAAGAAATTCCTTTCTTAGGATGCTTCGTTGGGAAGCGCGGCCTTCGAGCAGATCCTGCTAAGGTTAAGGCCATCGTTGACTGGCCGGTTCCCAAGAACCAGAAGGACTTACGCAAGTGGCTTGGCCTCGCCAACTACTTGCACAAGTACAGCGCGAACTACGCTGAGATGGCTCGGCCATTGTCCAATCTCCTTAAGAAGGATGAGGACTGGTGTTGGAACACCGAGCATCAAGATGCTTTCGAAGCAGTCAAGGAGAGTCTCCTTCATGCCCCGATCCTGGCGTTGCCAGACCCTGAACGTCCTTTCAGTGTCGTCTGTGACGCATCGGACTTTGCCATAGGCAGTGCTCTGCTTCAAGCAGACGCCGAAGGGCGTGAACGCGTGATAGCGTTTGAGTCTCGCCAGCTTAAGGCTGCAGAGAAGAACTATCCAGTTCATGACAAAGAGCTACTTGCGATGAAGTATGCTCTCGTCAAGTTCAGGGTTCACCTGCTGGGCTCTAAGCCGTTTGTGATCTTCTCTGATCATGCGTCACTACGCACTGCGACCCAGTCGCCTCACCTCTCGCAAAGGATGGCCCGTTGGCTGTCCTTCTTCGCGGAGTACAACTTCGAGGTGAAGTACAAGCCTGGCAGGCAGAATGGTCTTGCAGACGCGTTGTCACGGCGACCGGACTATGAGCTTGCTCATGTCACGATGGTGACCTCGTCGGTGACGGACTTGATACGCGCTGCTTATGCGCGAGACGACATTGTGTCGCCCTGCTGCGTGCTCTTGGGAGCAAGGAGTTTGAAAACTCGGACAAGACATTGTCGGCGCGCTTGCGCGCGAGCCTGCACCGTTACTCCGTCGCTGACGGTCTGCTGTACTACAGCACGAGTGCGGAGGACACACCTCGAGTCGTGGTCCCTCATGACGAGGATTTGAAGTATCGTATCCTCTACGAGGCGCATGATACACCGCTTGGCGGCCACCTCGGTCGCGAGAAGACCTACAGCTCTGTGAGCCGGACCTATTGGTGGCCCAAGCTGTACAAGTGGACGAGCACGTACGTGCGCACGTGTGAGACGTGTCAACGGGTGAAGCCCTCACCGCATGCGGCCGCGCCGCTGGCAAGCTTGCCTGTACCCTCTGGGTGTTGGGAGTCCATGAGTTTGGACTTCGTGTTTGGCCTTCCAAAGGACGCGGAAGGTAACACGGGCATCGTGGTCTTCGTTGACCGTCTGAGCAAGATGGCTCATCTAGCGGCTGTGCCGGACACCGTGGACGGTGAAGGGACAGCGAAGCTGTTTCTCGATCGGGTCTTCCGCCAACACGGGCTGCCCGCATCGATTGTCTCTGATCGAGACCCCCGCTTCACTGGGAAGTTTTGGGACGCTGTCTTTAAGGTGCTTGGCACCAAGTTGGACATGTCCACAGCGGACCATCCGCAGACCGACGGTCAGACTGAGCGCGTGAATCGCGTTGTCGAAGACATTCTTCGTAGCATTTGCGCTGAAACGCCGAAGCGTTGGAGCGCTATGCTTCTACTCGTCGAGTTTGCGTTGAACAACGCTGTGCATGCCTCCACGGGCTACACTCCGTTCTACGTGAACGGCCTCACCCACCCGCGCGTCCCGCTGACGCTGCCACTCCGTGGTCCTGGGCTTGGTGGGGGAGAGATAGCCGATCGGCTTGCTGATGTCAGCCCACTCACTGTTCGTAAACAGGTTGACGAGTTCCTGTCAACGCGTCTAAGTGTCCTTCGACACGTACGTGACGCAATGGCTGATAGCCAAGACAAACAGAAAGAACATGCGGATGCTAAAGGCAGAGGCAATGTTGAGAGTTATGAGGTCGGGGACCTAGTGTTGCTTAACGCTAAAAACCTACCTACACATGCAGTGTCTGCGGTCTTCAAGACCAAGTTGCGCCCGCGCTTCGTGGGACCGTTCACGGTCGTGGCCAAGAAGGGCCTGGCGTACACGCTCAATCTTCCGAAGAAGATGCGTACGCACCCCGTGTTCTACGTTGGCTTGCTCAAGCCGTACCGGGACCCGGCCCATGTGGGTTCTCAGGAGCTGGCGTCCAACGTGGCGGAGCCACAGCGCCCTGCTGAAGTCGCAGCAACAGGTCGACCTGACCTTCCAGCCGCGCGAAACCTTGTTCAAGGCGCGCCAGGCGTTGAGTCGCCGACTCAGCAGCCTCACACCACTGGAGACGTTCCCGGAGATCGCGGATCTCATTCACGGTGGTGTCAGACTCCCTCTCGGCTTGATCAAGCCTCCGCCCATGGCGCTCCAGGATCTGACGCACGTCGCTCAGCGATCTCTCCAAGCTCTCCAGCTCCTCAGGCCGGACAGGCTCCTCACCGTGCGAGGACACGGGCGCCGCCGGCGATGCTCGACGAGCAGGGGAACCGCCACTTTCATGTGGAGCATATTCTAAAGCGTCGTCGACGCGGCGCTCATAACCAATATTTGGTAAAGTGGCGTGGGTACCCGCACGCAGAAAACTCGTGGGAGTTTGAGGTACCCCTCCGGCAAGACTGCCCTGACGTCGTGGACGCTTTTGATCGCCGCGATCGAAGGCGCTCTGCGAGCCCGCGACCGCGAAGTCGGTCGCCTCACGCTTCCCGCCGCTAGGCAGGGGAGCTGAGGGATCATACGCTGAGCTCAAGCGTTGATCCCGGGCTGCTGCAGCCGTCGACTCACCTTGGTGAGTTCCTGCAGCGCTCTTAAGAGCAGAGGAGCCGAGTCCGAGGGACTGTAGCGACCTGGAGGCGGCCGCCTGACGCTTCGTCTTCATCTTCGCGAAATCGAAGCGAAGCCGGCGCTCTAAGCGCACATCAGCTTCGTCGAAGCTAGACTGGAGAGCCTCCAGCGAAGAGAGACGGCGGGTTCGATGAACCCAGCTCGTGAATTGAGCGTCGTCCTCGTGGAGGAGCTCTCCCGGACCGAGCACCACCGGAATAGTCCGCATCGCGGGGACTGAAGCCCCACGGGCTTGATCGGACAGGCGAGTCCCATACTCCTGTGGAGTGGTCTGCTGCGGCGTCAGAAGCCTCTCTCGGAGAGCAGTACGAGTAGCGACCTGGTCGCTGGTACTGGCCGCCGGCCCGATTCGCCAATTCTGCAATGGCCCCGAGCCAAACTGCTTCAAGCGCTCCACCGGGTTGAGCGGCACGAAGCCATACTCTCGTCGAGAGTTCACTAGCGGTCGCGCCTCAGGTCGTTGCGAACGAACGGCACTTTGCCCCTCGAGCTGACGCTCTTGAGCCTCGTCGAGGTCGTTAGAGATCTCGTTCGTCTCCAAACCAGACGAAGCACGAAGTGTTGTGGTCTCGCGATCCACGAAAGGGTTGGGAACCCGGCGTTGCTGCTCCGGCGATCATGAACGCGCAGGAGGCGGGGAGTCCTCTCGCTGAGGCATCGGCGTGTCGGAGCTGTAGTCCAGCTCCTCGTCCTCCTCCCCCTCCTCGAGGCCCTCAAAGAGGTCATCTGCCGCCCGGCGGGCCATGTTCGCGCTGCTGGGGCTCTCGGAGCTAAGCGCAAGACGGCTCTGCTGCAAGGCGTGATACTCTCTCACCGAGAGCGTTGACGCGGGGCGCGGTGAGACCTTACGGTCGGACGTGGAGGCACTAGGTGCCGGGGACGCGAGCGCGCTCTTGTTGTCGAGTGACTGAGCCGCCTGCGGACTCCGAGCCATATGCTCGTTGAACTTGGAAAGTTCTGGAGCGGGCTCTCGCGAGGGCAAGCGACTTGGCCGTTGCCGTCGAGACTTCTCAATCGAGACGATGACGAGTGCGTACACGTGGTGTCCACAGTCTGGTGGGGGAGGGTGTAACGGGTTACATTGAATAGTGTGATGCACACAAGCTAGGTGCCACACATAAGTGGCTTCCACACATATGTTACGTGGGTCACCCCAGATAGGAGTGGGTGGCTCACAGCCACTGGATATGCATTTGACTAGGCTCTACTATGATAGATAGTGAGTCCTATACATACAAACAACAGGCGGCTCTGCCGCGATAAACAACAATACATTCAGTTCACATTTGAAGCCTAAGAGTTCACTAGCCTTGTTTAAGGTATTTCTGTCTCTTGGAGTCCTTAATTAGCTATATTAAGGTACTCGTGCAAACTCTCGTATAGAGTTTGCAAGCTATCAATATTACTAGAGACTCTCTGAGTCTGTGTCTTCCTCTGACGCTAAAGCTACAGCAGCCCCGCTGCATAAGCCGTAGTGAAATCAAGAACCTCACCCGTTAGGCGATCAAAAGTCAGCTCTTGCTCACTCACAACCAATACAAGCATATTTGTTCCTTGGCATCCAGCATTCACACCTTGTACCTGAATGGCCTGAGGAATATCACGCTCAGTCAGGCGACTGACATCAGCAATGAGAGCGCGGTTAGTTAGCGACCACGTCTGATAGTCAAGAAGACCATTTACCAGTTCAGGAGTCAGATCACCATTGATCGAGCCGATCTTAGCCAGTTCATTGTGGAAATGATGGAAGTCATAGTCATGGCTAATGTCAAACGTCTGATGCGACCCGATACGTACGTTAAAGTTGCGAATAGACGAACCAGGGTGCAGAGTCCATGGGGCCGAATCGAAAGGGCTCTGAAATTGCTGAACAGCGGCGGAAGCGAAACTACCTGTTTGCTCAGCGAAAGGAAGTAGAATAACGTATTTGGCATTCTTAACAGAAGCCGATAGCTGAAGATCAAATGCAGCATTAAGCTGAGTCGATTGCTTACCCGTACCAGCACGCTGATAGAACCACTGAGCATAGCAATCATTGTATCGAACCTTCTTCACGGGCTTGGAGATAATTGTCTGAGGGTTCTCAAGATGAACGAACGGAACGTAGAGACGAGAAGTAGTGAATGGCATGTAAGTACCATCAATCGTAGGCTCAAGAGCATTGACAACAGCACCCCATGAAATACTGAATGGAGCAGAAGCAGCAAGAACACCAGCCATAGGATTACCGGTGGAAGAAGCCGCAACCATTACAGGACATACATTACCACTCGCGAGAGTAGTACTGGTTAGCGACATACCCTTCGAAGCATCTACAGCAACAGACGAAGTACCCTGATTGACGCGGAAGCGCAGACGGATCTGAGGGTTCGCCATGAGGTCTAGTTCCTTAAAGATGGGATGCAAGTCTGTTAGCTTAACCTTTAGCATATAGTTCCACGTTCCCATGATAGCGTTAGCAGTAGCAGCACCAGATACGAAAGCACCACGAGCAGTTTGGTTAGCAATTGTGGTAGAAGCAGCAGCTCCACCTACCGAAGGCCACGCCGTAGAGAAGTCAGAGCCCGCATTAGGAGGGTTCGACAACAGACGCTTTACTAGACCATCATTAGGGATGGATGCACCACCCGAGGGGCCAGTGGTAGCAAACGAAGATGAGAATGCCGTAGTGTTGGTGTATCCATCTCCAGTAGTCGAACTCGTGGCAGAGCTGTACAGAGCGGACTGAGCGGCATCAGGGAATAGGAATGACTCCGCTCCATGCTTTTCAACGTACTGAGGACTATAGCTTGTCTGAGCACGTACATTGTTCCAAAACAGCTTGTAATCAGCCATCGAAATGATGGTCTTTCCATTAAGCTCGAGCGACATGCTATCGATGACATTCCAGTTGCCACACTTTAGAGTAGCGCAGAAACGATTGGCAGGTAGAGTCTGAGCAGTAGCACCATTCTTCATCGATACCTTGTATGGGAGCATTATGTAAGCATCGCGAAGACAAGCAAATCCTTCGGAACCGTTAAGCTGAGCAGTAGCATCAATGGTAATGACACCATTTTGGTACGATCCCTGATTCAGATCGATAACAAACGGGACACTATTGAGGGTTACCAGTTTGGTATCGGTTATTAACCGTGAACCGGTTAACCCGAACCGGTCCAATCCGAACCCACGTTGATTATGGTGATTACGGTAAGTTGTTTCCGCCACCGATGATTAGACGAGTAGGATGATTGGACGAACACCGGTGAGTGATGGTTGATTAGATGCACTAGGTGATAGGACGCAGAGTCGCGTGTCTATAACAGTAGGGTGTAAGCTGCAACAATTCAATCACTTTCGAATCTTCATTCTACCCCTCAAGTGTCTTCGCTCCGGTCCCGCCGTCTGCGACGTCCCTCCCTCCGCTTCGTCCAAGCCTCGTGTCCAAGATCCATACCTTCCATCAGGTTATGAGCCCAAGCACCATGTCCTCTGCCCAAGACGCCTCGACCAAGGTCTCCATTGACAAGTTCAACGGAGACAACTACGCGACGTGGAACCGCTACATGCGTGGCGTGTTCCTGACCAAGTCGACGTGGCATGTGGTCAACCGCGAGACGACGCCAAGCTTCACGGACTCGCGGGCCAAGGACGACTATGTCAAGTCGAGCAACATCGCGTTCGGACTGATGTTGCTCCACATGGACGCGGACTACCACCATGTGGTCGACGACTGCGAGGAAGCGTGGGTTGCCTGGTCGCGCCTGAAGACGCTGTACGGTGGTTCGCAGAAGGCTGGACGCATCTACCTGAAGCGCCAACTCTTCAGCATGGAGATGTCGGAAGGCGGCAACGTCTTGCATCATTGCAACGAGGTCCTCAACATCAGCGCCAAGCTCAGCAGCATCGGCGCCAAGATGGAGGATGAAGACGTGGCGATCTGCTTGTTGCGCAGCCTCCCTAAGAGCTACGAGAACGTCGTGCTCAACCTGGAGATGAGCAGCGCTGAACTGCGGTCGCAAGACGTCGTGAAGGTGCTCACGAATGAGCACATCAAGCGGCAAGGCGAGAAGACGGCGACGGTGAAGACGGAGAATGCGGCCAAGGCTTTCAATACCGACCGAGAGTCTCGCCAATGCACGTACTGCGGAAAAGTGGGGCACACGATTGACAAGTGCTGGACCAAGCAGAAGGACGAGAATCGGGGCCCAAGACGCGGCGGCAACGGCCGTGGACGCGGGGCCAACAACATCCAGTGGAGAAACGACAGCGACGGCTACGACGACGACTACGATCGGGTGGCGTTCGCGGTTTCACTGGAATGTGGGGTTTCGACGGGCAAGAATGTGTCCGGGATGTGGGCGGTCGACAGCGGCGCAACGCACCACATCTGCAACGACAAGGCCAAGTTCGCCCATTTGATTGAGCGGAACGAAGGCGAATTTTCGGTGGCCGACGGTAACAAGGCGGCCATCATGGGTGTGGGGACCATCGTGGAACAAGTAGTCCTGCCCAACGGCGACGAGCGCGAGATCGAGATCAAGAACGCGCTGTACGTGCCGAGCATGAGCAAGAATCTGCTTTCAGTACCGCAGATCAACAAAAGTGGCAAGTTTCAAGTGGTGTTCGACGGCACCAAGATGCAGATTGCGCACAAGGGCTCCAAGCAAGTGGTGGCGACGGCAAACCTCGTAGATGGACTCTACTGGCTGATGACGCCTCAGCGTTCGGCGAATGCGGCGACGAGTGGCAAGATTGTCGACCTGCACGCGCGCATGGGTCACGCTCCGGTTGAGGTTCTTCGCAAGATGGTCGACAACCACATGATCAAAGACGCGAAGGCACCTTTCAAGTCGAGCGGGCCAAGTCTGTGTCGTGGTTGCCAGCAAGGGAAGATGGTTCAAAAACCGTTTCCAAGCAACTGTGACAAGCGCCGTTACGACACGTTCGAGTTGCTCCACTTCGACATCTGTGGACCCATGGAGAAAAACTCGCTGGGTGGCAGCAAGTATTTGCTGCTGATCGTGGACGAAGCCAGCGGATGCATGAAGGGTTTCTGTCTGCGTGCCAAGTCGGAAAGCGAAGACTGCATCAAGACGTACATCATGAAGGTGCAGAAGCAGTTCGGCAAGAAGGTCAAGTTTGTGCGGCACGACGGAGCTCGTGAGTTTGCGACTAACTCGCTCAAGGACTTCTACGAAGACGAAGGCATCGAGCAGCAAACCACGGTTCCGTACGCGCACCAGACGAACGGCACGGCAGAGCGAGCCATCCGGACTATCGTCACGATCGGCCGCAGCATGCTGCATCACGCCAAACTGGACAAGAGTTTCTGGGCTGAGGCGGCCATGACGGCCATCTACGTGAAGAATCGTCTGCCGTCACCCAAGATCGAGCACAAGACTCCGTTCGAGATCGTGTACAAGTCCAAGCCGAGTGTGAAGCACATGCGTGTGTTCGGCTGTCGGACATTCATCCTGACTCCGAAGGAGAAGCGGCTCAAGTGGGATCCCAAGGCTCGCGCCGGACTGTTCCTCGGTTACGAAGAAGTGTCCAAGGCGTATCGACTTTATGACATCGAGGCGGGGCAGGTGGTGATCAGTCGCGATGTCAACTTCGATGAATCGACTTTTGGACTTTCGGCGACTACTTCGGATGAAGACGTCGATGATGCTGCGCTGGAAAGACAGACGTGGACGGCATGAGACGCCTCTAGAGGCCTTCTAACTAGGCTAATATATGCTGCTTCAACAACCTACCCCACCAAGTACTTCTCGCGTGGAAACTCTATCTATAGTCAATCTAAGTGTCTTATGGCTATCGTCCCCATACCGGACAGATCTGTAGCGGGTAAGTAGAGTATATTAAGTACCTTAACCAACGTCTCCTACCGCTATCGCTCATGGGCTAAATCTCCTCCTCCTTGGTCTCCTCGGTGGTCTCGATAGTCGCAACCGTTTCTTCATCATCGCTCAGATCAGTGCGAACGAAGCGCGCCTCGAGGTCTCGGGCGATCAGCTCTTCCAGGCACTCTTCCGTCCACAGGTTGAGCCGGGCGATCGTCAGCATGCGCGCCTCCTGAGCCGTGATGTAGGCCCATCCGGCGCGTGGATGGTTGTTGTCGCCGTGCATGAAGCACCACGATCTACGATAGTTAGCGTGATACTAGCATAGCTGCCATTGGGGATATCAACCCAGCAGAATTCGTTAGGCTGATACGATACGAGCTGACCAATGGTCGTACCTGCCATGTTGAAAGTAGTCAATACATCGTCCGGTATGCAGTAAGGGTTCTGTACTAGCGAGCATCTTAGCTGATAACTAGATACTGGATTAATCTGAGGCGAGATCGGCGAAAGAATCGACTGAAGCGTGTAGAGACTCTGCGTCGGTAGCGTACCAACCGAGAAACCAATGATCTTACCAAACTCAGCATTGTCGATATTGATCTTGGGGACATATGAGAATCCGAGAGGCAATCCAGATCCGCCCGTCGAATACAACCCAGAAGGCGGGCGAGTCCATCCATCGGGTAAAGCCGTAGGTACAGGCGATAGATCGACTTGACAACTGTAAAACGTAGGGTTCTCGCTGATATTGAAAAAGTAGACGTTGGATT
Organism: Phytophthora crassamura; assembly: GCA_033557995.1. NCBI lineage: Eukaryota > Oomycota > Peronosporomycetes > Peronosporales > Peronosporaceae > Phytophthora > Phytophthora crassamura. Next base: position 2,090,385 of record JAUCED010000003.1, on the reverse strand, counting down.
CGTCAGCATTAATAAGATACGCACCGGCGCTGATCATCGCAGCTTGCACAGCCGCGTTGATTGCTGAGTACGAATAATACCCAGATGATAGCGTGATCTGAACCGTGCTATAAACGTTGCCCGTGGGCATCAATATCTTAAATGTATTGTTGCCATAAGCATCTGAGTCGATGTTGAATTGAGAGTTGAACATGTTGATTGAGTGAATAGCAAGCTCGGTGTTATTAAATTCAACAGAAGATCCCGGGAACTCATATCGTAGCACGTTGCCATAACCGTTATTGATAATGTGCTTAGTTTTCAAAGTGACGATCGAGCTCATGATTGTATATTTACTCATTGAAAGTAATTGCTTTCTCAGAGAAATTAAATCTCAACACACTTCTATTGAGGGTTACCAGTTTGGTATCGGTTATTAACCGTGAACCGGTTAACCCGAACCGGTCCAATCCGAACCCACGTTGATTATGGTGATTACGGTAAGTTGTTTCCGCCACCGATGATTAGACGAGTAGGATGATTGGACGAACACCGGTGAGTGATGGTTGATTAGATGCACTAGGTGATAGGACGCAGAGTCGCGTGTCTATAACAGTAGGGTGTAAGCTGCAACAATTCAATCACTTTCGAATCTTCATTCTACCCCTCAAGTGTCTTCGCTCCGGTCCCGCCGTCTGCGACGTCCCTCCCTCCGCTTCGTCCAAGCCTCGTGTCCAAGATCCATACCTTCCATCAGGTTATGAGCCCAAGCACCATGTCCTCTGCCCAAGACGCCTCGACCAAGGTCTCCATTGACAAGTTCAACGGAGACAACTACGCGACGTGGAACCGCTACATGCGTGGCGTGTTCCTGACCAAGTCGACGTGGCATGTGGTCAACCGCGAGACGACGCCAAGCTTCACGGACTCGCGGGCCAAGGACGACTATGTCAAGTCGAGCAACATCGCGTTCGGACTGATGTTGCTCCACATGGACGCGGACTACCACCATGTGGTCGACGACTGCGAGGAAGCGTGGGTTGCCTGGTCGCGCCTGAAGACGCTGTACGGTGGTTCGCAGAAGGCTGGACGCATCTACCTGAAGCGCCAACTCTTCAGCATGGAGATGTCGGAAGGCGGCAACGTCTTGCATCATTGCAACGAGGTCCTCAACATCAGCGCCAAGCTCAGCAGCATCGGCGCCAAGATGGAGGATGAAGACGTGGCGATCTGCTTGTTGCGCAGCCTCCCTAAGAGCTACGAGAACGTCGTGCTCAACCTGGAGATGAGCAGCGCTGAACTGCGGTCGCAAGACGTCGTGAAGGTGCTCACGAATGAGCACATCAAGCGGCAAGGCGAGAAGACGGCGACGGTGAAGACGGAGAATGCGGCCAAGGCGTTCAACACCGACCGAGAGTCTCGCCAATGCACGTACTGCGGAAAAGTGGGGCACACGATTGACAAGTGCTGGACCAAGCAGAAGGACGAGAATCGGGGCCCAAGACGCGGCGGCAACGGCCGTGGACGCGGGGCCAACAACATCCAGTGGAGAAACGACAGCGACGGCTACGACGACGACTACGATCGGGTGGCGTTCGCAGTTTCACTGGAATGTGGGGTTTCGACGGGCAAGAATGTGTCCGGGATGTGGGCGGTCGACAGCGGCGCAACGCACCACATCTGCAACGACAAGGCCAAGTTCGCCCATTTGATTGAGCGGAACGAAGGCGAACTTTCGGTGGCCGACGGTAACAAGGCGGCCATCATGGGTGTGGGGACCATCGTGGAACAAGTAGTCCTGCCCAACGGCGACGAGCGCGAGATCGAGATCAAGAACGCGCTGTACGTGCCGAGCATGAGCAAGAATCTGCTTTCAGTACCGCAGATCAACAAAAGTGGCAAGTTTCAAGTGGTGTTCGACGGCACCAAGATGCAAATTGCGCACAAGGGCTCCAAGCAAGTGGTGGCGACGGCAAACCTCGTAGATGGACTCTACTGGCTGATGACGCCTCAGCGTTCGGCGAATGCGGCGACGAGTGGCAAGATTGTCGACCTGCACGCGCGCATGGGTCACGCTCCGGTTGAGGTTCTTCGCAAGATGGTCGACAACCACATGATCAAAGACGCGAAGGCACCTTTCAAGTCGAGCGGACCAAGTCTGTGTCGTGGTTGCCAGCAAGGGAAGATGGTTCAAAAACCGTTTCCAAGCAACCGTGACAAGCGCCGTTACGACACGTTCGAGTTGCTCCACTTCGACATCTGCGGACCCATGGAGAAAAACTCGCTGGGTGGCAGCAAGTATTTGCTGCTGATCGTGGACGAAGCCAGCGGATGCATGAAGGGTTTCTGTCTGCGTGCCAAGTCGGAAAGCGAAGACTGCATCAAGACGTACATCATGAAGGTGCAGAAGCAGTTCGGCAAGAAGGTCAAGTTTGTGCGGCACGACGGAGCTCGTGAGTTTGCGACTAACTCGCTCAAGGACTTCTACGAAGACGAAGGCATCGAGCAGCAAACCACGGTTCCGTACGCGCACCAGACGAACGGCACGGCAGAGCGAGCCATCCGGACTATCGTCACGATCGGCCGCAGCATGCTGCATCACGCCAAACTGGACAAGAGTTTCTGGGCTGAGGCGGCCATGACGGCCATCTACGTGAAGAATCGTCTGCCGTCACCCAAGATCGAGCACAAGACTCCGTTCGAGATCGTGTACAAGTCCAAGCCGAGTGTGAAGCACATGCGTGTGTTCGGCTGTCGGACATTCATCCTGACTCCGAAGGAAAAGCGGCTCAAGTGGGATCCCAAGGCTCGCGCCGGACTGTTCCTCGGTTACGAAGAAGTGTCCAAGGCGTATCGACTTTATGACATCGAGGCGGGGCAGGTGGTGATCAGTCGCGATGTCAACTTCGATGAATCGACTTTTGGACTTTCGGCGACTACTTCGGATGAAGACGTCGATGATGCTGCGCTGGACCTGGACGCTCTCGACATCGACGATGATGGTCCACGCCAGACGGAATACACGCAGGCGGGGAAGCGCAAGAACCGACCAAGTGACGACAAGGACACTGCCAGACGATCGCGCCCCGTTCGCCACAGAGCTGGCTTAGAAGAAGCAAGTGCGCCGAACGAATCCTCCTCGCACCGAGCCGAACCCGACGAAGAAGAAAAGTCTGGGGATCAAGGTGAAGACGACGACTCAACTACTCCCGTGTTTTGGCGTGCCAGTGCCAACGCTGTCGAAGCAGCAGCTGACCTATCGGAGCCGACAACGTTTCAAGAAGCTGTCAACGGCCCTGATCAAGTGCATTGGCGCAAGGCGATTCGCGCGGAACTCAAGTCGATGCGACTTCGTGGTGTGTTTCGTGCTGCCAAGTTGCCCAACGGACAGCGCGCCATCGGCACCAAGTGGGTGTTCAAGATCAAGCGCAAAGCGGACGGATCGATCGAGAAGTACAAGGCGCGCCTCGTGGCCAAAGGTTTCAAGCAGAAGTACGGCATCGACTACACGGAGACGTTCTCGCCCGTGGTCAAGTACGTGACGCTGCGCATGATCATCGCGATCGCCAAGTACTTCGGCTGGCCTCTCGACCAACTCGACGTGGTGACTGCGTTCCTATACGGGATAATGAAGGAGCTGGTGTTCTGCGTGGTTCCTGAAGGCGTCGAGCTGGATGGTGACTTCGACTGCCTGGAACTGGTGAAGGCGATCTACGGTCTCAAGCAAGCTTCTCGCGTTTGGAACGAGACGTTCGACGAGTTCGTGTGCTCCATTGGCTTTCAAGTGTCGGCCTTCGACCCATGCCTCTACATCAAGGTTGTCGATGGTTACTGCGTGCTCGTGCTGGTATACGTGGACGACGTGCTGATTACCGGAAGTTCACCCGAGCTGATCGCACGCACGAAGAAGGACCTCAAGACTCGCTTCGAGATGACCGACAGCGGCAAGTGCGCGTTTGTTCTTGGGATCGAGTTGGTGGACGGCCCGGACGGCAGTGTGACGATGTGCCAGCGGCGCTATGTGGATGACATTCTCAAGCGCTTCGGCATGGACGAGTGCAAGGCCGTGGTGAGTCCCGTCGACATGAGCACTCGACTGGTTCCAAGTGACGCAGCGACCAAGGTGAACGCTCCGTTTCGCGAAGCTGTTGGTGCTCTGATGCACTTGATGACTGCCACGCGCCCGGACATCGCGTACGCCGTTGGCTATGTGTCGCGCTTCATGGAGAACCCTCAAGAAGAACACTGGGTTGCGGTCAAGCGTATCTTTCGCTACCTGCAAGGCACCAAGACGCATGGAATCTGCTTCAAGCCGGGTGACAACATCGACTTTCGTGGATACTCGGACGCGGACTGGGCTGGCGACCTCGCGGACCGCAAGTCAACTTCCGGCTACACGTTCATGCTGATGGGTGCACCAGTGAGCTGGGGCAGCAAGAAGCAATCAAGTGTTTCGCTGTCTACGAGCGAGGCGGAGTACATCGCACTCAGTCTGGCGATCCAAGAGGGCAAGTGGATTCATCGCCTGCTGTGCGAGATTCTGGCGGCCGCTAATGAGACTGGACCCGAGCTCATGATCCGCGAAGACAACCAGTCGTGCATCAAGATGACGAAGAACCCAGTGAACCACGGTCGTGCCAAGCACATCGACATCAAGTACCACCACATCCGCGATGAAGTCAAGCGCGGTGAAGTCAAGCTCGAGTACTGCGAGACTTCTGTGATGCTAGCGGACATCATGACGAAGGCTCTCGCGGGACCACGCCATACGGATCTGACGGCGACTCTCGGCATTCGTGGGACTTCGCATTGAGGGGGCGTATTGAGGGTTACCAGTTTGGTATCGGTTATTAACCGTGAACCGGTTAACCCGAACCGGTCCAATCCGAACCCACGTTGATTATGGTGATTACGGTAAGTTGTTTCCGCCACCGATGATTAGACGAGTAGGATGATTGGACGAACACCGGTGAGTGATGGTTGATTAGATGCACTAGGTGATAGGACGCAGAGTCGCGTGTCTATAACAGTAGGGTGTAAGCTGCAACAATTCAATCACTTTCGAATCTTCATTCTACCCCTCAAGTGTCTTCGCTCCGGTCCCGCCGTCTGCGACGTCCCTCCCTCCGCTTCGTCCAAGCCTCGTGTCCAAGATCCATACCTTCCATCAACTTCTGACGTTATCGATCATCAAACTCTGTCCCGTTTCACGAGTAGCCTCGGTGTAAGCTCTGAGTAGCTTCTCGAGCGTCAAACCCGGAATACTGAAATCGCTGATGACCATCTTCAAATCTCTGCGTGAATTAGCTTTGAGGATCCACAGGTATTCTGAGTTCAAACGGATGAGCTTATCCGTGGCGAACCAGGAATGAGTAAGAAAAATCGTAGATAGCCTCTTGTGTCGTCCGCGAATGAAGAAATGCGAGAACTTGTCGTGTTGGAGCTTCTTGTCCGAGGAGTAGTCATCGATTATTATAAGCTGGATCCCGCCTCTACTATCTTTCTGAATGTCATCAACCGATGGTGGAGCTTCAGTATCATGAATCGTGATATAGCCGTTGAGCTTGTCTTTCATATAGTTATAAAGCTCTTGATCTGGGTTGCGTGCGATGACGTGTAGATGGCTATAAACGTTAGGACTATTCTTAACGATATGGAACACGAGATTGGTCTTCCCGGCGTTGCTGGGCGCGAGGATGATTCCTCGGAACAACTTCTTGATGCCAAGAGCCTTTACGTCGCCTATATCGTCCGATTTGTACTCCTTGGGCAAAAGCCCTCCCCAGTTATCGATTTTGCTCATCCTTGTCCAAAAGTATATTCTATAATACATACTTCTGTTAAAAAATGGGATTTACAGCTCGTCCGCCGTCTCAGGAATCAACAATCTTCAATCCTAACTACTATGCCCTAGCGACAGACGTGCTAAGCCTCGAAATGGCAGACACTCTGTATCTGAGCAAAACTGACTATCGAATGAGCTACCTATCCAGCATCACGATGGGAGAGGCGGCCCCGATGTCGGCATTGGTAGTGGATGCAAGTCGCAGCATCTCTGGGATCAATACCATCAGCTGTTCATCAATTCAACTGAACGGAACGAGCGTCGATCTGAGTAGTCTCTCGTTGCTTACCTCGATCCCGGGCACGGCAACCTCGAACAAAGCTGTTATTCTAAATTCAAACAAGGAGATCGCTACCCTCAACAGCATCGATTCGGTATCGTACAGGCAAAATGGAGTTGCTTATGATCTGAGCGTCCTATCGGCAACACCTGGTACCGTCTCAGCGAGTAAAGCTCTCGTCGCGGATAGTAGCTCTGGATTGACTGGGCTGAAATCATTGAGCGTGGTTGGGAGTGGTCTCTCAAAGAGCCTCGTTATCCAAAATGATACAATGACATCCGCAGCATCTCTCAACTTCGTATCCTACTATCAAATGGAACAGGGTTGCCGAGGCTCTACAAGCTCAACAACCCCCAATTGCTACTTTTGGAAATATGCTCTCGAGGATAGATTGTTGATGGATGCATCAGGTAATATGGCAATCGGTCAAGCATCTATCAATTCATCGTACAAACTCGATGTGAATGGGGCTGTTAGAGCCACATCGTTCGTGCAAGGATCAACCAGTTATGATCTCTCTAAACTAGGTCTATTATCAATTACAACCAATGGAGTAGCCGAAGCATCCAAAGCGCTGATCACGAATGCGTCGTATGGCATTACTGGCTTACGATCTCTCACGTTGGTTGGGAGTGGTCTCTCAAAGAGCCTCGTTATCCAAAACGATTCGCTTTCATCCGCGGCGTCTCTAAATATTGTGAGCTACTATCAAATGGAACAAGGTGTCAGAGGCTCTACAAGCTCAACAACCCCCAATTGCTACTTTTGGAAATATGCTCTCGAGGATAGATTGTTGATGGATGCATCAGGTAATATGGCAATCGGTCAAGCAACTATCAATTCATCATACAAACTCGATATTAACGGGGCTGTACGAGCGTCATCATTCGTGCAAGGATCAACTGTTATAGACCTATCTAGACTCGATTTATTAGCGATTACGACCAATGGAGTAGCCGAAGCTAGCAAAGCCCTCATTACGAATGCGTCTTATGGCATTAGTGGCTTACGATCATTGACTCTGATTGGGAGTGGTCTCAGCAAGTCTCTTGTTATTCAAAATGATACGTTTTCATCCGCCGCGAGTCTAAATATCGTGAGCTTCTATCAAATGGAACAGGGGGTCAGAGGCTCTACAAGCTCAACAACGCCCAATTGCTATTTCTGGAAATATGCTCTAGAAGATCGTTTACTGATGGATGCAAGCGGCAATCTCGCCATTGGACAAGCAAGTGTCAATTCATCATACAAACTCGATATTAACGGAGCTGTTAGAGCGTCATCGTTTGTTCAGGGATCAACCGCTTACGATCTGTCTAAGATCGGTTTGATCACAATCGCGACTGCTGGTACTGTCGAAGCATCCAAAGCGCTGATTACTGATGCGTCGTATGGCATCACTGGTCTGAGGTCTCTCACTGTGGTTGGGAGTGGTCTATCAAAGAGCCTCGTTATCCAAAACGATACAATGACATCCGCAGCATCTCTCAACCTCGCTAGCTATTATCAATGGGAAATCGGAGTCTACGGGAATAGTCATTCGTTATTTCCAAATTATGCTTACTGGCGATTTGCGAATTCGGGCGCCCTATACATGGATCAATTTGGAAATGTCAATTTAGGGGGAGCATTTGTAAATAGTGCTTATAAATTAGAGGTCAACGGTACACTGAATTGCTCGTCTCTCATGATCGGCGGAGTTGCTATCGACCCAAGCCCATCTAATGCGTTTAACGTCCCAGCGTCAGCTGTTATCGGAGGATTAACCGCTACTAATCCAATTTGGTGGACAAATACGAGTAGATACTTCGGAATGCGGCAGATATCATCAGATAGCATCTCGCTGCTATCGTACTCAGCTGGAGGTATATATTCCGATTATATTACTTACGACCATGCGGCCGGAGAGCCTGTATTAACCATGGAGATCGATACGTTCATCATCAAACATGGATCTACGAATGGATTGGTCTTCAACAGCTCGCGACGACTTTCTGTAGATCGGTCAGCCGGACCAGAAGCAACCGTTCATGCGGGCGGTCAGATATGGGCTGATCAAGGATACCATTCTAAGGTCAATGTGAATGACGCGGCAATCTATCGCTGGAACTGGCCTCAGAGTAATTATCCGGCGATTGGAAACGATGCTACCGTTGGAGCGATGAGAATAGGTACATGTAATGCTTCATATGTGTGGCAAGCATACATGCCCGTTCGAGGAGGAGCTTACACGAATGCTTCTGATCGCCGCATTAAACGAGACATCATTGACATACCTTATGGGTTAGCTGAGGTGTTGCAGATGCAACCCCGCAAGTTCGCGATGAGAAACGATGATTCATTACATGTAGGTTTCATCGCCCAGGAAATAGCCTCAATCATTCCTGAGTGCGTCTCAGGTACGGAATCCCCCGATGATGCGATGAATGATGTCGGCGAGCCATGCAATCCCATGGGAATCGATTTGGCATCGCTAACGTCCGTTCTATGCAAGGCAATTCAAGAGCTAAAAAAAGAGCTCGACGATCTGAAATCATCTATAGCTTGAACGTTCTAGCCTTCTTTTTTTCTTCGTATGTCCAGGCATTACCGCCTGTCTTGGTTGGTTTAAAGACGCTGTCATCCGCGGGAGTCTCCTTCACTACGAGCTTCTCCATGAGAGCTTTCAACTCTTTTAGGTTGCCTCTAGCCACGCGCTGGTACGCGTGCTTGATATCTATGAGTTTTGGGTTAATGAACATGACCATGGTTATACTAATGCAACCAAAACTTGCTTGAATTCATCATCAGAAATTAGCTTGGCGGAATACATATCCACAAGTACTTGCTTGAGCTCGCGGATCATCGAAGGATTGTCGTTCCCGAGCATCAGTTCGCCTTTGAGTTTAATGTACTCTTGCTTCAAAACATCACGAGGATCTTTGACCGGATCACGTAGAGCGTGCTGGGTATGCGTTATGCGGAGTAGCTCGTGAAAAACTCTCTTATCAGACAGCGGGAGGCTCTCGTACAGCTGATTGTCGATCGTTCCATCGAAGACGAGCGTCTTGATCAGCTGAGCCAGATCAGCACTGATTTTCTTCTGAGCCCCCACGGCCGAGCGGTTGGGATACACAACCTTGAGCAAATGCTCGTTGAGTTTTGGTAGATGCACGAACTTGGTTCCAACTCGCTTGTACGCCAATGCCGATGCGTTCCCGGTCCCCTCGAGCTGAGTGAGATTGTAGCCTTTGTTGGAATGATATCTGATCAGATTGCCATCCTTGTCCTTGAGTTCCTTGTTGATGTAGCCCGCGCCGCGAAGGCCGCGACCTCGAACATCGTTCGTCATCTCAAGATCGTCGTCCAAACTCAATCCAGGGGCTTCACTTGGCACAACAATATTGAATTTCCGCAGACTATCGCGTATCTGTTGGAGCTCGTCTTCGAAATTATGCTCTCGAAGGGTTCTTGGCCTACTGCTGTAAAATTTGACAGCTTGGATCAAGTAATCTAGAACGATTTGAAAAGTTAGAGGCCAGCTAATGTTCATACGAGACAATGCCTCGGGCGTTGCTAGCTGATCCACACCTATATCTGGGGTTTTGCCCTTGATGCGTCGAATAGCGCCGTTTAGATCGATATAGAATTTGCTGGGATGGTATTGCCTGTTGATCTTCGATACGCCTGGCTGGATGTATTCTCGAAGTAGCCATGGGTTCTCTGTATAGAGATCATATACTAGTTTTTTGTAGTCGCCAGCAGCCTCGACCATGTTTATGTTAGTTCCCACCGATCGACTCAATGCGTTGAGATTCGGCCGCTTCTCTTCGAGATCGATGCCTGAAACTGTGCTATCTTCCAGAGGCCGCTTTGCAGCCAGGATTCTCGTATTAGCGGTGTTCAGTTGGATGTCGCGGTTAGCTGCGCTCTGGAACAGAAATTGAAGAGTGTTTGGCCACGAGAGCGAATCTCGTTCCTTCGTATTCGATTGGCGATGATTGGTTATCTGTCTCAGCTTGAAGTCGATTGGATCGATGTAGTAATCTGGCAAAGGTCCTGGCAAGCCTTGTAGATCATCCGATCGACCGACTGCATATAGGCCCGGCTCGCCGTTGAATTGATGCAATAGCTTATCGTTGATGATGCTGCGATTTTGTCTCACGATTTGAACAAAAGTGGCTTTCGCGTCGCGATTGATATCATCTGAGCGCGAATCCTTAGACATGTTCTCATCGACCACATCATTGACGATCGAGTTCAGAGCGTACCGGCTTTCACCCTCCTCACGATCATCCTGCACGATTCTATCAATCATCGAACCGATCGCCGACTGACTCGCTCGTAGCCTCTTACTGTCAGCGTTTGCCTTAAGACCATCAAATGCGGAACGCTGAGACGCTAACCTCTCTCTGGCTTCCCGAGCTTTGGAAAATCCATCGACCAATCGAATTCTATCGAAAATATACTCAAGTGTGGCTTCCCAATCAATGACCTCTATAAGATCAACATACTTATCGTTTCGAACGGCCCTGCGCGAACCTCTGTGATATAGTTTCGCACCAGGGCCAAGAAAGAACATGTCTCGCTTGGCCTTAGAGTCAGAAACCAGTAGTGGGTCGAATATCGGGTGAAGATCCCACGATGCGATATCAGCTTTTGTCTTAAATAGCTCTACGACGTCTTTGTAGGTTTGCTTCTGCCTATCTCTTCCGATATTGGTTAATTCGTTCATTGTTTCATCTGTGTCAGATGCGGCGGATGATGAGACCGTTGGCTGAATGCTGGTATCACCGGTTAATCCCGTGGGCGTTGAAAAAACACCAGGCATTGTAGTAGTTGTACTTGTACTCGTGCTCACGCCGGGCGGGATTGTTAAATCAGTCTGAGTGTCAGTTCCATTCGTTGGCTTAGGATACACAAGTAGTCCAGATTCATTATCAGCAGCCCACATGGTCTCAGCATATCGCTGATCCAGTTGCCGCTCGATATCAAGCTCCTTCTCCGCTTGGCGAAGTAGCTCTTGACGCTTGCTCTCCCGCTGACTCAGTGATGTGAATGATGGAAACATAATTGATTATAGGATCAGAGATGATCTCATCTGAAAATATTAATATTTGTTGAGATCTCAGATCTTTCGCAAGAATTTCTACAAATGCAAAATAGAACGCATTATTTGAAATTCAGCAAATCAGACATGTTTTCAAAAATATTTTTTCAGAATCTTGCATGACCTCTGGGAAATATTTCTCCGAAATTGCGTTTGCTAAATAGAACGCGTTTTTTACAATCCCAACCGTCTTGAGTGAATGGATGCACGAGATCATTCCTTTTATCGAGTAATCGGTTGTATTCATCCATCGCCTCGACCATTGACATATCAAACAGTTTCTCGATCTGATCCTTGAAGTGAACATTGTCGAGAATCGCCCGGAACGGTCGATCAGGGCATAGCTTCGTCATCTCTGATTTATAGAAGTCGAGCCTTTGGATGTCGTCAATCTTTGATTTCAAATCGTTGCTGATCTCTATATATCTTCTAACTCGTTGGTGCATCTTAGCTAACTCCTTCCGGTACATGGCGATTTTCTGATCTTTATCGTGCTGAGCACAGTATCCTGATTTAAGGGCATTGCGGGAGCATGGGGAGTTGCTCTGGGTGGTTGCTTGGCAGTTGCTCATTTACGAAATATGTCTTTATCTATATAACAGCAAATATTGTTTGCCATGGATATCGAATACGTAGATGAAGACATCCTGAGTCGCATCAAGCCGTTCGACAACGCCCAAGACGCAGCTGAGGCCGAGAGGATCATTAAAAAAAAGAAAACTCCAGATGTTGAGATGTTCAAGCTCGAGCGGTTTGAGCCCCCGAGACCAGTGAAATTGTCCTATGATGATCTAGAGTCGATCACTCTTTGAAAAAAAAAGATATTTTTTTATTACTGTTCATCAGGTACTTGCCAGTTGTAAAGCAAGCCAGTTCGATGGGAGTGGAGCAGTTGCCCATGAGCGCGATCTCTGGCACCAACCGTCATCTTCTGATACTTGGGATCGCTCTGAATCGCCTTCTCGAAAGCGTGGCGGAAGCTATTGACGGTCTGTCGCTTACTCAGAGTGCCCTCTGATGCTCGCGAGAGAGCTTTGCTAAACGATTCGCGATTGGTTGTAGACATTTGAACAGCCTTATCAGGACTGAGGCGCCAGATAAACAGTTGCTTGGGGGTAGAGCCACTCAGGCGAGTGAGCAGATCAATCCAGTATCGCAGGTAGCGCTTGAGAACAGGTGAATCCACCTCTAACGCCTGAGCACCCATGTGCTTGACATTTTTGAACTTGTTCATGATGATACGAACGCGCCCGCCTCTCAGCACCTGAAGCCAGTTCTGATCCTTAGCGAGCTTGTTAATAGCCGCGCTCGTGATCTCGAGCGTGCTCCAATCAGAGCGTAGTGGTGGCTGATAGATGTAGCAACCAAGCATGAGTAGCTTCTGTAGATCACGGGCGAAGCTCTTGATGTTCTTACGATCAGACGGGATGTCCCATTTGCTGTAATCATCGGCCGAGATCTTCTTGGCGCTGAGTGGTAGCTCATAGTCAGCGAATAGTTTGGTAAAGCCCTCGTCAAGCTGACGAGTCATATCCGCGAGCGGTACGTACATCTCGAGTTGATCGGGCGTCGCTATGTTCTCGACAGTACGCGCCATGCTCTGGTTGCGTGCACGCGTAGCAGCGGCGCGAAATTGCTTCTTCGCCTGAGCATCGACACCCACACCAGCCTTGCTATCTAAGAGCGAGAGGATGTGGAACAGTTTCGTTTTCCTAGCTTCCATGCTTTTGGATTCATTGACATGCTTGATAATCTTGCTGTACTGATTCATAAAGCTTAAATCGTCAGCTCCATTACCAGCATCGCGGTAGAGCTTGAACAGGTACGACGATCGAGCGCGAATGGTAGCATCAGACAGCGGCTTGCCGGTGCTGAGCATCTTCACAAAATCTTCACGGGTAAGCATGGTTCTATAGACAGATCTGTAGATATATTACTGGGACGATGGGGACCAATCTTCAGGCGCTACTTGCTCAAATGAGCTGAGCTCACGCAGATCCACGATATTTTTTTGCTATCTAACGCATTTATATTTTTTAATTTGAAGCTCAGACGAACGAATCATGTTGATCAATCGTTGCTTCAGTTCCTCATTGGGATCTACCGGTTTCGCATCGGTCTCATCTGGTAAATACTGCGCCATGCCGCATATGCGCATGTTCTCGACGCGGACATCTCGGTAATACACAGAGACACGCTTGTCTCCCAGTTTCTCTTTCTTCTGCTGAGACTGAATGCCGAGGTCATTCAACCAATTCGAGAATGTAGTCTTCGATTGAGTCTTCGCTTCGCCATTACACTCAGCCCACTCGCGATAGCCTTTGTATAACACATCCGTCGTCTCTGGCTTATTTAGGTCGGCTCTGGCCTCATCAACGATCTTTGAGTACCTGTGAAGTAGGTATTTCACTCCCTGAGACGCCTGGTTGCACTTGAGTACACGCTTGTAGTCGGTCATGGGAAGCTTGCTGATCGTGAAGTTGCTGATGTCTCGACGGACGAGGTAGTGAAAGATTTGACGACCGGCATCGATCGTCAAGAGCTTCTCATGCATCATTTTCCAGTACTCCTCCGATCCCTCATTGAATGGCCCGCGGTGGTCCGACGCTAAGAGGCAGAAGTAGCGGCGATCGCCTTGCTCAACAATCGATTGGAAGTCGTTGTTTGTCAAGATTGCGTAGTTGCTGAAATCATTAACTTCGATTGGGTTCGAGTACTTTTCCTCTACAACTTGTGTGCTCTCCGAGATGCGGTTCTTCATGATTTGGTTATTTTTGCGGTTCTTGCTATCTAATGCCTCATCGCATACGATGAGCATCTTACCAATAGCAAGCGAATTGAATCGACCAGTGAGCCGATCCAGATCATTCACAACCAGCGATTGCTGAGGATTGAGTACATACTGATTGAATACACTGAACGTGAATCCCTTGCCTGATCCGGGCTTCGACTTGACCAGAGGACAGATTTTGGTCTTGACCTTGGGTTTCTGAATGATATGAGCAAACCATGAGATCAGATACTCGTAGCAGTTGAGATCACCGTTGCAGATCGTATCGCGGATGTGGTGCAGCCATAGATCGACCAACTCCTGGTTGATCTCGAGATCAGCATCATACTTGTGTTGATAATCACCGAATATATTGAATGTATGGCCGATCTTGGGTGTTTCGGTCGGCGAGTATGGGATGACCTCAGCATCAGAGTATGCTAGCTGACGCCAGTGTGTCCTAAGGATAGCATCGAGCTTGATAAAGATCGGATCCTCAACTTCATCCATCTTGACGCGGAAGGCGATAACATTCTCATTGCAATCGCGCGAGCTTGCCTTGTGCTTCGCATATGCTACAACATCGACTACATCGTAGTCAGAGAATCTCACTTGCTTGACCTCCTTCTTCATGTAGTAGGCCTGAGAGCTATTGTTGATGTAAGCATAGCTACTCTCGATAGCATAGGCAAGATCTTTAGGCGATTCCCACTCCTCAGTCAGAACCAGAGAGTTCTGAGTCCATTCGTTATGCTCGCGGATGAGACTCTTTGGAAGCTTAGCAAACTCGTCGCCTATCGCTTCCAAGAGCTTAGACTCATCATCCGATGAGTCATCCTTAGGCTTTTTCATCTTGAGAGCCTTGTACTCCTCGGGATCATCCGACTTCGCGAACTTGTGGATTGAAGCCATAGTCAGGTCTCTCGCGCGATTCTGGCTACTCCATGCCCAAGCCGTCGCGACACTACTACTCTGGTCCTTGCCCGATTTCTCAGAGGCGATCTTAATGAGAGTAGCCATGGCAGAGCTCATGGCGACCTTCGAGTGATCTCGAATGGCCACCGTCAAGCCAAATAGTGGCGATCGCTCAGCACTAACCGCAAATCGCTCTGGCTTCAGGCACGAAAGTAGTTTGTACAGCTTCTTATCGATCTTGACCTCATCAGGTTTGGCCTCCTCAGGCTTCTCCTCAACAGGCTTCTCCTCGGCAGGCTTGGCCTCAACAGGCTTCTCCTCAGCAGGTTTGGCCTCAACAGGCTTCTCCTCAACAGGCTTAACCTGACGAGCAGCAAATGCCTCAATATCTTCATCATCAGCCGACGTAATCGGCTCCTCGATCGCGAAGAACCGGCGGCTCTTGTCTTTGCTTCGGATGCACTTCCAGGTTGCGAAACCGAGCTCTGAGTTGAAGAAGAGCTTGAGAGTATTATCGTTGTCATGAGTCCGCTTGCAAAACGAGCACAAGCTCGGCTTGTAGCGCTTGAGGAACATAACCGAGCCCTTCATATGCGATGCCCCGATGTCGAATACATCGGCGCTGTAATCAGGGATGCTATCAACATGGCTTAGAGCTTGCTTGATGAAATCGCCATCGGCAACTCCGGTGAAGGATGATACAGTCTTCACGTCGTAGTTGCTCATATCTACATCTTCGAGGCAAAACTGATCTGATTTCGTTAGGAAGTAGCTTTGGCCGACAACATTGTAGCCTTTAATAACCAAACTCTCGTTGCCTTTCTTCCAACCATGCGGCAACCCGAGTGAGCCATGCTTGCGGTACTGAGCCGGGTCGATGCCTCCAGCTATGAGATTAGTACTCCACTCAGGGATGTCGAGATGTTCAGCGTTCTCAATGATTATATGGTCTTGAATATCAGTTGCGATCGCCGAGCACGCGGCGTGAGAGAGCATCAGATTCGTGATCAGGTGAATACTGATCTTAAATCCATTGTCATCGAGAGCGCGATTGCGGGTAGTCGCGTACCAATCGAGATGCTCGATATTATCAAGAGCGCCATGCTCAGCAAGAGAGATTTTGATCGCCTCGAAATATACATTGGCCAGTTGCTTAGATGCAGCATCCAGTAGATTGGACTCATTGCATCCATCCTTGAGAGTATAACCCATCGCCGCAGCAATTGAACCCTTATCGATCTCGTCAAGCACAAGATCGATATCAAAGAAGAACCGAGTCCTCGGACTGACAAACACCTCGTGGCATTCGGCCTTGAGCTTGAGAGCGACATGCTCGTTGAACTTCAAAGCATCCTTCGGGTTGTAGATCCAGTAGAATCGACGAGCGCCCTTTACTTCAGCCCTAGCACCCTCCTCGTGCTCAACACGGAATAGTAGCATGTCGCGTGTCGGCTTGTTCATATACTCATCCGTGCCCTTTTTCTTCATGGTGAATGTCTCATGCCACTTCCCGACGGCATGCTCCTTAAGGAAGCTCTTACAAGCGTCAAAGAGTGGCTTGCAATTAATTTTTGCTAGCTCAGACTTTCCACCCTCCAATATAACAGGGGTGGATGAGGAGGAAGCAGCGTTCGGAGACATCGATGTGGGTGGTACTATATCAGTCTCGACAATTTCCTTCTTAGCCGGAATTAATTCCGGATCCTCTTTTTTTTCATCAGCAGCGACAGGCTCAGCGACAGGCGCAGCGATAGGCTCAGCAATGGGCTCAGCAATGGGCTCGACAACGGGATCGGCGGTAGGCTTGGCGACAGGCTCAGGAATGGGCTCAGCAATGGGCTCAGCAATGGGCTCAGCGGTAGTAGCCTCGAACGAGAGGCTACGGATCTTGGTGATGAATGTCTCAGCGACAGGCTCGGGCTGAGCGACAGGCGCAGAGTTGATGTGCCTGTGGCAGAGATCCTTCTTGGGGGCCAGCTTGCACTGGTTGCCGTCGGTCTTAATAAAGCGGCACATGGTGGTGTGTGGGTGGGTGGTTGCGTAGTATGCGGGGGTTTTATATACTATAGGATTCTTTGCTTAAGTTCAAACGTTTTTGTGTCCCGCTCAAAAAAAAAGATCATCGACAGTTAGTCGATTAGAATTGCGAGCCGCCCGGTAGCGCGTTTCTCTCGGCGGCGCGCGTTGATGCGCTCCTTGTTAGCGTGATAGTAGGCGAGTTGCTTGGCGATGCGCTCCTCCCTCTTCTCGGCATAGCACGTCTTCATAGTCGCTTGGTGGCGCTCCTTGTGAGCTAGATAGTAGTCAGGATCGTACTTGGTCGGCATGGTTGGTATATAAATGTATTCATCGCTTAAGTTCATCCGCGCTCGGTCCTCCTCGGTCCTCCTCGGTTGCGTCCTCTGTGTGTGTGGCTCCTAGCGTTTCTCTCGCAATCGAAATCATTGCTGTCCTATGTGTCCTTTGCGTCCTCCGGTTCTCCTCGGTTGCGTCCTCTATGTGTGTGGCCCCTAGCGTTCCTCTCGCAATCGAAATCGTATCTGTCCTATGTGTCCTAAGCTGTCCTACGGGTGTCCTATGGTTGCTTAGGACAGCGGCTTTATTGAATTAAACAGTTAGAAGAGCTCTCCCGTATCTAATACCATGTCTATATATACTGTCCTATGTGTCCTCTCTCTTTTTCAATAAAGTTAGTAATAATGAAAAATATAGGAAAGAAATGAGTGCTTGGTAGAAAGTTGAGTTTGTCCTATAGGACAGTAGGACAGGTAAATCTTGAGCGTGTAAGGGGGTCTCACCCCCGCTAAGTATCGATATCGATGTGTCCTTCCGCGAAAGGACAGCTTAGGACAGCTAAGTCCCATAGGACAGCAATGAATTCAATACCCAGAGTCTCTCTCCGTATCTATACAACGCCCCTATCCGCGTCTCGGACAGATTTGTGCGAAAGGACACATCCTGTATCATTTGATTCATTGATTAGAGTCCCTCTCGCAACGCATAAGATCTCGCGCCCATTCGCTCTGGATCCCACAGCCTAAGTACGAAATCTTTCCGAAATCGTCAGCCTATTTCCGATTTTGGATCTTAAATTTCAGCCGATCCATGGATTTCAGAGCATTTATCGATAAGATGCCGCTTCCAGAGGTCGAGCTCTTCACGAACCTTCAGCGCCTGCCGCTTCAGCCCTGCGAGGGCAACCACCCGAGCTCGCCCCGCCAGGTCCGTGCATGCTTCGCACCGGCATGGTGCTTCATGCACGGCGACAACAACCATCCACGCGCCGGATGGGCCTACATCACGGCTCAGGAGGCGCGCATGCTGACGATCGCCCGGCTCAACCTGTGGACGGAAGAGTGCCTGGAAGAGCTGATCGCCCGAGACCTCGAGGCGCGCTTCGTTCGCACTGATCTGAGCGATGATGAAGAAACGGTTGCGACTATCGAGACCACCGAGGAGACCAAGGAGGAGGAGATTTAGCCCATGAGTGATAGCGGTAGGAGACGTTGGTTAAGGTACTTAATATACTCTACTTACCCGCTACAGATCTGTCCGGTATGGGGACGATAGCCATAAGACACTTAGATTGACTATAGATAGAGTTTCCACGCGAGAAGTACTTGGTGGGGTAGGTTGTTGAAGCAGCATATATTAGCCTAGTTAGAAGGCCTCTAGAGGCGTCTCATGCCGTCCACGTCTGTCTAGTTCCACGTGGACCTGGACGCTCTCGACATCGACGATGATGGTCCACGCCAGACGGAATACACGCAGGCGGGGAAGCGCAAGAACCGACCAAGTGACGACAAGGACACTGCCAGACGATCGCGCCCCGTTCGCCACAGAGCTGGCTTAGAAGAAGCAAGTGCGCCGAACGAATCCTCCTCGCACCGAGCCGAACCCGACGAAGAAGAAAAGTCTGGGGATCAAGGTGAAGACGACGACTCAACTCCTCCCGTGTTTTGGCGTGCCAGTGCCAACGCTGTCGAAGCAGCAGCTGACCTATCGGAGCCGACAACGTTTCAAGAAGCTGTCAACGGCCCTGATCAAGTGCATTGGCGCAAGGCGATTCGCGCGGAACTCAAGTCGATGCGACTTCGTGGTGTGTTTCGTGCTGCCAAGTTGCCCAACGGACAGCGCGCCATCGGCACCAAGTGGGTGTTCAAGATCAAGCGCAAAGCGGACGGATCGATCGAGAAGTACAAGGCGCGCCTCGTGGCCAAAGGTTTCAAGCAGAAGTACGGCATCGACTACACGGAGACGTTCTCGCCCGTGGTCAAGTACGTGACGCTGCGCATGATCATCGCGATCGCCAAGTACTTCGGCTGGCCTCTCGACCAACTCGACGTGGTGACTGCGTTCCTATACGGGATAATGAAGGAGCTGGTGTTCTGCGTGGTTCCTGAAGGCGTCGAGCTGGATGGTGACTTCGACTGCCTGGAACTGGTGAAGGCGATCTACGGTCTCAAGCAAGCTTCTCGCGTTTGGAACGAGACGTTCGACGAGTTCGTGTGCTCCATTGGCTTTCAAGTGTCGGCCTTCGACCCATGCCTCTACATCAAGGTTGTCGATGGTTACTGCGTGCTCGTGCTGGTATACGTGGACGACGTGCTGATTACCGGAAGTTCACCCGAGCTGATCGCACGCACGAAGAAGGACCTCAAGACTCGCTTCGAGATGACCGACAGCGGCAAGTGCGCGTTTGTTCTTGGGATCGAGTTGGTGGACGGCCCGGACGGCAGTGTGACGATGTGCCAGCGGCGCTATGTGGATGACATTCTCAAGCGCTTCGGCATGGACGAGTGCAAGGCCGTGGTGAGTCCCGTCGACATGAGCACTCGACTGGTTCCAAGTGACGCAGCGACCAAGGTGAACGCTCCGTTTCGCGAAGCTGTTGGTGCTCTGATGCACTTGATGACTGCCACGCGCCCGGACATTGCGTACGCCGTTGGCTATGTGTCGCGCTTCTTGGAGAACCCTCAAGAAGAACACTGGGTTGCGGTCAAGCGTATCTTTCGCTACCTGCAAGGCACCAAGACGCATGGTATCTGCTTCAAGCCGGATGACGACGTTGACTTTCGCGGTTACTCCGATGCGGACTGGGCTGGCGACCTCGCGGATCGCAAGTCGACTTCCGGCTACACGTTCATGCTGATGGGTGCGCCAGTGAGTTGGGGTAGCAAGAAGCAGTCAAGTGTTTCGCTGTCTACAAGCGAAGCATAGTACATCGCGCTCAGCCTGGCGATTCAAGAAGGCAAGTGGATTCATCGCCTGCTGTGCGAGATTCTGGTATCTGCCAACGAGACTGGTCCCGAGCTCAAGATTCGCGAAGACAACCAGTCGTGCATCAAGATGACGAAGAACCCAGTGAACCACGGCCGCGCCAAGCACATCGACATCAAGTACCACCACATCCGCGATGAAGTCAAGCGCGGTGAAGTCAAGCTCGAGTACTGCGAGACTTCTGTGATGCTAGCGGACATCATGACGAAGGCTCTCGCGGGACCACGCCATACGGATCTGACGGCGACTCTCGGCATCCACGCGTGTTCGCATTGAGGGGGAGTATTGAGGGTTGCCGGTTTTGGGTACTGTGTACCAGTTGTACCCATTAACCGGTTAACCCGAACCGGTCCAATACGATCCCGCGATGATTACGGTAAGTTGTTTCCGCCACCGATGATTAGACGAGTAGGATGATTGGACGAACACCGGTGAGTGATGGTTGATTAGATGCACTAGGTGATAGGACGCAGAGTCGCGTGTCTATAACAGTAGGGTGTAAGCTGCAACAATTCAATCACTTTCGAATCTTCATTCTACCCCTGAAGTGTCTTCGCTCCGGTCCCGCCGTCTGCGACGTCCCTCCCTCCGCTTCGTCCAAGCCTCGTGTCCAAGATCCATACCTTCCATCAGAGTCATCGTGTAGCTTTTCCAAATCTACTTCCTCGTAAGGTTCAATAGATTGACGTCTAATATCTTGGCCTGTGCTTAGGATAGCTTCGTTCAGTATTTTAAGGTTATCATCGAGATTTTTACGTCTCTGCTGATCAAGCTTCTTACTTTCAACCAATTTTGCTGCTTCTTCGTCATTTGAGGGGAATGCATACTCAACATCATTTAAAAACCCATTTAAGTCATCAAATCCATCGAGCAACGAAACGAATGTATCCATCCATCTAATACTCTTCATCAACCCCTTCCATGCTTCTCCTGATACTTGCTTGTGTTTTCCATTTCTAATATTCAATGGTCTGGTTTCAGATGGCTCACCAAAATAATAGTCAGGATGAGTTTTGACGACACCCTTCGTATCAACGATCGGTTTTAGTCTAAATGCGATTTTAACATCATTAGAATTAAGCCCTGCGTAGTAATCGCTCAATATTCGTTTAGCATCATTGTCGGCATTGGATAGGTTTTGATCCATATCTTCATCAATTCCTGCCATTGTTCCTTGACGTGTCTCTCCTTCACCCTCAGTGAAATCATTCACATCAATTTCTTTATCCTTATAACCAACCATCTCTAAGTCAAGTCCTCTCTCTCTGACCATATCAACAAATGCTTTGAGTGTAAGCTGCCAATTAACCTTCTTTGTTATCGCTGGTTTCAATTGTCCAGTTTCTGTCCCAAAAACGTTAATAGTACTCCCCTTGATCCATACATAACCATTAGCATCAAACGGTGTTGCTTTGTTCGTTCCTTTGAGAATAGGAACAATCTTCTTCATTAGACCATTGGATTTGAGTAGTTCCTTGTTTTTATCGATGATCGAGTACATCTTAAATTTACTATCGGTCTGATCATTAGTTGTGGATGTCGAATTATCAAAGAGAAAACTGTCCTCAAGACGTTGTTTGCTTTGTTTATAGTCAGTCGGCGTCTTCACTAAGTTTCTTTTAATACCTCTCAAACGCTCCCATACCTGATACGGTGCATGTTTATCCTCTTTACTCATCTCATCTCGCTCACGCTTCTCATTTTGATAAGCTATGAATCTAGCATCGTTTGTGATAACAAATCCAATATGATCGTAAGTCTCTTCCCAATTAATGCTTGGAACCAAGACAACCTTGTTCAGTCTAATACTATATGTCTTAGCCTCGTTTCCAAGATAATACTTCGTTAGCTGACGTCCGTTTGAAGATAGAGGATGAATGCGCATTTGAGCAAGAATCGGATAAAGCTCAAAGATTTCTGCAACTGCTTTCTTAAATTCGGTTTGAGAGATTTGTTCCTCATCGCTCGTATTAACTGATGGTGCCGATACATCAGCTGAAGGGATACTAATTCCATCAATTGAAACATCAGATAGTGGTTTCTGTACTGAAGGGATACTAACACCGTCCAGTTCAACATCGGAAAGCAATCTAACGCTAGGTTCTGTATTAGTTCCACTTGTTGAGACCTCAGGGTTTTTGTTGGAGTTTTCAATATTCAGTTTTTTTTAAGTCTGATTGAGCAACCACCTGATCAATAATATCATTCAAGGTTTGCTTAACTTCTGTTGGAACAGGCTGATCGGGTCCAACACTCATATCAGTCTGAGTAGATTCAGTTGATTTCTTCGCTACAGTAGTGATGCCGTTGTATATATCAGTCGCCCACGCCGCACCCTGATACATCTCACGCTTAGCATTCGCCTGTCGAACGCGTCGCTGAGCTTTTTCGAGTAGCTCCTGTCGCTTCTGCTCTCTCTGAGCGAGGGATGTGAAATTCGTGAACATCTTGTCTATATAAGATGTATCATAAAAAAATGAGTAGATAATTACCAGTAGCTCGGCATGACTGAGTCATGACGAAATGGCGAGTACGAATGACAAATATGATTTCTATCTTTGAGGAGACTTAGATACCGATCCTTAATACAATGGAATGGAACTCCAAATATCGCTTCTAATTCGTGTCGATACTTACGATTTACTACCGTTTTTCGAAAATTGGCTGCTGCATCAAGGTTCATTAGTTCGTTCTTGATTCGGCTTACTTCCTGGATAATCCATAGCTTTCGCTGAAGGTTAGCCAGCTCACGATCCTTTGCTAAACATCCAGAACACATTATTATCAGCTTTCTATATATCAAACCAGATATTTTACAAAATATCGCGAAAAATACATCGAATGATATACTTGAGTCAAACGCTTACAGAGGATGTCTCTATCAATTATTACAAAAGCTAACTGATTTCATTTATTTTTTTGACCAATACTCAACCTCAAGGGTAGATCTCTTGCTTTTGTTGATCAAACGTAGATTGTCTTGGGGCTCCCAAGTCGCATCGTCATAGCCAATCCATTTAATGAGATATTTGTACTTCCCTGAACGCATCTTTTTGTGATCGACAATCTTCTCAGCTTCAAAGACTTGATTCTTAGCTTGTGGGGCATCGGTTGGTTTAGCTTTAAACAATTTGATATCGTTTGGCGATTTATAGAGAGTATGACCATTTTTCGAGCGAATCTGAACTCTATACCCATCAAGACCAACGATTTCATAGATGGTTTTGCTCCATCGTGCCTTTTCCTTATCAAATGTACCTTTATCGAGTCGATAGAGTACTGATGAACCAACTGATATCTCATTTTCCACGCGTTCCATGACCTCTCGATTATGATTCAAATCATTAGTCATGACTTGTCCTTTCGCCTGATTGGGTGTAGATTTAATAGATGTGTGATATGTATCGTTATAGTTGTTTATAACTGATTTAACTAGGTTCTCAGTGATAGGGTGCTGCATACGAATTAGTCGCATTTTCATCGTACGGTTGAAGCGCTCGATTTTACCCATGGTAGTATGGTCCCCGGGCTCGTTGTTGTAATGAGTTATATCCTTAGATTTGAGGTAGGCATTTGCCTTGCGATTGAGGAATTCCTTGCCATTATCAGTCGTCAATATATCCACCTTGTAAGCTTCCACGAGTTCCTTAATCCCCTTCAAAACACTGTCTGCACGCTTGTTTGGTAATAGCTTAGCGAAACCTAAACGCGAGTTGATATTGATTGCCGTAAGTATGGATTTATCTTCCCAAAAGGCGAGATCCATTTGCCATGAGTTGGGGTTGTTCGAGGCGATTCTAAAATCTTCGTAGCTTCCCTTCTTCTCAACATGTTGCTGGATGTCTAGCTTAGTTTTGTACCAATCCTTCACCTGTTTGAGTGTGATTTCTGGTCTGATCTGCTTAACCTTTCGATATAGAGCATCAGCTGAGATGAACCCCGTCTCAGGATCATAGTACAATTTTTCTAGTAGCGCATCCATCCTATATAAAAAAAGATATACTATCGACTGATTATATCATCAATGGTGCTGTAGTTATTCCATCTTCTAACACGCGACGCTTGTCGTAGAAGTAGTTTAGAGCTGTTTTGGTTTGACTATATGTAATCATTGAGTTAGTCTCTCTACACATGCGAAAGCCTTTGTTGTTGCCCTTAAACGTGATTCTGTTTTTCACAACCGATTCAAAGTTTGCTGGTGATAGAACGGTCTTGTTGCGTGATTTTTGAACACCCTTGGCTGATAGCTTGATCATAGGTAGTTTAGTCTCTTTATCAATCTTATCACCTAAATAGCAAATGTAATTCTTTGAGCTAAGACTGACCATGGCATTACAACGGAACTCTTCTTTGAATAGACCCGGTTTGCGACGATCAAAAGCCGCATTCACCTTCGTATCATCACGCGGGAACCAATCGTACTGATGCTTCTGGAAGTGGTCCCGTAGCTCAGGCTTGATTAGGTCAGGGAATGGCTTTTCAGCGCTGAAAGCAATGTATCCTGAGTCTGTGTCCATTTCCTGATATTGGAAATCGCTACGATCGATGTAGAAGTCGATGCAATCGTAGTAGAATTCGAGCATGCGTAGCTTAGCGAGCTGATAGATAGCGATACTCAATTGAATAGGATTCCTGAGTTTGATCCGGTGCTTCGATTTAACCATCTCAACGGTACCATCGTTGAGTTCAGTCTTCGAACTGAATGTGAAATGCTCAGTCGCCTTGTAGATAGACGTATCATTCGATAGAAACTCAACCTCTTTATGCTTCGTCATATCCATACCCGATCGACCAAAGGCAGCATTACCAACCAACTTCATCATATCAGCAATCATGGCTTTGCTATCATCAATGTCGCCCTCACGTCGCGCATCTGATACCTGATTCATGAATGACTCAAACGGTTTGTGAGCGTTAGCCTTGATAAAGCTGTATGTCTTCGTGATTTCCATTCCATGCGATAGATACCACTTGAGCAGAGGCGTGTAAATCAATATTTTCTTCCCGAAATAGCTTCCAATTAGCTTGCGGGACGTCTTTGATTTATTCTTCTCGCGAGATTGATTGTAGTCGAACATGTGCTTGCCAATGATATCTTCGGTGGGTTCAATCTCAGTATTCTTGAAAATTGGTGTCATCTCACTAAAGTAGTCTTTCAGGTGCTCTGGCGTTTCGATATCGCATTCGAGGAAACCAAAGATCTTGTCGGATTTGATGTCATCGACGATATCATCATACGTTTCGATCGTAGTCAATCGACCACACGGCATCTCATTACCTAAGCACCATAGATAAAGAGCGTTTGCATCGTATCCGATGACCTTCTTACAAAGCTTACCACCTCTAATCAACGTCTCGTTGCGTTTAGCGTAGCGATTGAAAATTATGGATGGACCGCCCGCGATGTTAGCCTTCATCTTACGGTAGATGTCAGCTTCGTCTTCGTCGATTGAATAGACGAGACGATCAGAATTGAACTCAATCAGCTTCTTGTAGCGAAATGCCTTGATATTCATATTCTTTCTCGCGACATTGCAACTGACGCAGCTAATGATGATATTACCATCCTCATGTCCTTTCTTATTGTTGATACGGTCAGCTGATACATTCTCTTCGTTGAGCTTCACGTAGCAATAGTTGCATATGAATTTTTGCTTCTTGAGTAGCTTATTGAGATGCTCTATCGTCATCGCGAAATCATGCTTAGCTTCCTCATCTTGCTTGATATAGCCTAAGAATCGCTTTTCGGGGAAAACGAATGGATCACCTGGCTCTTTGCTCTGGAAAATGAGCTCTTGAGTCTTGTACATTACCTTCTCGCTGAGGCCTGGTAGAGATACACCATCGCAAAACATGTCTAAATCGATACGCTTGAATAGCTCTCGTTGCTTCTTGATAGCCTTGATGAAAGGCACTACATCGGATTGTTGTACCAAATCAAATAGTCCTTGAGAGTCTTCATCTCATAGTGATCCCAAACGAATTTTGCTCGTTCGTATTCGTCATCACTGATATGAGAGCAACGTAGCTTGCTGTAAAAGGCATCCTTAGGTGGTAGCTTAGTCTCGCTAAGTACTTCATAACCTGTCATGTATTCATATGGGAACACACCCTTCGTTAGCTCACACGTACATCTTAGTTTATCATCGCATTCACATCCACCGAGATATGTCTCGAGGTATTTAGCATAGCTTGTTGCGGCAGGAACGTAATTGACGATATCGAGCATCTTGAAAGTGTTGCTGACGATTGCCATGTATCCACCGTTCTTGATAATGTGCTTGATGTTGTCAGTGCCTATCGTACTGAATAGTTCATTCTTGATCAGATTGATGTCGTAATTACCACTGTTGAAACCGAGTACCGGGGTCTGTTCGAGGATTTGATCTAATTTCTCGATATCTTTACCAATCTTGTCTTTGATCTTGAGGTAGCGATCGAGACCTTCACTTTCCTTCCGTTTCTTCTTGATGTTCTCGATAGTGATCCCATCCATCACCTTCGGGTTAGCCTCATCGAGTCTTGCTAGCTGTTTGTTGATCGAATAGTAGATAGACTTGAACTTGTTTTTATGGTGAATGCTGATATCATTGGATACCTTGTTGATGTATGAAATCATATCCTCAACCAAATTTTTGGGGTTATCACTCACAAAGCAACGTTTCTCGTTGCTTAAGCTATCACAAATACTCACTGATACCGGAACATGCTTGCTCGTGAATTCAGTATTGGGTCCATGCATCTGTCCCAATGGTTCCATCATGGATTCGAAATCGAAGACGATGAAATGATCTAGATAATGATCACGATGCTTGATACCGTACTTAGATAATAGGTTCTTGATCCTATTTTGAGCGGGGTTGTAAATCGTTGGTTCAGGAGCAAACGACTCGAGATTGATCTTATCGCATTTGTTCTTCGTGTGAGAGCGCATCTGATCGTTAGTTTGGAATACCATCGAACACTTGGGACAATTGTACTTGGATTGAACTCGTTCGACGTTCGTGATATAGAACGCGTGATTATCATGCGATAGGATATTGAGCGTATCTTCATACTTACCTTCGGTCGGGCGCATCATTCGACCGCATTCGTATCGAGATTAAAGTTATAGACGTTGATGTTGAGGTTGAAACACTCTTCGATGTTATCGAACTCAATCATATCGATTGCCTTGAACCCCTTGTATAGACTTAGTGAGAAATCGAGACCTTTATAGCTACAATAGCGCTTGAATGCATCATTGACTTGAGCTACAACCTTACGTCGATTTTTTTCCTCTTGAAGGTGATAAGCGATGCAAAAGAATACACACTTGTTGTTCGTTCGCGGGAAGTTGATGATGTATCGATGGTTCTTGATGAATTCAGGAACCAAAGCATCGCTATCACCGAGGGCGTGATCACGATAGTCGATATATACCTTGAAACCATTGATGGATTTAACCTTGATACCCGATTTCGGGTAATTAAGCGTATCAGAAAGCTCTTTCATACGAATATCGCTGACGACCTTTCGAGCATCAGCTCGACTATTGACAACGAAGGGTCTATCATAGACGTTTGTATTAGCAATATTGGGATAGAAATAAAACGATATATCATTAACCGGATCGTACATAGTGTATCCGAGAGCAATATTGATCTTATACGCTCTCTTTTGGTTCAATAGCACGTTCTCGAGCTTGTCATAGAACTCATCGGTAGGGATGTTTTCGTATAGGTGGCTCTCGCCATATATTCCATACAAAGGCTTATAGGTAGGGTCTGAACGAAAGTCAGGCGATAGATTCATTTTTAGATCATCAATAGAGACCTTGTACTGCTTGGCAATGAGTCTCAGATTCTTCGGCTTGGATACGCTTTCAACGAATACCATCTTTCCGGTACTGCCACGTACCTTGAGGCGGTAGCTGCTTCCCCATTTAATCGGCTGGATTTTCAAACGTCTAAGTCCTTCGAGTTCGTAGGCAAACATGTTTGCTATATATCGATGGCTATATTATCTCGGTGAAAAATCTTACTATATGTTTTCGTCCTTGTATCAGGATCACTTTCTATATCCATCTGACTAAAGTCAATTTCAAATTTTTTTTTATTAATCTGTAGCCACTTCAGGATTTGCTGACGCTAATGCATTTTTGCGTCGCTCGCGGATTTGCTCACGATGCTCGTCATCGTACTTCTTCTGGTTTGCTAGTCTCTTTTCTCGATTCTTGAGGTAATACTTCTTCTGCGCCCGTAGGATCGCTTCCTTGTTGCGTTGGTATGTTTCCGGTGAGTAAGTCATTGTTATCTATATACTATTGATGACTTTATATCAGGTTGAAAAATATATATATATATATATATATGTATATATATATATTTGTCGAGCTATTTTTTCGACAACCACTCTCGATGTTTTGAATCACGCTTTTTATGCTCGTATTTCACATTGTTGGTTATAACGGAACCACACTCACAAGTGATTGTTTGCTTACCCCAAACCTTTCTGAGTTCCAGCTTTTGCTGTTTTATCCTTAGTTTATGTTCTTTCGATTGTTTATGTGTATCTTCATCACTCTTAACGTATTTTAAACCACATTTACAATCCAATAGCTTATTGAAAAATTCTTCAGCGTTTTGCTCCCACGCTAAGTGTCGGATCGTTTGATCGTGTCGATCAGCACACCTACGTTGAATACTCATTCCACAACCACATGAAATGCTTTCCTTCATGTACGAACTATCCATCCATGCGTAAAAACTTGGATCAAAATCCGGCATCACAAATTATATATTATTATCGGTTGATCGTATATATTTTGTTATTATACTTACTATATTTATCTGTTAGGATCAAATCACTTTCTATAGAATATTTAGAGATTTGCTTGAGGGGCTTTTATACTATTTGTGCTGCTTGAAGATGATTAGGAGACATCCTTCGCACCAGAGGGGGTCGAGAGGTCTTGCCTACTTTATTTCTCCTTGGGTTATTTCGATAGAGATGGGGCTTTTGGGTGAATGAAAGGGGGGAGAATTTTTTTTTACCTATGTTGTACCCATGTATCACTACTTGCTTCTACCGCAAAACAATGAGGATCCAATAATTTGCAGAGCGTAGTGCTGTCTTTGATTCAGCGTGTAAACTGCAGATATGTCGGCGACACTGGCAAAGTTTTTTTCACTTGCGGCGATCGGTTCAAGACGGTCGAACGTGACAATGCCATGTTTGTATCACGGAGGGTATCGCTTACAAGCTCCACAATCTGAGTATCTCGCGGAGTAACGAAGGGTAAACGCTGGGAAATCACGTGATTGTCGGTGTTTGCACTACTAACCCATTGCTCCATAGCGTCAAGCGGGGGGATATTTTCGAGGGGGTAGTTTGGAGGTAAAATTCGTGCTAGCTCAGATGCCGCGCTGTTAAGCAGCCCGTGCGTTCTGAAAATGTCTAAAATGGTGGCTGCGTTTCCGGCTGGCGAAGCAGACGTGGGGCAAGCAGCAGGGTGCAACGATGAGCTATCCAATACAACGTTACTATTTGCCTCGTCTTCCCACAGCGATATCATATCAAAATCTCCGTCATCATGCCATTCTTCGCTATACATGTTGGCGTCGCCTTCTCCCATTAAATTATCGTTGTCGTCGCTGCTGCTATCGCCAACTTCGGTATCAATCCGCTGATCGGCTGGGGGCATCGTTGCTGCCCTGGGCTGATCTGCAGCTCTCTTTGACCCTCTGTAAAGTCCTCCATGTTCTCCATAAGCGCTTCAACAAAACTGCTGCGGGTCATTTTCCAAGTTTCGAATGCGCTGATCCATGCATCTTCAATGTTGACATCCGCGACCCCGATTAAGGACTCGAGTGTGCGAAAAGACTTCAGCAGAACTAGCGAGAGCATGGCACGTTTGGATCTGTTCACCTCGTCATCTTCAGATGGCATGCGAAAGCCGTTTATGACGGGGACAACACACTCGCGCCTCTTGCCGAGGCTATGCGTTTCGTGAAGCAGGTGATTTTGAATAAATTGTAGGATGGAACTGGTTGTTTTTTCGTTCTACTTCCTGAAGTATGACATTGTGATGGAAGGTATGGATCTTGGACACGAGGCTTGGACGGCGGAGGGAGGGACGTCGCAGACGGCGGGACCGGAGCGAAGACACTTGCGGGGTAGAATGAAGATTCGAAAGTGATTGAATTGTTGCAGCTTACACCCTACTGTTATAGACACGCGACTCTGCGTCCTATCACCTAGTGCATCTAATCAACCATCACTCATCGGTGTTCGTCCAATCATCCTACTCGTCTAATCATCGGTGGCGGAAACAACTTACCGTAATCACCATAATCAACGTGGGTTCGGATTGGACCGGTTCGGGTTAACCGGTTCACGGTTAATAACCGATACCAAACCGGCAACCCTCAATACGCCCCCTCAATGCGAAGTCCCACGAATGCCGAGAGTCGCCGTCAGATCCGTATGGCGTGGTCCCGCGAGAGCCTTCGTCATGATGTCTGCCAGCATCACAGAAGTCTCGCAATACTCGAGCTTCACTTCACCACGCTTGACTTCGTCGCGGATGTGGTGGTACTTGATGTCGATGTGCTTGGCGCGGCCGTGGTTCACTGGGTTCTTCGTCATCTTGATGCACGACTGGTTGTCTTCGCGAATCTTGAGCTCGGGACCAGTCTCGTTGGCAGATACCAGAATCTCGCACAGCAGGCGATGAATCCACTTGCCTTCTTGAATCGCCAGGCTGAGCGCGATGTACTATGCTTCGCTTGTAGACAGCGAAACACTTGACTGCTTCTTGCTACCCCAACTCACTGGCGCACCCATCAGCATGAACGTGTAGCCGGAAGTCGACTTGCGATCCGCGAGGTCGCCAGCCCAGTCCGCATCGGAGTAACCGCGAAAGTCAACGTCGTCATCCGGCTTGAAGCAGATACCATGCGTCTTGGTGCCTTGCAGGTAGCGAAAGATACGCTTGACCGCAACCCAGTGTTCCTCTTGAGGGTTTTCCATGAAGCGCGACACATAGCCAACAGCGTACGCAATGTCCGGGCGCGTGGCAGTCATGAGGTGCATCAGGGCACCAACGGCTTCGCGAAACGGAGCATTCACCTTGGTCGCTGCGTTGCTTGGAACCAGTCGAGTGCTCATGTCGACGGGACTCACCACGGCCTTGCACTCGTCCATGCCGAAGCGCTTGAGAATGTCATCCACATAGCGCCGCTGGCACATCGTCACACTGCCGTCCGGGCCGTCCACCAACTCGATCCCAAGAACAAACGCGCACTTGCCGCTGTCGGTCATCTCGAAGCGAGTCTTGAGGTCCTTCTTCGTGCGTGCGATCAGCTCGAGTGAACTTCCGGTAATCAGCACGTCGTCCACGTATACCAGCACGAGCACGCAGTAACCATCGACAACCTTGATGTAGAGGCATGGGTCGAAGGCCGACACTTGAAAGCCAATGGAGCACACGAACTCGTCGAACGGCCTTCACCAGTTCCAGGCAGTCGAAGTCACCATCCAGCTCGACGCCTTCAAGAACCACGCAGAACACCAGCTCATTCATTATCCCGTATAGGAACGCAGTCACCACGTCGAGTTGGTCGAGAGGCCAGCCGAAGTACTTGGCGATCGCGATGATCATGCGCAGCGTCACGTACTTGATCACGGGCGAGAACGTCTCCATGTAGTCGATGCCGTACTTCTGCTTGAAACCTTTGGCCACGAGGCGCGCCTTGTACTTCTCGATCGATCCGTCCGTTTTGCGCTTGATCTTGAATACCCACTTGGTGCCGATGGCGCGCTGTCCGTTGGGCAACTTGGCAGTACGAAACACACCACGAAGTCGCATCGACTTGAGTTCCGCGCGAATCGCCTTGCGCCAATGCACTTGACCAGGGCCGTTGACAGCTTCTTGAAACGTCGTCGGCTCCGATAAGTCAGCTGCTGCTTCGACAGCGTTGGCACTGGCACGCCAAAACACGGGAGGAGTTGAGTCGTCGTCTTCACCTTGATCCCCAGACTTTTCTTCTTCGTCGGGTTCGGCTCGGTGCGAGGAGGATTCGTTCGGCGCACTTGCTTCTTCTAAGCCAGCTCTGTGGCGAACGGGGCGCGATCGTCTGGCAGTGTCCTTGTCGTCACTTGGTCGGTTCTTGCGCTTCCCCGCCTGCGTGTATTCCGTCTGGCGTGGACCATCATCGTCGATGTCGAGAGCGTCCAGGTCCAGCGCAGCATCATCGACGTCTTCATCCGAAGTAGTCGCCGAAAGTCCAAAAGTCGATTCATCGAAGTTGACATCGCGACTGATCACCACCTGCCCCGCCTCGATGTCATAAAGTCGATACGCCTTGGACACTTCTTCGTAACCGAGGAACAGTCCGGCGCGAGTCTTGGGATCCCACTTGAGCCGCTTCTCCTTCGGAGTCAGGATGAATGTCCGACAGCCGAACACACGCATGTGCTTCACACTCGGCTTGGACTTGTACACGATCTCGAACGGAGTCTTGTGCTCGATCTTGGGTGACGGCAGACGATTCTTCACGTAGATGGCCGTCATGGCCGCCTCAGCCCAGAAACTCTTGTCCAGTTTGGCGTGATGCAGCATGCTGCGGCCGATCGTGACGATAGTCCGGATGGCTCGCTCTGCCGTGCCGTTCGTCTGGTGCGCGTACGGAACCGTGGTTTGCTGCTCGATGCCTTCGTCTTCGTAGAAGTCCTTGAGCGAGTTAGTCGCAAACTCACGAGCTCCGTCGTGCCGCACAAACTTGACCTTCTTGCCGAACTGCTTCTGCACCTTCATGATGTACGTCTTGATGCAGTCTTCGCTTTCCGACTTGGCACGCAGACAGAAACCCTTCATGCATCCGCTGGCTTCGTCCACGATCAGCAGCAAATACTTGCTGCCACCCAGCGAGTTTTTCTCCATGGGTCCGCAGATGTCGAAGTGGAGCAACTCGAACGTGTCGTAACGGCGCTTGTCACGGTTGCTTGGAAACGGTTTTTGAACCATCTTCCCTTGCTGGCAACCACGACACAGACTTGGTCCGCTCGACTTGAAAGGTGCCTTCGCGTCTTTGATCATGTGGTTGTCGACCATCTTGCGAAGAACCTCAACCGGAGCGTGACCCATGCGCGCGTGCAGGTCGACAATCTTGCCACTCGTCGCCGCATTCGCCGAACGCTGAGGCGTCATCAGCCAGTAGAGTCCATCTACGAGGTTTGCCGTCGCCACCACTTGCTTGGAGCCCTTGTGCGCAATCTGCATCTTGGTGCCGTCGAACACCACTTGAAACTTGCCACTTTTGTTGATCTGCGGTACTGAAAGCAGATTCTTGCTCATGCTCGGCACGTACAACGCGTTCTTGATCTCGATCTCGCGCTCGTCGCCGTTGGGCAGGACTACTTGTTCCACGATGGTCCCCACACCCATGATGGCCGCCTTGTTACCGTCGGCCACCGAAAGTTCGCCTTCGTTCCGCTCAATCAAATGGGCGAACTTGGCCTTGTCGTTGCAGATGTGGTGCGTTGCGCCGCTGTCAACCGCCCACATCCCGGACACATTCTTGCCCGTCGAAACCCCACATTCCAGTGAAACCGCGAACGCCACCCGATCGTAGTCGTCGTCGTAGCCGTCGCTGTCGTTTCTCCACTGGATGTTGTTGGCCCCGCGTCCACGGCCGTTGCCGCCGCGTCTTGGGCCCCGATTCTCGTCCTTCTGCTTGGTCCAGCACTTGTCAATCGTGTGCCCCACTTTTCCGCAGTACGTGCATTGGCGAGACTCTCGGTCGGTGTTGAACGCCTTGGCCGCATTCTCCGTCTTCACCGTCGCCGTCTTCTCGCCTTGCCGCTTGATGTGCTCATTCGTGAGCACCTTCACGACGTCTTGCGACCGCAGTTCAGCGCTGCTCATCTCCAGGTTGAGCACGACGTTCTCGTAGCTCTTAGGGAGGCTGCGCAACACGCAGATCGCCACGTCTTCATCCTCCATCTTGGCGCCGATGCTGCTGAGCTTGGCGCTGATGTTGAGGACCTCGTTGCAATGATGCAAGACGTTGCCGCCTTCCGACATCTCCATGCTGAAGAGTTGGCGCTTCAGGTAGATGCGTCCAGCCTCCTGCGAACCACCGTACAGCATCTTCAGGCGCGACCAGGCAACCCACGCTTCCTCGCAGTCGTCGACCACATGGTGGTAGTCCGCGTCCATGTGGAGCAACATCAGTCCGAACGCGATGTTGCTCGACTTGACATAGTCGTCCTTGGCCCGCGAGTCCGTGAGCTTGGCGTCGTCTCGCGGTTGACCACATGCCACGTCGACTTGGTCAGGAACACGCCACGCATGTAGCGGTTCCACGTCGCGTAGCTGTCCCCGTTAAACTTGTCAATGGTGACCTTGGTCGAGGCGTCTTGGGCAGAGGACATGGTGCTTGGGCTCATAACCTGATGGAAGGTATGGATCTTGGACACGAAGCTTGGACGAAGCGGAGAGAGGGACGTCGCAGACGGCGGGACCGGAGCGAAGACACTTGAGGGGTAGAATGAAGATTCGAAAGTGATTGAATTGTTGCAGCTTACACCCTACTGTTATAGACACGCGACTCTGCGTCCTATCACCTAGTGCATCTAATCAACCATCACTCATCGGTGTTCGTCCAATCATCCTACTCGTCTAATCATCGGTGGCGGAAACAACTTACCGTAATCACCATAATCAACGTGGGTTCGGATTGGACCGGTTCGGGTTAACCGGTTCACGGTTAATAACCGATACCAAACTGGTAACCCTCAATACATTGCAAACTGATGGAAGGTATGGATCTTGGACACGAAACTTGGACGAAGCGGAGAGAGGGACGTCGCAGACGGCGGGACCGGAGCGAAGACACTTGAGGGGTAGAATGAAGATTCGAAAGTGATTGATTGATCGGAGCTTGCACTGTCTTCACTACCTAGTCTGCATTCAATCATTTGGTGCATCCAACCACCAACACTCTGTACTCGTCCAATCATCCTACTCGTCTAATCATCGGTGGCGTAAGCAACGTACCATAATCATCGCGGGATCGTATTGGACCGGTTCGGGTTAACCGGTTAATGAGTACAACTGGTACACAGTACCCAAAACCGGCAACCCTCAATACGTCCCCTCAATGCGAACACGCGTGGATGCCGAGAGCAGCCGTCAGGTCCGTGTGGCGAGGTCCCGGAGCGCCTTCGTCATGATGTCTGCCAGCATCACAGAAGTCTCGCAATACTCGAGCTTCACTTCACCACGCTTGACTTCGTCGCGGATGTGGTGGTACTTGATGTCGATGTGCTTGGCGCGGCCGTGGTTCACTGGATTCTTCGTCATCTTGATGCACGACTGGTTGTCTTCGCGAATCTTGAGCTCGGGACCAGTCTCGTTGGCAGATACCAGAATCTCGCACAGCAGGCGATGAATCCACTTGCCCTCTTGGATCGCCAGGCTGAGCGCGATGTACTATGCTTCGCTTGTAGACAGCGAAACACTTGACTGCTTCTTGCTACCCCAACTCACTGGCGCACCCATCAGCATGAACGTGTAGCCGGAAGTCGACTTGCGATCCGCGAGGTCGCCAGCCCAGTCCGCATCGGAGTAACCGCGAAAGTCAACGTCGTCATCCGGCTTGAAGCAGATATCATGCGTCTTGGTGCCTTGCAGGTAGCGAAAGATACGCTTGACCGCAACCCAGTGTTCCTCTTGAGGGTTTTCCATGAAGCGCGACACATAGCCAACAGCGTACGCAATGTCCGGGCGCGTGGCAGTCATGAGGTGCATCAGGGCACCAACGGCTTCGCGAAACGGAGCATTCACCTTGGTCGCTGCGTTGCTTGGAACCAGTCGAGTGCTCGTGTCGACGGGACTCACCACGGCCTTGCACTCGTCCATGCCGAAGCGCTTGAGAATGTCATCCACATAGCGCCGCTGGCACATCGTCACACTGCCGTCCGGGCCGTCCACCAACTCGATCCCAAGAACAAACGCGCACTTGCCGCTGTCGGTCATCTCGAAGCGAGTCTTGAGGTCCTTCTTCGTGCGTGCGATCAGCTCGGGTGAACTTCCGGTAATCAGCACGTCGTCCACGTATACCAGCACGAGCACGCAGTAACCATCGACAACCTTGATGTAGAGGCATGGGTCGAAGGCCGACACTTGAAAGCCAATGGAGCACATGAACTCGTCGAACGTCTCGTTCCAAACGCGAGAAGCTTGCTTGAGACCGTAGATCGCCTTCACCAGTTCCAGGCAGTCGAAGTCACCATCCAGCTCGACGCCTTCAAGAACCACGCAGAACACCAGCTCCTTCATTATCCCGTATAGGAACGCAGTCACCACGTCGAGTTGGTCGAGAGGCCAGCCGAAGTACTTGGCGATCGCGATGATCATGCGCAGCGTCACGTACTTGACCACGGGCGAGAACGTCTCCGTGTAGTCGATGCCGTACTTCTGCTTGAAACCTTTGGCCACGAGGCGCGCCTTGTACTTCTCGATCGATCCGTCCGTTTTGCGCTTGATCTTGAATACCCACTTGGTGCCGATGGCGCGCTGTCCGTTGGGCAACTTGGCAGCACGAAACACACCACGAAGTCGCATCGACTTGAGTTCCGCGCGAATCGCCTTGCGCCAATGCACTTGACCAGGGCCGTTGACAGCTTCTTGAAACGTCGTCGGCTCCGATAAGTCTGCTGCTTCGACGGCGTTGGCACTGGCACGCCAAAACACCGGTGGAGTCGAATCATCGTCTTCATCTTGGTCTCCAGACTTTTCTTCTTCATCTCCGTAGGCTCGGTGCGAAGAGGAGTCGCTCGGCGCACTTGCTTCTTCCAGTCCAGGTCGATGACGCACAGCGCGCGGTCGACTGGCAGCTTCATCTTCGTCTCTTGGGCGATTCTTGCGCTTCCCTGCCTGCTTGTACTCCGTCTGGCGCGAACCGTCGTCGTCGATGTCGAGCGAATCGAAGTCCAAGATCGTCGACTCTTCATCGGAAATCGCCGGAGAAAGTCCAAAGGTCGACTCATCGAAATTGACATCGCGACTGATAACCACCTGCCCCACCTCGATGTCATGAAGTCGATACGCCTTGGACACTACTTCGTAACCGAGGAACAGTCCGG
Organism: Phytophthora crassamura; assembly: GCA_033557995.1. NCBI lineage: Eukaryota > Oomycota > Peronosporomycetes > Peronosporales > Peronosporaceae > Phytophthora > Phytophthora crassamura. The sequence continues at coordinate 2,053,094 of JAUCED010000003.1, read as the reverse complement.
CGCGAGTCTTGGAATCCCACTTCAGCCGCTTCTCCTTCGGAGTCAGGATGTACGTCCGACAGCCGAACACACGTATGTGCTTCACACTCGGCTTTGACTTGTACACGATCTCGAAGGGAGTCTTGTGCTCGATCTTGGGTGACGGCAGGCGACATTCGTCACAAACGGAAAACCATGCTCGCTGCGAGTCGGAGTCATCGTTGTAGCATGTTATTTCTCGCGGGGAGACCATTAAACCATCCAAGTCTGGCAGATGGGGTGGGGACTGGTACTGACAGACAAGATCGCCGGGAACGTTTTATCTGTTTGACACTTTCAGGCTGCGCTTCATCTTGTTCATGTAACTCCAATCGGTATCTTCAATTCGGTGTTTTTTTGTCGAAGTTCCAGTCTATCACACACGGTACACACACATTCGTCCGTGCCTTCAGCCCTAAAGCTCGCCGAAGTCCATCCATGCAATCTGTCCGCTCGCTGTCATCGAGTTCGTTGTTAAACGTTCCGTCCCAAGCTGTGCTTTTTCCAGTTTTCGATGGTGTTTTTCGTCGCGGCACTGTGCATTCTTGTGTCTGCCTTGAGTGGATGAGCATTCGATTAAGGCGTTCTTGCTCCTTTTTCCGGGCATCATATCGACGTTTGTATAATCTGTTCATCTCTCGCTTTCGTTCGACAGTCAGGTGATGAAGTAAATCACCTCCGTCACTACTTGGTTGTGCCATGCTATGTTGACTGGACCGCGGAGGTGCTGCTGCTGCTGCCGCTAAATTATTACTCAGTGAACAGAAGCACGCTTGGACATGTGATGTAAATGAAAGAGGTGGTAGACTTCGACGTGAATCGCTGGCGATGGTGCTTGATGCATCGCTGCGATGACGCTTGGTCGCGCGGTCCTGCTCAGCTGAATATTAGTCGTCCAAGCACGTCAGCAGGTCATCCTCATCTTGATCATCAACATCTTCACGCTGGTGTGCCAGGCTCGTTTCTTTTGTAAATGTATCTTCCATTTGCCTTGATGTCTGTGTGCTTGCAGCCCTGCTTAATTCGCGACGGGAAGAAACGAAAGTGAATGCAGCGTCTGGGGTGACCAGAGCACAGAGCATCGCACGTGGGCGCACCTGGGTACTGTAATGGCACTGAATTCAGAACGGTCCTCGTACTGGTCTATATTTGATTGTAGTAGGCCATAAAATCTTTGGATGCTCTCCTAGGCAGCTGCGGCGCGTAAATCATCCGTCGATAACATCATGATGCGTGAGAACCAGCACGACCCAGCTTGCTAGAAGTGGTGTCTGATATTCCGACATCAAATTGTAAACAAGCGCTGGTAGAAGAACTGTGAATTACTGGAACTTGGGGTTGGTTACAGCAGCGATTAATGAGAGTAACGACGAAGTAGAAGGTGGGCCGCGCGTTGCCAAGCATCGATACTCCTCTCGTGGACGGTTGCTCTAGCTCTGTAGTCATTCATACTCGACACGCTCTCTGATGAATCATGAAGGGATGGGGTAATGGTACATATAATCTAAAGCTCAAGCAGAAGGTTGAGGCAGCCGAACAAGGGGGAGTTGCTCACGGGACGCACGATGAGTTGGACGAAAGAAAAGTCAAGCTGGATAAGCAAGCGAGCGAACAGGCGGCTGAGCGTACACGGTTCCAGGCTCAGTGGGTCATTCTGAACCACCAAGAGGCACAACACGAAGAGAAAATGATGAGAGACAAGGACGCTCACAAGACTTGGATGAGAGAGCATTCTCGCCCAGATTAGCCGGAAAAATGCTGAGCTTTTTGAGCACGAACCCTACGCTCGTACACTGGACGAGAATTACCGCAATGAAGAATTGGAAAAGAATGAAGCACAGGCTGCCTACCGCAATTTGCAGGGCGTTACAGCACGTTTGGAGAACGATTTAAGAGATGCCCGGCGTGATGAACAGCGTTTGCGAGGTGAAAGCAATGACCTCCGGTTGTGGATGCGTTCGCTGGATGCCTGTACTAACGTTGAGATCGCGATTGACGAGTTTGTTGAAGCTCGCACCGCTGAATGTACGTTCTTTTGCTGAGTAATTTGTGCTGCGAAAGTTTCTAACATGCAGCGTGGTGTTGTGTGAAGTTCAAGGCATGTCAGGAACGGAAAGGCGCCAGTTTGTTGTGGCAAGGTATGAGGATCTTCACCCAGGACGCTAGACGTGGTGATGAGCTGGATCGTCAGCTTGGATCGGTCATGTACACGCGAAACCGAATCTGTCACAGCGGTACAATTCGCACTGTGCCGCATGATGATTTCCTGCGCGAAGAAGATGCCATTCTAGCGAAGTTAGCTGAATTAGTTCGTGCTGGCCCTGTTTCATTGTAGTGCAAGCTGACTGATGCATACTTAACACCAATTGTATTGCTTGCTTGGTTACATTGACTTTGTTGTTGTTGTGTGTGAGCGCTATGCGATATAATGTGTTGTTGTTGTGTGAGCGCTATACAATAATGTAATGGTGAGACTTCTTTCGGTGGTTTACAATCATTCAATGACATTCAACCCTACTTCTAATAAAACAGCGTAGAGCTCTTATGGCCGGCACCCTGCTGCCAATGCAGGCGGCTGTCAAATGCAGCTACCAGAAGCAGCTGCACAGCAATACAAACACACATGCACACACAAACGTTAGTACCAACGGAAGCAGACACGCAAGCGCCGTACAGGCCAGCAGTGGCGCCACGTACCGGAAGCGAAGCAAAACTGGGTTCCGCGCGCCGGCGACGTGCTGTCGACGCCGGTAGCTAGGAAGCCATACAAACAGACAAACGTTAGAACGAGCTCGATAGACACCGTACAGATCAACCACCAACCTGAAGCGAAGTAGAGCTCGAAGCCGTGCGGACATTCGAGCTGGCGGTGCCGTGCGCCGTGGAATTCAGCTACCCGAAGCGGCTCCAATCCATACAAACACACCCACAAGCGTTTGAAAGCAGGCAGCACTGTACAGGCCCACGGCAACGCCACGTACCGGAAGCGAATCACGGTTTCTGGAGCAGCAACCTGTCCGCCAGAGCGCAAATTCTTGAATTAGCTCCAAATAGCGGGCAGGCCGGCGCGGGGTGCGTACCGTAGTGGCCCGCTTTTCGGCGGTTGGTCCATGGGGCGACTGTTGGGGCTTGAATGCGCGTCCCGCCCATCCCCGTGCCGGCAAAGTGATGGCTATCATCGCGCTTGCCTTCACCGCTGCAGGCAGCCAGCGCCGCCGCAGCACCGCCTCTGGTGCCCGGATTCCCGGGGTGCGACGCCCATGCAAGCAGGTTTGGGCCGCTGCAGCCTGAAGAGCGTGTCTGCTTCAACAGGGCGGCGTGGGCTGCATCGGCGCGATTTTAATAAGCGCAGCTGCGCCTGCGTTGTGTGTGTGCTACACCATCAACCATACCGGTCGCGAGGTCTTACCAGCCGCTACGGGTGCAAAGGTGTGTGTGGTCCAAGGAAATACAGGTTGGGAGGGGGGTCACCCGCTCACCATATAAAGGTGTGTGTGGTCCACGTAGTAGAAGGAAATACCGGTCGGACGGAGGGGGCTTACCCCGCTCACCATACACACGTGGTGTGGTCCACGTGTGTAGAAATACCGGTAAAATGTAAGAAATCTTACCAAATACCGGTGGGCACGTGGTACGAAAATATTAGCGAGCCCGGACCCGGGGTCCCGGGAGGAACGTAATTCGTAGGAACATACGACTTTGTTGATGTATAGATGTATTTTACACTGGCAAAAAAATAAAAAGTAAAAAAAAATTGCGTTCATTGATAAAAAATATATATATATATATTTGGAAGCCAATAATTGGGGCAAAGCCCCCTATAATGAAACTCACAACAAAGTTTTTACGTCTGATTTACCACTTCATTTACCTTTTTTACAGACCATTTATAAGTTCTTGAAATGGGTTAGGGTGGATGACTAGCATAGCTCGTCTCTGGGGACTTTTTGGCGAAATTTACCTGCACTTTAAGAACATCGACAGGCCGACGTCCCATGCTTCAATTAGAAATGCGCGGTAATCACCTATCACGACTGACCATATGTTCATTAAACCGAGGGCGTTTTTATAGAACCCTGAGGGGTCGCTTCAGTATCAGGCACCAGCGGATTGCGTAAAATACTGCATTTAAGTAGGAGAATTATGGCGACGATTTAGCCGCTCGCGCCAGAATTTTCCCTCAATAAAGACAGGCGCCAGTCCGATTACCGTGGGCAAGCGGCAAATCAGGGCAAATTCACTGTATAAACTGATGCGAAAAAAGTCGTAAAAAGTCGGTGCACCTGTCAGCGATGGAGGGGCGCGATGGAGAACAGTTGGGCGTGCGGCGCGCGGTGAGAAGACCAGCGCCCGATGGGGGCTCGAGCTCGTTCTGGCCGCTTTTGCGGCGGCGCATGCTTTGGTCGTGCGCTGGTCGCGATGGCGGCCACTTGTGCGGCGCGGCCGGTGAGCTCACTTCGCGTTTTCCTTGCTTGGGTGCAAGTTGAACGCCCCGGCCTCTCGGCACCCACCCAACGGCGGCGACAGCAATGGATCTACTCGACGCGATCCGCGCGCAGGTGCTCAAACAGAAGGAGGAGGAGACCGTGAACTTCTTCTCCAAGGTCAACGACCTCCGCGAGTTCATCACGGCGGCGCAGCCGGCGTCCGACGTCAACATCACCATCAAAATGTGCTGCCTCACGTGCCAGCGCCTCAGCGGGGATAACGGCACACGCGTCACGCTCATTGACGCCAGTCAGCGGGGCCTGTTCGAGGCGACGTACGAGGGTCTGATGGAGCTCACGTCCGGCAAGCGCAAGCCCTACATTGCCCAGATCACTGTGTGGGACACGAAGGGCAAGAAGGGGTATGCGAGCAAGGCTAACATGTTGTTTCGTCCCGGCGGTCTGTATGAGTCCCGCCAGGTTGATGGCGTCGTCTTCTACGCTGATATCCCCAGTGGCCGTGTGCAGTACGACCGCGACGCGACGGACAAGATCAGCGAGTTGCTGCCCCCACCGAACAAGCGCAAGTCGCCCCGCGAAGAAGAAAGGCAAGAACAAGCCGCGAGAGGTAAGCATGAACATCGACGGCGAGGACGCCATTGACGTTGACGTTGCCGGCTTCAGTAACGAAGCGGATCCTGCGGCGGAATCTGGCGGCTCGGTCCGCACGCACAGCAGCGTTCCAGCGCACGCCTAGTCGTGCAGCTGCAAAAATTTGAAGAGCGCCTGTGTATGATGCAGCGCGCGTGGCGAGGGTTGCGAAGGTGTCCGTGCGCGTTGTACACGTGCGTAGCTAGCAATGTAACGGGGTTACATTGAATAGTGTGATGCACACAAGCTAGGTGCCACACATAAGTGAGTTCCACACATATGTTACGTGAGTCACCCCAGATAGGAGTGGGTGGCTCACAGCCACTGGATATGCATTATTCTAGGCTCTACTATGATAGATAGTGAGTCCTATACATACAAACAACAGGCGGCTCTGCCGCGATAAACAACAATACATTCAGTTCACATTTGAAGCCTAAGAGTTCACTAGCCTTGTTTAAGGTACTTCTGTCTCTTGGAGTCCGTAAGTAGTTATCTTACGGTACTCGGTATAGCTCTTGTATAGAGCGTAAGGTTATCAATATTACTAGAGACTCTCTGAGTCTGTGTCTTCCTCTGACGCTAAAGCTACGGCAGCCCCGCTGCACTTGGTAGCACTTGTAGTCAATCCGACACCTGAGTCTTACGACTGTCCCTCTGTGAGGATGGAGCAATTTGCCCACTTACCCCCGAACCAACAGGACGGGCTTAAGAAGCTGATGTCCTTGATCGGCCCGGAAGGTGTGGCCCATCTTGCTTCGCAAGGCCCCGACGCGGTGAACGCGCGTCTGGAGGCGTTTTCTCAGTATGAGAATGCTCTGTTGGAGCACGTCCAGCAGTAGATGACTGCGGCCGCGGCGTCTGTGACGCCTAGGCCTGCATCGGACGATGCTCCACGAGCTAAACCGCTCATGGTGAGCGTCAAGACCTTCGAGGGCAAGGAAGGCGAAAGCCTTTTGCTCTGGATCAGGGAGGTCGAAATGGCTATGGCGTCCGCCATGCTCAAGACCGAGCAGCAGCGCGTGGCGCTTGCGATCTCCAAGCTCGGTGGCCGAGCGCGAGAGTGGGCCCTGACGTGTGGCACGTCTGTGGACACTGCGTTCCCTTCTTGGGATCAGCTGAAGGCCCAGCTTTCGCGAGTGTTCTCGCCGCCTAACCAGGCGTATCGCGTGAGGTCACGCTTCCTGTCTACCCGTCAGGGTAAGCAGGAATTGTTGGACTTCGTCAAGGAGTTGAGAACTCTTCTCGCCGGCATGGCGGCGGATCCTCTTCCTGAAGTGGTCGCGGTGACCGTCTTCATGGAAGGCCTTCGCACTGGCGTGGCCAGGACGGAAGTCTTCCGTGTTCACCCGACCTCTTTTGAGGAAGCCGTGAACGTGGCGTTGAACGCCGAGTTCAACTTCAAGTCGTCGCGACTTGGTTGGACGGCTTCCCAAGCCAGCTCTTCCGGAGCTTCTGATGTGTCCAATGGCGCAGTGCCTATGGACCTCAGCTACGCTGAAGATGAGGAAGCCGAGCTTCAGGCTGCTGAGCAGCGTATCGGCATCCGTCGATGCTATGTGTGCGGCAGCACGCAACACTGCATCCGGGTTGCCCGCTGCGCAAGCAGCGCCAGGCTCCGTCGAGCCGAACCTCCGCTTCTGAGCAGAAGCCTGGCTCGGGGCGGGGAAACGCCAAGTCCCAGTAGGCGCGGGGCGCCCTGCTGGGGAAGAAGAACTGAGTTCTGTTGAGCCTCAGGGAGGAGGTCGGCAGGGCTTAGCCCCAAAGAGCACCGTGCTCTCTAACAACACGGAACGTGTATGCAAGCCGGGCTTGCTGGTCGTGGAAGCGACCGTGAAGGGCTTTGAGAAGCCATGGAAGATCCTTATCGACTCCGGAGCGTCGGGCAATTATGCTCGGCGCTCCACGATGGAAGGAAGTCAGCAGTACGCTGAGGCGCTGAAGGCGCGTTCGAGTGACATCGTCACCGTCCGTCTTGCGACGGGGACCCGTGTCACGGTGCCCAAGGTTCCTGTGAACCTGGGCGTGAAGTTTCTGGACTTCGATAGCGTTGAACGCTGTTTGGTCATCGACCTGGATTCGAGGTACGACCTCATCCTCGGCATGGCATGGCTGGAGTGCCATGAACCATGGATCGACTGGCGGTCGAAGACCTTAGGCGCTACGCGCTTGCCTCCTAGGGGAGCATTGGCGAGTCATGAACCCACCTCTGCTAGGAAGCAAAAGCGCTATTGGCGCGGGCACTGGACCGAGACGGTCAATGTGCTGGACATTGGAGTGTCCGAGTTAATGGACACTGGCGTCGAAGACGCGAGTCCCGAGCACTGCTCGTGGGCTGGACGTGGAGTGGCACGTAACCCACTGAGTGAGACTCCGAGTTACTGCGAGTCATCACTGCCTGCCGGTAATGGCGGGGTCGACACTGAGTCGAGGCATCTTGGGCGTGGCCCTAGTGATGCGCGTGGAGCGGCACGTAACCCGCTGAGCGATGCTCGTCACGACAGCACAGCATCGCTGCATGCCACTGATGGCGTGGTCGGCTGTGAGCCGAGGCATCAAGGGGAGGACCCTGACGATGCGGGTGGAGTGGCACCTAATCCACTGGGCGAGGGCTGTGAGCGTTGCGGCTCCACGCCGGCTCAATCAGAGCAGCAAGAGGTGGCAACACCTGACGAGACTTTCAGACTGAGCGCGCTGGCCTCTCCGAGGCGTACAGTTTCCGCGAGGAGGCGGCAGCGACGCCAGATGGCGACTGCAAGACGCAAGGCGTCGGTCTTGGTACAGGACGTGTCCGTCGTGGACGATGATAGCGAGCAGCTATACACACTCGTTGATGGAGTGACTGGTGAAGCCGAGGGCAACGTCAGCCTCGAGGCTATTCCGACGGTGGCTGCTCTGCTAGAGCTGGACGAGATGTCCATTCCCGACTTTGGGGATGCCTTAAAGGCTGGCGCGCTCGCCGAAGTGGTCATGATACGACCGGAGGAGGAATTGAACTCCTCGTCGCTTATGGATGAAGCTGTCCTTGAGGACACGAAGGAGGCACTCAGTGCGCGAAGTGGATCTTCGATCCTGAAGGACCCATCGGATCCGTTCTATCCTTTGGTTAAGGAGTTCCAGGATGTGGTCTCGAATGACCCGCCCACTGGCTTACCTCCGGATCGAGGTGTCCGTCATGAGATTGACTTGGTTCCTGGAACCAAATACTGCGTAACGAGGCAGTGGCCCTTACCGAAGGAGCAGTGCGACGTCATTGACGCGTTCTTCAGTGCCAAGCACGCGGCGGGCATGGTGCGTGAGAGCAAGTCTCCGCACTCGACGCCTACGTTCTGTGTCAGAAAGCCTAATGGCAAGTGGCGCATCGTTCATGCTTTCAATAAGCTCAACGCTGCCACCATTCCGGCACAGACGCCGATTCCTAGGAAGGATGTTCTGCAGAACAATATGGTTGGCTGCACGATGTACAGTGCGCTCGACTTGGTCGATGGTTACTACCAGTTGCTCATGCGAGCGAGTGACATTCCGCTGACAGCGGTTAGCACTCCGAGCGGTATGCTCTGGGAGTGGCTAGTCATGCCCCAAGGGCTGTCGAACGCGCCTGCGACGTTCAATCGTCTGGTGACGCAGCTCTTCAGGCCCCTGCGGGCGTTTGCTCAAACGTACTTCGACGACATCTTCGGTCCACAGTCGTGCGGAGCACGGTCGGTCTGACGTGGAGAACCACATTGACCACTTGCGAGCAGTGCTCGAGTGCATGCGCACCAACAAGCTGTACGCTAACGCATCAAAATGCATCTTCGGCGCTGAAGAAATTCCTTTCTTAGGATGCTTCGTTGGGAAGCGCGGCCTTCGAGCAGATCCTGCTAAGGTTAAGGCCATCGTTGACTGGCCGGTTCCCAAGAACCAGAAGGACTTACGCAAGTGGCTTGGCCTCGCCAACTACTTGCACAAGTACAGCGCGAACTACGCTGAGATGGCTCGGCCATTGTCTAATCTCCTTAAGAAGGATGAGGACTGGTGTTGGAACACCGAGCATCAAGATGCTTTCGAAGCAGTCAAGGAGAGTCTCCTTCATGCCCCGATCCTGGCGTTGCCAGACCCTGAACGTCCATTCAGTGTCGTCTGTGACGCATCGGACTTCGCCATCGGCAGTGCTCTGCTCCAAGCAGACGCCGAAGGGCGTGAACGCGTGATAGCGTTTGAGTCTCGCCAGCTTAAGGCTGCAGAGAAGAACTATCCAGTTCATGACAAAGAGCTACTTGCGATGAAGTATGCTCTCGTCAAGTTCAGGGTTCACCTGCTGGGCTCTAAGCCGTTTGTAATCTTCACTGATCATGCGTCACTACGCACTGCGACCCAGTCGCCTCACCTCTCGCAAAGGATGGCCCGTTGGCTGTCCTTCTTCGCGGAGTACAACTTCGAGGTGAAGTACAAGCCTGGCAGGCAGAATGGTCTTGCAGACGCGTTGTCACGGCGACCAGACTATGAGCTTGCTCATGTCACGATGGTGACCTCGTCGGTGACGGACTTGATACGCGCTGCTTATGCGCGAGACGACATGTGTGTCGCCCTGCTGCGTGCTCTTGGGAGCAAGGAGTTTGAAAACTCGGACAAGACATTGTCGGCGCGCTTGCGCGCGAGCCTGCACCGTTACTCCGTCGCTGACGGTCTGCTGTACTACAGCACGAGTGCGGAGGACACACCTCGAGTCGTGGTCCCTCATGACGAGGATTTGAAGTATCGTATCCTCTACGAGGCGCATGATACACCGCTTGGCGGCCACCTCGGTCGCGAGAAGACCTACAGCTCTGTGAGCCGGACCTATTGGTGGCCCAAGCTGTACAAGTGGACGAGCACGTACGTGCGCACGTGTGAGACGTGTCAGAGGGTGAAGCCCTCACCGCATGCGGCCGCGCCGCTGGCAAGCTTGCCTGTACCCTCTGGGTGTTGGGAGTCCATGAGTTTGGACTTTGTGTTTTGCCCTCCAAAGGACTCGGAAGGTAACACGGGCATCGTGGTCTTCGTTGACCGTCTGAGCAAGATGGCTCATCTAGCGGCTGTGCCGGACACCGTGGACGGTGAAGGGACAGCGAAGCTGTTTCTCGATCGGGTCTTCCGCCAACACGGACTGCCCGCATCGATTGTCTCTGATCGAGACCCCCGCTTCACTGGGAAGTTTTGGGACGCTGTCTTTAAGGTGCTTGGCACCAAGTTGGACATGTCCACAGCGGACCATCCGCAGACCGACGGTCAGACTGAGCGCGTGAATCGCGTTGTCGAAGACATTCTTCGTAGCATTTGCGCTGAAACGCCGAAGCGTTGGAGCGCTATGCTTCCACTCGTCGAGTTTGCGTTGAACAACGCTGTGCATGCCTCCACGGGCTACACTCCGTTCTACGTGAACGGCCTCACTCACCCGCGCGTCCCGCTGACGCTGCCACTCCGTGGTCCTGGGCTTGGTAGGGGGAGAGAAATAGCCGATCGGCTTGCTGATGTCAGCCCACTCACTGTTCGTAAACAGGTTGACGAGTTCCTGTCAACGCGTCTAAGTGTCCTTCGACACGTACGTGACGCAATGGCTGATAGCCAAGACAAACAGAAAGAACATGCGGATGCTAAAGGCAGAGGCAATGTTGAGAGTTATGAGGTCGGGGACCTAGTGTTGCTTAACGCTAAAAATCTACCTACACATGCAGTGTCTGCGGTCTTCAAGACCAAGTTGCGCCCGCGCTTCGTGGGACCGTTCACGGTCGTGGCCAAGAAGGGCCTAGCGTATACGCTCAACCTTCCGAAGAAGATGCGCACACACCCCGTGTTTTACGTGGGCTTGCTCAAGCCGTACCGGGACCCGGCCCATGTGGGTTCTCAGGAGCTGGCGCCCAGCGTGGCGGAGCCACAGCGCCCTGCTGAAGTCGCAGCAACAGGTCGACCTGACCTTCCAGCCGCGCGAAACCTTGCTCAAGGCGCGCCAGGCGTTGAGTCGTCGACTCAGCGGCCTCACACCACTGGAGACGTTCCCGGAGATCGCGGATCTCATTCACGGTGGTGTCAGACTCCCTCTCGGCTTGATCAAGCCTCCGCCCGTGGCGCTCCAGAATCTGACGCACGTCGCTCAGCGACCTCTCCAAGCTCTCCAGCTCCTCAGGCCGGACAGGCTCCTCACCGTGCGAGGACACGGGCACCGCCGGCGCTGCTCGACGAGCAGGGGAACCGCCACTTTCATGTGGAGCGTATTCTAAAGCGTCGTCGACGCGGCGCTCATAACCAATATTTGGTAAAGTGGCGTGGGTACCCGCACTCAGAAAACTCGTGGGAGTTTGAGGTACTCCTCCGGCAAGACTGCCCTGACGTCGTGGACGCTTTTGATCGCCGCGATCGAAGGCGCTCTCCGAGCCCGCGACCGCGAAGTCGGTTTCCTCACGCTTCCCGCCGCTAGGCAGGGGAGCTGAGGGATCATACGCTGAGCTCAAGCGTTGATCCCGGGCTGCTGCAGCCGTCGACTCACCTTGGTGAGTTCCTGCAGCGCTCTTAAGAGCAGATGAGCCGAGTCCGAGAGACTGTAGCGACCTGGAGGCGGCCGCCTGACGCTTCGTCTTCAGCTTCGCGAAATCGAAGCGAAGCCGGCGCTCTAAGCGCACATCAGCTTCGTCGAAGCTAGACTGGAGAGCCTCCAGCGAAGAGAGACGGCGGGTTCGATGAACCCAGCTCGTGAATTGGGCGTCGTCCTCGTGGAGGAGCTCTCCCGGACCGAGCACCACCGGAATAGTCCGCATCGCGGGGACTGAAGCCCCACGGGCTTGATCGGACAGGCGAGTCCCATACTCCTGTGGAGTGGTCTGCTGCGGCGTCAGAAGCCTCTCTCGGAGAGCAGTACGAGTAGCGACCTGGTCGCTGGTACTGGCCGCCGGCCCGATTCGCCAATTCTGCAATGGCCCCGAGCCAAACTGCTTCAAGCGCTCCACCGGGTTGAGCGGCACGAAGCCATACTCTCGTCGAGAGTTCACTAGCGGTCGCGCCTCAGGTCGTTGCGAACGAACGGCACTTTGCCCCTCGAGCTGACGCTCTTGAGCCTCGTCGAGGTCGTTAGAGATCTCGTTCGTCTCCAAACCAGACGAAGCACGAAGTGTTGTGGTCTCGCGATCCACGAAAGGGTTGGGAACCCGGCGTTGCTGCTCCGGCGAGCGTGGACGCGCAGGTGGCGGGGAGTCCTCTCGCTGAGGCATCGGCGTGTCGGAGCTGTAGTCCAGCTCCTCGTCCTCCTCCCCCTCCTCGAGGCCCTCAAAGAGGTCATCTGCCGCACGGCGGGCCATGTTCGCGCTGCTGGGGCTCTCGGAGCTAAGAGCACGACGGCGCTGCTGCAGGGCGTGATACTCTCTCACCGAGAGCGTTGACGCGGGGCGCGGTGAGACCTTACGGTCGGACGTGGAGGCACTAGGTGCCGGAGACGCGGGCGCGCTCTTGTTGTCGAGTGACCAAGACGCCTGCGGACTCCGAGCCATATGCTCGTTGAACTTGGAAAGTTCTGGAGCGGGCTCTCGCGAGGGCAAGCGACTTGGCCGTTGCCGTCGAGACTTCTCAATCGAGACGATGACGAGTGCGTACACGTGGTGTCCACAGTCTGGTGGGGGAGGGTGTAACGGGGTTACATTGAATAGTGTGATGCACACAAGCTAGGTGCCACACATAAGTGGCTTCCACACATATGTTACGTGGGTCACCCCAGATAGGAGTGGGTGGCTCACAGCCACTGGATATGCATTTGACTAGGCTCTACTATGATAGATAGTGAGTCCTATACATACAAACAACAGGCGGCTCTGCCGCGATAAACAACAATACATTCAGTTCACATTTGAAGCCTAAGAGTTCACTAGCCTTGTTTAAGGTACTTCTGTCTCTTGGAGTCCTTAATTAGCTATATTAAGGTACTCGTGCAAACTCTCGTATAGAGTTTGCAAGCTATCAATACTACTAGAGACTCTCTGAGTCTGTGTCTTCCTCTGACGCTAAAGCTACGGCAGCCCCGCTGCAGAACGTGTCGTAACGACGCTTGCCACGGTTGCTTGGAAACGGTTTTTGAACCATTTTCCCTTGCTGGCATCCGCGACACAGACTTGGTCCGCTCGACTTGGAAGGTGCCTTCGCGTCCTTGATCATGTGGTTGTCGACCATCTTGCGAAGCACTTCGACTGGAGCGTGACCCATGCGCGCGTGCAGGTCGACAATCTTACCACTCGTCGCCGCATTCGCCGATCGCTGAGGCGTCATCAGCCAGTAGAGTCCATCCACGAGGTTTGCCGTCGCCACCACTTGCTTGGAGCCCTTGTGCGCAATCTGCATCTTGGTGCCGTCGAATACCACTTGAAACTTGCCACTTTTGTTGATCTGCGGTACCGAAAGCAGATTCTTGCTCATGCTTGGCACGTACAGCGCGTTCTTGATCTCGATCTCGCGCTCGTCGCCGTTGGGCAGGGCCACTTGTTCCACGATGGTCCCCACACCCATGATGGCCGCCTTGTTGCCGTCGGCCAATGAAAGTTCGCCTTCGTTCCGCTCAATCAAATGGGCGAACTTGGCCTTGTCGTTGCAGATGTGGTGCGTTGCGCCGCTGTCGATCGCACACATCCCGAGCATATCCTTGCTCGTCGAAATATCACACTCCAGTGAAGCCGCGAACGCAACTCGATCAAAGCCGTAGTCGTAGTTGTTGTCGTCGTTTCGCCACTGGGCAGTGTTGGCCCCGCGTCCACGGCCGTTGCCGCCGCGTCTTGGGCCCCGATTCTCGTCCTTCTGCTTGGTCCAGCACTTGTCAATTATGTGCCCCACTTTTCCGCAATACGTACACTCGCGAGACTCTCGGTCGGTGTTGAACGCCTTGGCCGCGTTCTCCGTCTTCACCGTCGCCGTCTTCTCGCCTTGCCGCTTGATGTGCTCATTCGTGAGCACCTTCACAACGTCTTGCGACCGCAGTTCAGCGCTGCTCATCTCCAGGTTGAGCACGACGTTCTCGTAGCTCTTGGGGAGGCTGCGCAACAAGCAGATCGCCACGTCTTCATCCTCCATCTTGGCGCCGATGCTGCTGAGCTTGGCGCTGACGTTGAGGACCTCGTTGCAATGATGCAAGACGTTGCCGCCTTCCGACATCTCCATGCTGAAGAGTTGGCGCTTCAGGTAGATGCGTCCAGCCTCCTGCGAACCACCGTACAGCGTCTTCAGGCGCGACCAGGCAACCCACGCTTCCTCGCAGTCGTCGACCACATGGTGGTAGTCCGCGTCCATGTGGAGCAACATCAGTCCGAACGCGATGTTGCTCGACTTGACATAGTCGTCCTTGGCCCGCGAGTCCGTGAAGCTTGGCGTCGTCTCGCGGTTGACCACATGCCACGTCGACTTGGTCAGGAACACGCCACGCATGTAGCGGTTCCACGTCGCGTAGTTGTCCCCGTTGAACTTGTCAATGGTGACCTTGGTCGAGGCGTCTTGGGCAGAGGACATGGTGCTTGGGCTCATAACCTGATGGAAGGTATGGATCTTGGACACGAAGCTTGGACGAAGCGGAGAGAGGGACGTCGCAGACGGCGGGACCGGAGCGAAGACACTTGAGGGGTAGAATGAAGATTCGAAAGTGATTGATTGATCGGAGCTTACACTGTCTTCACTACCTAGTCTGCATCCAATCATTTGGTGCATCCAACCACCAACACTCTGTACTCGTCCAATCATCCTACTCGTCTAATCATCGGTGGCGTAAACAATGTACCATAATCATCGCGGGATCGTATTGGACCGGTTCGGGTTAACCGGTTAATGGGTACATAATGGGTACAACTGGTACACAGTACGCAAAACCGGCAACCCTCAATAAGCTACCGCGGCCGCTGTGATCTTGCGGTGTTGTCTTTTTGGGACCAGTACTGATAAACTAAGTATTTTCGCGTCCGTCAAGACTTGGTTCGGCAAGCACTGAACTGGCTGATTGCCAACAACCCTCTGTACGAGCGCATCACCATTTCGGAAGCCAACCTTCTCTCTCTCGATCAAATCGACGCCGACCACGATGTGCCGATTATTCAAGTCACCGCAGAGGAAGCCCGAGAGCTCCAGGGGCAAGTGAGACCGGTGAATGAAACCGAATACAATGGTGGTGGGGGCCTGGCAGGTGGCATTGCTGCTAGTGCGACCCCGGCGACGGCAAGCCCTCCTCCGACTCAAAACACTCAACAAGGAGAGAGCTCACCGGCGCGATCCAGCAGTGGGGAGACCGCGTGTGATGAAAACGCTTCACCCGCAAACTGTGTCCGCTCCACTTGCGCTACAAGCAATGAAAACATGCATTCCGTAACAACATCCAGCTTAAATCGAGCAGGTATGGCATGTCATGATGTAGATAGTTCTGAGTGTTCGCATGCGTGTGCTTCTTCGAGCGCCGAAGCCACCAAGACGACATGTGTAGATCTTGACTTCATGGAGCACTTAAATGAGTCGTTTGAGCTAGAAGGGAACCAGGAAGGTAAACAGAGTGAGCTCGAGAAAGTAATGAGCGCTGTTGGAATGGATACAACTAATACTGCGTATCCCGTTTGAGAGCGGAAACGCTGCGAGAACCCCATTGACGAATACAATACGAAGTAGCTGATGCAAAACTGCTTCCCAACCCCTATTTTCCCGACGGTCGTGGTGGGTACAATCCTATGAACGCAAGCGAGACAAGAGATCATGAGTACACGCTAACCGAATACTGTGCGCATTTAATGAAGTGGCATGACCGGCGTTTTGTTATTCACGGAAACTTTAAATTCTTCTGCATGAACCTTATACAGCGGCGCCAAATTGACGGTCTTATGCTGCGCGTTTCGGTGACAGATAGCCGAGAGGAAACAACTCGGGCAGCTCGGTCTGAGGCGGAAGATAATGGAACGCTCGGGGATGACGCAGTCAGTTCAGAGAAACATGAAATACGGACTGCGATGCAGATTTTAGATTCGCTGAAGCCCTTTTTCCGCGTCGTGCGAGGAAGCGGTCTGTACTGGTCGAACGCGAGGGATGATCTCATGGCTATGATGGGGAATCGAGTGCTCCCTACGAGATGGCCGACCCTGTTCCTTACTCTAAGCGCCGCGGACACAATTTGGCCAGACTTTGCGAGGGTATGCAACCCGGCACTGACACTAGACGAATGCCAAAAGCTCTCTTTCGTTGAGAGAATACGATACCTCGTTGAAAACCCCGACATCAGCGCTAGATACTTCAATAGACGATTTCAGGCCTTTTTGATCGAATCCTGTGCGGTAAAGCTAAGCCTCTCGGTGAGATTACCGATCACTTTTGGCGCGTGGAATTTCAACAGCGCGGGTCGCCCCATATCCATTGCTTGCTGTGGATCAAAGCACCTGATGTGCTCAAACTGTCAGAATCGGAAGACGGGCGTAAGGAGCTAGCTGCTTTTGTAGATAAAAGGATATCTGTTCTTTCGAAAAAGCTAAGTGAACTAGAAGTGTCTTCGTGCGAAACGTGCTCTGTCCATCGAGAAGGAAAGATCGATGTCTTAGCGATGCGCCCGCCACCGGTCGATAGCGAAGATTGGCAGTGTGACTTATCGCGAGTAGTGCAAAGGGTGCAACAGCATGTCTGCAACGCTGACTCGTCGTGCCGCAAGAAAAGTTCCGAATGCCGATTTGGCTATCCTGAAGAACTACAACCTTGCACAAACATCGAAACGAGCACTTCGCCGGATGGCACCCCGATCCTGAAGGTGCATCTCGAACGGCACGTGTCCCCCATCAACAATTGCTCGCCTCGTCTTTTATCGAACTGGCGTGCCAACATCGATCTCCAGCTTATTGGAAACTCATTCGGAGCCGCTGAGTACGCTGGAGCATACGTCAGCAAAGCTGAGCCAGACACACTGCGTTTCAGACGGGTTATATCAAAAGCCGTCAAACGTTGTAACCCCGACCTTCCGTATCACTCTATATTGAAGCGAGTAGCCAACGCAACGCTGTCGGTCCGAGAAGTTGGCGCCCCAGTGCAGCGGGGCTGCTGTAGCTTTAGCGTCAGAGGAAGACACAGACTCAGAGAGTCTCTAGTGATATTGATAGCTTGCAAACTCTATACGAGAGTTTGCACGAGTACCTTAATATAGCTAATTAAGGACTCCAAGAGACAGAAATACCTTGAACAAGGCTAGTGAACTCTTAGGCTTCAAATGTGAACTGAATGTATTGTTGTTTATCGCGGCAGAGCCGCCTGTTGTTTGTATGTATAGGACTCACTATCTATCATAGTAGAGCCTAGTCAAATGCATATCCAGTGGCTGTGAGCCACCCACTCCTATCTGGGGTGACCCACGTAACATATGTGTGGAAGCCACTTATGTGTGGCACCTAGCTTGTGTGCATCACACTATTCAATGTAACCCCGTTACACCCTCCCCCACCAGACTGTGGACACCACGTGTACGCACTCGTCATCGTCTCGATTGAGAAGTCTCGACGGCAACGGCCAAGTCGCTTGCCCTCGCGAGAGCCCGCTCCAGAACTTTCCAAGTTCAACGAGCATATGGCTCGGAGTCCGCAGGCGTCTTGGTCACTCGACAACAAGAGCGCGCCCGCGTCTCCGGCACCTAGTGCCTCCACGTCCGACCGTAAGGTCTCACCGCGCCCCGCGTCAACGCTCTCGGTGAGAGAGTATCACGCCCTGCAGCAGCGCCGTCGTGCTCTTAGCTCCGAGAGCCCCAGCAGCGCGAACATGGCCCGCCGTGCGGCAGATGACCTCTTTGAGGGCCTCGAGGAGGGGGAGGAGGACGAGGAGCTGGACTACAGCTCCGACACGCCGATGCCTCAGCGAGAGGACTCCCCGCCACCTGCGCGTCCACGCTCGCCGGAGCAGCAACGCCGGGTTCCCAACCCTTTCGTGGATCGCGAGACCACAACACTTCGTGCTTCGTCTGGTTTGGAGACGAACGAGATCTCTAACGACCTCGACGAGGCTCAAGAGCGTCAGCTCGAGGGGCAAAGTGCCGTTCGTTCGCAACGACCTGAGGCGCGACCGCTAGTGAACTCTCGACGAGAGTATGGCTTCGTGCCGCTCAACCCGGTGGAGCGCTTGAAGCAGTTTGGCTCGGGGCCATTGCAGAATTGGCGAATCGGGCCGGCGGCCAGTACCAGCGACCAGGTCGCTACTCGTACTGCTCTCCGAGAGAGGCTTCTGACGCCGCAGCAGACCACTCCACAGGAGTATGGGACTCGCCTGTCCGATCAAGCCCGTGGGGCTTCAGTCCCCGCGATGCGGACTATTCCGGTGGTGCTCGGTCCGGGAGAGCTCCTCCACGAGGACGACGCCCAATTCACGAGCTGGGTTCATCGAACCCGCCGTCTCTCTTCGCTGGAGGCTCTCCAGTCTAGCTTCGACGAAGCTGATGTGCGCTTAGAGCGCCGGCTTCGCTTCGATTTCGCGAAGCTGAAGACGAAGCGTCAGGCGGCCGCCTCCAGGTCGCTACAGTCTCTCGGACTCGGCTCATCTGCTCTTAAGAGCGCTGCAGGAACTCACCAAGGTGAGTCGACGGCTGCAGCAGCCCGGGATCAACGCTTGAGCTCAGCATATGATCCCTCAGCTCCCCTGCCTAGCGGCGGGAAGCGTGAGGAAACCGACTTCGCGGTCGCGGGCTCGGAGAGCGCCTTCGATCGCGGCGATCAAAAGCGTCCACGACGTCAGGGCAGTCTTGCCGGAGGAGTACCTCAAACTCCCACGAGTTTTCTGAGTGCGGGTACCCACGCCACTTTACCAAATATTGGTTATGAGCGCCGCGTCGACGACGCTTTAGAATACGCTCCACATGAAAGTGGCGGTTCCCCTGCTCGTCGAGCAGCGCCGGCGGTGCCCGTGTCCTCGCACGGTGAGGAGCCTGTCCGGCCTGAGGAGCTGGAGAGCTTGGAGAGGTCGCTGGGCGACGTGCGTCAGATTCTGGAGCGCCACGGGCGGAGGCTTGATCAAGCCGAGAGGGAGTCTGACACCACCGTGAATGAGATCCGCGATCTCCGGGAACGTCTCCAGTGGTGTGAGGCCGCTGAGTCGGCGACTCAACGCCTGGCGCGCCTTGAGCAAGGTTTCGCGCGGCTGGAAGGTCAGGTCGACCTGTTGCTGCGACTTCAGCAGGGCGCTGTGGCTCCGCCACGCTGGGCGCCAGCTCCTGAGAACCCACATGGGCCGGGTCCCGGTACGGCTTGAGCAAGCCCACGTAAAACACGGGGTGTGTGCGCATCTTCTTCGGAAGGTTGAGCGTATACGCTAGGCCCTTCTTGGCCACGACCGTGAACGGTCCCACGAAGCGCGGGCGCAACTTGGTCTTGAAGACCGCAGACACTGCATGTGTAGGTAGATTTTTAGCGTTAAGCAACACTAGGTCCCCGACCTCATAACTCTCAACATTGCCTCTGCCTTTAGCATCCGCATGTTCTTTCTGTTTGTCTTGGCTATCAGCCATTGCGTCACGTACGTGTCGAAGGACACTTAGACGCGTTGACAGGAACTCGTCAACCTGTTTACGAACAGTGAGTGGGCTGACATCAGCAAGCCGATCGGCTATCTCTCCCCCTACCAAGCCCAGGACCACGGAGTGGCAGCGTCAGCGGGACGCGCGGGTGAGTGAGGCCGTTCACGTAGAACGGAGTGTAGCCCGTGGAGGCATGCACAGCGTTGTTCAACGCAAACTCGACGAGTGGAAGCATAGCGCTCCAACGCTTCGGCGTTTCAGCGCAAATGCTACGAAGAATGTCTTCGACAACGCGATTCACGCGCTCAGTCTGACCGTCGGTCTGCGGATGGTCCGCTGTGGACATGTCCAACTTGGTGCCAAGCACCTTAAAGACAGCGTCCCAAAACTTCCCAGTGAAGCGGGGGTCTCGATCAGAGACAATCGATGCGGGCAGTCCGTGTTGGCGGAAGACCCGATCGAGAAACAGCTTCGCTGTCCCTTCACCGTCCACGGTGTCCGGCACAGCCGCTAGATGAGCCATCTTGCTCAGACGGTCAACGAAGACCACGATGCCCGTGTTACCTTCCGCGTCCTTTGGAAGGCCAAACACGAAGTCCAAACTCATGGACTCCCAACACCCAGAGGGTACAGGCAAGCTTGCCAGCGGCGCGGCCGCATGCGGTGAGGGCTTCACCCGTTGACACGTCTCACACGTGCGCACGTACGTGCTCGTCCACTTGTACAGCTTGGGCCACCAATAGGTCCGGCTCACAGAGCTGTAGGTCTTCTCGCGACCGAGGTGGCCGCCAAGCGGTGTATCATGCGCCTCGTAGAGGATACGATACTTCAAATCCTCGTCATGAGGGACCACGACTCGAGGTGTGTCCTCCGCACTCGTGCTGTAGTACAGCAGACCGTCAGCGACGGAGTAACGGTGCAGGCTCGCGCGCAAGCGCGCCGACAATGTCTTGTCCGAGTTTTCAAACTCCTTGCTCCCAAGAGCACGCAGCAGGGCGACACACATGTCGTCTCGCGCATAAGCAGCGCGTATCAAGTCCGTCACCGACGAGGTCACCATCGTGACATGAGCAAGCTCATAGTCCGGTCGCCGTGACAACGCGTCTGCAAGACCATTCTGCCTGCCAGGCTTGTACTTCACCTCGAAGTTGTACTCCGCGAAGAAGGACAGCCAACGGGCCATCCTTTGCGAGAGGTGAGGCGACTGGGTCGCAGTGCGTAGTGACGCATGATCAGTGAAGATCACAAACGGCTTAGAGCCCAGCAGGTGAACCCTGAACTTGACGAGAGCATACTTCATCGCAAGTAGCTCTTTGTCATGAACTGGATAGTTCTTCTCTGCAGCCTTAAGCTGGCGAGACTCAAACGCTATCACGCGTTCACGCCCTTCGGCGTCTGCTTGAAGCAGAGCACTGCCTATGGCAAAGTCCGATGCGTCACAGACGACACTGAAAGGACGTTCAGGGTCTGGCAACGCCAGGATCGGGGCATGAAGGAGACTCTCCTTGACTGCTTCGAAAGCATCTTGATGCTCGGTGTTCCAACACCAGTCCTCATCCTTCTTAAGGAGATCGGACAATGGCCGAGCCATCTCAGCGTAGTTCGCGCTGTACTTGTGCAAGTAGTTGGCGAGGCCAAGCCACTTGCGTAAGTCCTTCTGGTTCTTGGGAACCGGCCAGTCAACGATGGCCTTAACCTTAGCAGGATCTGCTCGAAGGCCGCGCTTCCCAACGAAGCATCCTAAGAAAGGAATTTCTTCAGCGCCGAAGATGCATTTTGATGCGTTAGCATACAGCTTGTTGGTGCGCATGCACTCGAGCACTGCTCGCAAGTGGTCAATGTGGTTCTCCACGTCAGACCGACCGTGCTCCGCACGACTGTGGACGAAGATGTCGTCGAAGTACGTTTGAGCAAACGCCCGCAGGGGCCTGAAGAGCTGCGTCACCAGACGATTGAACGTCGCAGGCGCGTTCGACAGCCCTTGGGGCATGACTAGCCACTCCCAGAGCATACCACTCGGAGTGCTAACTGCTGTCAGCGGAATGTCACTCGCTCGCATGAGCAACTGGTAATAACCATCGACCAAGTCGAGCGCACTGTACATCGTGCAGCCAACCATATTGTTCTGCAGAACATCCTTCCTAGGAATCGGCGTCTGTGCCGGAATGGTGGCAGCGTTGAGCTTATTGAAAGCATGAACGATGCGCCACTTGCCATTAGGCTTTCTGACACAGAACGTAGGCGTCGAGTGCGGAGACTTGCTCTCACGCACCATGCCCGCCGCGTGCTTGGCGCTGAAGAACGCGTCAATGACGTCGCACTGCTCCTTCGGTAAGGGCCACTGCCTCGTTACGCAGTATTTGGTTCCGGGAACCAAGTCAATCTCATGACGGACACCTCGATCCGGAGGTAAGCCAGTGGGCGGGTCATTCGAGACCACATCCTGGAACTCCTTAACCAAAGGATAGAACGGATCCGATGGGTCCTTCAGGATCGAAGATCCACTTCGCGCACTGAGTGCCTCCTTCGTGTCCTCAAGGACAGCTTCATCCATAAGCGACGAGGAGTTCAATTCCTCTTCCGGTCGTATCATGACCACTTCGGCGAGCGCGCCAGCCTTTAAGGCATCCCCAAAGTCGGGAATGGACATCTCGTCCAGCTCTAGCAGAGCAGCCACCGTCGGAATAGCCTCGAGGCTGACGTTGCCCTCGGCTTCACCAGTCACTCCATCAACGAGTGTGTATAGCTGCTCGCTATCATCGTCCACGACGGACACGTCCTGTACCAGGACCGACGCCTTGCGTCTCGCAGTCGCCATCTGGCGTCGCTGCCTCCTCCTCGCGGAAGCCGTACGCCTCGGAGAGGCCAGCGTGTTCAGACTGAAAGTCTCGTCAGGTGTCGCCACCTCTTGCTGCTCTGATTGAGCCGGCGTGGAGCCGCAACGCTCACAGCCCTCGCCCAGTGGATTAGGTGCCACTCCACCCGCATCGTCAGGGTCCTCCCCTTGATGCCTCGGCTCACAGCCGACCACGCCATCAGTGGCATGCAGCGATGCTGTGCTGTCGTGACGAGCATCGCTCAGCGGGTTACGTGCCGCTCCACGCGCATCACTAGGGCCATGCCCAAGATGCCTCGACGAACTGTCGACCATGCCATTACCGGCATGCAGCGATGCTGCGCTCAAGCCACGAGCATCGCTCAGCGGGTTACGTGCCGCTCCACGCGCATCACTAGGGCCACGCCCAAGATGCCTCGACTCAGTGTCGACCCCGCCATTACCGGCAGGCAGTGATGACTCGCAGTAACTCGGAGTCTCACTCAGTGGGTTACGTGCCACTCCACGTCCAGCCCACGAGCAGTGCTCGGGACTCGCGTCTTCGACGCCAGTGTCCATTAACTCGGACACTCCAATGTCCAGCACATTGACCGACTCGGTCCAGTGCCCGCGCCAATAGCGCTTTTGCTTCCTAGCAGAGGTGGGTTCATGACTCGCCAATGCTCCCCTAGGAGGCAAGCGCGTAGCGCCTAAGGTCTTCGACCGCCAGTCGATCCATGGTTCATGGCACTCCAGCCATGCCATGCCGAGGATGAGGTCGTACCTCGAATCCAGGTCGATGACCAAACAGCGTTCAACGTTATCGAAGTCCAGAAACTTCACGCCCAGGTTCACAGGAACCTTGGGCACCGTGACACGGGTCCCCGTCGCAAGACGGACGGTGACGATGTCACTCGAACGCGCCTTCAGCGCCTCAGCGTACTGCTGACTTCCTTCCATCGTGGAGCGCCGAGCATAGTTGCCCGACGCTCCGGAGTCGATAAGGATCTTCCATGGCTTCTCAAAGCCCTTCACGGTCGCTTCCACGACCAGCAAGCCCGGCTTGCATACACGTCCCGTGTTGTTAGAGAGCACGGTGCTCTTTGGGGCTAAGCCCTGCCGACCTCCTCCCTGAGGCTCAACAGAACTCAGTTCTTCTTCCCCAGCAGGGCGCCCCGCGCCTACTGGGACTTGGCGTTTCCCCGCCCCGAGCCAGGCTTCTGCTCAGAAGCGGAGATTCGGCTCGACGGAGCCTGGCGCTGCTTGCGCAGCGGGCAACCCGGACGCAGGTGTTGCGTGCTGCCGCACACATAGCATCGACGGATGCCTATACGCTGCTCAGCAGCCTGAAGCTCGGCTTTCTCATCTTCAGCGTAGCTGAGGTCCATAGGCACTGCGCCATTGGACACATCAGAAGCTCCGGAAGAGCTGGTTTGGGAAGCCGTCCAACCAAGTCGCGACGACTTGAAGTTGAACTCGGCGTTCAACGCCACATTCACGGCTTCCTCAAAAGAGGTCGGGTGAACACGGAAGACTTCCGTCCTGGCCACGCCAGTGCGAAGGCCTTCCATGAAGACGGTCACCGCGACCACTTCAGGAAGAGGATCCGCCGCCATGCCGGCGAGAAGAGTTCTCAACTCCTGGACGAAGTCCAACAATTCCTTCTTACCCTGACGGGTAGACAGGAAGCGTGACCTCACGCGATACGCCTGGTTAGGCGGCGAGAACACTCGCGAAAGCTGGGCCTTCAGCTGATCCCAAGAAGGGAACGCAGTGTCCACAGACGTGCCACACGTCAGGGCCCACTCTCGCGCTCGGCCACCGAGCTTGGAGATCGCAAGCGCCACGCGCTGCTGCTCGGTCTTGAGCATGGCGGACGCCATGGCCATTTCGACCTCTCTGATCCAGAGCAAAAGGCTTTCGCCTTCCTTGCCCTCGAAGGTCTTGACGCTCACCATGAGCGGTTTAGCTCGTGGAGCATCGTCCGATGCAGGCCTAGGCGTCACAGACGCCGCGGCCGCCGTCATCTTCTGCTGGACGTGCTCCAACAGAGCATTCTCATACTGAGAAAACGCCTCCAGACGCGCGTTCACCGCGTCGGGGCCTTGCGAAGCAAGATGGGCCACACCTTCCGGGCCGATCAAGGACATCAGCTTATTAAGCCCGTCCTGTTGGTTCGGGGGTAAGTGGGCAAATTGCTCCATCCTCACAGAGGGACAGTCGTAAGACTCAGGTGTCGGATTGACTACGAGTGCTACCAAGTGCAGCGGGGCTGCTGTAGCTTTAGCGTCAGAGGAAGACACAGACTCAGAGAGTCTCTAGTGATATTGATAGCTTGCAAACTCTATACGAGAGTTTGCAGTACCTTAATATAGCTAATTAAGGACTCCAAGAGACAGAAATACCTTGAACAAGGCTAGTGAACTCTTAGGCTTCAAATGTGAACTGAATGTATTGTTGTTTATCGCGGCAGAGCCGCCTGTTGTTTGTATGTATAGGACTCACTATCTATCATAGTAGAGCCTAGTCAAATGCATATCCAGTGGCTGTGAGCCACCCACTCCTATCTGGGGTGACCCACGTAACATATGTGTGGAAGCCACTTATGTGTGGCACCTAGCTTGTGTGCATCACACTATTCAATGTAACCCCGTTACACCCCAGAAGCTATCTACACATTGCTGCGAAGTTTACCTATGCACAGCAAGTCTTGAACGGTGAAAACGATTAAGGTGCTGCGTCACGATAAGCGATTTTATCGCGTTGAACCTCGCGGCTTGCAGGAGCTCGCAGAGCTGGCTACAGCAAGTAGTACCGAAAGCATTCGATTAGAGCGTATTGAGAGAGGTTACATGAGCCGACCTGCTACTCCGTTCTTTGATTCGATGTCCTGGGCAACGTTTGCTGAGAACTATGTGTTAGCAGATTCTGTTAGTGAAAAGGCAGATTTGGGGGAATTCTGGAGGCGATTGGACGGTGAAGGACACGTTAAACGTAGAACTAAAGCTGTGGTAGTTCAGAAGTCGCCCTGGATGAAGCCTGATCCATCGGATGCAGATTTCAGCTTTTCGGAAGTGTTCCTCTACATTCCGTGGCGATCTCTGGACGCCCTACCCGATACAGATGAGGACTGCATCGAAAGGTTCCTTAGCGAGCAAGAAACGCTTCTTGACAGCGAGTTAAAAGAAGAGTCGAACGCGAAGATGCCCGTCAGCAAAAGTTAGATCTACTGAGGAAAGCTCCCGAAGCTTGCGTCCTGTCTACATTGCCGCCTTCGCAATACGTATTCGTTAGTAGCGCTAGCAATGGCGACGCTGAGAATGAGCCTTCCGCTAACCAACGCGGCACCACGCAGCAAAATGGCGAAACAGAGTGGCATTCTAAGCATTCCTATTCGCACGAGGTAGTTACTAAAGCAGCCGATTTCCTTAACATGTGCCTTAAACCGTGGTTGAAAGAGAAGAGGTATTCCACGGAAGTTTGACGTGGTGTTTTCAGACAATGCAATCGCCAGCTCTAAGTATCGGTATTCTATCGACGGTAATGATGACCTCGGCGGCACGCAAGAGGCGATGCTAATTCACAGTGGATTCCGTTCTCGCTTGCGATGAAACAATCGCGAAATCGACGTAAGTGCTCTCTAGAACAGGCGCGATGCAAACCTCTTCGGATGATAGTGAATGGAGAGGGCGGGTCAGGAAAAAGTTGGTTGATAAAACACATAGTGAAAGACGTGCACAATGTGTTCGGGGAGCATACATCCACTCGCCGGACCTCGAAACGTGTATTACTATTAGCGCATCAAGGCACCGCTGCGTTCAACATTTATGGGATGACTATATGCTCAGCTCTGTCTTTCGCTTCGTTCTCTCGCTCGGCATTCTCGGTCCCGTATAGGTCGCTAGCTTCAACTAAAACAGGTCCTGCAAAACTAAGAAGTATGCAGCAACAGTTTAAGGATGCGCATC
Source organism: Phytophthora crassamura (assembly GCA_033557995.1). Classification (NCBI taxonomy): domain Eukaryota; phylum Oomycota; class Peronosporomycetes; order Peronosporales; family Peronosporaceae; genus Phytophthora; species Phytophthora crassamura. The sequence goes on along the minus strand of JAUCED010000003.1, from coordinate 2,026,724 downwards.
TCGTGATAATAGACGAGTTCAGCATTATCTCTTGTGGTATGCTTTACTGGATCGATAATCGCATGCGCGAAATTTGGCCCGATCATTCCGACGAGCCATTTGGAGGGCGAGACGTTTACTTTACCGGGGACGCCACTCAATTAGACCCTGTTGTTCCGAGTGCACTGGCCACGCCGCTGACTAAAATTTGCAACCCTGTGCCGCGTCGAGGCCGAGAGTTATGGGAGAGCATCGAACATGTATGCATGCTTACTAGCCAAAATAGAGGGAAGAGAGATCCTGAATGGTTTGCAGCATTGCGCCGGCTGAGAAAAAAGCACCCACCGCTGAAGATATTACGCTTTTCAACTCGCGCTGCGTCCAGCCCGATCAGCAACCGTCGTATATGGCAACCGCAAAGCACATTGCGCACAGAAATGTAGATGTTATTGAGGGTTGCCGGTTTTGGGTACTGTGTACCAGTTGTACCCATTAACCGGTTAACCCGAACCGGTCCAATACGATCCCGCGATGATTAGGGTACGTTGTTTACGCCACCGATGATTAGACGAGTAGGATGATTGGACGAGTACAGAGTGTTGGTGGTTGGATGCACCAAATGATTGGATGCAGACTAGGTAGTGAAGACAGTGTAAGCTCCGATCAATCAATCACTTTCGAATCTTCATTCTACCCCTCAAGTGTCTTCGCTCCGGTCCCGCCGTCTGCGACGTCCCTCTCGCCGCTTCGTCCAAGCTTCGTGTCCAAGATCCATACCTTCCATCAGGTTATGAGCCCAAGCACCATGTCCTCTGCCCAAGACGCCTCGACCAAGGTCACCATTGACAAGTTTAACGGGGACAACTACGCGACGTGGAACCGCTACATGCGTGGCGTGTTCCTGACCAAGTCGACGTGGCATGTGGTCAACCGCGAGACGACGCCAAGCTTCACGGACTCGCGGGCCAAGGACGACTATATCAAGTCGAGCAACATCGCGTTCGGACTGATGTTGCTCCACATGGACGCGGACTACCACCATGTGGTCGACGACTGCGAGGAAGCGTGGGTTGCCTGGTCGCGCCTGAAGATGCTGTACGGTGGTTCGCAGGAGGCTGGACGCATCTACCTGAAGCGCCAACTCTTCAGCATGGAGATGTCGGAAGGCGGCAACGTCTTGCATCATTGCAACGAGGTCCTCAACGTCAGCGCCAAGCTCAGCAGCATCGGCGCCAAGATGGAGGATGAAGACGTGGCGATCTGCTTGTTGCGCAGCCTCCCCAAGAGCTACGAGAACGTCGTGCTCAATCTGGAGATGAGCAGCGCTGAATTGCGGTCGCAAGACGTTGTGAAGGTGCTCACGAATGAGCACATCAAGCGGCAAGGCGAGAAGACGGCGACGGTGAAGACGGAGAACGCGGCCAAGGCGTTCAACACCGACCGAGAGTCTCGCGAGTGTACGTATTGCGGAAAAGTGGGGCACATAATTGACAAGTGCTGGACCAAGCAGAAGGACGAGAATCGGGGCCCAAGACGCGGCGGCAACGGCCGTGGACGCGGGGCCAACACTGCCCAGTGGCGAAACGACGACAACAACTACGACTACGGCTTTGATCGAGTTGCGTTCGCGGCTTCACTGGAGTGTGATATTTCGACGAGCAAGGATATGCTCGGGATGTGTGCGATCGACAGCGGCGCAACGCACCACACCTGCAACGACAAGGCCAAGTTCGCCCATTTGATTGAGCGGAACGAAGGCGAACTTTCATTGGCCGACGGCAACAAGGCGGCCATCATGGGTGTGGGGACCATCGTGGAACAAGTGGCCCTGCCCAACGGCGACGAGCGCGAGATCGAGATCAAGAACGCGCTGTACGTGCCAAGCATGAGCAAGAATCTGCTTACGGTACCGCAGATCAACAAAAGTGGCAAGTTTCAAGTGGTATTCGACGGCACCAAGATGCAGATTGCGCACAAGGGCTCCAAGCAAGTGGTGGCGACGGCAAACCTCGTGGATGGACTCTACTGGCTGATGACGCCTCAGCGATCGGCGAATGCGGCGACGAGTGGCAAGATTGTCGACCTGCACGCGCGCATGGGTCACGCTCCAGTCGAAGTGCTTCGCAAGATGGTCGACAACCACATGATCAAGGACGCGAAGGCACCTTACAAGTCGAGCGGACCAAGTCTGTGTCGCGGATGCCAGCAAGGGAAGATGGTTCAAAAACCGTTTCCAAGCAACCGTGACAAGCGTCGTTACGACACGTTCGAGCTGCTCCACTTCGACATCTGCGGACCCATGGAGGAAAACTCACTTGGTGGCAGCAAGTACCTGCTGCTGATCGTGGATGAAGCCAGCGGATGCATGAAGGGTTTCTGCCTGCGTGCCAAGTCGGAGAGCGAAGATTGCATCAAGACGTACATCATGAAGGTGCAGAAGCAGTTCGGCAAGAAGGTCAAGTTTGTGCGGCACGACGGAGCTCGTGAGTTTGCGACCAACTCGCTCAAGGACTTCTACGAAGACGAAGGCATCGAGCAGCAAACCACGGTTCCGTACGCGCACCAGACGAACGGCACGGCAGAGCGAGCCATCCGGACTATCGTCACGATCGGCCGCAGCATGCTGCATCACGCCAAGCTGGACAAGTGTTTCTGGGCTGAGGCGGCCATGACGGCCATCTACGTGAAGAACCGCCTGCCGTCATCCAAGATCGAGCACAAGACTCCCTTCGAGATCGTGTACAAGTCAAAGCCGAGTGTGAAGCACATACGTGTGTTCGGCTGTCGGACGTACATCCTGACTCCAAAGGAGAAGCGGCTGAAGTGGGATCCCAAGGCTCGCGCCGGACTGTTCCTCGGTTACCAAGAAGTGTCCAAGGCGTATCGACTTTATGACATCGAGGCGGGGCACGTGGTTATCAGTCGCGATGTCAATTTCGATGAGTCGACCTTTGGACTTTCTCCGGCGATTTCCGATGAAGAGTCGACGATCTGGACTTCGATTCGCTCGACATCGACGACGACGGTTCGCGCCAGACGGAGTACAAGCAGGCAGGGAAGCGCAAGAATCGCCCAAGAGACGAAGATGAAGCTGCCAGTCGACCGCGCGCTGTGCGTCATCGACCTGGACTGGAAGAAGCAAGTGCGCCGAGCGACTCCTCTTCGCACCGAGCCTACGGAGATGAAGAAGAAAAGTCTGGAGACCAAGATGAAGACGATGATTCGACTCCACCGGTGTTTTGGCGTGCCAGTGCCAACGCCGTCGAAGCAGCAGACTTATCGGAGCCGACGACGTTTCAAGAAGCTGTCAACGGCCCTGATCAAGTGCATTGGCGCAAGGCGATTCGCGCGGAACTCAAGTCGATGCGACTTCGTGGTGTGTTTCGTGCTGCCAAGTTGCCCAACGGACAGCGCGCCATCGGCACCAAGTGGGTGTTCAAGATCAAGCGCAAAGCGGACGGATCGATCGAGAAGTACAAGGCGCGCCTCGTGGCCAAAGGTTTCAAGCAGAAGTACGGCATCGACTACACGGAGACGTTCTCGCCCGTGGTCAAGTACGTGACGCTGCGCATGATCATCGCGATCGCCAAGTACTTCGGCTGGCCTCTCGACCAACTCGACGTGGTGACTGCGTTCCTGTACGGGATAATGAAGGAGCTGGTGTTCTGCGTGGTTCCTGAAGGCGTCGAGCTGGATGGTGACTTCGACTGCCTGGAACTGGTGAAGGCGATCTACGGTCTCAAGTAAGCTTCTCGCGTTTGGAACGAGACGTTCGACGAGTTCATGTGCTCCATTGGCTTTCAAGTGTCGGCCTTCGACCCATGCCTCTACATCAAGGTTGTCGATGGTTACTGCGTGCTCGTGCTGGTATACGTGGACGACGTGCTGATTACCGGAAGTTCACTCGAGCTGATCGCACGCACGAAGAAGGACCTCAAGACTCGCTTCGAGATGACCGACAGCGGCAAGTGCGCGTTTGTTCTTGGGATCGAGTTGGTGGACGGCCCGGACGGCAGTGTGACGATGTGCCAGCGGCGCTATGTGGATGACATTCTCAAGCGCTTCGGCATGGACGAGTGCAAGGCCGTGGTGAGTCCCGTCGACATGAGCACTCGACTGGTTCCAAGCGACGCAGCGACCAAGGTGAATGCTCCGTTTCGCGAAGCCGTTGGTGCCCTGATGCACCTCATGACTGCCACGCCCGGACATTGCGTACGCTGTTGGCTATGTGTCGCGCTTCATGGAAAACCCTCAAGAGGAACACTGGGTTGCGGTCAAGCGTATCTTTCGCTACCTGCAAGGCACCAATACGCATGGTATCTGCTTCAAGCCGGATGACGACGTTGACTTTCGCGGTTACTCCGATGCGGACTGGGCTGGCGACCTCGCGGATCGCAAGTCGACTTCCGGCTACACGTTCATGCTGATGGGTGCGCCAGTGAGTTGGGGTAGCAAGAAGCAGTCAAGTGTTTCGCTGTCTACAAGCGAAGCATAGTACATCGCGCTCAGCCTGGCGATTCAAGAAGGCAAGTGGATTCATCGCCTGCTGTGCGAGATTCTGGTATCTGCCAACGAGACTGGTCCCGAGCTCAAGATTCGCGAAGACAACCAGTCGTGCATCAAGATGACGAAGAATCCAGTGAACCACGGCCGCACCAAGCACATCGACATCAAGTACCACCACATCCGCGACGAAGTCAAGCGTGGTGAAGTGAAGCTCGAGTATTGCGAGACTTCTGTGATGCTGGCAGACATCATGACGAAGGCGCACCCGGGACCTCGCCACACGGACCTGACGGCTGCTCTCGGCATCCACGCGTGTTCGCATTGAGGGGGCGTATTGAGGGTTGCCGGTTTTGGGTACTGTGTACCCAGTTGTACCCATTAACTGGTTAACCCGAACCGGTCCAATACGATCCCGCGATGATTAGGGTACGTTGTTTACGCCACCGATGATTAGACGAGTAGGATGATTGGACGAGTACAGAGTGTTGGTGATTGGATGAACCAAATGATTGGATGCAGACTAGGTAGTGAAGACAGTGTAAGCTCCGATCAATCAGTCACTTTCGAATCTTCATTCTACCCCTCAAGTGTCTTCGCTCCGGTCCCGCCGTCTGCGACGTCCCTCTCTCCGCTTCGTCCAAGCTTCGTGTCCAAGATCCATACCTTCCTTCAGATGTAGATGCAGCTAACGACGAGAGGATCAAGCAGCCAATGCAGCGACTGTGCACATTACGCCGCAGCACTTTGTGCAGCAAAAGCGTTTGGCGACAAGCGAGATATACCTGTTGACGCTCTCTTAAAAGACGCAAAGAACCCGAACTCAGACCGTGACAGAGTGGTCTCGAGTAGGTTTAAATTGTGCGTAGGTGCCCCCGTGACGCTGACTTACAACATGACTCAAAGTGCAGGCCTCTGCAATGGTACAAATGGGACTGTCTACGATTTCATGTTCTTACCGAACTGCCTGTTGTGCATGTTCAGATCACAGATACCTATCTGGGGCCGTCACTATTCGATAGTGTTCCTATCATTGTTCCTATCGTCCCGAAATAAATATCTTGGGGAAGAATTCTAGCGATCTACGCGTCGTTCCAAGGGGAACCCCACTGCGGTTGGCGTATGCAATGACAGTGCACAAGGTGCAAGGACTCACATGTAAATACGTCGTTTTCCACTCGAACTCAATTCCGAACGTAGCGTTTGCGTACGTAGCGCTATCTCGCATAACACATAGGAATTTAATTGTCATCACTCATCGTCTTTCCATTGATAAGCTTACAACTACACCTGCCAAGACCGCAGCGTTTGCGCGCGAGAGCGAGCGCGTGGAGAAAGCTGTCGCAAGAACAATTGCGGCTACTGTATCGACGTGCGAGCCATGCAAGCCGTCGCGCTGGCGCACAATGAGGCACTGTCCCCTCGGTAAGTGGAACGGCGCTACCTCCTGGAACATACCCGATTCGCCGCTGATGAAGATGCCCTATCAAAAGGGGTTCCGGGCGTCCGCCGCGAGCGCCTTCGGCCGGAGAAGTTACCCTCTGACGTCGACTCTTCCGCGCGCGCAGTCGTTGCGAGCCGCTTGCGCACACGGCTTGGGCAACCGAAGCTCGCGTAAACGAATTTTGAAGAGGGCACTCCTAACACCCGATGTATGAGCTTCCGCCGGGAAGGTCATACAACCACATTGTACACGCGCACCTACGTCTGCGCACAACACAACACGCTGACGACCATGTCCTCGGCGAAGCAGGTAGCAACGCGCTCAATGCAAGAAGTATCTCCATCGGAGCTAGCATGACACGTAACGCTTCAAGCAACCAAGGTTCATTAGGCTTTCTGAGCTGCGTTGGAATTCTTTACAACTCAAATTCATGCTGTGGTGCCCGAGCTGTTTTGACTGCTCTGGCCTAGGCTTCTACGCTTGGCTTCGGTGCTGCGCACTGGGTTGCACTGCGAGTACCTTGGTAATGGCTTGAAACACGGCAGAAAATACCGCGTTTCCAGCCTCCGAGGACGCTGGCAGAAGTCCATCGTCGACAGCACAGGATACTGGAAGCGCCTGGTCAACCACAACGATAGCATGGGCGGCGCGGCTTGCTGAGCATGTAGGGTCTGCATGGGTCCGGCGCTCTCCGTCAGCGGTGCATGCAGCGGGTCCCGTCGAGTTGTCTGTGGCTGCTACAGCTCGGGAAGCGTCTCCGTTTTCGCTCGCCGCAGATGTCCTGCTGTTGGAGCCTTCAGCGCAGTTGAGTACGTATCAAACAGGCATTCGCGAGCCGGAGCGACTTCCGCGAGCTGCGACTTTGCTGCTTTCGCAACCTGGGACGCCATGCGGGACGCGCGCGGAAGATCCGCCTTGGTTGTCCTGCGAATCTTCGGCCGTCTCTCGCTCGAGCTTCGTGCTTGGCGAACTGGGACAGGGCTCTGTAGCAACGCTTCTGCACCACCATGCAAGCTCCGACTCGCGGTTTCCCCTGCGTTGACCTTGCGATGGTTTTCGTGAGGTGACGCCGCTGCCCGAGGCTCGATTGTACAAGCGAGTGCACCGGCCTTTCGCTTCTTCGTCTCCACGACGCGTCGGGTCGATCTCGCTGCGAGCGGTTCTGGCGATCGCGGTGGATCTCGCAGAGCCAATGACGCTCCCCGTTGCGCTTGACAGCGCGCTCGTTTTCGCAGGCACCAGGATACTGGCACTGTAACTCTCCCAGCTGGCGGTGCTCGGGTCGTGTTGGGTGAGGGAGCTTCATGTCAATCAGCAGCACAAGAAGCAAGCCCAAGCGCGGCGATCCCTCAGCGAGCTCTGGGTAGTGCGCCTGAACAGGTAGATAGACAGAAGGCAGCGCACAATACCATGAGGAAAGCGTTCACTACCAACGCAGCATGTCACGACGAACGAGTGCTGCGCTCTTCGCGGCGTCGATCTGCTGCTGCTGCTTCCTCAGCGCGCGGCGGCGGCGTACTTGAGAGAAACCCGTTCAGGAGCCAATATACGCTCACTTGCGGCAATGGAGATGATGAGCAAAGCTGCTGTTGAAGCTAGCGACCTGCGAAATGTGATTAGGTTCAATTCAAGCGTTTGGGGGGGGGCGTCGCGGAAAGTGTACAATTTTGTCCAGTACAATCTTTCCGAGTTATCCCCCCAGCAATCTCGGCGCCTTGGCCGCCTGAAGGATGCTCCTTTACTAGTAATAAAAATAATTATTTTGAAGCAACATTATGAACTGCATTGGTTTTAGAGATTGACGACAACTACGCCAGCACTGAATCAGTTAGACGACTATGGGGGTCCATGACGTGCTTGAGAGGGATAATCCAATGGTTCCGCGGGTCGGTGTAGTTTGCGCGCCAGATGGGAAGCCACCTCGCCCACCTGTAGTCCGGTATCATATGCCCTCCATTGTGGGCCCGGGTGAGCAACTGCTGCGCTTCTTGGTCGTTGTGCGGACACTCGAACGCAATAACTTCCAGCCAGTCGGGGCCACGGGGAAGATTGGCGTACAATTCGAAGTCTTCAGTGCGGAGATTCATGTTGTCGACGATAATGATATCCGGGCCTTGGTCCCTCGGTTGGCGCAGTCCATTCAGGCATTGGTTGAGGCAGGCGTCATGTGCACGTCCAAGATCGTTCACGTTGAACTTAAATACTCCATCGTGCATGAAGAAGTGGCTCGCCGAGCAAATGATACTCTCCGCGCCCATTGCTCCAGCGTATTCGACAATCGTCTCCGCCAGCGTCGTATTGCCACAACCCGGAAGTCCTCTCATCACAACGAGCATCCGAGGGACATCGCTCAGATCTCGTCCCTACTGATCACCGACAGCACGTAGGAATGGCGGGTCCACGACCCCGCGAGCGATGTCGTTATAGTGCTCCATGTCCGGCCCGGTCGCACAAACGAATTGTGAATCGGAAAACAGGCCACCGGCGTTTTGCTAGTCATTTCGCTAGTCAACGGCTGTAATTGGTGCAGAATAAGAATTTACGCGAGCGCACTTTCCTGTTTCTGCAAAAGGTGGTTGCTCCCCAAGACTAGCGGCGCGTGGCGGTGATGCAGGACTTGCGGACTGAAGACTTGCTAAAGGAGCCTCTGGTGCAAGTTGCTGCTGCTGTTGCAGTTGGTGGGAGCGCCGCCATTCGCGGTGTGTTACCAGGTGCGTCGCTGACCAACGTGTTGCTGTTGCCGCTCAGCGTGCGGTGGGGAGCACCACTGCCCGACCTGGTGTCAATGTGCTGTTGCTATTGCCCGGCAAGTTGATGCTCAAGGTGGGATTCATTTTGCTGTGCGAGCTGGTGACCGAGGTAGGGTTCATGTTGCTAGATCTGACCTGTTGCCAGATGTAGCGGCGGAAGAAATTTTTATGGGTCAACCACTGCGCAGGTCAATTTTGGCGCAACACTTTTTTGGGGTCAACCAAGGCGCAAAATGGTTCTACCCTTTTTTGGGGTCAGAAACGGATCAAATTTATCATCACGGAGAGGTTATATCCAGTTCTGTAAAAATATCAATGTTCCGAGCAGTTCGCAGTAGGTTCGAAACTGCATGAGCGTATTCTAAACTTGAAATACGACATTATCCAATCACAAACTGATATAAGTATAGATTGACTGGCAACTCGCTGTGTGGGCAAATATAGCTGAAAAACTTGGCATTGGTCGATATGTGGCGTCGGCACCAACGCTCACTTTGAATTTCTTCAAACTCCCCTCACCTCAGCCTCAAGCCACTCCCTCCGTTTCGCGACCAAGCATCATGAACTCCAACTACGCCTCCGACTCCGATCATGCCTCCGATGCCTCAATGTCCAACTCGTTCGAGTACGAAGGCTCTGATAACAGCGTCACGGGGTCGGAACAAACCCTCCTCTTGTCCGGCCAATCGTCAGGAGAAGAGATGAAGGTCACCACGTTGAAGATGCAGAAGAAGGTCCGAATCCCGACCACCAAGATATCGACAGACCTGTCGTCGTTCAACGAACGCGGACAGTGCGTTTTCGGGGATACTCGTATTCTCCGTATACTGGAATCTCGACAGCACACACTACCCGCGCAGTGCGTATCGCGGACTCGCTGTACAACGACAATGTATGTGTACTCTGAGGTACGGGAGCAGTCGTCGATGGTGAGCACAAACCAAACTGTGTCCCGGGGTACCGACGACCAACCGGATCAGCGCCCACTTTTGTCGATCGAAAGGAAGAGATGCTGCAGGCAACGGATTAAGTCTGCATTGACGACGTGATGATCACTCCGACCGAAGTGTGGCGCGTCATTCGAGGCCGGTTTTATTGCACCGACAGCGAAACAGTCCAAGGCGCGACCAAGAAGCAAGTTTGGGTTGATTATATCGAACGAGGACCAGCCTGTTTGGTCGCGAGATTTTTGGTCGGCTCGAGCGCGAACCACTTGTGATGCCGAGGACAGTTGTGGGCTGAAGTTCTCGAGCGCGAACCACTTTGTGGTGTCAAGGACAGTTGCGGGCTGAAGTTCTTTCAATTTCACGTCACCTACTACGACGATGAAGTCCAGCACCGGATCATCGGTTGGGCGCACCCACAATTGCTGGATTGAATGAAGCAACGCCGAGCTCCGTCTTCGTGGATGCAACCTATAGGTGCGTCCCGATCCAGTTCTACCAATTGGTGATTGTGATGCTCTACGACACAATTTCAGACTTGTACCTGCCGGTTTGGTACATTCTGACAACTGGAAAGACTGCTCAAGTGTACGATCATGTCTTCAGCAGTCTCTTCATCGCAAGCAAGAGGAGATTGGACCCGGCCCACATTGTCTGCGATTTTGAGTTCGCGATGCATAAATCAGTCCAGGCTCAATTCCCTGACTCGCAGATTGTGGGTTGCCTCTTCCACTTCAAGCAGGCACTGCGTCGTAAGATGCTGAAGCAGAAGATTTCGGATCCTGAAGTCAGCTTGGCCATGCGAGAAGGCTACATCGACAGACTCACCACAATGCGGCGTCTGGACATCAACCTGCGCGGTATTCACGAGGGGCGATCCACGATCAAGCGAGACTGTAGTTCCAGGGGAATTGCATATTCAAGGGAGAACTGGAAGAAGTTCTGGAAGTACTGCAAGAAGACTTGGCTGCACAAGTTTGAGTCAGCTTGGTGGAATGTCAACGGGGTGCGTGAGAATATCGTGAACCGCACGAACAATCCGCTCGAACGCTACAACCGCACTCTCAAAACACACTTCAACGGCGGTCATCCCGACGTCACTCGCTTCATCAGTGTCATCGAGCACGAGAGTCGCGAAAATGTGGGCTTGATAACTGACATTTCAACCGCAGAGCCAGCGCCCCAAACCATGCACCCTCTCAACGAGCCCCAGGTTTTGACTCGGACTCGAACCTGGAAGTCGACTCGGACTCAAACCTGGAAATCGATGGGTCGGGCGAATCAGACAACAGTAGCGATTCTATTCGCTCAATGTCGCCGGAATACTAGCCTTTAATTCGACTCACAGTCACTTACAGAATGGGAATCTGTACTTTGCACTAAAATATAGCCAACGCATTTTCCTTGGAGTCATACCACGCAAAAAATGACACTAATAAAGAGGATATAGCAAATATAGATAAAAATATGGCTGATAGATCACCATTAAAACGCATTACTAATCGGCTCAGCCATCGCAGCCTCATGCTAGCGCTTCACCCTTAACCACTCACAGTCCCCCAGCATTTCGCCAGCTTACCTGCATGCCCACGATAAACGCGGAGGTACTATCACACTATGTGCCAATATTCCTGTTGCATATAAATACCTACACTTGGCCCAGACATCCAGAACCATTTTGAGTAACTGTTAAATTTGATACTACGGTATTCGCTCAAACTAATCTGTTAAACTTGAGGATATTCCATGTCGCTGTTTCTACCTCTATTATTTTGTATATGGATGCATCTATTTAGATATAGATCATTGAGGGTATCAGTTATATGCAAGACCGGGAAGTCACACTATCGTTTATGGGTCAACCAGTGCGCAACTTGCGCCGCGGTTGACCTGCGCAGCGGTTGACCCATAAAAAGCAAGACAAGGGCAAGCACGAAGAGTGGTTCGGCTGCACATTCCACGGCAACCAAAACCAAACCGGCAGGCGGACCAGCTGTCGTACAAGTGCGATTTCAACGGGCAAGACAGCGAGCAAGACGGGCGCCGACAAGACAAGGGCAAGCACGAAGACCACCAGTGATCCAGCTGCGCATTCCATGGCAAGCAGCGGCAAAGCAAACCAGATAAGCCAAGACGTGTCTGGTGAATGCCAAGAAATGGCGAGAGTGCTGGGTTTGGTGGAGCAGCAAGTGCTTAGTGCTGCAGTAGTTGGGCAAGCGTACATTGCACTTCTGAAGATGTTGATCCAATCCTACGTCTTGAAGCCATAGAGAGTCTGACCTTGGCACTTGAGGGCGTACACGACGTCCATATACTTGATTGTCTTCCGGTTGGCGTGCTCTGCGTAGGTCACTGCATCTCGAATTACGTTGCTCAGGAGCACTCTGAGTACAGCTCGTGTTTCGTGATAGACAAGTCCGGAGATTCGAACCACACCGGCGCGGCGAGCAAGACGCCTTATTGATGGTTTGGTGAGGCCTTGAATAGCATCTCGGAGGATCTTGCGGTGGCGCTTAGCACCCCCTTTGCCGACGCCTTGGTTGCCTTTGCCACGTCCTGACATTGTCTGCGGAAGCCAATGCAAACACAAAAATGACTGCTCCCGCGACATGCAGATGAGATACGTTGAGTGCGTGGATCATCTATAATTGTATGGGCCACTACTGTACCATGTAGCTACTTGAAATTGCGCTCGGGGCGAGCTGTACTGCAGCAGCGGTGGATGATGTTGGTGGTGAACGTTTTTCGCCTCTATAGATGCTCCATGATCGGCCATGCGTTACAGCGCCGCCCGTTAGTCCATTAGCAAGCCACAAGTTATCCAATCTAACAAAGTATCGACGTTGTGTTGAAAGCTTGGCTTGGTTTGGTCATTGTAGCTGCTGATAGATTGAGTTTGTTTGCGCGACAAGACAATCAAGCGTGACTTTCAGCGACGTGATTCCCTGAATGATCTCTTGATGATTCCTATTGGCCTCCCCTCGATCAGTGGTGAGCTGTTTCAAAAGTGTTTGGAGCCACTGTGAAATAGTCACTGTACCGCTTCCCTCGCAATCATAATGCAGCTCCGCACGCTCCTCCACCCTCTCATGCAGCCGCACCTTGTCAACAGCGCTTCCTTGGACTGCTCGACGACTTGAAACTGGCGGCACAACATCGAAAGACGTCATTGCAGCAGCAGTGTCACTTTTCGATCCTGGTATAACAGCTGTGGAGGTTGGGTTTACTGCTCTTGTCGGTGGTGTTTTGTGCTTCTTCAGCATACTTGCACCCGTCTTATGCTGCCCGCACACTCCGTATCAAATTGACTGGACGCCATGCACATACTGCGGTTTCCTCGTAAGGCTCACTGCGTCTCGCGGCTTCCATCCAGGCTCTTTGGTTGTGTTGTACGCGGCCGCCACGTGTTCCCAGTCTTTCCTGGAGGCCGGCAGATGGCTCTTCACGAGCTTCAGCAAGCACGCCATCTCGCTGGTAGTGTAGTTGGACGATCCCTGCCGCTTGGTCATCTGCGCAAGCTCAAATAGCGGGCTAGCAGTCTCTTCAGGGTCTCAAGAACGCGTTCTCACCTGCTTCTGCCACCTCCGTGCTGCGTCTCGAATTCGTTAATGATACAGCTAAACGGACGCAAAATGAACCCATTCTCCGTTAGATCCGATGATATATGCACCCTTGCTATATGCACAGTTTACACGCAGCGTGGGCGTCTTGACTCGACTCTTGCTTACTCCGCTCTCCCTTCCCAGTTGATTTGACTCAGCCGGGTTGTGAGCTGGCATTGTGTATCGCCGTAGAGTTGAAGATTGGTGTAGTCGCTTATTTCAACAACGCATCCCGGAGACGGCAAAAGCACCGAGTCACTCTCCACGTTCCGTACAGTAGCTGTCACCAGAAGCGAGTCGATTTCTTGGCGATTGCTTTCGTACGGGTCTCCAAACACCTACATCATAGTTGGTTAGAAGCGCGCAGCAAGGAACCTGGAATGCATACGCATACTTTCAGCATCTCGTCGAGACGTTCCGGCGCATTCGCATCAACGAGATGCAATCGAGAAGTTTCCAGTCGTTGTATTGATGGCCGGAAATCCAAAGCAGCTTCATACGTATGTGCACCTTACTGTCGCACTGATCGCCTTGTACATAAAGCTTCAACCCTAGGGATAACGCACCAATGCAAATGAAAACCATCGTTACCATTAAGTACCCCCCGGAGCTCCAACAACGCATACCTTCGGCGGAGCCCACGACAACTGGTCCCCCAGCGGGATCTGTACGGCGTCAGTGATGAATGCTCCGGTGAAGTAGTCTCGTTGCTCGTTGTAGGGTCTCCAGTGTGCTGTTCGCGGGTGACAACCTTCGTGGCGCTCTTCATTGATTGCTTGGTCAGTTTTTCGTGGCTACCGCCTCGTGGCGAGGTTTGCCTGCCATGGTTGAAAATGCAAAATAACGCAAGGAGCTTCACGAGATGATAGAAATACACCTAGGTTCCTCTGATTGGCAAAGCGGTTCAGCTCGGAGAGGTGGTGGTGCGGTACGTATTGGTCTTTCTTTTAAAATACGAGCCATTTCTCAAAGCGCATCTTACGCGTTGACTTCAACATGGGCCTTCGCCTTGGCGGAACCAGCTTGTGTGCTGCTCATGGAGCAATGCGAGCTAAGTAAAAACGGATTGTGAGACGTGCATGTACGCGATTTAGTCATAACGGGGGCTGGTAGCAGTGGTGGAGCATGTTATATTGAACACACATGGGCTTAAAGAGTTGGCAGGCATCTAAATTACATCACACAAAGAGCTCCCACACTGTCTTACGAACCGTATGACTCGATCCAAATCGCCTGTTCAAGTCTTTAAGTCGCAGGTCGTCGCAATGGGTTCGAACGCATCTGCTTGGAACGGAGTGCTTCTGTACCTAGTGGATCATAATTCTAACGATGGTCCATGGTTGTTGATGCTTCGATTTGGGCCGCGAGCAAGGAAATCGATGGTAGCAGAAGCCATCGAGCAACCCCCAAAGCGAAAACAAAACATGAATTAGATCGTTGTTATCCTTCGTCAGCTGACTTCGAATCTTCTCTGCCTCAACTAGTTGGGCACCTTCTTACGCGTCCGACATGTTTTCGCCTTCCATCTCAGCTTCCCCATCCAGGAGCGACGCGATATACGAATCCACATAACCCTCCGAGCTTGAAAACCATTGCTGCACCTCCATCAAGGACTCGCTCTGATCCGTGCTCAACCTCAACTCTTGTCTATAAGCAGCATATTGATCAGCCTACGTATGATAAGCTCAGCGTCGAAGATAAAAAAAATGTTCAAGGAGATCCTCTCGATCACTCATCTTCAATACAGTTTCCACGATAAGCTAACGGATCCACTCGAAACACTACGCGCTGAGTATGACAAGCTAAAAGGAGAGATCGAGTTAGGAAATGATAACCCAAGCATCATCAAGCAGCTCAAGTCTCTTACCGTGGATATGTACAGCAATCGTCTTATTGATGATAAAGAATTCAAGGAGATTATAACTCGCCTACTATAACCATGTTCTTCTTTAACCCCCGCATTATTTCGGCTTCCTGTGGGAGCTATAGCGATAACGCCGATAACAACGTCGCTGAACTCAAAGCTATCATGAAGAATCTTATCATTCATGACCGCCCTCAGAAGACTCAGGCCGCTGTATGGGCCACTGATCTCGATAAGTCAATCAGGAAGGTAGATGCATCAACCCAAACTGAGGGAGGACGTATGTGGGCTTACCAGCCGAAAAAAAAACTAAAACCGTGAAGACATTTGCTCTCTAAGCTATACCACTTCGCACGAGCTTATTTCGATATCCTCGATAGGTGTTGATTTTTTTATCGCTGATACTAATTTCAAGTATGGCAGACTCCCCATCAGGACTTTTCGTTGGGAGGAACACACTATCACCAAGAACAATAATTTTGTCAGCTTGGAGCATCGTCGATCCCACGATTTAGTTAGGGTTATCAGTAGATAAATTGGTTTTGAGCTCTTTACTCGGACCGCAACCCATGATTATGCTATATTCATTGGGAGATAATTGATCTCAATTCATTAATCTGCGCCTGCTGATCCTCAATACGAGCTATCAGCTTCTTGATGACTGCTGTATTCAATAACGCTGATAGCGTTATAGTCAATTCCTAGCTGGACACCCTCGAGGCCTCCCTCCTCTTCAACTTTCATATTCTCATTTTCAGTATAAACGAGAGCCTCTCCGCACACTTGAACTACATCCTGCACGATCAAACCAATTTTAGTTCGACCTACCTGATTCAAGTAATTGTAGCTTGATGGTTCCAACAATTTGTATCTCTCGATATCAACATCCAATTTTGGATATTCTCCTTCAATCGTCTGTCAGACGAGGTATAAACGCTATTATTTACATAAATATCATCGTTGAAAAAAGCACAGATAGTTATTGAAACAGGTCCTCCTCCGAGGTTGCTCCAAGCGTTGGTACTAACGTTGTAGATGTATGTATTCGTTGTAATCGGAATGATAGTGTGAGTGGCCGTCCCCGTAACCTCTATTCCTGCTCTTGGGGATGAAGTATTGATGCCAACCCGCCCGCCTGCCGTAATAATCATTTTTTCGAGTTATTGGTCATTAGATGCAAATCATTATTTGACACCGTTCCTATGTATGCTGCATTCGTTGTCGTACTATTAATACCATTATTGATCTGGAAAGCAAAATTTATCGGAGATGCAGCATTGCTTGATTCGATGAATAGCGGCATATCGATAGAAGACGTGCCATCATTAAGATCCGATGAACACTTGATGTACATATTTCCAGCATTCAAAGTGATAGGAGCCGTTCCATACGAGCTGGAATAAGGTGTATTCGTATTGAATAGCATTTTGATCGTATCGCTCACTAGATATAGACAGCCATTGCCGGAAGGTGTCGCAGTCGTTGCATTAGGCGAAATACATATTGCATCTGCCGATGATACCATTCCATACGTATGCGGATACCCTGACTTGTATGGTCTAGTATATCCAATATCAAAGCACATGCGATGTGTTTGTGATGCGAATCCAGGTTTGTTATTCCAATCGATCGACAGCAAATCTGCAGCGCTGGCAGACACTCCCGCCGAGTAAGCTATTGGATTATCCGTTGAAACCAAGTTGAGAACTGGATAGCATTTGCTATTGCTAGCAGAGGTTGTCCGAGATGCAATAACCAGTCCAGCATCATCACTCACACGATAGATATTGATAGTCTCGCGGTTTAGCGTGCCTCCGTAGAATCTAAAGCAATTCGAATCAGATGTGCCAAGCGGCATGCTCCCTATCGCAGAGGCATTTAAAGTCAATGTTCTAGATGCTCGGAAAATGCCCAAATTGGCGATATCGTTGTAGTTGAGCCCCGCTGAGGACGCTGTGCAACCACTTAAAGCATTGAACTCTGTAGCAGTTGCTGATAGAGTCGTGCCACGAATCTGTAGCGTCGTTGGATTTAGATTGAGGGTCGTTGCGCTCATCGTTTGCGTGCCTGATTTAGTAATCGTATCTACTGTAATTGAACCAGATACAGTCAGAGATGATAGCGTACCAACTGATGTAATATTAGTCTGAGCTGCGGTAGCGAGCGTTCCGTTAATCAATCCAGAAACCGTCAGAGACGATAGCGTACCAACTAATGTAATATTAGTCTGAGCTGCGGTAGCGAGCGTTCCTGCCACCGTAGTCGCCGAAATGCTGCTCAAACCAGTAATCGATCGTGAAGCACCCGTGAAAACAAGGTTCCCAGCGATGGTGATCCCTGAGAGCGTTCCAACTGATGTAATATTACCCTGAGCTGCCGTCTGTAGCGTTCCATAGATATTTGTAGCGGTCAGAGAGGCGATCGTTCCGATAGATCCCGATCCATCCAGTACGAGAGCCTTATTGATAGTGGCTGTTCCAGGAGTGATACTGACTACGTACGAGGGAACAGACGATACAGTGGAACCATTTACGGTTAGACTGCTACATGATAATGCCCCAATTCCGCTAATATCATTATTGGTACCAAGAACGAGGGCTATACCTTGTGTCGCTGTCCCCGGAGTAATACCTGTAATATAAGTCAAGCGATAATCATTCTTATCGAGATAAAGCGTTTGAGCGTAATCATAGATTAGATATCCACTGACATCCAATGTTAGATAGAATGCTGGGTTATAGATAGGTGATGTAAAAATTGGTTGGGGATAAGAAAAACCAGAACTCATGGTTGTTTTTGTCTCGAGCTATATAGATCGAGTGATTAAAGACACGATCATGAGCGGTATTCCAGACTTCGGCGCTTCCTTGCCAAAGAAATTCAAGTCTGCTGCTATGGGCGACATCCCTACGCTTGACATCAAAAAGTTGTTTAGAATGGTTGTCCTTGGTCCCTCCTTCAGTGGGAAGAACAATCTCTGTATGTTCATCCTCAAGCATTCTCCACACGTATTCGCGCATCTAACGATCATCGCCCGAAATCCACACTAAGAGCTCTATGAGTACCTCCGAGATAAGCTGGAGGATTTTATCACTTTTGCTGACCCCGATACACCACCTAAAGTCGATCAAGTACGTCATACGCCACTGAGTTCAAACAAACCTGAGCTTGTTATCATAGACGATTAGAGCAATGATAAGCTACTCCAGAAGAATATCTTTCACATTATATGACCCGCGGAAGACACTTCAAATTGAGTACCATATTCCTTAGCCACAGCTACTTTGCTACTGATAAGATGATTCGCTTGAATTCAGAGTACGTAGCTATCCTAAGAGCGAATTCGAAACGTGATTTGCAGATGGTGGTCAAGGACTTCAATATCAAGGGAGTTGATGATCGATCGATTGTCTATTATTACAATAAAGCCACTGAGCAAAAGGGACAAATGTTGTTCATTGACTCTGTGAAGGGACAAGTCAGGTACAACTTTGATAGACCTATTGCGATGGAAGAGTAATTCCAATTAATCAATCGGAAAAATGCTTAACATCATATACAACTAAAATGGCGAGCTTTCTCAAACTTGACAGCACCAACCTAATCGAAGATGGATACAACTCAACTTGGAAATACTCGTTCCCTGGTTCAGCCGCTGACTTTCGTGATTAGTATGTGCAGTCCAAAGCATCAGCATGTACAACTCGGAATATAATATCGATGCGATGCAGTTTCAAACACAAGCTTCAAGATCGAAGTCCCGACCGCGGCTACCACCTCTACTATCAGCATTATTCTCCCGGATGGTATTTATTTCTATGATGATATCAATCGTACTATTCAGACCGCCCTAGTCAATGCTGGCGCATATTTGATCGACCCATCAGGAAATAACGTCTTCTATCTAAAACTGAGTGAAAACAGTGTCTATTACGCTTGTCAGGTAGATTTTTCCCCTACGCCGACAACTTTGCCAACTAACGGTGGTACTTGGATAAGACCTGCAACTGGTCTATACTCATCTGTCGGTACTGGATTACCTACCACAACTCGCGTCCCTCGTCTTATTATCGATAATGTTGAGTTTGGAAAGGTTCTTGGTCTAACCGTACGTACCTATCCCGCTGCCTCATCGATCGTTGCAAGTGCTCAGCTGTCTAACATCATTCCTCAGATTCGCCCCACCAGTTCATACATCGTACGTTGCGATCTCATCAAAAATGAATACGTTGCCTCTGGTGATATTGTCAGTGCATTTGATAGAGGTGATGCAGCAATTGGACAGCTTATTTCATATAAACCAAGTCAGTATGCATGGATGAATTGCCATAATGGATCTCGCTCTACAATTACTATCAGTATCTATAACCAAAATGACAAGAAGGTCATCTTCCGTGATACTTCAGTTTCAATAATGCTGTTGCTGAGACCAAAAAAATAAGTTAGCGAATGCTTCTTTTTTTCCTCACAATCGAAATGAGCCACCAGACTTACGCATTGCACGAATCTTAGCCATGTGATCCTTAGCTTCTTGCGAACCCTTTGCAATTTTCTTACCCTTTGGCTTGGCGACGCCGACACCATATCGTCTCCTTACTTCTCCGCGAATAGACTTGATTAGTTTTCGTGATCAGGTTTGGTCGCCTTGGATAGTAGGTACTTTTCACCCGCATCTACAGCATCAGTTAGAACTCCCTTTCGCTTTGCGTACGAAAGAGCTCGCTTTGCCCCCTTCTTTACGTCAGTCATAGTTAAACGACCACCCTCTTTATCAGAATCACTGTCATAAACACCAATACCCGTCATGGAACGAATGGCTGCTCTTGCTGGAATAGCCGCTGATGGCTGTCCAGCATATGTAGCGAGAGCGGGAACAGCGAGATCAGCTGCGCGAGACAATAGTCCCGAATTTTTAGCGAACTTAAAAGCTGATTTAATGCCTCCCCATATCTTGGACCAAATACTCGCTCCATACATGCCACCTCCTTGCATATACTTGAATGATAGCCAATTTCCTTCTTTGTGATAGTTAGACGCGTGCCTTTTCCCGCTTTGTGTGCTTTGACCGCTTTAGCATACGATTCAGGGTGTAGATGTAGTGTAGCACCGCTCCCACTTAGATCATCTTTAGTCGCGATAATGTACCGGTCTTGAACGCTCGCTTGAGCTTCGCCTCGGGGATTGTTGATGAAACTGATAACTCCTTGAAAGTCATGGTTAATTATATATAATAGTCAAGTTTAAATCTTTCATTTTTGAAAATACTTGTGATTTATTGTGCTGTTTGGAATATAGCCAGAGCATACACCATATTCCACAGTAATCTCCATACGTACCTTGAAATTGCTTGGGATTATACTTCCCGATACCATACTTCGTTGGTGCTGCTTCTCCCATTGAATCGAAGAATTCACCATTATGGACAGCTTGCCAGTGCCCCACATCGAGATTAGGTGGTCGTAGTATAACCAGGTATGACCCTTTCTTTGAAATAGGTTTAGTTATTTCATTCGATTCATAGATATCATCGAGATGTACTCCAATTTTTTTCGCGAGTTCGATCAGATCATGATCGGACGTGATTGGCTTGATAAGGTAGCTCATAATATTTAATTTCCTGAAAAGTATATTAGAAACCATATAGATTCAACGATGAGTGAAACTCAACTATCCGACCAATATTTGTACCAGAGTTCGCTCAAGAGCGATCCTAAGATCAAGGTATCTTCTGGCAAGCGAGTACCGTTTGTAATCGATCTCAACCAGGGTTCGTACCAGAATGGTGTCATTACTATCGATACCACTGCTCAGCTTAACGGTTCTGAAGGATTTGCCTGTCTTCGCGATGCTTATATCATGCTCCCATACAAGGTATCGATGAAGAATGGTGGTACCGCTCAGACTGCTGCTACCAATCGCTTCTGCGCTACTCTAAAGTGTGGCTGGAACGTCATTGATAGCATGTCTCTGGAACTCAATGGCAAGACCATTGTATCGATGGCTGATTACAAGCTGTTTTGGAACAATGTCCGTGCTCAGACAAGCTATGTCCTCAGTACGTTGAAAAGCATGGAGCGGAGTCATTCCTCTTCCCTGATGCCGCTCAGTCCGTCTCATACAGCTCTGGAACTAATTCCCTTAATGGTGATGGTTATTCGAACACTGCTGCCTTCTCGTCTTCGTTTGCTACCTCGGCCCCCTCTGGTGGAGCAACCATCCCTAATGATGGTTTGGTAAGACGTCTTCTATCTAACCGTCCTCCCGCTGGCGCTGATTTCTCTTCGACGTGGCCTTCGGTTGGTGGAGTCACTGCCTCTACCACAATTGCTAACCAAACTGCTCGTGGTGCCTTTGTACCTGGTGCTGCTACTGCTAACGCAATCATGAACGTGGAACTACATGTTAAAGGTTAAGCTAACCGATCTGCATCCCATCTTTAAGGAACTAGACCTCATGGCGAACCCTCAAATCCGTCTGCGCTTCCGCGTAAATCAGGGTACTACTAGTATCGCTGTAGACGCTACGAAGGGTATGTCGCTAACCAGTACTACTCTCGCGAGTGGTAATGTGTGTCCTGTTATGGTTGCTGCTTCTGCTCCATTCAGCATTTCTTGGGGCGCCGTAGTCAATGCCCTTGAACCTACTATCGATGGTACTTACATGCCATTCACTACTTCTCGTCTGTATGTACCGTTCGTACATCTTGAGAACCCTC
The DNA here is from genome assembly GCA_033557995.1 of Phytophthora crassamura. Lineage (NCBI taxonomy): Eukaryota > Oomycota > Peronosporomycetes > Peronosporales > Peronosporaceae > Phytophthora > Phytophthora crassamura. The sequence goes on along the minus strand of JAUCED010000003.1, from coordinate 2,004,923 downwards.
AGGCAATTATCTCTAAGCCTGTGAAGAAGGTTCGATACATTGATTGTTATGCGCAATGGTTTTACCAGCGTGCTGGTACTGGTAAGCAATCGACTCAGCTTAATGCTGCATTTGATCTTCAGCTATCGGCTTCTGTTAAGAATGCCAAGTACGTTATTCTACTTCCTTTTGCTGAGCAGACTGGTAGTTTCGCTTCCGCGGCTGTACAAGAATTCCAGAGTCCGTTTGATTCAGCTCCTTGGACGCTCCACCCTGGTTCGAGCATCCGCAACTTTAACGTTCGTATCGGTTCCCAGCAGACGTTTGACATCAGTCTGACTATGACTTCCACCACTTCAGTAATGAAATCGCAAAGATTGCTTCGATTAACGGTGATCTGACTCCTGAACTGGTAAATGGTCTTCTTGACTATCAGACGTGGTCGCTAACTAACCGTGTTCTCATTGCTGATGTTAGTCACCTAACGGAACGTGATATCCCTCAGGCGATTCAGGTCCAAGGTGTGAATGCTGTATGCCAAGGAACAAATATGCTTGTATTGGTTGTGAGTGAGCAAGAGCTCACCTACGACCGCTTGACCGGCGAAGTGATCGATTATACAACCGCATAGGTACTCGATAGAATATAGTTTTTTGAATATAATGACTTATCCCTACAAGAATCCCTCCAAAGATGATGCTATTGACGATTATCGGAAATTAGTTGATTTTTTTTATGCTTCTGCTATTGGTCATTCCCATGTCGGTATATTAGCGTGCGATTACGTATTCGAAAAATTCGAACCAAGGTTAGCTATAAGGGTCGTACGTCCAAGTTCGATGCATGGAAGAATCCTGATGAAAGAAAGAAAGTTATCGCAAATGCTATCAAGTGGCATGATAAGACGTCTGAAGCTGAGCTGACTAAAGCTAACCTACGTTCAGTTTTAAACTATACTTATGGCTCAGTCGCTAATTTCCGCCCTGCTGTCGCCAAGTACGTCTATACCCACTTCAAAGTGAAGTCTGTATTAGATCCATCCGCTGGTTGGGGAAATCGAATGCTCGCCGCGATGTCAATGGATATTGATTATATCGGTGTTGATTCAAGTACTAAGCTTAGATCTGGATACAAAAAAATGTTCTCTACTTTTAAATCAAAGTCGAATGTTGATATCATTACTGCTAAGAGTCAGGATGTCGATTATAGTAAATACTCATACGACCTGATATTTACATCGCCTCCTTACTTCGATATTGAAAGATATGATGGAATGGGTTATGTTGATAAGGAAACATTCCTTGACGACTACTTTATTCCAACGTTCCGTAATGCATATCAATCGCTTAAGATTGGTGGTCATTTAGCTATCAACTGTCCTCAAGAGATGATCAAGCAACTATCTTCTCTTGGGAAATTTAAAAAAAATAAAGATGCCGATTGCTAATCGCAACGGCGGTGGTCATGACGCTCATGAGTTAATATATTGGTTGAGGAAGAATTAGTTCAACTCGCTTAGTAGCTTAGGACACTTTTCAATAACAAATTGACTCTTACGAAGCCAATCGATATAGTTCGCATCAATTCGACTAATCTGCTTGAGGGTCTTGCCCTTATACTTCCCCCAAGTCATCATATATGAGTTATCATCACTTAGAAATTTAGAGTGAAGGAAGATCTTGATTTCCTCAGTGATATTGAGACTGGGTTGGTTGAATATCCAACGACAATAGCCAGGATCGCTCTCATAGACCTCTTGGATGGTCTTACCTTTGTTCTTTCCGAAAGTTAGTTCGTTCGACATGTTATCAGTGGGATGTATCTATATACATACCCCTTTTTAATTTTTTGAGAAAAAAATAATTTAAAAAAATTTTATTATCCCATTGATTCGAAGAAGTCTTCGATATCGTCAAAGCTGTTGAGTTGCTTCATCAAACGTGATGGATGCATGGCTTCAGCGATGAGTTCTTCTTCAATGTTCTTCTTAAAGAAGCTGCGCTGTTTAAAGAACTGGACTTGGTTTTCTAATTATTCAAGGATGTAATTCACAGGATGCTCTTCGTAATCATGATCGAAGCTATCCATAAATTCTTCGAACTCGTCCTCATCGTCATTTTCATTTTCAACATTATATAAGCGGTGAGCATATAAGTTAAACCACGACTGATATACACGCTGAGCTACGAGGTTGTTTGCTGTAAATAGCATTCAAGTGTGTTCATGATTATGCGTTTTCGAAAGTGTCGAAGTAGTATAGTTTGTTATTATACTTATACTTTTATCCTTCAGGATGGATTACCTTTCTATACTAAAATTCATTGCTTTGCATCAGAGGCGTTGATAGCATTTGTGGAGCTTGGAGGTTTGGAGAGTACCTCCTTCGCACCAGAGGGTAACGAGAGGTGTTGCCTACTTTATCTTTTCTTGGGTTATTTCGATAGAAATGGGGCTGGTGGGTGGGAGTTTGGGTGATGATTTTTTTTACCCCTAGTGTACCTAGTAATTACTACTCCGATAGCCGTGCGACGCATATCCGTGCGGCCATCACCCCCTCGATCCCGAGTACCGTCCATACGGTCCCTGTACTCGGCCCCAACACACCTTCGCGAGACATCAGAAGAGCGTAACCACCCAACCGACGGGTACACAAGGTGAGAAGAACTTCAGCGACCCCACGGCAATCGGAGTACCCCCTCCGTTAGTCGGCAGTCTGGACCACCGTGTGTGAGCTTGATCCGTGTCAGCAATTTCACGATCAGCGCTCCACCACACTAAGTACAAACCGTACTTATGGGCTATCTTAGGTACGCACCGCACTTAAGGGCCAGTGTACGAAACACCACATGTGAGTGTGGCACATCACTATGTGACAACTCCATGTGTGTACGACACACTAACGGGTTGGGTGTCATTAATAAGGGCCACGCCCCGTTACACAGTGGCTCGGTTCCAGGCGCCCATATATCTCCCGGCCAAAATGGTGCACCCTGGTACTGTAGAGACGACCCAAAATTTGCTTCTTGGTAGCACCTTGGACTATCACGCTGTCGTCGCCGTAGCACTGCTCCCTGAAAATCTGCCACACTTGTCTTGGCATGAGGGTCACATCCTCAATGCCGATTTTATCCGTTGCAAGGAGCATTTGCTGCTTCCAATTAACGAAAGTGGGTACTGGTCCGGTCGGCACTTGACGCATTTCCGGGACGCAATCGTGCTTATGGGTCCCTTGGACAACCACACCCAATTGCGACACATACAGCTTGACACGGCATCCACTCGCTGCAGCGATAGCTTTTCGCAAAGGTGCCGTAGTACCACGCGTAATGGTAACCTTGATACGTGACCGACTTGGAGCCTTGGACGCTCATCACATCATCCCGAGGTCCCGCCGTGTGTCGAATCGTCGACTCCAACTCGGTGATCGTGACCTTCGTGACGAATCGGGCTGGGCGATTGGCTTGGCAGAATCTCGGTGGAGACGGACGAAACATCGCTCATGTCGGACACGCTGTTGCGGTCGGAATGCGTTGAGTCGGAGAGAGAGTCGTACAGCGGTTGGTGCTGAGCCATGACGCTGGGCTTGGAGGTTGGTGCTGGTGAGACTGGGTGCTGAAAGCTTCGCAAATTTGAGAGTAAGTTGTACATCAAGCTACTACAGCAGTCGAACCTATAATTAGTAAAGCTTTTAAAACTTGATTATTTATACTATGAGTACTATACGACTGTTACGGTACGATGATCGATATTTTGAGCGTTCAGCTCAGAGCAGCACGTGATGTGTGCCAGTAACTCGGTAACAGTAGCTCGTTCCCAAGTGAGATAGGAAAAAATCTCACCTGCCATGCGAAAAGGTAAAACCCGACACTAACTTTAGCCCTGCCAGGTGTGATAATTTTTGGTAATCAGTTGACCCAAAAAGCGAGTTGCGCAACAGTTGACCCAGTTAGGAGTTGCCCTCTGATTGAGCAACGACAAAGATGTTATCTTTGTTTCAGTATGGACCACCCTTTTATGGAAACTAGGTGGTATATCTCTGACATAAATCGACCTCTGCACAATTTATATTTAGAGACAGATTTAGGGAAACAGTTTATGTCAACTTTAAGTAAGTTTTTGTAGGCGTCCAGAGGTGCCGGAACTGGAGCGATTCCCGTACATTTTGATTCCCAGATATCAGCCAAAACATTTGAAAAAGGGCAGGTATAAATCTTGGCAACCAATCACAGATCTGGAAAGAGGATCGTGCTAGAGCAACCGAAGTTAAAAGGACATTATTTGACATTCTACGGAACGAGGAGGATGGATGGGATGGCACTCAATCCTGAAAGTCGGGCGTGCTTGGAGCCTCAAAACATCTCTCTTCGTCAAAACAAGCCCAATTGAGGCGTGAAGGACCTCGTCAGAAAGCTCCATGAACTATGAATCACCTGAGGGGGCTGAAAGAATGGGGAAGTGGCGTGGTCTGAGGAATCGAAAACATTATTTGGCCGGCTTTTGAGAGTTCCACGTCACCCCCTCCTCTCCTTTTTATACACCCGGTTTAGATTTCCCTAGGTCACCAAATATTGACCGAATGAACCGAAAATGGCGTTTTTTTCTGTGTGAATTCTGTTGCTGCAGCGTACTCCTCTGGAAGAGGGGGGTACCCCCTCTTTCAGATTTTGGAAATGCCCTTTCTCGTCAAAATCAAGGATTCAAAACGCTGCGGGAATCGCTCCAGTTCCGGTTATTTCCTGTGGGCTGGATCGCCACCAAAGTTGTCTTCAGGACCACATCGGTTAGAAAACATCAAGCTGCATCAGGCAAGACGACAAGAACTATTCATATTTGCATATCTAGCGAGAGCGTTAGTTCCGAAACCAGGAGTTGCCTCACTCTCTTAAATTCTACTACTAGTACAAAACAAGCAGAGCAACCCCACTAAGTCGTCTTGCTGGCTTCGTCTCTTTCCTAGCTTCCTCGACCCAGTATTCAAGGAGCCTGGCTACGAGAAAAAAAGTCTCCTCTCGGAGTAAGTGGCACCATATTGCAACACGTTCCGTGCGGATCGATTTCATTTGGGTTGACGCTGAAAGCTCAACACAACGTGCGCTGTAGTGGGCCTGGCAGTAGCGTACGCCTCGAAATCCGTTAGACGCAGTAACATCCCGCAACTCTGGGCTGCTTGCTCGAAAGTGCTGATAACGCTGTTTACGCCGTCTTCGCTTTGCGCTTGGGTGTGGGCAGCAGCACGCTGGTCTGCGCCTTGTAGTTCTGGTACTCCGTGGTCTGGCCCCAGCGCTCCTCGGCCTGCTTCTCCAGCAGCGGGATGCCTGACACAAACAGGAGCAGGAAGGCCACGAACACGGGGCTCACCGCAGCCCAGAACTTAAGCGCCATAGTCGGTAGCGTGTGCACGCTCACACAAAAGACGCCGACCCACATCATGATCTCGCCGCAGTAGTTGGGGTGGCGGCTGTAGTACCATAGTCCGCTCTGGATGAACTTGCCCTTGTTGCGCTCGTCGCGCCGGAATTGCGTCTTCTGGTAATCGGCCGACACCTCCATGAGGTAGCCGAGGACCCAGAGCAGCAGGCCCGCAACGTCTAGCGGCGACAGCGGCAGGCCACGCTCGCCATGCTGAAGCGTGAGCAGCACGGGCAGCAACGTAAGCAACACCCAGAGGCCCTGGATGCTCCAGACACCCAGGAAGCGCAGCGGGTTCACACGGATATCCTTGAAGCGCTTGTCCTCGCCGCACTCGCTGATGCGTAGGAAGAGGAACGAGCCCAGGCGCACACACCAGAGCCACACGAGGGCTGTGAGCAAGGATTCACGCCACGAGACGACTCCATTCTGGCTGGTGGTGCTGTAGGCCAGCAGAGACACCACCGCGTACGTGACGGAACCCGTGAGGTCGAAGAAGCGTTCGTCCTGCTTGGGTACCGCGTAGAGCGCCGAGAGCCACTGCACACCCACGCACACGAGCGCGTACAGCTGCAGCTCCGTGTAGTCAGCCACGATGTACGCCAGCGACAGTGCGATCACCGACCCCGCGGTGTTGCGCAGGAGTTCCATCGAGAAGGAGACACGGAAGAAGCTTGTGCGGTCTAACGGCGAATTCGGGAATGGCCGTTGACGTATCCATTTCAAAAAGGCCATCATTCTTGCAATGTTGAGTTCACTATGGATGATACGTTATCCAAGTCAAGTCGACCAGCGGGAAGTTGAAGTCGGCAGCTGACGGCACGAAGCAGCTAGTTAAGTCGCTGGTGCTCCTCGGCCATGCCTTGGATTCGTCTTGCATCGCTTGATGCACCTTGCCGTCACACATGAGCTTGTCGCTTTTGAAAATAGCTGATATCATCTCGTTGGGGTTTGCTATTCCTGTCTGCTGCAAACCACCGCGTCCTGAGCTGACGCACTTCCTCTTCTCGCGCGCACGCAGCGCGAACAGCTATGGACAAACGCTCGGTGTCGACAGCCAAGCTCAAGCAGCCGGGGGTGGGCACCCGTGCCAAGGCGGTGAAGCTGCTGCTTCGTGTACGTCTGTCTATCGAGAACCAAGTTGCTCCCTGTTCCGACTAACGTGTTGCGCTGCTTTGTAGGAGGAGGTGAAGAGCGACAAGCGGCAGGCGGTGGCGGACGCTCTGACTGCCAAGCTGACGGCCAAGTACGCGAAGCAGGACCCGACGTTCGCCTCCTCCATCGCCAGCATGGCCAATCGACTGCTGCTGCACTCGCAGAAGCGTGTGATGGAGGCGGACATGGTGGCGCTGGAGACTGTGGTCAAGAAGATGAGTCTGGAACGTCAGAAGCTCAACAAGCAACCGGGTAACAATAACGATAATAAGGGCGGCAACAGTGCCCGAGGTGGCAGCTGCGGTGAGACTGCTCGTGGTGCGGCTGGTAGTGGAGGCGAAGCAGGATCGAAAGGACCACCGGCGAATCTCGAGTCTCTAAAGGATCAGGACGAGTGGGTGCTGCTGAACGCGCTCACCCTCGTGGAATTCGAGAGTGACCAGGAGAAAGAGAAGGCCAGGCTGCTGGAGAAGAAGAGGATGCAGAAGGCCTGGCTTGATGCACAGCAAAGGGAGAAAGTCAAGTGCCGAGAGAGCGAGAAGAGGATGAGTGACGAGGCCTTTGAGCACCAAATCCACGACTTGAGCAAGTGGCGAGAGCAGGAGAGCGCCAAGCAGCAACGCCAGCATGAAGGCATCATGAAGGTCCGTCGAGAGCGGGACGAGCAGTTGAGGCAGCAGAAACTCGCTCTAGAGCAGCGAGAAGAGCAACGAAAAGTGGAGGAAGCAGCCGAGGTGGAGCGAGTGCAGACAGAGCTGAGACGCCTAGAGACCGATGCCCGCCGCCGTCGCGATACAGAACATGCCCGGATGAAGAAGTTGCAGGCAGAAAACACGCTGGTGCAACAGCATAAAAGCCGCGTGAAGCTCCAGGAGCATCAGGAAGATGTTGAGCTCATGGAAGCGTATGCCCGCCGACTGGCCAGAGAGGATGAAGAGCGAATGCATCGGCTACAGTCGAACCTCCAGCGCCGCGATCACCAGAAGATGGGCATCGCTGAAAGCCTGCAAGCCCAGATGCGGCAGAAAGCGCTCGATGATGAGCACCGTGCCGAAGAGTATCACAAGAAGAAAGACGCAGCCGAGCTGTTGAGGCAGCAGCAAGCACAGGAGACACGGCACAAGGAAGCACTGGACCGACAGCAGTTCCTGCTCGAGCAGCGGTCGCAGAAGAAGCAGCGCGAACGTCAGGAGGTTGACGACGACCTCACTTTTGCGCGCCAGTATCATTCCGAGGGCCGAGCTGCCATTGAGGCTCAACAGCGTCAGGCGCGAGGTGTCCGTCTGCGAAACAAGAGTTTTCAGGAAAAGATCATCGTGCAGATGGTCGAGCAGAAGCAAGGGCAGCCCATGTCTCCGCTGCATTTGCCTCGCACACTCATGAACAGCCGCGAAAAGCACTTGAACGCGAAGCTGCTGCAGAAGCTCGACGATCCTGATATGGGGCAGAAGGTCTTGAGCAAGCTTAGCCCCTCGAAGGAAGCTCCTATCATCGCGACAAGTTTCTATTGAACGAGTTCCCGTAGGGAAAGCCGAGAACTTTCACCTTCGCTTTATGATATGAACACGCTCTTAAACTCGTAGCTGTAGACTGAGACGGAAGAAATTTAGTACGTCAAGAGAGGCGAGTACCATTTCAGTGGGTCATCCATGTGCTGGGCAGCCACTTCTGCGTGTGGATGAAGCTCGGGAACAGGATCGGGCGTGTTGTTACCCACGAGGTCCCAGTTGCCCTCCTCGGTGTAGAACTTGATGACGAAGCCGCGTGGGTCGCGCACGGTGTGGGCGCTGCCCAGTTCTCCTCCGACGGTGGAGAAGCGGACTGCCACGGGCGCGCGCTTGCCCACCGAGGAGAAGAGCTTGGTACTCGTGCACTTGGTGGGCGTGTCGTGCGTGACCTCGAAGTAGCCGAAGGCGCCTGCTCCTTTGGCGCGCACCACGCGCTCCGGGTCGAAGTGCGCCAGGTGGTCGAGCAGAGCGAAGTCATGCAGTACGATGGGGGCGGGAGGGTCAGCGGTGGCGGACGCAGTGAGGCCCGAGGGCGGCAGCGGTGCCCCGTTGCTGGTGGTCGCGACGGGTGGAAGGGCGGGGCCATGGCTTCAAGTTGAAGTTGTCGGAGTGATGGTCAGTCTTGTGCGCAGGATGCGGCGAATTCAAGAGTGAGGTCTCGACCGAGGAAGGCCCTTACAAACAAGGACGCTGTGCGAGCTTCTTTTGGCTTGTCAGCCTTTGTCGTACCCCCGGAATGGTGAGTGCGATGAGAGACATTCGTTGGCCGACCTTGCGCTCATCCTGGTTGAGTCCAAGATGGCTTCAACTGTTATGCTATCGTTGTCGCACGTGCTCGAACTTTACGTGCTCGAATGTCCAGCTTAGGCACTCATATTGAAGTGAAAGTAAACCAAGAATTTTTTTTTTATACCATCAAAATTTGAGATCTTACGCATAGGTTCGAATCCTGATCAAGAGCAGCACGATTGCTTCACTTGCCGCGATGAGCTTTACCTACGGCTCCATGATGGGCGTGAACACGTCGAAGAAGTCCACACCAAGCCAGTAGGCCGTCAGATTCGAGTACAGGGCAGTGCCTTCCTCCCAGTTGGCCGCGTCGTTCACGTCGCCCGAGCCCGTGTACTTTGCCACCGACGGATACGGATACGCCGGGCGCGTGCGGGAGACTGTGCTCGAGGAGCCCGACGAAGAGCTGTCCTCCGTTGACGTCATGATCTCGTGGGGGGCCGACCCAGCCTCCACCCAGTTTAACATCGGGGTCACCAGGTCGAATGATGCCATGCCCTCGCCACTTCCGCAGTGCCACACACCGGGGAAGAGGTACATGCGGTTGAAGTTCTCGACAGCGTCCGCGCCCATCGTGTCAATGAGCTTCTCGTGGTACTGGATGGTCGTGCGCGGGGAAATGTGCTGGTCAGCCCAACCGTGCCACAGAATGAGCTTGCCCCCGGCCTCGTGGAAGGCCGAGAGATCGGGGCTCACAGCGTCCAGGAAGGGGTGGTGCGGCCTGAGCAGGTCGATGGTGGAGTTGGCAAAGGCAAAGTCGTCGAGCGTGTAGTTCGGACCGGGGGCATCCTCGAAGATGAGGTAGCGCAAAGCCGCGAGGGCGATCCCCTCGCTAGCCGCAGTGCCGCCGTCAGTTCCGGGGATACCGACGCCAACCCACGCGTTTTCGGAGCCATATTGGAGCTCGCCCACGGTCAAGTGCTCGCCGCTGTCCGCATCGACTGGACCGGTGTAGAAATCGTAGGCGACCTGCGCCTCCGCTGCCGTCAAGCACGTTGAGTTGTCGGCGTCGTCTGCGCATTGAATGGTCCTCGGGTCGAACGAGCAGATGCGAGGGTCGCTCACGAGTCCGTCGTCAACGCCGTCCAGTGCATCGCAAGCAGCGACGACAGCGTCGTACAGGATCGGAATGCGCGACGGATTGAAGATCGCCTCGCCGTTGGCGTCCAGGTTGCTTTTGGCAAGCCACGCGTGGTGCAAGCTGTTCTGGAACTGAAAGAGCATCGCAGGAGCGCCGGCAACGATGCCGTTAAAGTCCTCCGGGTAGCGCAGGGCTGACATGACGGCCTCACGACCGCCATCCGAACAACCGCTGAAGTAGGCGTACGCTTGCTCTTGGCCGTAGTACTGCTTGATCAGTGCCTTCGCGACCTCAGCAGTGTTGTGTACCGCCAGGTAGGCGAAGTCAATGAAGGCGTCTTCGTCCAGAGCGAAGGTGCCGGCGGAGCCTCCGTCCATGTCCGTCGTAGCAACCGCAAAGTGGCCGTTCTCGTACTGGTCCGAGCCCTCGGCAGCGGGAACAGACAGCGTGACTTGGTCGGTTCCACACAGACCACCGCATCCAGCCTGCAGATAGCGCTGTGTCCACGTGGAGATCGGCAGACGCATCATCCACTTGGCCTGCGGTGGCAGGTAGCCTTCCATGTAGCAGTACGAGACGCCATCCACCTCGGTCTCCGTCGCCTCCGTGATGTTCGTGCCGCTGCCACCGATGGACGTGAGGTCAACCGATGCCAGATCCGAGCAGGCAACGACAGGTTCCACGATCGCGAGGCTCTCGCCGCTGTCAACAGCGGCCGAGGCCGTCGTCGACGAGGTTGCAGACGTGGCTGCTTGCGATGAGGTTTGAGCAGTCGAGCTGGCTGTGGCTGTGGCGTCGGCGCACTCGTCCGCGGAGACGAGGGCTTGAGTGAGAAATGCTGCCACGAGGAGTGGGGCGTAGAAAACCTTCATCTTCCGTTTTCTGCGATGCTTGGTGTTTGGTGTGCTTGAGCCAAAGCAAAATGAAGAATGGGTGCTAGTTGTGCAGCAGGGTCTTGATAACCTTGACGCAAGGGCGAGTCATACGCTCGCAACGTCCACCGCTTCAACTTGCTAACGACTATGTCCGCGACGGAATCATCCGTTCATGACTGAGATTGTGCCCGAAACTTGACCATGATCTGCAGGATTGAAATCCATTTTTACGCGGTGGAAAGGCATGGGAGAGCAACACACACACACAAAGCTTTAGACCGCTGCAATGTCGATGCGCTTCGCAACAAGCAACTACTATAATTCGATATACGATGTATACCAATTTCAGCAAAAACAATTTAAAAAAATGTGCGACTGCATAAAATGTAGTCGCACTTTACTGCTTATGAAATGCATGTATGAACTTGAATATCCGCAGGTCATGTTTCTCTGCAGAGGTCTTGCCCTTGCTCGAATACTGTAATAGCAAAATCAGTCCGTGTTCATCGCACCCGAGCGTGGTGAAGCTCGCGCACTTAATCTTTTCATTGCAAATCGTGAAAGTTGACGACGGATGACGCTCAGCTTCAGGATAAATCAAGTCGCTTCAACATGGAATGGAATAAGCGGATGTTGTCGGCGCAGGATTGGCATTCCCGCTTGTTTGATACGCTCTTGAAGCGATAGCGGTGGCATTGGCTCTGAACTGGGTCATGGATGCTGCTACAGGGCGACGCAGCAATTGACACCAACGAACACCACCGAGTGACCAGAGATGCCGCGTATCCTCGTTCAGGTCAAATATCCGAATGAGCTCCACTCACGGAAGGGCTACTGACATACTGAATGGGCTAGCAACTACCGACTCAGACCAGCTTCACGGCGACGGCGAGAACGAAGAATCGCCCGACACAAGTCCAGCTAGATGAAGCAGCACCTTTCAGACGTTGGCTAAAGGACTGGAATCTGCGATTCATGCTGCCCACGCCGGGCAATTCGTTCATCGCATGAGCCCCGCCCTCGCGACTCCCCCACGCGTTACGGCGACGCCATCTTCAGGCCTCGAACGATCGATCCAGTATCTCCGTCGACTGAGACAGAGACGTCGGGTACGTTTGAGCATCTCGGCGCTGCTGACAAAAGCTCGAGCAATGCGTGAGGCTCATCATCAACTTTGGGCACCACAACTGCTTGGCGACAGATTCACTTTGATTTCTGAATTATAATAAAATGCTCTCGATTTTGCACTTTACACGGTTATGCATTTTTATTGTTTCAGCTCTAGCTCTACTGATTTCTTGTGGCTTCCTGCTCTCAATGATGAGGCAAGATTTTGATCCTGGTAAGCTCGTGTATCGGCAGTAGAGTGTACATTAAAGTAGTAGAGTGTGTAGAACGCAGTACTGCTTGAGTTCTTCCGTTTCGAATGTGACCCGACGCCATTTCGGATTCAGCCAGCCGCCGCGCCGAGACGCCATGGAGCCGCCAGATACAGCAGACTCTCAAGAAGATGGAGAGAGCCCAGGCGTGGTCAGCGTTAGCAGCAGTCGGTTCGACCCGTCTCCGAGTAGCCCCCAGTTCTCCATTGGTATCGTTGACGAGAAGGTGACCTCACAGTCGGTCCCTCACCGTCGACCCATCGGTCGTATCTCGCGACGGCACTCGACGCAGTCGGGAGTCGTGCACCCCATTGCTGGCGAATCGGGCGAGTCTCTTGCCCAGACAGCTTCCAAGCTGAAAACTCCTTTGCGTCGAAGCGTATCGACACGGCTGCTGCGGGGTTTGTCCGCGACCCGGGTCCCGCGCCTGCACTTCGCTGCCTCGATCGGGTCGAACGCCAACCCAACCGCTGAAGCTCGCAACGTCGGGGAAGACACCACAAGCCACCCGGCTGAGAGCCCGTACGAAGAGATGATGGTCCGGTTCCAGATCCGCCACTTGCAGCGTCCGGCCTCCGTTCATTCTGAAGACCGTCGAGGGATCCACGATGGCGGCAGTGATCATTCTGTTGTGATGTCGACTCCCGATCGTGAGCTCGGACGGCTATCAACCCGCAGAATGAGCGACCGGGTGAGCTCTTTACCGGACAATGGCGGCCGTTCTGCAAGCTACCAGCGTCTTGCGAGCTTGAATACCTCTCGTGCAGGTGATCTCCAGAGCGGCACGAGCAGTGCACAACTAGCGGAGCAGTTCAACCTCGCCTATGACCGCGCTGGTCGGGAGGGGTCTTCGTGGCTTGTCTCGGCACTTGTGGCACTTCAAACCTGGCGGTCCAGACTCTGCAGACCGCTCTCGCCATACTCGACGATCGCTCAAGTGCGATATGCCGTCATGCTAGTGGCAACCATCACGTACGTGCTTTGGTTCCCCATGGAGCTCGCGTTCCCAGACATACACGAGCTCACCAACGTCGACGCCGCCATTGGCGTCGTGTTCGGCCTGGACACGTTGTTGACGCTGCACACGGGATACGTGACGCCAACGGGGGCCCTCGTCCTCTCACACCGGCACATTCTATGGCACTACGTGAAAACTCGGCTCCTCCTCGACGTCTTCCTCGCTGCTCCCTTGATCGTGCGCACCAACGGCAGCACCACTGAAGACTTCGGTGGCAAGTGGATAACGTTTGTGCAGGACGTGCTGAGTATCGAGCGCCTCGTGCACATCACGCGCTTCGTGCGTATGATCTGGCTCATCCGCGCTAACCAGTCCGGCGGCGGTAACAACTTCTGGGCTTGGTTCTTGTATTCGCGCTACTCGCACCTCATCCGCATCGCTGGCATCGTCACCATGCTCATCTGCATCGCCCACTACATTGCTTGTGTGTGGACCGTGCTGCTCGAGGAGTCCGACGGGGAAACCTTCCCGTGGCCAGCCCAATACTCGGAGAGTTTCTACGCAGCACTCCTGTTGCTACAGGGCGAAGGCGTCCCCACCAGCACCGCAGGACAGAACCTCTTCGCGTCGCTCTCCGTGCTCGTAGGCTCCGTCGTCCTTGCCGTGGTCTTTGGACACGTAGCTATCCTCGTGGCCAATTTCAACGCCAACTTCACCAGCTACCAGCGCAAGATGGAGGCAGTCATTGCCATGACTGCAAAGTTGCAGTTGCCGGTGCCGCTGCGGGAGCGAATCCACGAGTACTACGAGCACCTGTGGCACGAGTACGAATGCATCGACGGCGAGATCGTGCAGTTCTCCAAGGAGCTGTCGCACACTCTGGGTCTCGAGGTCGTGCTCTTCAAGTACATGGAGCTCGTGATGCATGTGCCGTTCTGGAAAGACTGCACGCCCGACTTCCAGAAGCAACTGATGCTGCGCCTCGACGTGCGAGTGTACTTGCCCAACGACTTCATCATGCGCGAAGGGGAAGTGGACGACGAGTTCTACATGATCAACCGCGGCCATTGCGAGCTCAGCCGAGCCTTGGACCGATTCGAGCGGGTGACGACGACCATGATGACAGGACGGAGCGGCTCTGGGATAAACACGAGCCGAGGCACAGGAGGCTTGACAGCCCGCCGGAGAACGGTAGCTGCCCAGGCTGCTGGCCAACTCGACGACGGCCACCGGCAATCTGCCTATGAACTGGACGAAGCCCAGCGACGCTACTACAGCAACAACGGCGGCGTAGGCAAGAAAGGCTGCGAGATGGTGGTATCTCGTGGCCAAGCGTTCGGCGACTTGGCCCTGCTGACGAACTACCAGCGAGCGGCCAACGTCCGCGCCATCACGCACGTCGAGATGTGCGTGCTTTCCCGAGCCGATTTCCAAGCGGTGCTCACTCGGTACCCCGAGGACCGCCGCCGAGTTGTGGTGGATATGCTCACGTCGTACATGCAGAGCTACGAAGTGAGCCAAGCACGCTGCCCGCTTCTCGAGCTCGTGCGGACAGTGTACAGTGCTGAGGCCGTAGCCGAGGCCTGTGCGAAGGCTGGTGCAACGCCGCCACTGCTCCCGTCGATACTCACAGCGCGTCGAGCAGCCGAGAAGATCTATCTCGCCATTAACGTGGATCTGCAGGACACGACGCTCAAGTTTGGCGTTGGCGTGAATATCCGCGAGCAGCTCGTCGAGTTGCGCGAGCGCCGGAGACAGAAGCGCAAGCAACAGGCCCAAAAGACCGGCGCGACGGAGCCAAGCAGTCAACGCCTACACGACAGTGGAGCTCCCATTCGCAAACCCGCCACGGAATCGCCAATCGCCGAGACAACGCTGCAAGTTCCACTCGACGTTCATGGTCCAACGCAGCTCCAGGCCGAGCCGTCTCTGCAGCAACGTCTTGCGCTAATGGAGGAGAGAGAGGTGGCCATCATGCGGGCGTTACAAGAGCTGCAAGCCAGTCTTGAGGTGCTTCGAGCCCGGTTGGCGGCTGCAGAAAATCCACCCGTCTCTTCCAGTCGAAAGCGCTCTACACCCGGTAGTGACGTTCCCGTCGCTAAGGCATCCGGGTCGGTGCGACCGCCCTTGCTACAGCGGATGGGCTCCCTCGTCGGCTTGTCTTCTGACGCCGCCGTCGAGAGCAAGCCAACGCTGCACGAGGAGACGAAACAATCGCCTACCCGATACGCGGACGAGCTCTTCAACACGCAGGCGTCTTCACCCCCAAGTCAGCAGACAGAGGCCCACGGTTATCACCAAGAACGTCACCAACGCGCTCGTCCTCACCTCCGACCAATCCACAAAGCAACCGAGCCTTCCTTCCAGCTTTCCCCAGAAGTCGAGAGGCTGATCGCTGCAACGGAGGCTTCGTTCCTGACGGGCATACCGTCTTCCAGTACCTCGACTTATTCTGCGAGTGAGCGGAAGGGGCTTGGTCTGTCACAAGCACCTGTGGAAGCAGGAGCTTTCCAACGACGAAGAAACTTCCAACGCCAGCACAGCCGATCCTTCCGAAAGTTGGAAGCAGCGTACCAAGCGAGCACAACCCCCTTGACAGCACCGAGACCTACAGCCGAAGCGCCCCAAGGCCAGGAGCGGAGGAACATGTTCCAGCGCAAACCCAGTCAGTCACTGCGGGCGTTGGCAGATGCAGCGGCCACACAGCCGAAACGTGCACCTCGTGGTAGCGTCCCAACATCTTCCACATCCCCAACTCGCATCTTGCAGCGCATGAGCACGTTTGTTGCGGACACGAGCGGACAAGTCAACCGCAAACCGTCCCCGACCCGATACGCCGACGCACTCTTTAGAAGAAGATCCAACGAGCCGTCCAAGGACAAGAAGGACGATTCCTGAGACCAGTCTAAAAGTCTGCATTTACCCTCGATTTATTGTCCTAACACAAAAAAAGAAAAAAAAGAAAAAACACGTTCAATGAAAGTGCTCTTCGAGAGTCCGATATATTATGGAAGCCAGCTCCAGCTCCACGGCTTCCAGCAGCCTTGCCGCCTACTCGGTCTTGACGCCCTTCTGGCAGACGTAGATGTAGTGCACGGCGTTGGCGTCGGCCTCCGAGACCTGGACAGCGCTGACCGTGGGCTTGGGCACCGTGTGCACCGTCACCTTCCACTGCAGCTCCTTGTTCTCCAGGTAACTGAGTCTGTTGTCCGGCACGCCGTACGAGACGATGAAGTAAACGCCGTTGGGCTTGAGCACACGGTGCACCTCCTGGCACATCTTGGCCACGTTGGCCGAGGATCCTTCTCCACAGAGTACCGAGTCCATCGTCCCCTTGTCCACCACCGAGTCGAACGTCTCGTCGGCAAAGTCTAGCGAGCACATGTTCATCTTCTGCCACTGGAGCTGCTCCACGCGGTCCTCGTACTTGGCGCCCATCTGCTTGATTACGATCTCCGACACGTCCACGTTCAGCAGCTTCTGGTACCCGTCGTTCACCATTTCCTCCGAGAGGCGCGAGTTGCCGGCCCCGGCCATGAGGATGGCATCCGTCTTCTTCACGTACTGATTGAGCAGCTCCTTCAACCCGCCGTAGCGCTGGTACCAGTCGAACTGCTCCGAGTCTTTGGTGTAGCGCTCGTCCCAGTAGCTGGCCTTGCCGTACTGCGCCATTGGTCTGTAGGGTCTTCGGGCTTCGGTGCTTCTTGGTTTTTGGTCGGGAAAGATAATGAGAGGAAAATATTGAAACCAACGACCGCACTTAAGCGGAGACATGGCTACACTCAACCACTTCTGGCTTGGATAAAGTTGCAGTTGCTGCCTAAAGCGTCTGCGACTTAGGCTGGGAATACAGTTTTTGTTTTGCTCGTACAATTGCGGCCGAAAGAAAGCTGTGTAAATGTATGAAGTGACATTCAAATCAAACTTTTATTCTCACGTATTCAGCTTTTCTGAAGATGCATCAGAAGAGAGAACTGCTCGCATGTACTACAACATCCAACTGATAAAACACCGCGCCAATTCCTTTCGGAGATGCACGATGACTGAATTGACTAAAACTATAGCAATATCAGAGCTCTGTTGCAGTGTACATGCTACATCCTTCTCCTCACAGGCTATTATCCATATCAATGAACCGCACCAAACTTCAAACTGGCCGCTCGGTTTGCAACTGCCGGCATGTTACGCAAATGTTGACCCAGGTTTCGCTTACGCTTACGTTGGGTGGGCTGTCCATAGCCTCTTTAACGAGGTGTTCCCAGTATAAGTACTTAGCTTCGAGGTCGCACGATTCGAGTCTGGTTGCCATTGCTATCGATGCCATCACTTGTGTAACTTACACCACATTGCGAAACATCACTTAGAATGGAGGAAAGTGATGCCAGCTCCAGCTCAGTGCATGCGCCGCCGCAGCCGCTGAAGCTGCCGAGTCTCGAGAGCGACGACGAACAGGACGATCACGTGCAGAAGGAAGGAGAGAGGGCGCCCTCCACGCAGCAGCAGCTGTTCAAGCGCAAGACGTACGCCTACCACGCTCAAGACCCCGACTCGGACGACGAGATGAGCAGTCTCACTCAGAACCTGCACGCGGCGGCCGACGCCGTCAAGAAGACGCACGAGAAACGAGAAGAGATGCGCATTGCCAGGGAGATGGACGCCGACAGGGAGACGCTGGCCTTCTCGTCCATGGAGGACGTACATCGTCAGCAGCTGGCCACTGTTTGCCTTGAGAGGACGGCGGTCGCGGTGTCGGGAGACGCGGTGTTGCATCTTCCCGAGTCAGTTTTCCACCAGTGGGCGAGGGACGCGGAGAAGCGGCCGACGGAGGATCAACCACAGGCCTAGAGACGTCGCTAACTTGACATTTCGTACTAGTAGCTTTGGCTAAGGATGGTCTCTTTATTTTTTTTGTTAGCTGGTTGCCGTAAGTCCTCCAGTTGCGCTCTTACGCTTCGGTGGGCGTGTACGGCTTGAAGAAGTCTTGGCCGAGCCAGGAGCGAGTGGCTTTGGTGTAAAGCGCCTTGCCCTTCTCAAAGTTGGCGGCGTCGTTCACGTCTCCGGTGCCCTTGTACTTGGCCACGGCCGGATACGGATATACCGGCCGTGTCACAGTCGCAGCCGTCGATCCTGAAGCGGAAGTCTGCGTTGTCTGCAAGCTGCGCGCACCTGAAGGAGGACCGCTCGCACCAGAACCTGACTTGGCCCACTGGCCGAACTCGCTCTCGCCCGTGCTCGTCGGAGTGCTCGTTTCAACGGCGTCGGGCGCAGTGCCAGCCTCCACCCAATGCAACATGGGCGTCACCAGGTCGATTGCCGAAGGACCCTCGCCGTTGCCGCAGTGGTACACGCCAGGAAGCAGGTACAAGCGTTCGAACTCGTTGAGCGCTTTCTTGCCCATGTTCGCCTGCAGCGCTTCGTGGTACGCGATGGTCGTTCGAGGCGAGATGTGCGGGTCCGCCCAGCCGTGCCACAGAATCAGCTTGCCGCCAGCCGCCTGGAACTTGGACAGGTCCGAGCTCACCGCGTCGAGCAGCGGGTGACGCGGGCGCAGCAGTTCGACTGTGGAGCGCGCGAAGTCAAAGTCGCTCAGAGTGTAGTTGTCGCCCGGGTACTCCTCCAAGATGAGGTACTTGATGGCAGCCAGCGCCGTGTTGGTGCTCATGATGTCGCCCGTGTACGAGTCCGCGACGAAGACGCCCGTCCACGCCAGCTCCGAGCCGTACTGCTCCTCTCCGACCGTCAGGTGTTTCTTGCTCTTCGCGTCCACTGGTCCGCTGTAGAACTTGGTCACGGCCTCCACTTCCGCAGCGGTCAAGCACGTCGCGTTGTCGGACGCGTCTGCCACGCACTCAATCGTGGACGGATCGAAGTTGCAGAGTCTCGGGTCGGACAGCAAACCGTCCTCGATGCCATCCAGAGCGTCACACGCCTTGACGACGGCGTCGTGGAGAATCGAAGCACGGTCGGCGATCACCACGCGCTTCCCGTCGTCGTCGGTGTTGCTGACGGCAAGCCAACCGTGGTGGAAGCTGTTCTGGAACGTGAAGAGCATCGCGGGGGCGCCGGCGATGATCCCGTCGAAGTCGTTCGGGTAGCGGATCGCCTCCATGACGGCTTCACGGCCACCGTCGGAGCAGCCGTTGAAGTACGAATAGGCTGCCTCCTGGCCGTAGTAGGCCTTGATCAACTCCTTGGCGGTCTGCGCTGTTTGGTGGACGGCCAGGTACGCGAATGCCTTACGCTTGTCCTCGTCGAGGCCGAACTCGCCATCAGAGCCGCCGGCCATGTCCGTGGAGGCAAGCACAAACTCGCCGTTGGTCACTTCGGCGGATCCGTCGGCGGCACCGGGCTGGATCCCGATCTGACCACACAAGCCGCCGCACCCGACTTGCATGTAGCGCTGTGTCCAATTGGCAACAGGGAGAATGACCTGCCAGCCGACGGCGGGCGGGTACTCACCCGTGACGGAGCAGTAGGTGATTCCATCACTGTCGGTCTCTTCGGCCGCGGTGACGTTGCTGCCAGCGCCACCGATGGCAGTCAGATTCACTGCGAGCAGATCCGAGCAAGCTGCAACGGGTGCCACGGGCGCGAGGCTGACGGCGGAGTCGGACGAAGTCTGCGCGGTGGATGACGACGTCTTCGTCGAGGCAGTGCCGAGCCCGGTCTTGAAGTCGAGCGCAGACGCTACACCGAGCGTTGCAGCAGCAAGTGCGAGCGCAAACCCGTGGTAGAACTTCATCGTGGCGATCTCCCTTGCTCAAGTAGACGGTGGCTGTGGTGGAGATGGCGGATTGAAGAATGACTTTGAAGCTCGAGTGGTGAACACGAACAGCACTTCGGCGGCGTGCCTCGACTATCTTTCAGCTTGCTGTCCGCAAATCCCACGATTAATGGGCATGCGCTCGCGCCCAAGCAAATTGCACGGCGTTACCGCATACTTCAAGTATCAAGCATTGCACTGCAATGTTCTACCTACTTTCCTGTCCACTTTTTCCAGCTGATAGTAACGCATAATCGTTTCCAGGCCTTGCTGACGCCCCAGAAAGCCACGCAACGTCTGGAGTCCGCGCAAGAGCTTCGTTAGACAGCAGGTCTCGTGCGTTATTGCTGTGGCGGGGTGAGGTACTCACGGTGACTGAAGCTGAAGCCCAGGAAAATTGTCTGAGCTTTGACGTTCCTCGTGGGCATCTGCTTGGTAAACGGCAGTTCTTGTTCATCAATTCTGCCTCTGAGGATGACCAGCGTAATAACCTTATCGGTTTAGGATCGGTCGTGTCGGAGCTCGATGTCACGCAGCAAGACGAATGCAAGCTGATACAGCGTTTCCAGCCATGCAGTTTCTCCTGATCACTGCCACGGGCACATCTGAGAGACGCATGAAAACGGGTAGACGGCGTCAAAACTGCACTTCAGCGTTGTCTTGCTTGTTGAGATGTGCCTGCGGATCGACGTGCTTCGCTTCAATACTTTGATCAAGGTGGGGGAAGCAGCGGAGATCGCTCTCCTAGCCTAGATTCGCAAGCTCTAGGGACACAGCTTTCGCCACCGGCTTCAAATACCATAACCAAATGGAAGGCCGCTTACTAAATCATAGTTCGTTTAGAGCTTCACGCTGAGGATGCCGAGCAGACGCAAGACAACGCTGTGTAGTAGTTTGAAAAGGCTAGAAGCTGCTGCTCGAAGAATGTCTCTTGTTCATTTCTACGGCTTCGTCGAATTTCATGTTATCATCCCACTCGATTGAATTTAAAAGTGAAATCGACTCCTGCAGATACAAACGAGTATTTAGCAGCGCTCTTAGACGGTAGGCAAACGTGAATGCAACACTTACCAAAGTGCACGACACGAAAGCACATGGTCATGACGGGCCAGAACAGGAGTTTGTCCTGGATCAGCGGCATTTGGGTCTCCAGCACGAACGCGAGTTGATGCAGTGCCCCGATCCCGCAGTTCCGTTTAACGACGGCTACTACCATGGCGAGCGACACAACCTGCAAGATGCCGAACATGAAGACAGGAGCCACGGTCGCTCCCACATTGTCGCTGCTTATTCCTATCATTTCCGAGTGATAACGAGAGCTCGGAAGATGAATCATCACTAATATGTAAGCCCCGTAGAGAAAAGGGATCACGATTTCCAAGTAGGCAGCCAGAATTTGACACTCGACGGTAAACAGCGTCTTGAGTGCTTCTTGCATCGCCAAGCTGTGTAGCGGGGGGATGTCACGAGTGGATACCACCGGCTCGGCGTCCTGACATTCGTCTGGTTGGGCGGTACGAACGGATCGCACCGTGGAGAGGTGGATAATTCTGTTCCTGCGCCTCTGGAAGAAGAAGCGTCGAAGCACCAGCAGCTTTGGAGCCTTTCGTTGCGGTGAATTGGAAAATGATGACGTCTCGTGTTCCGTACCGTTTCCCCTTGGAATCCTGTCCAGCATATCCAGAAGAATCATATCGTTCGCCGACATGATGTGAGGAAGGCTGGAGAGTTTTCGGACTCCAACCCGCACTTGCTTCTGGTACTGTTTTGGATCGCGAACCAAAGCGCACAGTGCTGTCAGTAGGCTCTCTTCCGAAGTGTCCATGCTAGCGTTCAGACTGGCTAGAACGGAAACAGTGCGGAGATGCAGTCCATACAGCATGAGGAAGGATTGCACTTGGTCGGTGAGCATGATGGCCGAAATCGTGGCGGCGGACGTCGAGCTTTGCATGCAAGTCGAGATGTAGATCCCATTGAACAAATCGACCGTGAAGATCACCGCCTCGGGTGCCATGTCCTCTATGTGCCTGGTGCACCGAAGCACAATGTTCTTGATGCCCAGCTTCATCAGAGGAAGAAACAGGATCACTGGAAGCTGCCACAGAGATCCTTCAGTGAAGCGGAACAACGCCTCGTAAGCTGGGTAGGCCAACGCCATGAAAGCCTGGGCGTTGACGAAGTTCATGTAGTGCGTCAGCTGGTTCTGATGTCGAAGCATTTGGCGCACCGTGCGAGCCCCCACCACTACTCGGAACAAGACAAAGTGCACAGCAGCCATAATTGGGGCAGTGGACACCACGAAGAAAGGAACGGGGAAAATTAACTGCGAAGCGAGCGTCACGGAGATGATAGTCATCACAATGGCAACGCTAACAGAGAGCACAACCTGCCGCTGGACGGAGATCTTGACACCATCAACGAAGTATGTAGCTTGGACCGTCAACGTTCGAACCCCAATAGCTAGGAGGACAGTCGCTCGGATCCAGAAGCCAACGCTTTTGTGCCAGCCCGCACTCGGATCTTGCAGCGGCACCAGCTCCTGGACAAATACGACGACGATCATCGGCAGTAGCGTCATAAGGCAGATGAGGACAACACGGAGCGGCGAGGTACTTCGTGTATACGAGTCCAGAGCGAGTACGCGCTGGATCGAGTATTTCCCACCGTAATAGCTCACTTGCAGACGCTTCCAGGCTTTGAAGGCTCCTGAAGCCCATGCACCCAACCTTGAGAGAACCCCCATCAGGTAGCTCAGTTCTTCTTGGCTATGGAGAAAACGATAGTGAAAAGGCCAAGAATACCCTCTCTATTCGAGATAAATGCGTTTGACATAACCTCCATAATGTACTTGTCGTCTTGATCACGTGCATGCACAGACCCCAACCTGCGCTGAGTCTGGCCAACTGTACAAGATGGACCCTCCCACTGACTTCTACAAGAACAGCATCGAACTCCGGAGCGGAGACCTTGGCCTTGACCTTGTCGACTCGGACTCTCACTTGCGGATTCACCAAGAGATCACCAAAGACCTCCTGACCTCAAGCTCCTTTCGAGGCAGTCATGGGCTTCCTGCGCAGCGTCGTGGGGACAGTAGTGAGCGTCTCGCTGGCGTTAGTCGTGGCCTACTCCACCGACCTGCAGCTCTACGCGCTCGTGTGTTTCGGCATCCAATGGGTCTCGTCGCTTTACGCCGTGCCGAAGCAGACTGAGCGCTTCCTGGACGTCACGGGCTCCGCCACATACGCGCTTCTGGCGGCTCTGGCCTACGTGAACAACGGCACCGTGTCGTGGCGAGGCTCGCTGCTTGCAGCCTTCGTGTGGCTCTGGTGCATTCGTCTGGGCGCCTTCCTCTTCCTCCGCATCAGCGAGTGCGGCGAGGACAAGCGCTTCGTGGACATCCGCGTGAACCCGCTGCGGTTCTTCTCGGTCTGGAACATCCAGGGCCTGTGGGTGTTGCTCACGGTGCTGCCCGTGCTGTTGGCGCTTGCTCATGGGGCTCATGACCAGGTTGTGTCGCCGTTCGACGTGGCCGGCTCGAGCCTCTGGGTCCTCGGCTACCTCATGGAGGTGACGGCCGACTACCAGAAGACGCAGTTCCGTCGCGACGAGCGCAACAATGGCAAGTTCATCCAGAGCGGCCTCTGGAACTACAGCCGCCACCCCAACTACTGCGGCGAGATCATGATGTGGTTCGGCGTCTTCCTCGTCACGGCCCACACGCTGCCGACCTTGGCGTTGCAGTGCTGGGCCGCCGTCAGTCCGGCGTTCGTCATGCTGCTGCTCTTCCGCGTGTCCGGCATCCCGCCGCTCGAGAAGCAGGCCCAGGAGCGCTGGGGGGAGACCAAGGCCTACCAGGAGTACAAGACGCAGACCAGCGTGCTGCTGCCCATGCCCAAGCGCCAGCTGGACGAGGCCACGCGAGCAAAGATCGCGTAGGGGGCTAGCACTTGTCTAGCGGCTATCGAACTGAACAAGCTGGAAGAGAAGCAAAGCCGGTCAACAGCACCTCCATGCTGAAGTAAATGAAAAGCTCTATTCGTTCTCGTCACCATAGCCTTCTCTTCTACTTGTTCTTCTTCTTGGCCTTGAACCTGTGCTGCTCTAGATCGATCTCGTCGTCATCATAGTCCTCGTATTCCTGTCCCTCTTCCTCTTCCTGCTCCTCTTCCTGCTCCTCCTCATTTTCGTCGGTCGTGGCGTACTTTTGCTTTGCCTTGGCTCTGCTCCTGGCCTTCTTCCTCCTCAGCTTGTCGATCTTCTCGCTGCGTTTACTCAGCGCGCCGTTCACGTGGTCGTCCAGCTTCTGCAGCAGCAGCTTGCGGGCTGCGCGGCGGTTGCCGTCCAGCGAGCGCGTCTTCTGGCACTGCACTTGGAGCCCCGTGGGCACGTGGGTCAGCAGCACGCAGTTGCGCACCTTGTTGATCTTCTGGCCGCCCTTGCCCGAGCCTTTCACGAAGGACTCGCGCAGATCCGTCTCCTGGAGGAGGACCTCGGCGCGCTGCTTCTTGTCGCTTAGGAGACGCACGTGGACACTCTGGAGGACATTCTGGACGGCAGGGCTGGCGCGGACGCAAGGGAGGAAGCGCCGGAGCATATGGACACCCTGGACAACCGACAAGTTCTCATTTTGGACAACCGACAAGTTTCCGCGTGCTCGCGCGATCTACGCGGCAATTTGCCGTCACCAGTTTTGAAATTCGGCGATTTTCAGCAAATATCGTCCGATGAGTACCTGTCATCAGAGATTGATAGTAGGCCCTCCCTTAGTAGTTGTTAGTACTGCTAAGACTAAGACTAAGACTAAGACTAAGCATAAAGTTCACCAGCCCAGAGCTTAGTAGAGCTAACCACTTAGTAGTCACAGAATCGACGATATTAGGGTTAGTACTAATCGGTACTAAAATCAGTGCTAAATAAGGCTGGGACGATCTTCAAGCACTGAAGCCCTTTCTCCCTCCCCTCGTTGTTCTGGCTCACTCCCAGATCTTCCTGCGTCCGTAATAGCGATGAAGTGCGCGAAAGTTGACTGCTGCTTTGAAGATGTCAAGGAGACGTCTCCATGCTGTATTTGCGGGGGCCAAGTACAGCACCTGTGCAGCAACGAGCTGTACGCCAGTGCAGAGCTGTCGAAGAGGTCGGGATTTAAGCTGATATGCTGGTGTGAAATTGCGGGACTAACACGATATCTAAACAGGTTTTGCAGCCACGCGTGTGTCAGCAGATACACCAACAACGACGTCGAGCTCGATGAGCTTACCCCAAGCAGTGTGTCAGGTGTCTCTGCTTCGAGCCAGGCTACAGCGGTTGACTTGGCTCAGACGGAGCTGAATGAAGTGTTTGCTTCGCTGCAGGAGATATCTGTACCGTTAGCCGCAGCACCCAAGTCGCTGTACAGCATCCCTGATTCAGTTGTGCATCGCGTCCCTGCGGGCTCAACGGATTCGATCTGGACGGTGGTGCATGAGCTGGAGACGCCTGTGACGCATCGTAAGAAAACTTACACTCACATTTGCCTTCTCTGTCTGGAGAAAAAAC
This sequence comes from Phytophthora crassamura, assembly GCA_033557995.1. Taxonomy (NCBI): domain Eukaryota; phylum Oomycota; class Peronosporomycetes; order Peronosporales; family Peronosporaceae; genus Phytophthora; species Phytophthora crassamura. The sequence goes on along the minus strand of JAUCED010000003.1, from coordinate 1,979,492 downwards.
AATGGCAGCAAGCTCTTTGCAAGACCGCAAACGCATCAAACGCGAAGTCGCATGTGTTGCTCCTCCACAAAAAACACGAGCTGGCTGTAAAAGAGCGCCTTTGACGTTCGAAGCGCTCAGCAAAGTTCATGGTGGGAGATGCTGGTCAGCGTGACGCTCAGGCAGATGAAAAGCAGCCAAAGGAACGTCAGAATACGTGGTGGAAACCGAAGCCGCAGCAGGACTTTATCACTGGGCATATATCTCGCTGGCTGATCCGAGACGGTGCGTTTCGTTTTGCGAATGCTATCTGAGGCTGGAATACTAACAAGTTGTGTCGTTCACTACAGGACTACCATACAATATGGTGAAGACATCAGCTTTTCGAGAGCTGGTCAAGGCTTTGACTGGCGACCCCGACGTTACCATACCGGCTGCACAGACTTACAATGATATATTGGACAAGCAGTACGACACTTTTGTGGAAAAAACTAGCACATTGCTGCACGAGGAGCATGAACTTCTGTTCGGGATACCCTTTGTCAATGTCATGCATGACCTCTGGACCAACAGTTCGAAGGACTGTATTGTGGGGGCATCCACGACTTTCATCGACCACAAGTGGAAACCTCGCCACCTGGCGCTGCTTGCAGTCACCAAAAATGACGGACATCAATCTTCGGATGTGGCAGATCTACTTGACGAAAGGCTGGTCAAATTGTATGGCCTCGACATTAAAGAAATGGCGCGCTTCATGATTTCGGACACGGCACCAGCCGCTCGCAAGATTTCAAAGCAGTTCGACACGACTTTGCAGACAGATTGCGCTATGCACGCATTGAACCTCTGCATCGGCTGGGATTGGCCTGAAGGAAAGTGTGAAGACCATATACTCAGTGGATTCTGTGACGGAGATGGCTGTGAAGACAAAGAAGGTGGTGACAAAAGGTGGGGCATTCCCCGAAGGTAGTGCAGTAATCCGGAAATTGCGAGCGCTCAACAACTATTTTGCCTCCAGCAACTCGCCTCAACGTGTCGCTCGGCTGACCGAGGTTCAACGGTTTCTCAAGGTTCCCTGTCTATCTGCTGTGCTAGACGTCGATGTTCGTGTTGCCTCGGCGATTAAGTTGCTGCAGAGATCGATCATCAACTACCCGGCGTTTCGGTCGTACTTCCAGAATGGGAATGCTGCATCTACCGAGAAGGATGTTTTCAATTGCATTTCGGCTGCTGACTGGGAGTTAGCTGTGGAAATGGAGGCGATCATGCAACGAGTCGCTGGGCTTGCGCTTGTTGAGTCCCAATCTGCTCGTCTACTTTCGTCTACAATGTATGTCTTCCTGAGAGTGGCGTACGAGCGTATGAGATTGTACAAATTTTCAGCGTACTGCCTGGATGGAATTCGAGACGAGGACACTACCGAGAAAAACTTCGCACGAGCCCAAGTGAAACGCGTAGACATCTCTGCTTTGGGAGACTGTTGTATCGAGCGTACGCTTCACCAGATCGCCACTCGGTTTCCGAAGCCTTCAGTCCAGATGGGTATGGCGTTGCTGCTAGATCCACGGACCAAAAAAGCAGCTATAAACTATCTGTGCGTACCCGACGCGTCGAAAGCTGCCGCAGACAAGATTCTAGCGAAAACCATGGATCTGTTACGCACAGAACGCCGCGTGCTCTACCGAGCAATGCACTCAGACGCCACTGCCGGTGACAGCTCAGCTGATTCGGCATCTCCTGATGCGGAGTGTATGTCGGCGTCCGATAGTGAATTGGAGTTGCTGTGCGGAGATGAGGTATCACAAAGGACCGAAGAGAACCCCGTCGATAAAGCGTTGAACGAAGCGGCCGATGCAGTGGTGGACAAATGGTTAAACCACCGTATTGACTGGGCAGACATTGCACGGGAACAGTACTCCGACGAAGAAGAGTGCAAGCCAGTGTTGGAACGGCTGAGCATCCGCAACAAACTCGGGCAAAGAGTCTGGAACGTGGAGCAACTTTGTCAGCACATCAGTGTCTGCCAGTGGTTTGAATCTTGTGGAGATAAGCTGTTCCCGTCAATCTCAAAGCTGGCGAGGGTGTGGCTGGGGCGCAGTTCGTCGACGGCTTTCCAAGAGCGTGTGTTCTCAACTGGGTCCTTTGTAATGGGTCCACTGAGAACTCGTACAGACAATGAGCGAGCGCAGCGTCAACTAGTGCTTCGGCACAATCGGGCCGAGATCCAGCGCATGGAGGAGAGTGAGAGAGGTTTGTGGTAGACGATGCTCAGGTTAGTCTTAGTCTTAGTAGTCAAGTAGTAGTGCTAATATGCATAGTACTAATCCACTCTTCTATTATTAGTAGTGCTAAGACTAACTGCCATTCACACAGTGAGGCTGAGTTAGTAATAGTACTAACCGCGCAAAATCACCACTACTACCAATCCCTGCCTGTCATCTGCAGTTCCTTGCCCGAAGCCATTTAAAAAATGTGAGATGCAGAAACATTTGATGATGCGGTAGCTTTCCAGAAAGTCAAGGCACGATTCAGTATCAAGGACGTGTCAATTCTGCTTTTTGCGGTTGCCCGTTGCAGATCACACGCCGAAAAATAGACTTTTTGCTATGGTGACCGGGACCTCACGGATCGACCATGTTCAACAACTTCCGCTTCCACGAACGCCGAGCAAAACCACGTACGAGAACTTGCGCTTGCCCCTTGACGGAACTTCCAGTGGAAACTCCGACTATTCGCCACGGTTGTTGCGGATAAACTCGTGGTGGTCGCGCCACAGCATGGCGTTCTGCTGAATCCAGACTTTGATTTGGCTCACATCGCCCTGAGAGAAGTACTCCGGGTCGGGCATTCGCAAAACCGGCTTCGGGTTCAACATGGCGTTCCAGAAGTGTTCGTTGAGGGCGTGCGTTCGCGAGAAGGCCTCGCGCATTTGCCGCGTTAGCTTCTCACGGAGACTCTCGAGCTCCTCGACGCTTTTGCGCTTGCAAGTTCGGAGCTAGAAAGCCCCCGAGCGACTCCGTCACAACTGCCGGCAGAGCCGCACGATCCGCCAACGTGCGCATTGATGGTATCCTGGACGTTTCTGAGCAACACCATCTTGATGTACGTGAGGGAGCTGGCGTGGAATACATCGCCATATCGACGATCATTTCCCGGCAGCTCCTCCATCATGTCGGCGCCGTGGATGTCCAAGTACGGCAGCTCCATGTTGCCCCAGTCGTAAGTGGAGCTGTTTCCGCTCGTCTCGTACCACTTGATGAAGTCGTAGGCCTCCTGCAGCTTTCCTAGTAACAGCATTAGCGTCGGAGTGACGTCCCGGACGCCCATATTGTCACTACGGCACAGACGGTGGCAGTCCATGGCTTCGGCCAGCGCGGCTTCAATGGCCAGACGTGAATTGATCGTGGACAGCTCCGTGAGGACTCCCATCTTGGCCCGCATGTACGGGCGCGTGTCCAGGAGCCCCCAGAAGTGGCCCACATGCGTCTCGAAGGCGTTGGCCGGCATGGCGAAGTCGTCGTCGCCCCAGTTGCGGATCTTCTCCGCCTCCTCCGCCATCATCTCGCGGTTCCGCTGGATGCGTTTGCACACAGCCCTGTGAGTCTTGAAGTGCTCCTTCTGGTGCTCGCGGCTGCAGTAGTGCACTGCCTGCAGCGGGAACAGGTGGGCAGCCGCAGCGACGCCAAGGGCGGGACCCGACGCGAGACCCGCACACCTGGCACGCCGAGGGGAGCAATCTTTTTCTTGGGCAAAGCTTGCTTTTCTGATTGAAAAAGTGGTTCTAATGCCAAAAAGGTGTTTTTCAGCAGGTCGAAATACGTAATTGCAGTACAATCAATAACTGATTATTTCGACTGGAATTTATATTATTGAATTTCGCCTTGTCCAATACAATATCAAATTGGCCCAATTATTGGCAATACATATTCCCCCCAAAAAAGGGCAAATTTCTGGCCGTTACATGTACACCCTTCACTCCAATTACCGCATTCCTCCGCTTATAGTGGACAGGATAGGTGCTTTTATTTTACGGTAACTTACGTTGAAGGCGGGAATAGAGCATTTCCATTGGTGGAAATCGTGAATTTGACCGGTATTTAGCTGATATACCAGCTTGGCGCTTATATGTGGGTGTCCACTACAAGGAATACTTCGAAATTAGTCATGCTGAAGTACTTTTCGTGTAACGCAGCAAAATAAAAGTTTTGGACTCCAAATGGCATAAATACAACAGATTTGGACAAACCTCGCGGAGCTGAAGCCAATCATGCTCTCATATTCCATTAAACTCAAATATGGTTATCAATAGAGCTAATACAACGTTTCCTTTTCGCCGGCAAAAATCGACAACCATTATTAGCAGGGTCTGAGTGAAGGGTGTAGTCATAACCTGACGATTCCACATGATAGCTATGATGACATCGCTATTGAGTTTCCCACACCACATCCAAGAGCGACTGGCTTGGAACTCTTAGGGCTTCCATTCGGCAGTTCGCATGTTGCAAACTCGCTAAATAAAAAATACTATTTTAGCACTGCTGCTCTACACTACTAGATCGTCTGCGACTTGGGCTGGGAACACGTAGTTTTTTTGCGCGGTAGCAATGCCGACATGTTACGCGAATGTTGACCCAGTTACTACCGTGGAATTAATTTTGGGTGGGCTGTCTACAGCCTCTAACGAGGTGTTCCCAGTATAACGAACTATTGTAGCCTTCCGATACTTGCAGCATCCTGATGGAACATGTAGATGTTGTGTTCACTTCTAAAACGAATATCACTTTAGCTCTGGTGATCAAATGCGATTTGTTAAAATACAGCGGTCAAGTTTTCAATATTTTTAAAATGGCGGCAATTATTATTATTCCTTGTCTAGGAATTGCATATTGTTATTATTTGTCCCCAATACAATATTATACTGAATTGGCGGACCCCAGAAGACGCCGCTGTCGCTGTGGTTCCTCGCGCTCGTCTGGGTCGGACTCTCCGCGGTGATCACTTCAGCTCGACATGGCTACGTCTTCATAGACTATCACGCCGTTAGTACACGGACCTGCTGACACTTTCTTCGTGCTCCTGACATTGCTTTGGTGGACATTCACCGGACTGAAAAAGACCACTGCGCAATCGCTCGAGCACTTTGACGTGCCACGTCCTGCCGCCGGCATTGGTGCAGCGCCACGGCCAATGACGGCGCGCACCACCGTCGACACACCTCGCCGCATTCCGGCGTTGCGCCGCTGAGACCGTCCACTTCGTCCTCGATCGATTGATGAACGCAGGCCGTTGCAGGCGGCAACAACTGCAGCGGCTCGACCACGTCCAGCTTTGCTCGACGGCGACCATGGGCACACATTTGCACCCTCCGCTGCCGCCGTCGACTCGACCGCCGCCGCCATTGGCCTCGTCGCAGTGGCACATCCTTTAGTCCACAAGCTGCCTTCAGAACGAGCATCCCCGTCATTGTGACGGGGACCGCTCCAGCGGTCATGCATCACGAGACCAACCGAGACCGACCACTACTTGTCTTTCATTCCACGATCTGCGGTGGCAAGCACAAGTGAGTTCCTGAGACTGAAGATCCGAGATGGCGTCGTGCGTGCGAAGACTCGCGGGCCAGAGCGGCAGCGACCGCTTCGCTCTGCCCAGCCCCACCTGTGCGCAGCGCGTGCAGCACTACGCGCCGATCTTCCGCTGGCTGCCGCACTACAACGTGGCCAAGGACCTCAAGTTCGACATCGTGGCCGGCATCACCGTGGCCATGATGCTCATCCCGCAGGAGGTCTCGCTCTCCACCATCATGAACGTGCCGGCGCACCACGGCCTCTACACGGCCGCGACGGCCCCGCTCGTGTACGCCATCTTCGGCTCCAGCACGGTGCTGTCCGTGTCCAGCGGCTCCGAGGTGTCGCTGCTGGTGGGCACCATCCTGGAAGACATCGAGAGCCAGGAGGAGCGCGTGGCCACGGGCATCCTGATGGCCTTCTTCAGCGGCTGCATCCTGCTGCTCGTGCGCATCCTCAACCTGAGCCAACTCGCCGACTTCTTCTCGCGGCCGGTCATGGGCGGCTTCGTGTCGGCCGGCGGCCTCCTCATCATGCTGTCCCAGTTCTCCAACGCTCTGGGCATCAAGTTCGCCTCGCAGGACTACCCACCGCTGACGGTCTACCAGATCTTCAACCACATCGGCAGCACCAACTTGACGGCCTTGGCTGTGGCGGCCATCTCGATCGTGTACCTGTTTGGCGTCAAGATCTTCAAGAAGCGCTACTTCCCGTCCCCCGTGCTCATGCAGCTCTTCGAGACGGACAAACCAGCTAAGGACAGCGTCCCACAGGAGAGCGAGCAGATGGCCACCCCCGTGGCTAGCAACCATGCGGCGGAGGTCACTCACAGCCACGGCTTCTCGATCACGGACCAGCAGTACATGAGCATGGAGTCGGCTCGCCAACGCCATGGCGACCACACTCCTCTGAGCGAGATTGACGAGAAGAATCTAGTGGACGAGGCTCCGAAGCAGTCCAAGGCCAGGCTTCTCGCCATTTTCCTCGTGCGCACCGTGTGTGATCTGGGCCCGTTGGTTGTGTGCACTGTCGGAGGTCTCGTTGGCTGGGCGCTCGGCCCGTCGCACCTGAAGCTTACGGGCTCAATCCCGGGCGGATTTCCCGCCCCCAAGGTGCCCTGGTACGGCTTCGACGAAGGGATCATCGCTAGCGACCGGTTCGGCACCATTCTGTACCACTCACTCACCGTTGTGGTCGTCGTGTTCCTGTCAAGTATCGCTATGGCCAAGCGCCTGGCCATTCAGCGTGGCGAGGACATCAACTGTGACCAGGAACTCACGGGTCTCGGCACCGCCAGCGTCGTGTGCGGCTTCTTCCAGGCCATGCCCCCTACGGGCGGCATGTCTCGCACAGCTGTGAACCTGCTGAACGCGCATACGCAGCTCTCGTCGATCATCACGACGTTGATCGTCATCCTGGCGCTGTACACGCTCACGGGGGCCATGTACTACCTGCCGAGCGCCACGCTGGCCTCCATTATCATCGTCGCGGGCTACTCGCTCGTCGAGTTCAAGGAGGCCAAGTGGCTCTTCCGTGTCAAGCGCGACGAGTTCGTGGTCTGGACGGCATCCTTCGTCCTGACGCTGGGGCTTGGCGTGCTGGATGGCCTCATCGCCTCCATTGGCTGCTCCGTACTAGCGCTCATGTGGAAGACCAAGACGTCGCCCGTCGTCATTCTCGGCGAGCTCGACAACGGCTGCCTCGTGGACCGCGAGCAGTTCAGCGAGGCGCACGATCTGGGCGACGTCGTTGCCATCCGCGTCGCCAGCTCGCTGTACTTCGCCAACTGCGAGCGCGTGGCTCTCTTCGCCGAGCGCGAGATGGTTCGGCTTCAAGCTCAAGGCGTCCGGACGCGCGGCGTGGTGCTGGACATGTGCAACATGAACGATCTGGACGCAACGACGATCCAAGTGCTGTCCGACATGCAGGAGAAACTCGCCGTGCGCAAGATCCGCTTCGCCGTCGCGAACGCCAAGAGCCGTCTGCACGACATCTTGGCCTCCACGAACATTCTCAAGCGCATCCTGGCCAACGACCCGAGCATCTCGGTGGAGGAGGCCGTGCGTCTGCTGCGTGAGCTGCCAGCATCGGCCAACACGTCTCCGTCGTCGAGGCTGTCGTCGGTGGAGAACAAGGTGTAAAAGGCAGTAAATACGTAGTAACAAACCCGAAACTAATGTACTTATCCACTTGCATGTGTTTTAATCGTGTTGAAACTCATTCGACGAGCGTTACCCTCCTGCGCTTGGAGAGTTGCTGATGTCCGAGCCGCAGTTCTTGCATCTCGTGGCTGCGCCCTTCACGAACTCTTTGCAGTAGGTGCATTGCTTCTTCACGCCCACCTTGAGCTTGAAAACGAATTCCAGACCTGCCAAGAAGGTTAGTACATGTATCTACTCTTTGGAAGTCACCGCAGTGGCAAGTGCGTACTTTTCTTCACGGCGAAGAACAAGAAGATGGCGTTGATGATAAAGTTCATGATGTTCTCGAGGAAGAGGCCGTAGTTGATGGTCACCGCACCGGCATCTCGCGCTGCGAATCGATTGCATAAATATTATAAAACAACTGAAACAAGCACGAAAAACTACAGTCGAGACGTCCGCACCTTCCCTCCACGTTTGCCATGTTTCGCCCGAGCATCTAAGCGTCGTCGACGGACACCGGACCGGCCAGTAATGGTTAGCGATCCCTCGAGCTACAGCCACACCGTCAGTTCGAAGCCAGAGTTGAGCATTTTCACTTATCAGGAACTCACTAGTGAAAAGACTGATGATCGGCGACAAAATGTCCACGACCAACGAGTTGAGAATCGCCGAGAACGACGTGCCCAGGATCAGACCCACCGCCATGTTGAGCATGTTGCCCTGCTGGATGAACTCTTGGAAGTCGGTGAGCAACGCGCGAGTCGTTACCAGCTCACGGTTCGCCAACTCTTGCACGCGACCAAGAAGCGACATGTTCTCGGATGGAGGTGGCGGTGGCGGGGCAGCGAACGGATTCCAGCGCATTGTCAGTTGCAGCTCAACTACACCGAGGCGAGAAAGTCTGAGAGTAACGACAATTGCACAAGGAGCGTCGAGAAGGTGGCAGAGGTGTTTAAAAAAATCGTCTACTTACAGCTGATTTTGTAAAACTTCGACCGTACATTTGCTAGGACTCTGCCACGCCATGCCATGTTGCGTTCAAGTGCTCAAGCTTGAAGCCAAGACAGTTCCGAGCCTAGCGCAAAAGCATCAAAAACTCGGCCAGGGCAGGTTTGCCTTTCATCGGCATCTTTTGGTCGAACTTCTCACTTCCACACAGTTCCACTGAAAAGATGGAGTGCCGTTGGCGCCGTCGGAATGAATGTTAACGGCTTGGTTCATTGGTGAGTTACCCAAGAACGACAAGAGGGACGGGGCGCTGGCGAAGCTTTTTGCTTCTTCGCTTCTTGATCATTTCCCATTTTCCCTTCTGCTTTAGAAACGTGAGCCACGATGACCAACAATTCGACTGTGCCGGTCTACAACTGGGAGGAGGAGGTGAAGAAAAACAAGAGCCTGCAGAACATCAACAAGTACATGGAGGGCCTCCTTGCCAAGATGGCGGGCCCGCCGCCGCCTCCTCGCCCGGATGCCGGCCGCGGAGGCTCTCGCTACCAGCCGGCACCACCAGCGCCCGCAGTCAAGACGGAGCAGCGTATGTTCTATTGTGTATAGATACACACATTTCTATTACCAATATCGTTTCTAACTTCAATAATGCAACTGCCAGGTCCGCCAGTAGCGATGCTCGTCGCCAATGCCAGTGCCAGTGGCGGCAATGACAGCTCGGGGGAATCCACGCCAATGTCTCTTAGTTACGAGTCAAGCGAGCCGGATATGCGAGAAATTGACCCGATGGACGAGCTCAGCGACTTTGAGTCGGACTCGCAGCAGTCGCAACGGCTGGAACCGGTGCAGGAACGAGCAGAGGAAGAACCAATGGAGCAGCAACAGACAGAGCCAACGGAGCAGCCAATGGACGTGGAGATGGACGCAGCAGCAGAAGAAGATCACGGGGAGGAGGCCGATGCAGAAGAGGAGGAGGAAGAGCAGGAGCACACGGTGTGTGAGGTGTGCAAGAGCTCGGAGCGGGAGGCCGACATCATGCTGTGCGACGACTGCGACGCCGAGTACCACATCTTCTGTCTGCAGCCACCGCTGCCCAAGGTGCCCGAAGGCACGTGGTACTGCCCCAAGTGCAGAGTGAACCACCCAGAGGCGGCAGCGGTGGCCAGTTCGGCTCCTCCAGCTGCAGCAGTGGACGTCAAGCAGGAGAACGTGTGGGCGGCTGCTGCTAGTGCTGGCGCGAGTGGAAACGGGGGAACGGGAGCGGCTGCAACGGCTACGGTTGACGAGGCGAATAGTGCAGCTGCGGGAGCGACGGGTAATGCTCGTGATGCGCCACCTGCGGGCAATGCACCGCCAAGTGGGAACGATCCAACGTCAATCTCGGTAAGTGGCGATGAGAGGAGATGCTGCTGACTGTAGACTCTAACGCGTTGGCGGTTGATGAACTTTGTTGCGTAGATCGTGCAAGCCTTGCAGGGAAACCCGGAGAGCAGCAACGCGCTGCTCGTGCACGCGTGCAACTGCGACGAGATGCTGTGCAAGGACCCCGAGTTCCAAGTCTTCTGTCCGTGTATGAAGCGGTTCCTTCGCGGCGTGTGCTGGGCGTCGCACAACGAAAAGTGGCGCTCGTACGCGATCGCACGAGCCACGGTTGACATGTTTGCCTACCACGCCATGCACTGCCAGCTTCCGGAGTGCAACGTGCCCCTGTGCGTGACGATCCGCGCGGAGGAAATCGTGTAAGGCGCGGGGTGGTGGCTTCTCGTGGAGCGTGCGTGTTATCCCCAGCCCAAAGTTGAGGGCGGGACCTCCAAGACTTGAGGTAACAGTGCCGCAATTTAAAGGGTTAATTAGAGAATGCTGAGTTTGTATGAGCGCTTGCCATTCGCACAGTCTCCTTAGGCTTCCTGTCTGGACGAGACACGGAGAGGACTCAGCATTGCAGGACGATCGGACTTGGGCTGGCTGCGCATCGGCGAGACAGATTTCAATGGAGAAGCCGCGTTCACGTCGTGAATCCACGCACCATTTTCCCCCTCGCTCATCCCCCACGTCGATAGGAGATGTCTGTAGTTAGTTGGGAGTTTGATTTGATGCAGATGTGTGGGCTTGGAACGAGGCAGTTTTCGCACCGGGGGGCTAGCAGAGACGCGAGAGCGGCCTGTTGCTGAGGAGACTTCGAGCTTGGTGGTTGATGTCAAGTTCGGTGAGGATATGGGGCCAGACAGCGCAACCGCTGGGAAGCTTTGGCTGCTTCCAGCGGTAGCTGACCCCCGGGCAATGCTGAAGCGCGGCTGCTTCTTCTGGAGTCCTTGTAGCAGTTTGTTAACGGCGTCGAGTTGATTCGTGGGTCGCATTTCGAAGCCGCGCTCGACCTTGGCCAAGACGCACTTCTTCAGCATGAGCAGCGCGTTCGTGAGCGTCGCTTGCGTTGGCAAAACGGGACTCGCTCGGGTCATTTCGCTGGGTGCTGCCGAGAAGTAGAGGCCTTCGCTCTCCACGAGTTCTCTGGTTTGAAATGCCAGCGTGATGGAGCAGCAGATGGCGCCGTCGTGATCGCCACCGAGGAGCAGGAAGACCTCAAGCGTCTTGCTGGTGGTGAAAGCCTCGCTAATCGTTTCCTGGCCATGACGAATTGATGCCCCTCGAGCATTGCTGTCATTGTTGGCGTCACTACTTGGTGATGGAAGATGATCCGCCTTCTCTTCATCAGAATCCGTACTATCCCTGCTGGCCGAGTCATGGTTTGATTCAGTACATGTAGCAGTCGCTTCGTGTTGGAGATTGGCTTTGGACAATGACTTTCGTGGCTGCTTCTTACCGTGAGCCACGAAGGATCTGGAGCTGCTGTGGTGCTGAATATTCAGGAGTGTGCGGCTTGAGTTATTCGCGCCGGTACTGCTGGTCCCTTGCGATGTGATCGACCTGCGGGCTCTCGAACGAGATATCACGTTCCTCTTCGCTCGCTCCTTCGAGGTTGAAGAGCTCCCCGTAGCTGAAACATGCTGACTGTGTGCAGCTTTGTCCGAGTTCCCAGCATGGCCAATGGAGTTGCCATCACCCGTGACTACTTCTTCGAACGTAGGCTTGCGAGCTGGCTTCTGCGTGGGCGTCAACGGCGTGGGCTCCTCTCGAGTGGTATTGCCTTTCATGGCAGCTAGACGGGCCGTGATTGAATGCCGTTTAGCCTCGCGAGTGGACTCGATCGCTTGAAGAAGTTGTGCCAGCGTTATCTCACCTCCAGCTCCGGGTTCACTGCTGCTAAGACTCTGTGGAGGGCCAGAAGCGGAGAGCCTTGACACAACTGCACAAGGGTCTGGGAGGTCGGTGTGTTTCCCCAAGCTGGACAGCAGAGGGAAGAGCTCGTGCCGAGGCAGAGTTCCCCGATCGAAGACGTCGAACAGACGGAATTTGCTCGAGATGAGTGCGATCGTGTCTCGGTGAAAGCTGGCACGCAACCGAGGAGGCAGCTGATAGTTTCTTGCCAGTTGTTCCTGCTTGAGTTCCTCGAGAACCTTGTCACGAGTACAGTCCGCGATCACTTGCTGGAAAGGTGACAGCGCAAGAAAGTCTCCGGTCTCCAGATGAGGTCCGTTCGACTGAATTGAACTCCAAAGAGAAGTTGTACCGACCGCTGGGAGGTGACTCAGCAAACCTTTTGAAGTCGACAGAGGATTCCCGTTCACAATCGAACCTTCAAGAAGAATTGGGAGCAGTTGTCGTAACGCAGGCTCGGGGTGGGCGGATGGGATCAGCAGCATGGCACAGTTCATGAGGGCGCCACAAAAGAGCGGGAAGGGCAGAGCTGGTTCGCCGTCCGCATCCAGGTAGACGCGCATTTTGCCCATGACAGCCTGAGCGAAGATCATCTCAACCGATTCAACCGAGAGCCGCTTGCTAGCGAGTCCTTGTCCGGTAGAACCTGAATCTGCTGTGCTTTCACTCAGCAACCGAGCGTCTCGAAGAATCTCCACGAGTCGTGAGCAGTTGATCGACGGAAAACTGTCTCCTACCGCGGAGGAGTCGTAGAATTTGAACAACCCATACAAGTGCTCGATCTGGCGTCGTGTCAAGGTCTTCAGCGCCGAGTTGTTTAAATTCCAGTGGAATTGAGGCGTCAAAGTCGGTATGGGGCACGTTTGGGGTCGGTCCACTACGGCGGAGACGGCCGCGTTGACGCTAGTGCCCGAAGGCTGGCGTAGCAAGCACGAAGCCCCATTGTTCTTGGCTACCCAACGTTTACCTTTCGGAGTGGGGGCAGTGGAGACGCGGGGGTCCATGATGAAGAGATGAGCTGAGTTACTTTGTCAGTTCTTTCTTGGACAAAAGTATTTTTACAGACTCTTTCTTTCTTGTCGTCTTTCCCTTGTCTTTCATTGTATTGTGCATGCCCGGCTGGAAACGTGAGACTGGCCATTGTCTTGGCTGCTGTTGACTCGACGAGGTGACTCCAGAGACGCCACAGTCCCGGCTGCATTGAATGTCACTTGAAAGATGGCACTTACAGGTCGGTGGTCTGATGTCCGAAAGCTCGTCTGGCTTCGGTAACTCAGCAGTTCGATATCGCCGACCTTGTCGTTCGACAGATAAAGCACTCGATCGGTCCACGATGGGATGCGCTGCTTCGAGGACGAGTCGTACACGTCACTGCGTTTGTCGAACTTGTAAGTAGGGCGGAAGTGCAGCTGGCCTTCGTTAAAGTGGGCGAACACGTTCCCAGCTTTCATTTCACGTTGCAGCTGGTCGTTCGCGTACAACACATCATGATGGTTCCGCAGCAGCAACGTGTCCACCATGCGTCTTGTGCCATTGATGCGGTAGTTGAGGTCTCCGTACCAAAAGACCCGGTCAAATTGCTCGCTGATAGTTCGCTTGGAGCCTACAGCGGCCCCACCCACGGCCACCGTGGGCATTGAAAAGCGGTTCGCAGAAGTCCGACCAAGGCCTTGCAGGTTCACGCCATTTGGACTGCCTGGGTTAGGAGCCACTGCCACGGAATTCTTCGGAGAAGAGATGGATCCAGTGGGCGACAGTCGTAGCTCGTGGTTGATGCGGTGGAAGTTGCCGTTCCGCTTCGAGACGTTGCGTTGGTGGGCGTCAAAGTGGCTGTTGATAAACGCGAAGCTTGTGGCGCCCACCGTGAACGCGACCCCGACGCCTCCTTTGTTGCCTAACTGGTTCCCAAGTCCTGTGGCGATCGCATCCGACTGAATGTTACCAAGCAAAGGGAGGACGCTGGCATGCACGAAAACGATGTTGTGGATGGCTGTGAGCGCATGCGACGCCACGAGGATGTAGTCGTCCCCCAACGTGCCTCTCAGCTGGTCTTCCCACGACTTTTTGGACGTGAAAACAATACTTTTCGCGATCGAATTGACGCACTCTTCGCTTCCAATCGCGACGATGTGGTATTTGTTCAGCCGGATCCACAGATGCAAGTCGTCCGTCGGCTTCTTGGCATGCATATTCCACGTACTGCAGAACACTCGAAGCTTGCCTAGCGAGAGGAAACGAGCGTGTGTCACGCTGTCGCCGAGTGTCGAGGCCGGTTGATTCAGCTCCTGCCAGTCGTCCAGCACTTCCAGATCGATTTCTTCTGGCCATTCACCAATCTCGTCCGGGTCTTCGTAAACCCCCATGTTAACGTCATCGTCGCTCCTCGGTGACCCTGGAGATGCAGACGTAGACTCATTATTGTGGAGCTGAGATTGTCTGCGCCGTCGTCGCCGTCTGCGCTCCTTGTCTGAGATCGGCATCTTCTTCCGCACTAGCACACCGCGTGCTCTGCTCTGGATCTTGAAACACGCTTCCTCTTGCAGTTCTTGAAGAGCTTCCTCTCGTAGCTCCTGGTCCAGTTCAGCTTGTCGCTGGCGAGCCCTCACACGCCCGCGATACCCGCGCACTAGCGCTTGGATTCTTATGGCCATGTAGTGGTGGCCTTCCCCATACTTCTTCGCCACTTCATCGTAGCTTTGGTGCTGGTGAAACTCTGGTAACAGTGAAGATGAAGGTCCACTGCTACGGTGGGAATGTGTGCGTGAAGTTCGGTGGGTCGTACGCTGATGATCGTGGGAAGACCGATCCGTGTGACTACGATGCTTTGACCGCCGCCGCCGAAACTTTCTGTCCTCGTCAGATGAACGAGAGTTTAAACTTGAGCTTGAGCTTGAAGATGAGCAGGAGCAGGAACATGACGAGCACGAACCCGAGTCGGAGCAAGAGCAAGACGAGGAACACGACGAAGCCGTTGAGCTTCGTGAACGTGGAACTGGCGAAGATGGATCCGCAGGTGGAAGTTGCAAGGGGGGCACAATGGGGGCAGGTTTGATGAACTGGACGGGAAATGGCGACGCATCCACGATGCAGTCAGCAGGAGGGCCACGTGAAGTGGTGTCCATAGCGATCTCCAGACGCAGCTCTACCGGTTCCGAGGCCGTGGTAGCCGGATGTGCCTCAATTGGAGTTGCCACTTCCTCGGCGAAGACCCTCGGCGACTGTCGAAACATCGTCTTGCATTTCTTGTACTTCTTCTTCAGCGCTTTCTGGATTGTAAGAGCTGCGGCGTTGGTACTTTTCGCTGGTGGCGACGAGCCTGAGAGTTTCTTGGGTACCATCTCGGTAGTTGATGAATAGTCATGGCGCTCCCTGGCGGGGTGTTCAGCAGTCTGCACACCATCCGCTTCCGCAAGTGTTGGAGAGCTCGTAACATTCTCCGGTGGGGAAATCTCCGGCATATCCTGTCGTGCTTCGGCCAGCGCGTCCGGCCTCGTCGCGTCTAGCGACTTGTCTCCACCTTCCACCGAGTCTACGAAAGCCGACGTGCCAATTCTTGTGACCGCTGGTACATCTTCATCCATCATTCGCAGCAGCTCGCGTTTCTCTTTCTTCTCCTCCTGACGTTGCTGCTTCTCCGCAGCCCGTTGCTTAGCGTGGGCGCGTCGCTCTGCTTTCTTCTTGCGCAAAAGTTCTTTCTGCCGCTGCGCCTTGGCAGCCGCCAGCGATTGAGCCGCCGCGCTTGTCTTCATTTGGCTGGCGCCATCCACAAACGAGTCACGCGAGCTGTCGGTGTGAGGCTCCTCGTCGCCCTTCTGGGCTGGTACCGAGTCCATCACCTCCACCCCCACTCGGTTGTTTGCTCGACGAGGCATCAGCACTTGATCCGCCTGCAAACCAGCAAGACGTTAGTCGCCCAAGCAACAAGCAACGCCTTCTCCAACGAGCCTAACTATAGCAAAAGCAGCGGTTAACAACGCACGAGAGTGAGCAGAACACAGAGCAGGAACAGGTATTCGATATCAAGAGCTACACGGTCGCCGCTACACGACAACCAAGATGCAGGAAGGACTCCAACTTCAAAGGCTGGGGGCTCCTCGCCTCGCTCACCGCGTTTACCCCTTGAGAGTAATAATCGCCACGTTGATGAACGGCGCCAAGAAGTACACGACCACCATGAAGACAAGGCAGCAGAAGCAGCACGTGAGCCGGTGGCAGATGGACGGGCCCAGCAGGTCGCTGAGCACTCGGAACGGATTGAGCGAGAACGACAGGCGGCCAGCGGGTGGAGGCAGGTACGGCGAATTGTTTGGCGCTGACCGACCCTGCCCCACGGGGTTCTTCTTGGCATTCTCGCCTGGAACCATCTCGAGCGAGACGCACACCTCGCCCATGAAGTTGCGCGTGTTGGTTTTGTGGTCCAGACTCTCCAGCTTGAGCCACTTCGCGTCGGGCGGGTCGTCGTCGTCCCACAAGCCAGTGGCTTCCCTGATCTTCTTGACTGCAGCGTCGTCATCCGACGTGGCCTTCTTCTTCTTCTTTCTGGTCTCTTCGTCGTCTTCAAAGACCTGAACATTGGACTTGAGCTTGTAGGCTCGGCGGAAAGCGGCTCCGAGGTCCAGCATGTGCTCGCCAATCGCATCGTTCGCCGACAGCACGTCCTTGTCCCAGCCTTGGATGTGGAAGTATGGCGTCTTGGTGTTGGTTTGCTTGTGGCCCAACGTGATTGGGAACTTCATGCGCCAGTTGAACGATCCCTTGCCCTTCTTGGCACGCCAATGGATGTCCGTTTCCTGGAACTCGGATCCCTCCATCCAGCAGCGGAAGAATAAGTCGTTCATGTCTTCCATGGTGTCAAACGAAGGCACATTGCGAGCCTTCCACACCACTACACGAAGCTCCATGTCGACGGGCGGGGGGAGCGAAATGTCGATCGGTGGGTAGTCGTGGGCTTGAGCAGGGCTGAGGATATCAATCCACAACTTGATGGTTCCCATGGGCGCCTTCGACGTTGGGATGTTGAGAGTTCGCGTCTCGAGTGGCTTCAGGCGCAAGCGACTGGACGTCTCGTACATTTTACCCATCGCCTGCCATCTCTTGTCAAACAAGCGATCCTCCAGATCAATCGTGGTCTTGCCAATCAGATCGTCTCCTCCGATCAGGTCGTGGTCCATGGCCTCGATGGTCAGGATACTGGCACCTGGGAGCTTGGCGTTGATCACGAACATCCTGTAGAAATCGGGGTCCGTCGTGTCGTCGATATAGTTCTTGCGGTCGCTGACCTTCTTGTCACCCAGAGTCAAGCGCAAGTACGGGTCCGATTTGCCAGGACGGCCGTTCAGACCGATATCCATCGGCGCAAAGCCAACGCCATCCAAGACGTACACGCGCACTTCGTACGGAAGCGTTTGGAGCAGCGTGTCGAAGTCAAGCAACGGCTTCTCGTCTTCACGCTCAATGACACGGATCAACCCCTTGAAGTAACCAGCCATCTTGTACATGCCGACGTCGTCGCCTACACCGCGCGACTTCTTGGCAAACGGGTTAATTGCTGACAGTAAGGACGATTTCTTCTTCTTCTGGCCAATGTGCAGGCCGTATTTCTCGAATGGCGTCGTCTTGAACTCCGACTCGAGTTCGTCATCAAGCAGTTCGCGGTGCTTGAGGTATTTCTTCGCGTCTTCGTCTTCCTCCTCGCCAGCCAGCGTCGACCGGCGAGACAACGTCTCTTCGAAGTTTCCGTTCGGGTCAAAGTCGACGCCCATGCTCTTCAGCGCCCCGAAGACACCCGCTCCGTTATCCACTGACTCGGTCGATGGCGAGTCGTCTATCTTCGCTGCTTTGCCTAGCAGCGGCGCATCGTCGCCCCACTCATCGGCCGACTCCAGCTCAATCTCGGCAAACGTGTCATGTTGAGGCGGCCGGTAGTGCTTCGACCAGGGGATCTTGGAGCTCATTTCAATAGAAGCTGAGCCGATAATCGGCGTCTGGAAGCCACCCAGACGCGTGTCCTTCACGATGATATTAAGCCGAGGCGCAAAGTGTGCGTTCTCGGGCAGCTCGACTTCCTTGACGATGCGCTGCAGGAAATTCGGGTTGCTTCCGGACGGTCGCTTGGACTTTTCCGTGATCATTTCTTGCGATGCATGGTCCTTGCCACCGATCACAAACTCGATGAAAGGCAGCTGGATGGGCAAGAACTGGTAGGGCTCCATGTTGCGTAGACCAAGTACCGTGATCTCCAGGAACGCCT
Organism: Phytophthora crassamura; assembly: GCA_033557995.1. NCBI lineage: Eukaryota > Oomycota > Peronosporomycetes > Peronosporales > Peronosporaceae > Phytophthora > Phytophthora crassamura. Next base: position 1,961,331 of record JAUCED010000003.1, on the reverse strand, counting down.
TGCGGTTTCTCGGCAAGATCGGAAGCGCTCGGGGTACCTTTTCGTCGGGGAACTGCTTGCGAATGAGCTCCAACGAGGCCAGGATTTCGCCTTCGCAATCGCCCGGCTCCTGGAACATGATCGGATGCCATTTGGGGTCTGGCAGAGTGGCAAGGTGGTCACTTGATAGCTGTTCTGACGATCGAATATGGGCCTCTGAAAGGTTCAGCGCCGCCAGACCAACGAAATCGTTCGTGTCGAAGTCGTCGAAGTCCATGACGCGCAGCATGACCTGAGGGGCGTACTTGAGCGCCGGCAAATTGACGTCGAAGTAGATCGTTTCGTACCACAGCGGGTCTCTTGTCTTCTTCTTTTTCGAGGTCTGCTTCTCCTTCTCTCCCATGGAACGGATGATAAGGAACGGATCCAGCAATCCGTTCGAGTCGGCAGGCGGAAGGCGGCGGCCCTGGTAAATGTGGACGCGAAGCTGGAACGGGATGCGCTTGTTCACAGCGTCCAGGTCCGAGCGATCCCACGCCGTCTGCATCGCCATCTCCTCTGTTCCGAAGCCCATCCGAACGAGCACGTTACCGGGGAAGGTCTCATTTTCGAGTGCGTCGATTGCTTGGTCTTCCTTCATTGAAATCCACTCCACTTCGCTGTCAAAGCCCCCGTGGCTCTCCAACAGCTCCTTCGCAGTAAAGCGGCGGAAGCAAACCGCCTTCCGGGTGTCGCCTTCTCCTCTGCACAAATACAAGAAAATATCCGGCACCTGAGAGAGATCTTCAGGCAGCAGCATCTTCTCGCTCTCCTCCATATTGTTCCACTCCACCACGCCGTTCACGTTGCGATTCCGGGAAGACGCAATCTCATTCAGACCACACGACATCACCAACTGCATCTTCGCCTTCTGTCCAGGGCGTTTGGAACTCAGGAAGGAAGGGATCTCGCTGCCCCACACGAAGTGGGCTCGCATACGGTAGATGCGCTCGCGAGGGTACAAGTCGCGCGGAATGCGTTTGGTGTTTCGCTTTTGGTTCGTTTCGTCAAACTCGTTGTCCTCATTCCTCAGGATGCGCATGCTCATGAGAAGACGGCCACGGTACGTGCTGGCAATGTCCGGGTACGTGTTCATCTGCTTCTTCATGGAGTCGCCAATGCCCACATTCTTTAGACGGAGTGGCGCGCCGTAGATGTTGGCCCAGAATGGAGCGACTTTGCCACCCATCGCTTTCACGAGCTTGACGCTCTGGTACACATAGCCTACCAGTTCATCCGATCCAACTTGATCCCAATCGAAAACACCCAGCTGAATCGAGTCGGCCATTGACGGCTCGCGGATCACAAGCATCAGCTCTTCGTTAAAGCTCGGGCAGAGTTCGTCACGACGACCCTTCTTAGTGCGCACACGCGTTCGAATCGCATCGCCTCCAGCGATGCATCCCTTCACGTATGCGTCGATACCACCTCGGCCAACGACAGCGATATCCATGGGCGGCAAGTGCTCCGCAACGTGGACGGTTGCACCTAGGAAGTGGACCTGCTGAGTCACACTTGGTGGCATGATGACGTTGTTCATGTCGGTACTTGAACCGTCGCCGAACGGCGACGGGGGCGGCACCAGCTTGTCACCAGGTCCGATGATTGAGATGGATGCTCGCAGGTATCCTTGAATCCCCTGGTTGGTAGTGGACGAAATGTCCGTGAGGCCAATCCAGACGTTCGCCAGCTGGTGGTTCGCCTGCGAATAAATGTACGAAACGTCAAACTGCGCCCCGCCGATGAGCTCTGCACGCTGCAGCGTGTTGGCATCCATGACGCTCAGACGGACGTATCCCATCTCAACTTCAGCCTTGTCCAAGTTGCGGAACGGGAAGATGAGCAGGTCATCCCAGAAGCAGCTGAGCACCTGCTTCTTCACTGCCGTCTGCTGCTTCTCGCCGAAGACTTCCACGTAGACCACGGGATCCGACGTGCCCGTGGAGTCCTTGGGCACCAGGTCGCGCGCTTCAATGACGTGTATCTGGACGTTGTAGTCTCCAGATTTGATCTCAAAGCTACTGAGCTCGGACAGAATGGCCGCCTGCTTCTCGGCCTTCTCCTCGCGCTCCTTCTTGAGTTCCTCCTCCGACTTTTTGTTCGCAACACTGTCGTCAATCTCCACGCCGTCGTCCTCGTTCGAGTCGTAATCTTTGTCCGGCGCGCCAAAGCTCGGCAAGAAGGTAGATTTCTTCTTCTTCGCGGCAATATCACGCGCCTCGGGCTCGTACGTCCACAACAGCGTGAGCAGAATAACCCCCCTCTCCTGTTTGTCCTTCTTGCCTTTCTTCCCTCCAAGCTCCACGGCCACATTCTTCTCCACATTGGGCTGCAGATCCTTCAGCGACACCTCGGCTTTCCCCATGAAGTCATTGATGGTGATATCATAGTCCTCCACCAATATGGACAGATTATTCTTCACATCCGGAGCGAAGAAGCCAAACTTCTCGTTCCACTGTGGGCGCAGCGTGCATTCCTTCTTGGTCGACTCATGCTTTTGCCCATTAAAGGTGAAGAACACAATCGGGTCACTCGTGGTGCCGTTATTGTCCATCCCCAGCAGATTTTTGCCCGACTTGAGCGTCACGTAGAGCAAATTGGGCGGCTCATTACTAGCCACCACCAGCTTGTCCTCAGTTGAAGTATCAATACTAACTCCTGTCCCCCTCCCAGCCATTGACTCTTCCGGTTTTAGGCGTTGTAACACCACGCGCATCTCGCCCTTGGAGTCCTTCTTCATCTTTTCATGTTTCGTGAGTTGAAACCAGTTGTCCAGAGGTTCCTGAAGCCCCAAAAGCAGAGACACCGGCACGTCCACGACGCCCAGCACGTCGTCCGACAAGAAGGCGCCGTCTGAGTCCCTCAGCAAGAGCCGCAGCGTCGTGGCCACGCGCAGATCCAGCGTGTCGCCCACTACAAACTCTTCGTCCCAGCGCGGGCTTAGCGTCTTCTTGACGACTTTGGTCTTGAAGGAGCCGCCAGCGGCCAGGGGCACGCCCTTGGAGTCCAGTAGACTCAGAGTCACGTACGGGTCGCTGGTGCCGCCGCTGTCGGCCGCCAGGATGCCGCGCGCCTCGACCACATGCACACGCACGCCGCCTAGAGACGCCATGAGTCTGGGTTGGGTAGTCGCGGAGTGAAAGGAAGGGGCGGGATTGGCGGCTGCTGCGACAAGATGAGGTTCAACCGTCGTATTTTGTAATTGTATGGAGGAGGTTGCCATGTCGGGTGCAGGAGACAGTGGATATTCGCACCCAAACCGGCTTGTGAAAGTGTACCCATCGTCCTTTGGGTGCGATGAACGATGAACGATGAACTGGCATGATGTGGGGCGCATTGTCGTCGTGCTCAGGACGATGCAGGAGACATCACATCAATCACATCAATGCGTGGCTCGGTACTAACAGGGCTTTCACCGATTCTGCGCAGGGCTTCCAGTCACGGCCGCGGACACGTTTTGTTATGCTTCCCTCTGCCTGCCTGCTTGGGTTCTTGCTCGTTTTCTTCGCTAGCACAGGTGATGCTGGTCAAGAAAGTTTGGTCGGATTCCTCCTCCTGACGGTCAGATCCCAAAGGAGCCCAAAGACGACAACGCCCTTTGCACAAGCCATGTAATAGAAGACAACGATGAGAACTAGGATGTCGGTGTAGTGTATTGCAGCTTTGAGTGTGGTGTGAAGCGGCTTGAGACCGATTCGTCTCAGTGAAAGTGACTGGATTCTGTAGTAGCCCGCCGACGTATAATTAAAACCGTCCGGTCTTGCTCGGTGAGAATGGCAATACCGTATGGATCTTGCTGTGCTTTGAAGGGACCTTCGAGTGCATGGCACACGCGTACATGTATTCGGGCCTGCACCAATGAATGAACAATACATAGAGACCAATTTGCTTTGTGAAGACATACCTGATCCTCGACGACACTATCTACTCGAAGACGGACATACAGATTAAAAAAAACTGCATGTCCAATGAAGAGTTTGTATATCGATTCCCGTTTCCGAATCGCCGATTCGGCTACTCAAACACAGTATTGACTGGCACAACGACTGCGATGTAAACGCAATATAGACTAATTTGCAGTCAGAGGAAAAATTGACATGCTCCAACTAATGCGTGTTCAGAGACGAATTCAGCACGATAAGGAGCTGTCAGAACCCGTATCCGCGGTAGTGGAGACAAACAAAAGCTGCGTGGTCGTAACTTGCTGGAAACAGTGTTAATGCTGCCGCTTCGAGTTCTCTTGAACAATCACACACGCAGGGTTCCAGACAGGAAGTGAGATATCGCCGAGGTTTTCTGTAGCGTGTCTTGAAACCTGATTGCAAAAAAACGTGGCATCACAATCAAATATTGAGCGCTGAGGGACCGATCTCCTCGGACAGCAGCGCAGGCATCTTCACCCCAGGCGGTAAATCGTCTTATGATGCTGGTGACACGAGCTCGATGGAGGCACGACACTTAACAGATGCACACAAAACCTAACGTCATTTTCCAATTCGGTCATATCGCTAGAACGTTGGAAATCTTCCTGCTGTTACCTCTCGCTTTGCATCTGGTGTTCCGACCCTCAACGTTAATTCCTTCGGATAGCAGTTGCATGCATGACTTGAAGACGAACATGTAGGCCACCGTGTCAGGGTCCGGTCCACCACTGCAAGCAAGCTAACCAAGACAGTGGATGACCGTGCCGGCCTGCTTGCTGCAAATGTCATGCTCGCCTCCCCGTCAGTATTCACCTCAAAAGCGTAGTCCCTGAAACACCAAGTCAACTGTCTTGAATACATAACGTCCTGATCGTGTGGACCATCATATCGTAAACGTCTGCAAATCGAGGTGGACGCAGAGGGACCCTCTAGCTGCGTTATGACAGGGCGAGGTATCCCGCTTGCACTTCCCACGCTGGCGTCCAGTCCGCCTCACTCCAACGCACACCAAAATCCAGACTTGGTAGCTCCGATGTCCACGCTTCATACACGACTCCATGCACGAACGCGAACAAGTCCTTATTGCGAGCAGCATCGGTCACTTCTTCCTCAATTGAAATCGACAGACTGGTGCGTCGCAACGGAACGGCGTCCAGTCCGCCGTCAAGACTCGAGTTATCTTCTGCCCAGCCGAAGAAGTCGATACTCACTAATGTTTCTCCGCCCGAAAACTCGGCCGTATAGTACCCAATACGCCAAGCTCCAGCCATCGGAATCATAGACGACAGACCGCTAGGCATCACGAGGAACCTGCGCAGTCGTCCGTCCAGCACCAATGCCATCGGCGGTTCTCTCGTCTCTCTCGCGCACCATAATGCCGATCGCAGTAGCAAGCTTGAAGAATCGTCTCCAATGCAAATATCGACACATCCGAACTCGCAGACGAAGAGCGCCACAACAGCCAAGTGCATGTCCTGAAGGATGTCACGATTCGTGTCCGACTTGAGGTCAACAATCTGCACGGACCCAGGGTCCAGCAACCATCGATGGTTCCACGAGTCTTGTAGTACGTCTGTGTCTTTGTTACTACCCGTAAATGCGTGCTGTCGAATGGCCGGAGGCCGCGAACTCCCACAAGCGCCGATGGTTTGTTGGGCTTGCGTCAAAAACAAATCAAACGTGTCGTTCACGGCGTCGGTCAGAGATCCCTGTGCCTTTGAGTCCATCATTAGCGCCGACATCACGGGCCGAAGAGCTCCGTAGCGACTCTGGCTGTACACCAGCGACAACACGTCGTCAACCAGCGCGGGTACTAATGTCTCGTCGTTCAAAGTGTCGTACAAGCCTGCAACCAAGTGCACGAATTGCTCTTGAAGTTGTGCTTCGCTGATTGCACTACCTCGCGCCGCGCATGTTGAGCGCACGAGACAATGGAGAGTGGGAGACGACAACGCGCGCAAGAGGAGCTGTGCAGCCTCTCTAATGACGGCTCTCTCGAGCGTAATGCGCTCCGACGACCTTGGAAAATCTTGGAAAACTTCGCTTAGAAATGAGTCGACGACGTCTGCGACTTGTTCAATGCAATTGAAAGGCACACGGAGAGCAGCGGCGACGTGCAGCCAGCAAGAATGGATATGTTCATGAACGGACTCGCCACATAGCCCGACATCACCGACCGATGCATCTTGTATGAAGCGCCACAGAATGAGTAGATGCTGGGCCTTTTCCCGAAAGCCACGGGCATGCGAGCGTGGACGCTTTTGCCACCAACTGGCGTCCATAGCAGGTTTTTCTTCATATCTTGGCTCCACGTGAGTAGACTTTTGTTCGTGCTCTATCAGGCGGCTCTGAACCTCATTGGCACGGCCATAGTGAAGCTGCTGGCTCTTGGGGGGTGGTGGTCCCTGGGGATCAACTCCAATCTGCGTCAAATTTGCAGCTGCAAACGTATTGCCATGTTGAAATTCGAGAGCTGGCAGTTTGCATCCAGCATCTCCGCCACTGAAGCCGGACCGGCGATACGACATGAGTGAAAAGGCGGGTGATTCGTGCCACGCCAGTACAGCTGCGTCAACTTCACCCGTGCGCGAGCTGGAGCTTGTAAGCTGGAAGATGTAGACTACTAGGTGATGGGTCATGTCTCGCTGGGTCTGGGTGACGCTGCTGTCGTAGCTGTACAGCCACTTGGGGAACTTGTGGTTGTTAAGCACGTATAACACCGCACCCTGAAGTTTGCATATGGTCCATTTTCACAACAGTAACAATTAGATCCAAATCTAATGCCATCAGAACATACTGCCAGCATACCTTCGGCAGCGTTTTCTGCTTTGATTCGCCTTCCTTTTCGGCTCGGATCCACGACTTTTGCTCCTCAATGCGACTGCTGGCAAAGAACAGGCTCGAAGGCAGCGACACGACTTCACCAGGCCGGAATCTCCTCTCGTCATTGATACTGTTCGGAGTACCATCGTCGTTGGCGGTGGTCCCTGTAGGCTCGAAGCGAGCACAAACGACGAGGTTTTCGTTGCCCACCATCGCTAGCTCAGCCGCAAATGTCACCAAGACGTGAATGGAGCACCCGCAGTAGCATCGCTGCAAATGCTCGGGGCAGCAGTGAGGGAAGCATCGCAGAATCTGGTCACAAAACTACCGCGTTACCCTCTCCGCTGAGCGGCTAACTGCAGTGGTAGCAATATGACGGCATACCTTTATACCGCGTTCTCGATTGCTCCTGAATGCAATGACACAACTTGTGAGCAAACGCGTGCTTCAGGCAAGGAGGAGTTGGTACATGACGGTTTGTACCTGGTATAGTGGCGGCGGAAGAGCGGGTGGTGGTCCTCGCTGCAGCTCAAGCGCGTGAAGCGGCAGGAGACGACGCGGACCATTCCTATGCTCTTAGCTGTGGAGGAGTCGCTTTTGACGCACGAATTATGATAGGAGAAAGCTGGGGCCTCAAAAAAAGAAGTGCGGGTCTCAAGGCAATATCAAGTGGGAAGCCCCCTCTGTCTGAGAGCTGACGTAAAGTGCTGCAAGGGACTCAAAACTATTTTGAGTCAAAATAGTACTCGCGATGTCAAAAAAAGTCGCGACGCGGTCTTTTGTTTTGTCAGTCGCGCAAAGGGGACCAATTTTGCTGGACTATTCAGTCCGACTTCTGGGGTGTCTTCGTGCCCATACCCCAACCAAGGCATTTAAATGCCGTACCGCCAAGTAAGCCGAGACTCCGCAACGTTAGGCACCGCTTGACAGCAAAGGCCAAGCGCCGAGGCCAGCAGCCGATGCTTATTGCCCTCCCGTTGCGGTAACTGGCAATAAAATCTCAAGTTGCGTTGACAGCCGCTCCTAAGCTCCAGTCCCAGCTCAAGTCTTCGCAGTGCCCGAGCACTGCGTCCAGGTTGAGTAAGCTTGATGCTGCTCTCTCTCCTCGTGCTCGGTTGAAGAAACTCGTAGTGGCCGCGGCGAAATCGTGCTGGCCCTTGATGAGAGCTTACCGGCACACGTACCAGCTGAAGTCGGAGACTATGTCGATGGTCTCTTCCTCGCTGCGCTGGGATGCCAAGGCACACACGAAGGCATGGACCCAAGGCACAAACCAACGTGTGTACAAGAAATTCAGACTTCATCAGACAGCCGATGACTGCGCAACACCGACAGAAGTATACGGCTTGGCGTCGCAATTTACTCTCTCAACGTCGACACGGAGTGACGACCAGGATCTCTACTACACGGGCAACGACAAATTCTCGACTGCTACCGTCGATACCAATTCGCTGCTAATCGAAGTTGTCCATCTGGAGAACCGTCCCGATCTTCTCCAAGTCGGTGTACCCTACGCTGACACGACAGCGCGGCCGCTTCAAGCGGTTGCTAGCCCTGGTCTTGTGGCTATTGCAGTCGATATGGAAGGCATGGACAGTAACAAGATGAATAGCCACGTGCTGGTGCGCTGGTGCTGCGATGACCAAGTTCACGAGCAAGACGTGGAACCCTCATGTACAATCCTGCAACACGAGTGTTGCAGAGCGTCTACAAGAGCGTGATGTGTGTGTGATGCGCTAGCCAAGCAGGGCACAATCATTTTTTTCTGGTACCCAAGTAACCCGATAGAGTTGACACATCGTTCAGCGTTTCTAGGCTGTTGGTGGTTCTGCAGTGACGACAACCAGAATCAACACTTCGATGTCTTCTCTGCTGATCCTGTGTTGTCCAGACTGGAGGTTGTGTTGTACGCAGCATGCCTGCGGTAAGAGTGCCAAGGTAAGCTCTGTGCCGATGACGGTGGAGGCTGGAACGATGCGAAACTCGTTGTCCAGACATGGAACCCAACAAGAAAAACGATTTTCAAGTTTAGCATCACGACCGGCGGAATTCAAAGCGACTTCCAGCCAGAGGTTGTATTGACGAATGGCGGCTCATGGCTTGCGTTTTGGATCCAAGGCGCAAAGTCAGCGGCTTGACATGGATGAATCAAGCTGATGCTACTTAATCCCATGCGGGGTTTGCGCTTCGGTGGGAAATGGAGAACTGCGATGAAGTTCGAGAGTGATTCTAAAGCTTCAGGGCCTGGACCCTTTCTCCAAGTTTAACATCAGGAGGCTGGCACTCTTAAGTCTAAAGTGTTGACAAGCGAGGTTGAAGCATTTATGGTGGAGTGGTGTTTTAGTGGCTTAATCCAGGGATACTTTTGTCTGGGTGGGAGAACGTTGGGCGCCTCGGAGTTCGCGATGAGAGTCTGCATCAGCGACAACCATAACCAGAATTTTGCGGCTGTGTTGCCGCACACCATTCGAGCTCTCTTGCTATCGACATCAACAGAGTGCGTGGATTTGTGATCATGGCGACATCTTTTGCGTGGTGGGCGCAAAAATCTTTTCTACGCCTGAATCATCGGTCGTTGCTGACCGTTCAATCAAAACTCGGGCGTGCTTTACTTTCACCAGCCAGCCATATCTCGATCTGCTGTCTTGAGAACAAAGCATGGCAAGCAAGCTTCGCCTGAGGAATCGAGTCGTCATGATGGTAGCAGACGCCGACGGCGCGCCTGCAATTCCTTCACCAAACGAGAAAGCGTCCTACACGCAAGAATTGCCAGCAGCAGCGTGTCTCCACGTACAAACGCATGACTGTAAAAGCCACGGCATCGCGCTGGAAACGATTTACGTTTTCTTGGTTGTCGGGTCCGAGATTTCGAGCGAGGTGACGGAAGTGACGCACTCGAATGAGGCCGCGAACAGTTTTCGCGTGAACGGCGCCATTGTCCCAAGCTTTGCTCTGTACGATGAGAATGGAGAGGGCAAGATCTCGCTTGACGAGTATAGTTCAGTTCTCTAAAAGATTAATGGAGCCGATCTGAATGAGACGGAGAAGGCCCGAATCGAAGAAGTGTGTGGACGAAGACTTCCGCGAGCACTCATACTGTGTCACCGGGTTTGCAGAAGGGTATGTATCGCAGTTCACAAGGTAGTGTTGTTGTTGACTAACACTCAAACTTGTGTTCGTACAGCACAATATGAGAGCAGACAACTTCGACGAGGCCTACCACGTACTGACAAAGTACTGCCCGGTGCAGGACGAGCGTATTTCAGACGTATTCCAAGCTGAGGCCAGAAAGGGTCAATATACACCGGATGACTGCGTAATGGAGCACCGACTGGGAGAGCCATCGCATGGTGAGAGCGATACGCGCTGCCAGTCTTGGAATAAACGATGAAGAATTAAAGCATAAGTATCCACGAGCTCGAGCTCTTATTACACTGTGCTCCTTCCATCGGGTGGGCACACATGAAATTTATTCCTTGCGAGTGGTAAATTGTACAGAAACCAATGGACAACTTTCCCTCATTCTCTTGGTCATTGTTCGTGAAAGATTCAGCGAATTGCGGCCAAGCGGGACAGTCGGACGTGATTTTGTACTTCGAAGTAGTTCAAGTGCAACGCGTATTCTTCAAGCCACGGTCCAATAGTGCTGGAGACTCAACCTCACATGATTGCGTCTTTTCCCCCCGATTCTCCTTGGCGGCTCAAGCGGCGCGCCTCTTGCATAGCGAAGAGCGCCAAAATGTCATCATACTGATCCATGATGTAGTTTTCCATGTCCCGTAGTCCAGCAGAGTTGCGCACGAATCGGAGAGCTCGCTCGCGCATGAGAGAAACCTCTTCCGTTCGATCCATCGTTACCAGGAGCATGGCGTAATGAAGAAACACGTTCAAGATTGCCTTGCCGATATCCTCGCTCATCCTGGCCTCTTCTTGAGAAGGCTCAGACAGTGAGAGCTGTCCTTGGAACTTCTCGTATGCTCGAATGGCCTTGTTGAACACCTTCTCAGCCTTTTCAAATTGCTTTCTGTATGGTATCCGCAACCACGATCCTGGACGTGTTAGCGCGTCTCCACCACAACAGAAAAGCAAGCCGCCAAGCACGTACGTCCGGTGGTAGATCTCCCCCATGTTATCCAGAAGCATCACGCCAAGCTTGTAGCGCAGGCTAGTGGGGTTCACATCCTTCACAAACTTCGTGGCCTCGTTGTAGAACGGCAGGGCCAACGCGTCCTCCCCCACACGTTCATACGCGCCACCGTAGAGGCAGGCACGAAGAATCTTGTTCGCTGCAGAAGGCTCAGAAAATATTAAAATAAGCGCTCCCACTAATAAGACTGCATGAAAAGCTACCGGGGGGCAAACGGGCGTCTTTGCTACACTCGAACGCAGCAGAAAGAGTCTTGAGCACCTGCTCCTTCTTCTCTCCCTATAGTCAACCAACACAAAACAACATACAAAAACGTGTCAATGCCTCAGTAACACGCCAGCGTCGATAATAATACAGATACACAATTGCCCCACGTTGGCTATCATCTTGGGGATGCGCTGTAGCAGCTCAGTCTCCTTCTTGAGCTCAGGTGGCGGTCGATTTTTCAGCTCTTCCTGCGTACAGTCCAACATAAAGAAGTCTACTTATTAAAATAAAATATAAAAACAAAGGTATCAGCACAACGAGCGTGGCAACACCTTGCAGACCACGTAAGCGATGCACCCCAGCGTCAAAAGTGCCGGGGTGTGCCACCACACAGGTTTTCCGGAAGAAGTAGGGTTTGAACCAGTCGCAAAGCTGCGGGTTCCCACGAACTTTATTGAAGCAGGCATTGGGGATCGCAGACTTCGGAGCGTCACTGCAGTTGCTGCTGGACGCCCGCGCGGGCGGAGCACACGACGTAGGGCCAGCATCTTGTCTTGTGCGATGGAGGGAACAGTGTGTGAAGGACATTCGACGACATCATCGCTCGACTGCCCTTTCTATGGTAACTTTGACCTAAAATCACCAAAAAGATAATATTTGGGTATTATCTTTTTGTAAGAAGCAACAGTGCTTGACTCGAATGGCATCGCCACCTACTTCGCGCGTTCACCGTATTCATTGCTCCTGCGTCCATTCGTGTTAATCCCTTTTTTTGAAGCTAACCCGATATTTTCGCTAATTCAAAAACAATTAGAGTTCTTCTTTCCTCCTCCTCCTGCTCTTCATTCGTTTCGACCGAGATCTCTGATGATACGGTGACGAAAACAGGTTGCTTTTGCTAGTTGTACTCCCGTTTTCGTGCTTGGCTTGTTGCAACCGGTTACAGCGATAAGGCACAATTGTGGCTTGGCAGCCCACTACCAGATAGCAATTTGGTTTGGATAGTCATGTAACGTACGCATGATCCTGGCCTCAGTACGACTTTTGAAGACTGCAGCAATTCTCTGTTGAAGAGTGACTTCGCTAAGAAAAAACTACGGGTGTCAACCTCTTTTTCAAACTCGCGAATGACAGTAAGAATGGAACTTCACAGGCTTTCAATTTCACTTTCAACTATACTTCCCGAATACACCAGAATCATAGGCGTCTTTTTCGCGGGGCTATGGGCTGTACTTACGTCTCAACCTACCGTGCCTTCTACCGACCACAACGTGGGAGGGAATGCTGCTGAGAGCTTCGGTCTGGATTTGTTCGCCTCACGAGGAAGCTTTTGTGCGATGTTTGCAATGCCACGCCTCTAATGATGTGACGTGAGCTGAGGCACAGTAAAAACAAGATAAGCGAGCTGCACAATGTTTGTTTTGTCGAAGTCCAGTTGATACCTCACCCAGTAGCACGTTATGTACCAGATCATTATATTCAACAACTTCTTCTCCAGCATCTAACACTGCGGACGTTGGCGTGGCCAATCAACAACCCTTTCAATGAGATCGCGAAGAGCAAACGTCAGCAGGCAAATGAAGCCCAGATCGATAATGCGCAGAGACGCAAGTTAATGGACTCCAGCGACGTGTGCGGCAGATGAACGGCAGTTCACATGCTGGCAGGCAAAGGCTGCGACTGGCTAACCCTCTCCAAATTTCAGAGTCGCTTTGGCGATGCCATGGAATTAATTGGGCATCAATTGCAGCTGGAGCTGCGCCTGGCCCAACGGAGTTCGCCGAGTCGGAACTTTCGACTTGGAAGACGCCGCCTACCGAAGGATTGGTTGTGTCGTGGAACTCCCAAGATCCGATCGAGGCCTGGCCTGTGTGAACGGACTGTGTACAAGGCGTAGTATCGACAACTTTAGAGTATGCATAGCAATTTTGCGCTTACAAGTTGTTAAAAAGTCGTACTAGTCGAGTTCTATGATATTTTCAGGGATAAAACCCGTTGAAGCATCAACCAGCAAAGAACACCCGAAAATGGTTTTCATATTCATGTCGTAGTTTGTGCTGATGAGATGGTTCAGTGAGTTCTGCCTCAAGAGAGCGTTACACTCGGATATGGAGAGATATAACCACAGTCTCCTCGACGGCCAAGACCTCCAGCTCCATCCGCGCTCAAGAAATACGCATAGCAATCGCATATTCCAGTCGCTCGGTTTGAAAAACAAGACCAGATTAATCAGTACGTCGAAGTATCAAGTTTAACAGCAACATGCTTGAGCAGAAACGTACCACAGACACCTCGCGCGGACATTCGATGTTGGCCTTGGTACCCTTGAGCAGCTCCGCCACAGTGATAGTGCCAGGGTTGGTGAGAGTTGAAGCTTCGTAGCTCAGCGGAGGCAAGTCACCCTGCATGAAGGTGAACTCGACGGTCATGGCTATTCACAGATAGTTTACACAATATTGCGAGTTGATGATAAGGAAAATAAGTTGCCGAGCTGATAGGACGCCAGGGATACGTACTAACACCCGCTGCAGAGCACACGGTGGCGCCTGAATCAAATGTTATCGTGACAGTACGCACGCTCTCCAGTGCCTCGAGCGTCGATTTGACTTGGGCTGTGCCGGCATCGAACGGGATCACTGCCGTCGTCTCCTCTCGAAAAGTAAGCTTGAACTCTCCCCCGTCAGCTGTACACAGTAGCGTCTGCTTCTCATTTACTTTGCCGATTTCAAATGGATCCGCTCCCCGTGGGCACATTCGAGCAGAGCAGTCGTGTCCTCCGGTAAAGTCGCCGTAGGCGTTCTCGTATGGCCCAAAGTAGTCGTTGGTCTCGCAGTCGCAGCCCTGAATCTTGCTCGCATCCCACGCAGTTAGCGTATTCGGTGTCGCGCCGTACGAAAGACTCAGAGGATTTCCCTGAGAGTCTGTAGCTTCAGCCGAAAGCTGTTGGATGCTCTTACAAGTGCCTCGGCCGCTACAAGTCGCCCCAGCAGCCGTGGACGTGCCAACAGGACAACGTATAAACTCGCAGGCTGCGCCCGTAAAGGGGGCCTGGCACGTACACAGCCCCGAATTTGTGCTGCACGAGCCTCTTCCAGAGCATTGAACCATCGCATGGGCCGTGTCTGGAGCTGTGGCGCCATCAAACCACGCGGCTCCCAGCGGACACTCGCGAATCGTACAGTCAAATCCAGTGAAGCCGGCGTAGCACAAGCACGCGTAAAATGTCGCTGCCGAGCAAGTTCCTCTTCCATCGCACACGCCGTTGTTGGTAGAAGGACAGATTGAAGTTCCAGTTTGGTAGCCGCAGTCTCCGCGCCTGCCTGGAGAAGGAGGCATCGCGCCGTCGCCACTACCGAACCCTGCGATACACTTGCACACTCCGTTGCTGAAGTCACAGGTGCCACGATCGGAGCAGTACACGTTTTCGCGTGTGCCGACTGTACTGGTTACGGCGGTGACTGTGGCGCCGTTCGAGAGGTTGTTGAGCACCTGGAGCCTTGGTAGATCTCCTGGATTGTTCGTGAATGTAATCGATGTTGTGGTTCCCCCCGTGGAGCAGAGTGGCGTCCCAGTTACGATACTAACTCCGTAAATGTTGTCCAGTTTTCCCAAAGCGGTCTTCAAGTCATCCGACGTACCAGTTGATGCAAGGTTTACAGTCACTCGGCCGCGGAAGGAGAGCGCAAATGTGCCGGTACAACCATTGCAGACGCACGCGATGTCTTGCACAGCATTAGATTGGCCTGTAGTCAGTGGATTGTCACCTTTGGGGCATTCACGCTGTGAACAGTCGAAGCCTGTGAAGTCTGGATCACATTGGCAGCCCATGATCTTGTCGGCGTCCCAGAGTGAGTACGTCGTGCTCGTGAAGAAGTTGCGATCATCGTGCAACACGGCAGCATCGCGCATGCTCACACAGCGGCCGTTGCCCGAGCATGAATTGGGGCAAGCCAAACGCTCGCAAGCCACGCCTTCGAAGCCAGCCTCGCAGGCACAGCCACCCGTGGAGCGGTCACAGCGCCCCATAGCTGAACATTCAGCTGGCTGGTGCGCCATGTCAACGGCCCAAGCTCGATCCACCCACGCCGCCCCCATCGGACAGAGTTTCGACGCACATGTCGATCCACCGTAACTTGGGAAGCACGTGCATCGGCCAGTTGACCGTTGGCACGCCCCGTGGCCGCTGCAGCCTCCGTCGCAGCTGAATCCAAGCACAAAATCGATGAAAAGCGATCCTAGCGACAGCAGGAAGAGGAAGAGGAGCTTTCGCATGGCCAGGCAGCAGATTCCCAGGGGGCTCGTGATGCGATCTAAGGGGACGAAACGAAACGACTACGGTACACTATTTGTTATTCATGGCCTTGGATGGAAGTTCATCGTTATTTGTGTGGCCACTGAAATTGTAACAAGCAAGAGCTTTCGTGGCCCCACACTTGCCACATTTTGGAAGCAACAACGCGGAAGTATGAACACGACCTCCCTCTATAATTTTCACGAGCGCGTCGTTCACGTGCGCAGCCAGCCTTGATCACTCCAACTTGGCCCTCTTGGTGTCCAGGAATGGCACCGCTCCAGCATCACTAGCTCTTTTCAGCGTCGAATTCAGTGTGGCGTTTGTCGTATCACGCCAGTCGCGAAGCAGCCCAACCACATCCTGATGGCCTTCTGCTGCTGCTTTCTCGAGCGCGATCAACCGACTGCTCGAGTCGCTTTTTTCAAGCAACAGTTTCACGACCGTGATGTGACCATTCCGAGCCGCTAGTATGATTCCAGTGCATGCAGTGGATGCATCGACATGATCCAGCGTGAACTACACCAGTTCAGTAATGCCGTCACGAGCAGCATCCTCAAAGACGATGATATACTCAATAGAATCACCCCTCTTCAAAAGTTCAATGGCAGACTGGACCTTGCTCGCCGAAGCAACTTTAATTACGGCTTCACGGATGGATGCTTGATCTGCATATTCGAGAAGAAGGCGCAGGTTTTCAGACGCACTGCCAAGTCGGCAACTGCGAGGCCTATATAATACTGCGCGCTCTTTTCAGCGAGAACCTTCGTCGCTTCGCTGGTCGTAGCTTTCGTCAGGAAGAACCGACAAAGTACTCGTCGAGACTTTTCACAAGAAGCTCCAGCATCTCGATATCGTTGCCAGCGAGAACCTTTCAATTATCCGGTCGGAAGTCATCACCAGCCCCCTGGATTGCAAAACGTCAAGAAGGATCTCCACTACTTCGGTGTGATGATGTGCCACGGCTTCCTCTAAGGCTCTGTGTGCCGTTAAAGAAAACTTTTCCACACATCGATCAGCGAGCAGCCTCACAATGGCGCACTTGCCTCGTTTTGTAGCTGAAACAAAACTGCGATGAATTCGACGCAACCAGGCCACAACATTGCTTCGTCCGCTGCACACTTCGCAAGTAAAGTCGCCAGTAATTCACTCTGGTCACTGTCTGCCGCGGCTTTCACTGCGAACCCCACATGGCTTGGGTCACACGATCTGATTAAGAACTCCTTGCAGCCTTTTGTTACCGCAACTGCCACCGCTCGTCCAATTCCGGAGCTATCAGACCGTTCGTGCAGCGCAAGGACCGAGTTCATTTGTCCTGACTCGGCAGCCTTCCCCAACACGAGATTAACGGCTTGAAAATCGTCGCCAACATGGCCCAGTAGCAAGGCGACAACGTCGGCGTGCCCTGCTACAGCCGCGTTAACCAGAGCCGACTGACCTATCCAGAACCTAGCAACTCTCCCGTCCCTTAAAATCCGTTGAACGATGTCAGTGTGCCCATTCTGAGCCGCAGTAGCCAACGCTCGATGGCCGAGTCCGTCGAACGGGTATGCGTCCAGGAGGTATTCCAGCATCTCAATCTGCCTATTGGCAGCAGCCGCCTCTAGGATCGCTTCCACATCTCCTCCAAAGTATCGGTTTCCAGGAAGTTGACCACATTGACGTTCCCGACGCTAGCAGCAGCCACTAACACCTCGGTGGGGTTGCATCAGGAACGGTACATATTGCAGAGCTAGCGCAACACGCCGAGGCGGTTGTTGGCTGCTGCCAGATTGAAAGCTTGGGCGGAGCAGCCCTCGGTTCGGTTATCATGAAGCCACTTGAGGAGCTTGAGTTTCCCCGGGCAGCAGCGCCGTCCAGCCCCGACGGTCCAGGGACGAGAAGCCTCGAAGACTCGGAGCACGCGCTGGAGGTCTTTGTACACGGCGACGTCGACGGTGGAGGGCAGGAGGAGGCCCTTGATCAGCTGGGCGATGTGCGAGATGGCCTGAATAGGGGGCGACAGCGCTAGCGCCACAGCGGTGAGCAACGGAGAAGCGGCCATGTTTCCTGAACAACAAATTTACTTTGCGAACAGTGCCTATTTCGGCCAAACTCACAATAGTAGTGTACTTAACACAACCGGTGATTGTGTTTAACACAATTAGAGGTTTTACCAAACTGGCACGAGATGTTGCTTTCTGTCGTACCAGTATCTTCAGCCGGGGCCAATTACTTGTAGACGATGGTTGTCCTGGACTTTTACTCGATCTGCGTGAAGGCTGTTATTGTTTGACGGCTTCAAAAGGTTGAACACGACCTGGATCAAGCGGAGCATTGAACTCGGTCGGATCTTATCATCGGATGAATATTGGGTTTTCCAGCTGGCTGGATGATCGCGTCAAGTCCAGCCAAGCTGAACAAGAACTGATCCTCGGCCGGTACTGTAATAGGTTAGTTAGAAGCACTACCTCCGTTCGGAAAATAACGTGCATTTGAAAAAAAATTGCGCATAGCTCCGCCCCGTTGTTGATCAGGATTATAAACTGATAAAGGGTCGTTTGTCCTACACAGCCCGACTGCTAGACTGAACTATTGACTGCAGAGAAATTAAGAAGGGAACGAAGCCGAACATACAATAACGGCAACGTACGTGATCCGCCCGTCGTTAGAGGAAAACATCAAGGTCTGAGGGCTCGTGGGCACACGATTCCTGCACGACTGCGTGCGCATTAGAGAGCGCTTGTTCCCCACACGACAATGAGATAGGAAGACAGCCAGCGCGCAGCAACTTGTCCTTCTGCATGTGGCCGAGACGATAGTCATTGCCACCGCCGCATTGCATTATTTGCTCCATCACATGCTGCAACGTCAGGAAAGTCTTGTTCAGCGTGTCGGCCGTAGTCTCTGCAAAGGCTTGAGTCACCTCTGCAATGAGGTCTCCGTGCGTTCGGGGTTGAGTCTTAGACTGGAGCGACTGGATACTGGCGAAAAAGCCCAAGTCGTTGCAGTTCAGATCGGGGCTTTGAGCAGGCTGATTGGCCAGGTGGATCATCCAGCCGTCGCTGCTCCCAGCAGAAGCCACCTCAGCGTCGTTCTCCAATGGATGCGGTTTGGCGTTGTCTTGCTGCAGTCGGATTGGAATGTGCTTTTGATCATGTGGCCATTTCGCCTTGATTGCAGGGATGACGTCCTCCACAAACATTCGCCGAGCGATATCCCGCGTCATCGAGACTGGGCGTATCTCTTCCACTCCAGCAGGACGATTGACGCTCCGACGTTGAGTCAGACGCGTCTCCACGATAGGCCAAATGCCCACTTTCCCGTCCCATTCTCCCCGAGGGCGAGCCACAGCGCAGAGAAACATAACTTTCTGGATGTGCCGTTTGCTCTGGACAAACTGGGCGGGCGGTTCTTCAAGAGGGACGTCATCCTTACCCGTCAGCACGTACACCTTCCTGCCCACCTTCTTGATGTAAAACCACTTCTCGTCCAAATGTACGACATCGTACATCGGATCGAAGAAGTGGATTCCATCCGGTGAAGGTATCACGCGGTCCATGCAGTATTTCAACCGCGCCTGCTTGTGCTTGGCCGTTAGCAGGGGGTGGGTCCGGCTCAGCGCACGACGCAAGTAGCCCCCCTTGAGAAGTTGTTGGATCATGTACGCGCTTGTGTTCGTTGCAAGCTGAAGCGCTCGCTGGTTTTCACGTGCAGCCACGGGAACTTGAGCTACTCGCTCACAGAGAGTAGCCCGGTCCATCTTCTTGCGACCTCGAGTGTGCCACGCGGCCGTTACGACAGCAGCAACGCGGGGGCCCATAGTGAGCAGCCCCTTCTTCCAGACGCGAGATACAACCATGCGGCCTAGCCCAAACTCCTCCGCAATCCTTGAGATGTCGCCATGGGGGAGCCTGGCATTCGTGCTGTTCAGCAGGAGCGATTCCCACAATGCTTGCGCGAGAGCGTCTGTGATCTGCCCCATGAGCGGAAGTGCTCAACTTGCGAAGTGAAGCGAGCAGGACGGCTATATCTGTTTGAAAATGGGCGGGAAATTCAAACTGAAAAGTGATGGATGGGTGCGAAACGGTTTTGACAGGGATCTGCTTGAAAAGGGTATGCGTTCTTCTGATTTTACTGTAGCGTGAAAAGCACGTTATTTTCCGAATGGAGGTAGTAGGAATTAGGCGCAGCAGTTCATCTTTCAAGTCGCGCGCTCAAGCCAAGCCGGATCGCGCGCTCGACGGCCCAGGCTGTTCGGTTCGGCCGGCACCACCACGCGCGCTGCGCCAACGCTGAGCAGCGCGTGTCTTCGGTTCGGCCGGCGCTACGACTTGCATCGGGACAAGGCGGTTCGGTTCGGCCGGCGCTACTTGCGTCGGGCCAAGGCTGTTGGGTTCGGTGGCGTCACCACGGGCGCTGCGCCAACGCTGAGCAGCGCGTGACTTCGGTTCGGCCGGCGCTCCAGCTTGCGTCGGGACAAGGCTGTTCGGTTCGGCCGGTGTCACCACGGGCGCTGCGCCAAGGCTGAACAGCGCGTGTCTTCAGTTCTGCCGGCTCTCCAACTTGCGTCGGGCCAAGGCTGTTCGGGCCCGACACCGAGAATTGATCAATGATCGCACGCAAGTTGCAGGGTTGCGCTTCTATCGGACGGCCTCTCGTCAGCAGAGTCGCTCCGCAGCAACACTTGGAGCCATACCTCCACAACGAGTGAGCATTGCGTCCTGCTCCGTTCGCTCGAGATCGTCGGAGCCAATCTGATGTCTCCTGAGGCCTCCAGCCAAAACATTGCTACATAGCTGCTCGTTCCCTCACGAATGTTTCGCCATGTTGTTGTTGTTCAAAACCGCAGGACTAGAAGCTGTTTAGCAGAGCTGCTCCGTTGCAGGGCTCAGATGCGATGAACCACCTACAAAGTGCGCACGCGGTGAGGTTCCCTTCATGATCGGGATTCTAAGGGCGCTGAACCAAGTTGATCCGACCGGCAGGGATTGCCCCTGTACGGAGTTTCAAAGCGTGGTTTCAACTGCAGGCTAATCAAGCAGGGAAGATTTTCCCTACTAGTACCACATAGCGCCGTGTTCACTACGGGCGGCACGAGCAGCGATGAATTCTTCGTGGCAGCGTACCAGCGACAATGACCATGAGGATTAAGCTTTACGATCGGCTATAAAGGTGACACCTCCGAGACAAGAAGAACTGTAATGGAGATTGGCGTACATCGTGCTGCGAGCCAAACACTCAATCTGGTATTGGTGCTTCTTCTATCCTGCTTTCTTCATGGGGCAACACACATATCCCGGCTTTTGCGTCGCTCAAGTATCACACTCAAGCGCTGCAAGAGAGTGCATTCGCTCCAAATCGCAATGCTTCCATCTACTTTGGGACCGCCTCAACAAGTCTACAACTTCCTGAGGCATCTCAGCGCCTAACAAGCGAATGAACTACTTTGCCCCATGAAGAGATTCCAGCAGAGTGGAAATCTGGCAAATGCTAGCGTTGTTCTTTGGCAAAGAATGGCTAACGGGAAAATATACTTTGTCCTTGCTGGTGCAAGGTAGGCTTCAGCGTTGCTGTGAATGGTGCAATGTATTCGCCGTCAAGCCTGCCAACTTCAGTGCGACCACAAGCTGCTCTTTCCCGTTAAGCACCCAACCGATGAGTTATTGCGACGCGTGCGCCACTAGTTGTCCTTGTAAAGGCCCCAAATCTTGCCCATTCTAGCGGCCACTTGGGAACTTCAAGTGGAGTCTTGACTCGCGTTTTGTTTTCCTGCTGCTGCTCTTCGTCGCTGGTCAAACCCTTTTCCAACACGAGTGCAGCCACGACATCCTCGTTCGTCTCTCCAAACAGGACGTGGGTCAGCATTTCCAGATTCACGCTCTCGGTCCATGCTCGGTGGCCAAACAAGCAAAAAGCCTGAACCAAGTCGCGTACATCTTCTCGCTGTGGTGCTAAAACAATAAAAAAAGCAATCGCGTTAGAGCACCGTTCTCCTGTCATCGACACTCTCGCTTTGTTACCTATTGCTTCCGATGCCAGACGCAGTGGCAGTGGTTGAAGATCTCGCTCGGGAACATCACCAGAGCTCGGCGACTGGGCCCCGACTACGTGCCATCTTCATCCTGGTTCTGCTGCTCCTGCCAGTGGTTTGAGATCTTCTCCACGTCAGGCCATACGCGCACCACAGCCCGAGATCCGCAGGCTTTGCTCAAACTCTGCTGGGTGATCCCACACAGCGCACTGATCACGAGAGGAGGAGCGTTGGCGTTGGCAGCCAGCGCATGGCGGATCTGAATTGTCACGCTCTTGATCTGCGACGGCGGCATGCACAAGACGAGCACGTCGCTCTCTCGAGCCAGTCGGGCGTTGTCGTAGTACCGAGGCACGAGCTGAAACATCGGCAGCGCAGAAGGAGCTTTCAACACTTCGCAGCGAGGAATTCGATCTGGTTGACGGGTCGAAAAGGCAATTCTGTCGGCACGGTATCCGTTGGCAAGCAGCGTCATGATCACGGCAGTGCCGACGTTGCCGCCTCCGAGGACGCCAATTCGAGGTGCGTCCTCCTTGTCTGCGGAGGCGAAACACTTGGCACAGGCGAGAACCAGCAAGAAAACGTCATGGGCGATTACTTGAATCGCCAGCGACCGGTTGTGATGCAGCAGCTGAGCCTTTGGAGCCAACCGCGTGGGGGCCAGCAGCTCAGCACAGATCTTGAAGGGTTTCTTGAACTCCTTGGCGCTGATTCCAGGCGCTGAAGGAGGACTGGAAAGCGGCAAAATGTTGGCCATGGCGTCGGCGTCGAGAGTACCATAGGTCGGTGAGAGGAAGCACTAAAACAAATTAATATCAATCTCGAAAAAAGTCAATGAACTTGAAGTTGCCAATTATTATTACTTCAAGCTAAAGATTAAAACATTAAAACAAGAAAACTATACTGGCCCTTACAGCGTCTCTGAGCTTTGCGTTTGTTGACTGAAGCGAAGCAGGATGTGAACGACTGCGCCCGCGTTGATCCGCTATCCGGGTCGAAAGCGCACATTCGCTCAATGAGCTTCCACTGGTTGTCTATTAGTTGCGGTGGGCGGGGAGGGAGTTCCCTTTGCTTCGTCACTTTGTACTTCACGACAGTATCAGGATTGTTGCTTCCCCACGTGAATTGCCCAGACACGGCCTCAACGATGCACATGTAGCAGAATGGCAAGACACGGCCTCAACGATGCACATGTAGCAGTACGGCAAGTACGGCCAGAGAAGCGGCCAGCATAACACTGCGTAATGGCGTTCGAAAGCAGCCAGTCATCGCTTAAAAGAGTAAGAATCAGCGCGAAATGTGCTACGGGTTTTGTAAGAAATAGTTTGTAGAAACAGTCGTAGCCTCGCGTGCCTTGGGCCGTACAGAGCATAAACGAAAGTGAAGAGCTACATGCTATCCAGTGCTACACAAGACCTTCTTTCCAATCGGCTCGATTCTTCAGCTCAACTGTCGCGCCTTTTTCCTCTTTGGGGTCCGCGAGTCGCGTCTCAAACGGTTTAGTGATGGCCTCGATGCCCTTATCAAACTGATCCATGACGAACTTCTCCTTGTTCTGTAGTCCACAGAGCTGCGCACGAGCTGAAGAGCTCGTTCACGCAGGTGGGAGGTCTCCTCCGCTCGATCCATTGCTTTCTTGAGCATCGAGTAATGAAGAAACACGTTCAGGACTGCCAAATCGAGCTTCTCGAGCGCCTTGCTTCTGCTTTAAAAGGTTCGGGCGGTGAGGGCTGTGCTTGGAATTTTTCGTAGGCTCGAATGGCCTTGTTGAATGACTTCTCAGCCTCTCCGAATTGTTTCCTGTGTCCACGACCACACCTTTCTGGACGTCTTAGTGCGGCTCAATCACATCAAAATATCAAGATGTCAAGTACTTACGTTCGCTGATAAACCGTTCCCATTTTATCCAGAAGTTGCACGCCAGTGTAGCAGCGCGCGCTAATGGGGTTCACGTCCTTGACAACTTCGTGGCCTCCTTGTAAAGCGAGAGCGCCAAAGCGTTCTCATCACACGCTTCGTACCCCATGCCGTGCACGAAGGCACCCAAGATTCGGGCCTCTGCATAACGGGTTAGCAAAAGAAACAGTTCTTCGCTCCGCTGACAGAAAATACTGTTGAGAGATACCGGGGGACATGGGGACGTCCTTGGTTTTCTCGAACGAATCAGAAACCTCTTTGAGTAGCTGCTGCTTCATCCTGAGGCTGCTTCATCCTCTAGTTCTCCCATCAAAGCGACGACAAGAGGTTGTCAAAGACTAAGATTTACAAGAAAATACAAGAAAATGCGGTGCTGGATAATGCGTCCTATTACTGTCCAATACTGTCCTAATTGTCCTAAAATCCAATCCCTACATAACTTCAATGTTTTATGATAGAAGACGTAGAAGCAGAATTCGTTCTCCATTTAGTAGGACACTCGCGAGTTGGCTCTCGTCTGCGGACTTAGCGACGGAGCAGCAGGGGCCCGCCCCTCTCTCGCTTCGCTCGGGGGGCGACGCGTCCTGCCCCACCCCCTTGCTCCTTACGCCAAGTTCCTCGACTCGGCCATGCGCAGTGTCTGGAAAAAAATATCGGGTTGCAGCGCTCGCGTTCACTCGCTCGCACAGACAAGCCCCGCCTGATCGGCGGGCGTTGCTAACCCGTGAATGCGCTGAGTGGGGCTCGCACTCGCGTCCGCTCGCTCTCGCCTATTTGATTGTACCTGTCCTAAAGCTGAAATTCGACCGTTGTGTCCTAAGAAATGTCGGTTACCGACCCATCCACGTGCATGTTTTATGGCTGATTTTAGGACTTTAGGGCAGTTTAGGAATCCTATTAGGACGCATTATCTTTTACTGAAAATGCCCCACCATGATCATCACGTTGAGGATGCGCATCAGAAGCGGCTCCTCCTCTTTGCTTTCCTGCACACCGTACAAATAAAACATTCGTCGAAAAAGTTAACATCTTATTAAAGCAAAGTTGTCAGTGTACGCGCGTGGCAGCACCTCATAGAGCGTCGGGGTGCGCCACGATCCAGGTTTCTTGGAAGCAGCACGGTTTGGCCCAGAGACGAATTGCGGATCCCCGCGACTCTGTTCGTAGCAAAAACTGGTGATCCAAGATCCCGAAGCACCACCTTACCTGCTGGGCGCCCACCCCCGACGACGGCCAGCAAAGTGAGAAACCTGAAGTTAGTTAATTCGACCTTGATCCAGCCACTGCCTTTGCCAGTCATTCCATCTCCTTAGCATTTCGTGGTGTTCATCTTCTGCTGACTTTCATTGCCGACATCTGCTTCATCGCGATCTCGCTGAGTATCCAATTGGCATGACGCCCGTGGTCGACTGCACTTAAAAACCTCCTCAACTTCCAAATAATATTTTCTTTCGTGGGGTCTTTTTGATATTTATCGCTTCCGAGATATGAAAATGCTTTGGACGAGCTCTCACAGCTCCATCATGTAGCTGCTGAAGTCCTCTTTCACTTCCTTGATAAACAGCCACGTGGTGGAGAAGACTAGGACCCGCCGTCGTCGTAAGTGCTCGACCAAATCGCCGGAATGTGCGTCCCTCTCTATCCCAAGTCGTGCTTGACAGCCAACCACTGGTCACGGTCTCCTCTATCCATGAGCTTCCGCCGCAAAACTTCAGGATCCGCTTCTGCTCTGCGTAGCGGCACCAAGCCGTTCCTCAATGGCCAGACGCTCGTGTCTTCAGGTCTCAACGAACTGGACGCTGCATTAGGCGGCGGATTGCTGCTCGGCACGCTCAACGTGGTGGAGTCGGCTGTGTCCCAGTCCGACGGGGGTCTTGACTTAGGTGCTGCGTCTTGCGAGGCGTTGGCCGTTGACCTGCTCCGCTACTTCGTGGCTGAAGGTGTGGCTGATGGCAAGCAGCGCGTGGCCGTCGTGGCTCCCGATGCCATGGAATTCATTGACCGCCAGCTGCCTTTGGAGCTGAGTCTCGCCCAGCGGCAGGTCAAGCAGCAGCTCTCCCAGTCGGAAGATGCCAAGCTCACCATCGCCTGGCAGTACGGCAAGTACGAGCAGCGAAGCGGCCAGCACAAGCCGCGCTTCTGCCACAGTTTCGACCTGTCCAAGTCCATGCACCGCGAGATGCTGGAGGCTAACGAACCGGTGGCTGTTGACCCGCTTCCATGGACGGAGACTTCGGTTCATGACGTGTACGAGCGTCTGCTGCGCGCGGTGGAGCAGGTTATGATACAACAGAAGGCAGACGGAGACGGTCAAGTGCTGAGAGTTGCAATGTTGGGAATTGGCTCGCCGTTGTTGGGACCTGCAGATTCCAAGCACATGACGGCGCTGTTCACGTTCTTTAGGCGGCTGCGGGTACTGGTGAGTCAATCCAAGGCTGTGTGTCTTGCAGTACTCGGCAGTGACGTACTGGAAGCCTTCCCTATTGGGTTTGTGAACGAGCTTCGACAAGTGGGCGACTCAGTGCTGACGCTCAGCTCCTTCGCCGGAACGCGCGACCTACTGCCGGAGGAGCTGCAGGACTTCCAGGGATCATTGACGCTAACCAAACTGCCGCGTGTGCATGCGCTGGCTTGTCACGCGCCGAGCAACACGCGCTTCGGCGTGAAACGTGAGCGCCGCAAACTCAAGATCGACAAGTTCCACCTGCCACCTGAAGGATCTCGCAGCAGCAACAGCAACAGTTCTAGCGGGTGTGGCAGCAAAACATCCAGCATCAACGACCCACTCGCCTTTTAAACAGCGCTATCTCAACGGCTTCGGCCATCGTTTTTGTATTTTCCACCTCTCATCTTCATTCTTCATTTTCGGACAGTTTGAGACCACGTCTGGGAGAGGCTCTTGTTCACAGCCATCAAATTCTTCTCGTTTCCCTGTCGAACCCTCTCCGATATTGTCCGAGCGGCAATGACGGGGATCGAGAGGGCGAAGCGACTGGAAAACGAAGTGGCAGAGTTGGCTAAGACGTTGGATTCGGGGGAAGTGTCCGATACTGACGTCGACCGTGGCTTCGCGTTGATTGAGGTAGTGCACACGTACCTGGAATAGATCGATGTGGACGACAGCACTCACTGCGTCGCAGTGTTCGGAACCGCTGGCGTTGGGAAGAGTACCGTCGTCTCGCTGCTTTTTGGAGATGGAAAGCTGCGCGTGCACCATGAAAATCCGTATTCGCGAGTGCTGATCGCCGAGAAGCCTCTGTGTGGAGTGGACATCCGAAGTGGCTCCGTTTCCAAAACGCTCCTGCCAGGTGTGGTGCATACCAAAGTCAATGGCGAGAGCGTAATCGTGTTCGACATGCCTGGCAGCCAAGACACGCGAGGACCTTTTGCAAAGCTGGTTGTGCATTCGATTTTCAAGTGGATGATGGCAAAGCACAAGATGACGCACGCATTGCTAGTAGCAACACCGCCACAAGATCGACCACAGGCTGTGGCGCTGGCGCATGCAATCAACGGAGCAAGTGGTTCCAACCCTGTTCTCGTCTACACGAAGTGTGACTCCGATTTCAATTCAAAATCTACAGACATTCTGGAAGGAATTGACCCCGAGAAACGTGGAATTTCTGCCTTTGCCCTGCGTAGACCAGCAGCTATTGCTCAAGAAAATCATGACTATTCATCCGACTACGAGAGCACCAACCGGAACATCCTCGACAAGCTACTTCGTCCGGTAACGGAAGCCAATGCGTTCGCTGGATCCGTCCCTGCATCGGCTGAACTGCTGGTACAAATGTTTGCTAAGAGGATTCTGGAGAGTGCGCGAGAGGCGTTGTCCGCTTCATTTCTCGACATGGTCAGTGGTAACTTCTATCGTTCATTTGGGGTTATCTCGGAAGTGGTTGCCGCGCTGGATAATCCGCAGAAAGTCGACTTCATGAACATGATGAAGACACTGCAGCTTCTGCTTCCGAAGTCGTGCTGCATTCGGGCTGATCCGGACGTGAGAAAAGCTTCCAAGCGAATTGACCTGATGCAGAGATGGACTGGCACTCGGTTAATCCACTCTAAGGACGAGTGGCTCACGGAGGAAGGTCGGATCAAGCTTGAAAACATGAAACACTCTTTGGAGAGCACGTGGTTGGGCATATGCAGCTACGATCGAAGAGAAACCAGATACGAGAACGCAACCTTTGTGATCGCAGCATGGGATCTTTGCCTGTCGACAGATGAGCTGTTGGAGATCGAGACGCACGTCGAGCAGGTGGTATTTCTTGTGACTGTTGTTTTGATCGGGTGTTTAATGTTGACGCTCGAGGGTCCGCTGCGAGCCTGGGCCAACGTGATAATGCTGAGCCCAGTTGTGCAGGCCAGCGGAATTGATTTGTCGGCTGTAGAAAGTTTTCTAGACTTCGAACCGAGTCCTCCACCAGCAAGCCCCGGCAAAGACGGAGAAAATGGCCGTCCCGATTCACCGGGTGGAAACCTTATTGTTGTATGTCGAGAGCTTGAAAAGGCTGACGAAGAACCCGAACTTTGGAAGTCCACTGGCAACGTGGGGGTGAAGGCCAGAGTGCAGGAGATGGAATTGACGGCGAGGACTCCGAGTACGATGTGACACAATTTCAAGGAGGACATGAAGCGTTTAGCTGCGAATATGCCGTCGCTGACCGAGTGGAACCGGCTTCCAGAATCTACCCGTTTATTCAAGGTGTTGCGCCGTTCAGGGGAGGAAATGCCACCGAATGAAGACCAAGTTGTGTGTACTGCGATCGGTTCAGCAGTGCTTGCATCGTCCTTGACACTCCTTCGTAGCGTTCCCCAAGCAACCCCTATTGTTGCATTGACAGCTCTTCCGGTGGGCGTTGTCCTGATTAACTACGGCTTACGTCGAAACAAGACGGCGAAACTGACCATGCTGCGGCAAAGCGAGACAGGAGAGCCCGGTACACCGCCAGGGAAGATCGGGCGTGGTGGCTGCGGTGGACCCGGCGGAGTGTTTTGCCTCATTCAAGCTGGTCGTGAGTGGACATGGCCTGGCGAGGCAGGACGCGATGGCGAACCTGGACGTCCAGGGCTTCCCTCTCGTGATGGGGACAGGAGCATCATCACTGTCAGAGGCTCAGTTGTGCTGACGTACGATTCGTCCGGGAAATTGTACGGGAAGCCTGCAATTACGGCGTCTGAATATGATGTTGAGTCTCCTCCTCCACGTACTTACGCCGAGACTTCGTTGACATCTGAAGAAAGAGAATGTCAAGTGAGAATCCGCTGGTGGAGATGGATGTGAAAGCCTATTACGACGAGGCTTTCACAAAACTTGTGGAGCCTTTCCCCCGCTGTGACTTCACGGACGTCGTCACGCCTTGAATCTAACCTCGAGCGCTGCTCGTTCAGGCTTGATTGCAAGCTTTTGTTGGTTGCTTATGTACTGGGCCAGTGCTTGGTTAATTTGAGACTGATAACCTTAATAACCTTAATCTGAGACTGATAACCTTAATAACCTTAATCGCTCCTTTGGGTTGTCTGTCTTGGTTCTTGAAGTGGGCTAAGAGGAAGAAATTTGATCACTTCAACAAACTTGAATACGAGGACCACAAAGGAGAAGTGTCAATTGCATTTTCATGTATTCATGTACACTTCCCGGCAGGTTTCTACTGCAGCTTCGGCTTTATGCGGCCTTGGCGAGCTGGGGCTCGGGAAGCTTGCGCTTGGGCAGGGGCACCAGCACACTGGTCTGCGCCTTGTACTCCTGGTAGGCCTTGAGCTTTCCCCAGCGTTCGTCGGCCTGCTCCTCGAGCAAGGGGATACCCGACCGAAAGATGATGAGCAGGGTCATGAACGTCGGACTGACCGCGGCGCCGCACTGCATCGCGAAGCTCGGCAGCGTGTGCACCGCCACGAGGAAGACGCCGATCCACATAATGATCTCGCCAAAGTAGTTGGGGTGCCGGCTGTAGCACCACAGCCCGGTGCGGATGAATTGGCCCTGGTTGCGCTTGTCCAGACGGAACTGCGTCTTCTGGTAGTCCGCCGTCACCTCGATCACGTAGCCGACGATCCACAAGGAGGTGCCAACAACGTCGAGCAGTGTCACCTCCGGGTTCTGCACGCCGTGAGTGACGCTAAGCAGCACCGACAGCAGCGTGAAGAAGACCCAGAGGCCCTGGATGTTCCAGGCCGCCAGAAAGCACAGCGGATTCACAATGATGTCGGTGAACCGCTTGTCACTGCCGCACTCGCAGATGCGCAGGTACAGGAAGGATCCGAGACGCACGCACCAGAGCCACACGAAGGACGTGAGCAGCGTAGTGCGCCAGGATGACGAGTCACTCATAAGGTAGGCGAGCATGGAGACCGTCGCGTAAGTGGTGGAGCCCGTGAGGTCGAAGTACCGCTCGGTCTGGTTGGGGATGCCGTAGGTGGCCGAAAGCCACTGGATTGCGATGCAGACGCCTCCGTAGAGCCGCAGGTCCGTGACGTAGCTCACCGCCGTCACTAGTGACAGGCAGGTCAGCAGTTCGCGCAAGTCTTGACTGAAGCCCATGGTGATCGTGCTTGGAACTTGAGTGGTGCCGGGGTAATTGGGGAATGGCAGTGGCACGGACCTAGCTCTAGCGGAGCCTGAGATGCTTCAGTGCAACGTGAGCATGTTTGCAGTGACCTCAACACGGGTCAGAGCAGCTGTGTGACCAAGATGCAGCCTTGACCACCGTATGAGCCACGATTATCTTGTTGCCGGAACCGATCGCGCAGCTGCTTGCGGCCTTCGAGGGACACTATGCCGCTCGAATGGAATGGCACGCCAACTTGTCGACTGCCTTTGCTGGAGAGATTTGGGTGGGATCACGAAGCGGTGGTCAGGCCTACCTCGCTGCGGTCACAGGTCAGGCAGGATTAAACGACAACCTTAGCAATGCATTGCTGGCGAGTGTCGAGACACTCGGCTCATTTCATTAACGCACGACATTGGGCTGCACCGCACACTTTGTGAGATGCGTCGTGCAGTGAGGCAATCGAGCTCACTGCTGTTTAGCGCCTTTAGTTGGGGCTCGGCCAACGCATGAAGACAAAGGCCGATTGCAGCGAGAGGCTTGTACCGAGGCGCAGCGCTCAGATCGCTTTACAGCGATTTGCCGTGGCGTCAGCAGAATCAAATGCCGACTGCGGAAGGAACGTGCCAGGACCAATTCACTGCACTTGCGCAAGGACGACGGGCACTGAAAAGCGATACGTACCGGCTTGATCGTAGCTTTTTGTCGCTTGCGCATGTCAACGGGCAGCGTCGGTCAACCTGTTCTTCATCAGGGCTCTCACATCGCTGCTGCCGCACGAGCGATCCTTCCCCATGGAGCCGTCACTTTTGACGCTCATACGTCAGGCCACCGACCGCAGCAGCAGTGCCGCCATGCTGATTCTGTGCGCTCGGGGACAACTACACCATTTCCCGGCCAAGATGTATTTTTTTCCAAGCAAGGTGAAAATAGTCCAATTTGGTCTGTGTATGACCAGTCCATTTAGGTACTCGTTCAGCGATCTGCAAATCAACCCAGGATTTCGTTCCGTTCAGATTGCAATGTTCTCGAATTTGCTAGAAGCTCGATTGAATATCTGCTTGTAGGCAGTAGTCTAACGCCCTCGTTTCCAACTATGCCATCGCAGCCACACCCCGAGAAAGCCGCTAGACGCTTTGAGCGTGAGCAGGCTAAGGCTCGCGTCGTTCGAGCATATAAGGAAGAACGCAACTGGCAAGAAGTTGCTAGGAGCAACGACGTCCACTACAGTACAGCTCGACGGGCTGTACTTGCAGCTGATGAGGAGACGAAGGCGCACGGCGGTCTCCACGCATCGAATGTCAAGCTGACTGTGAAGCAATGAGCATACTGGATGAATACATTGAAGAAGACTGCCGCCGCACGCTCGCTGACCTACGTGACCTGCTGCTGAGCGACTTGGGAATCTCCGTGGGCAAGTCCACGATCCACAGAGCGCTTCAAGGGATGCTGTACTCCGTCAAGCGTGTGCGCATCGAGAAGGCCACCATGAGCTCCGCCACCAACAAGGCCAAGCGCAAGGCGTTCGTGGAAGAGCTCAACAAGCACATCGATGCAGGTAACATGATAGTTTTTCAAGACGAAACTAACTTCAATCTTTACCTCTCCCGTACCGCTGGCTGGTCACGTGTAGGTAGGTGAGCGCGCGGTCGTCGCGCTGCCGCCATCACAGGGGAAAAACCTTCACGTTCAGGGTGGCGTTTCGTCCGGCACGGGCATTGTGTTGCTTCAAACACACGAGGGTTCCGTCAAGAAGGAAGAGAATGCTCGCTTCCTAGCCGACTTATTCATGGCATCCGTGCGCACCGATGAGTTTCAAGAGCTTGAGCCGAACCAGAAGGTCGTCATCGTTACGGATAACGCCCCAGCCCACAGCGGTGTCGAGACGCTAGCCCGCCAAATGCTTGCCGAAGATGGCGTTGTCAACTTGCATCGGCTTGAGATCCTACGGCTCGGGCCTTACAGTCCGATGCTTAACCCGATTGAGGGCTGCTGGAACTCGCTCAAGGCGCGCATGAAGAAGAACATTGCGGGACCGCAAGTAGAAGATGATGGTGCGCGGGGACTACGACACGTACACAGAACACCGGCTCGCGATCATGAAGGAGGCTGTAGGGCCAGCAAATACATCATTACACGCCGCCTCGTGAGGAAGTTCGAGCGCCACTGTCTGCGGCACTGTTTTGCCGCTGAGCGCGAAGAAGACATGAAACTGGGGGCTTAACTCCGAAGCCGAGACTTTCAAGAGACTCGTTTTGGAAGTCGCGGAACACTCGCGTGGGTCAGAATGTAAATCATGCAAACGTCTGATTTTGAGAAATGTGCATAGAAATTGGTTTCGCCTATTTTTGCATTTGTGCATCTTGCTTGGAAAAATACATCTTGGCCGGGAAATGGTGTACTTTCGGCTGCCTCTCCTGCCGACGTCAACGTACAGCGTTCCGCGAACGCCCTGCGATTCATCCAAACAGGCCGTCGCCATCTTTGACCGATGCTCTCGACGTGCTTTACACGCAGTTCTTGCTGCAGTCGATCGAACTGCTGGTCCTCGACAGCCTTTGCTTTGCTCGATCGATTTCGTTTGTGGCTCCCTGATGAGATCCGCAGTCCATTGTCGAAAACCTGTGACTATCGAAGACCCCTTCCAATTCGGTTGGATACAGACTACACCTTTCGCAAGGAAGCCGTTTCTCAAACGGCATTTGCTGATTCGATGCACTGCATAGACTGATAGCCTCTGAAACACTGTTTAGATCAAATTCGTCGCGATCCTGAAGCGACACACGCCCTTTCTTTGACCAATCGTTAAGTAGCCCGCCCTTTCGTGCGGCCAATGAGAGCGCCGCAGCGCGCGACGTCAGCAGTCCGGTGGTGTCTCCAGTAGAAACGGCTTAGAAATCATGTCGGGGCGGAAGGTCTTTCTAAATGGTCGAGGCAAGAGCAGAGCCAGCTGCTCGCACGCGTCCTCGATTGGGGGCAAGCTTCTATAGAAGAGAGCACTTTCATAGTACCGCTTTTTGCCGTTTGAGCTTCAGTGCATCTTCCGCTCTCAATTCGTCAGCACCAGCGTTGCAGATGCCCGTGTCCCTCGGCGTGCTCGAAGTCTATCATGCGCAATAGCAGCATGAAGGTGGTGCGGAATGACTTAGCGCATCTGATGGCTGCGGTGTAGGTCGGTATAGTCTGTTTGTGCTGGATGGGCTGAGGAAGGCTATGACGTGAACCATTCGCGGTGCGTGGCCGCCGCTTGTGAACCTCCTTGTCGAATCTGAAGTCTGCTGACCTTGGCGGAACGGAATCTCCGGACTGACTTCGACCAGCATGATGCCAGCTCAGCGATGTCGGGCGCCCTTATAGAGCACCAACGTCTTGCAAGAGATCGTTGGCTCGACTGCAACGGGAGCCCTTATTCACTGCCACCCCAATTTGTATCCGCTGCCACCCCGTGCTCAACTCAAGTGAAAGTGAATACCTGGAGCGACTGTTCAGGATGGACATGTGCAACTGTATAAGCGCAGGCACTGCGGCAGCGGAAGAGCTCTTTTATCGTCTTGCCGGCAGTCTTCATAAGTTCAGGGTCAACAACGCGAGGGCCGGCTGCGAATCGATAGGGAAAGCTACTGCATATACAGCAACTGCAATGATCAAGCGCTTGGCGCTGTGAGAGCTATTGAAGAGCTTAATATCTCCTCGAACACCAGGCGTTTGGACAAAAGTCCGGCCTTCCTACCTCACTGGCACCAGCATTGCAAGTTTTGCCACTGCTGACATCCCAACGTCAGCCTTGCTCGCTCCATCACCTGCTCATCGAACTGCTCTTGGCTGCTGACCTGCTCGAGGACTTGCTCGTCGAACTGCCCTTTGCTCCTGGACACAGACCTGTACTTGGTCCCCTATCTCTACTTACTTTCACGCTGCCGTCAACTTGGCTGGCATGCTCCTGCGCGCCGACTCGGAGCCCAACCTAAACGTGCTCATCGTCCTGAACACCAGAGCATTGCCGAGGTGCTGGGGGCGAGCGAGATGGCCATTGTGACAAGAAGTAAATGTGTCAAGGTCTGCTTTTGCACTGTGCAATACATTTTCACGATGAAAGGTGGCAGCGGATACAAATTGGGGTGGCAGTGAATAAGGGGCTCCGGTGGTCCATCAACCGCCGGCGTTTCTAAGCCGTTTCTAACCCATTTCGACGTGATGTTGCCGGTTGCCATGATTGGATCGATTGATCTGCCACTCAGCGCCGCGCATGGCGCTACGCAACGGAGCCGCCTGGATGGCCAAATGGCGCAAGCAGAGCTTGCCCGCACACGTAATCCCTGCCGCCGATGGCCAGCATGTGCTCGCAGCAAAGGGCTCACACCAGTCACAGCCAGCGCTATGCCAGCCATGCTTTGCTGCCCCGTGCCCGGTGTGCAGCTCCATGGTGTTCGCCACATCATTTCGAGTTTCGATAGTCACTGCCGCCGCCTCGTCTCTGGGTCATACAAACTCCCTGATAAGTTCAAACCGATATCGTTCAATATCATTTTCCACGGGGTTTCGGCTGATCCGCTCAAACGTGAGCCATTTCCGATTCCGCGCGGAGCAGAACGAGGCACCGGTGGCACAGCATTTCGACAGCCATGAGCGCCCCACTGTACGCGTCCGTGGGCCAGGATGACATCGAGTGCAATGACGCGGGTGTGGCGAGCCGCGTCTTCTCGCATGGGCCCGACCACGACGAGCGCCGCGCTCTCGTCAAGAAGTTCGTCCTTGGAGCCTTGGTGATCATGCCGTACCTCGTTCTCCTCGCGCTCTTCGCCGGCGTGGGCGCGCCCAGCCTCAGCAGCAACAACGTACCAGCCATTGAAGTGTCGCAGCTGGCCAACCAGACTCAGGTGGACGCCGTGTGCGCTGACCAGCGCCTCCAGAAGCTGGACATGCAGCGCAACGTGTACTACGACTCTTCGCTTATGACGCGGCCGCAGCGCTACGCTGCACTGCAGCAGAAAGGAGCTACACTGTGGTTCACAGGCCTATCGGGCAGTGGAAAGAGCACCGTGGGCCGCGCACTCGAGAAGGAGCTGCTGCGCCGCCGCGTGCACACGTACCGTCTGGACGGAGACAACGTACGCATCGGGTTGAACCGCGACCTGGGCTTCTCCGAGACCGACCGCGCCGAGAGTGTGCGCCGCGTGGGCGAGATGTCTGCGCTCTTCTCTGAGGCTGGCGTTATTACCCTCGTTGCGCTTGTGTCGCCCTTCCGCGCGCGTCGTGACGAGGTGCGCGAGCTGCACAAGAAGATGGGCATCCCGTTCTACGAGGTCTTCGTAGACGTGTCTGTGGCTGTGGCTGCTGACCGCGACGTCAAGGGCCTGTACAAGCGCGCCATGAAGGGAGAGATCAAGGACTTCACGGGCATCTCGTCGCCCTACGAGGAGCCGCTAACGCCCGAGATCCACCTCAACGCTTCGAGCCAGGCGCTGGACGACGAGGTCAAGATGATCCTGGACAAGCTCGAGGCTGAAGGGCTTCTAACTGGCGTGGACCAGCCGCCCAGTGGATATCCTGGCGTGGCAGTGGCTGACGGAGGCAACGCTGTGGCCACGTTCCCGACGCTTTTCCCGGACCAGCCCAGTGCTTCGCGTCCGGACAACTACGACGAGCTGCCGCGCGTGCTGCTGCGTGACGAGGACGTGCACTGGCTGCAGGTGATTGGCGAGGGCTGGGCGGCTCCTCTGCGCGGCTTCATGCGTGAGGGCGTGTACCTGCAGTCGCTGCACTTCAGCAGCGTGCTGTACGACTCGGACAACCTGACGGACGGCCACTTGGCGCTGCACAAGTCCACCAACTTCTCCGAGTACGCGAGCGAGTTCGTGTCCAAGGGGCAGCGCGTCAACATGCCTGTGCCCATTGTCCTGCCCATCAACGAGGCTGCGAAGGAGCGTATTGGCGAGTTCACGCGTGTGGTGCTGGTGAGCCCGTCGGGCGAAGAGCTGGCGCTGCTGCACGAGCCCGAGATCTTCGCCCACCGCAAGGAGGAGCGCATCACGCGCACGTTCGGCGCCATGGACGACGGCCACCCGTACATCGCGGAGATCCTCAAGTCGGGCGAGTTCCTGCTGGGCGGCGAGATCGAGCTGCTGTCCCGCATCAAGTACAACGATGAGCTGGATGCGTACCGTCTCACCCCGACGGAGCTGCGCCAGCGCTTTGAAGCCATGGGCGCCGACGTGGTGCTGGCCTTCCAGACGAGAAACCCGACGCACGCCGGCCACGCGTACCTGATGAACAACGCGCGCGAGCAGCTGATCGCGCAGGGCTACAAGAAGCCGGTGCTGTGGCTGTCTCCTCTGGGCGGCTGGACGAAGGAGGACGACGTGCCTCTTGACGTGCGTGTGCGTCAACACGAGGCCATTCTGCGTGACGGCATGCTGGACAAGGACAGCACGGTGCTTGCGATCTGGCCGTCGCCCATGATCTACGCTGGTCCTCGGGAGGTGCAGTGGCACGCCAAGAGCCGCAAGAACGCCGGCGCCAGCTTCTTCGTCGTGGGCCGGGATCCTGCCGGCATCAAGCGCTCGGACGGCGACAAGGACGACATGTACGCGGGCGATCACGGCCGCTTCGTGCTACACCTGGCGCCGGGCATGGAGGACTTCAGCATCATGTCGTTCTCCAAGGTGTTCTACGACGTGCAGGACCACAAGATGAAGCCCATGGACAGCGCTCGCAAGCAGGACTTCCTGTCCATCTCTGGCTCGCGCATGCGGAAGATGGCGCGCGAGGGGCTGCACAAGTGCGAGGGCGACAAGATCCCCGCGGGATGGGAGGACAAGCCCACGTGTGTGCCGCAGGGGTTCATGGTCAAGTCGGGCTGGGACATCATGATCGACTACTACCAGAACCTCGACAGTCCGCGCTGGATCCCGTTCGCCACGCAGTTGTCCAAGCCCGTGGTGGACGAGACGCGCGCGTTCTCGTCCGAAGGCACGTTTGGCCGCACGGACTACAAGCTGCACTTCAAGAACGACAAGGGCGAGACGATCTCGCCGTGGCACGACATCCCGCTGCACCCGGCGGCCGCGACGGCCAACAGCTCGTACAACTTCATCGTCGAGATCCCCAGGGGCATCGCGCACAAGATGGAGGTGAACAAGGAGCAGCGGTACAACCCCATCATGCAGGACACGACTCACAACGGCACACGGGGCCGCGACTACCTGTATGGCGTGCCGTTCTTCAACTACGGCCTGTTCCCGCAGACGTGGGAAGACCCGAGCGTCAAGGACGAGAGCGGCAACGGCGGCGACAACGACCCGCTGGACGTCATTGAGGTCGGCGCCAAGCAGCTGCCCATGGGCTCGGTGAACCCGGTCAAGATCCTGGGCAGCCTGGAGCTCGTGGACCAGGGCGAGGTGGACCACAAGATCCTGGCGCTTGCCCTCGCCGATGCGGACGCCGACCAGATCCACAGCGTGCGCGACTTGCAGCGCGTCAAGCCCGGCGTGCTGGACGCGATCGTGGACTGGCTCAAGCTGTACAAGCTCCCGGAGGGCAAGGCGGCCAACGTCTTCTCGCAGGAGGAGCCCACGTCGGCAGAGGCGGCCATGCAGATCGTGGCGGAGACGCACGAGCGGTGGCAGAAGCTCAAGGCCGGGGAGATTCGCGTCAAGGACGAGTTCTGGCTCGACTAGGTCCGTCAACAAGGAGCTCGGAAAGCTCCATGTTCGCAGACGTAGCCCAGCCGCTTGAATGATAAAAGCTGTTTGAATAAGTTCGTGTGTGTCTTCTCTCCTCTCTTGCTGCTGCAGGAACTTGGGGATACAAGGCAGTGATGATGGCCAAAAATACATTGCTGGGCATTTCAAGAAACTTAAAAACGTCCAGTATGTATTGCAACTACCGTGCTTACCGCCAATACATACTGCAATACCTGACGAGTTTCCAATACTACTGCAATACACTTCTTACTCCAGGCTTGCATTGGACGGCTCGGGCATTTTCGGCATTGATAGGAAACCACGCCGCACGTCTTCACCGTCGATTGAAAAAGAACTTGAGCGAAGAGCCATGGTCGGTTGAGGTGTAAGCGGAAAAAGCCAAAATGAGAGCGTTGTCGGATTCTCGCACCTTTGAGGGCTCGCGCCACCCGTGCTGGCGCCCAAATGCTCAGGGTGGGCAGTACGACCTTTGTGGAACGACTTCGAAAAACTTATTTTTTGAAAGGATTCTGGGATCGCCACAAAATACTTACTGCAATACCCGGCGTCGCTGCAGTATGTACTGCAATACCCATGAGAGCTTGCATTAAAGTATTTCTCCCAGTATTGCAAAATGCCAATACCCGCAATACATTTTTGGCCACAGGGGCTGGAGCTGTGGCTGGATCATCCTGGACGACTGTTTATGACCACTAACTCACTCGTTCTCGTCCCAGTATGAAGCACGTGTGGCGCCGCTGGCACAGGGAATGGCACGGCTCGGTGCTCGCAGCGCTGCGGTCTTCGCGCTTGCCGGTCGATACCCTCGTGGACCGGAAGCAGCCTGCGCTCAGTCGCATCTACGGGTCGATCCTTGATAGGAAGCGGCGGAGGGAGTCGAGTCACCAGCAGCGCATTGCTCCGGCCCGCGTTCCTGTGCTCAGCGTGGGCAACGTCACCTTCGGGGCTACGGGGAAGACGCCGTTCGTGCAGTTTCTGGTGGACTACGTGCTGAGGAATGCTGGAAGAGGCCACGTGCCGCTGCTGCTGAGTCGGGGCTACGGCGACGACGAGTGGCGGATGCTGGCCAAGCAGTTCCCGTCCTGCCAGTTGGCGGTGGGAGGCGATCGCGTGAAGGTTGGAGCGGCCAAAGTGAAGCAGTTAGGAGATAAAGCCCCGCTGAGTTGTGTGGTGCTGGACGATGGATTGCAGCAGTGGCGACTGGCAAAAGACCTGGAGATCGTCATGGTGGACGCGCTGCATCCGCTCGGCAATGGACTGCTGTTGCCCTGTGGCAGTTTGCGCGAACTGCCTCGTGAGGCGTTGGGACGAGCTGACGTGGTGGTGATCCACCATGCGGATCTACTGGAAGGCGCCCAGGTGAAAGCGCTAATGCAGACGATGATGCAGCTAATGGATCCACAGCGGAAGGCCGTGGTTGCAACGTCAAGCATGAAAGTTGTGGATCTGGTCCGTGCTGATCAATTGCTGGCTGGTAAAACTACACAGGATGGAGATCTGCCGCTGCTGGATGGCGTTGCAGTTCTTGTCGTTTGTGGCGTCGGGAACCCCAAGTCTGTCGAACTCGTCGTCAAGAAGTTGGCTCGCTCGTCTCGAGTGAAGGTTAAGGCATTTCCTGACCACCATGCATTTTCTGAGGGTGACGTGGAGGACATTTCCAACTGGGCGGGCGAGTTGCAGCGCCGTGGCAGCTCGGTGGTAGTTGTGACTACGGAGAAGGATTTCGCTCGATCTCCAGATATTATGAAAGCTCTCAGCGACAAGGTTGATCTACGGGTGCTGCGTTGCGAACTGGAGTTGCTGCACAATGCGGAGGAGGCCAAACAGCGGATCGACGCCTGCCTGGGTAGAAGAAACGGGGATGCTGCAGCGCTTTGACTGACTACCTTACGAGTTTAAAGAAGACAGCAGCAATGAATACTGCATCATGGTCTTCGGACGGCAGACTAGCTCAACAGAGGACCAACGCCAAGCAGAAATCACCATGACGCCGGGTTTAACGCAACTCGTTGCAAGAGGTTGGTTGCTCTTCAAGTGCAAGGGGCAAGGGGCTGAGACGAGAATTAAATGAAGAACAAGTGGCGTGAACTGAAACCTGAGCGTCGAGAGCCTTGGTGACGGTGAATTCAAACCTATCTGCTCTCTTGCGTATCCTCACCTTTACCACGATCAAACCGTCAGTACGTTCAGGCCTCATTGAGGCGCACTCGCTTCATCAAGCGTTCCAACTTCTGTCGAAGCCACTCGCCGCAATGTGCTTGATTGAGCAGCGCTCGAGGTTAGACCCAAGGCGTGACGACGTCCGTGAAGTCACAGCGGGGGAAAGCCTTCACGAGTTGTGTGAAAGCCTCGTCGTAATAGGCTTTCACGACATCCATCTCCGCTGGTGGACCGTCTCTTTCTTCAGTTGTCAACGAAGTTTCGGCGTAAGTACGTGGAGGAGGAGACTCAACATCATATTCAGACGCCGTAATTGCAGGCTTCCCGTACAATTTCCCGGACGAATCGTACGTCAGCACAACTGAGCCTCTGACAGTGATGCTGCTGTCCCCATCACGAGAGGGAAGCCCTGGACGTCCAGGTTCGCCATCGCGTCCTGCCTCGCCAGGCCATGTCCACTCACGACCAGCTTGAATGAGGCAAAACACTCGGCCGGGTCCACCGCAGCCACCACGCCCGATCTTCCCTGGCGGTGTACCGGGCTCTCCTGTCTCGCTTTGCCGCAGCATGGTCAGTTTCGCCGTCTTGTTTCGACGTAAGCCGTGTTAATCAGGACAACGCCCACCGGAAGAGCTGTCAATGCAACAATAGGGGTTGCTTGGGGAACGCTACGAAGGAGTGTCAAGGACGATGCAAGCACTGCTGAACCGATCGCAGTACACACAACTTGGTCTTCATTCGGTGGCACTTCCACCCTTGAACGGCGCACAACCTCGAGTGAGTCGGGTATATTCGTAGGGAGATGGTCCCACTCAGTCAGGGATGGCACGTTTGCAACTAAACGCTTCATGTCCTTCTTGAATTGGGCCACATCGTACACAGCGTCCTCGTCGTCAATTCCATCTCCTGCACTCTGGCCTTGACCCCCACGCTGCCCAGTGGACTTCCAAAGTTCGGATACTTTGTCTGCATTGCGAAGCTCTCGGCAGACGGCTGTAAGGTTCCCACCAGGCGCACCGGGACAACCATTTTCTCCGTCTTCGCCAGGGCTTGCTGGTGGAGGACCCAGCTCGAAGTACCCAAACGTCGACCAGGCAACCACCGACAAGTCAATTTCGCCGGTCTGGATAACTGGGCTCAGCATTATTACGTTGGACCATGCACGCAGCGGACCCTCAAGCGTCAACGTTGAAAAGCCAATCAAGACCACGGTCAGAAGTTCCCCCGCTGAAACAGCGTTTGACTCGATCTCCAACAGCTCGTCTGTCGACAGGCAAAGATCCCATGCTGCGATCACCATAACTGCGTCCTTGTATCGGATTTCTCTTCGATCGTAGCTGCATATGCCCAACCACGTGCTCTTCAACGAGTGTTTCATCGTTTCAAGCTTGATCCGACCTTCCTCCGTGAGCCACTCGTCCTTAGAGTGGATTAACGGAGTGCCAGTCCATCTCTGCATCAGGTCAATTCGCTTGGAAGCTTTTCTCACGTCCGGATCAGCCCGAATGCAGCACGACTTCGGAAGCAGAAGCTGCAGTGTCTCCATCATGTTCATGAACTCGACTGCGGATTATCCAGCGCGGCAACCACTTCCGAGATAACCCCAAATGAGCGATAGAAGTTACTACTGACCATGTCGAGAAATGAAGCGGACAACGCCTCTCGCGCACTCTCCAGAATCCTCTTAGCAAACATTTGTACCAGCAGTTCAGCCGATGCAGGGACGGATCCAGCGAACGCATTGGCTTCCGTTACCGGACGAAGTAGCTTGTCGAGGATGTTCCGCTTGGTGCTCTCGTAGTCGGATGAATAGTCATGATTTTCTTGAGCAATAGCTGCTGGTCTACGCAGGGCAAATTCCACGTTTCTCGGGGTCAATTCCTTCCAGAATGTCTGTGGATTTTGAATTGAAGTCGGAGTCACACTTCGTGTAGACGAGAACAGGGTTGGAACCACTTGCTCCGTTGATTGCATGCGCCAGCGCCACAGCCTGTGGTCGATCTTGTGGCGGTGTTGTTACTAGCAATGCGTGCGTCATCTTGTGCTTTGCCATCATCCACTTGAAAATCGAATGCACAACCAGCTTTGCAAAAGGTCCTCGCGTGTCTTGGCTGCCAGGCATGTCGAACACGATTACGCTCTCGCCATTGACTTTGGTATGCACCACACCTGGCAGGAGCGTTTTGGAAACGGAGCCACTTCGGATGTCCACTCCACACAGAGGCTTCTCGGCGATCAGCACTCGCGAATACGGATTTTCATGGTGCACGCGCAGCTTTCCATCTCCAAAAAGCAGCGAGACGACGGTACTCTTCCCAACGCCAGCGGTTCCGAACACTGCGACGCAATGAGTGCTGTCGTCCACATCGATCTCTTCCAGGTACGCATGCACGACCTCAATCAACGCGAAGCCACGGTCGACGTCAGTATCCGAGACTTCGCCCGAATCCAACGTCTTAGCCAACTCCGCCACTTCGTTTTCCAGTCGCTCGAGCAGCGTCATTGCCGGCTCGGAGAATATCGGGGAGTGGTTCGACAGGGAAACGAGAAGAATTTGATGGCTGTCAACGAGAGCCTTCTCCCAGACCACAGTCCCCGAATTGCCATCGTGAAGAAAATGAGCAAGAAAAATGAGCATCGATTGAAAATTAGGGTTAAAAATACTAGTAGAACAAGAAAGAGAAAGATGACCACAAAAAAGTGTTGCCTGCCGCTCCTGTCGGGGAACAGACTTGTTCTAACCTTCGCGGGTTCGAACAAATTCGGTTTGTAAAATAGCGAAGTTCACCTCTTGAACAAGCAATTACTACAATCTTCGAACGCGTATTGCAGTGACTTATTCAAAAGCACAGCTTCAGAATATTTGGCACGTGAATTCGGCTTGATCTAGCTTGCGTCGACAACTCCAAAATCAACCAAACTTCGTCACCATTTTTGGAGATCTCGGACGAGAGCATAAGGAGGAGGAATGAAAGCTCCATTACGAATTGACCCCGACTCAAATAATGCTTAAGCAAGAATGGAAAAAGGAGCAATCAGCAAAACGGACGTCATCGAGTTAAGTTGAAGTCGGCACTCTTCGGATACCCATTTACGATTTTTCGATTTTGTTAAATTTGATCCGAAAACTCCCTTAAAAAAGGTCACGAACGATGATTTCTGTTCCCACCAGGTCGACACCATGTTGGCGCTGCGTCGAGCGCTGAGCCCGCGTGGGCGCCCAACAGCTGCGGTGGCGCTTCGAGGTCTTGGATCACCAGTTCTTGCTACGAACAAAGTCGCGGGGATCCGTAGTTTCGCCTCTGGACCAAACCCTGCTGCTTCCAAGAAACCTGGATCGTGGCGCACCCCGGCGCTTTTGGCGCTGGGAGTCGTCACTTTCTTGGTCTACGAGGTGCTGCCACGCTCGTATACTGACAACTTGGATTATTTTTTTTTTAACTCTATCGACGAATGTTTTATTATATGCACGGTGTGCAGGAAAGCAAAGAGGAGGAGCCGCTGCTGATGCGCGTCCTCAACGGGATGATCATGGTGGGGGCATTTTCCCTTGTTTTACTGTTATCTTAGTGTGCTGCTGTACCTTTGACAACTTATTGTCGTTTTGATGGGAGAACTTGAGGACGAAGGAGCACAAGGAGGTTTTTGAGTCGATCGAGAAAAACAAAGACGTTCCCATGTTTCACGGTAGCTTTCGTCAGTATTTTTTTTATGTAGGCGCAGTGAAGAGCTGATTTTTTGTTAATCGTTATGCAGAGGCCATATTTCTGGGTGTCTTCGTGCACAATATGTGGTACGAATTGTGTGGGGAGAACGCTTTGGCGCTTTCGCACTACAAGGTGGCCTCGAAGTTTGTTAAGTATCTGAACCCCATTACCGCGCGCTGCTACACTGGCGTGCAACTTCTAGATCGAATGGCGATGATCTATCGCCGAACGTAAGAACTTGACATTTTTGATATTTTGATGTGATTGAGCCGCGCTAACATGTCCAGAAAATTCGTGGTCGTGAATAAAAACAATTCGACGAGGCTGAGAAGGCATTCA
Organism: Phytophthora crassamura; assembly: GCA_033557995.1. Lineage (NCBI taxonomy): Eukaryota > Oomycota > Peronosporomycetes > Peronosporales > Peronosporaceae > Phytophthora > Phytophthora crassamura. The sequence continues at coordinate 1,917,532 of JAUCED010000003.1, read as the reverse complement.
ACAAGGCCATTCGAGCTTACGAGAAATTCCAAGCACAGCACTCACCGCCCGAGCCTTCTAAAGCTGAAGCCATGGCGCTCGAGAAGCTCGATTTGGCAGTCCTGAACGTGTTTCTTCATTACTCGATGCTCAAGAAAGCAATGGATCAAGCAGAGGAGATCCCCCTCCTGCGCGAACGAGCGCTTGAACTCGTGCGCAGTTCTGTTGGACTACGGAACAAGGAGAATGTTGTCATGGATCAGTTTGATAAGGGCGTGGCGACCATCACTATACCGCGATTCTCGACTCGCGAAGGAGGACCAGAGGGGAAAGACGCGAACCTTTGAAGTGGAGAATAAGCAGATCGTAAGGAAGGTTTTTGCGTTGCTCTGAGTAGCATGCAGCACTTCACGAAGTGTTCTGCACGCCGAATGTTGTTTCCTTCTTGAAGTCCACGAAATCTCGTGGCATACAGTATACGAAATATACATGAACAATCAAGTGTTTTGAACGAGAAATATCCAACAAATTCTCATTCTTCGACGATGCCGTTGCCAAGCGCAACCTTCCCGAGCCCCAGCACGCCTAGGCCGCATAATGCCGGCCCTGTTGTGGTGGCAAGTCTAATTGAATACATGAAAAGGCAAATGATACTTGTATTTATTTTCAAGTTTATTTAGCAACTGTAATTGATGTGTACCACATCAATTCAAAACCAAATGGCTACGTTCCCCACTGGCGATGGCACTGAGCGAGTATGAGGCCAAACGGCAGCGGCGCATCGAGCTGAACCAGCAGAAGCTGCAGGCGCTGGACGTGCCCAAGGTCTCACACGCTACTCGCCCAAATCCTCGCAAGAAGCGCGACCTGGAGCCTCGCGTGGAGCCCGTAAGGAGGTCGCTGCGCCACCGCCAACTGCGAGTCAATGATATATTAGAGACCGAACCGCTTCTATCTCTAAACCCACTGCCCCCAAGACCCCAAAACATTAAGACAGAGCCCCCACAGCCTCTAGACCTGCCAGTCACCCACCCAACGCAATTGTCGGACTCTCTGCAGGGCAAGAAAATTCATCTTTCGAGTTCGCAGATTGAAATTCGACTGGAAGATTTCCACTCGAGGTGGCTGAGCACGCAACTGCTTCCAGTGGGCAAGCAGACGATCATGCAGGGCCTGTGTCCGCCCGGATATGCTGCCAAATTCTCCAAGATGAGCGGCGTGCAGCCGTGGAAGAACGCGGTGGCGCTGTTCGTGAACGTCGAGAGCGACTCACCGTACAATAACGTCTTTCGGCAGGAGGACGTGGAGGGACGCGGTGCAGTGCATTTCCAGTGGTTCGGGCAGAATCGGTGGCATGATGAATCTCCATTGGTGGTGAGGCTCCGAGGGATGAAGAGAGGACACGAGCGCTTGAGGTTTGATGAGTCGTTCTACGACAAAAAGGAGAGTGAAAGCGAGGAACCGCTGCTGCTGTTCCTCAGACACACGCAGGTGAGGAGACCGATGTAAGTTACGGTTGTTGTGCTGTGCTCACTCGGTTTTGTGTGCTATGTAGGGCCCGTACATCTACTGCGGACGACTGGGATACCTCGGCCACCGGCCAGCGTCGAAGCCGCTCGAATTTAGGTGGCAGTTGCTGGATGTGGACTCATTGGAGTGGGGGAAAGTGCGCGAGCTGTTAGATACTTCTGTTGACGTTTCCAGAAAGGATGTCAAGGAAGAGAAGCCAAGGTGAACTCTTAGAAGTAGCGGTGGTACCAGCATTTCCACCAAACGTTTCGACCGACACGTCCACGGCAGCCTAAACTCTGATCAGCTGAGTGTATACAGGAGGTACTGAGGAGAATTTACAACATGTGTGGTGCTTCGCCGGTCGGGATTCCAAGCTTTGTCAGGTTGGGGACATTTGAGCACAGCTATCGACCCAAAACTTCGGTGCTTTCACCGGCATACGCGTAATCTCTGGTATCGCGCAAACTTCACTACAAGTCGGACTTGATCAGTTCTCGGCTCCGCAAAAACCGCATCCACATCCTCAAACTTCGAAGTATCACCTGTCGCAATGGGTTAATTGCCATGAGAACTGACTGGCACCTCGCGTCTTGAAATCATCCTTCCTAGTGGTCAGATGGAGAAATTCCTGCTTTCGTTGAATATCCAGCAATGAACGGCCTCTGGTAGTCCTCTTCCTTGAACTCATTTCCGAATTGAGCGACTGCCACACAAGCAACTCATTAACGAGAATTGGTGGGCATGGACGCAGAAACCGAAGGGTCAGACAGACTTTGGCCCGGTGGACCTACGCCAGACGAGCTGGAGGAGTTCGAGCGAGATGGCGATCAAGATTGGCCTTGGGGGGGCATCCCCGAGGAGGTTTCACTGATCGGAGGAGTCAAGTCGACCACGTTTTTCTCAAGTGAACTCACAGTTGAAAAGATCCAGGAGCTGCAGCGAATGATGCGAGCAGCAACCGACCATTTGGCTCTCCCCATTGAAGGCATCCTCAGTCAGCTTCGGGACGAGAATGCGTGGGAACGTTTCATGGATGATGTCGACCAGGACAGACGATGGCACTCGTCAAATCATGGCGTGGTCGACAGTGCAGACGCGGTGGGTGACAGCCTGATCGCCGAATTGCGGGAGTTTGGTCGCTCAGCGGGTGAAGATGAAGGGGTCTCCATACAAGCTACGACATCTATTGAAAACGTACGAGAACGAGTCACGACCGTTGATCAAGCTCGCCGACTCGGGGCGAATTATTACCATTCCGTTGACGGTATTCGAAACGTCTCGTGGCATTTTGAATGTGCACGACAGAGCTACCACGACGTGGTGGTTTAAGACTTTCCAGCAAGAGCGTGACGAACGAGTCAATTACTACGAGATTTTGCTGGCAGACGAAGCCACGTTGATAGCCGAGATGGGAGACGAGAACCAGCAGCTCGAAGTCATGACGTTGCTGAAGCTCGGGTTCGACAAGCACGAAGAAATCCTGACAGCACGAGAAGAGAGCGTGATCTCGTCGCTCCACGACCGACTACCGAATTTTGAGGAAAGCTGTACCCGTCAAAGTGCTGGTGAACGCTGTACCCCCCCTTTCGGTTTATCTACCAGTGTGGTAGTGGAACTCTTTGGTCTCGTTGTTGGTGAACTTCCCGACTGGTTCGCGACGGCCCAGAACACGACCTGGATTGACGTCGATGAAACGCTAGAGGCCGAAGGAGAAAAAGGCTGTTTGCGCCAGGCGTCGGTGTTGTATCAGCTTCTCCACCCACGTAAGGAAGATGTACGCGGCCTGCTATGTGGGCAAACCTTTCATTGTTCACGCACAGACGCTTGGCATCTCAAAGGATAAAAACTACTGGAGAACGTTTTACGAGTGTGTTCTTGGCCTCCAGTACATCCACGAGCGGGGGTTTGTGCGTCGACTTTGGACAGACGCTACGATCAAGAAAACGTACGGAAAATGGCTTTATCACCGGGATCAACCTGATGCATCTCCGTGAAGCCGAAGCCCGTCGAATGAAAGCTCAGAGCTGCGCATTTGGGGATGAAACCAAGATGGATTTGACTTCGGATGCAGACGCACTAGCACTGTCGGCTGATGTCAAGACATTTGGCCTGATGATCTTCAACTTGCTAAATAGCGAGTCCTACCGCACTGATGACTTTAGCAGCACGCGCCTTCCAGACTCTCAGCCGCCTTTCCTTGACGTTGGGGAGTGGAATCTACTCCAAGCCATGTGTGCTGAGTCGCCAAGCAACATAGTTTCGATTCAAGAGGTTGTGCATGCGATGGAGTCTCTTGCCAAAATGCAGGAAAGCTCGGCGAGCACAAATGCTCTAGACGAGTTTATTGACGACATCCGAGCCTACGTCTATCCGTCCAGAAGTCAAGCGATCTCAGCCATTCTCCATGACATCGACGACGCGTTTAACGAGGCGCCTGCATTTGAAGACGTCAATCGAGCAGTGTAGTCCGTCTGGATGATATCTATAGTCAATTGTTAAAACATCGGACCCTGGACATCTATCCGTTCAGAAGCCAAGCGATCTCATCCATTCTCCATGACATCAACGACGTGCGCCTGCATTTGAAGACGTCAATCCAGCAGTGTAGTCCGTCTGGATGATATCTATAGCCAATTGTTAAAACATCGGACCCTGTCCAAACGATTTCGGTGGAGAAATACTGCAGACTCCTGTCGGGCTTTCACGAGCAGCTTGAAAGCCAACACACAGGAGATATAAGCGCTAGCTCCTCGGTTGTCGTGTGCGCGTCGCGCCACATTGTGACCAACAGCTACTCTGTACATCAGCAAATTGATCAATTGTTGCTAGACATCCCCGAGCGGCTCCGATCCATCAATGGAAACCTACGTGGGAACAACGTCAGGTCCAGCACTGTGCAGCTTTGCAAGGCCACTTCAGTATCGAGCCTGAAAAACTGGCGAACGAAGATGATCCGCGGGAAGCCAAGGTGTACTTGGAGTACGAGTTCAAGAACCAGGCTTCACGCCCTCTCGACCACCCAAACCATGCCGTTCCTCGCTGGTTTACGCTGCGATACCTGGTCGAGTTCGGCTCGAACATCGCCAAGGGTGGGTTGGATCGGTTTCCCACTGGAAACTGCTGGGCGCAGAAGTTGTGGTCAAGCAGCTCATGAAGGACTGCATCACGCCTGAAGACTGGCAGCTGTTTCGCCATGACTGGTTTCTCCTTGAACCACGAAAACATGTTCAAGCTGTACGGCGTGGGTGCGTGCAACGCAGGGCACTCTGGTGTCTGCATTGAAGGAGAATGATCAGTTGAACGTGTGGGAAATGCTCTGGTACGCAGTTAAAGGGCTTGAACATCTCCACGACAATGGGATCATTCACGGAGATCTCAAAGGGAACAACATCCTCGTCTGCGACGGTTATTCCGGTATGTTCAAGCGGCCGATTGCCAAGCTGGCGGACTTCGGGCTGAGTGTGCTGGCGAATGGCAAGACTTCCGGTGATGTAGGTGCTGGAGGAGCGTTCCGGTGGAACGCCCCCGAATTCTTGGACGGTGCACCACCCAGTTTTGCCTCGGACATTAATTCCTTCGGCATGTGCATCGTTGAGGCCGTGTCTGGACAAGTCCCGTGGGGAAACAACAATCCTGATACTGGCGTGAAGTACAAAGTGACGAAGCAAAGGCAACTCCCTCCCGGCCCACCGCAACTAATATACAACCAGTGGAACCTCATCGAGCAAATGTGCGCTTTCAACCCGGACGAGCGGATCAACGCGGGTGCAGTCGTTCACATCCTGCTTCGTTTCCGAACAAAGCTCAGGCGAGACGCTGTAAGTGCCGGTGGTGCCAGCACTTGTTTTACATAGTTTTCGCGTTTAAATAATGGTAAAATAATTTTTTTTATTGAGAACTTTTAATTTGTTTTTAGTGCTTCCTCTCACCGACCTTTGGTAGTCTCGACGCCGACGTCATGGCCAACACTTTGCCGCTTTCCAGTCCTCCTTCGGCGCCTAGAAACAGCTCCAAGGAGTTCAAGAAACCCTTCAAGATCCGTGCTGAGCTGCTGGCCCCCACGCGGTTGACTCCAAAGGCTCAGCTGCTGCACCACAACCGGTCGCTGGCGATTCAAGTCATCGCCCATGAGGTTTTCTTGCTGGTTCTCGCCTGTGCCAAGTGTTTCGCCTCCGCAGACAAGGAGGACGCGCCTCGAATTGGCATCCTGGGAGGCGGCAACGTCGGCACTGCCGTGGTCATGACGCTGCTTACCAACGGATACCGTGCCGACAGAATTGCCCTTTCGACCCGTCAACCAGATCGAATTCCTCGCTGCGAAGTGCTGAAAGCTTCTTCTGCGCTGCCGTTGTTTCAGCTGGTGCCTCGGTACTACGACAACGCTCGACTGGCTCGAGAGAGCGACGTGCTTGTCTTGTGCATGCCGCCGTCGCAGATCAAGAGCGTGACCATTCAGATCCGCCATGCGCTGGCTGCCAACGCCAACGCTCCTCCTCTCGTGATCAGTGCGCTGTGTGGGATCACCCAGCAGAGTTTGAGCAAAGCCTGCGGATCTCGGGCTGTGGTGCGCGTATGGCCTGACGTGGAGAAGATCTCAAACCACTGGCAGGAGCAGCAGAACCAGGATGAAGATGGCAAGGCGATTAGTCGGGCCCAGTCACCGAGCTCTGGTGATGTTCCCGAGCGCGATCTGCAGTTACTGCCACTGCGTCTGGCATCGGAAGCAATAGGTAAGAAAGCGAGGGTGTCGATGACAGGAGAACGGTGCTCTAATCCGAATACTTTTTATTGTTTTAGCACCACAGCGAGAAGATGTACGCGACTTGGTTCAGGCTTTTTGCTTGTTTGGCCACCGAGCATGGACCGAGAGCGTGAATCTGGAAATGCTGAACCACGTTCTGTTTGGAGAGATGAACGAGGATGTCGTGGCTGCACTTGGGTTGGAAAAGGGTTTGACCAGCGACGAAGAGCAGCAGCAGGAAAACAAAACGCGAGTCAAGACTCCACTTGAAGTTCCCAAGTGGCCGCTAGAATGGGAGCAAGACTTGGGGCTTTTACAAGGGCAACTGGTGGCGCACGCGTCGCAATTATTCATCGCGTGGGGGCTTAACGGGAAAGAGCAACTTCTGGTCGCGATTAAGTTGAAAACGGCGAATACATTGCACCATTCACAGCAACGCTGCATCCTATGATGCACCAGCAAGGACAAAGTATATCTTCCCGTTCAGGCATTCTTTGCCAAAGAACAACGCTAGCATTTACCAGAGATGATAAGATCCGACCGAGTTCAATGGGCTGCTGCGCTTGATCCAGGTCGTGTTCAACCTTTTAAAGCCGTAGAACAATAGCAGCCTCCACAGCAGATCCAGTAAAAGTCCAGGACAACCATCTTCTCCAAGTAATTGGCCCTGGCTGAAGATACTGGTACGCCTGAAAGCAACATCTCGTGCCAGTCTGGTAAAACCTATAATTGTGTTAAAACACAATCACCGGTTGTATTAAGTGCAATACTATGTGAGTTTGGCCGAAATAGGCACTGTTCGCAAAGTAAATTTGTTGTTCAGGAAACATGGCCGCTTCTCCGTTGCTCACCGCTGTGGCGCTAGCGCTGTCGCCCCCTATTCAGGCCATCTCGCACATCGCCCAGCTGATCAAGGGCCTCCTCCTGCCCTCCACCGTCGACGTCGCCGTGTACAAAGACCTCCAGCGCGTGCTCCGAGTCTTCGAGGCTTCTCGTCCCTGGACCGTCGGGGCAATGGACGGCGCTGCTGCCCGGGGAAACTCAAGCTCCTCAAGTGGCTTCATGATAACCGAACCGAGGGCTGCTCCGCCCAAGCTTTCAACCTGGTAGCAGCCAACAACCGCCTCGGAGTGTTGCGCTAGCTCTGCAATATGTACCGTTCCTGATCCAACCCCACCGAGGTGTTAGTGGCTGCTGCAAGCGTCGGGGACATTAATGCGGTCAAGTTCCTGCACACACGATACTTTGAAGAAGATATGGAAGCGATCCTAGAAGCTGCTGCTGCCAATAGGCAGATGGAGATGCTGGAATACCTCCTGGACATATACCCGTTCGTCGGACTCGGCCATCGAGCGTTGGCTACTGCGGCTCAGAATGGGCACGCTGACATAGTTCGACGGATTTTAAGGGACGGGAGAGTTGCTAGGTTCGGGATCGGTCAGTCGGCTCTGGCTAACGCGGCCGTGGCAGGGCACGCCGACGTTGTCGCCTTGTTGCTGCGCCATGTTGGCGACGATGTACAAGCCGTTAATCTCGCGTTGGGAAAGGCTGCCGAGGCAGGACAATTGAACTCGGTACTTGCGTTGCTGCCACGGTCTAATGGCTTCGGAATTGGACGAGCGCTGGCAGTTGCGGTAACAAAAGGCTGCAAGGAGTTCTTAATCAGATCGTGTGACCCAAGCCATGTGGGGTTCGCAGTGAAAGCCGCGGCAGACAGTGACCAGAGTGAATTACTGGCGACTTTACTTGCGAAGTGTGCAGCGGACGAAGCAATGTTGTGGCCTGGTTGCGTCGAATTCATCGCAGTTTTATTTCAGCTGCAAAACGTGGCAAGTGCGCCATTGTGAGGCGATCGATGTGGGGAAATGTTTTCTTCAACGGCACACAGAGCCCTAGAGGAAGCCGTGGCACATCATCCCACCGAAGTAGTTGAGATCCTACTTGACGTTTTTCATTCCAGGGGGCTGGTGATGACTTCCGACCGGATAATTGAAAGGTTCTCGCTGAGAACGATATCGAGATGCTGGAGCTTCTTGTAAAACGTCTCGACGAGTACTTTGTCGGTTCTTTCCTGACGAAAGCTACGACCAGCGAAGCGATGAAGGTTCTCGCTGAAAAGAGCGCGCAGTATTATATAGGCCTCGCAGTTGCCGACTTGGCAGTGCATCTGAAAACCTGCGCCTTCTTCTCGAATATGCAGATCAAGCATCCATCCGTGAAGCCGTAATTAAAGTTGCTTCGGCGAGCAAGGTCCAGTCTGCCATTGAACTTTTGAAGAGGGACGATTCTATTGAGTATGTCGTCGTCTTTGAGGATGCTGTTGGTGACGGCATCACTGGACTGGTGCAGTTCATGCTGGATCATGTCGATGCATCCACTGCATGCACTAGAATCATACTAGCGGCATGGAATGGTCACATCACGGTCGTGAAACTGTTGCTTGAAAAAGCGACTCGAGCAGCGGTTGATCGCGCTCGAGAAAGCAGCAGAAGGAGGCCATCAGGATGTGGTTGGGCTGCTTCGCGACTGGTGTGATATGACAAACGCCACACTGAATTCGACGCTGAAAAGAGCTAGTGATGCTGGAGCGGTGCCATTCCTGGACACCAAGAGGGCCAAGTTGGAGTGATCAAGGCTGGCTGCGCACGTGAACGACGCGCTCGTGAAAATTATAGAGGGAGGTCGTGTTCATACTTCCGCGTTGTTGCTTCCAAAATGTGGCAAGTGTGGGGCCACGAAAGCTCTTGCTTGTTACAATTTCAGTGGCCACACAAATAACGATGAACTTCCATCCAAGGCCATGAATAACAAATAGTGTACCGTAGTCGTTTCGTTTCGTCCCCTTAGATCGCATCACGAGCCCCCTGGGAATCTGCTGCCTGGCCATGCGAAAGCTCATCTTCCTCTTCCTGCTGTCGCTAGGATCGCTTTTCATCGATTTTGTGCTTGGATTCAGCTGCGACGGAGGCTGCAGCGGCCACGGGGCGTGCCAACGGTCAACTGGCCGATGCACGTGCTTCCCAAGTTACGGTGGATCGACATGTGCGTCGAAACTCTGTCCGATGGGGGCGGCGTGGGTGGATCGAGCTTGGGCCGTTGACATGGCGCACCAGCCAGCTGAATGTTCAGCTATGGGGCGCTGTGACCGCTCCACGGGTGGCTGTGCCTGCGAGGCTGGCTTCGAAGGCGTGGCTTGCGAGCGTCTGGCTTGCCCCAATTCATGCTCGGGCAACGGCCGCTGTGTGAGCATGCGCGATGCTGCCGTGTTGCACGATGATCGCAACTTCTTCACGAGCACGACGTACTCACTCTGGGACGCCGACAAGATCATGGGCTGCCAATGTGATCCAGACTTCACAGGCTTCGACTGTTCACAGCGTGAATGCCCCAAAGGTGACAATCCACTGACTACAGGCCAATCTAATGCTGTGCAAGACATCGCGTGCGTCTGCAATGGTTGTACCGGCACATTTGCGCTCTCCTTCCGCGGCCGAGTGACTGTAAACCTTGCATCAACTGGTACGTCGGATGACTTGAAGACCGCTTTGGGAAAACTGGACAACATTTACGGAGTTAGTATCGTAACTGGGACGCCACTCTGCTCCACGGGGGGAACCATAACATCGATTACATTCACGAACAATCCAGGAGATCTACCAAGGCTCCAGGTGCTCAACAACCTCTCGAACGGCGCCACAGTCACCGCCGTAACCAGTACAGTCGGCACACGCGAAAACGTGTACTGCTCCGATCGTGGCACCTGTGACTTCAGCAACGGAGTGTGCAAGTGTATCGCAGGGTTCGGTAGTGGCGACGGCGCGATGCCTCCTTCTCCAGGCAGGCGCGGAGACTGCGGCTACCAAACTGGAACTTCAATCTGTCCTTCTACCAACAACGGCGTGTGCGATGGAAGAGGAACTTGCTCGGCAGCGACATTTTACGCGTGCTTGTGCTACGCCGGCTTCACTGGATTTGACTGTACGATTCGCGAGTGTCCGCTGGGAGCCGCGTGGTTTGATGGCGCCACAGCTCCAGACACGGCCCATGCGATGGTTCAATGCTCTGGAAGAGGCTCGTGCAGCACAAGTTCGGGGCTGTGTACGTGCCAGGCCCCCTTTACGGGCGCAGCCTGCGAGTTTATACGTTGTCCTGTTGGCACGTCCACGGCTGCTGGGGCGACTTGTAGCGGCCGAGGCACTTGTAAGAGCATCCAACAGCTTTCGGCTGAAGCTACAGACTCTCAGGGAAATCCTCTGAGTCTTTCGTACGGCGCGACACCGAATACGCTAACTGCGTGGGATGCGAGCAAGATTCAGGGCTGCGACTGCGAGACCAACGACTACTTTGGGCCATACGAGAACGCCTACGGCGACTTTACCGGAGGACACGACTGCTCTGCTCGAATGTGCCCACGGGGAGCGGATCCATTTGAAATCGGCAAAGTAAATGAGAAGCAGACGCTACTGTGTACAGCTGACGGGGGAGAGTTCAAGCTTACTTTTCGAGAGGAGACGACGGCAGTGATCCCGTTCGATGCCGGCACAGCCCAAGTCAAATCGACGCTCGAGGCACTGGAGAGCGTGCGTACTGTCACGATAACATTTGATTCAGGCGCCACCGTGTGCTCTGCAGCGGGTGTTAGTACGTATCCCTGGCGTCCTATCAGCTCGGCAACTTATTTTCCTTATCATCAACTCGCAATATTGTGTAAACTATCTGTGAATAGCCATGACCGTCGAGTTCACCTTCATGCAGGGTGACTTGCCTCCGCTGAGCTACGAAGCTTCAACTCTCACCAACCCTGGCACTATCACTGTGGCGGAGCTGCTTAAGGGTACCAAGGCCAACATCGAGTGTTCAGCGCGAGGTGTCTGTGGTACGTTTCTGGTCAAGCATGTTACTGTTAAACTTGATACTTCGAAGCACTGATTAATTTGGTCTTGTTTTTCAGACCGAGCGACTGGAATATGCGATTGCTATGCGTATTTCTTGAGCTCGGATGGAGCTGGAGGTCTGGGCCGTCGAGGAGACTGTGGTTATATCTCTCCATATCCGAGTGTAACGCTCTCTTGAGGCAGAACTCACTGAACCATCTCATCAGCACAAACTACGACATGAATATGAAAACCATTTTCGGGTGTTCTTTGCTGGTTGATGCTTCAACGGGTTTAATCCCTGCACAAATATTATAGAACTCGGTACTTCTACGACTTCTTAACAACTTGTAAGCGCAAAATTGCTATGCATACTATGAATTTTTCGACACTACACACAGTACAATGTCCGTTCACACAGGCCAGGCCTCGATCGGATCTTGGGAGTTCCACGACACAACCAATCCTTCATTCAGTGCCACGAGTTTGGAAACTTGTCCGGCCGTCAAGAGAATGTTCGCAGCCTTGAGGTTGGGTTTCTGACGCTACAAGTTCGCCGACTTAAGCAGAGCGATAAAACCCTTCGCCAAACTGAAGACCACCACTAACTAGCACCTGTGCAGCCGTCGCTCCCACTTCACTCGCGATCTCGAGAACGGTAGGATCTTCCAGCTTGCGAGCCCTAGCCAGGGGCGAGTAAAGAAGGGTGTCGTGGTCTGCAGTAGTTGACTACTGTCGCGACGGACGCATCAGCCACGGGTTTCACTCTGGACGTCTTCAGGAATTTCTCGAGATGAGCCTCGCCAAAGTTCGACACGCCAACGTTCTCGACGATGCCTTGCTGCTGCAAGTCTTCGAGTGCACGCCAGGTTTCATCCCTCTTAGCTGTTGGGCCAGGCGTGTGCAGCAGATACAAGTCGATGTATCCAAGACCAAGCTCTTCGTTGCTGGTTTTGGAGGCTGCCATCGCCTCGTCGTATCCCCAGGTGCTTGTGCACAGTTCGCTCGTCGCGAAGATGTCTTCACGAGAGTCTCCCCACGGCACGACCGACGTCCGCCTCGTTCCTGAAAATCTGGGCGGTGGCGATATGGCGATAACCAAGCTTGACAGCGCCGGGCTTCGCTTGTACACTCCCAATCCAATGACGGGGATGTCGGCTCCACTGGGCAGCTTCTTGGTCGGGGCGTTTAAGCTCATTCTGCTGGCAGAAACTCCGACGTCTGGGGATCTTGTGCACGAGCGAAGAAGTTGGGGAATGAACACCTTGAGGGTACTTTGCGATCCTCCATCGTGCGTAAACTGATGATTTCAAAAACTTCGCTGACTCCCGTCGGTAGGATGATTGCGATGCAAAGTGCATCCAAGTCTATTGGCAGTCAAAATCGTCGCCGAAATTGACAGCAACAAGTGAATACCGAGCAACCTGCACGAGTCGGAAGGCAAGAAAGCACGTTGCTTTTCCACAGTTGTTGATATTGACCTGCAGACACGGCAGTCTTCAAATGTCACATCATGAACTCAAACTCAAACTCTCCCGTCGGCACGTCCGACGCTGCTGCTGCTGCTGCTGCTGCTTGCTCTGCTGTCACTTCCACTTTAGGCGCTTCCGCTCCTTCCTCCGCGGCAAGTAGCCGAAGCAGCTCCTGTTGCTGCACTCTCTCAGCTTCGATCCTCTCTTGCTGCTCGAGCTCACGCTCTTTCCTCTCTTTTGCAAGTTGCGCCTGTTTGTCGAGCTCTTCTTGAATAAATCTTTGGATGTCCGCATTCCGTTGGGCAATCACCTCGGGCGGCGGCTCGTTCTGCTTCTCCAGCTCTCGCTGTTGCTCTCGATTCCTCTGAATCGTCTCCAGGCGCCTCTGCTCCGCTTCAAACTGCATCTTGATCTGCAGGTCTTCTAGCCGTTTAATATCCCTCAATCTTTGCTTTTTGCTCCTGTATTCTTCGTTCAACTCGTGCTGTTGCTTCCTCTTCAACTCCTTTTGCTCCTTCAATTGTTGTTTTTCGAACGCGAGTTTCACCGCTTTTTGCTTTTTCAGCTCCATTTCAACTTCTCGTTTTTTCTTCGTAGCGGCCTCCTTTTTCAATATTTCCAGGTGTTTCAACAGATTTTGCTGCTCTTTTTCCTGGGTAATAGCACGCAACTTCTGCTGGCGAGAAGACCTCCTCGTGGGCTCGAGATGAACCGCGGGCTTAGCAGGCTGCGGACGCGGAGAAGTTCGCTTCATGGTTGGCAGCTTGAGAGACGCCAGTATGCGCTTGTTCTCCTCCACGCGGCGCCGGCGCTTGACCTCGTATTCGCTTAGAGCCGCGTCCTCCATGATATAACTGGAAGTTGGAAACGTGCGTATTTTACGAGCGTAAAATACGAATAGTTGAGGTACACACACATGAAAGCAAATTTTTGCAATTGGAAGCCATGCATGAACACGCATGAACACATACACACTGTCGAGCGTAGAAAGACTATGAAGTGCTAGCAAACGTCGTGAGCGCCTTGCGTTGGGGATACCTTGTCCACCACGCGCACAGACTCCAACGCCAGGTTCAGGTAGCCCGCGAGCACTTCCAATTGAGAGGCAGACACACATTACCACGAGGAAGACGCATCGCTGCCTTGTCGTCACGAGTTGAGCTACAAAGGAGGCTTCACCACCATCTCTCAACGACTCTTAACCACTTTGACTACTGGTGTAAATTGTGCACGACGTTAGAAGGCTGATGCTATTCTAGTTTGTGACGTAGCTGTTCCTGACGTTACTGTAGATCAATGCGCCAGTACCGCCAATTCCGAGGAGCGCCAAGGCCAAGATGCCGTACGCGATAACCATGCCCTTGATGTCACCTTCAACCTTGATCTTTTTGATCTTGGCCAGGAGCCCTCCGGCCATTCCGATATGCTTCAAGGTGACCTTCTCCGGGTTCTTCTCAATCGCCGACGTCAGCTTGGACATCGTAGGGTTCGCGCTGAGCTTCTTGACGAGTCCCGTGTCCTTCTCCAAGGCCTGCACGCTCTTGATAATCTTGGGGTCTTCGAGCGCCTTCACGACGGACGGGTTTTTCTGCAACGCCTTGACAAGCGGGGCATTCTTTTCCACATTCTTGATGACGGAAGAGCTGCCCTTGAAATACGACGCGATCTTGTTGATAAAAGACGGCATTTTCAGCCTCTCTTCGACCTCTGCGCTGTCCCTGAGGTTGCGGTGCGTGTTGCCATTGGCAACAGCGTTGGTGTCATCGTTGGCATAGCCCTGGACGGACACCGCCAAGGTTACCAGCAGTAGCAACAGGAAGAAGTTTTGACGCATGGTGTTTTGCGGCGTTGGAACACTGTTGCTTGGGCGCTCGCTGGTCGATTCTGAAATGAGATTTAGGGGCCATGCAACACAACAGCAAAGCCTAATCCGATTCCTACCAAGTTGCAGGAACCATAACGAGATGGGAGTATCACTTGTAAAATGTAAGGAGCAAGCATCTGTCTATATCGGCACATTTTTATGATCAAAAGCCTTGGAGTTGATCATTTTGCAGTTACTTCAAGTATGAAGCTGCAAGATGTATTCAAGAAGCGCCGGAGCTCTAGTGTTAGAGAAAGTCAAATTATCTCTCGTGCGCCATACGATTTCGAAAAGTTCGATCTTCGTCGCGCTTGGAAAACACAACTTTTGGTTGTGTACAGTGGCAACGAGGCTCGCTTGTTCACCATCACAACTTTCGGCACACATAAAGAAGCTGACACCTCATCAGATGGACTCGAGGCACACGACCAGGCAATGACAAACTGGTCCACTCCGGATAAGAACACATAAAGCAAAGCGACTGAATTGACATCCGAAGTCGCAGAAAACGCAAGGCAGGGCTGCATGTATTACAGTAATACCTGTAATACCGTTTGTCCAAAGAGACAAATTCGGCTTGCTGCAGCGGGGCCGGTTCAAATGCAGAGCCGCCGTCCGAGCAGCTTTCACCTTTCATGAGGGGGCGGTCTGCTGCGAAATATTTGTGCTCAAATCATTGGTTTCCTTGCATGCTAATCCTTGAACAAAGCGCTACGGCCACGATGTACAGTGCGTGGACGCAAAGGTGACGCGTCTTGGCGCTTTCCTGCACGAAAATCGCTCGACAAAGATTTCGAACATCACTGTGACTCACACAATGTTCGTGAGTGACTAAAGGTTTTCAAGCCAAGTCTACGGATTGTGATCATGCTACCGAATACAATATTACACGTCATGTTCAATTGCGCACTGCTAGCTCTTGACCATAAGTCTTGTGGAGACGGTGCTTGGCGTTGTTGAGATACATGTACCGAGTTGTTGAGTTTGTCTTCGCTTCTTAGTGCGGTCCCTTTGCGGAAGCAGCCTCACAACATTCTGCACGCCAACATTCGTATCTTTAAACCCAGCGTTTTCCAGGCTGCACGTTGACGACGCAGTACGACCGTACACGGAAATCTGTATTTGATCTTTCACCGCTGCTCCTCAACGTGTCCTGCTCACGCCTCAACAAAGCCTGACAAAGCAAGACGCTATTAAAGCACTCGTATACTACATGTATACAACAACTTTTCCAAAATAGTGAAAGTGTGGTGCAAAACGAGTTGGTGGTGGCGAAAACAATATTTTTCAGAAAGGGCTTGCCAGACAGAATAAATTAGGCAGCACCAATAAATTATTCTTTGGGGAATGATGTTGCAATAAATATTGAACTAAAACTGCGTGTGTGTTCGGCACACTTTGGTTAGAGTTCGCCGCTGAAGATGCGCTAAGAGCATCATATTCCCTGTTTGGTACTAAATGAGCCTGTCAATGACAAGAGTGGCCCGTTAGACGCTAAAAGAGCGCCTGTCGCTCAGACATTTCTACGGATGGATTTTGGTCAGCTCAAATAATTTAAGGCTTTTTGAAAGTGCGCAATAAATTATTTATTTACGGTAGCGCCCCTATATTTTTGCTGCGCTACAATATCCGGAACCTGCCAATGACTGCCACCTCGACGAGTGCATATAATTTGGATGCCATAATCCTCGTTCAATTAAGATAAAATTCAATGCAGCCATCACTGTATTCGTAGTATCCAAGTCCTCGGGCTTTTCTCAAGCAAGAGTTTCACTATGTCGATATCACCTTTAGCACGATCCCAGTACGTGTATTGGCTGCGTCGACATGATCCATAGCGAATTGCACTAGTCCAGGGATGCCGACACGAACAGCATCATCAAAAACGACGGCATAGGCAACAGAATCGCACCTCTTCAAAAGTCCAATGGCAGCCTGGACCTTGCCCGCCAAGCAACATCCATTACAGCTTGACGTAGTGATGCTTGATCTGCATATTCGAGCAGAACGCTTAGCTTGTCAGCATGATCATGTACTGCCGCGTCGACCGCAGCGTGGCTTATAGTAAACTGCACGCTCTTTTCAGCGAGCACCTCCACGTCGTAGCTTTCTCCGTAAAGAACCGAGTGTGTATTCGTTGCGATTTTTCAAAATAAGCTCCAGACCTTGTTGGCAACACTTTATACCAATACTGCACTGGAGAAGACTGCCGAGGAAGGGCAAGTTAACTCGATACTTGCGCTGTTGCCACGGTGTGACTCGAACGGAATTGGCCAGCGCTGGCAGCTGCGGTGTCCCCAGTGAAATGGCGCTCGGTGAAAGCCGCGGCAGATAGTGACTTTGAAAGTAAAATCTCCAGCAACGCACTCCGGAGTGCGTTGCTGGAGATTTTACTTGCGAAGTGTGCAGCGGACGAAGCGTTGTCGTAGCCTACGATTCGTCAGAGTTGTATTTCTGCTGCGCAACGTGGGAGGTTTAGCATTGTGAAGCTACTAGCTGAGTGACGAGTGAAAATGCGTCACGGCTTGATCGAGCGCATAGAATGCTGCTGAAGTCAAAAAAATTGACTTCAGCAGCATTCTATGCGCTCGATCAAGCCGTGACGCATCATCGCACCGAAGCAGTGGGGCTCATACTGGACGTGTTCAAATCAAGAGGGCTGGTAATGACTTCCGGCCATTTAATTGAAAAGGTTCTTGCTGATAACGATATCGAGATGGGAGCTTCTATGAAAAAATCTCACCAAGTTTGAATGCTGGTTCGTTCCTGACGAAGGCTACTACGAACGAAGCGGTGAAGATTGGCTGAAAAGAGCGCACAGAACATATAGACCTCACTGTGACCGATGCTGCGTTGCATCATCATACTGAGAAGCTAAGCATTCTTTACGAGTATGCAAACGATGCAGCAGTTCGTCAAGCTGTAATCCAAGTTGCATCGGCGGCAAATTCGGCGGTAAATTCCTGAGTCTATGATACAAGACTCCTCATCTTCCGTGGTGCTGCTGGAATAGGTATCACTGGACTTGGAGCTCACTATGAATTTTGCCTGCTGTACAAGTACCGAATCGCACCAGGGGCACGGGAATGGCCATATCGATATCGTGAAAATGCTGCTTGAGAAAAACAACTCGAGTACTCGGGCGTTGGCACTCAAGAAAACCGTAAAAGGAGATCATGAGCATATCGTTGATCGTATTCGCGAACACCGAAAGCGACAGTGAAGAGGGAGGGAGATGTTGGAGCAGTTCCATTACCGGACACGAAGAGGGCAAGATTGGAGTGATCAATGCAAGGGCAATGAACAGCGCTGCAACTCAAGCGGGAAGGGGATCCTGGGTGGGCTTCAAGCTTATGTGAAGCTGGAATACTTAAATTCATGTACGGTACGATTGCAAAAATATATTTAAGGTAGCTATTACAGATACATCGAGGGGCCTTTTAGATCTTCATTGTCATTTCCCATGCCTGCCGCAGCAGCAGATAAGCGTCCCAATGAATTCGATCGAGCTTCAGGGGAATTTGACCCCATTGGTGTGGTCTCCAGCAGCGATCGTCGGCATTTTCTCTTATTTATGGTTTATCTACTTTCGAACTGAAGCTCTCGAATAGTGTTTTCAGCTCGGATCTAATTGAGAGTATAGGTCGATGCGAACGAGGCTTGTAGTCGAGTGTGAGGCAGGAAGGAAATCCGAAAGAAATTGAGATTGAGTTACGCAAAAGTGCTCTGTAGGAAGGAAGAAGTCTTCCCTAGTGTCATACCAATGATCTCCCCGAAGCTCAGCTTCTAACTCGAAGGCCTTCACTGGGGGGGGACTTATTTGAAACCGGGAAGGGTTGGCTAATCTTATGCACATCATCCGGAGCCGTAATTGAAGCTCTCGTCCAATCAGCGCTCCGTCCTGGCATTAACCACACCAATCTTTGGGATGAACCAATGAGATCGCACCATTTTCCGTCCACTTCAACTTATGTCCCTTCAGGTCACGTGTCTGGCGCGTGCCAAAGAGCGCGTGCCTGGCGTTAGGGATCCAAGCGAAGTGACGGCGAAGTGCAATCACAACAGATCTAACCTCGTGTAACTTGACAAAGTGCCATTGACGGGTGGGTGAGGCATCCACCCAACTTTCAAATGCCATACCTCCCATTAACAGCCGAAGTCGCGCTGTGATCAAGGGAAATTACATTTTCGGGATACACCCGGCCACTGTTTCCAAGTGCCATGATATCAGCGTGATCACTAGGCAGGAAAGTGAAGGAGACCGCCATTGCGGAAAGCTGTTGGCGACTAGGAACGGCTCTTTATTTCCATGCGGTCTGGAGGTGGAGAGTTGAGCACTTTGACGAGACCAACGATGTGTCGGTTGCCCGCCAGCAGCTGCGTTTCACCACTCGACTGCGCCAAGGATACTCGACCATGCACCTTTACATGAACTCGCCCAACAGGAGAGAGGCGCTTGGGGTGGCGACAACCATACTCAAGCAGGCGCTGCCGCAGCGGTGGGCAGGAACGCATCAAGAAGTGCGGAACCTCCCATTCACATGCAGGTACCTACTCTTCTTCGACGGTGGCTCACGTGGCAACCCGGGGCCTGGGGGATCGGGCGCGGTGGTTGTGCGAGTGACGCTGGACGCCGGAGGCCCGTATCAACTGGTCTGGGCAGGCAGCATGTCGTACGCGGCAAGGACAACGACTAACAACGTGGCCGAAAACCTAGGGCTTCTAGCCGGACTGGGGGCATGCAGGAGACACGCCTTCTCTCCTGTACATGTAGTAGGCGATAATGACATGATCATCTGCCAGCACCGGGCACGGAAGCCGCCGAAGGCGCCACACCTGGCGCCACTCTACTGGTGCTCCCGACGTCAGGCGGCTGGGATCAAGATCCTCTCGTGGCAGCATCACCTGCGCCAACACAACAAGATGGCGGACTGGTTGGCGAACCTTGCCATGGACACGCAGATGTGCACCCAGTTGCTGCTGGATCAACCGCTGCTCGAGACTGAGCTATGGACGCCGCTGGCGAAATTGGCTGGACAAGACATTGGGCACTGGATGCTCAACAACACGGAATCGGACTCCTCAGGAGCCCAGGTTGGCATGCCTTAGGGAATGGCAACGGCACAGTCGACTATTAGGTCGTGGCTGGAGCCAAGCCGTAGGCTGATTGAGAGGCACCCTACGGGACGGACATCGGAAGTCGTTAGCGCTTAGAGTTAAGTGACATCAATGTACCTCACTGAAAAACAAAGGAAAGTGAAGGAGAAAGTTGCATGTCAAGGGCACAACGAAACTTACCAGCCCCCCAAAGTATGTATCAGTACAGGATGGCTGCAGTTGTGTCTTCAGAAATTGCGAGAATTCCTCACTAGCTTTCATGCAAATGCGCTTTCTCCTGCATTCTAACTACCTTCCGGCATGATCTCTATCAACTCACCACTGCTTCCTTGATCCAACAACCACCCTGGTAGGAGCTTGACCACGTTCAGCTGACCCTCTTCGTTGCCGGAATTTCTATGATATGATGCACCGTGCCTACTCGCGTATCGAGCAGCAACTATGCAAGACTGGCAACCCACAAAAGGTCACTGCCTTGAGTTCAAAGCCAGAAGAAACGTCGCATTTCTTCAGCACCATCTTGACGATCTCAACATTCCCAGTTGGCGCAATTAAAGGCAAGGCCTCACGAACGACTTCTTGACTACGTAGTATCTGCACTCCTTCAACGTGGCCATCCAGTGCTCCTCGGACTAAAGCTTCCACTAAGTATTCATTGGAGCTGTTTTGCGCTAGCAACTTCAATCCATCAATGTGGACTTCACAGCCAAGTTGATCCAAAACACCACCAACAGTGGTGCCGTCTGATTTCGTCGCAATTAGCCGCCTCATCTCGATGTCTCCGCTTGTTGCAATTTTGAGCCCCGCGCGGTTCACATAGTGCAAGTATCTTGCGTTACATTCTGCCAGCAAAATACTTGCCATCGCTGGTCGGGATTGTGCCACCGGGCGCAGAAATGCTTACTCAATGCAGCTTTCCACCATCATCTTCACCATTCGATGTAGCCCCCCGTCCACAGCTACAAGGAACCCCTCCTGCACAGCAACCATTTGCGTGGCAGGGACTATTCCATCAGATCTGCATCGGGGAGAACTTAATAGCTCCTCGACTGCCACATTTGGGAAGCAGCAACTTGGTCCTTTGAATGTCACCTTTCTCCAATGCATTTACGAGCGCAAGGTTCACGCGCATCACGTCGCACACTACCGGCCTCCCAGCGCTCCACCAGCAACATAACAATCTCCGCAGCCGCTTTCTCCACGCGGAATCCGTAATAGTTGCCTGGTGAGAGATCTCCAACAGCAGGTTCAACGTGGTTATTCTCCGCAGTAGCAGCAAGAGCTCTTTGGCCAACAGCGTGCGTGCTGTGCTGTGGCAAAAGGTACATTACCACCTCCAGCTGGCCATTAGCTGCTGCTGCTTCGAGGACAACCTCGCCATCTCGGTACGCTCTCCATCGCCACAGAAACTTCACTACTTGGAGGTGACCCCTTATTGCCCCTGCCACCAAAGCTTCTGTGACTCTGGAACGACCTCGATACCATTCACAGAGTCAGTAGAAAACCTCCAGGTGGTTGCTAGCTGCTGCATTATTGAAAGCTTGAGCGGAGCATCCTTCCATTCTGTTGGCACGAAGCCACTTGAGGATGTCGAGACGTCCCGGGGCAGCAGCGCCGTCCATTGCGACGGTCCAAGTGCTGAAAGTCCCGAAGACTCGAATGGCGCGTTGCAGGTCGTTGTAGACGGCGGCATCGATGGTAGAGGGAAGTAGAAAGATGTTGACGAGCTGGGGGATGTGGGGGACGGCTAGGAGGTCGGGTGAGAGCGCTAGTTTCACCCCCGTGAGCAGAGGAAGAGGAGGATTCGCCATCCTGCCGTAGTAGATGAATGTGGACGATGAGTTGCACTTAATGAGGCTTTAGATTGCGTGCAACTTTTTCACTTCAACGTGTTGGTGCAACGTAAGGAAAGTGAACTAGAATCGCGTCACGAGGTTTTGAGCACATTTCAAGAGATGCAGGACACGGAGGTGCTTTAGCCGAGGCTACCAAGATGAAGCAACGTGATAAGGTGCTGGAGCTCTTCGATCCAACGCAACTGGAATTCACGCGGATGATGCTTACGTTGCTGCAACAAGACTTGCGACGGTGTGAAATCGAGTCTTCGAAATCCTGCGAAAATCGACGAAGCTGCAGAAAGCAAACGGGAAAGCTGTGGAAACTAGCAAGGAGCACGATCACAAGGAAGCATCGAGCTATCCTGAAGGATATCGTAGGTCCGGATGAGGCCAAGTTGGAAAACAATATCGGAAAAGCAGCTCGTTCAATCGACAGTTAAGAATTGACTGTCCAGGACTGTTTTGTGCACAAGATACTTCAAGCAAACGCATTTCGTCGCCATCCGTGTGCCACATCGTACGGAGTCAGGTATTCTGCAGAGTACAGCGCGATCAACCGACGAAATCCTACAACACGCGGTGTATAGATATCCGCGAGACGCTGGGCGTCCTGGTAAATTCCCATTGATAATCGCCATTCGTTGGTGTTGGGTTGAGCTGCTCAATCGCGGTGCTGTGGCAGACCAGTAAGACCTCCTCGGTATATTTGTGGGCCGAACCGGACCGTATTGGCACCATGTTTTGGCGCAGTGAGCAACAAAGCAGCGTGTGAATGGACGGGTGTGGACACGTTGAAGTGAACGGCCGCTAAACTGAACTCGAATGTACACTTGCCGTGTGATAACTCGCTATTGCTAGCGGTATTTGGATGCATCTAACCCGGTAGTATGAAGGACGAAAACAATTGGGTCTAGAGAAGCATTTCACAAAGGTTCCTCCGAGTCTGTGGACAGACACCCCAGTGGTGACTGCAAATAGTTGACGTCAAGTTTGGGTTTTAAAGATGTTCGTGAACGTTTCTTGGCGACACCTGGACAGCAATGAGAAACGAGGGCGGCCTCATTCCTCGTTTGGACCTCATGCTGACACTTGTGAAGGATCATTGCTTCGATCGGAGGCTGGGCTCGAAGACAGGAGAAGCGCCGACGGGAGCTTCCTTGCCAAGCGCTTTGCCCACACGGTGACGCTGCGTTCAATTCAGCGCCACCCTTTTCATGCAGCAATGGACCGTCGTCATAAACCTCTATCCCGGAACTGCGCGCTCCGACGTCGACAGCAAGCCGCCATGAAAGCGGTCAACGCACATCACATACTGAGCCCGAAGACGAGACGCTGCACGACTTCATTCGCTCGTTGCAGGCGCGAATTGATGCTTTGGAGCGCTCAACGCTGTTGAGGAATTCAGCGAGGCTTCTGTGGCGCATCAGCAGCTCTGCTGTAGCGCTCGACCTCACCCGCGAGTACTTCGTGCAGTTCGCACACGGCTACGCTTCAACAAGTGGAGAGAGAAGTGATACCACAGATCGCTTTGTGGCTAGTGTTTCTGGTCGGATGTCTTCTGCCGCGAGTTCCAAGGTACTTCGAAGTATTCAGTACTTCATGGACCAGTGGGAAAGTATACGCTCTTCCACCGCGATTTCCAGGTCAAACTGCACCAGATGAGACTCATGGACAACGGCAAGATCAGCGGTGGCATTGTGAACATGCAAGCCTTCGCAAAAATAAGCTTCACCTTCACGCAGGACTCGTTCAAGTATCTCTATCCGTCGCTCTTCTCAAAATCAGCGTTGTGCAAATTATAATTTCAATAAAATAATTGCAAAAATTGTCTGATTCAATTACAATTATTAATTGCACCTCAATGTGATAATTGAATTGGTTGACCCCGGCGAGCATAGTTAACATAGCAACAGCGACTATTTCGGTGATGCAGAGTGCAGCGGACAGCGTTCGACGAGTTCAAGAACCCCCCCCACGGCACTTAGAGCGCTTTTTGAGTCCAACCCAGCTATGACAGCACCTCTAACCGCTCCAACCAGTAGAGCGGTATATGCTCCAACCAGTAGAGCGGTATATGCTCCAACCAGTAGAGCATAGGAAATCAAATTATATTACTGTAGACGATCGTGATGTGCTCGACTAATGCATTGAGTGTTCATCCGTCATGCATAGTATTTAGGAGGCAAGCGCAATGCAATCTTCTGGCGATGTCGCTAAAGAAGCTTTCAAGTGCTGCGTCGCAGGACCAATCGAAGTCTATATCAACACTAGCTTCATTCATTTTTGATCATCTGCTCTGAATCAGCGCAAGCAAAACAAGCTTTTTCCCCAGACAGACAATTAATGCATACGGTAAGGCTTCTGTAGGAAAACATGCGGCCATTTAACCCTCTTCGCGGAGGCCTTTCACGCAAATGATCAAAAGTGACCCCAGCAACAATACAATGTCTACATTGAACAATTAACATCGAGTCGAGACTGCCCATCTCAATTAATTAAGCAATGTAAATTGACACAACGCTGCTCAAAATCCATGTAGAACGAAACGGAGCGAGATATCGTCCATAATCTCGTGGGTCAACGAGCCGGCTTGCCGTTGGAGTTGATGCTCAACTTCGATAAGCACGGCTAAATCTTGGCCTTTGAGACGCGTGTGGACCTCGTGTCAACTCTACTGCAGCTAGTGTACTGCCCTTCGGCAGCACTGTACGTGCTTCCATCATGACCACCGGAGGCGTCTTGCAAACAATGCACGACCGCGATGCGGTGGCACGAGGAGAGGAAATGCTACCTACGCAGCTCCTGTGATCGAACGTGTTACGTATTTGTGAGCCAAAGTGGTGTTTTTCGTACCAGTTCATTTTGTATTTTCAGTAGCGATCATTTCATCATTTCTTGGAGAAATTAGAGAATGAAAAGAAGACTTGAGAATGTCAACACATTGCTTGCTCCTGGCAGATAACAATATTCATGAAAATGCTAAAAGGATGTAAATAGCACCCTGACTGCTGCGTTCCAGCAGCTCTTTTGCTATTGCGGTGTTATCTCCATCCAGCGTCAATTAGATCTTGTCGAACTCGGTGGCTTTCCTTCCCAAGCATCTTCGGCGCTAGTTTCAAATAGCAATTTCACGACGGCTGTCATACTACCGCCCTGGTTGAGAGTTTGCATTCGGCCAGCTTTTCATGCTGAGATTGTTATGGCAGCATCGTTGGAACTATTGGGAACGGTGAATAACGTCAATGCTCGATACAACTTCTCCCAGCCAAACGAAT
The DNA here is from genome assembly GCA_033557995.1 of Phytophthora crassamura. Classification (NCBI taxonomy): domain Eukaryota; phylum Oomycota; class Peronosporomycetes; order Peronosporales; family Peronosporaceae; genus Phytophthora; species Phytophthora crassamura. The sequence continues at coordinate 1,892,859 of JAUCED010000003.1, read as the reverse complement.
CGACATCGAGTAGTTGCCAACGGAACTCGAGTGGATCTGACGAGCGGTGGCCGAGATAAGCTAGCCGTCCGCAGTAGATATACGGACCCTACAGGCACCAACGTTGAAATACAAGCTCGAATACTTCAGTGATGCGGTTCATCTAACTCTGCAGAAGGCAGATCACGGCGTACCTTTGAATGCTGGAGGAAGAGAAGGAGCGGCTCGTGTGCGCGTTCTCCTGCCTCTTGGTTGTCGTAGTAGGACTCGTCGATACGCAATCGCTCGCTTCCTTTCTGCACTTGACGCAGTCGCAGCGCTGTTGACGGCAACACACTTTGGTGAGCACGCAGCGCCAGCCACTCAAAGTAAACAACTCGTCGTTCGTCCACTTCATCCTGATGAAACATCGTCTTGTAGTCTCCGTCTTTTACGAACAGCACCATCGCGTTCCTCCAGAGCTGAATGCCACTTAGCGCAGGAAACAGCACCCCGTTGGTCGGACACAGAGCCTGCATCACCGTCTTCTTGCCTTCTGGCAGCAACTGCTTTCCCAAACACACGTCATGGAAAGCGTCCAGTTCGACATCCAGCCGCTTGGCGCTCTCGTTTGGTCCTCTCGTCGTGCTCTCCAATTGACACGCATACACAAAGGGCAGGTCAATCAGCGGAGGATGCAGAGCCACCATCTTCTTGAGCTCCTGCTGCCTCTTCTTCTCCAACTGCTTCATCGCTCGCAGCTGCTTGTTCCAACGCTGCTGTTTGTGCCGCTCCCAGTCTTTCTTCGTCCTGGCCTGAGCCACTCGTTCGTGTCTCCTTTTCTGCGTATTTTCCTTCTGCTTCTTCTTCCTCTCGAACTCGATCAACGCAAGTCGCTGCTCCTGAAGCTCCTGAGCCTCTCGCTCCACCTCCGCCAGTGATCGGCGCTGCTGCCTCAAAGTCTGCACTCGTCCCGACCTCCGCACAGGCTCCGACGTCTCAATCGGAAGTTTGGGGCTCGCAGAGCGAGCAACTGGGCGGTGCAATGTAGGCAAGGCTAAAGACTGCAGCATCCGCTTGTTCTCCTCCATGCGGCGCAGGCGCTTGGCCTCGTAGTCGCTCAAAGTTGCCATTGCCTGTCGTGACTGTCAAAAAGTGAGGAGCTACTGTAATATTCAAAGTAGCGAGCGAGATATTTACGCTTAGTCGACCAACACTCTGCTTCGTGTGGTCCACCTATTATCAATTTCAATCGAAATTATCTCGATCCACAACAATATGAGCGCCGCCAAGCCCAAGCCGCCGTCCAAGGCGCGCCGCGCGCTGCTGCGTCTCCGCGGCTACGTAGCGTCTCGCTGCCTCTCCTTATGGTATGCGCGCTCTTCACTCTCTTCTCTTTCTCCCCACCCTATTTTCACCTCCAACTCTCCCGTATTAACGGAATTACTGGTTTAACACTGCAATCCTGATCCTAAATCTGCGTCTTTTACTTGATTTCCAGCTGGGGGACGTACATCCTGGGCCTCTTTTGGCTGCTGCTGCATCCTGCAGCTACAGTCACTACCGGTACGGCTCAGCTACTGCGGTGGAAACTCCTGTAAGAACGCTAAAACACAGTTTCTGTGCCTTTTCAGGTGAGTTGAAGTGCCGCGGCACATACATGTCGGAGAATGCGCTGCTGATCGACCTCATGGAGGCTCGGGCTAGTCACCAAGAGGCCCATTCAGCTCGAGGATTCCACAACAGTCTGCTGGCGCTGCCAGAGCTCTCGCCCGGTGGCTGTGGAGACAACTGCTCGCAGGTCGTGGACTGGATCGACTCGCAACTGCTTGGGCTGGACCGCGTGGAAGCCTACAGTCACTCGTTCCAGACGGACGAGGCAGCTGCACCACGCACGAACGTGTATGGAATACTGAGAGCCTCACCACTGGCGGACGGGAAGGTAAGGAGCAGTGTTTTAAGATCTGGCTTGGCTGGATCAAGTGGTGACGCACACGCTGTGATATCCTGTATAGGAAGCTATTGTGCTGGTCACGCACTACCGTAACCTGGGTGCTGACAGTGGTGAATACTCTGGCTTGGCTCTGGGCTTGGCGATGCTCAAGTATCTGGCTAGGGCCAAGTGGCTGGCGAAAAACGTGATTCTTCTGGCTGCTGATGGTAAGACCGGTGCTTCGATGAGGTGAAGTTCTTGGTAGCTAACTCCTGCTTCGTTGGGATGTAGATGGTATTCTGGACGGCAGCGACGGGTATGCTCCGGGCACAGAAGCCTGGTTGAAGGCGTATCACTTAGATCCCGTGGAAAGTGGGTTGCAAGGCGTCCTTCCGATGCGTGCTGGTGTGATTCGCGCAGCGGTCAACCTCGAAACGATGGTCGACTCGCGGCAGGTGGACTCGATTGGCATTTACACTGCCGGCATGAATGGCCAGCTGCCGAACCTCGACTTGGTGAACACGGCGGTGCGTGCTCTCCGCACGCATCAGATTCCTACACTTCTGGATCGCTCGGATGCGGAACAACTCCGCGAGCACAAGGGCGACGATTACATTACGTCTGCTTTGGCGTTTGTCGCGGACTTGAACGAGAAGTACACGCCCGAGGAGTCCAAGCAAGGAGCGCGAAACTACCTGAAGAACCTCAAGGGGATGCTGCATTTCATGACGACGCTGGCGTCCGGGCCGTCTGGGCCCCACGCTAACTTCATTAGCTACAATGTGGACAGCATCACGCTGTCGTTGACGAACACGCCGGGCTCCAGTGGCCGTCGACTCCAGAGCCGTGACATCCTCCGGTCCACTGAGATGCTGGTCCGAGCACTCAGCAACCTGGAAGAGAAGCTGCACCAGTCGTTTTTCCTTTACGTCCTGCCCAGCACGTCGACTTTTGTATCGGTGGGCGAGTACTTCTACACGGTGGCTCTGGCGATCTCCCCCGCGATTGCTCATATGCTCTACTTGGCGAACCAAACAAGCGGAATGCGCGTGGCCTTCGGGATGGCTGTTTTCGTGGGGGTTGAAGCTCTGTGTGTCCTTCTTTTGGTTGGAGTTTGCAAGTGTCTTGCAACTCCTACCGAGTCATTACAGACTTTCGGCGGAGCTTCGTTGTCGGCTGCAACATGGTGGTCACTAGCGATCGCAATCTCCGTCGTACAAGTACTGGTTGTCATGGTGATGACGCCCGCTTTACGATCTGTCACGGGCTTGTCCGGCTGCGTGGAAATCTACGACTGGAAGAAGAAAGTCGCGACGTACGAAGCTCAGCAACAAGAGAAGCTGGCCCAAGAACAGAATGGGGGCAAGAGCGAAGCTGTCACGGAGGCCAAACAAAGTGCAAGCCAGAGGATCCCGCATCTGGATTCCGGCTGGCGGGCCGTCAAGTTCCTCACCATGGCGGTGCTCGTGTACGTACTTTAACTCTTGACGTGTTTGATGCATTTGTTCCTAAACGTGCAAACCATTGTGTGAACAGGTATGCTCACTGCATTTTGGGCATCCTGAACTACCCGATGGCTCTCTTCTGCGCGATTCCAATGGCCCATTTCGCCCGCGTGGTCCCTTTCGGCACGACTACAGTTGCCAAGAACGTGTGGAGTGGGCTGTGGCTCGTGGTGTCCTCTCCGCTCGCCCTCCTTGCTTTACTGAGCTCGAGTCACATCGGTACAGTCTGGCTCGCTCATTTCGTTAGACGTCGTTGAACTGTGCTAACTCGTGTCATTCTTGGTGCACAGACGCTCCTGCTGCGTTGTCGTATGTGGTCGACAGCTTCGTCCACCGCATCAACTTCCTCGCGCTGCCATACATTTGCTGCATCTACGTTGCCGTGCACACTCTGTCGCTAACAGTTTGGATCTATCCTGTACCACAAGCAGCACGCTCGGAGACGAAGAGAAAAGTAGAATAAGGAGACCAGAAGGACGAGGTGGACGCTTGGGAGATTGATTCTTGCCAGGTACGACCCCCACTTCTTCACGAACCGTGCCAGGATCTCGTTAGGTAAATGCAAACTTGTTGAGCAGCTCCAATCCACGTTCAGGCGACGGCTCGAAGCGGAGTTGATAGCAGTCGCCCGCCACAAGCGCGTACACGGCCATTCGGCTGCTTCCGTACGCGATGAGCTGCTTCCACACGCTTGGCAGCATCTTTGGGTTCTCTCGGAAGTGCTTCTTCATGCGGTCATGCATGATGCGAACAGATTTCTCGAACTACAAGCATACGTTAGGCAGGCGTCTATACCGATGAAGATGTGTCTAGTGTCCTCACCGTGGCGGCAGTGGAGTCAAGCACCCGACGGACTTCTTGGCGCGGTGAATGGTACTGGATCTCGGACGCCGGAACTGTTGCCATGAGAGACTCTATGGAGGCGATCAAGGGCTAGAAAGCAACGTCAAGCGAGCTCCCAGTGGATCGATGAATCGGCCAACGTACCACAAACTGCTTGAACGCGTACTCCCAAACTGAGGCCACGTAGAGTTGAAGGTTGGCCATGTATCTTTCGTGGGCTTCAGCCGCATACTGGGCGAGCGGCAACTCCGTCAAGGCATTGATGGCTTTGAGGCTGTCGCTGAGGAAGAGGTAGTTCTCTGCGTGGAGATAGACCGATCGTTCAGCAGGATTGGAGGCAGTAGGAGCATACAGAGGAACGTACCCAGACGTGTCAGTGCCGCGTACTTCGGCCGCGAGTCGGCCACTTTATCGATCCAGTGCATCGTAGCAGGCACGATCATGTTGTACATGAATACGAGGGTGCTGTCACTGCTCTTGCCGGCCGCGCTTTCCTCCATCCGAGCGATCATGTTCTGCGTACGAAGGTTCGAGTAGGTAGGTTATCGACGACTGGGAAGCAGAACTGACCGACGTACCACAATCTTTTTCGTCGGCGCGAGGACGCCTGCCATCTTGGCGTCGACATTCTGTGCGCTTATCCAGGCCTCCTGCAACCCAGCAATGGTTAGATTTATCTATCGGCCACGCTCGTTGGACTGCGTGTAACTCGCGCACCTGTTCTTCGGTAAACTTGATCAGCATGCGCTTCAGCTGGAGCTGGAAGCTCACCATGGCGTTGTACAGGTACGCGCTCTGCTGCTGGTATTCTCCCAGATTCCCATTGACAAGCCCGACAAGTGCCAGTGCGTCCAGGATGTTGCGAGCTCCGGCAGCTTCTCCGAACTCGTTCATCCGCTTGAGCAGCTTCTCAAACACAGTCTCCATCATGAGCGTGAGATCTTCCAGTTCGTGTTTGCCGCCAGCATGGCTTGCCTTGTCCGTCGTAGTCGGGAAGAACAGTCGAGCGACGAGTTTCTGCTCGCCCAGAACCAAAGGAGTGAGGTGATCGAGCGCTTGCTGCAGCAGCGGCGACGCACACATCGTGTCATTCGCGCTGAAATGCGAGGAAGAAAGGTGGATTCCTCCGCGCGATTGGATCGCCGTCGGCTTGTGGAAGTGGTGCTTGGCCGTCCGAGGAAGTTTGTCCCTCAAACACCGGAACAGTGTCTGGACGTGAGCATTGTAGACCCCCGCGAGTTGTTTGCTGTAGCTCTGTCTCAATGTCGCTAGGATACGAGGATCCAACATGTTCAGGTGCGCGAAGAGCGACTGGAAGTCCATCAAGACGCTATGAAGAGGCTCGTTCGTGAAGCTCCAATTCATCTCATCATCCCCTGCTGGAACCGACGAAGCCTCACGTCCACGAGCGCCGTCAGTTGGGGTAGTAGCCCACTGTTTGATCTTCCGCTGAAGAAAAGCGTCGAACGAGGAGCAGAGCTTCTCGCCGAAACTTGCGGCGAGCTTCGACAGCTCGTCTCCTCGGGCTTGAAAGGCGCTCATCTCACTGGCTGGAAACTCTCGCGTGGACTTGATAGCTTGAGTCATAGCGGCAATCGCAGCGATCGCCGTTCTCATTCGTTCCGCGACGCCGATCTCACGACCTCCGTCGTCCCCTCTGTCGGTCGTAACGCCCGTTGTACTTCCGCCAACTCCCCCAGGAAAAACATCCACTGGAGACGTGAAAAGCTGCATGTGCTGGCGAGGAATCTCCGCTTGTGCCATGAGTTTCGCCAGTACTTGCTCGAGCGACACGCTGTTCTTGAAATGCATCTCCAGTTGGTTGTTCAAGGCCTCAAAGTGCTGCATACTGCTGGAAGTCTGACCGAGAGACTCGTCCGACTCGTCCGTCCACTCCTGAATCAACGTAATGCGTGCCTGAACTGCGTCAATTGCCTCGAGAATCCTGTCCACCGACGTGCTCTTCGCAGAGCTACTCGCTGTGGGGGCTACAGACGTCTCGCCATCCAGAGAGAGCAGGAACGCAATGTTCTCGTCCTCAAGTGTTCGCAGCTTCTTGCGAAGATCCTCCTCGACCGCAGAAAGCTGCACGTCGTTCCAGTTGACATCATTCAGCAAGCTAAGCGCCTCGTCACTCTCTGGAGAAGCAAGTCGAAGGCCAGAAACATCGACCCCAGCGTTGGCATCAGTAACTTTCTTGCCGCTAGCACCGTCGTCCCCAGCAGGATCTTCCTCTGACGGTCCGTTCTTCTTCATTTCAGCCTTCAGCCAAGACAGCAAACACCCATCAACATCATAGCTAACCTTCACAAGAAACCACAGCTAGCACATACCACAGAGTGAACCAGGTCTACATCCAGGTCGTAGGTCTTCTGCAAGTTTAATAGAGTCGCTGTCTCGTGGAGCTCTTCGGCATTAATTCGCACCAGTCTTGGCAGTGAAGCCTACAAAAAACATAAATTCTTAAGTAAAATAAATAAACACTCAAAAATTTACACGACGTACAGCATTCTGGATAGCCAGAGCACACAAGCTCCAGAGGAACTCGTGCATCGCTGTAGCACTCTCTTTTGCGTCCACAAGCCACTGCCAGGACGCCGCTTCTCCGCTGAAAAAGAGCGCAAAGGCCCCTCGAGGCTTGTCCGGCCCGACGCCGTTGTGCTCGATGGTGTCCAGTCCGCTCAAGTTCCACGAGTGACGGACGTCCACCGACAAGTTACTCATCAGCTGCACGTAGTGAAGCTCCAGTTGCGCTCCCGAGCCTTTCGTGGCGGCATTTCCGTCCTGCTCCGTCACGCAGAGCACGAAGTATTTGCTGGTGTTGGCGCCGTGCCCAAACAGGCGCTTGGTCTCCGCTGCAGCCTTGGGTTTCTGCACCCGCACGAAAGAGAAGACCCGCTTGCGGGTGGCGATAGTGGAAGTCCCTGCAACACTCGACGCTGGCCGAGCCTTGGACGAGTGGAAGTGCGTGTGCAGCGTGTGGCGCAGATCATCGCGAGAGATGCTGCTCACCTTGGCGGCCTCCATTGCATCAACTCAACTCAACAGTCAGGATCGCCACGTCCTTTCCCGAAAAACTATGAACTAGTAAAATAATGCGCGTCAAACCGCCGTCAAAGCTGCTTTAGCCTGCGTGTGTTTGCTGCTATGACCCGCTATGAATTAGGAGCGGTGGCTCCGAGGTTTGACCACGTCATTCCTGCAAAGTAGTCCTTCGCCTTGATCGTCCTTGTAAACCAGTCGCCAACGACGACGCCTCCCCAAACCGGAAGCTGGGAAACCCCGCCCGAAGGACCTAGTGGTAAGATCATCGCGGCGGTCCCTGGGGCTTTGAATGGCTTTGTGAATCCTAGCTGCTTCTTTCGAATCACGGCCACCAACTCGCTAGCCAGAACTTGCCTTGCTCTCCGGCAATGAACGCCATCTTTGGAGACGGGTGGTTGCTTACGTCGCCCACAGCAAACATGTGCCCATACGTCTCTCCTTCAAGCTGTAGCTGACCGTTTACTTTGATCGCCCCGCGATCTGTCACTAACGACTGCATGTCCTCAACGAGTGCTGCTACCGGACTAAACCCGCCACAAAGCAGCTGGATGTTCGATTCAGTCTCCGTGCCCTTGTCGGTCCGCAGGGTCCTCTTCTCCAACCCATTTCCCACTAAACGCTCCGTCAAGCGCTCGCCCAGTATCACCTTGACTCCGAGTTTCTCCAGCTTGCAAGTCAATCTCGCATAGAATTTATCACTTAGGTTGTTGCCCGAGATAAGCTTCTTCTGCGCTTCGAGAATGGTCACCGTCTTGCTTGGGAACTTGGCTTTGATTTCGGCCGCCACCTCGCAGCCCACAGCCCCACCGCCTACGACGACAATCGTCGCTGCGCTTTCAATATGGCTGCGTACTTCTTGCAGCTTTGCTTCCGTGGCAGATCGAGCATAGTCTCACCCATCCGGCTTGATAGGCACCGAATGGGTGCTCCCCGTCGCCAGCACTAAGTAGTCGAAGTGCAATTTCTCCGTCGTCTGCGCTTCCTTGTCGTTACTGTCAATACAGCGGTACGACACGTCGTTCGTCTCCGCTGAGATGGCTGTGGCTACTCCTCGAACAATCCGCACAAAACTCGCGGCGCTCTTGGGGAACACGTTGTCGTACGGGACGAACATTTTTCTTGGTGAAGATGGCGTCAACGTGACGCGCGTGGAGCTCCAACAACATGATAGAAGTAGGTACTTTTTTCGAGCACGACGACCTCGGTCTTGTCGGGGTGAGCTTCCTGGCCAGTGCTTGCGCCGTGTTGATACCAGCAGCACCTCCGCCAATTGTCACGATGCGCGTCGCGTTCTGGTCGCTGGTGGAGTGCACCTGCGTCATCCGGACTCTCTGAGGTTGAAGTCGAGAAGTGATCAAGGCTTGATTCAAGCCGCCACACCACACGACGTCGGCTATTACCGGAGACGAACATTCCCATGGCAGTAATAAGCCTGTCGAGCGAGCACCATCGCACGGTGGTTTCCTTCGAGGCGCAAGCCAGCACCGACCTCAAATCACACACTCACCGTCGGTGAGACCAAACTTGCACGAAGCAGTTGCAGTACTGTACTGCGGCATTTCGTCAGATGGAGCACACACCCCGAAGTTGACCTCGGGTCATCATCACTCGTAGCAAGCAAGGCGAGGCGAGGTGACAACACGTGGCCATTGAATTTGCTGGCGCCACAGAATCGCGCGCGCCACCAAGCAGCGCGTCCACCATCGCCAGCCACTCGACAAGTACATGTAGCGCTTCATCATTCTCGGTCATCCTGTCCGACGCTCTCTCCATCCCAACTGTCCGGATACGAACTACATGTAGTACAGTACAGCGCTCTGAACCAGCTTTCGTTTAACAACGCCGCTTCAGTTTTGAGGAGGTAACGTCCAGCACTGAGCAAACACCATCAAAGTCGCATTGTCGTGCTGCTTGGGTCCTCGTCGCCACCGCTTTTCAACGCGCTTCTTCGCAGCGAACGGTGTCGCCGATTCCCCAACGATTGGAATCAATCAAGGCGCTGCCCCTCGCTCGCTCTTCCTGATACTGTAAACCCTTTGCGCGCTTGTCCCAAGCACCCAAGCTGCCTATTCAGGCGACGTGACGACATGTGGCAGCCATGTGAACGGTCCTGTCCTCAAGTACGTCGCGAGCAAGCGGCAAGCAAGCGGAGCCCTACAACCTTTCGCCGATAAGACTCCACCTTCAGTCCTCGATTCGCCTCCACCACCACAGTCCACAGTCGACGCCAACCTCCCACCCAAAACATCACTATGATGTACGAGCCCAAGTCGCTCATGAACGTCTCGCTGGCGCTCACCCCGGAGGTGCAGGCGTTGGCGCACATTGTCGAGACCGTCAATGACTTCGTCATGCCTGCGACCATTGACGCGGCCGTGTACAACGACCTCAAGGACGTTGTCAAGACCTTCGGAGACGTCCGAGCCTGGACGGTGAAAGCCATGGACGGCGCCGCGGCCAAAGGACGACTCGACATCATGCAGTATTTGCACGACAATCGGTCGGAAGGCTGCTCCACTGATGCCTACATGGCAGCAGCCGCTAACGGGTACCTGGACGTCGTCAAGTGGCTGAATGAGTTCTACCCCGACGTGGTTCTCTCCGTGGATGCCATGACGGTAGCTGCCAAGAACGGCCATGCCTCAGTGGTGCGGTTCTTGCGGACAAGTGTGGCTATGATCGATGCCGTTCCTGCACTGGAAGACGCGGCGATCGATGGTCGGGTAGACGTGGTGGACGCGTTGGTGCCTTATTACTCGGGCCTCGCTCAAGGAGCGTTCATGGTGGCCTCTGCTAATGGCCAGTTGGAGGTGGTTCGCCTGCTGCTGACCCACGGGTTCACCAGTGTCATGTACACGAACCCGAGTCTGCGAGAAGCGGCGAAAGGCGGCCACAATGAGCTCGTGGACCTGCTACTCGAGTTCTGTGACGACGAAGCTCTGGGTGACGCCCTTCTGGCAGCCGTGGCCATCAACCGTGCTGACATTGTCAAGATGATAGTCGAGAGACGCCACCCGCGAGACATCGGCGCGGCTTTGGAGCAAGCGGCACTGGACGATCGGTGCGACGTGGTTCAACTGCTGCTTGAAAACTGCCCTGAGGAGGACGAACGGTACCTCTCACGAGGTCAAGTGCTTAACGGTGAAGACTCCGGCCGATCCACAAGGTGGCAGACGCAGAAATCCATCAATGCTGCTGCCACGGCTGCTGCCTCGCGAGGCCACATTGAGACCGCCAAGTTGCTGGCCAGCAAATGCAGTGACTCGGCGGCGGGCGTGGCGCTGAGGATTGCGGTCGAGAACAACAACCTCGAGATGGCGAAGCTCTTCGTCATGGAGAGCAACCTGGTCGGGACTGTGAACGCCTTGGTTGCTGCGGTTGCCGACGATAAATTGGACATGGCGAGGGCGCTGCTTGAGAGCGGCGACGTGCGCACAGTCGAGCAGGCGTTGGTGAAGATTTCGTCGGCTGGCAACCAGGAGATTGCCAAGAAACTGCTCAAGCGCTGCGATCCGGCGTCGTGCATCCGCGTGTTCCAGAATGCGGCAGCGAACGGCGCGGTCGCGCTTGTCAAGCAAATGCTGGAGCAGATGGACGCGCGCAGCGCCGGAGACGCCTTGACACTCGCTGCTATGAACGGACACACGGATGTGGTCAAGGTGTTGCTGATGAAAAGCGACGCGGATGGCGTCACGGCCGCCTTTAACGTGGCTGCGATGCAAGGTCGACTGGCAGTGGTGGAACTGCTGAGCGAGCGCGACTGAGCGTGGGGAGAAGAAGACAAGAAATGTAGATAAATGAGACATAGAGTACATGTAAAGAAGAATGCAAGTTAGAGGTTTTCATACTACGTACATGTACATGTAGCACAGCAAATTCGACTAGATAATGTCTCTCGTTTTGCCGGCGATGCGTGCACCGCTGCTAGTCGGAAAAGTAACAAGAACAAATGCGGTCATGACTTGTACTTGTAGTGGCATACCAGTATTCAAATTCAAACTGATCAGACCGATATAATTTTTAACTGTAGTCTGCGAACTGCAGATATGCGGACATCCTGTTCAGTTCTTGCTGTAGGAAGTTGCGATCGTGACGAAGCTGGTTGCACTCGCGCTTCAAGCTCTTAACGGCAGATGCTGCCTCATGCAATACATTTTGCTTGCGAACTCGATTGCTGAGCCCTAAAAGAGTGACCAGCATCTCGAACTGTATAAAAAAACAATCTGGTTAGCTGCGCCTAATTCCCCAAGCGTAGTGCTTGAAGCAGAAGCCTACCTTCACGTTCACCTCCTGTCGACGCATCTTCTCGCGGGACTTCTTTCTGAAACCCCGGTCGTTCTCGTGACGGGTAGGAATTGAGCGTTGGTTTTCGGTCCCCATAGTTAACCCTGCACTGAAAATTCACGCCAGCCACCATCAGCCTCGATTAAAAAAACACGCAGGTTGTTAAAACTGGAAAAAGAAGCGCATACCTGTTAAATCTGGAGGTTCTGCTGAATATCATTGCGTCATCGTCATCACTGCTGGAAAAACTCTGGTAATCCAACATCGGTCGCTTCGCCAACACTGGATGGATAGTAGCTTTAGGCTGAACCATAGGCGCAGCAGCTAGCACAGCAGTGTCGCCTGTGCTGTTCAGTTTGAAGTTAAGAAGCTCTGCTGCGTCCTGCATTGTCATCGTGATGTCAAGGTCATCATGGAAGATATCCCGTCCAGACTGCGTAGCAGCGTCTTTCGCAAGAGAATCGAAGTCCAGATCCGCTGCAAGGTCATCGGCCTCCTTCAGCAGCACTGAGAAGCTGGAAAGTGGTGGTGATGTTACCTCCCCCGCCGAAGCCCTACCAGAAGCTTCAGCTGCTGAAGTTTCATAAGCAGGGAGCTCTGATGTGTACTCAGCTTGCCACTCGTCTCTAAAGCTCTGTGAAAGTCCATCCCAGGTCTCGTTGGTGTTCTTGTGCTGGGTAAACCCACCGGAATCATCATTCTGCCGACCCACCATGCCATGGTACCTTGCTTCGGGATAGCTTTCACACATGCTGAGTACAGAGGATAGTTCCACGCCTTCTTCTAGTTAGTCCTCACTAGTCGAATTGCCTTGTCACATGCAGAACCAACAGGAAACCATTCGACTTTACCTGAATTCAGTGCGCTTCTTGGTAAGCAGTCTCTAGTCAATGCGCGTTCTTGGTCCTTGGTTCACAGCGCGCAAAAGCAATAGTGACAAAACTCACACACCATCGACGCTGATGTGGCCACCGGAAGCGCGTGCCCTCATGCGGTCCGAACCGTACGATCAGAGCGAGGGATTGAAGACGGATTTGCAAATCGTAGCGTCGTCCGCTGAGCAGCTTTGAAGCTTGACTGGATAGGGGCCGCGTTTTATTACTATTTCGTTGAGAAACCATCGACAGAAACTAAACTGGACCTCCATGCAGAGCCAGCATTTGCAATTGTCAGCAAGGACACACAGCAAAGCTGCTTCATTGATGAATCATCAAGCTTGCACCAGGCGTAGAGATCTGGCCGGAAGAGAAAACGTGCCTTTCTGTGCAGAAACATAATTTAGGTGTGCTGAAAGCCTTCGTTGAGTCTACGCGTGCACTGTGCATAATGGCCATTTGCATGAAAACTATATATTGTGCCTTTCACTCGTTGTCGGGCTCCAAAAGTATCACTTTTGGTTGAAGGCTAGAGGTTCAGCATCAAATAGATGCACGTCTTCCAGCGTTCCTCAACCATGCTTTTCTAGGAGATTTGGCTAGCACTTTTCATGCAAAGCGTCCAGCTGGACGCCATTAAGGGCTTTGACCACAATAGAGGAGTTGAAGCTATGCTTTGGTTTTAAAATCGGACCTTAGGATCGAATGCGAGGTGGAGCTAAAAACTATATGAGAGTGACTGGGGAACCCGTCTGACACTGGCTTTCTGCTGGGTACTTTTTACATACTCCCCTATCCCCAGGTTTGATGTCATCCGACCTGCGTATATTGTATACCGCGCGTACACCTCGCCTCAAAACTGAGCGAGTCAAAATCACTCAAAAAGAAAATGAGTGGCATTGCGCCCTCCCCCTTTCATTCGAAATATTTTCGCGCCCAAAATGGAGCGCCGCCCGCGATCCGCGCAGAAGCGCAGGGCGCGCACGACTCCAAGCGAGGACGGCGGGAGCGACGTCAGCGCGCAGGGCGACGACGAGGACTGGGCGCTATCGTCCGACAGCTTGCGCGTCCCCATGTCCGACGCGTCCAGCCTGGTGGACACCCACAGCCGCGGCGATGGCTCGCACGCCCCCATGTCCGACGCGTCCAGCCAAGTGGATACCCACAGCCGCGGGGGCGGTGCTACGGAATCGTCGGAGGGCTCGGACGGCGTCCTCGCCCCTCCGTTGAGGCAGACGCGCTTCGACTCGTGGGAAGATCTGCATTCCTACCTGAACGACTACATGCAGCTGACATACCAGGCACTGTCTTGCTTCTTCTAGCACTTCTTACGACGCGTAATACTCATACTGTGTGTGTGCGTTTGTGTTGTTGCCTCAGAGTTTTCGCATTCGCACGAATAGCAAGGTTGCAGAGAGAAACAAGAAGATCCAGGCAGCCGGATCGAAAGCGCCTGCTATCCCCGAGGAATGGGGCTGCTACAACAAGACTCTGGTTTGCACACATGGTGGCACGTTCAAGTCCCGAGGGGAGGGAAAGCGGCCGCGCCAAGAGACTCGCCGCATTAAGTGCAGCGCACAGGCATGTTATTCATTCACCAGGTGGGCTCAGATGGGCTCGATGGGTACCATAGATGGGCTCGGATGGGTAGCGGACTGGATCAGGTTGGCACAAAAGGTTTACTAATTCGTGTCTAACTGTTTGTAGATCAACGCGTGCGTGCGGGTCGTGAATGGGCGACCCGACGACCCGGTGTTTGGCCTGTGTATCACGTGGCGAAGCTGCGGCACAACCACCAGCTGAACAAGCTCACGTACGAGCAGTACTTTTGGGTTCGTACAGCTATCTCGCCTGTCGTTGAGGACACGGTCGACGTTCTACGACGTGCAGGTGCGAACAAGAAGAGCATCCTGCAGCACATCCTCGACAACTCCGATTGCAACATGACGATCCGGGACGTGCACAACCTCGTCACGACGCTCAAGGCACGCGATCAAGGTTCCACGACAAGTGCACAACGGCTGAAGAAGTGGATGATTGAATTTTGCGAAGAACCTGGCAATGTGGGCCGTATTTTCGTGGAGAAGCAGCATGAAAAGGTACGACTACATTAATGCATTAATTTCATTGGCGTCTGTTAACCATCGTATGCTGTGTGTTGTATGGGCTATGCAGAATATAGCTACCTGTGTCTATCTGCAGACACAGCACATGCGTGAATTGTTTCACCGTTTCCCCGAAGTTATGCTGATTGATGCGACGCACGGGACCAACGCGTCGAAGTACAAGGTATTCTCGTTTATGGTCCACGATGCATTTGGCAAAGGCCAGTTCGTGCAGCACTCCCTACTGCAGAACGAGAGGGCTCCGACGCTGATGACCGCCGTGGAGCAGTTCAAGAAGTCGAACCCAGATTGGCCCAAGCTTCAGTGCGTTGTAGTAGACAAGGACTTCACGGAAATTGGGGTGCTCCGCCAGGCATTCCCGGGTGTGGTTGTTCTCCTGTGCCAGTTCCACGTGATCAAGTATCTGCGGGAACAAGTGGCATCTGCGGCTTTCGGGCTCTCACAATGGCAGAAGTCTCACCTCCGCAACCTGCTTCCACTGTTGGTGTACGCGAAGTCCGAGCGTGAGTTCGAGAAGCACCGGAACTACATGCGGCACTTACTTTCGATTGGATCTCGTCCGCGTTCTCAAGTCACCGTCGATACGCCCGGATCAACTTTGGGGACAGTTGGGTCAGACGGGTCCCGGATGGAGTTGGATGGTATCCAGGTGGGGTTATACGGGGATCGCACCACCTCGTCCATTTCCGATCCCGCAGCGCACCCGTTCGAGATGTACTTTCGGAAGAACTGGGACAGTTGCAAGCCAATGTGGTGTGCATTTGAACGGCAAAACGCCATCACGTTGGGCAACAACACCAATAACCGGCTGGAGTCGTCCTGGAAGCAGCTGAAGGACACCATGAACAGCTACATGGGCTTGGATGAATGCGTCGCATCGATCATTTGCTACCAGAGTCGAAATGAGCGGAAATTTCAAGCTCAAGTGGCTAAGATTGGGATGGTTCATAACGTCAAGTACGACCGTGAAATGGCGCTTGTGGCCAATCTCGTCAGTGAACACGCTTGTGAACTCATTTTCGACCAGTACTCTTACGCTCTTGGCGGCCGCGCGCGGTACACGTTTCACGAAGCAGTACCTGGGATCGTTTTTGTTAAGAATGAAGCTGATGGAGAGGACATACTCGATGAACCAAGTGCTGAATATGCTGTGAACAAGGAGACTTGGCAATGTTCTTGTCTTTTCATGTCGACACGGCTGCTTCCGTGCAGACACGTGTTCTATCTTCGCAAAGCTCTCAAGATGGAGATGGTGATCCCCACGCAGATTCTTCACGCACGGTGGCTGTTATCGTCGCTGAACTCCTCAGCAACGTTGGAATGTTTGCCCGGAAAAGCCTTTGCGGTTCGCAAGGCTCTTCGTGGTCAAGACCGCCCCTGGGATTCCAACAGGAAATACCGTGAAGCTCAGGATGTGGCTAGCTCCATCGCGGATATGATGAGCGGTATGGGGTATGGTTCAATACCGGGCAGCTATGACATCACTGGAGGAAGTTGCACGTTTATTTAAGCGCGGTGAGAGCGAGGAGGTCCAGCAGCTCCTTACTAGCAACATCAGCAGCCGTTCCTGTGAAGACAAAAGCGTCCAGAATGATCATCCAATTGATACGACAAGCGAGGTGGATCCCGATGAGCCCGTGGACGTCACCGAGCCCGAACAGAGCGTGGCAGTGGCAGTCGCCGAGGAAGAGCAGAGCGTGGAAGTGGCTGATCGAGAACAGAGCACTGATGATCGTGAGCCTGATACAAGCGTCGAGGGGGCCGACCCTGTTCGGAGCATTGAGACATCTGCTTCTACTGCATCAACCCAGATTCACACGAGCCCGTCTGGCGCAAACCAAACGGCTGGAGATGCAGTTATTCGGTCTGAAGAGGGCGCTCAACCGTCCGTTCAATCTGAAGACCCATCTGGCCTATCTGAGCAAATCGCGAGGCCCGTACGTTTGGAGGACGAGTCCGACGCATTTGACGTAGCGTCTCCTCCGCGGTCGAGAGGGAGACCGAAGACAAAGCCCAAAGCTGCAAAAAAAGCGCGGAACGCGGCAATTGCTATGATTGAAGAAGATTCGGAGATGCTCAGCAAAAACATGACGATCGCCACACTGGCAGTAGCACTTGAGGGCTATCCGACGTACTTGACGCAGTCGTCAACAGTTGTCAAGTTCAAGGTGCTGATGGTGGACAAGAATGTCAAGGCTCCTATTGCGTACAAGCTCTCCAAACTACCTGCCAGCAAGACGATTATCGACGCTGATGAGATCGTACGCGTCTTCCCGAATGACCTGCTCCGCAAGTGCACCAAGAAAGTTACCGCACTGCAGAAAGCAACCGAACATCTCTCAGAGCCGGAGGTTGTTGTAGAAATTCCTGGCCTTGGAGTGTTCAAGACCAGTACGCTATCTACGATGAAGAAGTATCACGTCGCCATCCAGACGGTTCACCTTGTCGACAGAGTGATCAAATGGTGTCAGACGGTTAACTTCACCATCCCAATGAGCCCTGCGTTCAAGACTCAAGAGGATCCGGATATGAAGCAGAAGATCGAGCGATCCCAGTTGCTGTCACCTGAGGTACGTACGCCACGACTTAAATTTTGACCATTCACCTCTAACCGTCTGTGATGATAAACTGTATGTAGACAGAGATACTGGAAATCATGGGGAAGGGCTGCTTGGGTGACACCACGATGGCGCACCTGCTAGACAAACTGTTTGGAACGAAGCCGGCCGTCGTCGTGGGGGACTCCTATTTGATCACGGTCGAGTCTCCGACGAAGGTGACTTTGGACAACCCAAGATTGGCCAACCTATTGTTTGGTCTATCCGATGAGAAGGTAATCATACCAGTGAATGCTCACGGCAACCACTGGTGCGCGATCATGCTAGACGTGCGAGCTGGGATTGCATACCTCTACGATCCCATGGAATCGACGTACAGGGTCGGTCTCCGCGATGCCGTACAGAGGCTCTCGCTGATGGCACCGGGCCGGGACGAACACAGAATTCGCGTGCAGGCGTTCGAGCCACAGCTAGGAACCCAGACGGACAGTTACAACTGCGGCATATACGTGCTCGTAGCTTTCGAGATATTCGCTGGTGAGGACACCCCGGGTCTTATCGACAAGAAGACCATCCAGTACCTGCGCTACAGGTACATGACCATGTCAGTCTAACTAGTCCGTTTAACGTTCAATACATATTGTTCTTCTGGTTTAAGTATCTCCAACGTCATTATTGTAGCTATGAATGCATATCTTGAACACTCCGCTACGTAAATGCTTGCCTAGCTCTAAGCGTATTCACTATGGATTTCCAACTTGCATACCGGCGAAGTCTGTGTGTCCAGCCACGTTAGTGCGTCTGCCCGTCGAGCCGTTAACGCCCACCCACCGCACTGCTGTCTGGGCTGTGGCATCCGGCGCTGTCTGGGCCGTGGCATCCGGTGTTGTCTGGGCGGTGGCATCCGGCGCTGTCTGGGCTGTGGCATCCGGTGCTGTATGGGCTGTGGCATCCGGTGCTGTATGGGGTGTGCGTGGTTGTATCTGTATGTGTCCGCAAGACTGCGTCGATTCGACAGTGTTCTACTCGTACGAGTACAACGCCTCATATAAATTGTGTGGCGTTGAGAGGGACGCTGTACCTCAAACGCGTCCTGTCTGCCACTTGTGTGGCAGAATACATCCGGCTATACGTGTTTCACGCGTATACTTTGGCTCACTGGCTCTCGGCGAAACGGGCACTACATGGTCCCCAATGGGCTGACATGGGGCGCGATGGGTTGAGATGGGCACTCTGCCTCGTCACATTTCCTCTCAGACGGGTCCCCCAACACGTGCCAAACTATATTTACCGTAGTCCCTTTTACCCTTCCTCTTTCAGTTTAACTACCGGTAGCACTAACCTCAGTTTTAAGAAACGAAAAGCATAAAATTTGATTTTCAAATCAAATATTTTATTAATTTAATGTATATATTCAATATTGTTTGAAATAATAATTTTATGTTAATAATTTTATGTTTTGTAATTTAAGCTTCTTCTTATATCTTTTATTTGAAAAAAACAGATTAATATTGAAAATTCTTTCCAATTTGTGGTCAAGCATCGGCAATGTGCTTTACAAGATCAAACCATGATTTTTTTAATTCAGATCGCTTAAAATTTGAAGGTCGTTTAAAACGTAAATGGTACTTCAAGTATGTTTTTATGTTGTGTTGATTCTTTTCAATGATTTCTTATGATTTTATCAATTCCGCAAAGTCGGCAAGTAAATGCTTCCAATTGGGATCTGTGAGACCCCAAATACAGAAAACAATGTTTGAAATTGCCAAGATACTTCGAAGTAGAACGTAAGAGCAGAATACCAACTGAAGAAAAAAGAGGAATGTTTTCCTTTGGCATGTCATTACCTCCCCAACAAGACTCGAAAATGATTCACAAGAAAGCATTTTTCCATCACTTCCAGGATTGTAATGAGAGAAAGTTGCGTAAATCATGAAGCTGTCGCGAAGGAATTTAAGCACACAAAGAGTCTTCAGGAAGGAAGTAGCGCAGACATCAAAGTTCTCTTTTTCTTTCCCCGGAACTCACGTTGCAGGCTTGAGCACTGCGATCAGTATATTTCTATCGTAGAAGTTCACCAATGCTTATTTCTTATACGTCATTCGAGGGACGTCAGCCACCAACAATGTTTGCCAGCGTTGTACAGATGTAATTTTGAATCCTGGGGGATATTAATCCAAAGTTTCATGTCTCCTCGGAGAGACTCGACGAATGCATACTGCCCTCGTTGAAATGCTGTCCAAGCCTCGGAATTGATGAACTAAAGATACATATTTTCCTTTTTCATTTAATTTAAAATCAAAAACCTTTCAGCGCTGATTGGTCAATTCCGCTTTCAACCCCTAATAATGGCGTCGCCGCCTCCGCTGGCCGTCTCCGCCACGCTCCCCGCTGCTCTCCAGGCGCTACCGCACGTTCTCGACCTCGTGACATCCCTCCTTCTTCCTCTGACTATCGACAGTGCCGCGGCCAACGACTTGAAGCGCGTGCTCCGCGTCTACGAGGCCTCTCGCCCTTACACCTTCGGCGCTATGGACGGGGCCGCCTCCAACGGGAGACTGGACATCGTTTCCCGACTGCATTCCACCAGATCAGAGGGTTGTTCCAGTGCCGCTTTCCTGGGGGCATCGAAGAGCGGATATCTACTGGTGCTGCATTGGCTCTACGAGTTCTACCCAGAGAAGGCTCTCCCATCTCAGGAGATTGTACTGGCCGCCCGGTACGGACACGTCCAGGTGGTGAGCTTCCTGTTGCTTGACATGAGGCGGGAACATGTGGAAGCGGCTCTCAAAGCTGCAGCGTCCAACGGCCACGTTGATGTGATGGACGTACTATTAACGAGACCTTGCAGTGTGGGGAAGTCCATGCTTGCTGCGGCAGGGAGCGGACAGGCACAAGTGGTGCAGTTCCTGCTGGACAGAGGGTACAATGACAGATATACCTATGTGAATTCATCGCTGCTGGAAGCGGCACAAGAGGGGCATTGCAATGTGCTGGAGGTGCTGGTGGACTTGAGCGACGATTATACCATTGGCGATGCGCTGGGAATTGCGGCCCTATCTGGACGGAAAGCACTGGTGAGGTTTCTGTTGGTTAGGTGCAACTGCGAGAAGGCTGTCGTGGCTCGTGCGTTGGAGAAGGCTGCGGAGAGAGATCACTGCGCTGTGGTAAAGCTCCTACTGGAAGCCGTCAATCGCGAGGAAGATGGTTCGAGTGTGAGAACGACGCGGACGGTGACGCACATTATCGAAACTGCGTGCAGAGCAGCAGTGGAAGAAGGTCGCATCGGCATCGTGAAGCTGCTGATTGGTAATTTTACGAAGCCAATCAGTGATGCGTTGTTTGCTGCGAGTTCAAGTTGCCAGCTGGAGGTGTTGGAGTTTCTTCTGGACTATTGCCAGTCTCACGATTGCAAGGATAAGCAATTCACTGAGGAAATCACAAGCGCAGTTGAGGAAGCCGCGAACATTCGTAGCATCAACGTGGTGAAACTTCTTCTTGCGAAGTGTGATGCGTTGGATACTGGCAGCGCTTTGACTATCGCGGTACGTAAAGACGACCTCGAGATGCTCCGAGTTCTCGTAGTGAAAAGCAGGTTCGTTTCGATTCAAGAGGCAGTGGTGGAAGCAGCTGTGACGGACCGTGTGGAAATGCTGGAGGCGCTACTTGACCACAGTAATGCAGCCACGATCGAGCAGGCTTTGATTCGTGTGGAGTTAGTTGGTCACGCCAAGATGTCCAAGCTTCTGCTGGGAAAGTGTGATCCTAGTGCCTACAGTCGCATTTTCGACGACGCTGCGGGGAATGGGCTTGTCAACCTCGTACAGTTGCTGCTCGACAAGATGAGTTGCCGCAGTATCCGATGTGCCTTGATATCGGCAGCGATAAATGGGCACTCGGATGTAGTAGAAATTCTGGCAGGTGAAAGTGACTCGATGGGAATCACGTGCGCGTTTGAAATGGCGGCTTTACGAAACCACGTGGACGTGGTGAGGTTGCTGCGCAGTCGATGTGATCCTGACAGCGTTAGATTTGCCCTTTCAGCGGGAAACGCAGATGTCGTACAAGTGCTGCGGAACAAGCGACCTCGACTGGGATAGTCACGGCAACAAGAAGAATGTGCATCGATGGTGACTGAACACGCTGTGAATCGTTGTTTTCAAGAGATAACGTTGATGGGGTTGCTGATAGATCACTGCATTCCCAACCTATCTGGCCGCTTTTGCAGGTTTAGCCGAGGAAGCTTGGCTTCTTGTTTGACCTTGTACGTTGCGCTGGTATGATATGAGCACGTCAGCATGTATGACCTGGGAGTCGTTCCGCATGAAGAGCCATACGCTTCAATGGCGTTTTTTTTCTGGTCGACGGTTTTCCATCAAACTCTTCGTTATTTAAGCGGACACGTACAGTACCACCCCAAAAGATGTTCCCGTTCTTCATTTCGAGAACTTCTTTCTCGGTACTTCTTTCTCGAGTCCACTGGCAGTCCCCCCTTCAACGATGGTTTCCCCGCCGGCGCTGCGGCTCGCTGTGCACGCGCTTCCGCCGACACTCCAGGCAGTTCCTCACGTCCCGCAGTTGATCAGTGAGTACCTCATGCCCGCGACCATCGACGCCGCTGTGTACAACGAGCTCCAGCGCGTGCTCCAAGTGTACGAGCCATTCCGGCCCTACACCGTCGCGGCCATGGACGGCGCCGCTGCACGAGGGTTGCTTCATGTCGTGATGCATCTCCGTGAAACCCGAGACGAGGGCTGTTCGTCTGCTGCGTTCATCGGCGCAGCGGCCAATGGCCGCCTGGATGTGCTGAGGTGGCTTCACGTGATGTACCCGGGACTTGAACGACCAGCTGAGGAGATCAAAGCGGCCGCGGCAAATGGCTGGGCTGGAATTGTATACTCCCTCCTAAGTAATGGGCGAGTGGGATACGTGGACCTGGTCACCGCTTTCATTGCCGCCGCCGCCAATGCCCACGTTGCAGTTGCTGAAGTTTTTCTTCAGTTCATCGGATTCTCTCGCGACGCTCTGGTTGCAGCGGCAGCCAATAACCAAGTGCCCGTACTACGACTTCTAATGCAAAGTGACCCCAACGCTGGGCGTTATTTCACTCACACTGATGCGCTAGAACAGGCTATCGAGGGCGGCCATGTTGACGCGAGCGAACTGTTGATTGAAGCAGCAGACGATCGGTCGATCAGAACAATTTTCGAAAAGGCTGCGGTAACCATTTGTGCAGACGTGCTGAGGTTAATACTGGAGAGATGCCCAATCAGTGATCAGGTTCTTGCAAGCATGTTACGCAAAGCTAGCAACGCAAATCGTTGCGAGATCGTTGAGGTCGTGCTTGAAAAGTGTCCACTGATGGATAAACATTGTCAATGTTACTCCGAGTAGCTGGCGTGACGATGACAAAAGAAGACCGACCGACGGTGCCATTGCCATTGCCATGCTAACAGCAGCTGATAAGGGCCAACTCGATATGCTGCAAATACTGCTAGTGAAGGGTGGCTGGTATGCGTCGTATATATTGGGTGGGGCGGTGCTGAAAGGCAGGTGGGAAGTTGTGAGGCTTCTTCTAAAGGTGTGTGAAAACAGTATTTGGAGAACCTTGAATTAAAATACGACGCGGCGAAGATACTACTCGAAAAGGCTGCAGCAGATGACGATGTGGAGATGGCCGAGCTACTGTTCTCCAAGTGCGGAGTACACATCGAACCCCATTATCGTGCGTTGCGTACAGCGGTTCAACGTAACTCCAGGAGGATTTTGCCTCTACTCGCTGCGAAGTGAGCCATCTCGTGTTGTGGACGCTTTCGTCACTGCAGCGGGCAGGGGCCAGGTTGAAATGGTGGAGCTTTTACTGACCCACATCGATCAAGAAGCAATCGAGGAGGCTTTGGAACAAGCAGCGACGTATGGAAACGTGGCGACGTCCGAGCTGCTGCTCACGAGATGCAGTCCCGATGCATACAAGCGGATCTTTCACAAAGCTGCTACCAGTGGCAGTGCTGGTGTCATGCAACTGCTGCTTTGTCAAATGGATTCTTACAGTATCAACCGTGCGTTGGTCTCAGCGGCAACACGTGGCTACACTGCGGTTGTGAACGTGCTAGTGGGGACAGCTGATGCAGCAGCTATATCGTGTGCTCTGGAGGTTGCAGCTATGGAAGGCAATCTCCAAGTGATCGAATTGCTGCGCAGATATTGCAATCTCGATGGTATCAGGAACGCCGTGGCGAAAGCGTGAGTCGTTGGATGCGACGAGGTGGTCGCGTTGCTCTCGAGCAAGAAGCACGCCGTGAGTAAATCAAACTCACCAGAATCTCAAGTCTGTAGCACCGATTGTGACATACGAGTACTCTGGATGGAAATGAAGTGATGAACTAGCACGAGTAACTCTTTTCATGATTCCTTCAAGCAAAATACTTTGCAAAACGAAGTCTCTTTCATCGAGTTGCTCGCTTATTCAGCGGCCCGCCAAGATGCAGAGTGACGAGAAGGAGCACACTTCCTTACGCTGGATCGAATCGATGATGCTATCTTTTGTCGTCCAAGGTGGTGAACAAGACAGCAGAAGTAGTAACAAATTTCACTCGATAGCATGTTGGTATCGATCGAGCTTGATCCTTTTGTAATTGGATGCAACTACATCGTGCACGCGACTTCGCGATCGATGCGATCCCATCTTATGCATCAGAAATACTGCGACCAGATTGCAAAACAAAAACTGGGAGGTGGAATTGATTGTACTACCGGTAGGCTCCAAACGAGCTCGGAGCGATTGAATCTCGCATTTTTATTGCGAGCTATGAGTCCACTACTATCTCTAGCAAAGTACGACGTTTTTATTCTTCTTTTGCTCATTTCTTACTGCAGAGAGAGCAGATGGCGCCAAATGAATAGACGAAGTTTCCGGTACCAGCACTCAGGAAATGGGATAGAGAAAAAAAAACGTTTGGGAGTGACGTGTTGTCTTACTTTAGGCTTGAAAAATCCAGTGGGCTAGACCACCCAATTGGCTGGGGTTCGAGTCCCTCCGGGGTCTCCCGAGCCGAGGGCTTAAAAAACACCAGATGGAAGGAATTCAACATTCAATATCAGATAAAAAAAACAATATCTCACCACATTCAATCAGTTAAAAAAACTTAGATTTCAGATTCACCCAGCCCCAGGATAACAAGTTAAATCATCTGAATCAATCAATTACCTTGGTCTTGAAAGCAAGCTTTTTCGTGAAGGAAAAGCGTTTCCATTCGGCTGGACGAGTGGCAGCAGACTAACCCAACGTAATGGGTGCGCTGTTGTTGAGGATGAGCCTCGATGTAACCTTCATCTTATAGCATTGTGCGATTTACAGAGAAGTCTCCTCTCGCCCACAAAAATGTGCAAGTTCTTATGATACAAGTATGGGCGACACATTCTTTGGGCGAGGCATTTTGGCGAGCAATTGCATGGCCATAGCGTAGATGCTATCGTCAGTTTTTAGGGTCGAACCAGCGCTGACTGCTGCGACTGAATACGAGAATGTAGAGTCGAACCAGCACTGACTGCTGCGACTGAATATGAATATTGAGCTTTTCCCCCCGAACGGCCCAAAAATCAGGGGTAGTGGTCATCTTGATCATCATGTCATATCCAAGATCGAACTTCTTTTAGAGGGGCGGGCCAGGATGCAAATTGCTCCATGGTGCGATGGTAGATCGAGCTGCTGATAAAGAGCTTCGCAAAGCTGTAACTTGTAGTGTTGGTAACAATCCGGCTCAGCGTAACTAAGGAATATGGACTCGATTCTTGACGCTCAGCATGAACTTACTCCCTTATCACTACTCGAGGTGCTACATTTTCCTTTACTTCTGTTTTAGCGTGTGCTTCAATAGAAAAAAACACTGCCGAGAGATGTTGGCTTACAAAAGCATGGCCGCAACATTATTGCTTACAACTATAGAGCTCAAGACGCGGCACCGTCTCAGCGTTTAATGGATACAAGAATTCTCTGGATTTTAATCCAGAGTCCACACAATTGAGGGTCAGAATACGTTCATAATGTATACCCTGCTCTGAAAACTACCAGAAGAACTCTCCATATAACATAACTGAACAAAAATAATTTCTGTACCTAAATGTTGATCCATTCAGAAAAACAATAGCATTAAAATAGTAGCCGCGAATATCCTATATTGTGTGTGAGAAACCCATTCCCGCAACATTATTGATTTTATCTGTACTCGCGCAACATTTCAGATTTTATCAGCCTTCAAACAACATGCGCCCAGAAAACCCTGACGAAAGGTCGTGCATAAAGTTTAATCACGCTGAATTGTTTGGTGAGACCACTTTTTGGTCGGATCAAACAACTCTAATTCGACTCTTAAGCGGCAACCCGACTAAACCCTTGACTGAGCTACACTATATCCCAAGCTTGCATTCCAGCAACCTGTTTGGTGCGCATTAAACGCATCCGTAAAATAAATAAAATACCGATTAAACTTGACCAAAATGTTTTATATGGGTTTTGGAAGGCGCCCTCTGGGTGGAACTGCACGAGGCGGTCAACGTCATCGATTAACGGAATGCTACATGTGCCAACGCTCACGTAATGCAGAATACGGAGATTACCATTGTAAAATTGGCCGTCGAACATACCGTGCAGCAGATGCACCGCAAGTCCTTACAGTATATTTGTTGCTTTTTGTTTTAACTCTGGATTAACCGGTTGTTCTTGTGCTCTTCTACCCTTGTGCTTTGCTACAGTATTATATTCTTAACAGACTTATCTAAGCCTCCGTGCTGCCTTTGCTTTGCTGCTTGACTATTTAGGCTAGCTTCACGAAACAAATCGAAGAAGTAATATATCCAACAAACTGCCAACCTTTCAACCAACGAAGATTCACAACACCAGCAGCTTTAGAATCACGCCTTTAAGTGATTAACGTAAAATCCAGAGCTGTTCCGTGCGAAGTCGCGGCTTTGTTTGATACGTCATCCACTTCGTCAGTCAGAAGGATCTCGGTGATTGCAGAGAAACTCGCGTGATGAAAGCTCCCAACCGGAAAGCTCACAACTCAAAATCTTCTCCACAGCACAAGTGGCTTCCAACTCATGGCCTCCACCGCCAACTCCGCCAAGCCGAACCTCTTCTCGAACGTGACGCTCGGCGGCAGGAAGGACCCCATTCGGCTCAAGCACCGCGTCGTCATGGCTCCACTCACTCGCGTCCGGTCTGGCGATGCAGGCGTACCAACCGACTTGGTGCAGCTTTACTACTCGCAACGCGCCTCCGACGGCGGCTTCCAAATCACCGAGGCCACCAACATCAGCCCGACAGCTCGCGGGTACTTCGGTGCGCCGGGGCTTTTCACGCAAGAGCAAGTCGAGGGCTGGAAGAACGTGACCCAAGCCGTCCACACTAAAGGTGGGAAGATATTCGCGCAACTTTGGCACACTGGCCGCGTGGGCCATCCACTCAACCAACCCAATGGCCAACTTCCCGTGTCCTCCAGTGCCACTCCTTTCGGCAACGTAAAGAGCCACGCGGTCACTCGCGAAGGCCGCAAGGACTACGTCACCCCTCGAGCTTTGGAGCTGGAAGAAATTCCAGGAATCATCGCGGACTACAAACGTGCAGCGGAAAATGCCATCGCTGCGGGTTTTGACGGCGTCGAAGTCCACGCTGGCAACGGATATCTGCTTGAGCAGTTCTTGTGTGATGGGGTGAACAAGCGGACGGATGCATACGGAGGGCGTGTTGAGAATCGAGCGCGGATCATCTTTGAGGTGTTGGAGACTGTTCTGGACAGCGTCCCGTCGAGTCACGTGGGCATTCGACTATCTCCGTTTGGCGAGACGTTCGGCTGCAACGACTCGAGTCCGCGTGACACGTACGGCTACGTCATTGAGAAGCTGAATGGATACGACCTGGCGTATCTGCACGTGATCGAGCGTCGAGGTCGTCATGCAGATGGCGTTGATGTGCCAGCTGAAGGAGTTTCGAGATACTTCCGCAAGAGCTACCACGGCGTTCTGATCTCAGCCGCAGGATTCGATCGATCCGATGCGATGCACTTCGTGGAGGATGGCGGCACTGACCTCGTTGCCTTTGGCCGCTACTTCATCTCGAACCCGGACCTTGTGGCTCGTCTGAAGGTTGGGGCAGAACTTACGATGTTCGACTCGAAGACGTTCTACGAGCAGCCGGACTTGCCTGCGTCTGCAGGCTACACCGACTATCCGTTCATGGGCGAGAAGGACAAAGGCGTCCGCTCAGTTGAGTACGCCTCGATGATCTAGTCATTGGTATGGTACGCTAGGATTCGAGGAACCGTGCCAGTACACACCAGTCTATGAGCTCTAAAAATAAATAAATAAAAGAACTCGCTGAAGGTTTGTCTTTTGATTGCGACAATTTGATGTCCACTTCCTGTTGGACTCCACGCTCGATGTACATAAGACCCACTCGTCTAGCTTTGGGCCTTCAATTATGATAAAACCTATTGGTGCCAAGTGAGTCGTTCTGCATTTTTCAGGTAAAACTGTCTGTTCTTGGGTGAGAACGACTGGTTCGCAACTGCGTCACAGTCCGATTGATAGCAAGAAAACGATTGAATCGCTCTCGAAAACTAGAATCGGTATGGACACCTTTTCTTTCAGGGTTAATGATCTCGTGAACACGCCAAGCGTCTGAATACACTGAGCTCATTACGTTGCATCTCATCACAACGCCCCCTTCCTAAGGCTCGACCTCGTTGTCATGGGCTGACTGTTCCTGCATCAGTTCCTCGTTAGCAAACTTCTTGAGAAGACGGATGACGTCCGGTAGCTGGAGTCTCTCAGATGGTTCTGCTGCACAGAGGGCTTGCACGAATTGCCAGTGCTCTTCCTTCTCAAAGCCCCTGGGTCGTTGGAGAAACAAACCTCTTTTCACTTGAAAGACGACAACGGGGTCTAGGCTTCGCCCCCACGGGTAATCGCCGCTCACTGCCTCCACAACACACATGCCGAACGAGTACACATCCGACTCGGGGGTCGGCACTTGGTCAGCATTTCTCAGACATTCGGGCGCCTTCCAGCGAACGGCTCCACCGGGAGGAACAGTCGGGCGAGAGTCGGCCGACATGAAGCTGAGTCCAAAGTCTGTGAGCATTGCGACGCCCTCCTCACTCACCAAGATTTGGTTGCACTTGAGATCGCTGTGGATGATGTGGCGCTGGTGCAAGAAATGGAGGCCTAAAGCCGCTTCGTACAGCTTCCTCCACGCCAGCGACCGCCCTCGTTTCTTCTGGCGATACAGGAAGTTCTTCAGATTGCCATTGCCTGCCTCTTCACACACGAAGAACCACGGTCTGCCTTGGTCACAGGCGCCAAAGAAGTTGACGATGTGTCTGTGACGCGCTTTCTGCCAGATCCTGGCCTCGCGTCGGAAAGTGCGTTGATCTTCTTCCGACTGCGGGTCCACGCACTTGATGACGACCTGCGATTCCAGCCACGAGCCGCGGTACACGGCGCCGAAGGACCCGCGCGCAAACGGCGTCTGCTGCCTCTGCACCTCGTACGGCGGCAGGAACCAGCTGGGCACTTGTGGCACTGCGAGACTGGAGAACCGGAGCAGCTTCGTTTGGGCCGTCTCCAACGCCTGCATCATGTTGGGGCTGTAGTGCCGTTCGTGCTCTTCGGATTCGTATCGCAGTAGCTTGAGCACGTCCTCTTGACGCGCGACGCTGCCCATTTCCCGTTGCATCGCTTCGGCTCCAGCTTCCAGCGTAGCCACCAGGTTCTTGTAGACAGTCACCTCCTCCTGCCCCCATTGTGCTTGCCAGTCTCGCTTTTGCAAAGGAGAACGGACCTTTGGGTTGCTGTGATCCAGCAACGTGTCCAGGTCTGAGTGCAGTTCACGGAGACACCCGATGACTGTCCTGGTACTGACAAGACGCTCGAGCGTCTGCTTCTTGGCGTGCTGCTGAAGTAGCAGATCAAAACTGCTGACAACGGCTAGGAATGAAGCAGTAGCTTCTCTTCCCAGCTGAGTGTGAGCCTGTTGCAGTCGCTCCAGAAGCTGCTCGCTCATTTGCCGCAGTTCGGCCATCC
This sequence comes from Phytophthora crassamura, assembly GCA_033557995.1. Taxonomy (NCBI): domain Eukaryota; phylum Oomycota; class Peronosporomycetes; order Peronosporales; family Peronosporaceae; genus Phytophthora; species Phytophthora crassamura. Next base: position 1,863,651 of record JAUCED010000003.1, on the reverse strand, counting down.
TGGTGCACAGCTCTGGAAGGGAGTTCAAGATGCTCTCGAGTCGCTCTCGCTCGTGGTCTTGGATGACCGCAAGGACGTCGCCGTCGTCTTGGGCGAGGTCCAGCACGTTCCGGCCGCTGCGGTTCGACGCGTCCAGCGTGGCGTTGCTATCCAGGAGGAGCTTGACGATGTCCTTGCGGCCGTTCTCGACGGCCCACATCAGCGGGGTACACCCTTTGTCGTCAGTCATGTTCACATCGGCCCCCGCTTGCAGCTCGCGCTCGATGGAGGCGAGGTCGCCGCCTTGCACGACCTCCAGCAGTGTCATCTTCGCTCAACCCGACAGATTCCGAACTGGCAGGAAGCCGCAGAAAACTCGAGCCACTGAACCTCTCCTGTCTGAAATCTTAGCAGAAGAGGCTTGTCAACTCGTGGGGTACAAACTCGGAGGTACCGTAGTCTCCTGTGCTGGGCCTTGCCTCGTTCAGCTGTCCAACAACTCCTCCCTTCGGTGGGCCTCGTTGGGGCTCGCTGGTACGACCACGTGGTCTCAGACACTGTCGATTTTTGTTGTGTGACGACGGCGGGGATGGGACTCATTGATCAACGTCGCCGTCTCAACATTTGGACTTCTGGTACCGGCCACAGTGTTTGTCTTCCCTCCACTGCACAAATGCAAGTCCGCGCGACCGTCGACACGCTCAATAGAGAGATAGACGTCATCGCTCGGCGTGATGAAGACGAGCAGCTAGGCGTGGCGTGGCGTACTTGAGGCAACCGCTCGCAGCAGCAGCCGGTTTCCCCGCTTCGACCAGATGCTTTTACACGACTTCAGAATCTTATCACGGTATCTACAAGTGTTGTTACTGTATAAAGCCGGACACAATGTTTCAGATGTGATATCCTTCCAAATACGACTCCCGGATGCGATCGCTTTATGCAGGAATTATATTGTGTTGGATCTTGAAGCGCCGTTCAACCCCAGTTCCGACGACCAAGCAGCTCGACAAGCTGACGACGCTTGCATGCACGGTGCTGTAGATGGCCCTACGGGCGGAACGACCGTCGTGGCGGACTCTGCCCCTTTGGTCGACGTGTCCACTTTCGTTTTCGACAAGTCTCCGATAACTGGGAACGACAATGACGCAGTTCGACGACGTTAGCGGAGCCCAAGCCGACGAGCTCATGGCGCGGGCTTCCACGCTCGTGTCGCCTGCTTATTCGCCACGAAGCGACGCGGTAGCAGGACCCGTGCAGCAGCCTCAAGACGACTTCCCCATCGACTTCGCGGGACTCGACCACTGGCGACCGACGCGGGTGGTGATCGAATGCGCTATGATGCCGGCCGATGGCATCTTCAAGGAGGAATCGGGCGCCACCTCCTTCGCCATTCATGTGCGGCTTCGCGGAGGGCTCCAGTGGGTCATCTGCAAGCGCTACTCGGAGGTTCGGGGCTTGCACGATCATCTCAAGGCTGACGGAGCGCCGGTGAAGCATCTGCACTTCCCTGCGAAACACTTCGCACGCAACCTTAAAGCTGCTGCGCTCGAGCAGCGCCGCCGAGAGCTCGAAGAGTATATCACTGCACTGCTGGACATCCGCCCGCTTCTTCGTCGCGAATTGTTCAATTTCTTGGGCGTCTACGAGAACGTCAAGGCACAAGAACGTGTGCTTCGATCGACGACCATCGGTCTGGTTCGTCCAGATCACGAAAGTGACACAACAGTTTTCGGTGAGGTCGATCCGAACTTGGACGAGCACATAAGAAGGAGGTCGCTGTCAGACAGCGGGCAGTACCGACCCCAAGCGTCTCATGATATACTCACGATCGATTCGAGTAATGGCCCTCCCTCGCACAGTATCCCAGCTACGGCGGCGACTACGTGCTCATCGATACCCTTCCAGATAGAAGACTGTATCGAAATGTGTCTACACATGGACGAACTTCTGGCTATGAGCGAAGATGTGGTTGAGCGTTTGCTGAGAACAAGAACTCGACTGCAGGAAATTGCAGCCCCGCGCGATGTACATGCGACATATGAACGCATTGCGAGGCGCTTTCACGCGTTCTTGGATCAGCATGCAGACCGATCGATTATTGAACGCCTTGTCAGTGCGCGGACGCTGATGGGCGTTCTGATGCAGATCAACCGTGACTTGGACGTCTTGCAAAGTGATATTGGGCTCGAAGAATCGAATTGGCCAAGTCGATGGGATCAAGAGGTCAGCGACGTCGAAGCCATGCTGCTCGATACGTGGGAGGCCAGCGTCGGCGGTCTTCAATCGGAGTTACCTGATGCAGAGTCTCAAAATGACGCCTTGTTATTGCTCACAAACGAGAGAAGAAGGTCCAGCTTACAGCGCAGCTCAAGCTCGCAGGAGCTTCTGGAAGCAGCGGTTGAGACGGTGGCACGAATGTCGGATGCAACAATGGAAGCTTTACCCGATCGCTTCATCGCTGAGCACGAGGTTCAAAGGGAGTCTCAACCGAGTAGTTCCGGATCCTCTGGGATCGTGTACCGTGGCATGTTCATGGGAGGAAAGGTTGTCATCAAGTACGTGAAGGTGAACTCCGCAGCAGATATGCGTGTCTTCCTACAAGAGGACAGGATCTGGCACATGACGCGCCACCCCAACGTCGTGACGTACTATGGAGCCTGCCACCTCTCGCGCCCGTGCTTCTTCGTGTCGGAAGAGGCCGTGAATGGCAGCGCTGTTGAGTTCATCGCCAAGACGAAAAGACGAGGACGATCGTGGGTCTGGAGAACGATGCTTGGTGCAGCGTTTGGCCTTCGGTTCCTTCACCGGAACAACATCGTGCACGGGGACCTGAAATGCAACAACATTGTGGTTGATGTCAATGGCGTGGCGAAGCTGACCGACTTTGGGATGAGCTTCCTCAATGGTTCGAGTTCCGCCGCGCGCACTGGGGCCGTTCGTTGGACAGCACCGGAATGTCTGGTTCGGAACGCGCCACCTTCCTTCGAGTCGGACAAATTCTCACTCGGCATGTGCATCGTTGAAGCAGCCACTGGCAGCGTTCCTTGGGGCACCCGCGTGGTAGACGACGTCGCTATGGACAAACTCGCGCACCGCCAATTTCTGCCCCAACCAACTCAGCTCGACGATGATCAATGGAGTCTCGTGACATCGCTGTGCGCGTTTGAACCGAGGCAACGGTGCTCGCTTTCAGATGCAATTGGTCAGCTCGAACGATTCGCAGCCGCCGAGGAAGAAGCAGAAATTGTTTAGGGTTTGACTGCTCTGTTCAAGTGGCCGACTTTGATAAGTCAGTCAGCAGTCTTCTACTCCTCTCTCTGCCCGATCTTTTGAGCCTTTTGAGCTCGTGTGATCGTCTCCTCCAACATGAAGTGTCAAGTGAATGTGGGAGAATTGGAGACTTGCCCGGTGGGGGCTCGAAAACATGTCCACGTTGTGCATTGTGGTCGTCGTTAACGAAACATGCTTTTGTACGCCATATGAAGTGAGACCCTCCGTTGACACGTTCCGGCTCTATCATGCAATTCTACAAGTTTTCCAAACAGCAATACACTCAAACAGAAATGTATCTATATCCAAAATATAGATGTCAAGAGGGTTTTGAACTGGATACCTAGCACTTGCCTTTCGTTACACACTCGAGCCACTTCAACGACTTCCTGAGCCAGTCGACCTGATGGTGGGGCTAGTCGCTACAGTCGCGAGGTAATTGCAGAGACTTCGTCTAGACTTCGTCCCCGCGTGCTCTCTACATGTACGCACGTCTCACATTCGGTGGCCCTTGTTCGAACGCAACTCGGTGCTCACTTCCCCATTTGCTTGGATTCTTCCACTGCAAATCCCCACCTCTCTTGGTACTGTCGAGCATGTACTCTGTCGCCCTGCTTCTCGCTCTTTCGTCGGCGCTTTCGGCGCAGACTCTCGCCACTAACTACGCCGGCGGCTGGCTGGACGGCTCAGTGTCGTCCGGCGCGTGCGTGGACATCTGCTCGGCCCCGAGTGCCACGTGCCTGACCAAGGACCCCACGTGCTTGGCCAAGCAAAAGGTGCCCGGTGACTTCGACTACCTCGTGCTCGAGCAGCTCTTCGTGCCGCAGTTCTGCCGCGACCTGCTCGTCGGCGTGGACGGCACTGTCTCGCACCAGAACGTCAACCGATACCCGAACGGCACGGCCTGCGTGGCGGAGCGGGCTGCGAGCAAGCTCACGATCCACGGCCTGTGGCCCAACTATGACGACGGCTACGTGAGCTGCTGCAACCCGAGCGACACGGTCGCCAACGACCCGTACGACGCTGACACGTTTGCCAAGAACCAGGCGACTCTGCTTGCCGAGATGGGCGACAAGTGGATCGATGCTTCGCAGGAGTCCACGTACGACACGCTGTGCGAGATCTACGACCACGAGTTCCAGAAGCACGGGCTCTGCTACGCCGCCCAGGGCGCGGACCTGGAGGCTGCTGCAGTCACGTACTTCGAGGCGACTCTGAACACGGCCGACCGTCTGAACTCTGCGACCGAGCAGATTGACGCGTGGGCTGCTCTGGACACGCCGCAGACGACTCTGGCGGAGATTGAGGCGCTGTACGACTACAAGGTCATGGTGTTCTGCTCGGCCGTAGACGGCGAGAACCAGCTCTCGGTCATCCGCACGTGCTACGAGAAGCCCTCGGACATCGGCAGCGACGGCCCCACCACGCAGATCGACTGCGCCAACGCAACAGCCACCACCACATTCTCCGTGTGCTCTGGTGATGAGCCGATCACGCTTCTGCCATATGTGGCTCCCGGTTCACCCAGCGCTTCGGCGTCGACCAGCAGCTCGGCCAGTGGAGCTTCAGCGAGTGCTTCGGCCAGCGCTGGATCGGCTGCTACGTCGGAGCCCACGTCTGCGCCGACGACTTCAACGCCTACCGCTACTGCCACGTCGGAGCCCACCATCGACCCTAGTCACAACGCGTGCGCGTAGACTTGAAAGCACACGAACGACCCAGGAGCTTACATTGGTGATGAATGAACTCATACACCCAAGTTTCCTTACATTTCCACACGATACTTAACTCGGAATGATGTTGCCTCTGCTTAAGCTCGCTCCAGTTGGTTGTTCACCGCATCTAGCTCCGAGTCCATACTCCTCAGCAGACTTCGTGCAGTATCCGTGTCGTGTTCACTTGCATATTCCCCAACGAAACTCTGGAATTGGCTGTCGATGCCACTCACACGACCCACGACCTCGGGCGACGCTGCTTCTCCGAGTTCCTCCAATCGGTACTGTGCTCGAAGAATACGCTCGAACACTGCTTCCGACTTGACTTGCACGTCTTCCTCCTCCATGTCCTGGACCAGATCGACGATATCGCTTAGTTGACTCGTGACAGTAGGCGGCGGGATCGACAGCGAAGAACTCGTATTGGAAAGCTCGTATTTTGCCCCATGAACGACGTCTTCTGCTTCCTGCTCGGGCTCTTCATGGTCAGACCTGAAGTCTTCATCTTCGCTAGAAGGTCTTTCCGTGAGGCGTATCGGCTCTGCTTTGTGGAGCTCTCCAAGCTCCACGACTTGGTCGGCCTTTGCTAACCTGCACCCCATCGTCTCGTGGAGACTTGAAGAATATGAGACCGCGGAATCAGAAACGTCCATATGTCACTAAACGGGTGGGTTTTACCTTTACATAAGGACAGTTACTAGTACTTTAGTGGAGCTGAACAGTGAAAGCCCTCCTTCTCATTCATTTGAGGAGCTCTACAAGCAAGTCGAGTCCAACCCAGGACAAGTGTAATTGCCCACTAACGTTGCTCATCACCAGAACTCCGTCAAAAGGGCTTCATGACCGATGGGTTTCTTGATTCTACAGCGCCACTGATTCCTTCTTCAAAGCACAACTAGGCGCCTTTGTCGCCCACAAACGGATAGTCGTTGTAGCCTGCACACAGGCACATCCGGCTGCTCACACAACGTTTTTTACAAAACGAGTTCTGCCCTAACCTTCAAGTGATTCACCACTGAAGTCGAGATGGTCAAGTGTGCGTTTACATGAATCTTCGACCGTGTTAGCTTGGCGCTAGAAGACGACCACCCCACATGTAGAAATTTACTCTTGACCGCAGCAAGAAGGAAGAGAACTGGATTGTCCACAGAATGAGAAGACTACAAATTCACGATACCCCCCCCGAGCAGAGCATTCAAGGCCTAAACAACTTCTGTCGTCCTCGGCGGCTGCGAATTGTTCGAGCTGACCAATTGCATCTGAAAGCGAGCACCGTTGCCTCGGTTCAAACGCGCACAGCGATGTCACGAGACTCCATTGATCATCGTCGAGCTGAGTTGGTTGGGGCAGAAATTGGCGGTGCGCGAGTTTGTCTATAGCGACGTCGTCTACCACGCGGGTGCCCCAAGGAACGCTGCCAGTGGCTGCTTCAACGATGCACATGCCGAGTGAGAATTTGTCCGACTCGAAGGAAGGTGGCGCGTTCCGAACCAGACATTCCGGTGCTGTCCAACGAACGGCCCCAGTGCGCGCGGCGGAACTCGAACCATTGAGGAAGCTCATCCCAAAGTCGGTCAGCTTCGCCACGCCATTGACATCAACCACAATGTTGTTGCATTTCAGGTCCCCGTGCACGATGTTGTTCCGGTGAAGGAACCGAAGGCCAAACGCTGCACCAAGCATCGTTCTCCAGACCCACGATCGTCCTTGTCTTTTCGTCTTGGCGATGAACTCAACAGCGCTGCCATTCACGGCCTCTTCCGACACGAAGAAGCACGGGCGCGAGAGGTGGCAGGCTCCATAGTACGTCACGACGTTGGGGTGGCGCGTCATGTGCCAGATCCTGTCCTCTTGTAGGAAGACACGCATATCTGCTGCGGAGTTCACCTTCACGTACTTGATGACAACCTTTCCTCCCATGAACATGCCACGGTACACGATCCCAGAGGATCCGGAACTACTCGGTTGAGACTCCCTTTGAACCTCGTGCTCAGCGATGAAGCGATCGGGTAAAGCTTCCATTGTTGCATCCGACATTCGTGCCACCGTCTCAACCGCTGCTTCCAGAAGCTCCTGCGAGCTTGAGCTGCGCTGTAAGCTGGACCTTCTTCTCTCGTTTGTGAGCAATAACAAGGCGTCATTTTGAGACTCTGCATCAGGTAACTCCGATTGAAGACCGCCGACGCTGGCCTCCCACGTATCGAGCAGCATGGCTTCGACGTCGCTGACCTCTTGATCCCATCGACTTGGCCAATTCGATTCTTCGAGCCCAATATCACTTTGCAAGACGTCCAAGTCACGGTTGATCTGCATCAGAACGCCCATCAGCGTCCGCGCACTGACAAGGCGTTCAATAATCGATCGGTCTGCATGCTGATCCAAGAACGCGTGAAAGCGCCTCGCAATGCGTTCATATGTCGCATGTACATCGCGCGGGGCTGCAATTTCCTGCAGTCGAGTTCTTGTTCTCAGCAAACGCTCAACCACATCTTCGCTCATAGCCAGAAGTTCGTCCATGTGTAGACACATTTCGATACAGTCTTCTATCTGGAAGGGTATCGATGAGCACGTAGTCGCCGCCGTAGCTGGGATACTGTGCGAGGGAGGGCCATTACTCGAATCGATCGTGAGTATATCATGAGACGCTTGGGGTCGGTACTGCCCGCTGTCTGACAGCGACCTCCTTCTTATGTGCTCGTCCAAGTTCGGATCGACCTCACCGAAAACTGTTGTGTCACTTTCGTGATCTGGACGAACCAGACCGATGGTCGTCGATCGAAGCACACGTTCTTGTGCCTTGACGTTCTCGTAGACGCCCAAGAAATTGAACAATTCGCGACGAAGAAGCGGGCGGATCTCCAGCAGTGCAGTGATATACTCTTCGAGCTCTCGGCGGCGCTGCTCGAGCGCAGCAGCTTTAAGGTTGCGTGCGAAGTGTTTCGCAGGGAAGTGCAGATGCTTCACCGGCGCTCCGTCAGCCTTGAGATGATCGTGCAAGCCCCGAACCTCCGAGTAGCGCTTGCAGATGACCCACTGGAGCCCTCCGCGAAGCCGCACATGAATGGCGAAGGAGGTGGCGCCCGATTCCTCCTTGAAGATGCCATCGGCCGGCATCATAGCGCATTCGATCACCACCCGCGTCGGTCGCCAGTGGTCGAGTCCCGCGAAGTCGATGGGGAAGTCGTCTTGAGGCTGCTGCACGGGTCCTGCTACCGCGTCGCTTCGTGGCGAATAAGCAGGCGACACGAGCGTGGAAGCCCGCGCCATGAGCTCGTCGGCTTGGGCTCCGCTAACGTCGTCGAACTGCGTCATTGTCGTTCCCAGTTATCGGAGACTTGTCGAAAACGAAAGTGGACACGTCGACCAAAGGGGCAGAGTCCGCCACGACGGTCGTTCCGCCCGTAGGGCCATCTACAGCACCGTGCATGCAAGCGTCGTCAGCTTGTCGAGCTGCTTGGTCGTCGGAACTGGGGTTGAACGGCGCTTCAAGATCCAACACAATATAATTCCTGCATAAAGCGATCGCATCCGGGAGTCGTATTTGGAAGGATATCACATCTGAAACATTGTGTCCGGCTTTATACAGTAACAACACTTGTAGATACCGTGATAAGATTCTGAAGTCGTGTAAAAGCATCTGGTCGAAGCGGGGAAACCGGCTGCTGCTGCGAGCGGTTGCCTCAAGTACGCCACGCCACGCCTAGCTGCTCGTCTTCATCACGCCGAGCGATGACGTCTATCTCTCTATTGAGCGTGTCGACGGTCGCGCGGACTTGCATTTGTGCAGTGGAGGGAAGACAAACACTGTGGCCGGTACCAGAAGTCCAAATGTTGAGACGGCGACGTTGATCAATGAGTCCCATCCCCGCCGTCGTCACACAACAAAAATCGACAGTGTCTGAGACCACGTGGTCGTACCAGCGAGCCCCAACGAGGCCCACCGAAGGGAGGAGTTGTTGGACAGCTGAACGAGGCAAGGCCCAGCACAGGAGACTACGGTACCTCCGAGTTTGTACCCCACGAGTTGACAAGCCTCTTCTGCTAAGATTTCAGACAGGAGAGGTTCAGTGGCTCGAGTTTTCTGCGGCTTCCTGCCAGTTCGGAATCTGTCGGGTTGAGCGAAGATGACACTGCTGGAGGTCGTGCAAGGCGGCGACCTCGCCTCCATCGAGCGCGAGCTGCAAGCGGGGGCCGATGTGAACATGACTGACGACAAAGGGTGTACCCCGCTGATGTGGGCCGTCGAGAACGGCCGCAAGGACATCGTCAAGCTCCTCCTGGATAGCAACGCCACGCTGGACGCGTCGAACCGCAGCGGCCGGAACGTGCTGGACCTCGCCCAAGACGACGGCGACGTCCTTGCGGTCATCCAAGACCACGAGCGAGAGCGACTCGAGAGCATCTTGAACTCCCTTCCAGAGCTGTGCACCAGGATGGCCGAACTGCGGCAAATGAGCGAGCAGCTTCTGGAGCGACTGCAACAGGCTCACACTCAGCTGGGAAGAGAAGCTACTGCTTCATTCCTAGCCGTTGTCAGCAGTTTTGATCTGCTACTTCAGCAGCACGCCAAGAAGCAGACGCTCGAGCGTCTTGTCAGTACCAGGACAGTCATCGGGTGTCTCCGTGAACTGCACTCAGACCTGGACACGTTGCTGGATCACAGCAACCCAAAGGTCCGTTCTCCTTTGCAAAAGCGAGACTGGCAAGCACAATGGGGGCAGGAGGAGGTGACTGTCTACAAGAACCTGGTGGCTACGCTGGAAGCTGGAGCCGAAGCGATGCAACGGGAAATGGGCAGCGTCGCGCGTCAAGAGGACGTGCTCAAGCTACTGCGATACGAATCCGAAGAGCACGAACGGCACTACAGCCCCAACATGATGCAGGCGTTGGAGACGGCCCAAACGAAGCTGCTCCGGTTCTCCAGTCTCGCAGTGCCACAAGTGCCCAGCTGGTTCCTGCCGCCGTACGAGGTGCAGAGGCAGCAGACGCCGTTTGCGCGCGGGTCCTTCGGCGCCGTGTACCGCGGCTCGTGGCTGGAATCGCAGGTCGTCATCAAGTGCGTGGACCCGCAGTCGGAAGAAGATCAACGCACTTTCCGACGCGAGGCCAGGATCTGGCAGAAAGCGCGTCACAGACACATCGTCAACTTCTTTGGCGCCTGTGACCAAGGCAGACCGTGGTTCTTCGTGTGTGAAGAGGCAGGCAATGGCAATCTGAAGAACTTCCTGTATCGCCAGAAGAAACGAGGGCGGTCGCTGGCGTGGAGGAAGCTGTACGAAGCGGCTTTAGGCCTCCACTTCTTGCACCAGCGCCACATCATCCACAGCGATCTCAAGTGCAACCAAATCTTGGTGAGTGAGGAGGGCGTCGCAATGCTCACAGACTTTGGACTCAGCTTCATGTCGGCCGACTCTCGCCCGACTGTTCCTCCCGGTGGAGCCGTTCGCTGGAAGGCGCCCGAATGTCTGAGAAATGCTGACCAAGTGCCGACCCCCGAGTCGGATGTGTACTCGTTCGGCATGTGTGTTGTGGAGGCAGTGAGCGGCGATTACCCGTGGGGGCGAAGCCTAGACCCCGTTGTCGTCTTTCAAGTGAAAAGAGGTTTGTTTCTCCAACGACCCAGGGGCTTTGAGAAGGAAGAGCACTGGCAATTCGTGCAAGCCCTCTGTGCAGCAGAACCATCTGAGAGACTCCAGCTACCGGACGTCATCCGTCTTCTCAAGAAGTTTGCTAACGAGGAACTGATGCAGGAACAGTCAGCCCATGACAACGAGGTCGAGCCTTAGGAAGGGGGCGTTGTGATGAGATGCAACGTAATGAGCTCAGTGTATTCAGACGCTTGGCGTGTTCACGAGATCATTAACCCTGAAAGAAAAGGTGTCCATACCGATTCTAGTTTTCGAGAGCGATTCAATCGTTTTCTTGCTATCAATCGGACTGTGACGCAGTTGCGAACCAGTCGTTCTCACCCAAGAACAGACAGTTTTACCTGAAAAATGCAGAACGACTCACTTGGCACCAATAGGTTTTATCATAATTGAAGGCCCAAAGCTAGACGAGTGGGTCTTATGTACATCGAGCGTGGAGTCCAACAGGAAGTGGACATCAAATTGTCGCAATCAAAAGACAAACCTTCAGCGAGTTCTTTTATTTATTTATTTTTAGAGCTCATAGACTGGTGTGTACTGGCACGGTTCCTCGAATCCTAGCGTACCATACCAATGACTAGATCATCGAGGCGTACTCAACTGAGCGGACGCCTTTGTCCTTCTCGCCCATGAACGGATAGTCGGTGTAGCCTGCAGACGCAGGCAAGTCCGGCTGCTCGTAGAACGTCTTCGAGTCGAACATCGTAAGTTCTGCCCCAACCTTCAGACGAGCCACAAGGTCCGGGTTCGAGATGAAGTAGCGGCCAAAGGCAACGAGGTCAGTGCCGCCATCCTCCACGAAGTGCATCGCATCGGATCGATCGAATCCTGCGGCTGAGATCAGAACGCCGTGGTAGCTCTTGCGGAAGTATCTCGAAACTCCTTCAGCTGGCACATCAACGCCATCTGCATGACGACCTCGACGCTCGATCACGTGCAGATACGCCAGGTCGTATCCATTCAGCTTCTCAATGACGTAGCCGTACGTGTCACGCGGACTCGAGTCGTTGCAGCCGAACGTCTCGCCAAACGGAGATAGTCGAATGCCCACGTGACTCGACGGGACGCTGTCCAGAACAGTCTCCAACACCTCAAAGATGATCCGCGCTCGATTCTCAACACGCCCTCCGTATGCATCCGTCCGCTTGTTCACCCCATCACACAAGAACTGCTCAAGCAGATATCCGTTGCCAGCGTGGACTTCGACGCCGTCAAAACCCGCAGCGATGGCATTTTCCGCTGCACGTTTGTAGTCCGCGATGATTCCTGGAATTTCTTCCAGCTCCAAAGCTCGAGGGGTGACGTAGTCCTTGCGGCCTTCGCGAGTGACCGCGTGGCTCTTTACGTTGCCGAAAGGAGTGGCACTGGAGGACACGGGAAGTTGGCCATTGGGTTGGTTGAGTGGATGGCCCACGCGGCCAGTGTGCCAAAGTTGCGCGAATATCTTCCCACCTTTAGTGTGGACGGCTTGGGTCACGTTCTTCCAGCCCTCGACTTGCTCTTGCGTGAAAAGCCCCGGCGCACCGAAGTACCCGCGAGCTGTCGGGCTGATGTTGGTGGCCTCGGTGATTTGGAAGCCGCCGTCGGAGGCGCGTTGCGAGTAGTAAAGCTGCACCAAGTCGGTTGGTACGCCTGCATCGCCAGACCGGACGCGAGTGAGTGGAGCCATGACGACGCGGTGCTTGAGCCGAATGGGGTCCTTCCTGCCGCCGAGCGTCACGTTCGAGAAGAGGTTCGGCTTGGCGGAGGAGTTGGCGGTGGAGGCCATGAGTTGGAAGCCACTTGTGCTGTGGAGAAGATTTTGAGTTGTGAGCTTTCCGGTTGGGAGCTTTCATCACGCGAGTTTCTCTGCAATCACCGAGATCCTTCTGACTGACGAAGTGGATGACGTATCAAACAAAGCCGCGACTTCGCACGGAACAGCTCTGGATTTTACGTTAATCACTTAAAGGCGTGATTCTAAAGCTGCTGGTGTTGTGAATCTTCGTTGGTTGAAAGGTTGGCAGTTTGTTGGATATATTACTTCTTCGATTTGTTTCGTGAAGCTAGCCTAAATAGTCAAGCAGCAAAGCAAAGGCAGCACGGAGGCTTAGATAAGTCTGTTAAGAATATAATACTGTAGCAAAGCACAAGGGTAGAAGAGCACAAGAACAACCGGTTAATCCAGAGTTAAAACAAAAAGCAACAAATATACTGTAAGGACTTGCGGTGCATCTGCTGCACGGTATGTTCGACGGCCAATTTTACAATGGTAATCTCCGTATTCTGCATTACGTGAGCGTTGGCACATGTAGCATTCCGTTAATCAATGACGTTGACCGCCTCGTGCAGTTCCACCCAGAGGGCGCCTTCCAAAAAAAAAACATATAAAACATTTTGGTCAAGTTTAATCGGTATTTTATTTGTTTTACGGATGCGTTTAATGCGCACCAAACAGGTTGCTGGAATGCAACCTTGGGATATAGTGTAGCTCAGTCAAGGGTTTAGTCGGGTTGCCGCTTAAGAGTCGAATTAGAGTTGTTTGATCCGACCAAAAAGTGGTCTCACCAAACAATTCAGCGTGATTAAACTTTATGCACGACCTTTCGTCAGGGTTTTCTGGGCGCATGTTGTTTGAAGGCTGATAAAATCTGAAATGTTGCGCGAGTACAGATAAAATCAATAATGTTGCGGGAATGGGTTTCTCTCAGACAATATAGGATATTCGCGGCTACTCTTTCTACAAGTTTTAATGCTATTGTTTTCTGGATGGGTCAACATTTAGGTACAGAAATTATTTTTGTTCGGTTATGTTATATGGAGAGTTCTTCTGGTAGTTTTCAGAGCAGGGTATACACTATGAACGTATTCTGACCCTCAATTGTGTGGACTCTGGATTAAAATCCAGAGAATTCTTGTATCCATTAAACGCTGAGACGGTGCCGCGTCTTGAGCTCTATAGTTGTAAGCAATACTGTTGCGGCCATGCTTTTGTAAGCCAACATCTCTCGGCAGTGTTTTTTTCTATTGAATCACACGCTAAAACAGAAGTAAAGGAAAATGTAGCACCTCGAGTAGTGATAAGGGAGTAAGTTCATGCTGAGCGTCAAGAATCGAGTCCATATTCCTTAGTTACGCTGAGCCGGATTGTTACCAACACTACAAGTTACAGCTTTGCGAAGCTCTTTATCAGCAGCTCGATCTACCATCGCACCATGGAGCAATTGCATCCTGGCCCGCCCCTCTAAAAGAAGTTCGATCTTGGATATGACATGATGATCAAGATGACCACTACCCCTGATTTTTGGGCCGTTCGGGGGGAAAAGCTCAATATTCATATTCAGTCGCAGCAGTCAGTGCTGGTTCGACTCTACATTCTCGTATTCAGTCGCAGCAGTCAGCGCTGGTTCGACCCTAAAAACTGACGATAGCATCTACGCTATGGCCATGCAATTGCTCGCCAAAATGCCTCGCCCAAAGAATGTGTCGCCCATACTTGTATCATAAGAACTTGCACATTTTTGTGGGCGAGAGGAGACTTCTCTGTAAATCGCACAATGCTATAAGATGAAGGTTACATCGAGGCTCATCCTCAACAACAGCGCACCCATTACGTTGGGTTAGTCTGCTGCCACTCGTCCAGCCGAATGGAAACGCTTTTCCTTCACGAAAAAGCTTGCTTTCAAGACCAAGGTAATTGATTGATTCAGATGATTTAACTTGTTATCCTGGGGCTGGGTGAATCTGAAATCTAAGTTTTTTTAACTGATTGAATGTGGTGAGATATTGTTTTTTTATCTGATATTGAATGTTGAATTCCTTCCATCTGGTGTTTTTTAAGCCCTCGGCTCGGGAGACCCCGGAGGGACTCGAACCCCAGCCAATTGGGTGGTCTAGCCCACTGGACTTTTCAAGCCTATAGTAAGACAACACGTCACTCCCAAACGTTTTTTTCTCTATCCCATTTCCTGAGTGCTGGTACCGGAAACTTCGTCTATTCATTTGGCGCCATCTGCTCTCTCTCAGTAAGAAATGAGCAAAAGAAGAATAAAAACGTCGTACTTTGCTAGAGATAGTAGTGGACTCATACCTCGCAATAAAAATGCGAGATTCAATCGCTCCGAGCTCGTTTGGAGCCTACCGGTAGTACAATCAATTCCACCTCCCAGTTTTTGTTTTGCAATCTGGTCGCAGTATTTCTGATGCATAAGATGGGATCGCATCGATCGCGAAGTCGCGTGCACGATGTAGTTGCATCCAATTACAAAAGGATCAAGCTCGATCGATACCAACATGCTATCGAGTGAAATTTGTTACTACTTCTGCTGTCTTGTTCACCACCTTGGACGACAAAAGATAGCATCATCGATTCGATCCAGCGTAAGGAAGTGTGCTCCTTCTCGTCACTCTGCATCTTGGCGGGCCGCTGAATAAGCGAGCAACTCGATGAAAGAGACTTTGTTTTGCAAAGTATTTTGCTTGAAGGAATCATGAAAAGAGTTACTCGTGCTAGTTCATCACTTCATTTCCATCCAGAGTACTCGTGTGTCACAATCGGTGCTACAGACTTGAGATTCTGGTGAGTTTGATTTACTCACGGCGTGCTTTCTTGCTCGAGAGCAACGCGACCACCTCGTCGCATCCAACGACTCACGCTTTCGCCACGGCGTTCCTGATACCATCGAAATTGCAATATCTGCGCAGCAATTCGATCACTTGGAGATTGCCTTCCATAGCTGCAACCTCCAGGGCACACGATATAGCTGCTGCATCAGCTGTCCCCACTAGCACGTTCACAACCGCAGTGTAGCCACGTGTTGCCGCTGAGCCAACGCACGGTTGATACTGTAAGAATCCATTTGACAAAGCAGCAGTTGCATGACACCAGCACTGCCACTGGTAGCAGCTTTGTGAAAGATCCGCTTGTATGCATCGGGACTGCATCTCGTGAGCAGCAGCTCGGACGTCGCCACGTTTCTATACGTCGCTGCTTGTTCCAAAGCCTCCTCGATTGCTTCTTGATCGATGTGGGTCAGTAAAAGCTCCACCATTTCAACCTGGCCCCTGCCCGCTGCAGTGACGAAAGCGTCCACAACACGAGATGGCTCACTTCGCAGCGAGTAGAGGCAAAATCCTCCTGGAGTTACGTTGAACCGCTGTACGCAACGCACGATAATGGGGTTCGAGTGTGTAGTCCGCACTTGGAGAAAAGTAGCTCGGCCATCTCCACATCGTCATCTGCTGCAGCCTTTTCGAGTATCTTCGTCCAGTCGTATTTTAATTCAAAGTTCTCCAAATACTGTTTATCACACACCTTTAGAAGAAGCCTCACAACTTCCCACCTGCCTTTCAGCACCGCCCCACCCAATATATACGACGCATACCAGCCACCCTTCACTAGCAGTATTTGCAGCATATCGAGTTGGCCCTTATCAGCTGCTGTTAGCATGGCAATGGCAATGGCACCGTCGGTCGGTCTTCTTTTGTCATCGTCACGCCAGCTACTCGGAGTAACATTGGCAATGTTTATCCATCAGTGGACATTTTTCAAGCACGACCTCAACGATCTCGCAACGATTTGCGTTGCTAGCTTTGCGTAACATGCTTGCAAGAACCTGATCACTGATTGGGCATCTCTCCAGTATTAACCTCAGCACGTCTGCACAAATGGTTACCACAGCCTTTTCGAAAATTGTTCTGATCGACCGATCGTCTGCTGCTTCAATCAACAGTTCGCTCGCGTCAACATGGCCGCCCTCGATAGCCTTTTCCAGCGCATCACTGAGAGTGAAATAACGCCCAGCGTTGGGGTCACTTTGCATTAGAAGTCGTAGTACAGGCACTTGGTTATTGGCTGCCGCTGCAACCAGAGCGTCGCGAGAGAATCCTGTGACCCCAAGAAAAACTTCAGCAACTGCAACGTGGCCATTGACGGCGGCGGCAACGAAAGCGGTGACCAGATCCTCGTGTCGCAATCTCCGATTACTTAGGGGGTGTTTTTTTTCGCGTGTAAAAATTCTGTTTTTCGCGTGTGCACTGAAAGTCGCGTGGATTGACAGCCTGGAAGCTAACTGCTGAAAACCGCGTGTGGCAATTTGTGAGAGATACTAAAAACCACGCGTGTCATTCATGATGGCTAAATGAAGTGAGTTTATGCAAGATCTTTGTTTATCTACATCAAAGGGGTAGCGTGCACGGTTGATTATAGATAGTCAACGACTTTAGAACTGAAGGTGGGGCAGCAGGGGTGGATTGAGTGACAGCCCGCAGATTCTTGAATGAATGGGTTTCTTCTAGAGATCAAGCTGCATGCGGCTGAACCTCTCCTACTTCAACTAACGGCAGCGTTCTCGTCCCAGTTTGTCTCGTTGAAGTCGACCAATTTATCTTACTCTCTTCTATAATTACCTTGAGGCGCTCATCAATGGTTACCTGCAACATGCCAAACACATAGCATCGTTAATATTTTCATGACAAGAACCACGAATTCACCCTTGCCACTATACACTTCCTACATGTAGTCGGATCTGGTCTTTTTTCATCTGGTGGTGCTTCAGCGATTACTGCCAGAACTCGTGCCACTTGTCGTGACGATCTCTTATTCTTTTATTTAGTTCGGGCTCTCTTCTTGAAGCGAACCAGGATTCCTCGACGGCCCTGACCTTGCTGCTCAGCAGCTTCCTTGTCGAACTCATCGGTTTCGGGGATATTATCTTCTCGAACAATCTGTGCTCCACGCTGCTGCGGTGGTGCACTTTGCACGTGGCTTCCATCCGCATTTATTTTAGCGGGATGCACTTCCATCTTCTCTATGTGTCGATGATAGGCTTCCAGAGGAAGAGGCTTGGTCAATACATCAACCACATTCGCTTTTGATGACACGGGTTCAATCTTGACTCTCCGCTATTTCACGTACTCACGAATCTTGAGGTCATTTCTGGATGAGCTGCTTGTTTATGCGATGCTTTCCAGCATGCTTCATCAACTCACAAGCATTTGCCGAGGCGCAGTAAAGTGTCGTGGATTCCCTTGCCAAGACCAGCTCATCCACCAGCTGTTCTAGTCAGACAGCGTCATGCAGCCCTGTGTTCGCCGCAATCAGCTCTACTCTCAGCTGGGTTGTCTTGCTTCCAGCACCTTGCAGATATCAACTGTTCATTGCCCAACACTACGAAGTAGCTCACGGACTTCATATCCCTACGTTCAGACGCAAAGTTTGCATCTGTGTAGACCCTCAATGCGCAGCTTCTCAAATTGGCGTGCCTTGGCAAAGTCAAACTGTAATCCCATGCCCTGGCTGTCAATCAAGTACCTCAGTACTCGTTTGCAGCACGCCATGCACAACACCATACGTGTTGATGAACTTACTAAGAATCCGCACGGACGTCGCCAGTTCAGGGCGCGACCCGCTCAACAAATAATGTAGGCACCCAAGAAGACTTCGATACGGCAGATTCTTACACATCTCATGCTCTTCAGGGCTAGCATCTTGCAGCTTTAATCCGTCCACTTTCATCGGAATGCGTACTGGGTACGCGGACGCCATCTTGAACTTCGCCATGATGTCCTGGATGTACTTCATCTGCTTGAACGAGACGTGAAAGTCTCAAATCTCACCACTGGAACAAACGTTTCATCAAAATCAATTCCCATATTTGGTAGCAACCGAGCACCACTATTCGAGCCACAACCCGCAACACCCTCAACTCATTCTCCTTGAGTATCCATACCATTTGTTCTTCAAGATGTGTGCTTTCTTCGGCCTCGGTACTAGTTCCCAGGTGCCGTTCCCGAGCTGTGCCAAGAACTCCTCTTTCGTGGCTTCAAGTTATTCCTTCTTACGCGAAGAAGCCATCATCTCCTTCCAAGACTTTGGCACCTCGATCTTCATGGTCGCAGTCGCCGGGGCCGGTGAGCTATACACCGTAGAGACGAAGTCCTCCAGCCTCGTCGGCTTCTTGCGAGCACGAGCTGACCTTCTTGGGTTTTTCACTTCAACTGGTAGGTGTCATTTCCTTCGTTGTGGGGGTTTCTCTTCGAGTCTCTCTTCACTTTCCGATGCCCCAGCAGGTTTTACTCCTTCTGCTCTTGGGCACCAGAACTCGCCGTCACAGGCGATACTTCCAACCCCAACTCACGTCGAAGGTCTGAGGCACGATCGCCCCGATCCAATTCATTCACATCAACCACTGGAAACAGCACCAACGGGAGCTTCGTTGTGTCCAGGTTTGGACGTATTCTCAACCGATAAGCTTCATTGAGAAAATTCTCCATATACGACCTGTCCACCGTAGTCTCCTCGTCGAACTTCACGTTCTCGTGCCGATCTTCAGTTATACCACCCGTCTCCAAGTCAAGCAGCCTATAACCTTTCGTCTTCGTAGCATACCGCCATCAGAGCAGGAGCACACTTCACCGACAACTTGTCTTTACGGTAGACCTTATCCACAAACTTGATCGCTAGGCAAGTCTTCCTTGCTTAGTGTCGTGCATGGACACTCTCGGCTACGGTGGATGGCTGTAGGTGTGCTTAAGGTTCATTGACCGAGAGTTCGCCTTGGCCAATCCAAGAATTGTAATGGTCGATAGTGTTCGGGGCGGTTTTAGAGAGCCGTTCTATATAAATCCGTGGGACGCGAGGGTTCCTGCGTGTATTTGTTTGTTGACCGAGGGTTGTCCTCGGCACTCCCGTATTAAGCCTAAAACGACCGGTTCCCTTTCAACTGAGGGACTGCGGGGTTTAAGAGTGAAAACGAAATAGCGCATCCTAGTCTTCGTTTGTGGCTATTGATGCTTGTTTTGGGTGAGACCGACAACAACCCGACACCAAGAGGCTTATAAACGACCCGGTGTAAGGGATCGTTCCTGGTCTTCAGGTTGATCTAACGACGCTAACTTTTGCGGGGAAGCGTGTATTGTTGGTTGGGACTCGTACCGTTAGGCCGTGAGAATTTCTGGTGTATTCCTACGCCACACGAATAGCCGCACGACCAACTTCAAATTGTTTGGTATCCGGAATCCTTCTCACCACCGACCCCACCCCCTTGTCACCGCGCCGCGGCTGTCTGTCGCACCGCTTAGTTCACTTCACCGCTCAAGGGTCGAACGTCACGGACACTTGTTCTCGCTAAACGTGATCCTTCGACTCCAAAGCTTGCTTCGTCCACTACAGCTTCAGTAGTTTTGGTGCACAGAGTATCAGCACGAATGTTTTAACATCTACACTCCTTCTTCTCTTCTTTGTATATCGGTTGCGTAGGTTGCTCCAGATAAAATATCTCTGATCGTCACGCTGATTGCGGAGGCGAGCACAAATCCGGGAAATCTGAATCCAGGACGCGGGCTGTCCGAGCATCATACCAACACGTACATTATGGAGACGGGTATCCTCAGATCCGGAGAGTTGTCGGCAGCAGACCACGAAGGTCATTTAGTTCTCCAGTACTGCGCTTTGAGCGACTTGGTACACATTTCAAGCCTAGATTTCAATGCGTTGTGAAGCATAGTGATGTTCGCCGTGTGTGTATAGATACACGTAGTGCATATTAACGTCGCAGTACATGCGCATCGATCAACGTATAGTTTGACTTGCAGAATATGCTCATTAGTGTTCACCTCAACATGACTTTCTGCGGGCACGCGATAAAAACACCTCCACGCGCCATTTTCAGAGTTCGCCATTGCTTCCATAGCAATCCACGCGGTTTTCAGACACACCCGAAAATAATTATTTTTACAAGCGGAAAAACGTTTTTCCCTTACTTAGGAGGGAGTATACAATTCCAGCCCAGCCATTTGCCGCGGCCGCTTTGATCTCCTCAGCTGGTCGTTCAAGTCCCGGGTACATCACGTGAAGCCACCTCAGCACATCCAGGTGGCCATAGGCCGCTGCGCCGATGAACGCAGCAGACGAACAGCCCTCGTCTCGGGTTTCACGGAGATGCATCACGACATGAAGCAGCCCTCGTGCAGCGGCGCCGTCCATGGCCGCGACGGTGTAGGGCCGGAATGGCTCGTACACTTGGAGCACGCGCTGGAGCTCGTGGTACACAGCGGCGTCGATTGTCACGGGCATGAGGTACTCACTGATCAACTGCGGGACGTGAGGAACTGCCTGTGTCGGCGGAAGCGCGTGCACAGCGAGCCGCAGCGCCGGCGGGGAAACCATCGTTGAAGGGGGGACTGCCAGTGGACTCGAGAAAGAAGTACCGAGAAAGAAGTTCTCGAAATGAAGAACGGGAACATCTTTTGGGGTGGTACTGTACGTGTCCGCTTAAATAACGAAGAGTTTGATGGAAAATCGTCGACCAGAAAAAAAATCGCCATTGAAGCGTATGGCTCTTCATGCGGGACGACTCCCAGGTCATACATGCTCACGTGCTCATATCACACCAGCGCAACATACAAGTTCAAACCAGAAGCCAAGCTTCCTTTGCTAAACCATGCAAAAGCAGCCAGATAGGTTGGGAATGCAGAAATCTATCAGCAACCCCGTCAATGTTATCGCTTGAAACAACGATTCACAGCGTGTTCAGTCACCATCGACACATTATTCTTGTTGCCGTGACTATCCCAGTCGAGGTCGCTTGTTCCGCAGCACTTGTACGACGTCTGCGTCGCCCGCTGAAATGGCAAACCTAACGCTGTCGGGATCACATCGACTGCGCAGCAACCTCACCACGTCCACGTGGTTCCGTAAATCCGCCATTTCAAACGCGCACGTGATTCCCATCGAGTCACTTTCACCTGCCAGAATTTCTACAACATCTGAGTGCCCATTTATCGCTGCCGATATCAAGGCACATCGGATACTGCGGCAATTCATCTTGTCGAGCAGCAACTGCACGAGGTTGGCAAGCCCATTCCCCGCAGCGTCGTCGAAAATGCGACTGTAGGCACTAGGATCACACTTTCCCAGCAGAAGCTTGGACATCTTGGCGTGACCAACAACTCCACACGAATCAATGCCTGCTCGATCGTGGCTGCATTACTGTGGTCAAGTAGCGCCTCCAGCATTTCCACACGGTCCGTCACAGCTGCTTCCACCACTTCCTCTTGAATCGAAACAAAACTGCTTTTCACTACGAGAACTCGGAGCATCTCGAGGTCGTCTTTACGTACCGCGATAGTCAAAGCTCTGCCAGTATCCAACGCATCACACTTCGCAAGAAGAAGTTTCACCACGTTGATGCTACGAATGTTCGCGGCTTCCTCAACTGCGCTTGTGATTTCCTCAGTGAATTGCTTATCCTTGCAATCGTGAGACTGGCAGTAGTCCAGAAGAAACTCCAACACCTCCAGCTGGCAACTTGAACTCGCAGCAAACAACGCATCACTGATTGGCTTCGTAAAATTACCAATCAGCAGCTTCACGATGCCGATGCGACCTTCTTCCACTGCTGCTCTGCACGCAGTTTCGATAATGTACGTCACCGTCCGTGCTAACAAGCGCTTACTTCCGCACTGATGACTTTAGCAGCACGCGCCTTCCAGACTCTCAGCCGCGTTTCCAAGGATACTCTTCGTCGTTGGGGGCAAAGGTTTTGCATTGATCACCAGCCAGACCTCGATTGAGGGCGTGGTGAGGCGGGTTTAGCGGAGCAAGGAAAACTTGCGAGTGAGCTTCCTGTCGGTCTACAGCGCTAGTTGTTCAGTGCACGTCCTCGAGTTCTTGCCGGGAGGGCATCTAAGAAATACCGGTGGTTTCGAAACTACTCAATCCTATCCGGATACCCGAACATCCGGCGAATGTTCGCCATTTCCAAGGATACTCTTCGTCGTTGGGGGCAAAGATTTTGCATTGATCACCAGTCAGACCTCAATTGAGGGCGTGGTGAGCGGCCCTCGAGTTGATGTGCTTGCTGCGGCCTCGGTCGTGGGCTCGTTGACGTTTGAAGACCGACCATCCGTCGGGCGAGAGCTGTTGTTGAGATTGCTGCTTGCGTCGGGTACTGCTCGAAGCAGTTCGACAGCCATCTACCAAGGAGCTTGAACGAGGTGGAGCTTGCTTCACCACTTAGTAGTGCCGTCGCACCGCCGATTCGCACCGAGTGCGTTGAGTAGTTTGCCTCTGGCACGCCGATGCTCCTCGCCGTGGTTTTTAGTGCTTCGGCTACGTCCGCAGCGCTGAGATCACCGCACAGGTACTGGCTTGAAGTTGATGTGGCACGTCTCGCCTTGATGATCTGCTTGAGTGCTGAAACCGGGCATATCTGTTTGTCGCCCGACGCATGCATGGTTCTCCAGGCACCTCGTCCAAACTGGTCGTTCTTGGCGCCTTCCAAACCGATAGTCACTGACGTGGCACAGATCGCTTCTGCGGGTCTTCCTTCGCTGTCCGAGAAGAATGTGCTGCGGAGCTTTAGGCAGTAGAAGTGGCGTTCTCGGCCAATCTTGAGGTACTCGGACCTCCGTAGCAGGAAGAAGAAGCCGATAAGGAGACTGCCCCACAAGAGGCGTTGCTGAGGCTGCTGCTGAAAGTTGAGGCGGCTGTATAGGAGTCGTAGGAATGCCGTTGTTATTGGCTGAAGCTCGTGTACCGGAGGTGATAGACGCTTGATCCCCCGCAATAGAAGAGTGAAGTCAGGTGATGCAGTGAGGTCAACTGCGATGTGCCGACGGTGATACCAGCGAACGCTAGCAAGTTTGAGCTTGATAGTACCGTAGGGGTGTTGCCTTGGTTTGATCTGTTCCAGCCGTACTTCCAGCAGTACGCGGCGAAGCAACCTAACTTCTTGTTGGCCGATCGACCGGGTTGAGAAAGCCAGGGAGACCATCCGAGCCACCCACAGAATTCGCACCATTGACGCCAGTTGGTGTGATATTTGCCGGCGGTGGTGGTTGCCACAGCATGTCCGCGGAGGTCATCTCCCAGAGATTCGAGAGATCGTTGAATGGCGGCTGAACGTTGACCTGTGTCCATGAATGAGATAAGTTAGCCCATACTCTATGCAGAGGATGGTCTGTGGTCCAGGCCCTGGATCCTGCGTCCGCCATGGTGTTCAACTCCCCCGGTATGTGTTCCGCCGAGCACGTAAACGAGTGTCGAAACTCTGATAAGGATATCAATCGGCTGTAGATTCGAGCAACAGGTTGGCTACTGAACGCTTGTTCAGCCACGAAACAGCACTTGTGTTGTCGATTTTCATTCGCATGTGGAGCCGATGACGACCGGAGCCTGTCCAAGCTGGGCCCCGGTTCCACCTGAACTTGGGGTTTCTCCGGCTTCCACATCGGCACGACACCATCGCGAACGACTGCATTCCAGCGTTGGGTGAGCTGGCGGAGGCCGGGGTCGGTCGGAATGGGAAGTTCGAAGAGATCCTTGTTGGGTCTTGGGTCGGAGGGTGTCTGACCTCGACAACATTGTACGAACTCCGCCAGCGATAACCCGCAACGTTGAGCAACCTTGGTATCAGCTTGTATCTGGAGTCGGTCGAGCTGGGCGATTTGCGCCATCCGGTGTAGAGGCATGATCACGCCCCATTCATCAGCAATTGGCGATACTGCTGCCTGCGGTCGGTAGCCAAACTGTGGTGTATAGCTAGCTGAGACTGAATAAATTTTGAATGAGCCGCGGAGCACTGTTGGCTGAAGCCTGGAATGTATTCGGCCGCAGAATTTGTCTCCTGTGACTGATGTTCGAGGGCCTGTACCCCCAAACTTGCTGAACTGGGAGCCTGTACTCCCGGTGAAGAAGGCCCTTGAATTTGTGCCGGAACGGTTTGCTGGGCACAGTCAGTTGCCTGTGGTCGCTGTTCCGAGAATGAAACCCGTGATACCGGGATCAGTGACTCCGTACCGTCAACCACCGGGTTTTTCGTGTGGCGCGGCGTCGGGTCCTGGCATCACAGATCTTGGAACTCTTGACTCAACCCAGAGAAGTTCTTGGCGATGAAGACCTTGGCGTCGGCCGGTAGAGCGATGGGCCTGAAGTGAGCTCGGTTCGGGTCAAAGCACTGGCCAGGAGCTGGTCCTGTGCAGCCCTTCTTGGATATGCAGCGCATGCAGAGCGTTTTGTTGCCTTGCTTCGGCAGCATGCTTGACAGCTCGCGGGGAACAGCTGACGGCTTCTGCGCTCGTTGATCTCGTGGGTGACCCGGACGGGAACTCGGCGCTGCCCGCGAAGTCCTTGACGCCACTAGTGCAGTGACCTGCCGTTCTTGCTGAGACTGGAAAAGCTCCATGAGGTGGTCATCGTTTCTGGCAAATTCTTTGCCGATGAACGCCGCTGTCTGGACGTTGGTGGCGATTACCTCGCTGCGGAACTTGCCAAGCTTGGAGTTGACCCAAAACACTAGCATATTGCACGTGGCGGTATCCGGTCGGGACAATACGGCGTACTTTTCCATGAACGTTGCTCCCGCCTTGATGAAGTCGTACACGATGGCGCTGTAAAATCTGCCTGCGAACAGGAGCAGCGTGCTGAAGGCTTCGACAATATCGGACACACTCCGCGGCGATGGTGCTGGGTGGAGTGAGTTGGAGCGGCCAAAGTTGGTCATATTGACACCGGTGTCGTAGGTTGTTGCTCGAGCTCTTCCATGAAGCGTCGAAAGTGCATTAGCGAAAGCCCACGTACGCCGAAACTGAAGTCGTAGGCGAGACGGAGCACCGGGGGAGTTGCGAGAAACTGGGTTTGGCGGCCCTGCAGAACAGATTCGAGAATAGCTTGAGCATTCTTACCTCGGAGCGAGGGATGAGCCACAGCATCGTGGACGTAGCGTTCCATCTGGGATGGCCTGAATGACGACGACTGGGCGTCGCTTGACAGCGCACGTGTCGGGTTATCAGCATCTTCCGCCAGGAGGAGGCCGGCAGCCTCCTCGTCAGAGTCTCGCGTGCGTTTGCGCAGTTGCTGGTTCTGAAGTCGAACGAGGCTGATGTCGGCTTGCTCGATGTGATCCTCTGTTTTGCCTTCATCATCTGAATCACTCAACATCATATCCATACAGTTAGCATGCGGCAAGTCAGGTTGAGGTTGTGCAGGTGTCGAAGTTGGCACTGCCGCGAGAAGCCGGTCGACGAAAACATCGTGCGGGTTGTTGCTGCGGCTGTTCATCTCACAGTCGACAACGTGTTGGCGGCGAACCAGCACTACTTCGAGTGTGTCTGGTCGAATGAGCGGGACTTGTTCTTCCGGTTCGAAGGCTACGCTGAGCATGGTCGAGAGAACACTCGCAGGTATACCGGACTTGCTCTTGCTGCACGCTACGATCACCTCATTTTGGCGGTCTAGTAGCTCGAACGCATTCATCACCATGGCGTTGACGGTGGCACCAGTACGAAGCGCGTAATTCAGGCGGTCGACGGCGATTACACTCTGGGGGCTCGTGAGTGGAAGTTGAAGGCTGGCGGTGGCGGAACGGACTGTCAGCACGGCCGCGCCGTTTTGCATGGTGTAACCCGACACCAGGTCGTACGTCCACTGTCCGCAGATGTTACCCGCGGGTTGCACAAACGCGATCGGATGACCCACGTAGGATCCGGGCCAGAGCTCGGCCTCATCAGCTCCCACGATGCGGTGGTGGATGGTTGCACACTTGACTTCGAACTCGGTTGCTTCCTCGCTGTCATCCGGCCCCGTCTTCGTCACGGTGGCGGTCGCTCCCTGTACCTTGGTGATAGTCACGTACGTGAACCCTTCGAGTGCCGACAGGTGCGGGGGTCCGATGAAGGCGATGGCGCCGATGGTAACGGACGTGTTTTGCATGGCATGCTGGAAGGAAAGGGGGCGGGATGGAGGGGAGGATTGGACTTTAGCGGAGCAAGGAAACTTGCGAGTGAGCTTCCTGTCGGTGTAGAGCGCTAGTTGTTCAGCGCACGTCCTCGAGTTCTTGCCGGGAGGGCATCTAAGAAATACCGGTGGTTTCGAAACTACTCAATCCTATCCGGAAACCCGAACATCCGGCGAATGTTCGCCATTTCCTTGCCGTTGAAGAGTGGAATCTACGCCAAGCCATGTGTGCCGAGTCGCCAAGCAACAGCATTTCGTTTCAAGAAGCAGTGTCCGTCCGTCTGAGAAACATTTACCACCAATTGTTAGCACTCCCTGGGTCTGTCCAAGCGGTTTCGGTGGAGGATTATTGCATTCTCCTGTCGGATTTTCTCGAGCAGCTTGAAAGTTAACGCGCAGGTGGGTTAAGCTGTAGCTCCGCCGTTGTCGTGTGCGCGTCGCGTCACATTCTGGCCAAGAGCTACATCCTGCATCTAGGCATTGAGCAATTGCTGCTAGACATCCCCGGGTTCCGATCCAATACCAACAACTACTGGAAATGTTTCCACCGTAGAAAAGCAACGTGCTTTCTTGCCTCTCGACTCGTGCAGGTTGCTCGGTATTCACCTGTTGCTGTCGATTTCGGCGTCGATTTATTCTGCCAATAGGCTTGGATGCACTTTGCATCGCAATCATTCTACCGACGGGATGAGGTTGTCAGTTTACGCACGATGGAGGATCGCAAAGTACCCTCAAGGTATTCATTCCCCAAGTACCCTCAAGGTGTCTATTCCCCAACTTCTTCGCTCGTGCACAAGATCCCAGACGTCGAAGTTCCTGAAAGCAGAATGAGCTTAAACGCCCCGACCAAGAAGCTGCCCAGATGAGCCGACATCCCCGTCATTGGATGGGGAGTGTACAAACCGAAGCCCGGCGCTGTCAAGCTTGGTTATCGCCATATCGACACCGCCCAGTTTACAGGATCGAGGCGGACGTCGGTCATGCCGTGCGAAGACTCCCGTGAAGACATCTTCGCGACGAGCAAACTGTTCACAAGCACCAGGGGATATGACGAGGCGATGGCAGCTTCCAAAACCAGCAACGAAGAGCTTGGTCTTGGATACATCGACTTGTATCTGCTGCACACACCTGGTCCAGCAGCTAAGAGAGATGAAACCTGGCGTGCACTCGGAGACTTGCAGTAGCAAGGCATCGTCAAAGACGTTGGCGTGTCAAACTTTGGCGAGGCTCATCTCGAGAAATTCCTGAAGACGTGCAGAGTGAAACCCGCGGTGTATCAACTCGAACTGCCCGTGGCTGATGCGTCCGTCACCAGTCGACTACAGCAGAGACCACGACATCCTTCTCTACTCGCCTCTGGCTAGACCTCGCAAGCTGGAAGATCCTACCGTTCTCGAGATCGCGAACGAAGTGGGAGCGACGGCTGCACAGGTGCTAGTTAGTGGTGGCCTTCAGTTTGGCGAACGGTATTATCGCTCTGCTGAAGTCGGCGAACTTGGAGCGTCAGAAATCCAACCTCGCTGCTGCGAACATTCTCTTGACAGCGCCCCATAGGTGAACATTCCGCTGGCTGGTGCGCCATGTTAACGGTCCAAGCTCGATCCACCCACGCCACCCCCATCGGACAGTGTTTCGATGCACAGGTCGATCCACCGTAACTTGGGAAGCACGTGCATCGGCCAGTTGATCGTTGGCACGCCCCGCGGCCGCTGCAGCCTCCGTCGCAGCTGAATTTGGATTCAAACACAACTTCGATGAAAAGCGATCCTAGCGACAGCAGGAAGAGGAAGAGGAGCTTTCGTATGGCCGGGCAGCAGATTCCCAGGGGGCTCGTGATGCGATCTAAGGGGACGAAACGAAACGACTACGGTACACTATTTGTTATTCATGGCCTTGGATGGAAGTTCGTCGTTATTTGTGTGGCCACTGAAATTGTAACAAGCAAGAGCTTTCGTGGCCCCACACTTGCCACATTTTGGAAGCAACAACGCGGAAGTATGAACACGACCTCCCTCTATAATTTTCACGAGCGCGTCGTTCACGTGCGCAGCCAGCCTTGATCACTCCAATTTGGCCCTCTTGGTGTCCAGGAATGGCACCGCTCCAGCATCACTAGCTCTTTTCAGCGTCGAATTCAGTGTGGCGTTTGTCATATCACACCAGTCGCGAAGCAGCCCAACCACATCCTGATGGCCTTCTGCTGCTGCTTTCTTGAGCGCGATCAACCGACTGCTCGAGTCGCTTTTTTCAAGCAACAGTTTCACGACCGTGATGTGACCATTCCGAGCCGCTAGTATGATTCCAGTGCATGCAGTGGATGCATCGACATGATCCAGCGTGAACTACACCAGTTCAGTGATGCCGTCACGAGCAGCATCCTCAAAGACGATGACATAGTCAATATAATCGCCCCTCTTCAAAAGTTCAATGGCAGACTGGACCTTCCCCGCCGAAGCAACTTTAATTACGGCGTCACAGATGGATGTTTCATCTGCATATTCGAGAAGAAGGCGCAGGTTTTCAGCTCGACCATGCACTGCCAAGTCGGCAACTGTAAGGCCTATATAATACTGCGCGCTCTTTTCAGCGAGAACCTTCATCGCTTCGCTGGTCGTAGCTTTCGTCAGGAAAGAACCGACAAAGTACTCGTCGAGACTTTTTACAAGAAGCTCCAGCATCTCGATATCGTTCTCAGCGAGAACCTTTTCAATTATCCGGTCGGAAGTCATCACCAGCCCCCTGGAATGAAAAACGTCAAGTAGGATCTCCACTACTTCGGTGTGATGATGTGCCACGGCTTCCTCTAGGGCTCTGTTGCCGTTGAAGAAAACATTTCCCCACATCGATCGCCTCACAATGGCGCACTTGCCACGTTTTGCAGCTGAAATAAAACTCCGATGAATTGCGCCGCGGGCAGGCAACGGTAATTCTTCGTCGGATGCAAACTTCGCAAGTAAAGTCGCCAGCAATTCACTCTGGTCACTGTCTGCCGCGGCTTTCACTGCGAGCCCCACGTGGCTTGGGTCACACGATCTGATTAAGAACTCGACGAGATCCTTGCAGCCTTTTGTTACCGCAACTGCCAGCGCTCGTCCAATTCCGAAGCCATTAGACCGTGGCAGCAGCGCAAGTACCGAGTTCAATTGTCCTGCCTCGGCAGCCTTTCCCAACGCGAAATTAACGGCTTGTACGTCGTCGCCAACATGGCGCAGCAACAAGACGACAACGTCGGCGTGCCCTGCCACGGCCGCGTTAGCCAGAGCCGACTGACCGATCCCGAACCTGGCAACTCTCCCGTCCCTTAAAATCCGTCGAACTATGTCAGCATGCCCATTCTGAGCCGCAGTAGCCAACGCTCGATGGCCGAGTCCGACGAACGGGTATATGTCCAGGAGGTATTCCAGCATCTCCATCTGCCTATTGGCAGCAGCAGCTTCTAGGATCGCTTCCATATCTTCTTCAAAGTATCGTGTGTGCAGGAACGTGACCGCATTAATGTCCCCGACGCTTGCAGCAGCCACTAACACCTCGGTGGGGTTGCATCGGGAACGGTACATCTTGTACAGCCAGTGCAACACGCCGAGGCGGTTGTTGGCTGCTGCCAGATTGAAAGCTTGGGGCAGCCCTCGGTTCGGTTATCATGGAGCCACTTGAGGAGCTTGAGTTTCCCCCGGGCGGCAGCGCCGTCTATTGCCCCGACGGTCCAGGGACGAGAAGCCTCGAAGACTTGGAGCACGCGCTGGAGGTCTTTGTACACGGCGGAGTCGACGGTGGAGGGCAGAAGGAGGTCGTTGATCAGCTGGGCGATGTGCGAGATGGCCTGAATAGGCGGCGACAGCGCTAGCGCCACAGCGGTGAGCAACGGAGAAGCGGCCATCTTTCCTGAACAACAAATTTACTTTGCGAACAGTGCCTATTTCGGCCAAACTCACAATAGTATTGCACTTAACACAACCGGTGATTGTGTTTTAACACAATTATAGGTTTTACCAGACTGGCACGAGATGTTGCTTTCAGGCGTACCAGTATCTTCAGCCAGGGCCAATTACTTGGAGAAGATGGTTGTCCTGGACTTTTACTGGATCTGCTGTGGAGGCTGCTATTGTTCTACGGCTTTAAAAGGTTGAACACGACCTGGATCAAGCGCAGCAGCCCATTGAACTCGGTCGGATCTTATCATCTCTGGTAAATGCTAGCGGTGTTCTTTGGCAAAGAATGCCTGAACGGGAAGGTATACTTTGTCCTTGCTGGTGCATCATAGGATGCAGCGTTGCTGTGAATGGTGCAATGTATTCGCCGTTTTCAACTTAATCGCGACCAGAAGTTGCTCTTTCCCGTTAAGCCCCCACGCGATGAATTATTGCGACGCGTGCGCCACCAGTTGCCCTTGTAAAAGCCCCAAGTCTTGCTCCCATTCTAGCGGCCACTTGGGAACTTCAAGTGGAGTCTTGACTCGCGTTTTGTTTTCCTGCTGCTGTTCTTCGTCGCTGGTCAAACCCTTTTCCAACCCAAGTGCAGCCACGACATCCTCGTTCATCTCTCCAAACAGAACGTGGTTCAGCATTTCCAGATTCACGCTCTCGGTCCATGCTCGGTGGCCAAACAAGCAAAAAGCCTGAACCAAGTCGCGTACATCTTCTCGCTGTGGTGCTAAAACAATAAAAAGTATTCGGATTAGAGCACCGTTCTCCTGTCATCGACACCCTCGCTTTCTTACCTATTGCTTCCGATGCCAGACGCAGTGGCAGTGGCTGCAGATCGCGCTCGGGAACATCACCAGAGCTCGGTGACTGGGCCCGACTAATCGCCTTGCCATCTTCATCCTGGTTCTGCTGCTCCTGCCAGTGGTTTGAGATCTTCTCCACGTCAGGCCATACGCGCACCACAGTCCGAGATCCGCAGGCTTTGCTCAAACTCTGCTGGGTGATCCCACACAGCGCACTGATCACGAGAGGAGGAGCGTTGGCGTTGGCAGCCAGCGCATGGCGGATCTGAATGGTCACGCTCTTGATCTGCGACGGCGGCATGCACAAGACAAGCACGTCGCTCTCTCGAGCCAGTCGAGCGTTGTCGTAGTACCGAGGCACCAGCTGAAACAACGGCAGCGCAGAAGAAGCTTTCAGCACTTCGCAGCGAGGAATTCGATCTGGTTGACGGGTCGAAAGGGCAATTCTGTCGGCACGGTATCCGTTGGCAAGCAGCGTCATGACCACGGCAGTGCCGACGTTGCCGCCTCCCAGGATGCCAATTCGAGGCGCGTCCTCCTTGTCTGCGGAGGCGAAACACTTGGCACAGGCGAGAACCAGCAAGAAAACCTCATGGGCGATGACTTGAATCGCCAGCGACCGGTTGTGGTGCAGCAGCTGAGCCTTTGGAGTCAACCGCGTGGGGGCCAGCAGCTCAGCACGGATCTTGAAGGGTTTCTTGAACTCCTTGGAGCTGTTTCTAGGCGCCGAAGGAGGACTGGAAAGCGGCAAAGTGTTGGCCATGACGTCGGCGTCGAGACTACCAAAGGTCGGTGAGAGGAAGCACTAAAAACAAATTAAAAGTTCTCAATAATTTATTTGACCATTATTTAAACGCGAAAACTATGTAAAACAAGTGCTGGCACCACCGGCACTTACAGCGTCTCGCCTGAGCTTTGTTCGGAAACGAAGCAGGATGTGAACAACTGCACCCGCGTTGATCCGCTCGTCCGGGTTGAAAGCGCACACTTGCTCGATGAGGTTCCACTGGTTGTCTATTAGTTGCGGTGGGCCGGGAGGGAGTTGCGTTTGCTTCGTCACTTTGTACTTCACGCCAGTATCAGGATTGTTGTTTCCCCACGGGACTTGTCCTGACACAGCCTCAAAGATGCACATGCCGAAGGAATAAATGTCCGAGGCAAAACTGGGTGGTGCACCGTCCAAGAATTCGGGGGCGTTCCACCGGAACGCTCCTCGAGCGCCTTCATCACCGGAAGTCTTGCCATTCGTCAGCACACTCAGCCCCAAGTCCGCCAGCTTGGCAATCGGCCGCTTGAACATACCGGTATAACCGTCGCAGACGAGGATGTTGTTCCCTTTGAGATCTCCGTGAATGATCCCATTGTCGTGGAGATGTTCAAGCCCTTTAACTGCGTACCAGAGCATTTCCCACACGTTCAACTGATCATTCTCCTTCAATGCAGACACTAGAGTGCCCTGCGTTGCACGCACCCACGCCGTACAGCTTGAACATGTTTTCGTGGTTCAAGGAGAAACCAGTCGTGGCGAAACAGCTGCCAGTCTTCAGGCGTGATGCAGTCCTTCATGAGCTGCTTGACCACAACTTCTGCGCCCAATAGTTTCCAGTGGGAAACCGATCCAACCCACCCTTGGCGATGTTCGAGCCGAACTCGACCAGGTATCGCAGCGTAAACCAGCGAGGAACGGCATGGTTTGGGTGGTCGAGAGGGCGTGAAGCCTGGTTCTTGAACTCGTACTTCAAGTACACCTTGGCTTCCCGCGGATCATCTTCGTTCGCCAGTTTTCAGGCTCGATACTGAGGTGGCCTTGCAAAGCTGCACAGTGCTGGACCTGACGTTGTTCCCACGTAGGTTTCCATTGATGGATCGGAGCCGCTCGGGGATGTCTAGCAACAATTGATCAATTTGCTGATGTACAGAGTAGCTGTTGGTCACAATGTGGCGCGACGCGCACACGACAACAGAGGAGCTAGCGCTTATCTCCTGTGTGTTGGCTTTCAAGCTGCTCTGAACGCCCGACAGGAGTCTGCAGTATTCCTCCACCGAAATCGTTTGGACAGGGTCCGATGTTTTTAACAATTGACTGTAGATATCATCCAGACGGACTACACTGCTCGATTGACGTCTTCAGATGCAGGCGCCTCGTTAAGCGCGTCGTCGATGTCATGGAGAATGGATGAGATCGCTTGGCTTCTGAACGGATAGATGTAGGCTCGGATGTCGTCAAATAAACTCGTCTAGAGCACTCGTGCTCGCCGAGCTTTCCTGGATCTTGGTGTCGCGAACCATCCTTTGGGTGGGACCGTCCTGCGCTGTATGGGAACGGAGGCGAAGGCTGCTTGCAAAGCTGTAGGCGAGGAGACCAACAAGACCGCACACACGAAAATATGCAGCTTGTTAGCTTTTAAAGGTAAATTCACGACTGACCTGATTCTCTCTGCTTGCTCTCGCTCTCTTCATCTTGCGTACCAGGGTGCACCGCGCGCTAGGCTCAGGTCAAAGGCCTGCGCGACCGTGACACCCCGTCTTGTCCTTGGCTCTCTTCAATAATTCGTCCTTGTCACCTTTGTCCTTATCCTCCGTCCTCGCCGCACGCGCACGCATTGCACGGTTCTCACGCACGCATCCTCGCACACCCCGCCTCGCCTTGGGCCTTGCCGGATCGCGCTGCCAGCCACCACGAGTCCATATCGTCCGTCCTTGGCCGCCGCGCGCCCACAAATCTGTGTTTCGAAGAGTGGGCGCCGGGGAGCCACTGCCGCACCGGCTGGGACACCCCAGTATAGTGCACCGCAGTGCTCGGCCGAATCCCGTCGGGTCCGTCGCCGTCAGCTTACTGCTCACCCCACGCCCTTTCTCCTGGCAGCGTCGAAAGCATCTGGTTGCCGGCATCGGCCGAACGAGGACGGTATGTAAACCGAGCGGAACGGTACGGACCAATTCCGCTCGGGACATTGGCAAGAAACTCCATCGCATGTACAACGTCTTGAATCGAAATTCTGTTGCTTGGCGACTCGGCACACATGGCTTGGAGTAGATTCCACTCTCCAACGTAAAGGAAATGCGACTGGGAGTCTGGAAGGCGCCTGCTGCTAAAGTCATCAGTGCGGTAGTACTCGCTATTTCGTAAGTTGACGATCTTCAGGCCAAATGTCTTGACATCAACCGACAGTGCTAGTGCGTCTGCATCCGAAATCAAATCCATATTGGTTTCATCCCCAAATGCGCAGCTCTGAGCCTTCATTCGACGGGCTTCGGCTTCACGGAGATGCATCAGGTTGATCCCGGTGATGAAGCCATTCTCCCGTACGTTTTCTTGGATCGCAGTGTCTGTTCAAAGTTGATGCACAAACCTCCGCTCGTGGATGTACTGGAGGCCAAGAGCACACTCGTAAAACGTTCTCCAGTAGTTTTTATCCGTTGAGATGCCCAGCGCCTGTGCGTGAACAACGAAAGGTTTCCACACATGACAGGCCGGTGCATCTTCCTCACGTGCGGGTGGAGAAGCTCATGCAACACCGACGCCTGGCGCACGCAGCTTCGGCCTCTAGCGATGTTTCATCGACGACAATCCAGTGCGGATTCTGGGGTGTCGCGAACTAGTCGGGATAGTTCGCCAACTATGAGACCAGAGAGTTCCACTAGTCGGTCGTAGAGCGATGAGAACACGCCCTCTTCTCGCGCTGTCAGGATTTCTCCGTGCTTGTCGAACCCGAGCTTCAGCAACGTCATGACTTCGAGCCGCTGGTTCTCGTCTCCCATATCGGCTATCAACGTGCTTCGTATGCCAGCAAATCTCGTAGTAATTTATTCGTTCGTCACGCTCTTGCTAGAAAGTCTTAAACCACCACGTCGTGGTAGCTCTGTCTTGCACATTTAGAATGCCACGAGACGTGTCCAATACCGTCAACGGAATGGTAATAATTCGCCCCGAGTCGGCGAGCTTGATCAACGGTCGTGACTCGTTCTCGTACGTTTTCAGTAGATGTCATAGCTTGTATGGAGACCCCTTCATCTTCACCCGCTGAGCGACCAAACTCCCGCAATTCGGCGATCAGGCTGTCACCCACCGCGTCTGCACTGTCGACCACGCCATGATTTGACGAGTGCCATCGTCTGTCCTGGTCGACATCATCCATGAAACATTCCCACGCATTCTCGTCCCGAAGCTGACTGAGGATGCCTTCAATGGGGAGAGCCGAATGGTCGGTTGCTGCGCGTATAATTCGCTGCAGCTCCTGGATCTTTTCAACTGTGAGTTCACTTGAGAAATCGTGGTCGACTTGACTCCTCTCGATCAGTGAAACCTCCTCGGCGTGCCCCCCCCCAGGCCAATCTTGATCGCCATCTCGCTCGAACTCCTCCAGCTCGGCTGGCGTAGGTCCACCTGGCCAAAGTCTCGTTAATGAAGTTGCTTGTATGGCACTCGCTCGATTCGGAAATGAGTTCGAGGAAGGAGGCATCCAGCTATCATGGGAATTCACCCATTGCGACAGAGATATGAGGCTGTGGATGCGGATTTTGCAGGGCCGAGAACTGATCAAGTCCGACTTGTACAGTACGAAGTTAGCGCGATCCCTTCCGCCAGTTCCGCACTTCAGCAAACGTTCGCTGCTCGTGCGTAGCTGGGTGAGAAAATACAGCTCGCAACGAAGTACAAGGCTGTCCGCGGGGTCTTCCAGAGCACGACGTGCTTCGCAATCTTTCAAATTCACGTGTGTTCTGTTGCTGCACTGCAGCCTCCCTTGCTTCCGATATCCTTAAGGTGATCGTGTTGATACCACCTGGCGCCCCATGATATTGTGAATTTATAGTAATGACGTCAATGGCCGCCTTTAGAGCAAATCTCAACGTCAAGAGCTTGCACTCTGAGACCCATAAGGCAGTTCAGTTCGTATCAGCTACCTGTGCTAGATCCGGTGGGTGCTGTTTGTCATTCGACGAATCCACGTCGAGTAGCTGCCAGCGGTCAGCGGGGCTTGAGTGGATCCTATGAAACGGTGACCGAGATAAGCTAGCCGTCTGTAGTCGAGTGTGTGAGTCCTGCAAGCAACAACATTGAAGTGTGAGCAATAAATACTTTAGTGATGCAGGCACTCAAAGTTCATGCAAGTTCAGCCCAGGGTGTAACTTAGCAAGCTAGTGGACGAGAAGCAGCGGCGTGCGCACTTTCACTAGCCTCCACCTCGTCGTAAGAGGACTCGCTCGTCTCCTTTCTGAGCTTGACGCAGCGACAGCAATACACTTTGCCGAGCACACAGCGCCAGCCACTCAAAGTAAACAACTCGTCGTCCGTCCACTTCATCCTGATGAAACATCGTCTTGTAGTCTCCGTCTTTTACGAACACCACCATCGCGTTACTCCAGAGCTGAATGACACTTAGCTCAGGAAACAACACCCCGTTGGTTGGCCACAGAGCCTGCATCGCCGTCTTCTTGCCTTCTGGCAACAACTGCTTTCCCAAACGCACCTCATGGAAAGCGTCCAGTTCGACATCCAGCTCTCATCTGGTCCTCTCGTCGTGCTCTCCAATTGACACGAATATACAAAGGGCAGGTCAATCAGCGGAGGATGCAGAGCCACCATCTTCTTGCGCTCCTACTCTCTATTCTTCTCCAGCTGCTCCGTTGCTTCTTCCAGTGTTGCTGCTGCTTGTCCCGTTACCAGAATTTCTTTTCTGGCCTGCGCCACTCGTTCCTGTCAATCAACGCAAATCTCTGTTCCTGAAGCTCCCGAGCCTCCCGCTCCACCTCCGCCAGTGATCTACGCTTCTGCTTTCAAGTCTGCACTCGCCGACGTCTCGACTGGAAGTTTCAATCCAAGGATGCGGCAAAATTGCGCGTATGCCGGTGAAAGCACCGCATTTTGGGTCTTGAAAATCGATAGGTGTGCTCAAATGTCCCCAACCTGACAAAGCGTGGAATCCCGGCCGACGAAGCACCACACATGTTGTAAATTCTCCTCAGTCCCCCCTGTATACGCTCAGCTGATCAGAATTGAAGCTGCCGTGGACGTGTCTGGTACTACCGCTACTTCCAAGAATTCACCTTTACTTCTCTTCCTTGACAGCTTTTTTGAAACGTCGACAGAAGCATCTAACAGCTCGCGCACTTCCCCCACTCCAATGAGTCCACATCCAGCAACTGCCACCGAAATTCGAGCGGCTTCGACGCTGGTCGGTGGCCGAGGTATCCCAGTCGTCCGCAGTATATGTATGGGCCCTGCATAGCGCCCAAAACCGAGAGAGCACACCACATACAACCGTAAATTACATTGTTCTCCTCACCTGCTTGTGTCTGAGGAACAGCAGCAGCGGTTCTCGCTCTCCTTCTGTTTTCTGTCGTAAAACGACTCGTCAAACCTCAAGCGCTCGTGTCATCTCTTCATCCCTCGGAGCCTCACCACCAACGTGGATTCATCATGCCACCGGTTCCGCCCGAACCACTGGAAATGCACTGCACCGCGTCCCTCCACGTCCTCCTGCCGGAAGACGTTATTGTACGGTGAGTCGCTCTCAACGTTCACGAACAGCGCCACCGCGTTCTTCCACGGCTGCACGCCGCTCATCTTGGAGAATTTGGCAGCATATCCGGGCAGACACAGGCCCTGCATGATCGTCTGCTTGCCCACTGGAAGCAGTTGCGTGCTCAGCCACCTCGAGTGGAAATCTTCCAGTCGAATTTCAATCTGCGAACTCGAAAGATGAATTTTCTTGCCCTGCAGAGAGTCCGACAATTGCGTTGGGTGGGTGACTGGCAGGTCTAGAGGCTGTGGGGGCTCTGTCTTGATGTTTTGGGGTCTTGGGGGCAGTGGGTTTAGAGATAGAAGCGGTTCGGTCTCTAATGTATCATTGACTCGCAGTTGGCGGTGGCGCAGCGACCTCCTTACGGGCTCCACGCGAGGCTCCAGGTCGCGCTTCTTGCGGGAATTTGGGCGAGTAGCGTGTGTGACCTTGGGCACGTCCAGCGCCTGCAGCTTCTGCTGGTTCGCTCGATGCGCGCTGCCGCTTGGCCTCATACTCGCTCAGTGCCATCGCCAGTGGGGAATGTAGCCAGTTGGTTTTGAATTGATGTGGTACACATCAATTACAGTTGCTAAATAAACTTGAACATAAATACGAGTATCATTTGCCTTTTCATGTATTCAATTAGACTTGCCACCCAACAGGGCCGGCATTATGCGGCCTAGGCGTGCTGGGGCTCGGGAAGGTTGCGCTTGGGCAACGGCATCGTCGAAGAATGGGAATTTGTTGGATATTTCTCGTTCAAAACACTTGATTGTTCATGTAGATTTTGTATACTGTATGCCACGAGATTTCGTGGACTTCAAGAAGGAAACAACATTCGGCGTGCAGAACACTTCGTGAAGTGCTGCAATGCTACTCAGAGCAACGCAAAACCTTCCTTACGATCTGCTTATTCTCCACTTCAAAGGTTCGCGTCTTTCCCCTCTGGTCCTCCTTCGCGAGTCGAGAATCGCGGTATAGTGATGGTCGCCACGCCCTTATCAAACTGATCCATGACAACATTCTCCTTGTTCCGTAGTCCAACAGAACTGCGCACGAGTTCAAGCGCTCGTTCGCGCAGGAGGGGGATCTCCTCTGCTTGATCCATTGCTTTCTTGAGCATCGAGTAATGAAGAAACACGTTCAGGACTGCCAAATCGAGCTTCTCGAGCGCCATGGCTTCAGCTTTAGAAGGCTCGGGCGGTGAGTGCTGTGCTTGGAATTTCTCGTAAGCTCGAATGGCCTTGTTGAATGCCTTCTCAGCCTCGTCGAATTGTTTTCTATCCACGACCACAAATTTCTGGACATGTTAGCGCGGCTCAATCACATCAAAATATCAAAAAATGTCAAGTTCTTACGTTCGGCGATAGACCATCGCCATTCGATCTAGAAGTTGCACGCCAGTGTAGCAGCGCGCGGTAATGGGGTTCAGATACTTAACAAACTTCGAGGCCACCTTGTAGTGCGAGAGCGCCAAAGCGTTCTCCCCACACAATTCGTACCACATACCGTGCACGAAGACACCCAGAAATATGGCCTCTGCATAACGATTAACAAAAAATCAGCTCTTCTACTGCGCCTACATAAGAAAAACAAAAAAAACCTGACGAAAGCTACCGTGGAACATGGGAACGTCTTTGTTTTTCTCGATCGACTCAAAAACCTCCTTGTGCTCCTTCGTCCTCTTGTTCTCCCATCATAACGACAAAAATTTGTCAAGGTACAGCTGCACACTAAGATTTACAGTAAAAAAAAAAAATACAAGAAAATGCCCCACCATCATCATCCCGTTGAGGATGCGCATCAGCAGCGTCTCCTCCTTCTTGCTTTCCTGTACACCGTGCAAATAATAAAACATTCGTCGATAGAGTTAAATTTTTAAATCCAAGTTGTCAGTATACAAGCGTAGCAGCACCTCGTAGACCAAGTAAGTGACGACTCCCAGCGCCAAAAGCCCCGGGGTGCGCCACGATCCAGGTTTCTTGGAAGCAGCACGGTTTGGTCCAGAGGCGAAACTGCGGATCCCCGCGACTTTGTTCGTAGCAAGAACTGGTGATCCAAGACCTCGAAGCGCCACCGCAGCTGCTGGGCGCCCACGAGTGGGCGGGCTCAGCGCTCGACGGAGCGCCAACATGGTGTCGACGTGGTCGGAGTCCGACCTTCCGATAATAACATTGCAATAGTATTTCCGTCGAAAAGCGAATAAGTTATTGGGTCAGGCGAGAAAAATAGCAAAATAAGTAATTAGTACCAAACATCTGTTTTGTCTGCCGCTCACTTGACAGTGTCAAGTGCCAAGTTGGCACTCTCGATAGCCCAATGAAGAACCTGAAGTGAATATCTCGTAACTGTAGATATCTGGCGTCACCAAAAAGCCCCTTATGGAGAAGAATTTCCGTAAAAATCTGCGAAAGGAAGAAATAAGTTATTGGCAAAAAAGCAAAACTGCCAGAAATCAATTATTGACGGGGAAATATTGTACTGGCGGTCCAATACAATGATTATTTCGGAAGGAGGGGTCATCGTTCGTGCCCCCTTGTTATGGCTTTTTTTCGGATCAAATTTGACCCAAATCGTCGAAAGATTAAATGGGTATCCGAAAAGTGCCGACTTCAACTTGACTCGCATCGCACGTTCACGTCCGTTTTGCTGATTGCTCCTGTTTCCATTCTTGCTTAAGCATTATTTGAGTCAGGGTCCATTCTCCTCCTTCTGCTCTCGCCCGAGATCTCCAAAAATGGTGACGAAGCCTGGTTCATTTGTGAGTTGTCAACGCACATCCAGGCCGAATTCACGTGCCAAATGATTCTGAAGCTGTGCTTTTGAATAGGTCACTTCAATACGAGATCGAAGATTGTCGTAGTTGCTTGTTCAAGAGGTGGACTTCGCTATTTTACAAACC
Source organism: Phytophthora crassamura (assembly GCA_033557995.1). NCBI lineage: Eukaryota > Oomycota > Peronosporomycetes > Peronosporales > Peronosporaceae > Phytophthora > Phytophthora crassamura. The sequence continues at coordinate 1,823,190 of JAUCED010000003.1, read as the reverse complement.
AAATTTGTTCGAATTCGTGATTTTTTAGAACGGAGCTTCACCTGCTTTCAAAATCACATTCAAGTCTGTTCCCGACAGTAGCGGCATGCAACCTTCTTTGGTCATCTTTCTCTCCTTGTAAATTTTAACCCTAATTTTTTAATCCGTGCTCACTTTTATTGCTCATTTTCTTCACGATGACAATTCGGGGCGATGTCTGGGAGAAGGCTCTCATTGACAGCCAACAAATTCTTCTTCGTTTCACTACCGGAGATTCATTCTCCAACATTCTCTGAGCCGGCAATGACGGGGATCGAGAGGGCGAAGCGGCTGGAAGACGAAGTGGCGGAGTTGGCCAAGACGTTGGATTCGGGCGAAGTCTCGAATACTGCCGTCGACAGCGGTTTGGCGTTGATTGAGGAAGTGCATGCGTACCTGGAAGAGATCGATGTGGACGACAGCATTCACTGTGTCGCTGTGTTCGGAACCGCTGGCGTTGGGAAGATTACCGTCGTCTCGCTGCTTTTCGGAGATGGAAAGCTGCGCGTGCACCATGAAAATCCGTATTCGCGAGTGCTGATCGCCGAGAAGCCTCTGTGTGGAGTGGACATCCGAAGTGGCTCCGTTTCCAAAACGCTCCTGCCAGGTGTGGTGCATACCAAAGTCAATGGCGAGAGCGTAATCGTGTTCGACATGCCTGGCAGCCAAGACACGCGAGGACCTTTTGCAAAGCTGGTTGTGCACTCGATTTTCAAGTGGATGATGGCAAAGCACAAAATGACGCACGTATTGCTAGTAGCACCGCCACAAGATCGGCCGCAGGCTGTGGCGCTGGCCCATGCAATCAACGGAACGAGTGGTTCCAATACTGTTCTTGTCAAAACGAAGTGTGACTCCGATTTCAATCCAAAATCTACAGAAATTCTGGAAGGAATTGACCCCGAGAAACATGATTTCTGCCTTCGCACTGCGTAGACCAGCCGCTAATGCTCAAGAAAACCACGATTATTCATCCGACTACGAGAGCACCAAGCGGAACATCCTCGCCAAGCTACTTCGTCCGGTAACGGAAGCTAATGCGTTCGCTGGACCCGTCCCTGCATCGGCTGAATTGCTGGTACAAGTTTCGCTAAGAGGATTCTGGAGAGTGCGCGAGAGGCGTTGTCCGCTTCATTTCTCGACATGGTCAGTGATAGCTTCTATCGCTCCTTTGGGGTTATCTCGGAAGTGGTGGCTGCGCTGGATAATCCGCAGAGAGTCGATTTCATGAACATGATGGAGACACTGCAGCTTCTGCTTCCGAAGTCGTGCTGCATTCGGGCTGATTTTAAAGTGAGAAAAGCTGCCAAGCCAATTGACCTGATGCAGAGATGGACTGGCACTCCGTTAATCCACTCTAAGGACGAGTGGCTCACGGAGGAAGGTCGGATCAAGCTTGAAACCATGAAACACTCTTTGAAGAGCACGTGGTTGGGCGTATGCAGCTACGATCGAAGAGAAACCAGATACGAGAACACAACCTTTGTGATCGCAGCATGGGATCTTTGCCTGTGGACAGATGAGCTGTTGGAGATCGAGACGCACGTCGAGCAGGTGGGATTTCTTGTGACTGTAGTTTTGATCGGGTGTTTAACGTTGACGCTTGAGGGTCCGCTCCGTGAACGGGCCAACGTAATTATGCTGAGCCCAGTTATCGAGACCAGCGAAATTGATTTGTCGCTGATTGACTGGTCGACGTTTGGGTACTTCGAGCCGGGTCCTCCACCAGCAAGCCCCGGTGAAGACGGAGAAAATGGTGGCCCCGGTGCGCCTGGTGGAAACCTTACAGCTGTCTGCCGAGACCTTCGCAACGCTGACAAAGTATCCGAACTTTGGAAGTCCACTGGGCAGCGTGAGGGTCAAGGCCAGAGTGCAGGAGATGGAATTGACGGTGAAGACGCTGTGTACGATGTGGCCCAATTCAAGAAGGACATGAAGCGTTTAGTTGCAAACGTGCCATTCCTGACTGGAGTGGGACCATCTCCCTACGAATATATCCGACTTACTCGAGGTTGTGCGCCGTTCAAGGGTGGAAGTGCCACCGAATGAAGACCAAGTCGTGTGTACTGCGATCGGTTCAGCAGTGATTGCGTCGGCTTTGACATACGTTCGTAGCGTACCCCAAGCAACCGCTATCGTTGCATTGGCAGCTTTTCCAGTGGGCGTTGCCCTGATTAACCACGGCTTACGTCGAAACAAGACGGCGAAACTGACCATGCTGCGGCAAAGCGAGACAGGAGAGCCCGGTACACCGCCAGGGAAGATCGGGCGTGGTGGCTGCGGTGGACCCGGCGGAGTGTTTTGCCTCATTCAAGCTGGTCGTGAGTGGACATGGCCTGGCGAGGCAGGACGCGATGGCGAACCTGGACGTCCAGGGCTTCCCTCTCGTGATGGGGACAGCAGCATCACTGTCAGAGGCTCAGTTGTGCTGACGTACGATTCGTCCGGGAAATTGTACGGGAAGCCTGCAATTACGGCGTCTGAATATGATGTTGAGTCTCCTCCTCCACGTACTTACGCCGAAACTTCGTTGACAACTGAAGAAAGAGACGGTCCACCAGCGGAGATGGATGTCGTGAAAGCCTATTACGACGAGGCTTTCACAAAACTTGTGGAGGCTTTCCCCCGCTGTGACTTCACGGACGTCGTCACGCCTTGGGTCTAACTCGGGCGCTGCTCGTACAGGCTTGCTTACAAGCTTTTGTTGGTTTGCTACCAGTCCGAGATGTACTGGGCCAGCGCTTGGTTAATTTGAGACTGATAACCTTTATCGCTCCTTTGGAGTTGGCTGTCTTGGTTCTTGAAGTGGGTTAAGAGGAAGAAACTCATGCGCATCGATCACTTCAACAAACTTGAATACGAGGATCACATCAAAGGAGAATTGGCATTTGCTTTTTCATGTATTCATGTACATTTTCCGGCAGGTTTCTACTGCAGCTTCGGCTTTATGCGGCCTTGGCGTGCTGGGGCTCGGGAAGCTTGCGCTTGGGCAGGCGCACCAGCACCTGGCCTGCGCCTTGTACTCCTGGTAGGTCGTCGGCCTGCTCCTCGAGCAACGGGATACCCGACCGGAAGATGATGAGCAGGGTCATGAACGTCGGACTGATCGCGGCGCCGCACTGCATCGCGCGACATTAGTTGGGGATTCGGCCAATGAAGACAAAAGTCCGATTGCAGCGAGAGGTTTGTACGAGGGCCCAGCGCCCAGGTCGCATTACAGCGACTTACCGTGGCGTCAGCAGAATCAAATGCCTACTGCGGAGGAAGGAACGTGCCAGGACCACTTCACTGCACTTGCGCAAGGACGACGGGCTTGCCACTAAGCGGGCACTGCAAAGCGACACGTACCGGGCTTGATCGTAGTATGTACCACGCTTTTGGTCCTGCAATGCGCTTGCGGCGGTGGGTTGTCGACGGGCAGCGTCGGGCGGTCAACCTGTTCCTCATTTGGGCTCAGCCGACGGAAGAAAGCGCCACAACATCACATCGCTGCTGCCGCACCAGCGAATTTTGAACAATCACTTTTGACGCTCATACGGCAGGCCACCCGACCGCAACAGCAGTGCCGCCATGCTGATTCTCTGCGCTCGGGGAGAACTACTTTTGGCCGGACTCCTGCCGACCTCAACCCTCAACGTACACCGTATTCATTCAAACAATGGGATCCGTCGCCATCTTTGACCGATGCTCTCGACTGAAATGCTTTACACGCAATTCTTGCTGCAGTCTCTGAGGCCTCTTGCACGTGACCTATTCGGCGTGACCTACGGTTACGATTGACCTGTTTCCACTTCTTCGGTCCTCGACAGCCTTTGCCTTGCAGCCTCGATCGATTCGGTTGTGGGCCACACTGCGGATCTCATCAGGGCTCCCTGGTGAGATCCACAGTCCATTATCGACAACCTGTGACTATCGAAGACCGCAGGGTTTGAAGTACTCAATGGAGAGTTACCCGTAAAAGTTAACCAACTCGCTTCGCTCCTAGCATTACGGTGTGTGACACCACCAGTGCACCCATATACTTGATAGTCAGGTGTGCTTCACTCACGGCGCGCCTTCTTGCTCGAGAGCAGCGCTACCACCTCGTCACATCCAACGACTCGTGCTTTCGCCACAGCGTTCCTGATACCATCGGAATCGCAACGTTTGCGCAGCAACTTGATCACTCGGAGACGGGATTCGATAGCTGCAGCCCCCAAGGCACACGAAATAGCTGCTGCGTCAGCTTTCCCCACAAGCACCTTCACAACCGCAGTGTAGCCCCGAGCTGCGGCTGAGGCCAATGCGCGGTTAATACTGCACGAATCCATCTGATCCAGCAGCAGTTGCACGACACCAGCACTGCCACTGGTGGCGGCTTTGTGAAACATCCGCTTGTACGCAACGGGACTGCATCTCGTGAGCAGCAGCTTCGACGTCGCCACGTTTCCAGCTGACACTGCTTCTTCCAGAGCCTCCTCAATTGCTTCTTGATCAATGTGGGTCACCAAGAGCTCCACCATTTCAACCTGGTCCCTCCCCGCTGCAACGATAAATGCATCCACGACACGAGATGGGTCACTTTTTGTAGCGAGTAGAGGCAAAATTCTCGTGGAATTACTCTGAACCGCTGCATATAACGCTAAATGGGTTTCGATGAGCTCTCCGCACTTCGTGAACAGTAGCTCTGCCATCTCCACATCGTCATCTGCTGCAGCCTTTTCGAGTACTTCCGCAGCGTATCGTTCTAGTCCAGGGTCGTCCAGATGCTGCTTATCACACGCCCGAAGAAGGTACTTCACAACTCCCCACCTCTCTCTCTGCACCGCCCGTCGCAATGTCTGGAACGCAAACCAGCCACCCTTTGCTAGCAGTACTTGCAACATATCGAGCTGGCCCTTATCAGCGGCTGTGCTCATCGCATTTGCAATGGCAACGTCGGTCGGTCTTCTTTTGCCACTGTTCCATATCGAGCGGAAAAAGTGTTTATCCATCGGCTGGCACCTTTCTAGCACGATCTCGGCGATGTCACAGCGATTTGCATTGGTAGCTTCGCCTAAGATGCTTGGAAGAATCCCGTCATTCACCGTGCTTCTCTCCAGAACGAACCGCAGCACGTCTGCACGAATTGTCACCACGGCCTTCTTGATCACTACTGCAATGACCCAGTCGTCCATTGCCTCCATCAACAGTTCGATCGCGTCAACGTGGCCGCCCTCGATAGCCTTTTCTAGCGCATTCGGCCCAACAGGACTTCTCCGTATTAGAAGTCGTAGTACTGGCAACTGGTTATTGGCTGCTGCTGCAACCAGAGCGTCAGAAGAATACCCAACGACCGCAAGAAACGCTTCACTAACAGCAACGTGGCCATTGGCAGCGGCGGCAGCGAAGGCGTCGATCAGACCCTCGCGTCGCACTCTCCCATTACTCAGGAGGTAGTATACAATTCCAGCCTGGCCATTTGCCGCGGCCGCTTTCATCTCCTCAGCTGACCGTTGAAGTCCCGGGTACATCATGTGAAGCCACCTCAGCACATCCAGGTGGCCATTGGCCGCTGCGCCGATGAACGCAGCGGTCGAACAGCCCTCGTCTCGGGTTTCGTAGAGTTGCGCCACAACGTGAAGCAGCCCTCGAACAGCGGCGCCGTCCATGGCCCCGACGGTGTAAGGGCGGAATGGCTCGTACACTTGGAGCACGCGCTGGAGCTCGTGGTAGACGGCGGCGTCGATGGTCGCGGGCATGAGGTACTCGCTGATGAGCTGCGCGATGTGGGGAACTGCCTGGAGCGTCAGCTGTAGCGCGTGGTGCGCGAGCTGCAGCGCCGGCGGAGAAGACATTAGCGGCTTTCAGAAGTACCGTTTTTTTAGAAAAACGGTATAAAACCACGTGGTGTGGCCCACACACGTATTTTGGCGGCGCAACGTGTTTTTGGTTTCCGTTGAACGGCCTTCATACCGCCCTCGGCAACTTCAATATCACGTGAAGCAGATCCAGCGATGCAAGGCAAGTGCGCGCTCGTAGACTGCCTTGTAAGCGACGACGAAGAGATCGACGTCGCCTTCTGCCCGTCGTGCACGAAGCCAGTGCACCAAATGTGCTCCAACACCATCCACGAGGGTGTTTTGGACGTTCGTGTGTGCTCCCAGTCCTGCCGCGAAGCGCTCGACTTGCCGAAGCTGCCATCTATCTCAGAAGTTGCTTCTGCATCTCAAGCTTCCCCAATCAACCAAGTTCGGGCCCCCAAGCGCGCACAAGCCAAGCCGAGGTCCAGTGCAAAAGCTAAACGCAAGCGCAAGAGTGAAAAGCAGTCACAAGCTACTGCTACCGTCACGAGAACCACCAAGAAGATCAGGCGTCCGCAGGAGAAAACCACCGTCAAGAGAAGGCCTAAGGTATCCGATGCTGAGGATATCTTTGGGAACAATGCCGTCGTTGCTTCGGCCGGTGTATCCACCAAGAGTGCGAGGCGCAACACCTTCAAGAGAATCAACAAATCTTCAAAGGGCAGCGAAACGCAGAAGGCGCGTGGCAACAAGTCAGCAACAGTGGAGAACGAGCAGAATGAGGAGAGCTGGCTGTCCGAGCAATGCAGCGATGACGACATCGAGAGTTCTGGTGATGAACAAGGTGGCTCTGAAATTGGTAGCAATGACGAAAGTCATGTGACGGACACCAAGCCGACGAAATTTTACTTCACGCCTGCGAGGGACTTGGACTTGCTCAAGGAGATCCTCAACAGTCAACCTTATGCTGGTCTGTGACCGAGCGCTACGAGGACGTGACAGACAATTTGAATGAACACTGGGAGACAGAACTCAGTATGAGGGCCGTCAAGGAGCGTTTCTTTCGCCTGGTCAAGGAGTTCAAGACCACAGACTGCACGTATCGAAAAAAATCGGGGGTTGAAGAGGAATACACGGAGCACAAGCACTTGCTTCAAGTTATTGTAGACGATTTGAGAGACGTCGAGGCAACCAAGAAAAAGAAGAAAGCAAACCAACAAGCTAAGTCAGACCGGCTGGAGTTCGATGGGGAGAGGTTTCGCGAGCAAGCATTGAAACGCCGCAGCCAACGCCGCTCCTCAAACAGCAGTGGTCAAGCTCAGGAGGATGCAGCCAGTGATACGAGCGCCGAGGAGTTGGTGGAGAGGTCGAATGCATCAGCTCCAACAGCAGCGACTACAGCCACAGCCGCGCTGGAAGCGTGTCAAGTGGAGGACTTACGACAGCTCAAGTCAACGCAGCAACCGTTGAGGTTATACAGAAGCAGAGTAAGCGTCACGGAGGTGAGTACAAACTGCTTCGTGAAGAGCTTCGCTTTAAACGAGCAAAGGCTGAAAAGGAGGAAGCTCGTTGGAAGGAAGAATGAAGAGCGCAAGCGTGAAGCCGAGCAGAGCGCTAAGCAGTGGTCGGACGAGGTAGCTCTTCGACAAAGAGATATGGAGCTGCGTAGGGAGGAACTGGCCTTGCTCAAGATCCAATTGAGCATTCAACCAATTCTGGATCCGAGCACCCAAGCCATCGTTTGATTTGGTACACTGGCAACGCAGCCGTGACAACCTCAGCTTGTTTACGTAACGTTTATCGAATCAACTTGTGAGTTTGAAAAACTTTAAATTAAGCTAAGCATGTACTTGTTCTAAGCATACGATGCCAGGTACTCATCGAACGTCGGTGACTTACAACTAAAATACTTTGAGTTGTTGCTTCCACCGCGGGCGATCGTCACGCAGTTTGTGAAGAATACTCCGAGCTTGTAAACCGTCGCAGTCGGTGTGGTAGCAACGCGTTGATGTCGTTTATAGTCGAGAAATGAGAAATACTTCGTTATTTCCCGTACGACCACTCCACCGACACTCGGACAGCGCTCATAGCTTTGTTCAGCTCCATCTGCGGCGCGTTCACTCTGCAGCCTTTGAAGGGGCGGCAAAACACGTTAGTGCAGCCGTACGCCGGGTCTCCGTAGATTAGCTTGTTGTGAAAGGACGGATTGTTCTTGAGGTCTTCAATCGACTTTGGTTCAGCATGAACAAGTCGTGTCTGCGACCGTCAACGGGACCGAAGAGATGGGAGATGATGCCGTCCGGCGCCACCACCGTCTGAAACTTCATGGCATGGACGCGTTTGTGTCCATTGTACATTGCTTGCTCGCCTTTGCTCGGACAGATTGGACGAACCGTCCCATCGATGAAGCCCCACACGCCTTCGATTGAGCCCGGCGCTTTGGCAGAAATCGCTGCACAATAGCGATCCAAGTTCTTGATGATACGGTCAGCATCGAAGAACAAAAAGTCGGCCAGCTTCTCATCCAGGAACTCGACAACGAAGTAGAAGATGTGGCACAGTGTTGATTGATTGGATCAATCGTGCTCGGAACGTTCGAGTAGAACCACTTCCACCAGCGTTCGCCGATCTTCCTGAGCTCTACAAGGAGTATGGCCAGAACTAGAGTGTGAAGCTGCTGAGCTGACATGCAAGCCGGAGGCTCCATTGACATCATCTGTTCCGCCACGCGTTACTGTGTTTTGCAAATATCTTCATGTTTGTCCTCGTCCTCGTTTTCTGGGGGGTCTCGGGGGCATAGTCATCAGCAATCGTTGGACGCGGAGGGCGTACGACACCCTCGGGGGATGCGGGGGTACACCCCCGGGCGATGAGGGGCGTCAATAACCACTTCTTGAGCCACGGGGGGTGTTAGTGCTCGACACGGTGTCTTGAGGCCCGCCTCGCGGTTCATTCAATAAGGACGGTTGTTGGATCTCGTGGGCAGAGAGGTTCTCAGTTACCATGCGTGGCGTCGTTATCTCGGCGCCAGGTGCCAGGGCATTGGCACCGTGTAGGTCAGCCGTGTCAGCCGTGTCCTCAGACTCTGTCTCGACGGAATTGTCAGCCATCGCGATGTCCTCGGGATTGTGGTGATCCACGCTTGTGACAAAATACCTTGTCACGACGAAGGGGTCTTGCTGTAGTAGATTGCACCGGGCCAAGATGGAGACCGTAAGACGCTTTGCCTCGGCGAGCTCCGCAGTGCGGAAAGAGGCGCTCTCATAGTTGCGTGCCAGGCGCCGTCGTAGCACACCGGGTTCTCCGAGAGCGGCAGCGGAGCGGTTGAAGCTCCCATCGATAATGAGGCGGTAGTCAGCGAGCCATCTGACAGCAACACAATCAGTACTAAACCACACAACACAACAACGACAACTCACATTTTGCTGAGGACCGGGCTATGGTCGAAAGGAAAGTAGACGTGAGTCCATTTCTGATCAGCCGATTCAGTACCGGCGCACAATAGAGCGTTCCCGATGACGGAGATTAACCAATAACGTTACGTCGACATGGTGCTCACGCATGAGCCACAGAATCGTGTCCACCAGGTCTTCAAGCGTAAAGTCGAAAGAAGACATTATCAGTGAGCCCCGGACGTCGAGGAGCGCTGTTTGCAGATGCTCCGTGATTAAGCCCCCTCCCCAAATGGTTTCATCCTCCGCGGAGGCGATAATCCTGAGCTCTCGCTCGAAGCGAGTGCGATAGTAAGAGCTGTAGTTTTGAGGGGAGAGCCCAATAATTGCAGCCACATCCTTGGCGCTTCGCGCTTTCACGGAATAGTCGCCGGTGCGGGCGACGAATGTCGCCACCATTTGGGCGATCCTCGACTCATGCTGCCCTGCTACGGGGACACACCGGAGCTGCCACTGGCTCCGGATAATGGCCTCGCTCGTGTGGAGATGCTGCGCGGCGGCAGGCACCTCTTCTGAGCCAGGCACAAGACGGCCAGCCGCTGCCGCCAGCTCGTACATAACATCCATGACGAGCCGCACGGCCGGCCGCCGCGGAGCCTCCTGCGCTGTGCCGTTGGCCTCCCGTTTGCTCCCCTCCTTGGCCGCTTTGCTCTCCTCTTCGGCCGCGTCGCCACCGACGCTCTCTTACTCTGCCACACTGCTCCCTCCGGCGGTCTCGAACCGCAGGTTCCAAACCGCCCATACGACGCGCTCGCGGAGACCAAGCTCGTCGGCCGCCAGCTGGACGTCTTTCGCTCCCACCGGCACATGGCCGTTCTCCACTGCGACCCGGCGGACGCACTGCACGACGGCCAAACCCGGCGGCAGGCGACCCGTCTCGTGGCTCGTTTCTTCCTCGCCGACAGCCATTCTCAGATTCTCGCAAAGTAAAGTTCCAGAGTTTCAGAGTCGAGATCCAACGTTCCAGGTTCCAGTTTTCGAGCGTTTCCGTGTGTTTCTCCAGTTGGCTGCAGTTCTTCTCCCGTTAGTCGTCCCATAAGAAGCTGCACTAGCTGGACGTGGCCATTTGCGGCGGCGGCTTCCACCATCTCGGCTGGTCGAGCCAGTCTCGCGTAGAACTCGTTGAGCCACCAAAGCACCTCCAGGTGACCATTCGCGGCGGCACCTACGAACGAAAAATCGAGCAGTCTTCCAATCGATCATGCAGTGTCTGCACTATGTCGATTCGTCCTCTGGTCGCCGCTCCGTCCATTGCTCCGACAGTTAAGGGACGATATGGCTTGTAAACTTTCATGACGCGATGAAGTTCGTTGTAAACGGCGCCATTAATGGTGTCGGGGATCAAGAAGTCACTCACGAGCCGATGAACGTGGTCACGTGGCTGGAGATTGGGAGGAAGGGCTAGCCGGACGTGGAGTAACGGGGTGGGGGCTGTATGTTAGTTTCTGCTACCCGCAAACGTAAAATGAGCTGCTCATGCAAGCCAGCTAGCATAGGTGCAGGCGACATTCAACACTACCTAGCTGTCAGTACATGATTACGACCGGGTACTTCAACTGGAGCCCATTATCATCGAGGATCGGAGTGACGTGGAAAGTGGATTAGTCCCAACGAATGACGCGGCGTCACCTGGATTAGTCCCAACGAATGACGCGGCGCTCAACTGCCTACAGTGCTTCTCCAAGGAAGCTTGTCACTAAAGAGGTACGACGCCCACTGATTTGGGCACTGCAATTTCTTTTCAGCTCTTCAATCTCGTGTTCATAGCCTGATGCCTTTTGCTTTCGCCCCTGCACCACTTCGACTGAATTGTTCATCAACTTGCCTGCCAATCATCGTATCTCCTCCAATAATGTGTTTTAAGTTACTCAAAGGTTACTATTCCTTGTCTTCCTTGCCTCGTACTTCAAGTAGATACCCCCCCCAGGAGCACGACAGCCAAATGATAATTGATGAAGTCGGCCTTCAAGCATTGTCAAAGCGCTTCCAGAAGTAACGCGACCATCGTGATACTTGTATACGCAACCGAATATAGTGAGTGTATGAACTGTGTTCCAGAAGCTTTTTGTAGTGGCAGAACTTCAAACTACTCACATCTCTCCAGTCCACATTATTTCATCCTTGGTACTTTGAAGTAGCACTGGAGATGAAAGGAAGAAACACCTCAAGATCACACATATACTCAGGTATCTATCTCATCCTGTGGTGTGCACCGCTATTTAGGAGCTAGAACTCCCATAAATCAACCTTTTTTGTTGCTCGTTGGAATTACTTGAGTCTGCAGGCACTTATGAGGAATCGTTCCCGTTTGCTAGCAGTGTTGGCTTGCGAGTCGTGACGCTGTCCAGGATCGGCGAAGCGTAATCCTTCCATTATTCATGACTTCGAGTTGGCAAAGCTGCAGAGAGGTGACCGTCGTAGCGGCAATACAGTAGAGCTTGACCACAGTTTCATTTTGCCATGTCCTCGTTGAATTATTGTACGCTGTGTATCTGCACGACTGCATCGGCTAACAAGAAATACCTAGTATTACGCCCAGTGCACGCACGTAGTAGCAGACGCACCTTAAAAGTACTAGTCAGTTTTCAGTCCCAGTAGGACTCCCTATGGCGACTTCTCAAGTTGCAGGTGGAGGGCGATGTATTGATCTCGTGTCACTGATCAAGCATCGTGCTGTCAGTACTCACAAATGCATGCTGTCAGCATAATGCAAGTTCGTTTGACAACTTACCACGACTTAGTGTCCTGTCACCAATAATGGCAAAATGCTCCGCACTGCCCTCGGGCCACGATCCTCTTCACTAGTGGCTCACGATCACCTGAGGGTTTTGAGGCGACCTATCGCATAGTAACTTGCACCGCGCCTAGGAGCTCTCGATGGCTGCAGCCAGTTGAGGAAGATGATGAGATTACCTCACCGACCGCTGTGGTTTCGATGCCTCGATGAAAGTCAATCCGATGATAAGTCGTGGATAAGCGTGCAATCGGTCGTGCATCCAGAGACCAGCCTGCGCATCCTGAGAAGTTACAGTATGCATGACTTGGACGAGAAGGACAGCACTGGTGAAGAAGAACGAGGTATCGACACGTCCAAGCTGGACGACTTGATCAGTGCCGACAAAATCAGGCGAGTCTAAACAGCATCGACAAGCAGGATGCGTTGTTCGCGAAATGGTTTAAGGACGAGGCAATGTCAGACGCTATTCTGAAGAGGCCGCAGGCCAACTTCTTCGCGAACAAGGACATCATCATCAAGTACAACACTTACAGAACTAGACTGACGTACAGCCAAGTTCTCGACGGCTGGCTCAACACGAAGACCCTCGACGAGATATTCAACGAGCTGCATAACAGTGAGAAGTCCAAACGACAAAGATGAAAGAAACGTTCACTGCCTGGCACGCGAGTGGCAAAACGCCTGAGCAGGTGTCGAAGGCATTAGCTGAAGTGACGAACGTGAACAAGAATTTGTGAAGTTGCAGTAACTTAATGCCAAACGAGCAGCCAAAAAGGCCGCCGAAGAAGCCAAGGGAGCCGCCGAGGTTAGTTAGACTATTCGATCATATAGCTGCGTATTAGTACATGTTGCCGCTTATCCCTTTGGAGGGCGTCAATTATTCGATCTTGCTCTACCTTTTTGTGCTTCGTTTCGTCTCACTACAGTACATGTAGAATTGATCAAGACCCTGGCGTTTTAGGTGGCTTTGGCTTGGCAAAGGAACTGTTTTCAACCGCTGCGCGCACTCGGCGGGGAATCGATATCTGAGCCACACTCCTTGCAGCGTGTGGCGTTGCCCTTGACAAACTCCTTGCAGTACGGACACTGTTTCTTGACCAAAACATTGCGCTTGAACACAATTTCAAACACTACACACAGCTCGCAACCCGTCAGCCAGAGCCACCAACCCTTTCCGTAAACCGTCCTCACCTTTTTTCACAGCGAGGAAGAGGAAGATGGCGTTGATGAGGAAGTTCATGACGTTCTCCGCGAACAATCCGTAGTTGATCGTCACGGCGCCCGCATCTCTCGCTGTCATTCACCGAAACCACAAAACTCCACCATAAAAAACAGCCCACCACCACTAAACACGGCATACTACCTTGCTTCCACGTCTCCCACGTCTTGCCCGTGCATCCAATTGCTGTGGTGGGGCACCGCGCCGGCCAGTAATAATTGGCAAGACTTCGCTCTGTCCAAGTGGAAATTCCACACACAAAACAATTGTCAGTCTATACTGTCCTACTTCCACCTCAAACTTTACAAAAAATGTATTTTCACCGGAAAAGAGACTGATAATGGGCGACAGGATGTCCACCACGAACGAGTTAAGGATGGCTGAGAAACTCGAGCCCAGAATGAGCCCCACGGCCAGGTCGATCATATTGCCCTGCTGGATGAAGTCCTGGAAGTCGCCCAGCATAGCGCGCACGCCATCCACATGGGGTATCGAGTACTCCTGCACGCGGCTCAGCAGCGACGTGCTCTCGGGTGGAGGAGGAGGGGGCAGAGGTGCAAGAAGTCTCAAGGGGTTCCAGCGCATGCTTGCTTGTCAATGCAGCTGACTTGCTTGGAGTTTGTATACCGTAGGAACGAATGCATACAGTATCATATCGTACTTTACAGGAATGTCTTACCATTTTTTTACAGACAATCCTCTCCGCTGTGATAGTGTCGGGCCCCAGCCCATTATTACTCACTGGAGTTATTACAAGGCAGAAATGTGCCATGAAGCTGGTACATTATAATTTCTGAGGTTGTTGCGCGGTTGGTAGTCCCCACGCTCTAGACAGGTTAACCTCACAACAATTTGCTCCTTCCCTCAGAGAGTCAGAGATATTCCCTCTCCATTCCTCAAGTCTCGATCACCCGATGCAATTTCTTACCACGCATTGGTACCCGCAGGGAAAAGAGCTGAAGATCAAAACGAGCTTCTTCAAAGCTTGTTTGTTAGCGCAGATGCTGATCGGGTTGACTTCCAGGATTCTTTCGGGCCTAGAACGATACAGCAAGTATTTAGGGTTTGATTTCCCTGAAAGTAAGGCTGTAGTCAGCAACACTCGATGCTCGACTTCTTTAGACGTCCTTCACCAAATGGACTTTAGCAATAGTTAAGTTCATTTGAATAGTGATAATGACGTATTTTGTATCCCAAACCAGTAGCTAGAGGATAGAGGCACATTTGACTTGTGCTTGTATAGTGGCGGTCATCGGAACCCTCCCCATATCTCTCCGTGAGTGAATCACTATCAGGATATCACGACGGAGAGGATTGTCTGTATCTGGTAGCTATATTACAGTCGGAAATGTTATTAATGTTATTACTTACGAAGTATATAATATATCTCTTCCTGCCTCCATTGGCCGTCCATTGTTGTGGCCGTGTCAAGATGCACCACGAATGATTCGTTACTCGAAGTTGGCACGGTAGGCTTTGGAGGCGAATCCTCGCTGTTTGGGCGACCTAATACGAAAAAATAATTAACTTCCCCGGGCTTCTTTTTGTTTGCGACGACCAGGGTCGCGGCCAACCTGCTCGTTTGTCTAGGTGGGAACCACTTTGAGTCCTTTCTTGACGAGGCCGTCGGCGCCTTTCATGAGTTTGTTCAAGCTCTGAACTACAGTCATAGCTAGCAAAGGGCAATGGTTGGTTAGTTGGTCGAGAGTTGGTAACAAACCGCAGCAAACGCACCTCGTTTCACGGCGAAGTAAAGGAACACGGCGTTGATGAAAAAGCGCACGATGTTCTCGATGAAAAGCCCGTAGTTGATGGTGATACATCCGGCGTCGCGCGCCATGAGCGGCGTCTCCCACATATCGCTATCGCAGTCTCTGTGGCTCTCAGGACACTTGATCACCGCGTAGTAGTTGCCCAAGCTGCGCGTGGAGACCAGACTGAGGATGGGCGATAGAATGTCCTCCACCAGCGACTGGAGGATCGCCGTGAACGACGTGCCCATGATCATACCGATGGCCAGATCCACGATGTTGCCGCGCTGGATAAAGCCGCGGAAGTCCGTCACCAACGCGTGCAGATCGTCGTGAGGCGAGATCGTCTGGATGCGATCCGTCACTTTGTCCAGCAACTTCTCCATGTCATCCGCCGAGATCGAGAGCGCACGCTTTGTCTCCTCCAGTACATCTCCACTCTTCGTTGAGGGCGCAGCTGGCGTTGGCAATGCAGTTGACTCCATTCCGGCACTGTTCAGTTGTTCAAGGGCTCCCAATTCAACTATTTCCAGCATCCAGCGGCTCGATTTGGAGGGGGGTTGGCTTCTACGCTTCACTGCTACAGGCACTTGATCAGCGCTAGTTTTTCTTTTTTCTTGCGCGGGCACACGTTTCATCACAGTTGTCGTCTAGATACTGTGCACTCTCGACGAACGCGTCAGCGCTTGGCTCTCGTCCGGCGGCAGTTCTTCTTCCCGGATGGCCTTAATGGCTTCGGTAAACCCGATTCGAGCGTCGTTGTGGACGATACCCACAAGGAACTCGGACGTCTGTAGCAGGTGATGGAGCCGATCCCGCGCATTCACAATGGACAACATGATGCCTTGTCCACGGAGCTCGGCTTTCAAATGCTTCATCATCTGGATGGTGGTGGTGTCCCAGTCCATAATGGAACCGGCGTCGATAACCACGCCACGAACGAGGACGCCCTCGGTCTCGTGGCGCTTGCGGACTTCGCGCTCGACCACGCGCTCGATGTACTCGCAGTTGGCGAAGTAGAGCGCGCCTTCCACACGAATGGCCACGACATCAGACAGCGGACGCGCCGTGTCCGGATACAAGTCCAGATCCACAATACGCTCGTCGCCAGTCTCTTCATCCGTCACTTCTCCCAGCAAGGACACGGTAGGACGCCGGGTTTTGTAAATCACGGCGATCAGCGAGCAAAAGATGGAGGAGAGAAGCCCGGGAAGCACGCCCAGCAAGCACGAGAGCACGAACGACGCGAGCCACACGTAGAACTCGTCCCGCTTGACTCGGTACAGCCACTTGGCCTCCTTCAGCTCAATGAGCGAGTAACCTGCGACGATAATGATGGATGCAAGACTGGCCTTGGGTAGATACGCCAGAGCTGACGTCGCCGTGTACAGCACGAGCACCACAACGAGCACTGTGATGACACTAGCGAGTTGTGTGCGTGCATTCTGCATGTTCACTGCCGTGCGAGAGAGGCCGCCAGTGGATGGCATGCCCTGGAAAAAGGAGCCCACCAGATTCGAGAAGCCCAACGCGATGAGCTCCTGGTTCGGCCGGATACGGTAGCCCTCCTTAATGGCGAGGCGCTTGGCCATGGCGACGCTGCACATGTACGAGATGATGGCGATCGACAGCGTGTCGATGAAGAGATGGTAGAGTCGGTCGGCCTCGATGATGTTCTCGCTCAATCCATACCAGGGCCTCTTGGGCGCGGGATACCCGCCGGGCACATCTCCAGCGAGCGTCAAAGAGCCTTCCGGTGCCAAATATCCCACAATTCCACCCAGCAAGCACACCATAAACGCTCCGAGATCACAAACTAGTCGCAAGGCAATCAGAACGGCCATCTTGGAACGCAAGAGACGGATCGGAGTCGATGAAGCTGCCAGCATGCGCCCCGTCAGAGCCGTCGTTGAAGACTCGGACCCAGTTTCCGACTTGGCAGGCGACGCCAGTTCCTTCACACGCCGCTTCATCTCCGCCACGGCTTTTGCTTCGGCCTCGTCGTCCTCAGCGTCGCCATCGCGGTTGCGCCGAGGCCTCTCGACTCTTGGCTGCGTTGGGTTCACTCTAGGCAGCGTCCGCGTTGAGCCCGTTTCGTCCGAGCTCGAACGGTGCATTGCAGTAGCCGCTACGCCTGACCCATCGGGGCGCGTGCCAAAGTCCAGAGGCCTCTCAATCGTAATGTAGTCTTCGTCCGAAAGCGAGTATCCTACGCCTTCGTCGTCCATGCGTCCGTTGCGGGTGCTACGAGTAATCGCTGCCAAGTCCCGCTGGCGACAGGATTGCGCTAGATCCAGATCATTGGCGCCTAAATCTCGGCTATTGCGCGTCGACGGCGACGACACGACGTAATCCCGACGTCGCAATGATCCCGTCGTGAACACTGCCGGCAGGTCGGCCCATCTGGAGCCACGAGGTGAGACCGTGCCGTCCTCTACATCCACCTCCACTTCGTCGTCGTTCCGTCTCGGCTGTCTCTTGTTGGGTTTGGGCACGGCGGCCAATTCAACGTCGCCTCCATAGCTAGTGCCATCATCTTTGGCGTCCTGACTGTCCTCTGCATCATCGTCACTCATGTCGCTCTGTTCCCCAGACGAACTCATACTCATGGACAGTTGACTCAGTGCTCTCGAGGTTTCTATAGCAAACTGGTCCTCGAACTCCTCCTCCGTCCTCACCAGCTCCGTCACCACCCTCCTCTTCAACTCGTGCATCCCCACCAGCACCAAAATGGAAAACGTTCCAAGCGCCAAACTCAACGTGTTCAAGTGCGAAAGCTGCTCAAACAGATCCAGTACCGTAAGTACCGGTAAATCCCTGCTTTTGACTTCCAAGCCGAGCCAACTGGCCACTTGGGACAGCATAATGAGCACCCCTCCGGCCGAAATGAAGCCGCCCATCACCGGTCTGGAGAAAAAGTCGGCGATAACTCCGAGTCGAAACATCCCCATGAACAGGAGAATTACTCCGCTCAAAAAGCTCAGTAAAATACCGGTAGCGATCCGTTCCTCCTCACTTTCCACTTTCTTGATGGCCGAACCCACGAGAAGCGAAACTTCGGCCCCGTTCGCCACTGATAAAACCCGGGACGTGCCAAAGAGCGAGTAGATCATTGGCACCACCGCTGCCGTGTACAGTCCGTAGATGGGGGGAACACCCATCATGGCGCTGAGCGAGACCTCTTGTGGCACGAGCATGAGCCCCACGGTGACGCCCGACACGATGTCGAACTGCAGGTCTTCCCGAATGTCATAGCTGGGCAGCCACTCGAGGATGGGTACGTGCTGCTTGAGGAAGAAGAGCAGGCGCTGGCGGGTCATGTGCTGCCGGGTCTCGCATAGAGAGGTCCATATAGAGGAGAGCAGGGCGGACACGCAGCTCAGTGACAACTCGTCCGACGGAGAGGAAGGCGAGGGAGGCGCCATCTTGGCGTGACGTTTTCGAAACACTGACGCGTCGGCTGTCTCTATATAACCTGTGATAAAGAATGTAGTAGGTTCAAGAAATAAATAATGAT
Source organism: Phytophthora crassamura (assembly GCA_033557995.1). NCBI lineage: Eukaryota > Oomycota > Peronosporomycetes > Peronosporales > Peronosporaceae > Phytophthora > Phytophthora crassamura. The sequence goes on along the minus strand of JAUCED010000003.1, from coordinate 1,804,734 downwards.
GTTGCATGGTGGGAGAGGCACTTTTTTCATTTATTTTAGTCCACCACTGGCACAAGGTCCAAGGAAGTCTGCAGCAGCTTCATCGCAGCCAGAGCGCGTCATGCAGAACGTCACCATCAAGCAGGAATGCATGGCGACCAACAAGACAACAGCGCCGGCGAATGGCCACGCAGCAGACGCCGCGGCCGAAGAGGTTAGCAGCAAATGCCACTCCGGCAACTTTGCCATTTCCATTTGCCATGAGATGGAAAACCTTCGCTCTGACATACACACATTCTTGCTCGTTTGCCACTTCAGGCCACAGCAGCTTTCGCGGCGGCAGTGCCCGAGGCCGAGCAAGCACGCGCCAACCTGCTGCTGGTGCACGCGTGCAACTGCGACGACTCGCCGTGCCGAGACGCTGACTTCCGCGGACTCTGCGCGCACATGAAGCGGTTCCTGCGCGCCACCTGCTGGGCCTCGCACAGCGATTGCTGGCGCGCGCTTCCCATTGCCACAGCCGTGGTGGAACTCTTTTCCTACCACGCGCTGCACTGTCAGGCGCTGCAGTGCAACGTGCCAATGTGCCGGCAGATTCGCGGCCAGGTGCTGCTGTAAACTATGCAAAATGTCACTTTGACTGATAACTGTATTGGAGTGTCTAAACGTGACTCCCTCCTTCGTCCTATATGTGGCAACAAAGTTGACTGCAAATGTTGACAGTAATTAAAAATACTAATGTGTAAAATTTCCAGTCATGAAAGAAGCAGCCAGGGATAGCCCCACAGTTGACAGCCGAGCCATGGATCGTCGAGCATCCACTGCACCAGGCCCGAAGGATCGAAGGTGGTCCAAGAGCTCCAGTGTGGCTTGTCTACTGCGCCAGCCTTCGGCAAAAATTGTCAATGTTTCCCGTACCGAACTCCTGCCAACTGGAGATCGACCCCGCCCGAAGCTGGTACCACAATTCCACTGGAATTTAAACAGTGCAGCGCTCAAGACGTTGTCGAAAACCCAAGTGGAGAAGCTGTACAGGTTGTTCACGTTTTACGACTCTTCCGCCATTGGGGACGATCTACCGTCGATCAACAGTGCTCGGCTGATCCAGATTCTTCGTGATGCCCGGTTGATGAATGACAGTGATGACTCGGGAACAACATCTACCAACGGACTTGAGGTAGAATCTGTCGAGACGATCTTCGCGCAAGCCGTCATGGGAAAGATGCGCGTGTATCTCGACGCTGATGGCCAGCCTGCGCTCACGTTTCCGCTCTTTTGCGGCGCTCTCATGAGCTGTGCTATGCTCCTGTCCCCACAGGAACGCCCTTACACCGCATTACGCAAGATTCTCCCTCGCATACTAGAAAATGCTGGCGTCGAAGGTCGTCACATCTCATCCGCAAAAGGCTTGCTAAGCCATCTCAACGGAGATGGCGCGATGTTGCTGTGGAAACCCGATGAGGCGCACGCCTCCATGCTTCAGACACCAGACGCTCAAGAAGATTTCCGAAAGTTACCTACTTTTCAGCAAGTGATTGCAGACTGTACTCGGGACAAAGGCCTGAAGCAAGAAAAGTCGTCCCAGCACAATGAGATTCCCGATCGACTGCTGGCGAGCTTTCACCCAGACACGATCGCGCTGATTTCCTTCAAGTTTCGCCTGTTCGATGTCAATGATCGCGGTGTCCTGCCTCGAAACGAAGTCCTTGCGCTGCTGTCATGTTTGGGGAGTCAACGCGACCTTCCGGATCCGTACACGGTGTTGGCCAAACTGTCATCTTTCAATCCTCCTCAAGGGCTTGAATCGAGAAAGCCTTTCAACAGCGACTCTACCGGGCTTAGTGAAGGCTTAACGCTTGTCGAGCTGCTCCAAGTGATTGACATGACCCGAGAGGCGAAGCGGCACTCAGCGACGGCGAAGCTCGCCGCCATGAAAATCCGAACGGATCGGGTCACATCATCAATGAAAGGGAGTCTATCGCGGACAATCCCGTCTTCAGACGAAGTAAACAACGAAGGTGGCAGCACTTCCAACCGTGTTCTGGACCCACGCAAAGTCCAAGGGCAACATAGACGTTCAAGCATTAAAGGAGGTGTAGTGGAGCATGGGAGAAGGCACGGTGTAGTCGGTCTTAAGGCTCGTAAAGCGACGTTGACCCAAGACGCGGTGGCAGCCAGCTCCAGCAACTCTCTACTCGGCAATACTCATGACGGTAAACGGAATGTTACGCATCATTCCTCGATTTCAAGCAGAAAGACCACTCTGGTGAACCAAAAAGCATTGGTATTCGGCAGTGGCAAACACAGTGTTTCTACCACAAGTGGCCACGAGCAGCTTCTCCAGCAAAACTCCGCGAGGAATTCGGGACGGTCAAGCACAACTGCTGGCAGTTCTTCAACGAGGCAGTCGGCGAAAAGGGCGCACGGTTCTCGTTCTTTGAGTATTGACGACCTGAAACCCGACTGTGCCAATGCAGTTCCAGCCACGAGTCGATGCCTTGAAGAACATGAGCTTCCTCTCAACGCAATCACAATCCAAGTTCATGAACCGGCAAGTTTGAGTAACAGCAAGATGATCCGCATCTTCCTCTTGCTTGGCGGTGACCACGACGGCGCGATCTGCTGTACACTCTCGCTTACATTTGCGACCAAGGAAATCACGGAGACCGAGGGGGTGTACTTCACGGCGGCGCCCAGTGAAACGACGCGAACTGCTGCGGTCCTACCGAGACAGCCGAGTCTTACAAACGCTCTGCGTATGCTGAAAAAATGCGTCTTGGCAAAGCTGACTCGTGGCTTCGAGTTACGCCCCAAGGACCAACTTGACGTCGTAGAGAAGATGCTACAAGAGCTATGGAGACGTCAACCACACTTCAGTAGCCCCGTCACCAAGGCCTATCGCGATTCACCACACACTGCTCGAGCGTCAGGTAATCAAAGGTTCACCACTTCGTCCTCCCAACGCACACTGGTTGCGCCCCGCCCTATTTCCTCGGCAGCTCCGGTTCGTTCCTGTAGCTCACTGCCTCGTGCACTACCGTTAACCAAACCTGCCCCCCAATTCAAGCTGCCGAGCAACTACAAGGATCTTCTCGCCACGTGGGAGATCTCTCAGAGCAATAATGCGTCATGGATCCACGATGTGAACAGTGCGTCACCTCTGAAACTGGCGACTCCGTCCCACATTCAATCGAACCCCTACTTGAGCCCTCTTCGCCTTCCTCGCAGACCAACCAACCAGTCCAGTGACATCTAAAGCATCGAACAATGATATAAATTGGTCATGGCTTTCACAAAGTTACGGACGAAGCGAGTAGTGGTGGTGACATTACGCTGGACCAATTAGTTGCTTTCCGTCATTGGAGAAGCCAGAATGGCAAGAAGACTATCATTCACGGCGCGACTACATTCACATCCACTACAGACAACGACAGTGTATGGAGCATCCTCTGCGCACACGCACCAGAGCGTTGATTCTCGGAGAAGATAATATCCGTGGCAGTGGCTCGGAAGTAGTGAACATCATGGTACATGTCCTTAAAGTTGGGAAAGTCGTATTCTCACGCACTCCTTGGGAAACTACAGCAACAAGACCAGTCCTGTCAACGCAAAAGAATATTACCAAGGCGCTCCTTATGTTGAAATGGTGTGCTATCGAGCTGCGCCTGTCAGATCAACTTGGCATCGTGAATACAATGCTGGAAAAACTGCACAAGCGTCAACCACACTAAGCAGCCTCGTCGCTAAGGCGTGCCGAAAGATTGGGAACGATGCAGTCTCGAGCCTCGCTCGAAATGCTGCTCTGAGGCAGAAAAATGCTTTCAAGAGCGCGTCATGCTGCGCGAACGCACTTGTTCAGGATCTCAAAAGTTGACCAACAGGAACTCCCAAGCAATTACGAAGAGCATCGGGCATCAGGAAGCTTGCGATAACAAGGATACGACACGAATGGTATCTGAAAGAACTCGGACGAGTTGCAAATGGAGACGAATTTGGTGGCAGCTACTGTACGTTGAAGTAGCACGGGGAGCTTATTGACGCTGATTGCGGGCGCAGTAGAATGTTTGTTGCAGCCACATCCATCGAGCGCCTCCCTACCAAGTCGAGGGAACGCACTGGTGCGCAATTCGGACAGCACGCGTCGGCGTGAAGGACACTCCTCGCGACGCAGGCGCTCTCTGAAGGAGCAGAAGACGAGTGGCTGTCATGTATTCCGGCGATCGTCGTGTTGCATGGAATCTGCCTCGTCTATTCTCCCCTGTGTCCCGCTCCAAGTGCCGAATCCTCCGAAAACCGATCCAAAATCACCTCCAGTGACTGAATAGGGCCAAATTGGACCGAACGGCGTCCACTTCTTAACACTACGGTACATTTTCGGCGGTTTATTTCAGAGCATCAGCTTCAGTCTCCAATCTGCCTCGTAGCGCGTACATTCATTCTCGCCCATGGTGAGCAGCCACGCTGGAGACATCGAGCAGGGCCTGACGCCTCGCCTGAGCGGGGCCTCCTCCCAGTCCATGTACTTCGCGCCCACTGCCACTGCCAACGCCGCCAAGTCGTCGCAGTACACAGCGCTGCAGCCTCGCGACACGCCGCACTCGCTTGTCCAACACTGGGACGAGAGTGTTGGTCAGGGTGCTCGCCGCCTCGTGCGCACTGTGCGTCAATTCGCACAAAAGCCACACGAGTTTTCGACCGCCCGAATCGCCCACAAGTTGCAGTCTGATGTGGCCGACTCCACCCGCTTCTACTGGCAGAACCTGCTTGTGTTCCAGCGCGAAATTCTCTGTGGCGTGGCGGCCATGCTGCTCATGATGCCGGAGACTGTGGCCTTCAGCTACGCGGCCAACCTGGACCCGCTCAACGGTCTGTACGCCACAGGCTTCCTTGGCCTGACCATCAGTCTCTTCGGCGGAGTGCCAGCCACCGTGGCTGGTGCTGCTGGCGCCGTGGCCATGGTCATGCCCACCATCACCAGCGGTACGGGCTCGCTGGCCTACCTCACGTACGAGGAGCGGTTGCAGCACCTGTTCGTGGCTGTGACTATTGCAGGCGTTCTAGAGCTGCTCTTCGGTCTGCTCGGCCTCTCCAAGCTCTTCTCCATGATCCCGCGCACTGCTCACATTGGCTTCTTGAACGGCCTGGCACTCATGATGTTCCTCTCACAGAAAACCACCATCGAGGTGTGCAATAACGACACCATGAACTTCGGCGAGTGTGAGATCGCAGGGGACCTCAAGTGGATGAGCGCGTCGTCCCCCACAACGTGGGTCACCATCGCGCTCGTGCTGCTGACCATGGCCATCATGCACTTCTTCCCCAGGACGCCGTACATCGGCCACCTGATGCCGCCCACGCTCGTCGCCGCCGTCGTCGGTGTCGTCTTCGAGTTCGGCATTAACCGCCCTCTGCTCGGCTACGACGTGCGCACCATCGGCGACACGTCCCCGCTGAATGGCGGCTTGCCGAGCTTGGCGCTCCCCAAGTTTGGCGACGTGCAGGACTGGGGCGTTGTGCTCTCGACGGCGGCGAGTATCATGGCGGTCGGCCTCTTCGAATCGCTCATGACGCTTCAGTCTGTAGTGGACCTGAAGAAGGAGCAGCTCTCACAGGCGGCCACTCGCAAGGAGTGCATTGCCCAGGGTATCGGCAACATCCTGTGCGGCTTCTTCTCCGGCATGGGCGGCTGCTCGATGATCGCGCAGTCCAATGGAAACGTGCTGAACGGTGCACTCTACCGCCTCTCGTCGTTCATGGGCGGTGTGTGCACCTTCCTGGTCGTGTTTTTCGCCAGCTCGGTGATTGAACGCGTGCCGGTGGCCTGCCTCACGGGAATCCTGTTCGTGATCGTCACTCACACGTTCTACTGGCCGTCGCTCAAGCTCATTTTCCGTCTCAAGGTCACCGACTCGATCGCCATCCTCCTCGTGACAGTGCTCGCTGCCGCCATGAACCTGGCTATCGCCGTCATCGTCGGCGTGATCTGGCAGTGTCTGGTCAACGGCTGGCAGAGTGGCCACCAGCTCACGTTCCGCACTGGCATGGAGGTCGTGCCCGTTGTCGACGCGCACGGCGCTGCAGACCACGAGCTGCTGGCGAACCACGAGGAAGCCAAGATTTACTACGTCAAGGGCCAGCTTCTCTTTTCGTCGGTAATTTGTTTCCGCGAGATTTTCGATGTCGTCCACGATCCGCACGTCGTCATCCTGGACATGAGTGACTGCGTGTTTGCCGACTTCTCAGCCGTTGAGGCGTTGCGCGAAGCTGCGCTGCGTTATCGTGACGCAGGGAAGACGCTTGTCGCTCGCAACCTTGACTCCTCCTCGCTTGACATGCTGAACCACGACTTCGGTTGGGACGCGGTCGAGCACATCCAGATCGCAACGCCGGGAACTGCCACTAACGGCGACGAACTCGTCAAGAGCAAGATCGACAAGGAGCGTTCTTCTCGCTACTCGCGCGCGTCCCAGGCGTCCCAGGAATCGCTACACCAGCTCCACATTCCGTCGCCTTGCGAGACTTCGACGCCGTACCGCCCCGCCGGACCGTAATTCAATCTACAACGAAGGGGTGAGGAGTGAACGATGAAACAAGGCCAGCTTCAAGTCGAAGAACGCACTGGACAGGAGCTTGGTGCTTGTCTGCCAGTGCTGCGATTGCGGATCTTGGAACAGATCGATTTAATTGGCGCCGGGGCAGAATCTCATCAGGACCGAGTTCACAAGGTCACATTTCTCGCCACCGTTTTGAAGTCCAACACACTTCAGGGGTCACAAACCAAGATTTGCTTGCTTGAAGCAAGACAGCCTAGGGACAATGATACTCGTTAAAAGCAGAGCTTGCTGGCTCCGACTTCGGAGAGGACCAACCGCATCCTAACCACCATCCGACAATACACCTCGCCTAATGTTCCTCCACACACACTCTGCTTATCTCTTGGTGATCTGGTGCGAGAATGTGGGGTCTAACCTCGGCTGCCAGCCCCTAACGGGCCCGTGCCGATCTGCACGCGACGGTCAAGGGATACATCGAGTACAGCTACACCTACGACAACCGCTGGGAGGACTTTGCCTCCGTGATCGTGTGGACCGCCATCTTCCGTTTCCTGTCGATGCTCGCTACATCAACTTCACCAAGAGATAGAGTGGCTCGGCTGAAGGCCAAGCACTGAAAATAATACCTGAAATATAGTATACATAGAGCTGCATCATCGATGATGTCGCGGCAGACTATCATAGACCGTACGCAAGGGCACGAGAGCTCACGCTGCGTTCATTCCTGCTCCAATTCGCCTGGTACAGCCTGCAATGGGACAGTTTGCAGTCACCATTCATATGTGGCTGGCGACTTGCTCACTCGATCTACATACATGTACTAAGTATTAGTCGAAGAATCTATCTCCTGAAATCTCACACGTCGTTAGGCCTACACATCTAGTGCTCATTCCTGTCGTTCTCCTGGCTCGGAGAAGTGTGGTCTGGCCGTGGTGGTCGGGTCTTTGATCGCCCGCCCCCTCCCGGTCGGGTGAATGAATGCTGTTAACACGTTTCCGGGACCGGAGATCGCTGAGAACAGCCACACGGGGCTCCCTCCTGTGCCGACGAGGATAAAGTGTATCGCATCGTCAGTATTCCCCCCTTTGGAGGTACGATTGAAAGCATTGAAACCCGTCGAGTAAGCAAAATTATTCGAGAGGATACTTATCCAACAAAACGAGAGTCAAAAACGCGGGACAACAACGTAAGTACATGTACCGCCGCCTGTCTCATCCAGGTGCCATAATCGCGTTGATGATGACGGCCCCAAGCAGCATCGATCGGCCCGACACTTCACCGGGCATTGGCGACGATATCCATGATCTTGGCCCGATGCGACACTGTTCTGACGGATGTGCCTACTCGCAGTGCTAAGCATGCGGGGTTCGACTTGTCGGGCTACTGCCAAAAGCCTGCAGACGACGAGTGCGCTCCAGAGACACTGAATGGAGACCCAGGCATCGACCGACGCGACGTGTCGCCTTTAAGCCGAGTCGGTCCTACCTCTGCAGCTCGTGCAATCAAGCTTTTTGCGCTGCGCGCACTGTCACAGACGTAGACATATATTGTGTGCCGCCGCGGTACCGCCGTGCAACTGACCCACCGCCGGAGTCGAAAGAGCCTTCGCACGGCGACCCTCTACCGAGCTACGAGGCTGCATCGCTGCCTACTGTTAGGATCCACAACCAACCTCTGCTTCATTTCGCAATTCGCACTCCCGCACACACGCCATATCCAGCGAAATTGAAACTCAACACAAAATGACGCCAGGAATCGGGTCGCAGCTCTGCACGTTCGCCCCGACAAGACCCAGCGACGCAAATACAATCGCGATCTCCGTTCGCCGCGGTTGTGACGGCCGCTCATCGTCCATCGTGCTGCCTCGCGAGCACCTCCTCGCCCGGCACTTGGAGCAACTGATGTCTCAAGCGCAGCCTCTGCAACAAGCATCAGCAGGCCACGACATCGTTCGAGCATTATCTTCACTGGTCAAGCACATCCACGCCAACCCGCGCTACGAGGCGGCACCAGACGCTTTGATTGCCGCGCTCTTCGGTTCACTTCTCCAGCGATCGGGAAGTGCTTCGGCTGATACCACCAACATGGTAGCTGGTAACCAGCCCCAGCAGCCTGCTGTCCGCTCGTGCTGTCGCCGGAACAGCATTCGCCGCCCCCGAATCACAAAGCACTGCAAAGTCCTAGGGTGCAGCAACATCTCGGTCAGTCGAGGCTTGTGCCGCGGACACGGTGGCGGTCGTCGGTGCCACTACTTCGGGTGCTCCAAAAGCGCTCAGAGCCGAAGTGTGTTCTGTTGGGCACACGGCGGTGGCCACCGTTGTGAGGTCGAGAACTGCATGCGTAGCTGCAAGTCCAAGCACTTCTGCGCCGAGCATGTCAACTTGGAAAACGCCACAGCACAGCAGACGCCCCGGATGGGTGGCGACTCGATGAAGTTGATTCTCAACGACATGGACGAAAGCCCCGCACCCACGCAGATGTCGTGCAACGCGTGCTTGCCTAGTATGCAGGACGTGCTGAGGAACTGCCAGCAGACGTCCATTTCGCTCTAATATGTCGCTATTAGCCACTTGCTCAGCATTAAATAAAGCTACCATCCTGCCACACTACTCCCCCATCCTTCACTGCCTCCGTCCAGGCCACCCACAGTATTACTGCAAGTTCTTGGCGACGCGCACATTCATCTTGACCCTGTACATCGCTTTGAACTCAACCGAGTTCCTGCGGCACCACCACTGTAGGGCCTTTCCCCGCAGCCGGGAATTTGTCGGCAAGAAGCGAGAATCGCTCGCTCGTTTGTGCCGGTGGAGATTCTCCGGCGGTCAGGCTGCAGTCCCGTGACCGTGCGATTCTTTGCCGCCTGAAGAGCTTCGGTTACGCAAGCAGCGTAACCGAGCTCTGCGATGTGAGCGTGCCATATTATCGTTGCTTGGGTCGCGCTGCTTGGTGGCATGGAGACGTAGTCGGCGGTCGTGGTGAGCCGGGCAGCGCCCAGGCGAGGCGGCCTGGCTCAGCAGCTAGATCCGACGTACAGAGTAGCGGCAATAAGAAAGGGTCAACGATTAAACTATCGGAGGCGCACACTATACAAAAGGCAAATCAAATCTGGGAGAGGGCCGAAAGTATTGAATTAGCTGCATAATGTGCTCGTACTAAGTACGGGACTCAGTACGTCTGCAATCTGCATTCTGTCAACAAACAAACCAGCGTGCTATCGTTTAATATCCTCTGCAGGCATGTCGTCCCAGGCATCGCACATCCACGCCAAGGCATCCGATGGGCTGATGGCGTAGGGGTCTGGGTCTTCATCGACTAGACGCAGTGCTGCTTCCTGCGTGCGTGCTGCTAGAAATCGCTTCTTGAGCCACGCAATAACTCCTTGATCCATGGGCTGGATCACAGCCGTAGTATTGGGAGGAAGCATTTCCACTGTAACGTGAGTTAGGGGCGTCTCGGGCACCTTGTGCACTGGGGCGTTGTCCAACAGAAGCAAGATCTTCCTGTTTTGCTCCCGCATCACCTCGTCCAGCGTCGCCAGCCACTACGCGGAATATCTTGACCGCCATCCAGCCTTTCGCAGAGCCGTCATAGACTGCTGCGTTTGGCATATCAGCTAGCCATCTTGTTTTTTTTGCTTTCCCTAGGAACACCAGCGTGAGCTTCTGGGTTCCCGAGCTGTTCGTGGCTACAGCCACGGTGAAGCGATCTTTTTTCTGCTTGAGAGAGGGCGCCTCGTTCAGCGTGATCGAGTACTTGGGTGTAGCCTTATAGAAAAAGGCCGCTTCATCCATGTTGAACACGTCGTCTGGATGGTAGCGGCCAATCACTTTGCGAAGCGCTAGCGCCTTGCGTCTGGCAGCGCTGATGTCGACTGACCCAATCTCGCCATGTCCGCGGCGCTTCCTGAGCACATGACGCACCATAAATGGTGTTGCCAGCCATTTTCGTGAACTTGGCTTGCTTCGCTGCTAGAATGGAGAGGAAGTCAGCGTACTCCCTCGCCAGCCAGCGCAGCACCGCCCCCGAGAGGGCCACCTTCTCCTTCTCGTAGTGCAGCACAGCCTCGACCAGGTAGGTCTCCAGCTGCACTCTTGCTCGGGAGGCGGCCTTCTTGCTGCCCAGGAAATCCGGAGGTGTCTGGCGCAGCTCAGCCACGCGCTTGAGTATCTTCGACACAGCAGGAATCGAGAGAGCCTTTGCGAGCCCAAACTCGGTCTGCGCCCAAGCGCCAAGCTCTCTGTAGTTCCAACAGGGGTTCTTGGCGTGCTGGCTGCTTCGCTGGATCTGCTGCTGCTTGGTCAGCTGGACGCGATTCGGCATCGACACGCAACGCATCGTTTCGACACATCGATAAGTTGGGCTCTTGGTCGGGCAAACACAAAGCATGGTGGGTGGGGAGGCTAGTGTCGTTGTCTTGGTGTCTTCGATAATGGCGCGCGAATTTGAATTCAAAATCTGAGTGATGGTCAGTGCTCCGTTCTGACTCGCTCAGTACATATATCGAGGTCCTTCATAATGTTATATATATGAGTTATGAAGATTATTAGTTGTTAACCCTTTCTTATTGCCGCTACTCTCTGTTTTTCGCTTCGCAGCGCGGCATGCGTGGCGCCATCCAGTTCCAATTTAGCCTTGCACCCAGCAAAGCACAGACCGCCAAGTACCAGCGGTCTGTGATTGGACAACACGCAGAGTACCAGAACCGGATCTATTTACACTAGATATTAGTATCGAAGCCCTAACGCGGACGGAAGAGCACCATGAGGGGCTCGGGAGACCCGGCGGCGCCGGCGCCGGCGCGCGCGGAGGCAAGCCGCCAGACCCTGGGGACTCAGGGAGGGAAGCGGATGACCCAACGGCAATTCAGCGTCAGCAAGCAATGACCCAGCCAAGGGAGCAGCAAAGGCAGGAGGAGCGGAGCGTAGACGGACAGGATACGGAAGCTGAAGATGAAAGCATGCCGCTGTCAAGTCCAGATTCCATCGTTGAGGAGACGCAAGACTCGCAGGCACATCTGAGGACCTCTGAGGAGGGAGAGCGGTCAGCCAGGGCGCAAACGCAGCAGGAAACGCTTCATTTACAATCGCAGCAGTCGCCCAACGACCCCGCAGTGGTCTCTGGAGAACCAAGGAAAAATGAGAGATCATCTCAAGGCAATCAGGAGGAGGAGCCAGTCGTACCACCAGTGGAGATGTTTGTAGCCGTAGTAGCGGTGATGCGAGATGCGCAGGAGGCGCGCCCACGTGACGAATGGATCGCTACCATTGCAGAACTATATGCAATAGCTCACGACTCAGTGGCGATCGACGAGGAGAAAGTGCCGGCCAAGAGACGCTATCCCAAATTGAAGGGAGAAGAGAGGGCGTTGGTCACGAAGTTCTTCACCGAAGCTTTCGTAGTCTCCAACGGAACCTACGAGGATTGGAACAGATACGCCACGTCAGCTACTAAGGATCTCTACAACTCTCGCTGGACGCTGAAAACGATCCTGGAAAGTCTGATAGGCAAGGTAAAATGGGCACGAGAGCAACCCATGAACTTGTGGGCGGCAAAAGTGAAAGCAGGCACGACTGATGAAGTTCTGCCGAATGGGACGGTCAAGAAGTATCAGACGTACATGTTCAACCCGAACAAGTTCTCGAAGGTGACATTGTTCAATTAATGCGAACTTGCGAGCAACCGGTTTCGGCAGCGCATGGCAGGGCGCTACGAGAAGGAACGAAAGACGAGTGGAGAATTCTTGGCGGCATGGCGGAAGGTAACATTGTCTGTCGCAAGGTGCCTGACTTCGTCAAAAGTGTCCTGGACTCGAAGGAGATCACCCGGCTCAACCGAACGATTCAGATGCAGGTCGAAGGAGAGCTTGTATTGCAGTTACGAGGACGGGGCGGCATACGAGCGAGTCGACGGAGTACGCGAGCAATCAAGGATGACATCATGTTCGCAGCAGTCGCGGCAGGAGTAAACCTTGACGAAGTGCAAGGAATGCTCAATATGACGAAAATCATCAGTTACAACTACGGCCAGCGTAGTGTATACCTCTTCTACTTCGACCGGGCCACAACGCGCAAATACCAGCTTATGTGCATCCCGTTCCAGAAACAGATGCACGCTCTGGTAAACGTGCATGGCCCAGACGCTGGTTCGGTCTGGGATCGACAACTGGCACGGGATGGCACCCAGCCATCTATGACTCGTGAAGACGCAGTTCTGATTCACAACTCACGCGTTTCACAGATGTAGGACGCCTGACAGCGTACCTGGAAAAGCACATCTCGACCGGTTTCGATCTGGAAGATATCGATACTTGCACGCCAGACTCCAGGACGTCCACCATGTGGCGTCTCACTATGAAATCCATGGAATGTCCGGAATTTCTACGTGGAGTAGTGCGCATAGTCTGGTTTGGACGAACGCTCATTTTGCAGCACCCGGCAGTAGGCTATCGTCTACAATGTCTTCGGTGCGGAAATATCGGGCACCCAATGGTGCGTTGTAGCTATACGGATAGACAACTAGCTGGACCGGGCAGTCGAGTTGCGGTCGATCGCGAAGTGGCACAACTTGAAGACCTCGCCAAGCCATTTACCAGCTTGGCAGACATGCAGATCACGGCGCAAAAGCGCCTCTCCATGCAAACAGTAGCGGTCCGAAAGGCTAAGCGGCAGTACGCCCTGACCAGCGACAAGAGCGCAGTCAGCAAGAGGCACAGCTTCGAGGGCAAGAGGAGGCAGCAGCGAAGAGGCAGGCGCGGAGTTCTGATCAACAAACGGAACACCCGATAGCACCCGTACCAAAGAAACCATTGGTGACGTTGCTCCGACGAAATGGGACCAAGCTGTACGCCCACGCAGATACACTGGAGAAGAGGTTTCCAGTGGACCCATCTCGCTATGCTGTGCTAGATGACCAGGACGGACCGGAGGAAGAACGAGAGGAAAAAGCGGAGGATAACCCGCCAGATCATGATACCATCGAAATCTCATCTGGAGAGGAACAAGACTCGGTACGACAACATCACATAACGAAGGAGGAGAAGGCCCGACTCCATCTAGTGAAAGCGAAGCCGCAAAAGCTCACTCCGACGCCTCAGGTTGTAGCACTTAAACAGCGGCAACGAAAGGCGCTAGCTCAAGCGATCAACAAGCTGACAAGCATCGGGGTCAACCGGTACCGCAATCCACTCAGTCAATGGAAAGCGTTTCGAACGAAAGGAGCTGGAGGATCGGTTAGGACTCACGCTACTGGGGCGCGCATTACTCAGCTTATGTGCACTCCTGGACCCCAGTAGCAGTCACCTCGTCCGGAGAAGATCCGCTTGATGACACAATGGGGGAAAAGACGGAGTCCGTCACTGACGATCGGAAGCAGTCAGAGCAATGGCAGCGTCCGAGGCATCACAACGCGGAGGCTCACAGGAGCCATGGGATCAAACAATGTGGGATGGGAACATTGATGAACTTCGTCAAAGGCTGACTGGGCTCTCGATCCCGCATGAGTTACAGTGTGAAATTCATCTCATCCTCGAGCAGGCGGAGCCGCAGAGATACATGGAGTTGTTGACATTTCTCGTCAATACTGCCTCCCAATTATCCGGACCGCAAAGGGAGCGCGTACTAGCAATGGACCTCAGTGATGAGAGTGACGTGGAAGTCAAAGAGGTTCTTCAGCAATTCCAGATCCCGTTAGTTATTTTACGGCAGTGGCAGCAGGACGTACAACGCACTGTGGCCGAGCAACGAGCGCAAATGCGTCAACAGGACGTGGTAAACGGGGCCCAGTCAGATTCGGACTACGATCGCAGAATAGCAGCGCTTCGGATAGTCAGCTGACCTCACGGCCATGTCTCCCGGGGAAGTCACAGCAGCGGGTGAACAACCAGCTGTCGCACAGTCCAGAAGAGCTGTCAAAGCGTTCGCATACGCTATCTCTCATAGAAGGAGAAGCGATCAGGCAGGTCATGCGCTCCCAAGAAGGGCCCATCCTCGTGGAAAAGCAGACGACATCGCAGGAGGCAACGAAGGATGACGAGTCGCGAACGGGAGAGGGCAGCCAACGTCAGGCCTGGCCGGATCAATGGACCAAAATGAAATCGATCTGGCCGCTCACGGCGAAGACAGCCTTTCCACTGGCCTGCACCCAATAGCAGTATGGACGGAGACGGCGCGCAAGGAACCAGTCTGGTTGTTACGAATAGTACAACGATTTGCCTTCCCTGATGAATTACTGATGAAGCTGAGCACGAAGGCGTTTGAGGCTTGGACGGGTGTCTGGCGAACGGACTGTCTTTATGAAAGGCTAGTAGCGCTACGAAGTCGATCGACAGACCTGGCAGACCGGCAATGGTTGGATGGGTGGAAGGCGAAATTTGAGCGCCATCCGCAAGGAACGTTTCCGCCCCTCATTGGCAATGGCGACGACTGGCAGAAGATGAGGGCCTATGGATATGGGAGGGATGAAATCCTCACCATGTGTGACGTGAACAATCGTTATCAGTTGCGCAACACACCATTTGTGCCTTCGTCTACGAACATAAACTCAAAGTGCTCACAAACCTTGAACATGAGTAGTGTTCGGGCCATTGCACGGAACGTGAAGCTCTTCATTACGGATCGGAACTGCGTCACGAGGGTCTTGTCCTTCATACTGGTAAACAGCACGCTGGCGCCGTACATGTGCGAGAGATATCCGGGTACAAGTGGGGTAAAACAATTCCCCCCTTTCATTCACCCAAAAGCCCCATTTCTATCGAAATAACCCAAGAAAAATAAAGTAGGCAACACCTCTCGTCACCCTCTGGTGCGAAGGAGGTACTCTCCAAACCTCCAAGCTCCACAAATACTATCAACGCCTCTGATGCAAAGCAATGAATTTTAGTATAGAAAGGTAATCCATCCTGAAGGATAAAATTAGTAAGTATAATAACAAACTATACTACTTCGACACTTTCGGAAACGCATAATCATGAACACACTTGAATGCTATTTTACAGCGAACAACCTCGTAGCTCAGCGTGTATATCAGTCGTGGTTTAGCTTATATGCTCACCGCTTATATAATGGTGAAAATGACGATGAGGACGAGTTCGAAGAATTTATGGAAAGCTTCGATCATGATTACGAGAGCATCCTGTGAATTACATCCTTGAAGAATTAGAAAACCAAGTCAGTTCTTTAAACAGCGCAGATTCTTTAAGAAGAACATTAAAGAAGAACTCATCGCTGAAGCCATGCATCCATCACGTTTGATGAAGCAACTCAATAGCTTTGACGATATCGAAGACTTCTTCGAATCAATGGGATACTAAATTTTGAATTATTTTTTTCTCAAAAAAATATTTGGCGTATGTATATAGATACACCCCGCTGATAACATGTCGAACGAACTAACTTTTGGGAAATACAAGGGTACGCCGATCGAAGAAGTATATTCTTCTGATCCTGGCTATTGTCGTTGGGTATTCAACCAACCAAGCCTCAATATTACTGAGGAAATCAAGATCTTCCTCCACTCTAAGTTTCTAAGTGATGATAACTCATATATGATGACTTGGGGAAGTATAAGGGAAAGACCCTCAAGCAGATTAGTCGAATGGATGCGAACTATATCGATTGGCTTCGTAAAAACCAAGTTATTGAGAAGTGTCCTAAGCTACTCCAGGAATTGAACTAGTTCTTCCTCAACCAATATATTAACTCATGAGTGTCATGACCACCGCCGTTGCGATTAGCAATCGGCATCTTTATTTTTTTAAATTTCCCAAGAGAAGATAGTTGCTTGATCATCTCTTGAGGGCAGTTGATAGCTAAATGACCACCAATCTTAAGCGATTGATATGCATTACGGAACGTTGGAATAAAGTAGTCGTCAAGGAATGTTTCCTTATCAACATAACCCATTCCATCATATCTTTTAATATCGAAGTAAGGAGGCGACGTAAATATCAGGTCGTACGAGTATTTGCTATAATCAACCTCCTGACTCTTAGCAGTTATGATACTTTGATTTAAAAGTAGAGAATATTTTTTTGTATCCAGATTTAAGCTTAGTATTTGAATCAACACCGATATAGTCAATATCCATTGACATCGCGGGGAGCATTCGATTTCCCCAACCAGCGGATGGATCTAATACAGACTTCGCATTGACGTGGGTATAGACGTACTTGGCGACAGCAGGGCGGAAATTAGCGACTGAGCCATAAGTATAGTTTAAAACTGAACGTAGGTTAGCTTTAGTCAGCTCAGCTTCAGACGTCTTATCATGCCACTTGATAGCATTTTCGATAACTTTCTTTCTTTCATCAGGATTCTTCCATGCATCGAACTTGGACTTACGACCCTTATAGCTAACCTTGGTTCGAATTTTTTCGAATACGTAATCGCACGCTAATATACCGACATGGGAATGACCAATAGCAGAAGCATCAAAATCAACTAATTTCCGATAATCGTCAATAGCATCATCTTTGGAGGGGTTCTTGTACGGATAAGTCATTATATTCAAAAAATATATTCTATCGAGAACCTACGCTGTGGTAAAATCCAAAATCTCCCCGGTCAAGCGATCAAAAGTCAACTCTTGCTCACTCACAACCAATACAAGCATATTTGTTCCTTGGCATCCAGCATTCACACCTTGTACCTGAATGGCCTGAGGAATATCACGCTCAGTCAGGCGACTGACATCAGCAATGAGAGCGCGGTTAGTTAGCGACCACGTCTGATAGTTAAGAAGACCATTCACCAGCTCAGGCGTCAGATCACCATTGATCGAGCCG
Source organism: Phytophthora crassamura (assembly GCA_033557995.1). Classification (NCBI taxonomy): domain Eukaryota; phylum Oomycota; class Peronosporomycetes; order Peronosporales; family Peronosporaceae; genus Phytophthora; species Phytophthora crassamura. The sequence goes on along the minus strand of JAUCED010000003.1, from coordinate 1,787,421 downwards.
ATCTTAGCCAGTTCATTGTGGAAATGATGGAAGTCATAGTCATGGCTAATGTCAAACGTCTGATGCGACCCGATACGTACGTTAAAGTTGCGAATAGACGAACCAGGGTGCAGAGTCCATGGGGCCGAATCGAAAGGGCTCTGAAATTGCTGAACAGCGGCGGTGGCAAAGCTACCCGTTTGCTCAGCGAAAGGAAGTAGGATAACGTATTTAGCGTTCTTAACCGAAGCCGATAGTTGGAGGTCGAATGCAGCATTGAGCTGAGTCGATTGCTTACCAGTACCAGCACGCTGATAGAACCACTGAGCATAGCAATCATTGTATCGAACCTTCTTCACGGGCTTGGAGATAATTGCCTGAGGGTTCTCAAGATGAACGAACGGTACGTACAGACGAGAAGTAGTGAATGGCATGTAAGTACCATCAATCGTAGGCTCAAGAGCATTGACAACAGCACCCCAAGCAATGCTGAATGGAGCAGAAGCAGCAAGAACACCAGACATAGGATTACCGGTGGAAGAAACCGCAACCATCACAGGACATACATTACCACTCGTGAGAGTAGTACTGGTTAGCGACATACCCTTCGAAGCATCTACAGCAACAGACGAAGTACCCTGATTGACGCGGAAGCGCAGACGGATCTGAGGGTTCGCCATGAGGTCTAGTTCCTTAAAGATGGGATGCAAGTCTGTTAGCTTAACCTTTAGCATATAGTTCCACGTTCCCATGATAGCGTTAGCAGTAGCAGCACCAGATAGGAAAGCACCACGAGCAGTTTGGTTAGCAATTGTGGTAGAGGCAGTGACTCCACCTACCGAAGGCCACGCCGTAGAGAAATCAGCGCCAGCGGTAGGAGGGTTAGATAGAAGACGTCTTACCAAACCATCATTAGGGATGGTTGCTCCACCAGAGGGGGCCGAGGTAGCAAACGAAGACGAGAAGGCAGCGTTCGAATAACCATCACCGTTAAGGGAATTAGTTCCAGAGCTGTATGAGACGGACTGAGCGGCATAAGGGAAGAGGAATGACTCCGCTCCATGCTTTTCAACGTACTGAGGACTATAGCTTGTCTGACCACGGACATTGTTCCAAAACAGCTTGTAATCAGCCATCGATACAATGGTCTTGCCATTGAGTTCCAGAGACATGCTATCAATGACGTTCCAGTTGCCACACTTTAGAGTAGCGCAGAAGCGATTGGCAGCAGCGGTCTGAGCAGTACCACCATTCTTCATCGATACTTTTATGGGAGCATGATGTAAGCATCGCGAAGACAAGCAAATCCTTCAGAACCGTTAAGCTGAGCAGTGGCATCGATAGTAATGACACCATTCTGGTATGAACCCTGATTCAGATCGATAACAAACGGGACACGCTTGCCGGAAGATACCTTGATCTCAGGATCGCTCTTGAGCGAACTCTGGTACAAATATTGGTCGGATAGTTGAGTTTCATTCATCGTTGATTGTATATGGTTTCTAATATAGTTTGAACGAAATTAAATATTATGAGCGACCTTATCAAGCCAATCACGTCCGATCATGATCTGATCGAACTCGCGAAAAAGCTTGGTGTACATCTCGATGATATCTATGAATCGAATGAAATAACTAAACCTATTTCAAAGAAAGGGTCATATCTGGTTCTACTACGACCACCTAATCTCGATGTGGGGCACTGGCAGGCTGTCCATAATGGTTTATTCTTCGATTCAATGGAAGAAGCAGCACCAACGAAGTATGGTATCGGGAAGTATAATCCCAAGCAATTCCAAGGTACGTATGGAGATTACTGTGGAATATGGTGTATGCTCTGGCTATATTCCAAACAGCACAATAAACCACAAGTATTTTCAAAAATGAAAGATTTAAACTTGACTGTTGATTAAACTGATAACTCCTTGAAAGTCATGGGGTTAATTATATATATTATATATAATTAACCCCATGACTTTCAAGGAGTTATCAGTTTAATCAACAATCCCCGAGGCGAAGCTCAAGCGAGCGTTCAAGACCGGTACATTATCGCTGACTAAAGATGATCTAAGTGGGAGCGGTGCTACACTACATCTACACCCTGAATCGTATGCTAAAGCGGTCAAAGCACGCAAAGCGGGAAAAGGCACGCGTCTAACTATCACAAATTGGCTATCCATTCAAGTATATGCAAGGAGGTGGCATGTATGGAGCGAGTATTTGGTCCAAGATATGGGGAGGCATTAAATCAGCTTTTAAGTTCGCTAAAAATTCGGGACTATTGTCTCGCGCAGCTGATCTCGCTGTTCCCGCTCTGCTACATATGCTGGACAACCATCAGCGGCTATTCCAGCAAGAGCAGCCATTCGTTCCATGTCGGGTATTGGTGTTTATGACAGTGATTCTGATAAAGAGGGTGGTCGTTTAACTATGACTGACGTAAAGAAGGGGGCAAAGCGAGCTCTTTCGTACGCAAAGCGAAATGGAGTTCTAACTGATGCTGTAGATGGGGGTGAAAAGTACCTACTATCCAAGGCGACCAAACCTGATCACGAAAACCTAATCAAGTCTATTCGCGGAGAAGTAAGGAGACGATATGGTGTCGGCGTCGCCAAGCCAAAGGTAAGAAATTTGCAAAGGGTTCGCAAGAAGCTAAGGATCACATGGCTAAGATTCGTGCAATGCGTAAGTCTCGTGGTTCTTTCACTTTCTAAAAAAATATATTTTTTTGGACGAATCAGAAGCATGATCGACACTGATGTATCGCGAAAGATTACTTTCTTATCATCCTGATTGTAAATAATTATTGTGATCGTAGAGCCAGAGCCATTGTGGCAGTTCATCCACGCATACTGACTTGGTTTATAGTTAATCAACTTTCCAATTGGTGCATCACCCCTATCAAACGCACTTAGAATATCACCCGAGGCGACGTACTCAATTTTTATCAGATCACAACGAACGATGTATGAAGTGGTCGGATGAGCTTGAGGAATAATATTTGATAGCTGAGCGCTGGCAACTATAGCTGAAGCAGCGGGATACGTTCCTAAAACGTCAGACCAAGAACCTTACCAAATTCACCATTATCAATAATTAGTCGTGGAACGCGAGTAGTAGTAGGCAAACCAGTACCACCAGTTGAATAAGCCCAGTAGCTGGTCTAGTGTATCCGACTGGTAGCGATGGTGGAGTTGGTAAGAAATCGATCTGAGCAGCGTAATAGACGCTGTTTTGAATCAATTGGATGTAGAAAACGTTATTTCCATCGCTATCGATCAAATATGCACCAGCGTTGATCAAAGCAGCTTGGATGCTTGCGCTGATATTCGAGTATTGGTAGATACCATCCGGTAGATTGATACTTACCGTAGATGTAGTAGCCGCCGTTGGAACTTCGATTTTAAAGCTTGTATTTCTGAATTGAATCGAATCGATGTTATATTCCGAGTTGTACATGCTGATCGATTGAACAGCACAAACAGCTTCATGGATGTCAGCAGCCGATCCAGGGAATTGATATTTCCAAGTGGAATTGTATCCATCTTGTACGAGGTTGGTACTGTCGATTTTGATAAAACTCGACATCTTTGTTGTATATGATGATAAACATTTTTCCGATTGATTAATTGGAATTACTCTTCCATCGCAATAGGCCTATCGAAGTTGTACCTGATTTGCCCCTTCACAGAGTCAATGAACAACATCTGTCCCTTTTGCTCAGTGGCTTTGTTGTAGTAATAGACAATCGAGCGATCATCAACTCCCTTGATATTGAAGTCCTTGACCACCATCTGTAAATCACGCTTCGAATTCGCTCTTAGGATCGCTACATACTCTGAATTCAAGCGAATCATCTTATCAGTAGCAAAGTAGCTGTGGCTAAGGAGTATGGTACTCAATTTGAAATGCCGGCCCCTGGTCATATAATGTGAAAAAAATATTCTTCTGGAGTAGCTTATCATTGCTGTAATCGTCTAGTGATACCATCTTCCAATACGCGTCGCTTGTCGTAGAAGTAGTTTAGAGCTGTTTTGGTTTGACTATATGTAATCATCCAGTTAGTCTCTCTACACATGCGAAAGCCTCTGTTGTTTCCCTTGAAAGTGATTCGATTTTTCACAACTGATTCAAAGTTTGCTGGTGATAATACGGTCTTGTTGCGTGATTTTTGAACACCCTTGGCTGATAGCTTGATCATAGGTAGTTTAGTCTCTTTATCAATCTTATCACCTAAATAGCAATATAGTTCTTGAGCTCAGACTGACCATGGCGTTGCATCTAAACTCCTCCTTGAATAGACCGGGTTTGCGTCGATCAAAAGCCTCATTCTCCTTTGTATCATCGCGCGGAAACCAATCATACTGATGTTTTTGAAAGTGATCACGTAGCTCAGGCTTGATTAGGTCAGGGAATGACTTTCAGCGCTGAAAGCAATGTATCCCGAGTCTGTGTCCATTTCCTGATATTGGAAATCGCTACGATCGATGTAGAAGTCGATGCAATCGTAGTAGAATTCGAGCATGCGTAGCTTAGCGAGCTGATAGATAGCGATACTCAATTGAATAGGATTTCTGAGTTTGATCCGGCGCTTCGATTTAACCATCTCAACGGTACCATCGTTGAGTTCGGTCTTCGAACTGAATGTGAAATGCTCAGTCGCCTTGTAGATAGACGTATCATTCGATAGAAAACTCAACCTCTTTATGCTTCGTCATATCCATACCCGATCGACCAAAGGCAGCATTACCAACCAACTTCATTATATCAGCAATCATGGCTTTGCTATCATCAACGTCGCCCTCACGTCGCGCATCTGATACCTGATTCATGAATGACTCAAACGGTTTGTGAGCGTTAGCCTTGATAAAGCTGTATGTCTTCGTGATATCCATTCCATGCGATAGATACCACTTAAGCAGAGGCGTGTAAATCAATATTTTCTTCCCGAATAGCTTCCAATTAGCTTGCGGGACGTCTTTGATTTATTCTTCTCGCGAGACTGGTTGTAGTCGTACATATGCCTACCAATGATTTCTTCAGTGGGTTCAATCTCAGTATTCTTGAAAATGGGCGTCATCTCACTAAAATAATCTTTCAGGTACTCTGGCGTTTCGATATCGCATTCGAGGAAACCAAAGATCTTGTCGGATTTGATGTCATCGACGATATCATCATACGTCTCGATCGTAGTCAATCGACCACACGGCATCTCATTACCTAAGCACCATAGATAAAGAGCGTTTGCATCTTATCCGATGACTTCTTACATAGCTTACCACCTCTAATCAGCGTGTTGTTGTGTTTAGCGTAGCGATTGAAAATTATGGATGGACCGCCCGCGATGTTAGCCTTCATCTTACGGTAGATGTCAGCTTCGTCTTCGTCGATTGAATAGACGAGACGATCAGAATTGAACTCAATCAGCTTCTTGTAGCGAATAGCCTTGATATTCATATCCTTTCTCGCGACATTGCAACAGACGCAGCTAATGATAATATTACCATCCTCATGTCCTTTCTTATTGTTGATACGGTCAGCTGATACATTCTCTTCGTTGAGCTTCACGTAGCAATAGTTGCATATGAATTTTTGCTTCTTGAGTAGCTTATTGAGATGCTCTATCGTCATCGCGAAATCACGCTTAGCTTCCTGATCTTGCTTGATATAGCCTAAGAATCGTTTTTCGGGGAAAACGAATGGATCACCTGGCTCTTTGCTCTGGAAAATGAGCTCTTGAGTCTTGTACATGACCTTCTCGCTGAGGCCTGGTAGAGATACACCATCGCGAAACATGTCTAAATCGAAACGCTTGAATAGCTCTCGTTGCTTCTTGATAGCCTTGATGAAAGGTACTACATCGAGATTGTTGTACCAAATCAGATAGTCCTTGAGGGCCTTCATCTCATAGTGATCCCAAACGAACTTTGCTCGCTCGTATTCGTCATCACTGATATGAGAGCAACGTAGCTTGCTGTAAAAGGCATCCTTAGGTGGTAGCTTAGTCTCACTCAGTACTTCATAACTGGTCATGTATTCATATGGGAACACTCCCTTAGTCAGCTCACACGTACATCTGAGTTTATCATCGCATTCACATCCACCGAGATATGTCTCGAGGTATTTAGCGTAGCTTGTTGCAGCAGGAACGTAACTGACTATATCGAGCATCTTGAAAGTGTTGCTGACGATAGCCATGTATCCACCATTTTGATGATGTGCTTGATACTATCCGTTCCAATCGTAGAGAATAACTCATTCTTGATCAGATTGATGTCGTAATTACCGCTGTTGAAACCGAGTACCGGGGTCTGTTCTAGGATTTGATCTAATTTCTCGATATCCTTGGAAATCTTGTCTTTGATTTTGAGATAGCGATCGAGACCTTCACTTTCCTTCCGTTTCTTCTTGATGTTCTCGATAGTGATCCCATCCATCACCTTCGGGTTGCCCTCATCGAATCTCGATAGCTGTTTGCTGATCGAATAGTAAATAGGCTTGAACTTGTTTTTATGGTGAATGCTGATATCATTGAATACCTTGTTGATGTATGATATCATATCCTCGACCAACGTTTTGGGGTTATTACTCACAAAGCAACGCTTCTCGTTGCTTAGGCTATCACAAATACTCACCGATACCGGAACATGCTTGCTCGTGAATTCAGTATGGGCCCATGCATCTGTCCCAATGGTTCAATCATGGATTCGAAATCGAAGACGATGAAATGATCAGATAATGATCGCGATGCTTCATACCGTACTTAGATAATAGATTCTTGATCCTATTTTGAGCGGGGTTGTAAATCGTTGGTTCAGGAGCAAACGACTCGAGATTGATCTTATCGCATTTGTTCTTCGTGTGAGAGCGCATCTGATCGTTAGTTTGGAATACCATCGAACACTTGGGACAATTGTACTTGGATTGAACTCGTTCGACGTTCGTGACATAGAACGCGTGATTATCATGCGATAGGATATTGAGCATATCTTCATACTTACCTTCGGTCGGGCGCATGCATTCGACCGCATTCGTATCGGGATTAAAGCTATAGACGTTGATGTTGAGATTGAAACACTCTTCGATGTTATCGAACTCAATCATATCGATTGCCTTGAACCCCTTGTATAGACTTAGTGAGAAATCGAGACCTTTATAGCTACAATAGCGCTTGAATGCATCTTTGACTTGAGCTACAACCTTACGTCGATTTTTTTCCTCTTGAAGGTGATAAGCGATGCAAAAGAATACACACTTGTTGTTCGTTCGCGGGAAGTTGATGATGTATCGATGATTCTTGATGAACTCCGGAACCAAAGCATCACTATCACCAAGGGCGTGGTTACGATAGTCGATATAGACCTTGAAACCGTTGATGGATTTAACCTTGATACCCGATTTCGGGTAGTTGAGCGTATCAGATAGCTCTTTCATCCGAATATCGCTGATTACCTTTCGAGCGTCGGCTCTGCTATTAACTACGAATGGTCGATCATATACGTTGGTATTAGCAATATTGGGGTAGAAATAGAATGATATATCATTAACCGGATCGTACATCGTGTATCCTAGAGCAATATTGATCTTATACGCTTTCTTTTGGTTCAAAAGCACGTTCTCGAGCTTGTCATAGAAGTCATCGGTAGGAATCTTTTCTTATAGATGACTCTCACCATATATTCCAAACAAAGGCTTATAAGTTGGGTCATCACGGTAGCCAGGGGATAGATTCTTCTTCAGCTTGTCAATCGAGACCTTGTATTGCTCAGCAATGAGTCTCAGATTCTTCGGCTTGGATACGCTTTCAACGAATACCATCTTTCCGGTACTGCCACGTACCTTGAGGCGGTAGCTGCTTCCCCATTTAATCGGCTGGATTTTCAAACGTCTAAGTCCTTCGAGTTCGTAGGCAAACATGTTTGCTATATATCGATGGCTATATTATCTCAGTGAAAACTCTTACTATATGTTTTCGTCCTTGTATCAGGATCACTTTCTATATCCATCTGACTAAAGTCAATTTCAAAAAACAATTATTAATCGGTAGCCACTTCAGGATTTGCTGACGCTAATGCATTCTTACGACGCTCGCAAATTTGCTTACGATGCTCGTCATCGTACTTCTTGTGGTTTGCTACAGTAGTCACCGCAATTAGTGTGTGTGCAAAATTAGCGACATACGCGAATTAGTGTCACTGTGATTTCGTGACGCTAATACCTGTGAAGAAGAAATCCGCGGATTCAAAATTAGTGTGAGTGGGTGGGAATTTAGTGCAGTGGGATAGGGCCGACCCTCCTAATCTGCTGCCCTGGGTTCGAGCCCGCCTTCGTGCAGTTTTCCGAGTCGATAATACCGACAGATCCATGGATTGGTTAGGGTCCGCCACGGATGTGGTGCTTATTGTAAAAAAACAAAAACGGTGAATGCATTTGTGAAACGAAGGTTTTTGGTTTTGACGTAATTATCAAAAGCTGACTAAATCTATTTAAAATTATATATTTGGGAAAGATGGAGCCAGAGCGTTTATTTTAACATCAGCCACCAATCTCGCGAACGCAACCAAGAACAAGCAATGCCAACCGATAACTCTTCGTCAAAGACCCCTTGTGGTGGCTGTGGTGACCTTGTTGGCAGTGTGCACTCCTGTCCCCAGTGTTCAGTAAGCATGCATCCGTTCTGCGGGACTCCTGTCGGCCCGGAAGGCTTCAACCAGCCAGTTATGTGCCCACAGTGCCAGAACGGTGCAGTCGTGAAACCGGTCAGCGCGTCACCGATCGTGGCAGCTTTCGAGAAGGCGTCAGAGCAGAACAACTCCATCGAATAGCCAAAGGCCGCAGTCCACGTCTGAGTCATCATCCATAACTGGTGTCCCACCTTCACTACCTGCTGCCACGGACGGAAACAGAGCACCACCGCCACGTCGAGATGCGCAAATCGTCAGTACAATCAAACAGCGAGAGAAAGTTGTCCGGTGGATGGTTGTGATGGAGGGGAAGGGCGGCATCAAGGGTCTTTTTGCTCAAGCAGTTGACGAATTCCCTGAGATATTCAGGTCCAAGACGCGCAACGCAAACCTTACTAAGGCAACGAGATGGTGGAAGCGAATGGAGACGTTGCTTCGCCTGCCTCGTGGAGTGCGAGAACTCTCAGCAAAGCGCGAACAAGGCCGCTCCCGTGTGAACAAGAAAGCTCTCAAAGGGCGTGGAAGACAACGGAGCGAGTGGGTGGCTTGGCTGTATCCGCAGCTACTTGACGAGTTTGATCGCCTGCGCAAACTGGGCTTGAAGTTCGATGCGTCAATGCTGCGTCAGCTTGCAATTCGACTATTGAAAACGAGCACGGGTAAGTTCAACAGTTCGTCAGTCGACAAAGTGGGAGCGCTCAGTTTGGAGAAAATATCACCCAGGTGGATCCAAACGTTCATGGAGGCACATCGAATTGTCTTCCGCACGTAGTCAGGCAAGAAGCAGGTCAGTCCTGAGAAACAAGAGGCTATCGAGCGTGAAGTAGCAGCTCACCTCGGAAAAATGAAACGCGGCTTTGAGTCGGGACGTCTGAACGAGGACACAATCGAGAATATTGACGAGACTCACTTTGTGATTGATTTCGACAACGGCAAGACTCTAGGCTTTGCTGGCGAGAAAAGCATTAAGTATGCAGACGTTGTCTCTGGCGGAGAGGTATGACAATGGTCGTCCGAATTTCTGGTGGTGCAAGCGGACGTATTCACCCGCCGATGATGATCTTTTAGTATGCGTCGTCAAGCTATCCTATCCGTGGAGTCCCAGACAAGACACCAGGCGTCTGCTATCGAACGGGGCCAAAGGGGTGGATGAGCAAGCGAGTGTTCCGACAGTATCTCGGTGAGAGAAGAGCAATGTGCGCTGATCCTCGGGGCCGGGAGAAACGCATTTATCTCGACAACTGTTCGTCACACCTAGATGAAGACGAATGCAAGGATGAGTTATCGTAATTGAAGGCTCGTCTCGTCTACCTTCCACCCAACGCGACCGACTTATGTCAGCCTGCTGATTCATTTGTGATCGCCAAGATCAAAGATGCCTGGCGTCGCAAATGGAACGAGAAGAAGATAGAGCTTATCGAGGGCGGCGAATGGCAGAACACCCAACGGAAGGACAGCTCGTGGTCCGGGAAGCTCAAGAATCCAGGCAAGAAGTTCTTCATGTCTTTGGCTGCAGAATGCGTTCGTGAGGTAAACGCACACCGCGACAAAAACTGCGTCAACTATGCCAGGAAGGCAATGATCAGATGTGGGCTCTCACTTGAGATTGACGGCTCTTGGAGCCCAAAGCAGCTCTTCCCTCATCTTCAGGATATTATCCAGAAGTACCGGGATGAGTTTAATGGTAAGTCTGCTGCAGATGGGTCGATGGATAGTGATAGTGGCGACGAAAGCCGCACTGCCGGTGATAAGGACTGCATCGCCAGTGCGGTTGTGTAGAGAGGAAACCTAAATTAGTGACAGTGTCTCTAATTTGCCATACATAAATTAGTGTCAGTTCCAAAATAGCAACACTCACACTATTTTCCGTGAAGACAACCAAAAACTCCTAACACAAATTAGCATCGGTGACACTAATTTCGGTGACTACTGTAGTCGCTTTTCTCGATTCTTTAGGTAATACTTCTTCTGCGCCCGTAGGATCGCTTCCTTGTTGCGTTGGTAAGTTTCCGGTGAGTAAGTCATGATTATCTATATACTATAGATGACTTTATATCAGGTTGAAAAAAAATATTCTGAATTTTATAGAATCCAATGAAATTCATAGGAATATTGTGAAATTCATAAAAAAACTATGAAATTCAGAGAAATATTGTGAAATTCAGAGTTTAGCTTTATTCTCTTTGGACCAAATAATTTTGATGCTTCTTTGTTTGAAGGTGTTTGCCTTCGTTATATCGACTATAAGTAGATCCACATTGACATGGAATCTTTCCTTGCGTCATACTTAGAATCGACATAGTCATTTTTCTCATTACCAATTCTAAAGTCGTGTTCATGATTGTTTATACATGTCATACTATTAATTGCTAATTGCTTATGCTCATAAATATCGATACCTTTGACTAACTCATGCTCGCTAAGTAATTCAATGCCAAATGATTCAACTCTATCCTTCTTGAAATGGTCATAAATCACACTGTACGGCTTACCTATTCGTAGCCATGTTTTATACATTTTCTTGACATCTTTCCAGTAGGACTGCATCGTATTGCTTGAGCTTCCAATAAAGATGATGGAATTATCAGCGTTCGAAATCTTATAGATGAAACCTTTCATGATCGTAATTATTATTATCGGTTGATCGTATATGATATGCTTTATATACTTACTATATTCTTGTATTAGGATCAAATCACTTTCTATAGAATATTTAGAGATTTGCTTGAGGGGCTTTTATACTATTTGTGCTGCTTGGAGATGATTAGGAGACGTCCTTCGCACCAGAGGGGGTCGAGAGGTCTTGCCTACTTTATTTCTCCTTGGGTTATTTCGATAGAGATGGGGCTTTTGGGTGAATGAAAGGGGGGAGATTTTTTTTACCCCACTTGTACCCGGATAACACTACTAACATGAGAGTGAGAATGGGGCACAGACGCGCCTGGTCCGACATTTACTCGCGCTACGGACGCTCCCAGAGTATCAGAAGGCCTACACCAATCTGCATCACACAGTAGACTGGCGAGCAGTCGCAACTTTCTTTCGAACCATACTAGAGCAAGAGGGGCCAGGTGAAACCAAGCACACGGGGGGTCGTCAATAGCAGCTCATCAAAGACTTCGAAGCCGCTGGCGGTCGGAGTGACCTCGGATGCTTACGGGCGTGAGGTCCAGCTAAGGGACGATGAAACAGAAACAAGAAAAAGCAATAAGAAAAGCAGAAGAGTAGGAGAAGACCAACGCTGGATTGAGATCCAAAACGTGAGAGGTTTCTCAGAGGAAAGTAGAAAAGATGGATGTCAGCGTGGAGAAGGACGCCAGTGCGTGAGAGACCGATTGCCTGGCTAATTCAAGAGACGCACGTCGGGACAGTTGAGGAGGCTCGGCAACTACAAGTGGAATGGAGGAGACTTTGGGGGCAGCAATACCAGTATCACGAGCAGGAGCTGTCGTACTGGAGCGTTGACGTCACCAAAACTGAAGGAGTTGCGATACTCTTGAACCCGAGTGGAATTGGCAGTCATGCCATGGCGACCAGAGGACTGGACTAAAAGACTCATCAGCATTCAGTTAGCCGATTACCCCCTGGTTAACATCTACGCGCCGAATGACAGAGTGGAACGCGAGAGGTTCTACTCGAATTTGACTCGCAAGACTTGGCCGAATTCGGACAAGGTGCTGGCAGGCGACTTCAACTGTGTACAAAGTCCGGCGTTGGATCGGCTGGGCGGACGGCGCAGTGGGAGACCGGAAAGTGCGGCATTTACAGGAGTTGACAGAGACTCTTCAGTTGGAAGATGCTCTCACGTTGTCAACTGATCCAGAGGTTGAAGATGACCCTACAGAGCCACTGGATTACTACACGTACTGGGGACCGGACTCAGCCAGCCGACTGGATAGGTTCTACCTGCCGGCTGACTGGACAAGTAGGGTCCAATGGCTAGAAGTAGCAGAGCCGGCAGCGTCTTTGGATCATCAGCGCGTGCGGCTGCACTACCGAACCAGAGGTTACAAGCGACCCTCGAAGCACCGGAAGCGCCAGGTGCGATACCCCATTCGAACGGCACATCCGGAGCGCGTGCGAGCGGAGTTGCAGAATGAATTAGCAGAGGCGAAGGTCGGTCAGAGTGAGTCGGCGGCAACTTGGGATGCAACTGCGAAGCTGTGTCTCGAATGCATAGACAAGATAGAACGACGCGCAAACAAAGCGGAGAAATGCAGCGATACACCGGCTAAATGCCCAACATCGAGCGCATATCTTCACACGGTAAGAATTAATGGAGGTAACCGCGATGGGTCTCCGCGAGGAGCACTTGATTCGGATGGGGCAGCGGCTCGAACGGTCGACGGAGCAACTTCGTTGGAATTTTAAACGCATCTCCACATGGGAGAAGGGCCAATCGATCGAGGCGATACAGCAGATTAATGGGGCACCATTCACACGAGAAATAACCCTTGCCAACTGCTTCGCGTCGGAATGGAAGCCGATTTTTGGTGAAATACACAATGCATTCACCGGGGCGACTAGAAAGTGAATTCGACAAGTTCGTTCACATACCACTTGATCGACGCCTCTCGGCAAATCAAAACGAATCACTGATGAAGCCCATCACCACGGAGGAAGTGATCAACGCGATTGAGGCGCTCAGCCGACACGAAGCGGCAGGCGGGGACGGCCTCAACAATGATTTTTACAAAGATCATCAAGCACTGCTAGTCGGAGCGATGGTCGCAATTGGAAATGAACTGCTGCAGGGTGGCGAGCCTTCTCAATCCTTCCTGGAAGGGCTCATTTTACCCTTACGAAAGAAGGATGATTCGACGGACGCGATGAATTTCAGGACTATCTCACTTCTCCAAACGGGATACAAGGTTTTTACGAAGATCTTGGCAACACGGGCTCAACTGGTCATGGGAACACCAATAGGGGACTCTCAGCAAGGTTTTGGTCATGACCGTCAAATGTTGAAGACGGTCATGATGATGATGGCAATGCTCGCTTCAGCAAAATATCAACCGGAGCTTACGGCAGAAATGAGCCGTCTCATCCTAACGCTCGACTTTAGGAAGGCCTACGATACGGTTGCACGAGAAGTTTTGTTTCTCGCTCTGAGGAAATATGAATTTACGGAGGACTTTGTTGAGATGATTCGGTGGCTGCATCAAGGCACGACAGCGCGGTTCCTGGTTAACGGGGAACTATCGGACTGGCAAGCGGTGGTGTCGGGCATCCGACAAGGGTGCCCGCTCGCGCCGTTACTTTTCATCCTAGCGGCTGAGATCTTAGCTCTTGCAATACGACAAGACAAGAAGATCGTTAGGAGGGGCAGGGCAGAGGCACGCCTTCTCAGCGTTTGTGGACGACTCCATGGTGTTCCTCAATGAAGCACAGCAGCTGCCGCGAGTAATTTCACTGGTAGGGCGTTTCGGTCAGCTCTCTGGACTGCAGGTGGAGCCAGCGAAAAGTCACGCGATCTTCCTAAACACGGCAGTGGGAGCTGTTCGGTATCACGGCATCCCAGTACTCCGGCACGGGGACACTATCCGATACCTCGGACCTGCGGTCGGAACAGGAGCTCTAATGGATATCAACTGGGAGCTACGCATTCGCATCGTACAACGACGACTAGCCACGGCGGCGCAGCTCGCGATGAGCATGGAAAACCGTGTGCAGATTCTTAATGAGATAATGTTGCCGTCGGTGATGTTTACGGCAGCCGTGTTTGACATGCCAAGCTGGGCAGGGAGCCAGCTTCGCAACATGCAAAAACAATTCTTGTGGAATCATACTACAACAACGGATCCAGCTCGACACAAAGTGAACCCGGGTCTCCTATTTACCGCCAAGCAGGCAGGGTGTGTGGGGCTGGTCTCAATCGCGATAGCGAGCAAGACTCAGCGTGTCAAACAGACAATGCTCTGGCTAATTCAACGACGAGACAAGTACTATCTGGCATGGAGAACGTGGATGTGGAGAGGTATTGAGGAAGAACAGGGCAGGGGGATCACGCCGACGGACTTGGCTCGAGGCACAGGTAACATCAGTGGCAACGCTTCTGGAACAAAGCTCAAACAGCTCATGGGGTCCTGGATAGCACAGGAAACAGATGCAAACAGCGAGGTGCAGCAAAGATATTGCCAGCAACTCAGCAAATTGGAGGAAGGATCAATTAGCTGGGCGACGGACGAAGAGTGGACACTAGAGTTGCCAATGGAGTCGATAGCACCGTTGCAGACTCCGGGGGCGGACGCGAGCGAGTTCTGGGCAACATACAGCTGGGAGAACAATGCGTGGATCAGAGACTCGGCTGGAAACAACAGGGCCGCCGAAAATAGCATGGCCATAATAATAATGTTCCAACATATCAAAAATAAATGAGACCGCGCGAGACGAAATGATCATTACATACATTTTAGAGTTATCGAGAAAAACGCCCTCAAAGATGGGACATGTGTTTCCGTTCTTAAGTGAAGTTTCGAGAAAACGCGACTTTTGTGTTTGTCAAAATCTAAACGGCACCAACTACACCATGAGCGACGAGAGCGAACGCGACGCTGCTAGCGCGCCGGACGACAGTGGCGACGAGAACTGTGAGGAAGAGGTGGAGGAGGACGCGAAGTCTGAGCAGGACTCTGTGGAGGAGTGGGGCGAGACAGTCTCTGCTGTGCCCGTGGACGTGGAGGATCGCGTCGTCTCGTTGATCCAGGACGACGAGTGCGGAGCCTGCGTAAAAGACAAGAAAGACGAGCTCCAGCACTTCTTCCAGTCGCTCGACAAGCTGTCGAAGGAAGAGCGCAAGGTGAACATCATGACGGCGCTGGCCATCCTCAGGGAGGCCGACACGAGCAGCCAGCGCCGCGGTTTCGGCCTGCGTGACAAATACGCCTACTTCTTGCCGTTGGTCGGACGCGTGTGTCGCCCCACGTTCTGCAGCTCCTACTCCGTCTCCGAGGCGACGATAACGCGCTTCAGGGCGCGGGTCAAGGACCATGGACCAGCTCGTACGGCTGGTGGACGACGCGGCGACTTCGTCCGCGACCGTTCCCATCAATGCCGACAGCGACATGTTCAAGAGCTTCAAGGGTATGCTGAGCGAGGCCTACCGTGACATCCCGGGGATCCGCAAGTACCAAGTGTTTTTGATGCTGAAGGAGCGGCCGGGCAGGGTGCACTGCCGCGTCGGCCCTGACAACGAGCCCGTGGAGTTCGACCTCAGCCGCGTGTACGACGGCGTCAAGGTGGACGGCCACCGGGTGGAGGTGCTGTTCGAGGAGGCCGTGACCGCCATGCCGCCGTCAAAGCCGAACACCGAGAAGATTGTGCAAATGCACGAAAAGGTACGCCCGTACGAGCCCGACGAGTACCACAACGACGCCCTGTACGCGCTACCGACCGAGAGCCAAGTGAAAGAGGCGAGGACGATCAAGCAGGTCAGGACCGCCAGGCGTAAGAACAAGGACGCCACCAAGCCCACGGCAGCGGAAGCCGACGAGACAGCAGCAAACCGAGCGGGGGGAACCACGCTCAATGCGCAGCCGAAGGAGGCGGGACCCCTAAGCCGAAGAAGGCGAGGAAGCAGTAGTGACAATCTTTGCAGTAAATCAAAAATGACGCTTTCGTCAAGCATACTTGCAAATCGAGACGATACAATCATTAAAAAATCGATTTTTTTGTAAAATAATCTGCCAGTTGTGTAGAAACCGGAACAAAAACCAAATTTTCGCCAAATTTTCGCCATAAAGGAGATCGAATTTGCCATTTCTAACACCGCCATCGGATCCGCAAGACGATTTTACACCATAAAACCTAAATTACCAAAAATGACTTTTTGAATTTTTTGAAGGGGCACCTTTTTCAAACCGCTGCCGTTTGGCGGGAAATTTGAAATTTGAACGAACCAGCACACCAAAATGAAGAGGAGATCGCGCGCTTCGTCGTGGTACCCTCAGGTGCGATTTGAACGAAATGTATGTAAGGATCGTTTCGTCTCGCGGCGCGGTCTCAAATGTATGAAGAGCTCAAGACCCAGCACATATCATCATTATGTTTGGAGCCCTATCAATATCATAATTTATTTTCGAAATAAATACAAATAAATACACCACCACATTTCATATTTTTTTGTGGAAAAGCCTACTGAGTTTTATAAGTTCCTTTCAAATTTTGTGCTCTTCTCTAGACCAACCGTTCCAGCTTTGGAAAGACTCAGAGAGCGCCGACACTCTGTTATCATTGTCCAATTTCCAAGACAACCCAACTCCTTCTCCTCGACACTTCGGTCTTTTTCCAGCAATGGTCTCCGTTACTCGCCCGACGTTCACGGCGGCCCAAGTTACCGGCTTTTGTTTTCAGCCGTGCCGCGACGACTTTGACGAAGTTATTCTCGAATACTTTCGTTGTCGTTGCGGCACGGTTAGAAGCAGACCCGCCGCAACGGGTTCACCAACCTGATGCAGCACGTCAGGCGGGAGCATCCGGACTTTGAAGCCAGATGCTCGAGGCTACGACCGCCGAGACGAGGTCTCTGTTGAGCTACGTGCGGCGCTCCTCGAAAAACCTCTACGGCTGGCTCGTGTGGATTGTCCTGAGCAACCTACCGCTTAGTTTCTGCGAGAACCGTTCAACGAGACGGTAAGCTTATTGCTAGTTATTCTACCCTGGTTAACGTTAACTGACTCCTTATTAACATGTATCTGTTATATGTTAAAAATAGCTACACGAACTTGGATCCACTGTGTGTCGAGACGGTGCGCGCTGGAATGGAAGGGGTCTCGGTGGCGGCGGAAAAGTCCATAACCTCTGAGATGCCTGAGCGCTTTGGGCTGATCCTAGATGGCTGGACCTGTTTAGGGGAGCACAACATCGCCGTCTTCGCGTGCTATGAGGTGGGTGGCAAGGTCAAGACGCCTCTTCTGTGCATGGCCCCTCTCTTGAACGAGGAGGACGACGACTTGTCTGCTGTGGCACACAGAGAGTTCCTGGCCAACATGCTGCCACGTGATTATGGTAAGCAGCTGGACCAGTGCGTGTTCATCGTTGGCGACAACTGCAGCGTCAACAGGCTGCTCGCTACCTTAGTTGGCGTTCCTTTGGTTGGATGTGCCTCGCACGGGCTCAATCGTGCTGTACAACAAGATCTGCAAGCTCACGAGCCGGACCTCGCGGAAGTGCAAGCTCTGATGATCAAGCTACGGACGCTGACTCAATCAGCAAAGCTCAGGTACGCTTTGTGGTATTTTGCTAAATGTTATGTGCTATTTCCGAATCTTTACGTAATGTGTTACTGTTGATTTAATTTTTATCATTTTAGGCTTAAAACTAGTCTTCGACCGGTAATTCGACAGGACACGCGGTGGAGCTCGACCTTCACCATGCTGCACTGCTACTTTAGACTTTCGGAGCATCTCGATGCGGATGACGATGACATCACAGACCTTCTCCCCGGTCCAGCCTGCAATCGTCGTCTACGCAGTTTTCTCAAAGAGCTAAAGGACGTCGAGTCAGTGTCAAAGGCCCTCCAAGGAACTGACACTGACTTGCTTGACGTCCGTGAGTGGTTTGATGGCCTCATTGCCATCAAACCCCAGTATGCTGCGTATCTCGGTACGTTTAAAACGACACTGCTGTATTGTACTATATACTAACATTTGTGTGCATCCAGGTCCAAGAGCTGACATTGTGCACAGCCCCGACTTTGAGTCGGGCTACGTTCGCGTGCTCCGCGGGAAAACCAGCCGGCTCACTCGGGCGGAGAAGGCCGCTCTACAGCCTTTTGCTGTAAGTGTGCCATCGGAGTCTCCAGCCGAGGACGAGAATGACGGATCCTTCGTTGAGCGCATCCAGAAGCAACGTCGTCTCGAGCAGAGTGAGCAGCTGTATGACCTGCTACGCAGTATCCCGTCCACTTCAAATGTGGTTGAGAGATTTTGCAGTCTTGCCCGCATCACGTTTGGCCATGAGCGCAATGTGCTGCACCCCATCACACTTGAACAGCTTTTGTTCCTGCGTCAAATCGCAAGCTACTGGGATGTGGGTACTGTTGATAGTTTGCGCAGCTAGATAAACGCAACATGTACTTTTGAGCTGCCATTATGCATTATTGATGTGCTCATGGGACTGCAAGCCATAATTTATGTAGTGGTTCCCCGCGCTGTGCAGCACTATTTATTTGTCGATGCCGACAACAGAAGTTTACATGCCATAATCGGCGGCCCTGGGAAACATGCTAAAGAGGCACAAATTCGACAGGATACGACACTGCAGTCTTCACGGCCTGCAGATACGCCGTACCGCCGTGAACACGTACACGATGAAAGTGCCAACAGTTGGAGAGAAAATGCATCGGCAGGACAAAATGCGCAGGTTGGGACTGGCGATAGTGCTAAGTTCGCCAGTGATGCAGGTTGGAGAAATTCTGGAGGTGAACCGAGGCCTCCGGATGAGGCATCCTGTCAAGCTGGAAGAGCGATATAAGTGGGAAGTCACTGCTCTGGGTCATGCGCAAGGACTCAGCACGGAGTCAATAACAGGGGCCACTCACGGCATTGAACTGGAGCAACAACTCGACGGAATTCACTGGCAAGTCCAGACAGCGATGGAAGAAGACAGCCGAACGAGTCGTGCTATTCTTCAACTGTGGCAGGCAGCGAGCGAAGGAAGCTTAGTCTTCTACGCATATCCTCTGCTGCATGGATTTCCGTGGAGTGTTCAGGAATCAATAGCGAACAAACACGTTCTGAAGGCGCTGAAAAGCAACCCTTCCGAAAATACCGAGGCGAAGGTGACAGTATCGCAGAGCCGATCGAGAAGCTGATGCAAGCGGTGCGGACTAGTGAGTGGCAAAAGGCGGCAATGCGGCAGACGCCGTCCCAAGTCTGGAGCCACAATCAGGTACTCACCGACTATCAAGTGTGGGTTGGATATCGAGTAGCAACCCGGCAACTCAATCTATACCACGATGATCGTCGGCGTGACAACAGTTGCAGAAAGCTGGAGTGCTATCGAGGTGTCAAAGAGACATTAGAACACATCTTTTGGAGCTGCCCATCGGCCATAATCTGTTGGCAGAGGCTCGTGGAGCATTGTATGGAGGAGCGATGGAGTGACCAGCAACTGGGAGCATTACAACGAAAATGTGCCAACCGGCAAGCTCCTCACCCATCATTGGCGACTGAACGGAGGCTCAAGAACGACTATCCAGATGAGGAGGCCCAGCTAGTCCAGCAATGGAAGAGGCTGTGGCGTATCATGAGCAGTGTGTGTATCACTACACTATGGATTCAGCGAAACCGCGTGATCTTCCAGCATGAAGATATCACGATAGCACAGAGCATTCAAGAATACTGGGCAACAGGAATCTGACAAGTACAAGCGATAGGAAAGCGGGAACGCAGACGCCCGGAAACAATATTACAGGGAACCTGGTTACTACTATGCTGTGCAGCATTGGAGGAACCACCCCGAGAGCAGTCTTCAAGAAAGGCAAGCCCCGTACAACCACCGAACTCGCAGGAGGAACCGGCGTTGCTAACTAGGCTAAGGATATATCAGGCCTCTAGAAGTTACAGAAACTAACTAAATAGACTCACCTGCCTCTCTCAATGCGTGGCGCCATCCTTGCTAAGTTAGCACTCCGCTAAGTTAGCAGTCCGCAACTGTTCGCCGCAGCATGGAAACGCCAACAATCCGCTACTCTGCTGCAGTTAGTTGGGCGCGCGGCTCGGCTGCCGACATGGTCCACTTTTTAAGTGGCCCTTGAAAGCGGTAGTCAGCCATGAATCATGGCCCATGATCGATGCAGGGCACTTTTCGTTCAGCTTTCGCACGTGTTGGGTCTGTGTCGAGGGCTGCCTCGTGCGATGAAGCATCTGGACACTTTCATCCGTCGGAGGTTTCCGCATCTAAGTAAACACCCCTCAGAGTCGAAATCTTGGCAGTTGTTGCTGATCTTGGTCAACTACATTAATACAAAGCTCAAGGTATATTTGTGGCCATCTTGGACAACTTCAACTAGACTAATACAAATTGCAAGTTGTATTTGACAAGTCCGATTCATGCTCTCGCAGCTCTCCAATATTAATGATACAGAGTGCGCATATTTCACTTGTGAGCCACAACAATCAAATGGGACGGCTGGACACAAAGTCTATGGTAAATCCCCCCTGTCTAGCAAAGGTGGTGCTGAGTTCGAAGCACCCGCATTAATTGCAAGCATAATTCTGACAACAGCACAAGTTCAAGCATGATAATTAACTGTCTGCCGTGTCAAACCTCACTCTACCGTCTGGTCTAGTGACTCTCGAAACGTCACCAGTGCGGCACTCGAGCCGTCAACGAAGCCTGTCTAGGGAGAGGCCATCGCATAGACAGCGGCCCCGTAGCAGAGTGAAAAGTACATGCACGACTCAAGTTTTCTTGTTTTGTCTCCAATATTCAGCGATTGTTATTTTCACAGCAAGAGCAGTCACTTAGTCTATCGAGTAGCAAGTCGCTAGCCAATATCTTCACGTGATCGTGTTCGGTTTAGACCACCGCGATGGATGGCAAATTGAAAGAAGTGGCTCCCACGCCACGCTTTCTTGTAGAACGGAGGGTACAACGTCGTAGAACACCTACCACGTTACCCGTCGTTGTTTCATCGCTTCTACTAACGGCCGGTTTCCTAGTTAATGCTTGTGTATTAGAGGCCAATAGAGACGAAAAGCCCAGTTAGGAGTGGCCCTAGCAGTCCCCTCTACCGTACTGCTTGCAAACTTCTTCCACACAAGTTGCTAGACTCGCGACAAACATCAGCTGAATTTGATCTTTGTCACTTCTCGATCCGCATGATGGCGGAAACGGCTGCCGTGGTGGCAATCCATTTAGTGACTGCATAACAAACGTCGAGTTGGGGCTGCAGTCAGGCTGTCGTCGGCGCAGAGAGGCAGGGCTTCTTTTATTCACTCTGCTTTTATTATTCTAAACTAATAAAAGAAGATCCTCCACATTGTGGTGACAATTGTCTCTTCAAAAAAGTTGCGCTTTCGAAGCTGTATATCGCCTGCACGAGCATCGCATTCGACCAATTCGAGCGCATGCGCCATTCTACGCTCGAATTAGGACCTTAGGACGTCAATGGGCTGAAATGCTTCCGTCGACACGAAGAAGAAGAAGTATCTTGAGTCGACAAGGACGGCGACTTGGGAAAAAGCGTAACCAAAGTATTTTTCAATAGAGTAAGGGCTACTGCACTCCATTGCCACTACCCCACTCAATAGCCGTAAAGATGTTTCCAATGATATCCCAGTTCAATCCTCTAGCGCAGCTTTCGAGCGATTTTTTCGAGTCATCTATTTCAAATAGGTACTTGAAGTACTTACGTAATCGTAGTTTATGTAAGTCAACACAATGGCGAGCTTCAGACAGATATTAACTGGCATGACATGACTGCATGTGTACAACTTGACCAATGGTGAGGACAAGGTAGACAAAGACACCGAATTCATTTTCCATTTCACCTCTAAAACTTGCTCTGTAGACGACATGTTTCATTCACTCAACTTTCAAAGGAAATATTCTTATAATCATTTCAAACCACTTGCTATATTAATAGTGGTAGTCAATTGCGCAGCAACAAGAAGCTTTTTTCTTGCAGCAAGTCACATTTTTTTTCATTTCTCTGATTGGTCAATACAGTTGTTGCCTAGCTGCATCAAAACGCGTGCCTTTCAGCGTGCAGCAACAAGTAGACATATTTTCAGCGCGGGGAAACAAGCTGAAGCAACCAAGCCACGAGCCGATGGTGGGCAAGCCACGGTCACGCGCATCCAAACCGAGCAACAATGTTGGTAGCCACGCCCGTGCTTCAAGCAGGTCCGTCAGGTTGCCTGGGGCTACGTCAACCCATACTGAAGCACGAAGCTCTATCGTCAGCAACACTATTGATGAAGACACACAGATGCAGCCTGCGACCACCGACTCCTTGTCCGATCTGCACGACGACAGGACCAACAACTACCGCCGTATTGCTCCTGCAAAGGCTCCAAGCTTCGCGAGAAGTCATCACGTCGCCCCCATCGAGTTGGAGTACCACGTGCCAGCGGAGACGTCAAATTCCGCCGCTTCCAGCGGGGCATCGCGTTTCTAGGAGGCTGAAGACAACCAAAGAAACCTACCGCGCTTAGTGAATGCCGATACAGCTCGCGGAAAGGTTTTATCCAGTATCTCAAAGCGCATGGAGGGCCTTGCCGCCATGCTCAACAGCAGCAGCGAGAATTCCGACTCGGAATCCCCTCGAGGAAGCAATCCCTGTCGTGATGAAACTGCATCGCTTGCCAACTCATTTGTCGGAACATTGTCAGCCGAGCTTGCTACCAACGAAGGTTTGCAGCTAACCGCTTTAGGTGCTGCCACATGCCGGTGGAAGGACTGCAAGAGAGTTGATAAAACAAATGGGGGAAGTGCATTTCAGACGTGTAGCAGAACTGGGTGTGATCGGGAAGCTCATGTGGCTTGCGTCGCTGCCATGCTTGATGCGTTTGGGGCTGATGCAACCTTCAATAGTGCTGCGTGTGGCAAGCGGTGTTACAACGCGCTGGTAAAGCTATCAAAAAGGTTGTAGCACCCCCACCAACTGGAAATAAGCGCGTTATGTGGCACAACGATGGACCTTCAGACGATGTGAGCTCGCTGAGCGTGTTAATTGACTGGATTACCGATGGCGATAACTACGATCGGTACCGAGGGGGTGACGAGCAGAATGGAGAGACCAAGGTCGCGCTTGCAGAGCAAGTGTCACGCTTAATTTCCCTCAAAGGAATTAAGACTATGCGCATTGCAAGGACATCACGAGTAAGATCTCATCGCTTGAGTCATCGTTATCGAGCCGCTATGGATTGGCTTGCGACGCCTGGCCAGGGTGTCAAAGACGAATCAACATTCTTGAGAGATGTCCTGAGTACTACCTGCTGTATGAAACGATGAATAGTCGGATAAGTACTCGCGCTCAACTCCTCAACACAGATGTTAGCTTTCACAAGGAGGACACGGAAAGCGACGATGCGAGCTCCAGTGACGACTCTACTGGTGAAACTGATGTTAGAACGAAGCAGCGCATGAACACCAACGACGCCCAAAGCGATCCGCGTCAATCCCGATTTCGATTGCTCAGCCGCAAAGTAAAAGGATTCGCGAAGACGATTTATCGTCCCAGCCAGCTCTGGTGAGACTAAAAGAAGCGCAGTTAACACAGCAGCGTGATCAGCAACGTGCCGAGCTGATTCTACGGAAGCAAGAGGTCTGTCTACGTGAGAAGGAGTTTGCTGCTCGCGGGAAGCAGCTCGAGAATGAAGTGCTTCTTGCCAACGCACAGATTGAAGAGTCAAAAGCGCAAATGATGAAACTCAAAGAAGAAGCTGAACACTGGCGACAGCAACGGAAGATTGCACTCTTGCGTGAGCGAAAGAAGTTGCTTGACGAAGGGATCTCAAAGGAGGAGATCGATCTCCTACTACCACTACTCTCGCATCTCGAGCATGTAGGCTAACAGCTGGTTCCTGCCTTCATCTCCCATCACGTCGACAGGGAGTGGAGAGTTCAGTTCATCATCATCATCGAGTTTTTCTTTAATATGTCGGGCCAGCTCGTCGCGCCAGTCCTGCGGTATCGGCTCTGCGGTGAGTAAGTTGTGCAAGATACTAGCACAAGTGACGTATGTGATGAGCCGTTTCATGTGCTTCCGTTTCTTGCTCAATTTGACTCGAATTTCGCGAAGATAAGGGAACCGCATCTTCAAGAGCCCAGTGCAATGCTCACTTTTGATTCTTGCCTTCGCGAGTTTTGGGTTGAAGAACTTTTGTCGAGGATTCATCAGCGCCTTAGGAGAGATTTGGAAGGCTGAGATCATGATGGCCGACACTTGGAACGCCGAGTCGCCAAGAAGGTATTCATTGTGATTGAAGAATTTGTGGGACTGGGTGATAGCAATTCACCCCGTGCATAGATATAGCAATTCACCTCGCGAAGGGGAAACCTTGGCTGCGGCAATCTCCTGAAAAACGGAAGTTGCTGCAACTTCAATTTGGGGTACTCAATTGACTCATCCTTGATTGGTCGCTTCGAACTTTGCTCGAGAGCTGAAAAATAAAATTTCTACTTGTTGCTGCACAATTGACAACCACTATTGTCTTCTATTGTCTTTTAAATATAAGAAGATGATCGATCATCGGAAGCTCTTCTTTTAACCATCTCTGCGTCGGCGACGGCTAGCCACGGATAGAGAATGAATAGACTACTACAAGTACTACAGACACAGCCAGTGGTGAGCCTCAGCATGTGGCTGTTTCCAGTTCGGATAGTCGCGACCCCAATTGCTTGTTTGTTGTTTGCTTGTTGTTGGCAAGCACGAGCTGCGTGGCAGGCCATTCACTTCGACCATTTGTGAGCTCCTCCTCAAGTCAACTCAAGTTCCCAACTCCAGCATGACCTGCACCACCGATTTCCAGAAAGTGCACGCGCGGGTCGCCCTTCGAGGCATTGATTCGGTATCGCCGTCGACGACGTAGCCGTGAAGTGTGCGCACGTCTTCCGCTTCACTGGGGACGTCGGTCAACTGCTGCGCTATCCTGCCGACAGCAGTCATGCGGGCTTTCAACCGTCACCCGCGACTTCGAGCGCTCGTTGTGAAGGATGAAGAGTTCACCATTGAAATCCAGCCGCCGATCGCTCTGGACGACGTCGCTACGAAGCGTCTGCTGCGCGTGCGAGAGCTATCGGATTCCGAAGCGGACGTTGCTGCGTGGGAGAACTGGGGTGCTTTCGTCGAATCTGAGACCCACGCCCCATTCGACCGCTTCTCGCAGTTCATGTTTTACCGCACCGTCTAGGTGAACAAGGCCGAATGCAGTGCGCGGTTCTTCCTCTTCTCGGACCACATGTCTCGGACGGCGACTCGGGGATGGTGGTGGTGAACGACATCTTGGAGGACGTGGCGCTGCTGTCGATTCAGGCAGTCAAGCCGGTGAAGGAGTCCCCGCTGCGTCCTTCACTCTACGACATGTGGTTCTCGAAGCCTCTGTGGCTGAAGCCTGTGGCCAAGGCTGTTGTCACTCTTTTCGGTCGCTCAGCTTTCGTCGAAGCCACCTCAGCGTCAAGCCTGCGCTGCCTCCTCGAGGTGACCAACACGACTTCACCCTCCCTCTTGTACGCAACAGTACCAGCGCTTTGTTCGCGGAGGGCGACCCAAGCAACATGCGCAGTACACTTGGCAGGTGCAAAGAAGAAGGCGTGACCTTCGGCGGTTTGTTGATCCCCATCGTGCTGCTGGCATTCTACCACACCAGAACGAAGACCACGAACCATGACGACGACGAGAAGCTGTTTAAGCTGGCAATGGACATGTGCTTCGACATGAGGCAGCGCGTCGCTGAACCCGCCGAAGAGCGCCAAATTGGCATGTACGTGGCGGTGAAAACGCTGCAGCGGTCATGGAGGAGGGGGTGGACATGGACGCTTGCAAGTTCTGGGACCTGGCTCGACAAGCCAAAGAAGACGTGTTCAGTCAGAGCGAGAGGGTGCTCGAGATGGTATTCCCGCTGTTCATGATGGACCGCAAGCCGAACCCTCGCGCGCTGGAGAGCTTCCTTAGCGGCCACCGTGTCGCCAACTCCGTTACACCATCTCGAATATCGGTCGGTACGTGTTCAAACCCGAGCATATCCTCGCTTCAAACGGGGTGATTCACCTCGAGAGTCTGCACACTTTTGCTGCTGTGCCTTTCGTGGGGACAAGTTCGACTCTTTGGGTGGCGTCTCTGAAAGCGTTCAACTATTCTATCGCCCACAAGTGCGAGGACGCAGTGGGCAAGGCTCTCTTTCCAACGCATTCGTGACCATCTGCAAGAAGGCAAGCGACATCAAATCCGACGACACGATGCGAGACGTACTGACACGCCTCGAGCTCTAAGGCTGCACACCTTAAAGCCAACAATCAAAGTGTAACAGGGCTGCCGCGTGGGCGCCCGATGACGCGCGCAATGGTGGACGAGACGGACGGATGTTGAAGACGCGAGCCAGGACCGCGACGTGGGCGCCCGGCGACGCGCGCAAGGATGGACGGATGGACGGACGATGGACGGAGGCTGGTCCGGAGGACCCCGGTCTGCGAGCGGCAGGCACGACGGAGAGGGAATTGGCGAAGTACCGCCGCCGAGCCGCCGACACGCAAGTGAAGACCGCGGACCCGCTGGATTCTGGACGGACGGACGGATGGACGGACGAGGGCTGGACGGGGCTCTCAGCGTGAGAGAGCTCACTTTGGTTTTGGCACTGCAGAGTGCAAGTGGTTGCTGAACGACTGCGAACTGGACGGACGAGCGGTTAGCGAGCGGCTGGGTGTAGCAATTTGTGCGAGACAGTGGCTAGCTAGTCGTAGTTGATTGCATTGGCAGGACGCTAAATAAAATTGGTAGTGTGTCAGTGAGGCACACGCCGGCGCGGTGGATTGAGTTGTTCACTGACGGCCAGACGGACTTTGGCGCAAATCGGCACCGTGTCGACCAACCCCGGCGTGCAGGGGAGAGAAGAAGACACGTTGCATGGTGGTCATACAGGGGCGTAATTTGACGAAGAGCTACGAAGCGTTTTGTGATTTCGGTTACGGACGGAACGAACGAAATGACAAGGGCTCCAGCGACGCCTCCCGGAGTGATCACGCGCTCCCAAGGGACCAGCCGGGATGCCCCCGGCAACACCACCGAGGACCGCGCAGACGGCGACCTCCACGGCGTACACGGCCACGACGGCAGCTACCGCCACGACGACGACGACGCAGTCGGCGGCGACGAGCACCACGGACGCGGTGACGATGAATCCGGCGAGCGTCGGGCTTAGCCAACCCGCGCCCGCCACGACGACGGCGGCGACACCGGCTGCGGCTGGCAGACACCCGGCGACGAGCCTCATGCCGGACGGCAACGCCCCGGCCGCGACGACGAACTCGAAGATGATCACGCTGGTCAACGCCATCCACTTGATGATGTCGACGGTGGCGCGCCTGGAAGCTCGCATGGACGGCATGGAGCTGACCAGACCGACAGCGACGGTGTCACCCGGAGCAGCGGCAGCGGGACAGCCTGGCACGACGGCGACAGCGCGGACGGCCGCGACGGGGACGGCGAGCACGACGGAACGGCTCCCCGAACGGCCACGACGGACAATACGGTGCAGACGGAGACGGCGGCGACCCGCACGGGCATGATGACGCCCGCGGCGACTGGAACGACCTCGGCGACGACTGGGACAGTGGCCACGGCGGCACCGCAAGTGGCGCACGAGCGAGCCCGGCCCTCTGCGAGGACGGTGGGACCCAGCGCGACGAGGAGGACAACGACGACGAGAGTACCGGCGCGGCAGCCTTCATCCCCAGGAGGCAGCGGTGACAGCAGCTCCAGCAGTTCTGACAGCTCCGACAGCGACGACGACTCGCGAGCTGGACGGCGACACCGACGACGACGCTCGTCACGATCAGAACGGCGCCGGCAGCACCGGAATAACGCGAAGGATCTGGAGTTGACGCCGTACAAGCCTTCCCCGACGGTGTCGCCTGGATTGCAAAAAGTGGATCTGGCAGTAGAGGGCGCATGGCTCTCCGGCAGAGGAGATTGGACGGACGCTGAGTTGTATTTCATCGTGGGCAACAAGTTGTTAGACAATCCGGCTGGCTGGTGGGTCCAGATGGACCAAGAGCTGCCAACGGAAAGAAGACGTGGACGAGATTGAAATCGGCGCTCATGCGACGGTATGGAGAACGGCCAGATCAGGCGATGGCAGAGTGGCGAGTCTACCAGCGCATTATGTACCCCGGTGAGACGTTCGCGGGCTTTGCGGCAGGGTTGCGAGACCTGACGGGTCAGAACCACGTGAGTGAGCGCACGTTGCTGGCTCAATTCTCCCGCAACCTGGACAAGACGACCCGCATGTTGGTGAAGCAGGACCCGGCGCCCACGACGTTGGAGCAGGCTGTGGACAATGCGACGGCCATCGACGACCCCATCGACAATGTGGCGCAGGGCATGATGAACATTGGGCAGGCGTGGGCGACTCCACCGAACGCCTTCGCTGTACCTATGAATGGAACGACTGGAAGTGTGGCTATCGTCCCTGGAGTGGGCGTTGGTTCTGGGCCAACGAGCGAGTCGCTAACGGCGCAGATGGGCACGGAGAGCCAGGAGGTGGCGTTCTTCACCAACCCCCAGGGCGTCTACAACAAGTACACCGGGACGTGGGACGTACCGGACGGGCGATACTGGAACGGTCGCTACTGGCAGCCGACGAAGAAGCACCAGCAGTCGAGAGTGCGGCAGGAAGGGCAAGCCAGCGGCGACAAGAGGGCGAAGGTCCGCATGGTGCAGGCAGAGGACGACGAGTCCAGCGAGGACTCAGCGGAAGAACCGGCGCAGAAGCTGCCGCGGCGGAAGAAACAGAGGCAGCGGTCCGGAAGGCAGTGGAGGCGGTACGTGTCGCCAAGACTGAGCCGCAGGTGGCCGGCTCCGAGCGGAAGGTGAACAAGTGGCGAACGCCGACACGAAGTGCTTCGCGTGCGGCGGGACGGGGCACTTTGCCCGAGAGTGTCCTGATCCGGAAGCGAGAGCGCGGAACGAGGCGTACTTGGCATCGCGTGCAGCCACCCAAGGATCGACGGCGGAAAATGCAGACCGGGCGTAGGAGGGGGATCTCTACGCCCGGGAGAGCAGCGCATTCCCCGACCGGCGGCGCCAAGTGGCACGTGGACGGCAGTGGTGATGGGCAGACGGCGATCACGGCAGGGAGCTCCTCCGCGAGGACGGCCGCCAGGCGGCGCTGAACAAGAACCCGAAGAGGACGACGAGTGGCGAGGGGAAGACCCGACGCTCAGCCAGCATCCGGAGTTGGCGAGAGAGCTGCGCGACGCGGACGCGTTGTGTGAGCAGTACTTCGGCGAGATGGCTGGGCGAGAAGGTGACGACAGAGACGAACGAGTGGTGCAGTTGGGCGGAAGCGCGGCGGCACGCGACGGGGACACGATGGGTGCGGAGGCAGCAGCAAGTGCAGCAAGTGTCCATTTGGACGAAGAACTGGCGGGACGAGACGAGGAACGAGCTCAACGTTTCGTGGCGACGGTGCACCCTGCCATGGCGGCACTGCGCTACGTGAGACCGGCGGCGGCGGATGATGTGCAGGACGATGGGTGACGGCATGCGACTGAGGAAGGCGGCAGCCTTCCGACAAGCAGCGAAGGACCGGAGACTGAGGAAGGCGGCGACCCCGGAGCAATTGGCGGCGTGCCTGGATCTGAGGAAGGCGGCATCCCAGCGGCTGACAGCGAGGGGGCGGTCAGCAAGGTCAACGGCGAGGTGTCCGCCTCGAGCAGCGCGGAGTCGGTCAGCAAGGTCGACGGCGAGGTGTTCAGCGGCACGGAGTCGGTCAGCAAGGACGACGGCGAGACGGCAGACGCGCACAGTATCGCCAGAGTGCGCAGGGTGGCGAAGCAGAAGAAGCGCGCGGCCAAGCGGCTGCGAGCGGAAAATGCGGAGCGCCGGAAGCACGCAGCGGCGACGGACACGAAGGACGTGGACTCGGTGGTGACGGCGCTGGACGACGAGCGACGAGCACGACGAGAACAGCAGCGAAGCGAAGCGCGCGAGGTGCTCGCGCTTCGGCATAAGCAGCAAGAGGGCGTGCGGCTGCTGGACGACGGGCAGGTGGCTCAGGTGAGGCTTGTACAGCAGCGAACGACGACTAAAGGCGCAACGACGAGCGGTGGCAGCGCGTTCAGTGTGTTGGCTGAGGACGGGTTGCCGACAGCAACCATGGACGTTGAAGGAGAGCGACTGCCCGTGAAGCTGGATAGCGGCGCAAGGTATTCGATGGCTGGCACGGACTGGATGCTGCGGGGTGAACGAGCGCGGCGACCGGCCCCGGTAGACGTTGTTGAAGGCATTGGCAGCTTCACGCTGGATGTGCTCGGCGTGTCGACGTTCAACATGCGCAACGCCTTCGGCCAGGCGGTGACTGTGAAGGCGTGCATTATCGACGGCTGTACGGCCGAGTTCCTGGTCGGCGTGGACTTCCTGCAGCACCACAAGGCGACGATGGACTTCGAGAAGAACGAGGTGCGCTACGAAGAGAAGGAGCAGCAGGTCGTTATCCCTAACCGGACGGACACTGGTGATGGTGGCGCGAAGGTGGCGGCGGTGCGGCTGGTGAGCCGAGCGAAGCTGACGCGCAGTGCAGTGACACCTGTTGTAGTGGCGGTTGCAGTCCCGGATGGAGAACAGGGCGCAAGCCCACGATGTCGTGCGGGTCCGTGATGCTGGCGGCGACGGTGACGACTAGTCGGAACGGCAAGGCGATGGTCCCCATGATCAACGTGCAGGGCAGCAAGGCCAAGCTCCCTAGCAAGAAGGAGCTCGGGGTCTGGATTCCTCTCGAGGAAGACATGCAAGTGCTGGCGGTGAATGGAGAGCTGGACCGCAACAACCTGGACGCTTGGCTGCACGAGTTGGGCGACACGGAGACGCCGCTCGACAACGAGAACGAGTTGCGAGTGGGCGAAGAGGAACCGGACGCGCGAGCAATGGTGGTGCGCCTACTGAGAGCGTACCGCGAAATCTCGAAGGACAAGGGCGACTGCCCACCAGTGACGGCCTTGAATGTGGAGCACCATATCGACACCGGCAACGCGGCGCCCATCATACTGAAGCGGCGTCGGCAGGCACAAATGGAGGACGCAGTGGTCGACAGCAACGTGGACAAGATGCTGAGTGCAGGCGTGATTGAGGCAGGCAATGGAGCGTGGGGATTCCTCGTTGTGTTAGTCAAGAAGAAAGATGGTGAAGTTCGGTTCTGCATCGACTATCGTGCTCTTAACAAGATCACGAAGAAGGACGTGTACCCCCTGCCCCGCATCGACGAGACGTTGGAGGCGTTAGGCGGCGCGCGAATATTCACCACGCTGGATTTGCGCTCTGGCTACTGGCAGATTGGAATGGCTCCTGGTGATCGCGACAAGACTGCGTTCACTACGAAGCGAGGACTCTATCGGTTCAAACGCATGCCATTTGGGCTAATGAATGCGCCTTCTACCTTCCAGAGGATGATGAACGGTGTTTTGGGTGGTCTAACCTGGCTCACGTGCCTTGTCTACTTGGACGACATTGTGGTGTTCACCCGTGGAGGAGTTGAACGACATGTGGTTGAGGTGGCGGCAGTTCTGGAGCGGCTCCGGGCGGCGGGCTTGACGTTGAAGCTGAAGAAGTGTTTGTATGCTACGAGGTCGATGGAGTATCTGGTCCACGAACTGAGTGGAGAGGGCGTGCGACCAGTGCAGCGGTTGGTGACGGCGGTGTCCGAATTTCCTCGGCCCCGTGACGCGGTTGAAGTGAAGAGGTTCGTGCACTTGGCCGGCTACTACAGGAAGTTCATTGAGGCCTTAGGCTCGATAATGGCCCCAGTGACCCGGTTGCTGAAGAAGGAGCAGAATTGGGAATGGACGGAGGCACAGGAGTTTGCGTTTGAGCACATCAAAGCAGCGCTGACGACCAAGCCCTTGCTTGTCTATCCGGACTTCGCTCTCCCTTTTCGGTTGGTGACAGACGCGAGTAAGACAGGGCTGGGTGCTAGCCTGATACAAGACCAGGGCCACGGCTGGCAGCCAATTGCCTATGCCAGCAAGGTCAACAGCAGCGCCGAGTCAAACTATTCGATCACAGAGTTGGAGTGCCTCGCAGTGGTGTGGAGTGTCAAGCTGTTTCGGCCTTATCTGTACAGTAGAGCCTTTGGCATCATTACGGACCACGCGGCGCTCAAACGGTTGATGACGAGGCCCAACCTCACGAGCAGACTTCACAGATGGTCGCTGACCCTCCAGGAGTACGAGTTTACGATTGAATACTGGTCCGGCGCGACTAAGGTAGAGGCCGATGCCTTGTCGAGGGCACCGGCTGCGGTTCGAGCAGTTGCGGGCGAGATACGACGGTCAGGACGGCTTGCAGTGAGGACGGCGCGGTCAGAATCGGCAGCAGAGGCGAAGACGAAGGACGACGAACCGGTGTCGGCACCTGCGAGCAGAGGCAACGGCATGGACGAGGCCATGGCGGCTGCCTTGGCGGCATTGGAGAAGATGGACGAGACGGAGAGACTGTAGCGGACGGTAATGACTGAACGGCTGGGAGCACCGATAGAAGGCGACGGCTCGGCGAAGAGCAGCGCCCCTTGGCCTAGTGACCGGCCACTGACGCGTGCAGCCAGACGACGGATGGAAGAAGCGGCTACAACGGTGCTGGGCGCAGTAGGCAGCCCGCCGCAACTCGGACGAGGACGAGCAGCAGATGGAGGCGGTGAGCACGCCCCACCTCGGCACTTGGCTGAGGGTGGGCACGTGGCGACGTCGATAGCAGTTGCAGAGAATGCGAATGGAGCGACGAAGGCGACGACGACAGCGGCAGCGACGACGGGCGCGTGTGCGGAAGGCAGCACGGCACCCATGCCAGCGGCGATGAGCAAGACGGCGACGAGCGTGGCATTGGGCAGTGTCGAGCCTGTGCCGAGCTCGGGTAGCACGGCGACTGGGCGGAGTACAGCGGCAGCAACGGGGGCATCGAAGACGACGGCTGCGGTGGGCCGGCGGCCTTCGACGGGCTCCACGACAGCCACGCGAGCGCGGAAGACGGTGACGGTGCCTCGGGCCCCAACAGGAGCGACAACGACGAGCAGCGCAGCGCCGCCACGGAGAGCAGCGACTGCGGCCCCTGCGGACACCACGACGACGCGGACGGCTGGACGAACGAGTGCAGGGCATGCCGATGCCCCAATGACGCGGAAGAACGGCAAGCAGCAGCGACGGGCGACTCCGGTGGGCGAAACGGGTGCAGAGCGCGCGACACCGAGGCAGCCGCAGAAGAGGAAGACCGAGCGGACGAGTGAGGTGGCGGCTGAGGTGATGACAGCCCTGTGCAGACTGGTGCAACGAGAGCAGCCCCGGTCGAGACGCTGGACGAAGGCGATGAGTTGACACCGGCCGAACCAACGTTGCAGGTGACGGACGAGGAGTTGATGGACGCGCAGCAGCACAGCAAGCTGGTGCAGCGCCTCCTGCAGGACGGCGAGTACCGAGACATGAAGATTGAGCGTGTGTACGGACTGGCGACGATCGAGACCCAGCACGGCAGGCGAGTGATGCTGCCGCCGGTGCTGTGGGCGGCGATCTTCAAGGAGATGCATGGTTCGGTGTGGGCAGGCCACTTACGAGGCCCGCACACCTATGGGCGCGTGGCGCAGCTCTACTGGTGGCACGCGACTGCAGCGCGAGGTCAACCGATGGGTGCGAGGGTGTCAAGAGTGTGGCAGCCGCAAGGCTCGACCGCGCGAGGTAATCCAGCCACTCAGAAGCATACGAGGCGGCGATGTGGGCGACAGATGGGCGTTGGACGTGGCTGGACCCTTCCCGGTGGCTGGTGGCGGCGAACGCTACGTGATCGCGGCACTGGAGTACGTCACGAGATACGCGGTGGCGAAGAGCGTGACTCAGCACACGGCTGAGAGTGTGGCGTCCTTCCTGATGGAGGACGTGGTGTTGAAGTTCGGTGCGTTCGAGAACTACTGACGGACGGTGCCCCGGAGATGGTCGGCAAGGTGATTGAGCAGATAGTGGTGTTCTGCAAGCGGAGCAGACAAACCCGGTGTCCTACAGGCCCCAGATGATCGGGTTTGTTGAAAGGTTCCATCGCTCGTGGAAGGACTGTGTGTCGACCTTCATGGCGAGCAACGAGCAGAACGACTGGAACCTCTGGGTGAAGTTCGCGGTGTACGCGTACAACTCGGCCCGGCACACGACGGTGGCGCTGACACCCAACGAGCTGATGATGGGCAGGCGGCTGCGCCCACCCAACGAGCTCCAACGGCGGACGGCGGTGACGGAAGCGGGCGAGTTGATGCAGTACCACGAGCGACTACTGAACGCGATGGAGCGGAGTCACGAGTGCGCGGAGGAAGCGAGAGTAAAGAAGCAAGCACGGCAGGCACGCTACAACAACCGGTGAGGGCGGCAGAAGCGGACTTTCGAGGTCGGTGACCGCGTCTGGGTCTACAACCCGCCGCGTGGCCCGAGAGCGACTAAGTTTGTGCACCAATGGCAGGGCCTCATGCGGATAGTGGAGTCCGCTGGCTACGAGAACTTTGTGTTGGAGCGGGAGGATAAGACGGGGGCGCAGGAGGTATTGATAGCCCACGTCTCCTTCCTGGTGAGCTACCACCAACCTGAGCCCCTGTTGCGGCAAGTGGCAGCTGACTCGAGAGCAGAACTGGACGAGGAGAATGAAGACGAAGGTGCAGGCAGCAATGGCAAGACGGCAGGAGCGGCTGTACATACAGCGACGGCGGCTCGCCCTCCAACAGCAGCGAGAGCAGCTTTGAAGCGACGAAGAGGCGCAGCGAGCGGCTCGCGGCCAACCCTCGCAACGAGTGGCCGACTGGTGGAGATCAGACGACGACGCAAACGAAATTCGGCGGACAGTACACGCTGGAGCACGAGCTCCGACCGGCAGGACGAGACCGGAAAGGAACGATGGACGGTGGACGCTGGTGGGTGTCAACAAGCGAGTTCGAGCGAATCTGGCAGGACAGTAGGGTCGTAGAAGACCCCACAGTTGAGGAAGTCGTGTAACAGGGCTGCCGCGTGGGCGCCCGATGACGCGCTGGACGAGACGGACGGATGTTGAAGACGCGAGCCAGGACCGCGACGTGGGGGCCCGGCGACGCGCGCAAGGATGGACGGATGGACGGACGATGGACGGAGGCTGGTCCGGAGGACCCCGGTCTGCGAGCGGCAGGCACGACGGAGAGGGAATTGGCGAAGTACCGCCGCCGAGCCGCCGACACGCAAGTGAAGACCGCGGACCCGCTGGATTCTGGACGGACGGACGGATGGACGGACGAGGGCTGGACGGAGCTCTCAGCGTGAGAGAGCTCACTTTGGTTTTGGCACTGCAGAGTGCAAGTGGTTGCTGAACGACTGCGAACTGGACGGACGAGCGGTTAGCGAGCGGCTGGGTGTAGCAATTTGTGCGAGACAGTGGCTAGCTAGTCGTAGTTGATTGCATTGGCAGGACGCTAAATAAAATTGGTAGTGTGTCAGTGAGGCACACGCCGGCGCGGTGGATTGAGTTGTTCACTGACGGCCAGACGGACTTTGGCGCAAATCGGCACCGTGTCGACCAACCCCGGCGTGCAGGGAGAGAAGAAGACACGTTGCAAAAGCTTGTACACTTTTAACTGCTTACCCTGCCAAAATGTGACGTTAAGCGTACGCTAACGCCCTCAACGCATCAGGTTCATGGTTTCGTTCGCATCAACGATAGACAAGCTTGATGGAGCTACCGCAGCGTATTCTTTCTCCGAGACCCACTAAAGGAGGCATCACCTACTTCTGCGATACCCACCGCGCTGGCCGATATCTGTTAGAATCGATAAAGCGACGATCGCTGTCTCGATCAGCACGCCGTTACCACTACGTAGTATTTCCACAAGCGGGGGGACGGCTGCGATCTCGATTCGGTGCTCGTTGCGAGTGCGATCGTAGAGTTTATTATCAGGCTTTCCTTGCCGCCACGAAGCAGCGCCACGGGCGGCAGAATGCCACCAGCAACCACGACAGCAGATTTTTCAGGATACAACGATAGCGACCTGGTTCTCCTTGTCTTCCGACAATTGTGCCAACGCCGCTGCCGTCCTTTTCTTCTGGCCCAGAAGTTCTGGGACTCCCATCTCGGGATTTTGGGAAAGGAATTCTCTGAGCACACGGCGGGAAGAACTCGATGGCTACATTTTTGTAGTACATTTTTGTAGTAGAAGCTTCGACGTAGGAGGGAGACGGAAGACAGCAGGCCAGAGGTAGACAGTTTCTGGGCCACCATCCTATGGATTGGCAACCCTTGGATACGAGACGAAGAGGGCAAAATGCTCAATCCTGTCAAGTATAACAGGATCCCGAAAACTCAACTAGCTGACTTTCGCATACAGAGAACAGGACCAAGATAGTACGTCCTGAGGTTTCCGCGGCGAATCGGAACGGAGCAGCGACACCAGGAAGAAAAACTACGAAAATGGGCCACGGCCATACTGCTAGCGTCCCCAGAGATATCAATCGGTGGGGAGCTCAATGCGCACCCGCCACTGCACCTCAGGCAACCTGGAGAGCGGTTCGAAGAATACAAGTGGGAACTACAAACGGGTGGGAATATACTAGGCTCCAAATAGGAGCAAGAACCGGACCAAGCTGAGCATCACATCCGAAAATGGAATTGACTGGTACAGGATGAACCAACCATCCGACGAAGAGCAAGGCGTGAAGAGTGCAGGGCCGCTGAAGCAAACCCAGCGATCCATCGCTTCCCGTGTGCCTGCAAGAAGACGGTGACAAACAAACATGTGCGGGCAGCGCTGAAGAAAGAGCCGTACCGACGGTACAAGGGAGACATGGCAGAACAACTGGAGGGCCTACTAGTACGATTGGAGATACGTGCGGAGAATGATCAGTGGCAACGTGCAGCGCTCGAGCAAACTCCAACGCAAGTATGGAATCACAGCAACGGACTAACCGAGTTCCAGGTGTGGACGGGATACCGGGTCGCATGAATTTCATCAGCTCAACCTGTTCTATAACGGGAAGACCAGAGGACAGAAGGTGCCAGAAACTCGAACAGTGCAACGGACACAAGGAGACGCATCAACACCTCTTCTGGAAGTGCCCATGCGCGCGGAAGTGCTGGAGCAAAGTTTATCTCACATTAGACCGGCGAAAAATGGCCGGACGAGCGAACGCAAGAATACCAGCTGAACTGTGCAAGCAGACAGCCACCGTCAGTGTCGAAGACAAGAACACAGGAGATCGCGGAGCTGTTTCCGGAAGACGGAGACGAGTTCATCGCAGAGTGGAACAGGATCTGGCGTATCGGGAGCACAATATGTCTGACCCACCTGTGGATGGAGCGGAATAACGCCGTGTATCGAGAAGCAGAGATTAACGCAAACGGCAGCGTCGACAGCTTCTGGGAACAAATGCTACGGCAGCTAAGGGCAGTCGCGAAACGAGACCGGAGAAGGCCCAAAAGGAAAATTCAAGGTGCAAGACTTCAAGTCTGCATTTGATTTGATCCAACGAGAACCAAGAGGGAATCCACGTCGAGTGGAGACCAGCCAAGTCAAGCCACCGGAGCGGAAGCCACCGGCGCTTATCACCTGGCTCAGGACATTCCAGATATCTTGCACATAACAATGTAAATAGACAATCTGCTCCTCTCTAGTGGAAGCTTTGCAATGTGAGCTTCACTTCACTACATGTAAACTTCAGAAGACATAAATTTTAATTTTACTTTTTTAATAATTTTAAAGGTAGTTTTGTTGTACTTTGCGACTTACCACTAGCATTTGTGTATTCAAGTCACTTGCACTTCTAGAAGAAGGCAAAGCAGCGGTTCATGCCGACGCAGCTCACCCTCTGCTCCACCAGTTCGGTCGATAGTTCAGCATTCATGAACGCGTGTATCGTGGTCGCTACTTCCTCGGGCTTAGTGGATCCAGGAATCGCAGTCTGCACCACTTGGTCGATCACCGCCCGACGGCTGGAGAACCCTTCCTCGCCCTCTTCCTGCTTGATGAGCACTTTACCCCACAGATCCAAGTCTTGGCGCTCGACGAGGTAGCGAGCCAGATCCTTGAACAAACCGTTCTCCGTAGCCACGCGGATGAGATCGTCGTCGCATGCGCTGCCAGCTCGACGGTAGGCCAGGAAGGCCAAGTACGGGTCGATTTCCTCGCAGAACTTGCCGACAATCTTCGAGTCATAGAACACGTTGGTGGCCAGGAACTGCTGGGGTTCCTTGCTCAATGTGACGTAAATCTTCCCGATCGCATTGTGTGCTGCGGTTTCCTTGTTACCTTCTGCAATCCGCGTCTCGAGCCACGACTGAAGCAGAGGAAGACGACGACGCTTGTCAACTTGTTCGCAAAGTTGACCCACTGGGCATTTCGGAATCTGCTTCAGCAGCTTCTTGATGTACTCCTCCTCACACTCCAGATCTAGCAGCGTACCGATGACTGCAGGCGCTTTCTCGGGGCTCACCTTCGTTACGTACACATCGACGTACTTCATCAACTGGTTGGAGTGCAAGTACCGCGTCAGCTCCTCGACGCAATTGTAGCGATCGCACAAGTGGATGAGCGGCAGCGGATCCTGCAGCTTGCCCTCCTTCATGACGCTCTGCATGAAGCAGTTGGTCACTTTCTCCGGCACCTCGGCGTGCAGGTAAATCGACAGCGCCAACATGGCGTCGAACGGCGCAACCACGTCGCCCAGCGCCTCTGAGCTCTCCAGCTTGTCCTCCAGCAGCCACGTCTTCAGCAGATTACCACGACCTTGGAGCAGTACGAGACGCACAAGCTCAACCGACTCCACCTTGTTCAGTTTCCCCTTCTCCAGCAAGATGGAGAAGTACTGCATGATAGGTTGGACCTGATCGAGTGGAGCGGAAGTCTGTTGGAAGCGCTTAATCGTCTCGGGTGTTCGCAGTGCGCCGTGTGGGGACAGAGCTGCCAGTCGAGCCGCACCGGGGGTATCGTGAGCACTAAGGAGGCGATTGAACTCCGTCATGTAGAGCTCTTCAGCTCCTGGCAGATTCATGCGGGTGCCTAAGGATAAGGCCAGCCGCAAGTCACCCAGCGTACTCAGCAAGTACGACACAAGCCTCTCTCTGTTGATCGCGAAGTGTAGAAGCTGACCGCGGCGAGTGATGCCAAGCATTCCTTTCGACTTGGACTCCAGACACGTCACGAAAGGGGTATCTTGGAGCACTTGAGCGCGGTACACGAGCTTGCCCGAGTGCACGTCAAAGACCAAGAGGAATCCCATCTTGGTGACCATGTACACGATATCGTCGCCAGGACTCACGAAAACCAACTCCGGGAGGTCCTCAGCGGCAAGGGGAATAGGCTGCGGTGGGAGGTGGAAAGCACTGCCTCCAGCATCACGGTCTCCACGCAATTCCATGACAAAGAGCTGCATGGACAGACCGTCGCCACCGGTACCGGCAAACACCAACACTTGAGCGTCGTCTGCTCTTCCAGGAGGCTTCATCTGTAAGAAAGCTCCAGCATGGCCACGCAGTACTTGATTCACCTTCTTCTGTGTTGAATACAGCTGCATGTCGCCGGTGACACGGCCTCCTTGTCCCTGCGAGATGCCTACCAGCAGCAGCCACTGGGTGTCAACGGAGGCCTCGTAGCTTACAATCTGCATCTCTGCGCCCAGTCTGGCGCTGCGATAGAAGACTCTGGTCGGCGGCGAGTCGTCCTCGATACTCCAGTGGAACACGGCGGACGCCGTGACCAGCGCGATAGTATTGACGGAGATCCACCGCCAGAAGACCACCGCCTCGTTCATCTGATGGCTCTTTATCTTGTTGCGTAGCTCCATGTTGAAAATCTGTAGCTGGTTTCCCGAACGCAGAGCGATGGCGTTGCTCACAGGGTTGATGATGGCTGCCTCGGCGTTAATCGGGCGGCGCTGAACCGTGTTGCCCGCCAGCAGATCGACGATCACGAGGTTGCCTTGGCCGTCCACTTGTCGCTCACAGACACACACAAACTTGTCCGACTCCATCGTCGTCGTGCCGAACTTGACGTGGTCCAGGTTCACACCCAGCGCGCTCAACTACAGAGGGACGAGGTTAGTTTCGGGAATGCCGCGCGGTAACACCTGCGTTTGGGTCGTACGTTGATCACTTGTTCGAGGGTCACGGGAACTTCTTGCGCCATCTTGGCTCCAGTCTGCAAATGGATGGCCTCGCGCTTTTTCCAAACAAGTCCATCGCGCCACGGTCCTGAAGAACGGAACCCCCGAACGGCTCTCGATTTGGACACCAGCCTGCCGCTCAGCACACTAGTCCACTGTATTTGTGGACACTGCTGTGCTCAATGTTTCACTGGAGCACCAATCTCCAATGAAACGCTGCAATGCAGCAACTTCACACAGCGGAGCCTGGAAGAAAATACATAACTACTGGGTATACTACTGGGTAAGGATAGTGGAACGAGAAGAGCTTAACTGTATGCAGGGAAGCAGATACTTCCATCTGCTGCTCTTGACCAATCGAGACGTCCTCGAGTTTTAAAGTGCCGCTACGGGAAGTGGTGCATCATCTTGGGGCCGCGGTGCGGCATCTCCGGCAGAAAGTCGGGGTACGCGCTTCGCTTCTCGCGGACGAACTCGTGGTGGTCGCGCCACAGCATGGCACCCAGAGCTTGACTTGGTTCACATCTCCCGGCTCGTAGTGCGGCGGCTTGGGCGCCTTCACCACGGGCGTGGGATCCAGCAGCGCGTTCCAGAAGTGCTGGCTCTGGAAGTGCGACAACGCGAAGGCCTCGTCCACGTGACTCATGAGCTTCTTGTGCAGCTTCTTGAGCTCCGCGGAACTTCTCGCTTTGCCCTTCGGCGCCAAAACCTCCCCCAGTGAGTCGGTCACCCGCACCGGAGGTCCGCACGGTCCGCCACCGCTTTGGCGCTGAGTTCGTCCTGGACGGCCTTGGCCAGATTGAGCTTCACGAACACCAAATTGCTCATGAAGAAGACGTTGCGGTCCTTCGTCATGGAGTTCGGGATTTTCTCCGTCATGTCAGCATCGTGCACATCCAGGAATGGCAGGTCCATGTTGCCCCAGTCGTAGTGAGCGTCGTTGCCCGACGTGGCATACCACTTGATGAAGTCGTACGCCTCCTGGAACCTGTCCAGTAGTGGAAGAAGAGTGGGGGTTACCTCCCTGATACCTAAATTATCCGTTCTACAGAGTCTCATGGCGTTGTTAGCCTCGGCTAGAGCAGCCTCAATGGCTGGACGGGAGGCGAGAGGACAAGACCCGGATGACCTCCAGTTTGGCGGTCATGTAGGGCCTCGTGTTGCGGCGTCCCCAGAAGCGGCCCGCATGAGTTTCGAAGGCGTCCAGTCGTCGTCAATGGAGTTGCGGACCTTGGCGGCTTCGGTCTCCACGAGTTTGCGCATCTTTAGGACGCGCTTGCAGAGGGATTTGTGCTCTGCGAAGTGTGCGCTCTGGTGATCGCGGCCGCAGTATAAGACGACTTGGCAGCGGGAACACTTGAACAGCGAGTTCGGGGACACGTCGGCGCGGGGGGCCGCACACTTGGCACGACGAGGTAGGTGGAACCGGCATCTTCGCGAGGTAATGAAATTTGGATCTGCTGGGTTGCTCGGTGGAAGTGCAAATTCTCTGGATATTTATATTCAGGTCGTGAATCCTGTATAAACGCATTGTTGGATATATTTGTAGTTAGATCAATTTAAATTGCTCAAAGCCTATGTCTCCTTTGGTGGATGTTGACCCAACCGTGTAGTAACACTAAAGTAACAATCGAACGACTTTCTCGCAACATACACCACGGTCGTGCAAGCTAACAAGACGCACTGGCGCTGCCGTATATGGTGGACATAGAACTCAAGTACAGACACCACAATGGTGAAGCTGATCCTCTCATGTTCAGCAGCGAAAGGGCTTGCCATTAGACCAAATGCCCTGGTACGGGGGCCTCTATACCGCAATCCTCATGTCAAAGACTACAACATGTCATAAGCGAATGCGGCTTTCACCTGCAGATCTGCTAAAACAGATGGCAGTCGCCCAGCACTCATTCCACCCGCCACTCAATTCTGTCCCGCGCCAACCACTTGCAGCAAGCTGATCGACGCACTGCCACCAGCCAAACAGGCCCTCAAACCCGGGTTTGCCTTGGCCCAATTCAGGCCCCAGTCCACACAACCAACCACTTGCAGCAAGTGGTTCTGCGCACTGCCACCAGCCAAACAGACCCCCGAACGCCGGTCTCGCTTGCGAGCCCATCACAACTCAATTTTCAGTGCACTAGATGAGGCGCGGTCGCCATCGCGTTCGCGGGAACGGTAGGCAGCCGAAGCGGTTTGTCCGTCAGGCCTACTCCGTTGCTTTCAAGGTCCAAGTGGTGCAGCACTTCGACACGTCCCAGAGCATGCTGCTACTCTCGAGCGATATTTCAGCGGGCTTAGTGCGGCCGCGAGGGAGAGGAAGGCCAAACTGATTTGCAAGTGGCGTCGCAAGCGTGACGCTCTCGAGGAGCGTGCACGCAACGAAAGACTTGCAAGCAGTCACGAGCTCGAGCACCCGGCTTGAGTTTGGCTCTGATAACCGAGGTAGAGCAGCGCATTGTAAAGTGGGTGAACGACTTTCGCCGCGAAGGCTTTCCATTTCTCCAATGCTGCTCAAGTTGCAAGCGCTTGAGTTTGCTTAAGATGCCGGCATCTCACCCGAGCACTTCGCGGCATCGAGGCAATGGCGTCGGGGTTTTACCAAGCGTCATCGGCTGTCATTCCGTGTGCGGGCCCATCATTGACAGGAAGCCCCGCCTGACGCTCGCCAACGAGCCCACGAATTCGCAAAAAAAGTCAGGCACCGCGCATACATCGAAGGGGTGACCACCATCAACAACGCGGGCAAACCGGCATCTTCTTGGACATGCTGCCCAAGACCACGCTTGCCCCCACCAACGCCAAGACTGTTTGGATGAAAAGCAGCAAGAAAGATAAGGAACGCATCACCGCAATGCTGCTTGGAGATTCCGATGGCAATAGTACACGCCGTTCGTCATGTTGAAGGCGAAACCGTCGAAGATCCCTGCTGTTCGATGTGAAAACTCGCGGCTGCGCCACGGCTTTGGTCGACACGTGTGTAAGGTAGTTGAAGCACTGCAGAAAGTGCACGACGTCCAAATCTACGGGAACGAGGCTGCTTGGTGGACTGGTGCCATGACCGTTGAGTTCTTGCGCTTTCATTTTGGCCAGCGCAACGTGTCAAGCCCCCGCATCACATCATGTTGCTGCTCGATGATTTCAGTGGCCACTGGGATGGCGTGGAGGAATACGCACGACCGCTGAACATCATTTTGGAGAAAGTGCCACCAGGCTTGACTTGGTTGAGCCAACCGGCTGATGCCGACTGGATTAAGTCGATGAAGGATCGGCGTCGTGCGCTTTGGGTACAGTACCTGCGTGAAACTTCAGAAGTTCACCACCACTACTACGAGCTCCGACACGTTTAAGATGGCCTCCCCCAGCGTCCGACGATTATCGAGTGGGTAGTTCGCGCGTGGGAAGACCTGCCGCGAGATACGATCGCTGCTGGATTCCGGAAGTGCTCCCTTACCGATACGCCTGATGAGCTTCAGTCTCTCATTAGCAGCGTATTGGAGCAGCTAGAAGAGATGGATATGTTTCAAGTCATCGACTGGGATGGCATCATTGACAGCACAGTGGCCTAGAAAAGACAAATGCATCTTGTTGGTCTTTGACCTTAGGCTCTTGTCATAGGCGAATAAGCAGTACCGTCGTTTTTCTCCCCGCCTTTGACATGAGGATTGCGGTACTTGACAACAAGCTCAACATGTTGGAACTCCCTCCTTGCGTCCTTGGTGCTTGCCTGGGGCAAGCGAATCTGCGTGTGAACGAATACCCGTCGTTCGAGGCTGCTAGGTGTCGCCAACTCAATCGTGAATCTGATGCTCGCGGCACATGATTGCTCTCACCGGCAGCATCAAGGTTCAGGTTTTCCTCTCTGGTGTTGCGCTTGTTATATACCAGTAGCAATAGCGTATGAGGCCAAGATTCGACTACAGAGCTCCTCTGTTGTCAAATAAGCTAGAAGTGCATTCGTCGGCGCGGGGGGCGCACACTTGGCACGAAGGCGTCGGAGGCAGCGGCATCGTCGCAATGCGGGGGAAATTGGAAATGACGCTAGTGGTGGACACGGGCACCGATTTCCGGCAACCTGCCGAACAGCTCAAACCAAAGAAGGTTGATGTTGCCGTTGCAGCATACAATCTCATTGTTGTCGTTGCCAGTCGCTTACTCGAG
Organism: Phytophthora crassamura; assembly: GCA_033557995.1. Lineage (NCBI taxonomy): Eukaryota > Oomycota > Peronosporomycetes > Peronosporales > Peronosporaceae > Phytophthora > Phytophthora crassamura. The sequence goes on along the minus strand of JAUCED010000003.1, from coordinate 1,742,801 downwards.
CTCTCTCATCACTGTATTAAACCTGGCAATCGCTCTGAACGAAGGAAGAGAAGCCAACGCTTCGGTGGTTCTATCGCACGGTAGATCTCCCAACAGAGACCAACAGAGCTCACCAGCGATTACATAAATGGGTTTGCGGTGGCCCAATTCCGGAGTACGCTGCTACCACAGAAAATAGCGTCCATATCTGGTATATCTTCGGTGACTTTTGGTATAATTTCTGTATGTATATCTACGTACATAAACTGGGCAGCAGTTCGAGGAGGGGTGGCCTGAAACCCGCAAATTCAACCAAATGGTCATTTCGATTCCTCAGCGCCTGCCATTACCCCGTTCTTTCAGCGCCTCCAGGAGGCTCTCCGTGCATAGAGCTTTATGATGAGGCCCTTCACGCCTCAATTGAACTTGTTTCGGTGGAGTTAGGTTTTTTTGGGCCCCGAGCACGCCCGACATTCAGGATTTTAGGGCCATGCCATCCATCCTGAACGTACCGTGAAGTGTCAAATAATGTCTGTCTTCTTTCTGTGGGAGTAGCATCGTCCCCCAATTTGCTTATTCACTTCAACGCGGCCAGCCAATGAAAAGTGACGATGCCATCTTGCCAACCCATTGGTCACGAAGACCCCCCCCCCCCGTCTGAGAGTGCAAGAAGTAAAGTTAGCTCTTCAGTGAAAGCGCTCCAACATGGGAGGCGTAGCTATCCTGCTGAACCCAAGTGGAGCTGGGCGGGTATCACCTTGGAAGCCAGAAGAATGGTCCAACCGATTCATCAGTCTGCAGCTACCAAATTATCATCTAGCCAACAGCTACGCCCCCAATGATCGAGCATCAAGGGAGGAGTTCTTCGAGGATCTGGCAGACAAGGTCTGGCCCTCTGGTGATGTCATCCTGGCAGGAGACTTCAACAGTGTACAAAGTCCAGCGCTGGATCGACTAGGAGGTCAACGCAGTGGACGCCCCGAAAGTCTCGCGCTCCAGAGGCTAACAGAGAAGCTGCACCTGGAAGACGCGCTTACGCTAGCCGAAGCGGTCGACGACGAAGAAGACGAGCCTGAGCCGCTTCAAATGTACACATACTGGGGCCCAGAAGCGGCCAGTCGACTGGGTAGGTTCTACTTGCCAGCAGGCTGGACGGAGCGGGTTCAATGGCTAGAAGTTGCCGATCCAGCCGCATCTTCGGACCACCAGCGAGTACGAATGCATTATCGCGAGCCAGGATCAGAGCGGCGGTCGAGGCATCGAAAGCGAACGGTACGATACCCGATCCGAACGGCACACCCGGACCGCATCCAGGAAGAGCTGCAGGCAGAGCTTGCTGAAGCGAAAGTCGATCAATCCGAGACGGCATCCACATGGGACGCTACTGCCAAACTCTGTGTGGAATGCATCGCACGAATCGAACGTAGGGAAACGCAGCGACGGAATGCAGCCATTCATCGGCTAAACGCCCAAAATAGGGCGCACCTCGTCACAAGGAAGGAATTGTTGGAGGCGACAGCGACGGACATCCAGGAGGAACATCTGATCAGGATGGGGCAACGACTTGAACGATCAATGAAGCTGTTAAGATGGAATTTCAAGAGGATCTCAACCTGGGAGAAGGACCAGTCGATAGCCGAGATTCAGCAGCTTCACGGAGCCCCCTTCACCCGGGACATGACCACTTCCGACTGCTTGGCTTCGGAGTGGAGACCGATTTTCGGCGTCGTCCACAATGTCTTCGCGGACGCAGCGCTCGAAACAGAATTCGACAAATTCGTCCGTATCCCGTACGAACGTCAACTCTTCCCGGAACAAAACAGCGGCTAAATGCAGCAGATAACAACGGAGGAGGTCATTCAAGCCATAGCAACACTCAGCCGACACAAGGCAGCTGGAGGCGATGGTCTGAATAATGACTTTTTCAAGGATCAGCAAGCTCTATTGGTAACCAGCGATGGTGGCCATAGGCAACGAATTGCTCCAGGGCGGAGATCCGCCGCAGTCATTTTTGGAAGGGCTCATTCTGCCCCTTCGCAAGAAGGGGGACTCAACAGACGCCATGAACTTCAGGTCCATTTCGTTGCTCAAACCGGGTACAAGATTTTCACGAAAATCTTAGCGACCAGAGCACAAAAGATGATGGGAACCCCCATAGGAGCCTCGCAGCAAGGCTTCGTGCATGGGAGACAGATGGCAAAGTGCAGCGGGGCTGCAATTGCTTTAGCGTAGAGGAAGACACAGACTCAGAGAGTCTCTAGTACTATTGATAACCTTACGCTCTATACAAGAGCTATACCGAGTACCGTAAGATAACTACTTACGGACTCCAAGAGACAGAAGTACCTTAAACAAGGCTAGTGAACTCTTAGGCTTCACATGTGTACTGAATGTATTGTTGTTTATCACGGCAGAGCCGCCTGTTGTTTGTATGTATAGGACTCACTATCTGTCATAGTAGAGCCTAGTATAATGCATATCCATTGGCTGTGAGCCACCCACTCCTATCTGAGGTGACCCACGTAACATATGTGTGGAACTCACTTATGTGTGGCACCTAGCTTGTGTGTATCACACTATTCGATGTAACCCCGTTACACCCTCCCCCACCTGACTGAGGACACATGTCCTCACTCGTCATCGCCTCGGTTGAGGTATTGTTCAACAGAACACGCGCGTCGCTAGTCCATCACAAGACCTCGCTCAAGAACTTTCCAAGTTCAACGAGCACATGGCTCGGAGCCCGCAGGCGTCTGGGTCATTCGACAACGAGAGCGCGCCCGCGTCCCCGGCACCTAGTGCCACAACGTCCGACCGTAAGGTCTCGCCGCGCCCCGCGTCAACGCTCTCGGTGAGAGAGTATCACGCCCTGCAGCAGCGCCGTCGTGCTCCTAGCTCCGAGAGCCCCAGCAGCGCGAACATGGTCCGCCGTGCGGCAGATGACCTCTTTGAGGGCCTCGAGGAGGGGGAGGAGGACGAGGAGCTGGACTACAACTCCGACACGCCGATGCCTCAGCGAGAGGACTCCCCGCCACCTGCGCGTCCACGCTCACCGGAGCAGCAACGCCGGGTTCCCAACCCTTTCGTGGATCGCGAGACCACAGCACTTCGTGCTTCGTCTGGTTTGGAGACGGACGAGATCTCTAACGACCTCGACGAGGCTCAAGAGCGTCAGCTCGAGGGGCAAATGCTCGTTCGTTCGCAACGACCCGAGGCGCGATCGCTAGTGAGCTCTCAACGAGAGTATGGCTTCGTGCCGCTCAACCCGGTGGAGCGCTTGAAGCAGTTTGGCTCGGGGCCATTGCAGAATTGGCGAATCGGGCCGGCGGCCAGTACCAGCGACCAGGTCGTTACTCGTACTGCTCTCCGAGAGAGGCTTCTGACGCCGCAGCAGACCACTCCACAGGAGTATGGGACTCGCCTGTCCGATCAAGCCCGTGGGGCTTCAGTCCCCGCGATGCGGACTATTCCGGTGGTGCTCGGTCCGGGAGAGCTCCTCCACGAGGACGACGCCCAATTCACGAACTGGGTTCATCGAACCCGCCGTCTCCTTTCGCTGGAGGCTCTCCGATCTAGCTTCGACGAAGCTGATGTGCGCTTTGAGCGCCGGCTTCGCTTCGATTTTGCGAAGCTGAAGACGAAACGTTAGGCGGCCGTCTCCAAGTCGCTACAGTCCCTCGGACTCGGCTCATTTGCTCTTAAGAGCGCTGCAGGAACTCACTAAGGTGAGTCGACGGCTGCAGCAGCCCGGGATCAACGCTTGAACTCAGCGTATGAGTCCTCAGCTCCCCTGCCTAGCGGCGGGAAGCGTGAGGCGACCGACTTCGCGGTCGCGGGCTCGCAGAGCGCCTTCGATCGCGGCGATCAAAAGCGTCCACGACGTCAGGGCAGTCTTGCCGGAGGGGTACCTCAAACTCCCACGAGTTTTCTGAGTGCGGGTACCCACGCCACTTTACCAAATATTGGTTATGAGCGCCGCGTCGACGACGCTTTAGAATACGCTCCACATGAAAGTGGCGGTTCCCCTGCTCGTCGAGCAGCGCCGGCGGCGCCCGTGTCCTCACACGGTGAGGAACCTGTCCGGCCTGAGGAGTTGGAGAGCTTGGAGAGATCGCTGAGCGTCGTGCGTCAGATCCTGGAGCGCCACGGGCGGAGGCTTGATCAAGCCGAGAGGGAGTCTGACACCACCGTGAATGAGATCCGCGATCTCCGGGAACGTCTCCAGTGGTGTGAGGCTGCTGAGTCGGCGACTCAACGCCTGGCGCGCCTTGAGCAGGGTTTCGCGCGGCTGGAAGGTCAGGTCGACCTGTTGCTGCGACTTCAGCAGGGCGCTGTGGCTCCGCCACGCTGGGCGCCAGCTCCTGAGAACCCACATGCGCCGGGTCCCGGTACGGCTTGAGCAAGCCCACGTAAAACACGGGGTGTGTGCGCACCTTCTTCGGAAGATTGAGCGTATACGCTAGGCCCTTCTTGGCCACGACCGTGAACGGTCCAACGAAGCGCGGGCGCAACTTGGTCTTGAAGACCGCAGATACTGCATGTGTAGGTAGGTTTTTAGCGTTAAGCAACACTAGGTCCCCGACCTCAAAGCTGTCAACATTGCCTCTGCCCCTGGCATCAGCCTGTTCCTTCTGCTTGTCTTGGCTCTCAGCCATAGCGTCACGCACGTGTCGAAGGACACTCAGTCGCGTTGATAGAAACTCATCAACCTGTTTACGAACAGTGAGTGGGCTGACATCAGCAAGCCGATCGGCTAACTCTCCCCCACCAAGCCCAGGACCACGGAGTGGCAGCGTCAGCGGGACGCGCGGGTGAGTGAGGCCGTTCACGTAGAACGAAGTGTAGCCCGTAGAGGCATGCACAGCGTTGTTCAACGCAAACTCGGCGAGTGGAAGCATAGCGCTCCAACGCTTCGGCGTTTCAGCGCAATGCTACGGAAAATGTCTTCGACAACGCGATTCACGCGCTCAGTCTGACCGTCGGTCTGCGGATGGTCCGCTGTGGACATGTCCAACTTGGTGCCAAGCACCTTAAAGACAGCGTCCCAAAACTTCCCAGTGAAGCGGGGGTCTCGATCAGAGACAATCGATGCGGGCAGCCCGTGTTGGCGGAAGACCCGATCGAGAAACAGCTTCGCTGTCCCTTCACCGTCCACGGTGTCCGGCACAGCCGCTAGATGAGCCATCTTGCTCAGACGGTCAACGAAGACCACGATGCCCGTGTTACCTTCCGAGTCCTTTGGAAGGCCAAACACGAAGTTCAAACTTATGGACTCCCAACACCCAGAGAGTACAGGCAAGCTTGCCAGCGGCGCGGCCGCATGCGGTGAGGGCTTCACCCTCTGACACGTCTCACACGTGCGCACATACGTGCTCGTCCACTTGTACAGCTTGGGCCACCAATAGGTCCGGCTCACAGAGCTGTAGGTCTTCTCGCGACCGAGGTGGCCGCCAAGCGGTGTATCATGCGCCTCGTAGAGGATACGATACTTCAAATCCTCGTCATGAGGGACCACGACTCGAGGAGTGTCCTCCGCACTCGTGCTGTAGTACAGCAGACCGTCAGCGACGGAGTAACGGTGCAGGCTCGCGCGCAAGCGCGCCGACAATGTCTTGTCCGAGTTTTCAAACTCCTTGCTCCCAAGAGCACGCAGCAGGGCGACACACATGTCGTCTCGCGCATACGCAGCGCGTATCAAGTCCGTCACCGACGAGGTCACCATCGTGACATGAGCAAGCTCATAGTCCGGTCGCCGTGACAACGCGTCTGCAAGACCATTCTGCCTGCCAGGCTTGTACTTCACCTCGAAGTTGTACTCCGCGAAGAAGGACAGCCAACGGGCCATCCTTTGCGAGAGGTGAGGCGACTGGGTCGCAGTGCGTAGTGACGCATGATCAGTGAAGATCACAAACGGCTTAGAGCCCAGCAGGTGAACCCTGAACTTGACGAGAGCATACTTCATCGCAAGTAGCTCTTTGTCATGAACTGGATAGTTCTTCTCTGCAGCCTTAAGCTGGCGAGACTCAAACGCTATCACGCGTTCACGCCCTTCGGCGTCTGCTTGGAGCAGAGCACTGCCGATGGCGAAGTCCGATGCGTCACAGACGACACTGAATGGACGTTCAGGGTCTGGCAACGCCAGGATCGGGGCATGAAGGAGACTCTCCTTGACTGCTTCGAAAGCATCTTGATGCTCGGTGTTCCAACACCAGTCCTCATCCTTCTTAAGGAGATTGGACAATGGCCGAGCCATCTCAGCGTAGTTCGCGCTGTACTTGTGCAAGTAGTTGGCGAGGCCAAGCCACTTGCGTAAGTCTTTTTGGTTCTTGGGAACCGGCCAGTCAACGATGGCTTTAACCTTAGCAGGATCTGCTCGAAGGCCGCGCTTCCCAACGAAGCATCCTAAGAAAGGAATTTCTTCAGCGCCGAAGATGCATTTTGATGCGTTAGCGTACAGCTTGTTGGTGCGCATGCACTCGAGCACTGCTCGCAAGTGGTCAATGTGGTTCTCCACGTCAGACCGACCTTGCTCCGCACGACTGTGGACAAAGATGTCGTCGAAGTACGTTTGAGCAAACGCCCGCAAGGGCCTGAAGAGCTGCGTCACCAGACGATTGAACGTCGCAGGCGCGTTCGACAGCCCTTGGGGCATGACTAGCCACTCCCAGAGCATACCGCTCGGAGTGCTAACCGCTGTCAGCGGAATGTCACTCCCTCGCATGAGCAACTGGTAATAACCATCGACCAAGTCGAGCGCACTGTACATCGTGCAGCCAACCATATTGTTCTGCAGAACATCCTTCCTAGGAATCGGCGTCTGTGCCGGAATGGTGGCAGCGTTGGGCTTATTGAAAGCATGAACGATGCGCCACTTGCCATTAGGCTTTCTGACACAGAACGTAGGCGTCGAGGGCGGAGACTTGCTCTCACGCACCATGCCCGCCGCGTGCTTGGCACTGAAGAACGCGTCAATGACGTCGCACTGCTCCTTCGGTAAGGGCCACTGCCTCGTTACGCAGTATTTGGTTCCAGGAACCAAGTCAATCTCATGACGGACACCTCGATCCGGAGGTAAGCCAGTGGGCGGTCATTCGAGACCACATCCTGGAACTCCTTAACCAAAGGATAGAACGGATCTGATGGGTCCTTCAGGATCGAAGATCCACTTCGCGCACTGAGTGCCTCCTTCGTGTCCTCAAGGACCGCTTCATCCATAAGCGACGAGGAGTTCAATTCCTCCTTCGGTCGTATCATGACCACTTCGGCGAGCGCGCCAGCCTTTAAGGCATTCCCAAAGTCGGGAATGGACATCGCGTCCAGCTCTAGCAGAGCAGCCACCGTCGGAATAGCCTCGAGGCGGACGTTGCCCTCGGTTTCACCTGTCACTCCATCAACGAGTGTATAGCTGCTCGCTATCATCGTCCACGACGGACACGTCCTGTACCAGGACCGACGCCTTGCGTCTCGCAGTCGCCATCTGGCGTCGCTGCCGCCTCCTCGCGGAAGCTGTACGCCTCGGAGAGGCCAGCGTGTTCAGACTGAAAGTCTCGTCAGTTGTCGCCACCTCTTGCTGCTCTGATTGAGCCGGCGTGGAGCCGCAACGCTCACAGCCCTCGCCCAGTGGATTCGGTGCCACTCCACCCGCATCGTCAGGGTCCTCCCCTTGATGCCTCGGCTCACAGCCGACCACGCCATCAGTGGCATGCAGCGATGCTGCGCTCTCGTGACGAGCACCGCTCAGCGAGTTACGTGCCGCTCCACGCGCATCACTAGGGCCATGCCCAAGATGCCTCGACGAACTGTCGACCATGCCATTACCGGCATGCAGCGATGCTGCGCTCAAGCCACGAGCATCGCTCAGCGGGTTACGTGCCGCTCCACGCGCATCACTAGGGCCACGCCCAAGATGCCTCGACTCAGTGTCGACCCCGCCATTACCGGCAGGCAGTGATGACTCGCAGTCACTCGGAGTCTCACTCAGTGGGTTACGTGCCACTCCACGTCCAGCCCACGAGCAGTGCTCGGGACTCGCGTCTTCGACGCCAGTGTCCATTAGCTCGAACACTCCAATGTCCAGCACATTGACCGACTCGGTCCAGTGCCCGCGCCAATAGCGCTTTTGCTTCCTAGCAGAGGTGGGTTCATGACTCGCCAATGCTCCCCTAGGAGGCAAGCGCGTAGCGCCTAAGGTCTTCGACCGCCAGTCGATCCATGGTTCATGGCGCTCCAGCCATGCCATGCCGAGGATGAGGTCGTACCTCGAATCCAGGTCGATGACCAAACAGCGTTCGAAGTCCAGAAACTTCACGCCCAGGTTCACAGGAATCTTGGGCACCGTGACACGGGTCCCCGTCGCAAGACGGACGGTGACGATGTCACTCGAACGCGCCTTCAGCGCCTCAGCGTACTGCTGACTTCCTTCCATCGTGGAGCGCGGAGCATAGTTGCCCGACGCTCCGGAGTCGATAAGGATCTTCCATGGCTTCTCAAAGCCCTTCACGGTCGCTTCCACGACCAGCAAGCCCGGCTTGCATACACGTTCCGTGTTGTTAGAGAGCACGGTGCTCTTTGGGGCTAAGCCCTGCCGACCTCCTCCCTGAGGCTCAACAGAACTCAGTTCTTCTCCTCCAGCAGGGCGCCCCGCGCCTACTGGGACTTGGCGTTTCCCCGCCACGAGCCAGGCTTCTGCTCAGAAGCGGAGGTTCGGCTCGACGGAGCCTGGCGCTGCTTGCGCAGCGGGCAACCCGGACGCAGGTGTTGCGTGCTGCCGCACACATAGCATCGACGGATGCCGATACGCTGCTCAGCAGCCTGAAGCTCGGCTTCCTCATCTTCAGCGTAGCTGAGGTCCATAGGCACTGCGCCATTGGATGCATCAGAAGCTCCGGAAGAGCTGGCATGGGAAGCCGTCCAACCAAGTCGCGCCGACTTGAAGTTGAACTCGGCGTTCAACGCCACGTTCACGGCTTCCTCAAAAGAGGTCGGGTGAACACGGAAGACTTCCGTCCTGGCCACGCCAGTGCGAAGGCCTTCCATGAAGACGGTCACCGCGACCACTTCAGGAAGAGGATCCGCCGCCATGCCGGCGAGAAGAGTTCTCAACTCCTGGACGAAGTCCAGCAATTCCTTCTTACCCTGACGGGTAGACAGGAAGCGTGACCTCACGCGATACGCCTGGTTAGGCGGCGAGAACACTCGCGAAAGCTGGGCCTTCAGCTGATCCCAAGAAGGGAACGCAGTGTCCACAGACGTGCCACACGTCAGAGCCCACTCTCGCGCTCGGCCACCGAGCTTGGAGATCGCAAGCGCCACGCGCTGCTGCTCGGTCTTGAGCATGGCGGACGCCATGGCCATTTCGACCTCTCTGATCCAGAGCAAAAGGCTTCCGCCTTCCTTGCCCTCGAAGGTCTTGACGCTCACCATGAGTGGTTTAGCTCGTGGAGCATCGTCCGATGCAGGCCTAGGCGTCACAGACGCCGCGGCCGCAGTCATCTTCTGCTGGACGTGCTCCAACAGAGCATTCCCATACTGAGAAAACGCCTCTAGACGCGCGTTCACCGCGTCGGGGCCTTGCGAAGCAAGATGGGCCACACCTTCCGGGCCGATCAAGGACATCAGCTTATTAAGCCCGTCCTGTTGGTTCGGGGGTAAGTGGGCAAATTGCTCCATCCTCACAGAGGGACAGTCGTAAGACTCAGGTGTCGGATTGACTACAAGTGCTACCAAGTGCAGCGGGGCTGCCGTAGCTTTAGCGTCAGAGGAAGACACAGACTCAGAGAGTCTCTAGTAATAGCGATAACCTTACGCTCTATACAAGAGCTATACCGAGTACCGTAAGATAACTACTTACGGACTCCAAGAGACAGAAGTACCTTAAACAAGGCTAGTGAACTCTTAGGCTTCAAAATGTGTACTGAATGTATTGTTGTTTATCACGGCAGAGCCGCCTGTTGTTTGTATGTATAGGACTCACTATCTATCATAGTAGAGCCTAGTATAATGCATATCCATTGGCTGTGAGCCACCCACTCCTATCTGGGGTGACCCACGTAACATATGTGTGGAACTCACTTATGTGTGGCACCTAGCTTGTGTGTATCACACTATTCGATGTAACCCCGTTACACAAAGACAATCATGATGATGCTGGCAATGTTGGAAATAGCGCAGCCACAATCGGACATTGAGGCAGACCTCAGCAGGATCATTCTCCTGCTCGACTTCCGCAAGGCCTTCGACAGGTGGCACGGGATTTTCTTTTTCTCGTTATGCGCAAATTTGGCTTTTCGGAGGAGTTCGTGGGACTCATCCAGCGCCTGCACAACGGAACAACTGCCCGATTCATAGTTAATGGGGAGCTATCGCCCTGGCAAAATGTGGTGTCAGGCATCCGTCAAGGATGTCCTCTAGCCCCACTGCTGTTCATTCTAGCAGCGGAGATCCTGGCACTAGCGATCAGTCAGGACAAGAAGATCGTTGGGATAATTGTCCCTGGGACCACGGAGCAACGACATGGGTTCTCAGCCTTTGCGGACGACTCCACAGTTTTTCTCCAAGAAGCGCAGCAATTGCCGCGGGTAATGGCACTGGTCCGACAATTCGGACGGCTGTCAGGGCTGCAGGTACAGCCAACGAAGAGACACGTTATCTTCCTCAACACGGAGATCAAGATGGCAAAGTACAACGGGATCCCGGTGCTGAGGATGGAGACACAGTGCGGTATCTCGGTCATGCAGTCGGGACAGGTGCGCTAACTGACATCAATTGGGCGCAGAGAATCCGCAGCGTCCAACGCAGATTGGCAACGGCCGCACAACTGGCAAACAGCGTGGAGAACCGAGTGTTGATCCTCAACGTGATCATGCTGCCGTCGGTGCTCTTCACCGCAACGGTTTTTGAAATGCCTGAATGGGCCGGAAAAGAACTCCGCAACATTCAGAAACAGTTCTTGTGGTGTCACTCTACGGCTACGGACGAAGCTCGGCACAAGGTCAACCCAGGGCGTCTGTATGCCCCCCGGCAGGCAGGAGAGGTGGGCCTAGTGTCGATCGATCTAGCGAAATCAGCGTGTGAAGCAGACAATGCTGTGGCTAATCCAAAGGCATGACTCGTACTATGCAGCATGGAAGGCGTGGACATGGAGAGGGACACCATCCGGACAGTATCAGGGAGTAACGCCGACGGAGTCAGCCTGCGGCCGACGCCGGAGGAAGGCCAAGACGCCAGGAGATTACATGCAGCAGCTCCTGGGAGAATGGCTGTCGCCACCTTCAGCCCCCAATACAGAGGAACAGGATCGCCATCAGCAACAGCTCATCCGAAGTGAAGCCAACACCATTAGTTGGACCGCGGAGGATGAATGGATAATGGAGCTCCCCAAAGACCCGTTCCGAGTGAAACAACTTACGGCAGAGGCAGATGACGCATTCTGGCCAACCTACAGTTGGGAAAACAACCCACGGATCATCGACTCGACGGGCAACGTGCTCAAGAAGAGCAAGTACAACCGGATCCGTCCCTGCAGCTTGGCGGCGCTGCACATCAGGCGGACAGCGGTCGGGACGTACGTGATGCAGATTCCCACAGTAAACGGCAAGATGCACCGGCAGGACAAGTTGAGAAGATGGGGGCTGGCCATTGTGCTGAGCTCGCCAAGGATAGAAATAGGGGAACAATTGGAAGTTCACAACCAGATCCAACTGCGGCACCCCCACCAAGCTGGAAGCTACGTATCACTGGGAGGCCACGACAGCAGGACACGCGCAAGGGACGAGCACGGACCAAACAACGGGAGCTATGCGGGTCATCCCAGTTGGATCAACAACCTGACGGGGTGCATTGGCGAGTTCATCGGGAGACTGAGGTGGAGGACAGTACGAGGCGGGCCGTCAGCACCTGACCAGGCATGAGGCGGAAGGCAGCATTGTATTCTACGCGCACTCATGGTTACACGGGTTCCCGTGGCACGTCCAGGACACGATTGCAAACAAACCCGTCGTCCAGGCTCTGAAGAAGCAGCCATTCCAGATGTACAGAGGAGAAGGCCCCAATGTCCGAGGCCAAGTGGAGAAGCTGGCACACTCAGCAGCCACCAGCATGTGGCAGAAGGCAGTCATGAGCCAAACGCCGAAGCAACTGTGGCGACACAATCAAGCGCTAACGGAGTACCAAGTCTGGGTCGGGTACCGCATAGCGACCGCCAACTAAATCTCTACCACGAAGATCGCGGTCGAGACAATAGCTGCAGAAAGCTGCAGTGTTGCAGCGGGGTCGAGGAAACCCTCGAGCACATCTTCTGGGCATGCCCAACAGCCCAAGTCTGCTGGCAGAAGCTGACAGGGTACTGGATGGAGGAACGATGGAATGAGAAGCAGCTGGAACAACTTCAGCCGTCCTGCGCTAGGAGGAGAGCTCCAAACCTTTCTGAACAAACAGCGCGGCGCCTCAAAACGGCATTCGCGGATGCGGAAGATCAGCTCGTCAAACAATAGAAGCGCATCTGGCACATTATGAGCAGCGTATGTGTCACTTCACTATGGATACAGCGCAATCGAGTCATATTTCAGCACGAGACGATCACGCAGGTGCAAAGCCTACAAGAATTCTGGAGAACGGGGCTACAGCAAGTGCAAGCACTTGCTAAGCGGGAACGTCGAAGACTAGACACGATGATACAAGGAACCTGGTTGCTCCTATGCTGTGAGGCATTTGAAGAACCACCTCGAGAGACGTCTACACGAAAGACAGGCCCCGTACAACCACCGAACTCGCGAGAGTCACCGGCGTTGCTAACCAGGCTCAGGCAATACCAGGCTTCTAGAAGTTGAATAACTAAATAGAATAACCTGCCTCTCTCTCTCTTCAGTGAAAGCGGCGGTGGTAACATACGGGCGACATGGACACGAACGAACTTACAACTGTAGTACATCTTGCCAAAGACGCTTTGATCTGTGGTACTGCGGAGTTAATCAACCACCGCTGTGCGCTTTTCAAGAGACCTCCAGATCAAAAACATACCAGTTCGGCAAAGCAGAGATGTCAGAGGAATGCAGCATTGCAACAAGGGAAAAAGAAAGACCTCTGAGGGCAAGCGGGATAATTGATTGCATGCGAGGGAAATGCTCGATTCCCTCGTATAAACCAAGCAGTCGGATTTCATGTGCGCCCTCGGAGCACACGAGAACACCTCTATCTTAGTTAGTCCGCATTGCTAATTCTACGATTCGCCACACCGACACTAAGTCATCATGGCACGCTCCAGTCCACCCACTCGCTCTTCCCCGTCATCGTCGACGTCGGCCGCCCCCCCCCCCGGACTACTCGCTCGGCCGCAAGCCCCGTCAGGGGCCGTGATGCACGTCGTGCTTTCCTCCAGCTGCAAGAGCTCGCGATGCACGCGTAAGCAAGCGTGCGCGTCACCGCAACGATTCGTTGCGTCTCAGTGACGGAGACGAGGACTCACCGCACCCCCTGCTCGACACTTTCCAAACCAGCATTGGTTCCGACGGCGTGCTCAAGTTGTCCAACTTCACGCTGGGCGAGATGTCCAGGCTGTGGAGCCGGGTTAGCAACCACATGTCCACCCGCTGGAATGTCGGCAGGGGGAACAAGTGCAAGCACCCGCCCGTCGACGTCCTGTTCATGACGTTGAGTGTGCTCAAGAACTGTGGAAGGTGGGACGTGCTCGCAACACGTTCCACATTAAGGCACCTACGTTCGAGAAGATGATCCTCAGGTTCTTGGGATTGCTGTCCCCTACTTGTACAAGATCTACGTAGAGAACGCAGAGCGCGAGTGGACCATGAAGAAGGTGGTTCTAGCTAGCCATGGGTTCGAGCACTATCCTGCTGCACGGTACGCTGTGGACGTTACGTTCCAGCAGGCAAACATGCCGAGCGGAACGCAACAGGAGCGAGCTGCATATTACAGCAAGAAGCATAAACTGCATGGGTTCAAGACTGAGCTATCCATAAATCCTACTGGCCAAGCACTCAACTGCTCTCCTTCATTACAAAGGCAGCGTGGCGGACATCACCATCTTCCGGAAGATCAAGGACTTCCACGTGGCTGCCGCCACAAAGATGACTTCTGAAGATGCCATGCACGACGAAGACCCGTTGCGAGACGAGTACCCCGAGTCGTGGGCCATTCTGGCCGACAAGGGGTACCAGGGCCTCGCGTCCGAGATGCGTGTGATTCACCCCGTTCGCCGCCGCCCCTCGACCCCTCTGACGCTCGCCGAAGAGTCTCTCAACCACGACATATCCTCCGACCGTGTCGTCGTCGAGAACTACTTCGGCAGGTTGTGCACGTTGTGGGCGGTATGCGCGGACAAGTATCGTTGGCAAGAGGGGAACTATGAGGCGTTCTTCAAGGCCTGCGTCGCCCTGACAACCTTGAATGCTCGTACGCACCCTCTTCGCGCTCAAGATGGCGTGAATTACGGCGACTACCTGCGACGCCTGTACTCCATCGGAGCTGAACGAAAAGCACGTCGTCTAGAATCAGCTCGCCGAGCACGTCGTAGACGTGAGCTACGTCTAGCAACTGCAGCCGCTGCGGTAGACGACGAAAGCGAATTTTCGGATAACAGCACGGAGTACTATCAGCTGGCATGGTTCACTATCGGTTAAAGCTCAGTTAACCAAATGACCACTACATCTGAGTGTATCTAATTTCTGTTTTATCGACCCACCAATATCATTTTCTAAGGTATGCGTATTGCACATCGCGCAATTTGTCCGCTGAGGATAGATTTGCTAACAATATTCGATTCTGACGAATTGATCTCCAATGAGCGCAATGACAAGATTCTGTTATGTAGACGGTCAGGTTACAGGATAACAGGAAGCTAAAAGTCTCTTGTTCCTCTTGTTACTGTGTTCCTACTCGTCTGAGCTTCTCCTTGAGTCCTTCTGCTTCCGACTGAGCAAAATGCAAACTGAGGGTGGCCTTCTGTTCCTAGCTGCTTTTTCTTCTTTGGCCTCCCTCCCTTCTCTCATCTGCGACCCTGCGTTGGATGCACAAAGCTGGACGCACCACGTTGGACACATCAACACTGTACGCACCAAGCCGTACGACCGGCATCTTAACACGCCCCCTCCGAGGTAGCGTGGCTCGCTTCCTCGGAACTAATCATCTTCAGCTGCAGTCCACGCGCTTCAGTCGTTCCTTTTGATACAGTCGCCGCTGCGATTCACGCTTGGTCTCCATGAATTGTGGCTGCATGCCCACGAGAACTTTCAACTTGTCCAAGCGGGTGAATCCCATGGGCTTCGTCAGGAGATCCGCTGGGTTGTTCTCTCCGCTCACTTTCCACAGCTCCACGCCCTTCTGTTGCACCATTTCTCGCACGAAATGCAGTCGAAGTTCGATATGGCGGGTCTTTCTACTGTAGGTGGGCTGCGTCGCGAGTGCTATCGTTGCTTGATTATCCACTCCAAGTCGAAACTCCACTTCACGTCCTCCAACTATCTCCGTCAGGATGTTCTGGATCGACTTTCCTTCTTGACAGGCTTCACAGGTCGCTGCATATTCAGCTTCTGCGGTGCTTAGAGCGACGATGCTTTGGCGTCGTGCTGCCCATGCCACCGGTCCACCAGTCATCTTGAGCACGTATCCCGATACACGCTTTCTTGTATCAGGGCAGTTCCCCCAGTCAGCATCCACATAGCCATCGATCACTAGTTTGTCAGGGTTGTGGTCGTCTTGGTTCTCGAATAACACTCCATGGCTCTGTGTGGCTGCTAAATATCGCAGGATCCGCTTGAGTGCTCCAGCGTGATGGACGTTCGGGTGCTGTACAAACCGACTGAGATACCCAACGGGGAAGGCCAGGTCTGGACGTGTACTGGTGGCCAAGTACATGAGTGCTCCAATTGCCTCACGGTAAGGCAACCCAGGCTCTTTGTCGCCTTCTCGCGCTGCTTGCAACTTGACTGTGGTGTCCATTGGCGACCGACAGCCAACAGCATCTGCGTACCCAAACCGTTGTAGCACTTCTTGAGCGTACTTCTTCTGGTGCAGGAAAACGCCGTCCTCTCGCCAATCCACTTGAACTCCGAGATAAGTGTGTAGACGCCCTAAGTCCTTGATCCCGTACTTCTCGTTCAGCTCCGTGAAGAACTTCGACTTCCAGGTCTCGTTGTTCGTGGCGCAGATGATATCATCTACGTAGACTAGGACCAGCGCAATTGTTTCTCCATCTGCGAAGTAGTACAGGCAAGGCTCCGTCATGCTGCGCTGCAGTCCCTTCTCTGAGAGCCACCCATGAAGCTCATCGTACCAGTCTCGTCCGCTTTCGTGCAGGCCGTACAGAGCATTCTTCACCTTGTAAACCCAGCCCGGCTTGAGTGGGAATCCCGCAATGCGCTTGATGAAGCGCACCAGCTTTCGACGTGCGTTGAGGTAGGCGGTGTTGATGTCACACTGGAATGCCAACAGCTTCAGGATCTTGCACAGCGCTATCAGCATCCTAAATGAAGCCATCCTGGCCACCGGTGAAAAAGTGTCTGGAATCTGGAAGTCAACTCCAGGGATTTCCTTGTCTCCTCGCCCACACAGTCTTGGTCGATATCGCAGGATATTACCTAAATCGTCCGTCTTTGCCTGGAACCGCCACATAGTCTCCAGTAGTTTGGTGCCTTCTGGCATCTCACTTTCCGGGACCAGCTCTAGTACATCTTTATCCTCCATGGCAGCTAACTCTTTCTCCATGCCCTTCCACCACTCTGATCTCTGCGGCGAGTCCATCGCTTGCTTTACAGTGCGCGGAATGCGTACCTCCGACTCGTGCCATACGCGCTGCTGTGGTTTTTCTGGCGCTGCCTCCAATCCAATGGCAGCAAGTGCTGCGTACACTTGCAGGTCCTCCAAGTCACACTCCCCATCGTCAGTTCTGGAGACTTCCACCAAACCTGGCCGCTTGCGCTCAGGGCAGGAAGCACTTCCTTCTTCAAGAAGCTTTTCCGCCATCAGCTCTGCATTGCGAAAGTCAGTCTCGTCATTATCCTGAGTGTTGGCAGGCTCGTCGGGGTTGTCAAAGAGCGTGGTGTTCGGGCTGGTGTTCACTTCTGGTACACCATGACTTGTTTCATCACCCGCGCTGCATGTTGCTCTGTCCTTCGCCTTGTTTCTTCGGGAAATGTCAGGATGTAGCACTACCTCATCAGTGAAGTTCGGCAAAGGCCGCTGTAGCCACGACGAAGCGGAGTTTGGCGAATCTTCGTCATTTCCGTGCTCTACACGCTCGTAGTCGTCCTGGCTGGCTCCATTTCGAGGTTGCGCCGTTTCACGAGCGCTACTTGCACTCCCTCCGTCACTACCACCGCTCGTGCTGCCTCCGGCGTCTCCTCTCCCCCTTACGGCTGGTAAGTCGTAATCTCTGCGACCCGTGCTGGTTAGATCGGGATGTTCTTCCACAACCCAGTCGCGGACACGCTGATCAAACCCGTCCTTGTGTCGGTCCTTGTACATGATCTGCTCATTCACAGTAACTTGACCAGCTATTTGCACTGTTCCTTCCGACGGAAGATACACCTTATAGCCGAGCGTTCCATCACGATGTCCCAGCACATACCCTATTTTGCAGTTGTCGGCGAACTTGTGGCGGGATGGCCCGACCTTGACGTGCATGTACGCCAAAGCTCCAAATTTCCTCACGTGATGAATGTCAGGCTTTCGACCCCACATTTCCTCGTACGGCGTACGGTTCGTTGCACTGGAAAACGATCGGTTCTTCAGGTACACTGCGTAGTGCAAGGCTTCCACCCAAAACGACGTGGGAAAGCCAGAGTCTTTCATCATGGCCTTCATCATTCCTCCCAGCGTTTGGTGAGTCCTTTCAACCATATTCAGCCGTGACATCTTCTTTGGGGTTACTGTGTGAATGATCCCGTGTGCTTGGTACCAGTCCTTGATGTTGTTGTTCTCGAACTCCCCGCCGCCGTCCGTGTATACTTCGGCAACTTTGTCCGCAGGCCACTGGCGTTCAGCCCAAGCTATGTAGCGACGAACCAGTCCATTTATCTCGTCCTGATGCTTGGTTTGAACAGGATACGCTGTCAGGAAGCGAGTGTGCGCGTCCATCACCACCAACACAGCCTGGAATCTCGTGCAGTTGTAGTTGCGTGGCGGAAAGAAGAGATCAGCAAACACGAGCTGGTTTCGGCGCTTAACTCCTCGGTCCAGCTTCTTCAACGGGGTTTTCTCTCGCTGTTTTCCGAGTTGGCAAGCTTCGCAGCGATCAAATTGTCTCTTACGCAGCATCATTCCCTCCACCAGGCCTTGGTCGGCCATTTGTCTCACGAACTGCGTGCAGATGTGCCCCAGCCTCTCATGCCAGCTTTGCAAGTCGGCTACGCCGTCCCTAAGCGCATAGTTGACCATAACTTGCGGGGTCGGCAGGTCCTTGGGCGGCGTGTCTCCTGATAGGAAACTGTTCGCTGCTGTGAAGATCCACAGCTTGCACGGCTGCATCTTCACTCGTAGGGCTACGGCGCCGTTCATACTCAGCGTGTACTCCAGTGCCGAGTCATCATAGGCGATCTGGAATCCCTGCTCAGTGGCAATCGACTGCGAGAACAAGTTGGTCTTCCCGGGCGAGAAATACACGTTCTGGATGCGCAGAACAACGGGACTCTCATCGACCAAAGCCCATAGGTCAATGGCCCCAATTCCGAGCGGCGAGCTTGTACCGTTGTAGCCATGCACTTTAGCCTTCTCGCGCTCTTGAGGAGAGAGGTCGCGGTAGTTAACAAAGTACCGCTTGTCTCCAACTAAGTGTTGCGTCGCCCCATTATCGAACACCCATTTGCCGGGTTTGTACACAGGTTTCGTGTCTCCGCCTCCTTGGTCCAGTGTGTTTCGAGTCTGTTGTCTTTGACTCGTCGCCATTGGCGTCACTGTCAAGTTGGCTTGACGGCGAGCGTTGCTGTCGCTGCTCGAGTTTTCCGGTTCCTTCTTCACTTCTTCAGGGCAGTTCTTGCGAAGGTGGCCGGGTTGGTGGCAGCCAAAACAGTTCATGCTGTCTCGATCTTCTTCGTATTGCCGCTGCTGCTCCTCAGTCCTCTTCTTGTAGCTCTTTTGCGGCTTTTGACCTCCACCTGTCTTAGCGCTTGGCTTACCCCGGCCATCGCCGTTGCTGTTTGGCAGCTTCTTGCCACCGTTGCCACGGCCACTTCCTCCCTGGTTTCCACTTCCGTTGTTGACCCGAGACTGGAGTTGCTTTTCAACAAGCTCCTCCTTCTCCAAGACAAGTATCACTGACTTAACTTGCTCGGGGGTGCGTGCAGATCGGAGCCCACTTGTCAACATGAGCATCTTCAGCTCCTTATAGTACGGAAGCTGTGAGATCGACCTCACCATGAAGTCCACCATCCAGGCATCACTGACGTCCGCGTCAAGCGCCTTCAGCTGCTCGCGTAGCCCCATCATGTACAGCAGGTGGTTCTCTACGTCAGCTCCTGGGCGGCATGAAGCACCTTCCAGCTTTTGGCGAAGCACTCTTTGTGTATAGAGTGTCGTCATTTCGTTCTCCCGTCCTTCGAAGCGTGCTGCCAAATACTCCCATATTTCGGAGCCATAGTCGAAGCGCATCACTTGTTGGGCGAGCGTGCACGATAAAGAACTCGAGATCAGCTTCGCCAGCAGCAGTTCTTGCTTTAGAAACCGCTTTTCTTCTTCATCTCCGTTTGTGCCGTCGTAGGTGACCGTTCCATCGCAGATGTCGTCCAGAGGCCATTGATTCTCCGCGACATCATAGCAGGCTAGGTACCTCTTCATCGTCCGGCTGAACAAAGGCCAGTTCCTGCCATTCCAGTTCACTGGGCGACCATCTTTGTTCCACTCCACGTCTTGTTTTTTCGACGTGGAGTCCATGTCTGCGCCGAGCTTCTTTGGGATCATAACCCTGTTATGTAGACGGTCAGGTTACAGGATAACAGGAAGCTAAAAGTCTCTTGTTCCTCTTGTTACTGTGTTCCTACTCGTCTGAGCTTCTCCTTGAGTCCTTCTGCTTCCGACTGAGCAAAATGCAAACTGAGGGTGGCCTTCTGTTCCTAGCTGCTTTTTCTTCTTTGGCCTCCCTCCCTTCTCTCATCTGCGACCCTGCGTTGGATGCACAAAGCTGGACGCACCACGTTGGACACATCAACACTGTACGCACCAAGCTGTACGACCGGCATCTTAACAGATTCTGAATTCGTGGCCTAAGGTGTAAATTGCAACAAATGAGCACGATGTCCAAACGACCTCGTCGAGCATGCCCGCCGAAGGCTTCAGCTCCCAGCGCAAGCCTCGAGGGCGTGACAGCGTTCGCAATGGATTATTCGGTGGCCAAATGTACACAACATTAGCTACAATGTGGGCTTTTGGATCGGCGACTCGACGGTCGCAAATTGCAACCGTGCATCAGCCTCGACTGCGGCGCGCAGTCGAGGCCGATTATAATGCTGGGCCTGTGTGCAGCGCTCTGTTCACGACATGGATCTCGGTATCGGGAAGCTGCTTCAACGAATCAAAATCCCAACACCAACAGCCCGCACGTGCGGGATTTCGGCAACGAAGCGGCCACTACGGGCCGGCAAAGTGTATATTGCGACGGGGGCTTGACGGCGAGGCCGGGGGAGTCGGTCGCCTGCAGTGCAGAAGCAACTTGTCCTGCCAGCAGATCAGGTTGGTCATTTTGGTGCCGCGTCGTTTTTGCAAGGTACTTGGGACACTTGGCTACACAAGTCGACAACAAGTTCCCTTCCTTATCGTTGGTTTGCATCCACACTCGACCTCCACGGCACCGCCGATGGTCATGGAGACCGAGGATTGTCGACACCTTCTCGTCAATGCCCCACCAGATATCAGTACTCGACACCAAAAGATACTTTTTGTCAGCTCCCCATCCTTGTGAGCCGAAAGCCGAAGTGTCTTCGCGAGTCTGATCGTTTGCAGCGCCTATCCCAGTCCGCGATCATCGGCATTGGCGCTTTCGCCTGGCACTGCAGCATGACAAGCGCGGCAGCAGAAGAGCCGTGGGCGCCGTCGAGCGCGGACCTCCACGTAGCTTGCGCACCCCGCGCACCCCGGAGTTCGTCGCCGTGATGGATTGGCAAGGACGCCCAGCTGTCGCCGTCCGTCGGTAGTCAATGGGCCACTTCCGAATCAACCACGCACCCCGCAAGCCTCCAGGAAAGCCTTCTGACCATGAGCTGCTTCTCGAACGAAAGCGTTGTCGGCGACAAGCGCCGCTTCCCGCTGCGCGCCATCGAGCGCTTCGGTATCGCCGAGCCGGACGTGTCCGTCAAGTGCTGCCACGCGATCGGCATCAGTGGCGACATGGACCAACTGCTGCGCTTCCTGCCGACGGCCATCATGCGCACGTTCAACCGCCACCCGCGCCTCCGTGCTCTGGTTGTCAAGGACGAGGAGTTCACGGCCGAGGTGCAACCGCCCATTTCACTGGACGACGTGGCGGCCAAGAAGCTGCTGCGCGTCCGCGAGATCTCCGACGCGGAGGAGGACGTCGCGGCCTGGAAGGACTGGAACCAGTTCGTGCAGACCGAGACCCACGTGCCGTTCGACCGCTTCACGCAGTTCATGTTCTACCTCACCGTGTGGGTGAACAAGGCGGAGGGCAAGGCGCGGTTCTTCCTCTTCTCGGACCACATCATGTCGGACGGCGACTCCGGCATGATCTTCATCAACGACGCGCTGGAGGACGTGGCACTGCTTTCCATTGAAGCCGCCAAGCCCGTCACGGAGTTCCCACTGCGGCCGTCGCTCTACGACATGTGGTTCACGGGCCCGTGGTGGCTCAAGCCGCTGGCCAAGACCATGCTGGCGTTCGCCGGAGGCTCGGCTTTCGTCAACTTTATGAAGGTATTCAAGCCTGTTCTAACCCCGCGGGAGGACCAGAAGGACTTTGGCACCGACTTCCAGCAGAACAGCACGACGCTGCTGAGCCAGGCGGGCAACCCGACCAATATGCGCGACACGCTTCGCAAGTGCAAGGACGAGGGCGTCACGCTCGGTGGTGCGCTGATCCCGATGCTGGTGCTGGCCTTCTACCACGCCAGCAAAGTCGACCACAAGCTCAAGAAGGTCGAGGAGACCGACGGCCCGTTCCGCTTCGTGGCCGACATTTGCTACAACATGCGCCAGCGAGTGCCCAAGCCCGCCGAGGAGCGTCAGGTTGGTCTGTACGTGACCAACGCGGCGCTGCAGTGGCTGGCCACCGAGGGCGTGAACATAAAGAGCGACAAGTTCTGGGACCTCGCTCGCGTCTCCAAGAAGCAGATGGCGGCTCAGGCCGACAAGCTCCTGGAGATGGCCATGCCGTGCTTCTTGATGGATCGCAAACTCATCAAGCCCAAGCTTGGAGACCTGCTGGGCGACTTCCGGATCCCCAGCTCGTGCACGGGCGACGCCACGATCTCCAACCTCGGCCGCTACATCTACAAGAAGGAGCACATCCTGGCCTCGGACGGCAAGCTCGCGGTCGAGGACATGTTCGCCTTCTGTGCCATCCCATTCGTGGCTACGTCGTCGACGATCTGGCTGTCCACGGTCAAGTCGTTCAACTACTCGCTGGCCCACAAGGTCGACGAGAAGGTCGGCAGCGAACTCTTCCGGGCCTACGTGACGATCTGTGAGAACGCCAGCAACATCAACAAGGACGACACGATGGAGGAGGTGCTCAAGCGTCTCGGACTCGAGGCCTAAACGACTCTCTGTGTAGTACTAGCCAATTAAATGAAATACTTCGTACGATACCTTAGTTGCTTGACGTGAGAGACGAGCAAACGAGCTTCTTCTCAAGCACGTCGACGTACTTGTTGAGCTCGCGGACTTGTTGCTCCAGCGTCTTCTTCTCTGTTGTCTGCTGCCGAATGTACGCCAGGTATTTCTTGAGATGAGCTTGCTGCGTTTTGGCTGTGAGCTGGAAACTTTGCGTCATTGAGCGCTTTCGATCCACGAGTTGGCCCAAGCGCATTTCGAGCTTGTCGATGACCTGCTGGAGACGCTGCAGCTGAAGGTCTTTGCCTTTGAGTTGAGCATGCAGCGACGTCAGTGGAAGTTTCCGAAGCTGGCTAGCGTGCCGTCTCGCGGCCGGTCGACGTTCACTGTGTGCCGCATCATCATCGTCGCTATATTCCGTCGCTGAAGCTCCATCAGCTCCCTCCTGCTGATTGCCAAGGTAGACCAACGTTTGGGGTCTCACCCGGCCATCCGCCATGGCATCTCGCTGCCTTCTATGGAGTTTCTCGATCTCTTTCGCCTGCTGCACGACGATGGCTTGTAGGCGCTGGACGTTCTCTCTACGATCACTGTCCTCTTCCTCCACAGCCTTATCAACCAACTCCTCTCTGCCGTTAGCGATATCATTTATCTCGTGTCCTCTTAGGCTGCTGCAACCACGCGTCAACGACCGGTTGAATTGCACCAGCGCCTGCATCTGCTGGAACATGGCGACGCACTGGTCATGGTCCTGTTGGGCTCTTTGCTCGCTTGCCTCGCGAAGCTGCGCCAGCTCCCGCCGAAGCGCAACACACGACGCGCACTACCAACCCACAGCCAAAAGATGTGAACCATGGCCCACAACTTACCATCAGTCAATGCACACGCACCTCCTGCTTCATCCAAAGAGCAAAATGGTCTTCAAAATCGATGGGGTCCGTTACTAAATTGAAGTTGAAGTGTTTTTACAAATAGCTACCCCTTTCATTCTCGATTGTCAGGTTTCAACAATTTTGAAAATTGCGCCGCCCCTCTACGTCCCGGCTCGACGTGGCAAGTTGTCCTCGTCGAGACGCGCTTCCCGTGCGCGCTTCCCTTGCTGCTCTTCTTCCCCACTCATTTCTGCATCTGCCAGTGTCTTCGCCACCTCCAACCTTCTGCTGTAGCGCTCGCGTTGAGCGTATTTGTACCCTCATTTTGGTACAATTATGCGCAGCACTATGATGCGCCGCCGCGAGAGCAACCTGACGCTGGACGAGGAGGACGACGTGGCCGTGCAGATCGAGCAGATCGAGCAGCCCTGGATGGCAATCGAGCTATTCCACACGCTATGGCTTAACGCCACGCTGCAAGTGAGTTCCAGCTGCACCTTCACCAAGTACAGGCGGCACGCGGTCGGTACAGACGCGGCGACGGGCTCACAAGCTCAGGATCAAGTTGCAGGACAGCAGCAAACTGTCTCAGAGTCAGAAGCTGCCGAACTGGGGACTGGCAGCTTCCAGCAGCAGTTCCTGAGCACTTTGGGGAACGATCTCGTCGTCTTCCCGCAGAACTCCGAGCCGGACAAGAGCTCATCGCTTGTGGTGCTCGCGTACGCGAGTGTCACGGACAACTACGGGTTGAAAACAGTGCTGCTGGTACGGCTGGAGCAGCTCCACGACTCGGAGCAGATCGCCATCACGGTCAAGAATACGGACCCCGTGCATCGCACGCGGATGGCGACGTTCCTGGCTACTCTGCAGCAGCGTATTCAACCGACGAGTGCTCCTAGACGCCCCCATCCGAGGAGTGGAGACACGAGCAAGTTGTTCCTGGAGGAAAGCGACCATGAAGGCACCACGGACTCGGACACGTCGTCGACGCCGCCAGTGAGAACGCCGCCTTCTTCCTCAAAGGCGTCCGTAGAGACGCCGCCGAGACGGACTGGATCGGTGCCGGTAGCGAGACCGCTGACGGTGCCCCGCCCTATTGAACGCGGACGCTCACACACCATTCGGTACCGCACCGATCGCGATATCTCGTTTGAAGGGTATCTAAGCAAGAAGAGCGACGTGCTCATGAGCTGGAAGGCGACGTATTGCGTGCTGGAGGAGGACACGCTGGCGTTCTACGATACCCGAGAGGACTTTATTTCCAATACGAAACTCATCGGCCGGATCCAGTTGCAGGCCATTCAGGACGAAGACATGGGCAAGCCCAACGGGTTCCATGTAGTTGCTGAAGGCAACCACGTCAACCATCTGAGCTCACGAACAGCCTTTGAGAAGGAGCAGTGGAAGCGCGCGATCAGTGTAAGTCTTGAGCCACTTTGGCGCTGGCTTCCTGTTGCTCCCAACGTCATGGCTAACCATCTTGCCTGCTCTTTACCAGATTGCCATCTCGAAAGCGCCAGAAGTGACGCGTCCGTACGTCGCGTTTGCATCGCAGCCACTGGAGCCGCATAAATTCTATCGACTTCTCGGCGCCCTGTTACGCCAAGAGCTTGGCGACTTCCCCCTGCTTTTTCGCAGCATGCATCCGGACGTTGTCGTGACATCCAACTTCCCTCCGATCGTGCCGTTTTGGGGCCAATACCGTCGATACGATGGCGTGCTGCTCTTTATCTCGACGCTGCTGGACACGGTGACAGTGGATAATTTCTCGCTCCTGGACGTTATTGAACTCGTGCGAGGCGACGCGGATTGCATTGACGACACTGGCGCGCATCATGACGCGTTCACGCCTTCCCCAGTTAACGTCGACTCGTACGTGTTGTCTCCCAAGGCTGTCGATGCACCCAAGTCGACCCCTCAAAGCGCGTCGACACCGTCATCGCAATGGACAAGGCGCCTTGTAGTCACCGGGAAGGAGACGTACAACCTGCTCAGCACTGACAACCGCCGGGTGACGCAGCTCTTCGTGCATGAACTGTGGCTAGATCACAAGGACCGATTGGTGCGGTGGCATTTGAACGGAGATGCCGTTGCGCTCTCCGTTGCGTTCGATGACGCCCCACGGGGAGAAAACATCCGCCTTGTTTTACCTGGAGAGGCGTCTGCGATCTCTCACTCGATTCCTCCAGGGACATTTTACGTGCAGATTCTTCAAGCTCAGCAGCTGCATGTGTCTGAAACTGGGAACGACCACGCAGCGAAGGGAACTGGCCAGCACTCGTCGTCCGGGACAGCTTCAAAGAAGGGCTATCCAGTGTATGCTCGGTGCATTCTTGAAGAAGGAACGCACATGGAGCAAACGCTGCGTGGCCTGGACATGCAGGAAGGCGAAACGGCGCCAGATGAACTCGCGAACTCATCGCAGAATGGCTCGCACAAGGACAGCCGTCGGCCGTCCAAGGGAACGCGGTTCTTCCGAGGACTCCGGCGTGTTGCGGGGATATCTGGAGAGCGAGCGGTGGCCAAGTTTGGCGACCCCAGCGGTTGTGTCACCAGTATCGCCAAGTGCATGCCGGTGCTGACTCCAGACGGCCACCATCAAGTTGGAACGCTCAATCCAGACTGGTCCAGCAACCTTCGTCTGGACTTTCCAGGTTGTGCTCGAGGCTTCACGTATTTCTTGAAGGTCGAGGTGTTCCAGAGTCGCTTCATGCTGCCGGACGAGCTCTTGGGGGTCTGCAAAATCAACGTCACGCCGCATCTTTCGCTTGTGAATGGCTCTGCGGACGCCAAAGCGAACGGCGCTCTTCCTCGCTGGCACAATCTGTGCGACCAGTACAACGACTGCAAAGAGTCGTGGGCACCCCCGACCGTGTTTCGAGGGCGCATTCAGCTTGGCATCATCTTTGCTCCTTCGGTCACGTCGGTGGCGAGTTTCCCGGACTCGCAGGGCCTCAGACGCATGGCAAGCGACGGAAGGCTCGTGGAATCCAGACGGGGATCGGATGACGAAACGCTGCTTCAAAGCTTGTCCAGCTACGATCTTCGCGAGTTCATTCGGTCCGATAAACGAGCCTCTACCGGCGCATTTGACATACCGATAGGGACAGGAGGGCGATACGTCTCTCGTCAACTTCGCAGCCGAACAGACTCTTCAGGGAAACGTGCGAATGGAATAGTGACCACGGAAGCCTTGTCGGTGGATAGTGAAGACAACCGCGAGTTGGCGCGGCTCGCTCGTGCCAACCACAGCTTTTCGGGGAAGACGACGACGTTCGACGTCCCCACGAAGTACCAGCTGATCAAGGTGGTTGGAGCTGGGACTTACGGCGAAGTTGTCGCTGCGAGCGATGTTGAGTCGGGCACGACGGTCGCTATCAAGAAGGTGACCAACGCGTTCCAAGACTTGCCTGATACGAAGCGCATTCTGCGCGAGTTGTGTCTCCTGCGCCAGCTGAGCCACCCGAACCTGATCCAGCTCTACGATGTGCCTCGCCCAGAGCGTCTGTCGTATCTGGAGGATATTTATCTCGTGACGGACCTCATGGAGACAGATCTGCACCGCGTCATCCACTCGACCCAGACGCTGACAGACGAGCATGTCGCGCACTTCATGCGCCAGATTCTACGTGCTCTGGCGTACTTGCACTCGGCCAATGTGCTCCATCGCGACCTCAAGCCGTCCAATATTCTGGTCACGAGTACTTGCGACGCGAAGATCTGTGACCTCGGTCTAGCGCGGTATGTCAATTACGCCAAGGCCAAGAAGGTGAAAGGAGCGTCCCCCGACGACGTGTTCGTGGAGCTGACGGAATACGTGGTCACGCGATGGTATCGCGCCCCGGAGATTCTTCTGGACGGCTGCCGCTACGATAAACCGTCGGACGTGTGGTCTGCTGGCTGCATTTTGGGCGAATTGCTCGGTCGAAAGCCGCTCTTCCCGGGCTCGAGTACGACCAACCAGCTCAACAAGATCTTCAATGTACTGGGCACTCCGGACATTTCGTATATCGCCAAGATCCACAAGGAGGCCGCGCAAAAGTGGGTCCATCGCCAGCGGAGACGCTCCCAAATCCCGTTTGAAGAGCTCTACCCGAACGCGAACCAGCAGGCTCTGGATCTGCTGGAGAAGCTGCTCGTGTACGACCCGAAGCAGCGCCCCACGGCTGTCGAGGCCCTGCAACATCCGTATCTTCGTGAAGCCTTTCGATCCATGATGAGCGACAGCACCGACGACGAGGTGGAGTCGTTCTTTTACGATGAAACCGAGCAGAAAGAGGATCACTTCGTCGGACAGATCGATGACTCGAACGAGTACGTGGCTGAAACGAAGGACGCGATGCAGAAGGCGGTGTTTGAACAGGTCTGCCACTTCCATCCGGAGGCACGCGAGTACGAGGACTGGCTGAAGAAACACGACCAGAAATACTGCGTCGACCCGAAAACGGGCAAGCTGGTGCCTCTCACTGGACGCCGAGCCTGAGCACAGACCCGCGAAAATACAAAGAAAAGGAGGATTTACTGCAGTGTAAGTGGTTGCGTGGACCTGACCATTTCACGTTGTTGTCATGATGCAGCGTTAAGCTGACGATCAAATGCGGTCAGTAAGGCCACTGTTCTCTAGACGTGCTCAGCTTCGGATTCCAAACCTGAGGGAGTTGTAGCGCGCAGCAGACGTCGCCTGCGTGTCCGAAAGGACCGGGAACAACTCGCGGCGCACCAGGCTGCCGTTCTCGAGTTTTCCGAGGATCACGACGGGTGATCCCATGGTCTTGATCATGAACGCAAGCAAGGAGCAGACGATAGACGCGATGAGGCCCTCAAGCACGCCGAGTCCGAGAGTGAGGACGAAAGACGGGGCCCAGACGAAGAACTCGTCGCATTTGACGCGGTAGAGCCACTTGGCCTATCAGGCTAGCGCTTCTCGGTGTTGTGATTGCCCATACCGCTGTCGTACAAGCCCAATACTTCGTCGACAAAGTGGAGCTTAGTCGCTGGCAGCGGGTCCTCATTGCAGGCTCTGTTGGTGTCACGTTCTCGCTTATTGCGATGGTCTTTGGGTCCAAAGTGGTGATTCCTATCCCGTTCGTCGTCATCTCAGGCGTCCCAGTCTTCTACGTGCTGTTGCTACTTTTCTTCCGCGTCTTTGCTGGCTGGAACAATGATGCTGAATGGGGGTAGACACTCCAACTTCAGCGGGTCCTAGGTTTTGATGGCAGTCACGTATCCGTGCTACCAACTTTTTTCTGTTCACGTTATCTGCCAACGCTCGGTACGAGCGCCCCGCCATTTTGCTGCTGCCGCTCGTCAAGATATTTATGAAGAATCTGCTCTCGACAAACACGGCGCACATGGAAGACTTGATGCCGGAGGCTGTTACCTTCACGGCTGCTCACGATCACGATTATGGTGGCTCTTGATTTGGGCCAAACGGCGCTGGGATTATTCAGTCTCCGTCGCCGCACTACCAGCATATTGGAACGGATGGAGCACGTTGTTGGCGGCTGCAGCCAACCCAGCCAACCTACTTTGCTTTCATCCGTAGATTCACTTTGTCGGAACGCGCAACAGCTTAAGAAGCAACAACCCAGTGAGGTGACATTGCGTTCCAGCCTGGAATACCGACTGGATAGCACAACCAAAACTTGGCTCGAAACGCTCGCAAAGATCCCAACGCACCAGCGCCTTCGATGAATGAGCAACGGCATACTCTTCGTCAAAACACCCTTTTCACATCTCGATGGAGCTGTGTCTGTCGACAAGCAGAGGCGTTTCCACGTGGAGTTTTCACTATTGTGCAACGAGTCCGTAACTAGCGTCTGTCATGTTATACCGGCGACGACAACTATTGAGAGCGCACAACATGCCATGAAAGGGGAACCGACCGAGTCTTTGATTCTTTCAAGCCGTCATTTACCACACCGTACGGGGATTCTACAGGACGCTAGACGCTGTTCACGTCGGAGTGTATGGTGCTCACCAAATACTTGGAGGCGCTTAGCCCCGTCCTCTTTGGTGGCTTCGTATTGGTCATGGTGCGAGCTAGAAGGCATCACGACGGAAAACGTCTATTCGACTGTCCAAAGTGTTTTCGTGCTCGCTTTTCTCGAATTGGTATCGTTTGTGGTGCTGACCGCCGCAATTGTGGGATGAATGCGCTTTAGCAGTTGGCGTCCGTGCTGGAGCCGCAAATGATTCTGATCCAAGATAAGCTGGCAGCATGGGCCCTTGTGACAATGGCGTTCCGAGTCGTACATTTTGGTAAGACATACATCAGTCGCGAAGTCGTCAAACTCCCGTGCACT
Source organism: Phytophthora crassamura (assembly GCA_033557995.1). Taxonomy (NCBI): domain Eukaryota; phylum Oomycota; class Peronosporomycetes; order Peronosporales; family Peronosporaceae; genus Phytophthora; species Phytophthora crassamura. The sequence goes on along the minus strand of JAUCED010000003.1, from coordinate 1,712,917 downwards.
AACGTCGTCCTTTTGTGCTTGTTTAGGCGTCGATTTCACCTTTCACTTGCTTGGGTTTTAGCAGATCAACGACTGAGCAGATGACTCACAAGATGGATCAAGTTACCGTGCACTAAATAATGTTTCAGGTAGGGATCAATAAAATTCTATTTTTTGATGCGAGGAGTGTTTACTACTTGTGGTAGCGATCAGGCCTTGCATCCAAGCCATTCCTCAATCTCTGGATCGCAGGGTTCACCAACACCTCGTTCGATCTGTAGTTTTCGCATTGCGATAAAGCCTGCGGTAGTTTCGCAGTTGATGACCATCAACCGAGTGTTGAAACACATCCCTTCCTTGCCGCTGAGGGAACATTTCTTGAACTTGATACCACCACAGAGGTCGTCCGTTGTGTATTTGCTTGGCGATGTGACTTCACGGTCAACAACAACTCCGTTGGGGCAGATTCGACTCCCAAACGAGTCGAGCACGGCCTTATCGGCGTCAGAGATCCGACTGCTGGTACAAACGACGGGATATTTTTCGCTTGTTGTTGGCAAACACTGGTCTGCCGTCAAGGTGCAAGTTCCTGAGATGAACCCGTTGCAGCATACTGCACTTTTGGCACGGATTATCAAGGCCTTCAAGCTCACCAACGGAGCCAATGATGGTAAAGTCGTGGCACGAGCAGCGTTAACGATGGATATGTCAGTGAGAGCTGCGAGTCCGCCAAAGCTTGGGATCTCTTTGAGTGAATCCAGCACTGCCAGAGCCATATAGCGCAAACCCTTTAGTGAAGACAGTGAAGGCAATTTCTCCACGTTGGGCATGCCACCCAAATGTAAGAAGGAGAGATGCGGCATGTTGTCAAAGACGCCGTCAGGGATGATTGTAAGTCTTTTGCTTGTGAAATCCCCTTCGATGTGGCTACAGCAAGAACAAAAGCATCAGATTTAGATGCACTACGCGTAAGGGGCTACATAATCGCCTTGTACTCACATATACTCGAGGTGACTGAACTCCGATAACCAATCGGGGAGGTTCTCAGTTTTCGTGTACACAAGAATGAGCTGCTCCAGTTCGTGGGAGTTCCTCAACGCTTCTGGTAGCTCAGGAAGAGCGCGGTTGATAATCTGAACAATGCGCAGATGACCCGCCATCGCCAGTTCAGCAAGGTTATCGGTTGTGTCCTCCGGATCGGTCAATTCAGCGTACGTTTGTGGTGCTGTCTGACGGTCCGCAAACACCAGGCACGTGCAGTACGTTTCTCCAAAATTCCAGTGGTAGCTTGTTACCACGCACTTGGTGTACTTACTGCACAAGTCGGCAGTCGAGTGAACAGCTCCAATTGAGTACACAACGTTCCCGACTCCGGCTGCGAAAAAGAACAACGAAAGGAAGAGCTTTGGGGCGAAATGTTTCCCAATCTTGGGTCTTGTCACTGTGAACGTCTTGGCGAGGGCGGCTTTGAAGCTTCCATCACGAGATGAACTGCTTCGAGCTGGTTCAACCAAAGCTTTGCGCTTTCGCTCCAATTGGCGCTCGTGGTGGTTGTGAATCAGCGTAAAAATGATCTTGCGCCACTTGTAGAGCGACAGCAAATTGAGCGCTGACTTGTAGAAGAGCGTGGTGCCTGACGAGAACTGCAAGTAGTGGAAAGCGTTGCAGAAGCTTGAAATCTCGGACGGATCGCCAAACAGACGAGCCACTGTGTCAAATGTCCTGGCGGTGAGCGTTTCGGTCTTCGTCAGGAATGACGCTCGGTCAAACTTGAACGAGTAGATGAAGAAGACGAGCACGACCAGAGGTGCGAATACTGCAAAGAACAAGTCAAAGCTACAAACAGCCAGTTAGTAAATGCATTCGTGAGTACAATACAAGCTGACAGGCATTCTACTGTACGTGTAGTAGAGTCGAGCGAGGATCAGAGCGGGGTCAGCAACGTAGCGCTGGCTTCTGTAGCAGGCTACGAGCCAGTTGCAGAGTAGCAACACGGAGTAGAAGTAGATGATTGGCGTGGGAAACCCTCTCTCGAGGTACGTGTAGAGTGTAGTTGTCTGAAAAATGAGCTTGGGGAGGTCGAGTACCGCGGTCTACACAAGTTTAAGAAACCCGAACTGTTAGTGTTCATCTTACGACGTTCGTGCAGGATTGTCCTTCCTTCTTACATAGTAATGCTGGCGGATGTCTGCTGGTAAATGACATTTGTGACGGATCCACACAATACATTGCTGGAAACTGCTTCGCTCTGTCGCGATGGCTTCTTTTGCTCTTTCAACTGCGTCACTCTCGGGGTTGTTACCGGAATTGGCCGCATCAGCGTCGGCATGTTCATGCGCTGCGTCGTTGTGATGGCCAGAACGAAAACAAAAAAGCATCGCCGCTACGAGGCCAGTGTAACCAATCCCAAAGAGTGAGAGCATCACCACAGACGAGATGATCAGTGGCGCTTCTGGCTGAGGGAGCAACCAGAAGTTGCCGTTGTCGAATTCCGTAGTGTTCATGATGGAGTTCGCCATTTCGTTTGGATTCACCTGAATCGCGGCAAGCGCGAACGTCCACAATGCTGAGAGCAAGAAGACAAGGATCATCGGTATCCCAAGCAGACCGAATACGTCGAAAAACGTGGCCACTTCAGTAGTTACGACCTTCGCGACGGACGGTCGTGGCTGGTCCGATGAATTTGGCCACGTGGCCCCAGACGACTGTGCCGTCACGATCGAAGCTTCTGGAGACTTGGCTTGCTCGTGTTTGCGGAAACGAGCTGGCGGATGGTCTTCATCTGCCCTCAAGGCCCCAGGTGCAACAACGTCATCGGTTTGGAAAACGAAGGAGGACAAGACATCCACTGGACCATCCACTGCATCTGCTGGGGTTCCTCCACCCTCGACGCCCTCGGGCGACGGGATCGACATGTTCAGCCCACTCGGGCCTTTCACTCTCACTCTCCAAACAAAAGCAAGAATAACTGTTGCTCCAGACAGACTTTGTTGACTTGAAGCTGTCCGTTTTCGGTTTGCAGAGCTGCTAAATATGTATTCATCTTGACAGCACACCCAACTTTCCCGTTGTCATTTGTACGCGGTGATCTTTGTTATTTTGATGCATTGTTCATTAAGATGAAGAGTTGACGACATTCTCGAGCAAGACGCATTCTTCGTTAAGAATACCACCAGAGACATATTGGTCTTGCCCATTGAAGAGATCCATGCACAAAATCTTTGCGACGATCTTCGTGCTGGCCTCTATAATGCATCGACAGCTGCCAAAGTCAGATTCAGTTGGTCGTGAAGAACAGATGCAAGTTTGAAGAGGACCGTGAGGATGCAGAACTTCATCATGATGCAGGCGTTGCCGGGGGCAATGGCGTACCGCTAACGTAGAAAACGACCTTTAGAAGTGTTGATCCACTACAATACATTCTCAGAATATTGATCACCTCTTTGTGTGTTTTCAACGTGAAAAGAGTCGAGAATATATTGGCAAACTGAAAGAATGACTTGAAGACAAGCTACTCCTCTCGTGTAACACGCGAAAAGCAGCTGGCAGGTTCTTCTTGCAAGCAGTGTTCGCCCAGGAGCGACGAGTTCACGACGCAGTTCACTCGATAGCTCAGTGAACGTACTGCAGGAACTGCGCGTTGGTGAAGGGTGCAATACAGCTCAGCCGCAGCACAGACGAACTGGGGGAGGGATCCAAAAGCCGAACGATGCCTGCGAAGCTCTCTTCGAATCTTCGGTCCCTTACTCTCACCGGCTCTTCGGTCTATTCTACTTCTACTGCTAGCAAGACAAGAAGCGGGCCGTTTGGACAGGTGGCATTTGTTGTCGTGGAAGGCGCGCAGGTCCTCGTACCTGATGGACGGGATGTCCTTGGGGTCGCCTCCGCACCCGTCTTCGTAGATGGTGCCACGAGTTTCTCTTGCAACCGCATGCCGAAGAGTCTCGTTTAGCACGACGCTCTTGTAGACGATCTCTCCTTCAACTTCCTTCAAGCTTGGACAGGTTCGGCCGTCCAAGTAGATGCGCATGCAGTTGCGCCGTCCTTGATGTTGATAGTCGAGAACGGGGTCCGCGCTCGTGAGAGCGTTCATGTACGTGTTGAGGAAGCGTTTGATCATGTTAAAGAACGGGGAAAGCGCTTGGAGCTACGCAGCGTCGAGTGCTCCAGACGTGGGCCACACCCATCGAGTTGCTGAGCAGCGAGCGGAACCCGACGGCGAAGACGTTGTTGGCGTCCTTGGCGTCCTGTAGACCGCGCAGGCGACGCCGCGAGCATGGAGACAAAGCTACAGTTACCTCATGGCAACGAGAGTTGTGTGTAAAACACCAATGCTACCCATCAACATTTGACTGGCTCCCGTTTGAAGTCCCACTTGCGGATCTGCCCCACGTCGTGCTCTTCTCTTCTCTTCCGGTATTTATCGCCCTCTTGTTGCCTGCCACCTCTGCATGTTTTGCTCTCCTCTGTGCACTGACATCCAATCAGCGAGGGGTGCCGACTGCCAGCCATGGACCAGTTCCGTGCGCTGGCCGGCTGAGAATCAAACCCTTAGAACCTGATCCGGGTCATACCGGCGGAGGGACTGCTGCGTCTTCTTGTTGTTGACAACTTGTGTCTATATCTCGTGTCAAGTCGCTCGATTCCAGATCAGCTCAAGTTCGTGCCACAAATTGTCACTGAAACGCGGCTATATTTTCGTTTTGCACTGACAATAATTATTGCCACCACCGTTTTGTTCAGCTTCAAGATGCTTGCCAGTGGTGTTACCTACGGCGTCATGATCGCCACGCTAGTAGCCGTAGCCGTCTACGCCATCATCGTCAGCCGCCGGATGGAGGTCAACTCGGTCAAGAACTTTGTCAGGTGTGGCAAAAACGTATTTGTGATAATTTTGCCGTGTATTTCGTTCACTGACAATATTTTTTACTGCAGTGCCAAGAACTCCACGTCAGCGCTGCGTCTCGCCTGGTGCTTCTTCTCGGCAGGAATGGGGTCCTGGACGCTCTTTTCGTTCCCTCAAATCGGCGTCGACGCTGGTTCGTGGGGTGTCATTGGCTACACCATGTCTGGAGTCTGTGGCATGTTTGTGTTGGCTTTGGTCGGCCCTTACACCCGATCGGCACTGGGAGATAATGTCACCATGACGGATGTGGTGGCCCAACGCTTCGGCTATATCATGCAGGTGTACATCGGCCTCATCTCGGTGTTCTACCAGTTTATTTCGCTGGCTTCGGAGCTCACGACTGTGGCTCAACTCACGACGATGCTGTCTCCGAACGCCCACTCACTAATTCCCATCCTCGTGGTGGTGTTCCTGACCAACCTGTACCTGCTGATCGGCGGTCTTCGTGCCAGTTTGGCCACCGACGTGTGGCAGGGCGTCGGCGTGATCGCACTGCTCGCGGTTGTGTGCATCGCCATGTGCTTCCACGTGTCGATCCCGGACGGAGCCTGGTCGAGCACCAACGTCGCTGCGTTCACGGTTTCAGGCTTCGAGACGCTCGTGACGCTCGTGATCGCTGTCACGGCGTCCAACCTGTTCTTCACGGGCTTCTGGCAGCGCGTGTACGCCGCTTACGACGACCACACGCTTTACAAAGCTGCCTTCATGGCCTGCGGAATCATTATCCCGTTCACGGTGGCGCTTGCACTGGCTGGCATGGTGTCGTACCTGGCGTACCCGGACGGAGACCTGTTCTTCGCCATCCTCATCGACATGGGTCGTGGCTGGGAAGTGCTAATCGTTGTGGTCATCGCGATGCTAGCGAGCGGCGTGTCGGACTCCATCCAGATCGGCATTGCGGCTGAGCTGGCCACGTGCTTCCCCAAGTTGTCGCTGCTGTACTCGCGCATCATTGTTGGTACGCTATTCTTCCTTCACCTGTTCTGTTTATTTGGCAGCGGACTGACTGCTTCTTGTTGTGTCTGCAGCGCTTCTGAACGTGCCGGCCATCGTGATCGCCTATCAGCAGTACGACATTCTCAACCTGTTTCTCATTGCCGACCTGCTGTGCACCGCCGCGGTGGGCCCCATGCTTCTCGGGGTGTGGAAGCGTGCGACGCGCACGGGTGCGCTGGCTGGCAGTGCCGCTGGGTTGATCACCATCTTCGTCTGCGGCGTGATCGCTCAGGGCAAGTTCGTGGGCGGCTTCAACTGGTTCATCCTGCCCGAGGGCCTCTACTCGCAGAACAGCATGATCACCTTCGTCGTCACGCTCATCATCCCGCCCGCTGTGACTGTGATTGTGTCTTTGATGACCCCCAAGAGCAACGACCTGGCGCATGACGGGAGCTACTTGCTGGAGCACTCGCCTGTCCAGGTGACCAAGGACTAGAATGTCGTACGTCAAGTAACGGCATTGGCGACAAGCTTTACGCTCCTGTCCGCAACGACAAGATGGAACAATCCAATTTTCAATGTCAGCAGCAGAAACAAGTTTTTACTCTTCAAACTCGCGTTATTGTCAAGAAGGAGGCACTCAACGGTGTTGTGGCTGCTCTGCACCGCGAACAGTAACGGTTTGCGTTTGCCAAATGCACAGCCGCATTGTGATAGACAAAAACTCGTGCAACGTCGAGGTGACCTTCAAATGCTGCCTTGCTCAACGCCGTCTCGCCTGCTCTGTTCCGTTCGTTGGCATCGGCGTCTCCTTCTAGCAGGAGCTGTACCATGTCAGAGTAAGCTTCTCGTGCAGCAAGGAGCAGCGGCGTCCCTTGTTCTTCGTAGCAAGGATCAACAAGAGCGTCATGTTGCAGCTGTAGCGAAGCAACGTCTAGAAATCCGTTCTGTGCTGCTTCGTGAAGTGCCGTATTGGCCCCGCGCCAAGACGAATGGGGTTAAGCTATCATCATCAGGCTTGTCCACGTCGGCTCCGTGGACGATCAACAGCTGAGCGACGCCAATGTGGCCTTTAAGCACCGCCTCGTGCAACGGAGTCACTGCAGCTTTACTTTGTGCATCCTCTTGGGCGTCGGCGTTTAGCAAAAACCACACGACATCCTCATGGCTAGCTCGTGCAGCAAGTAGCAGCAGTGCAGTGCATCCGCACGAACTTCGAGACGAAAATCCCCAGAAGGAAACACGCTCTGATCCAAGCAGTTTCTTGGAAAGATTTGGACGCGGCGCGATGGAGCACCGAGCAGCACGCAGGCTTGGCTACACTTTTCTTTGATGAGGGCTCATCAATTGATCTTGTTGACACAAAAGGCTGGTCTCCACTCTTCTCGAAGGACATGAGGCAGTAGTTGCGCTTCTGTTAGAGAACAGAGCAGAAACAACTCTCCAGGACGAGGAAGGCCAGACCGTGTTGGATGTCGCCGAAAAGGCGGAAAAGAGCGGTCGGAGCCGCGTTCTAGCCCTCACTCGAGCCTATCAATGCGAACAGCGAGAGAATGCCGCGACTTTCCTCGATGCTGCTTCTAAAGGGAAGCTGGACGAGCTTCGAGGTGTCTGGAGCCGAAGGAATGATCAATACTCACGCGATGGGAAAGCAGTAGTAAAAGCATCTCGTGGTGCTGTTGTTTAGCAGCTATTAAATCAGAGGAAACGCCGTCAGAAGTGAAGGCAGTAACCTCAGCACCTTGTCGTACTAGAAGCTCCTCGATGGCCACCGATCCTTGCTCAACAGCCAACATCAGGGGCGTTCTGCCGTCAAGCCTCGCTGCATTCACGTCAGCGGTGCGACCGAGGAGGAGTTCACCCGCAGCCAAATGCCCTTGACAATTAATAGCGGCGAGCATCAATGATGTGTTCCCATCGTCGTCTCGGACATCCACATTCCTTTCTTTCTTCAGAAGTTCCCGAATATCATCCACGTTTCGTTGCTTTGCTGCAATCAGAAGCTCAAATTGACGAGTTCGCTGGTATACCTTCATACATGCAGCTATCTCTGTGTTTTGGATCTTTTCAGCATAGACCAGAACTGACTTCCCGGCCTGATCACGCTTTTCCAGATCAAAAGATCTTTGCGATGATAGACTTTTTCGCGGGTCACATGCGGGTCAGGTCAACTTTGGGTCAACCAATCAACGGACCAACTGGGCACGCCAGCCGTTATCAGAGTCGGGAATTTACCAACAAGTTGTTACTCAACTAGTTCGAGGTGTTACCAGCCGCGCTACGCTTGGCTGGGCGCCCCCGCGGTTCGCTTCGCTCGCGATTTATAGATTGTAAGTTCTACCCAGAACAATGCTCGTCTCGCTGAGGAGCTCGGTGTTACGATACGTGCTCCACGGCGCGGACTTCTCGGCGCTGGAGACGACAGAGGCTTCCGACCCTGCAAGGTGGCAGCAGATCCAGGGACACGACGGTGTGAGAGACTGCGGTAGACAGGGGTTGAAGCAGAACCAAGAGAAGGCAGGAGAAGCTGGCAGCCTGGGAGCTGACCAGCGTTCATGTGTAGGAACTAGCTCAGTCTCCAAATCGACAGGACAAGCAGAAGTGTACAAGAGGAGAGAGACTGGGAACAAATCGAGCTACGTAATTGCATTTAACCGGGCTTGAGTTGGTTCTTCAGGTGTCGAGCAGCAAGCGTCGACAGCCGAGTCTTCACCTCGTAACACTCGGCGCTGGGCCAGCCTCCGCAAATACCGCGCGGGTTTGCTGCGGCTACGCGCCTCGCACCCGCTCGCCTCAGTTGGTGTTGGGCGCTAACGCGCCATCTGAGTACCAACCTTGGGCAAAAGGTTCTGCACGCGCCGGTTGATCCAAAGTTGACCTGAGCCGCATATGACCCGTTAAAAAATCTACCTTTGCGATCTACTTCAGCAGCAGTCGAACCATTCGATCTTACTTGTGCTAACAGCATGTATCAGAGGAGTCTTTGCCTGCCTATCTGCCAAGTTGACAATGGCACTGTATCTCGCTTTCTATGTGCGTTATGACGCACAGCTTGTATGAGAAACGGTTTGTCCATCTGCATCGAGGACGTTGGGGTTTGCACTGCGTTGGAGTAATACGCGAACGGTATCCACATGTCCAGCAGTACGAGAATGCCACAAAGATGTCTGCGTTCGTTGTCCAAACTCGCGTAGAATGGCCAACTTGTCCTGCTTGAGTCTCGGCAAGTTTCAACGCCGCCTAGTCAAGGTTGTTCTTAAGCTGGATCTGCACGTCACCATCTCGAAAGAAAATGGGTGCGAAAGTTGAAGTGTATACAAGTGTATAACAGAGACAAAATTAGATAAAATACTGCATCTGGTATACATTTTTGAGAATTGATGAAGCAATTTAGAGAGATTGAAGGCACTCAAACTTCTGCTGAAAGTCGAGTTTCAAATTCTTGGAGGAGGGCAATAGCAGCCGACTGGTTCTGCTCTTGTGCATAATCGATTGCAGACAAGCCCCGCTCACACCGTAAGCTCACGTCCGCCTTCCCGTCGAGTAAGGCGCGCAATGCGTTGACTTGCCCTTCTTCTGCTGCGCAGATTAGCGGAGTTTTGCTAAAGTTGTCACGTGCATCAATATCCGCACCATTGCCGAGCAGCAGCTTGATCCCAGCAGCAGAATCCGAGGCAACCGCGAAAAAGATCGCAGTACACCCGCTTTCATCCTTCGCGTGGACGTCTGCTCTCCATTTCAGAAGCAGATTGATCATCTTCTCCTTTCCGCGGGAAACAGCTTCCATCAGTGGTGTTCGTCCCCGCAACTTGGCTTGGTCGACAAACGCCCCGCGCTCCAGAAGTAAAGTTGCCGCTTCACAGAGGTTGTTCTCTACAGCCGCGAATAGTATTGTCTCGCCCCTAGTATTGATGGCGTGTATGTGTGCGTTTCGATCGAGCAGAACCCGTATTGTATCCATGTTTCCGCTAGGTACTGCGTAGGATAACGGAGTTTGTGCATGCTGGTCCTCTTCTTCAATCGCTGCTCCATGATCGAGGAGCACAGTCGTTATCGCAGCGCTACCGCGAACCGCATTATAGATCAGCGCCGTCCACCCATTCGCATCCTTCGCTGCAACGTTTGCGTGTAGGTCGAGTAGTATAGACACTATGTCCTCATTACATCCTCGTGCTGCTGCCATGAGTGCAGTCATGCCTTTCTTGTCCTGTGACTCTATTGAGGCCCCATGGGTCAGCAACAGCGACACCGTAGCGGGATACAGAGCATAAAGCAGTGGAGTCTTACCAGCATCGTCTTGCGCATCAACGTTGGCCTTTTGGTCGAGAAGGTAACCCACTACCCCATTGTTTGGCTCAAATTGCGCTGCCAGCATCAGTGCAGTGCATCCATTCTCATCGCGCAGCTCCGTGTCCTTAACTCTTGCCAAGGCTCGCATGACTTCCTTCAAACTCCCATATCCCATGTAGAAAGTTCTTATCACTTCCAGCAACGTGGGCCCCTCTGCACACAGCAGACTGATGACGTCTTCATTGTCTCTTTCGTCTGCAATGTCCAGCGCCGAAAAACCACGGCTATCGTACAGCTCGATGTTAGCCTTGGCTTCGATGAGCTGACACACTATATCAGCCAGGCCAAGTGAGGCTGCCCACATTAGTGCCGTCATTCCGGTTGCATCTGCCATGTTGACCGCTGCTTCAGATGTTATTAGTTTCCACACAACTGTTGCGTTCTTGCTCTGCACGGCAGCAATGGGTTCTTCCTTCCTTATCCTGAGCATTAATATCCGCCTTTCGCCCAAGAAAAAAGCAAACCAAGAAATATTTCCCAGATCCAGCCGCCTTGATCAGCGGAGTCACTCCATTCGAGTTACTTGCGTCAGCTTTGGCGCCGCGCTGGATCAATAGCAACGCCATATCCTCATGCGCATTCGAGCAGGCTAGCATCAGCGGTGAGTCGCCCGCTTCATCGCAGCTGTTTACATCCGCGCGCTCGTCAAGTAAAAGCTGAGCAGCTCGTAGATGGTTTCGGAGAACAGTGTGCGTCAGTGCTGTTTTCCCAGTTACATCTTTTGCATCGATATGTAAGGAGTAACTGTGCAGTAGCTGAAGCACTTTGCTGTTTTCAGCTTCAGCGGCGAGTAGGACCGGAGAAGCCCCATCCGAACCGAACACGTCGACTGAAGCCCCACAATGCAGCAACAAACGCACCACTGCGAGGCTTCCTTGCTGGACTGCAAAATGCAAAGCTGTCCAGCCGTTCTTCGCTACCGCATTCACATCAGTCTTGCGATTTAGAAGGAGACGAACGACATCCGCGTGCCCTTCATTGGCAGCAACCAACAGCGGCGCTTTGCCCTCTTCGTTAATGTCTGCATCTTGATCAAGAGCAGCATGAACAAGATCCAATTCGCCTTGTTTCACAGCGCCACACAGGTCTACCTCTTGGCATTCAACGAGAAGACTTGCGATGACTGCGTTGCCATTCTTCTCGGCATGTTGTAGGGCAGTCATACCGCCCAGGCCCCTTTTCTTCGGATCTGCTTTGTCAAGTAAAACTTATACGACGTCGATTCTCTTGTTAATCACAGCGTACATCAGCGCCGTCTTTCCCTGTTCGTCCGGCAAGTTGATATCTGCACCTTTATCCAGCAACACCCCAACAGCATGAACACTTCCGTTCCTCGAAGCCACGTGCAGTGGCGTTAACTCACTTGAGTCTTGGGCATCAACATTTGCTTCCCATTCAAAAAGAAGACGCATCATCTCCTCTCGATCACCGTCTACAGCTTGCCGCAAAGGTGTGCGCAGACCAACATCCGCAAGATCCACCATCGCTCCGCTTTCAAGCAGCAAACGTGCGATTTCAAACTTCTTACGATTTGATGTAAAATTCAAAGCAGTTTCCCCCCCGTCAGTTCCCGCATCGACGTTGGCTCCTTTCGTAATGAGCACGCGAGGAACTCGTTTGTGACCATTCTGGCAAGCGTAATGTAAAGGTGTCCGTTGGTCTACATCAGCGAGATCCACCAGTGCTTCCGCATCTAGCAACGAATCCACAAAATCCAGTCTGTCGTCGATGGCAGCGAGACACAGCGCTGTCATCTTTAAAACGTTTTGGGCATTGACGTCAGCGCCACGAGCGATCAAGATGCGCACCACATCTCCGTATCCGCGGATTGCAGCCAGTAAAAGTGGCGAGTTTCCTTCTGTGTCTCGAACTTCAATGTCTTCTCCTCTGTCGAGAGCAGCTTTTACGGCAGTCGCAGCACGCCGCTGCACGGCCTCAAGCAAGGAAAGTCTTTTGCTTTGATCCCTCTCCTCCTCTTCTTGCTCCAGCTGATCCCGTTTCGTAGCTTCAGCAATTGAAATCTCATCGTCCTCGCTCTCAGCATATGAACGCTTGGCTTCATTTTCCTGCTGGGCCGCTTCGTTTTCCACTTTATTCTGTTGGAACTCCTGCAACGTCTTAGCAACTTCGGTTCTCCCTTGTGCTTCAGCCAGCTGTTGGGCGGTTTTACCTAGTGCAGTCACTGCAGTCGAGTCGGCGTCATTCTCAAGCAAGACGGTGACCACATCCAGGTGTCCTGCTTTAACCGCATTCATCAGAGGCGCCCACCCATCCACATCTGCCAGATTCACGGCCGCTCCTTCATTAAGCAAACTTCGCACGATGGCCAAGTTGCCTTTCTGTGCTGCCATTCCTAGTGCCGTGGTGCCGGCTGCGTTCTTGAGATTAACCTTGGCCTTTCGATCCAGCAGAATCTGCACCACACCCTCGTGCCCTCCGTCGGCAGCCCACATCAGCGGCGTCCAGCCTGTTTTCCCAGCCAAGTCCGGACTGGCGTCGTAGTGAAGCAGCAATCGAACGACCCCCTCGTGGCCTTCCCTCGCAGCATACAGCAGCGGCGTCCATCCGTTGTCGTCTTTGATATCAATCAGCGTGCCCTTCTCCAACTCGATCTTGACGCCCGTGACGTCCCCCTTTCCTGCTGCCTGGAAAAGAGAGGCGCTGGCTCCCATCGTCACGAGAAGACCGGAACGACAGCCTCTCCACCTCGTCGCGCCAGAAAAGCCCCCAAGCCCATCCGTTTTCGGACTAAGCTATTGTTACTATCCTCCGAGGCGCATCATCCTCTCGTATTTGTACATCTCCGTTGACTGCATTGCATGGCTGATGGCTACAACTCGCGGTGCATAACGACGTAAATCCAAACAAATTTGTTCGAGCAAAGGTGCCCCAAACCATTTTTTTCGTCCTCAAGCTACGGCACGATAAATGCTTAGCAGCCTTATAACTTTACAACGGGTCAGTACGTGGCCACGCATCTGCGTTCTCAGCGACAAACTGGGCGAACGACCGTGGCTTGTGGCCCGCCAGCGTCTCCATCAACGTCGTGTCCACTTGTTGCTGCGCACCAGCTTCCAGTGCCTTCATCACGGCAAGTTCCTCTTCGATCGCATCGCCAGGCACGCCGTGCACCCACCGAGCCGGCTGCACCGCCCACAACGGGAAGTGCGAGTAGTTGACTTTCTCTCCAATGCCGTCCGACAGCAACTTGGCAGCATCTTGGAACGTCAGTGCCTCAGGCCCCGTCAGCGTGAAGACGCCTCCGTCTCCTTTCTTTTTCAGCAAAACACTCAAACTTTCCGCCACATCCAACGGATGAACGAAGGCGACGCGCCCATGCTTGACACTCATGGACAGCGTTCTGCCTCGCACGGAGTTGAACAGCTGACCGCGCAGGAAGGCGTCCATTCCCGTGGGAGCTCGTACAAGCAGCAGGTTATGAGCCCATTCCTCCCCGGCCCCGTAATTCTGCTTCAACTGCTTCTCCAGCGCCCAATTGGCTCTCCCAACAGCCGAAGGCGAGCGTTCTGCCACAAACCCTTCGGTCCAGGATAACTTGACGACGCGGTGGTCTTTGGCCACCAAACTTGCCACGTTCTGCTCGCACTGGAGCCACTCGTCGAGTGAAGTACCAGACAGGTTAATGGCGTCGTCTCCGCAGCCACTGGCGGCCAAGACGGCTCCGTCGCATCGTCCGAGAGCTTCTCTGAGGTCTTTCGGGTCGGACCAGTCGGGGATGACCTCGTGCTCGTGGGAAGCCAGGAGGGAGGGGAAGCGAGACCGAAGAGAGCGTTCCAGGTCCCGAGACTGGGATGAGATGAGGAACTTGACTGGAGTGGGGGAAGAGGACGCGAAGTGCAGCAGCGACGAAGCGAAGGGCAGCGACCGGCGCGTGACCGCCAACAGGAACGTCGCCATCTCGAAAGAAAATGGGTGCGAAAGTTGAAGTGTATACAAGTGTATAACAGAGACAAAATTAGATAAAATACTGCATCTGGTATACATTTTTGAGAATTGATGAAGCAATTTAGAGAGATTGAAGGCACTCAAACTTCTGCTGAAAGTCGAGTTTCAAATTCTTGGAGGAGGGCAATAGCAGCCGACTGGTTCTGCTCTTGTGCATAATCGCTTGCAGACAAGCCCCGCTCACACCGTAAGCTCACGTCCGCCTTCCCGTCGAGTAAGGCGCGCAATGCGTTGACTTGTCCTTCTTCTGCTGCGCAGATTAGCGGAGTTTTGCTAAAGTTGTCACGTGCATCAATATCCGCACCATTGCCGAGCAGCAGCTTGATCCCAGCAGCAGAATCCGAGGCAACCGCGAAAAAGATCGCAGTACACCCGCTTTCGTCTTTCGCGTGGACGTCTGCTTTCCATTTCAGAAGCAGATTGATCATCTCCTCCTTTCTGCGGGAAACAGCTTCCATGAGTGGCGTATGTCCCCGCAACTTGGCTCGGTCGACGCTCACACCACGCTCGAGGAGTAAAGTTGCCGCCTTGAAGCTGTCGCTCTCCACAGCCGTGAACAGCATCGTCTCGCTCCACGTATTGGTGGCGTGTACGTTTGCATTTCGATCGAGCAGAACCCGCATCACTTCCACGTTTCCACTTTGCGTAGCGTAGGACAATGGCGTTCTGGCAAACCGGTCTTCTCCTTCAATCTCAGCTCCATGATCGAGGAGCAAATTCGTTATCGCGGCGCTACCGCGAACCGCATTATAGATCAGCGCCGTCCACCCATTCGCATCCTTCGCTGCAACGTTTGCGTGTCGGTCGAGTAGAAGACGCACCATGCGCTCTCGTCCTTGTGCTGCTACCATGAGCGCAGTCTTGCCGTCCTTGTTCGGTAACTCTATTGAAGCTCCATGGTCCAGCAACAGCGAGACGGTAGCGTATCGATCGATATACACGGTGTGAAGCAGAGGGGTCCCACCAGCATCGTCTTGCGCATCAACGTTAGCCTTCTGGTCGATAAGGTAACCCACTACCCCGTCGTTAGTATTCAATTTCGCTGTCAGCATCAGTGCAGTGCATCCATTATCATCGCGCAACTCCGTGTCCTTCACTCTCGCCAAGGCTCGCATGACTTCCTCCAAGCTCCCATTCATCGCCACTTCCAACAACGTAGGTCCGTCCGCACTCAGCAGACTAATAACATCTTCACTTCCTTGCGCCTCCTCGTCATCCTCCGAGTTGACGTCTGCATCTTGATCAAGAGGAGCACGAACCAGATCCAATTCGCCTTGTTTTACTGCGCCACACAGGTCTACCTCTTGGCATTCACCGAGGAGGCTTGCGATGGCTGCGTTTCCATTCTTCTCGGCGTGTTGTAAGGCAGTCATCTCGTCCAGATCGCTCTTCTTCGCATCTGCTTTACGTTCCAGTAGAAGTTGTATGACGTCGATTCTGTTCTCAATCGTAGCGTACATTAGCGCTGTTTTGCCTTCTCCGTCTGGCAGATTGATCGCTGCGCCTTTATCCAGTAGCAAACTAACCGTCTTAACGCTTCCGTTCTTCGATGCCACGTGCAGCGGTGCTAGCCCACTCGAGTCTTGGGCGTCGACATTCGCTTCCCACTCAAACAGAAGACGCATCACTCTCTCTTCGTCCCCGTCTACGGCTTGCCGCAAAGGCGTCCACAGGTCCACATCCGCAAGATCCACCGTCGCCCCGCTTTGAAGCAGCAAGCGTGCGATATCAATCTTATCATCCAATGCTGACAAACGCAACGCAGTTTCCCCCCGTTCGGTTCTGGCGTCGACGTTGGCTCCGTTCGTGATGAGCAAGCGAGCAACACGTTTGTGGCCGTTCTGGCAAGCGAAATGCAAAGGCGTCCATTGATTAACATCAGCGAGATCGACGGCAGCTTCCGCGTCCAGCAACGACTCCACAAGATCCAGTCGGCTATTGCTGGCCGCGAAACACAGCGGTGTCAGCTCTCGATCGTTTTGGGCATTGACGTCAGCGCCATGAGCGATCAAGATACAAACCACATCTCCATATCCGTTGTCAACCGCCAGAAGAAGTGGCGAGTTGCCGTTCTCGTCTCGGACGTTGATATCTTCTCCTCGATCAAGAGCAGCTTCCACGGCCGCCTCGTCATCCTGCAGCACGGCGTCAAGCAACGCAACCTGCTCCGGTTCCTCATTCTGAACCTGTTGGTCTTCACCTTCGCTTTGCTCGCCCCTTTCATCTTCTTGCTCCAGCTGCTCCTCTTCCGTAGGCTCCGAGATTCCAGTCTGACCGTCTTCGTTCTCAATACAAGAACTCTCATCCTCCTTTTCTTGATGAACCGCTTTGTTTTCCTCCAGCTTCTGTTGGAACTCTCGCAACTTCCTAGCAACTTCGGTGTTTCCTTGAGCTTCAGCAAGTTGTAGAGCGGTTTTACCAAGTGTAGTCACCGCAGTGGTGTCGGCGTCGTTCTCAAGCAGGACGGTGACCACATCCAAGTTGCCCACTCTAGCCGCGTTCATCAAGGGCGTCCACCCATCTTCATCTGCCAGGTTCACGGCCGCTCCTTGGCTAAGCAAAGCACGCACGATGGCCAAATAACCTTTCTGCGCTGCGATTCCTAGCGCTGTGGCGCTGGCCGCGTTCTTGAGGTTAACCTTGGCCTTTCGATCCAGCAGAATCTGCACCACACTCTGATGTCCTCCGTCCACAGCCCACATCAGCGGCGTCCAGCCTGTCTTCCCCGCCAAGTCTGGACTGGCGTCGTAGTGAAGCAGCAAGCGAACGACCCCTTCGTGGCCTTCCCTCGCAGCAAATAGCAGCGGGGTCCACCCATTCTCGTCTTTGATATCAACCACCTCGCCCTTTTCCAGCCCAACCTTAACGCCAGTGACGTTGCCCTTTGCTGCGGCCTGGAGCAGAGAAAGCTTGCTTCCCATCGTCACGAGACGATTGAGACGGAAGCGTCCACGACGTCGGAATGAAACTAACCTTCTGGTCTTGGACTTCCTGGGCTATTGTTGCTTGTCCTCCGAGTCCCATTTCCCAGCTTCATCCCATTTGTACAGCGTGCGTTATAGAAAGTTGCTCAATTTTGTAGACTAACTACAGCACTTGTCGTGGAGCTCGTTGTGGGGTCACGTTGGTGATGGCACGTCCGATAACGCGGATGCGGTGGTGGCTGAAGGCGTGAGAGCATCTGCGCTAACTCGTCGCGTTGCTCGAAAGTGATCTTCGCGTGGAGATCGATGGGATGCCCTACTGGTTTGCTCTCGATGTGCTTGAAGACCTGCTAGTGCTGAGCCCTCCAAGATCGACGGCGTGCTCACTCGAGAGCGAAGCCGCCGTGGATTTGTCGCTGTCTTGCCGGGCTCGCCAATAGGGTTTCTTGCATCTTTGTGTCGACTCCACAGTTGGTCGGCATAAGTCGACTCGCTACTCTGTGAAGCGCCTCTGACCAGCCACCCGCGCTTTTTCTTTGGGATGCTGTACAAGTCATGGCCTCGTGAGTGGCGGCTACCAGCTGCGTCCTCCGTACAGTCTTGAGTTTGAACACTTGGTGGCGCTGGCTCGAGAGTAGTCGGCACATTCATCGGCGTAGGTTCTTCGACTGGAACTGAACCAAGCAGTGCATCGGACTGGGCCGCACTGTCTCGTGTTTTCGATTTCTTATGAGGAAGGGGCTCGCGATAGTTGGCCATGCTATCCTGCACAACAGCAGGCACCTTAGCAATGACATCAGAGGCGCTGCTGCGCCGAAGGACCCTCCTTCCGGACAGTTGGATTGGCATGCCTTCCGCGCTTCGGGCTGCACCAGTCAGCTTCGTGCTGCTCTGTGAGTTGGTAGCTGCCGTGACATCTCCTTGAAGTACTGCTTCGATCGCAGGGGAACACTTACAGCAAGCGGCCGAGCCTTTATCCACCTTCTTTTCGAGCCGCTCGATGCTTGCGGCCGTCGTAGTCACGACATCTAGAAGAGTCTTCAGCATTCGTTCCATGCCGTCAATACGAGGGTCTTCAATCGGTTGAGTGGTGGGCGTCTTCGACTGAGCAGAACGCGTCTTTTTGGCGTTGACACGACTCACATTCCGTCCCAATGTGTGCTGTCGTAAGGATGTCGAAGCCATGTCCACCTTGGAAGAAGCAGCTTCTTGGCTCATTAGATCCGGGTGGAACGTCTGGAAGCCGTACTTGATCGACTCGTCCGGCCTGTTGATGTCAATTCTAGCGACTAGAGCTTCTGCTGCCTCCGTAGAAGTCACTGCCGAGTGGACGTTTGGCCTTGAAGACCCGACCTCTCCCTTCAGCCGTCGATGCTCAGCCACCGCATCGACGACTTCATCCCACGGAAAAGGAATCTCTTTCTTCTCAATGCAGTTCTTCAACATCTCGGTCAAGACGTGTCGTCGGTCTTCAGGGTAGCGCGAAATGATCCGCTGGAAAGTACTGCGGTCGAGGCAACAAATCTCAACGTACGTGGCTGCTCGGATGTTGGCTGTGCGTTTGTAGTTCATCAGCAGACTCATTTCGCCGAACGCTTGGCCAGGATACAGCAGGATCTGCTTCTTCGCGTCGGCCTTCCCGACTGAAGAAGCTTCCTCGTGATTGATCTCGTAGTTACTCGGATAAACTTGAGCACGCTTGTCCTTACCGATCGAGCCTCGCAGCAGCGACGCCGATGTGAGACGCTTGAACAGCTTGGGCGTGCGCGTTAACGGGTCGAGTTCGCCTTTCGTCCCCTCGTCTCGGCTTTCGTCCGTGTTGTCGGATGAGCTGTCCGCCGCGTTCTCGGGGCCGATGTGCATCTCGGAGCGTTGGGTAGTAGTAGAAGAGGCCGCCAGGATGGCCAGCTCGGGCTGCTGGGACTTGTCTGGGTCGGACAGCTCGCAGATGCCTCGATTCAGCATGAACAACACGTCGCCCGTCTCTCCTTTGCGAACCACGTAGTCGTCAGGAAGATAGACGCGAACCGCCAAGTTGCGGATAATCTGCGTCGCAAAGTCCGGCGAGCAACTCTCCCAGAACGGGATCTTAATCACGAGGTTCATGTACTTGAACAAGCCGACCTCCAGCCCGAGCGTGTGTGCCAGTTCTCGCTGGAACTTGACGATGTCGCCGTCCAGCGACTCGTACTCACTCCACACGTGCGCGTAGTACTGGTGCACGCGTTCTCTCAGTTTCAAAGGCAAGCCCATTTTATCCATTGTTGAATATACGGCCTCCATTTTCTGCTGGTACTTGGTCGTGTTGGCGTTGAAGTTGGCCACAAGCATTGCGACGCTGCCAAAAACGATGGCGAGAATGCCCGAGCCGATGAGAATGACGAAGGTCGAGTAGAGGCGTTCTCGCCAAGTGCCTGCGATGGTCCCTTGGCCTTGAATGAGCTGGACAGCATAGTAAAAGTCGGCCACGTATTGCTCCCCGACGTGCACGTCTTCTTCTCCTCGCTGAGCTACAACGTGCCACAGACACGCCATGTAGTGGGCAACAACAAGCACAAGCCACACGAGCTTTGCGATCCCCAATAAATGCGCGTAGCGGGAATACGTGAACCGCGAGACCAGCTGCTTGCTCTCCTGGAACAAACGTGTTGGCAGCAGTCTCTGATCCACCAAAATGAGGCGCACGAGACGCAGCATGATCAACACGATGCCGTAGTCGTGGAGAGCCTTCAATTCCGCGTCTGAAGGCTCAACCGCAACGGGAATGAAGACGTTGACCGGAACAGCGGAGACCAACTCCAGGGCAAACCATCTGCTCATGTGGTGGCGAGCGATTTCCCATCGCGAGGTCACCAACTGGCGTTGGTACAGGAAGGAAGTGTTGAGGTTCAACGCCAGGTCCAGCAGGTACACAAACTGAAGCGCCATGACCACGTAAAAGGTGTGGATTGACCCTGATGGGTAATAGATCCATGCAAACGGCAGGTAGAAGAGCTGGAACTGGTTAGCGACAAACATCAACAGGCCGTGGCACACGGCCACACCTCCTCCTGGTGATATCGGCGAAGAAATGGCCCGCCAGAGCTGAATCCACGTTTTCCGCCGCATCAGCAGCTGCATCAAGTAACGAGGTGACAGCTTGGGGGACTTGGAATCGACCCCTTTCTTACGGAGAACGGTGTCGATCACCGCATGCTTGAATTTCCCTCCAGCGACATTACTCTCGGACACTTTTCGGAGCTGGAAGCGCTGCATCATGACGTCATAGCTGGCGGACTTGACCTGGAGCTCGTACAGGTTTCGAGACGAGAGTTTCGTCATGAGAGTGGCCGCATTCAAGTTGCTGCGCCGCTCAAGCGAGGACCGCTTGTTGATACTGACGACAGGAGGGCTTTCTTGCATCCTTTCAAGTCTCGGAAAGCTGGCGCTTTAGTATGGGGGAAAGCAGTCGAATGCGTGTCGAAGAATGGCAACTTGCGGGCATCATTAATAGAAAAGTTCCAGTAGTTTCACGCAGCCCCAAATACTGTGATCCGTGGATCGAAATACATTTTTTCTTTCAAGAAAATGTTTTTTTAAACCTGTTCTCAAGCCTGTTGTCGTGTTTGCAGACTACAATTTCGGACATAAAGTTGAACGTTTTTTTTCACCTTCTGTTACACAAATTTTGACTTCCGTTCCATGGCGCAAATGCTACGACGAAGATCGGCCATGCTAATTCTTCGTCGAGAATCGGCTCGTGATTGCTCTTGCGGTTCTCTCAAAGGAAGGAGTTCGATTTGCTCCTCCAAGGGCGCGACGCCATTGTCTGTCAGAAGCGCCTGCGATAGTACGAACGAGAGTTCGTCTTCATCTGGCAGAATCTCCGCCATGGCGATGGCGAACTCCATCTGCTCCTCGATTCTCGAGATGTAGCCCGTGTCTTTCTCGATGGAGAAGATAAGGTGGGACGGCACCACGATCACTTTACCCACGAGAGCGTCGAGCAGTGGCTTGTTTCCGACAACGTGCGGGAACACTGACTGCATGGTGAGCAAAGTGATGCGAAGCACATACCTCGCCTCCGACTCCGCTACGCAGAAGCTGGTGGCATCAACGCAGTCCGTTTGAACTGCACCCATCTGCTGCAACCTTAGAACCTCGAAACATTCACTGAGTGCGCGCCATCGCTCTTTCACGTCGCTGAGCGTCGTGTTCGTGCCGACCTCTTTCGGTGCACCAAAGCGATGCGCGAAGAAATGACGCTGAGCGACTTTCATCGGCGGATCAGCACTCATATCGCCACAAAAGCCGCTGGCAAATGCAGCGAAATAGTCCTCCACAATCCTCTGGCAGAATTCCTCCGACCTGGAGCGCTGTTCTACGGAGACATCGTTCTCTCGTTCGCTAGCGTTGTTAGGAAGCGTAGCGGGTGCCTTCTCTTCGTCATCATCTCGACCCTCAACATCAGCCTCGTCCATGATGCCGATCATGCCGTTGTCTGTGATCAGCGCTCGTCCGAACAGGATCTCGACGATACGGGGATCTTTGACGAAGCTCATGAAGGCCCCTACGAAGTCCATCTCCACGTCGTAGCGGAAGCATTTACCCACTCGATTGAAGTGAAAAGTTGACCGCCCGTGCGCCTCCACATGCCTCCCCACGAGCTGCGCTACGAGCCACTCGTCACCGTTGATGTGTGGGAAGATGAGCTCGATGGTGCTGCGTGTGACTTGGAAGACGAACGAGGCGGCGTCTGAGACCAGCACCGAGTCGTCGGCCGTCACGATGCTGTCTACGACGCCCGAGAGCGACACGAAGCGCAGGAAGCTGGAGTAATTGGCCATCTGGTCCATGATGACGTCGGGGCCGCGCGGCAGTCCCGGGCCCAGATCCACGTCGGGGTCCATGACGCTGTGCATGAAAGCGCGTTGGTCGCGGCCCTCCACAAGGCGAAGACCACCGGAAGCTGTCGGAGGTACCATCCCCTTGCGGAACACGAACAGGTACTCGTTCACGAGTCTGCAAAGGGAGCCCTCGGGAGAGTCGCGCCGTACCAGCGCCTTGGCCTGCAGGATATCGCGCAATGCCAGCAGGTTGTGGACTTCTTGCTGCAGATTCTGCACGTCCAGCTGCAGGTTGAAGGCCACGGAGCGCTCCCTTGTCACCGACCGATACGGACCCCACCCGCTGCGAGGTTTGCGCGGCGTTCCGTCCTTCTTGAGCTTCCGCGGCATGGAGCTTGGCCCTTGAGCGAAAATATAGATAAATGACGAAAGGCGTTACTGTTTCCAAGGATTTGCTTAAAAGTACTTACTTCTGTACTTTTGAAATAATTACTGTACTTTTTGACAGAAATAATTCACCGGAACGTTAGAATAGGACGTTCCCGAACTGGTCGTGGAGAAGCGTCTGCAGTATATCTACGGGGACACGAGCGATTAGCAGCCGGTTTCTGCGCTCCTCAAACCACATCCACTCTAGCGTACCCGATAGATCGTAGACCGAAGAGATCTTGTTGTCGAAGAAGACGTACATCTCGCGGCGAGACGTCTCGGATTTCTTGGCCAGCACCCAGCCAGCATGCCGTGTACGCGCGCAGATCTCGCGGTTGCCTGCGGTGGACGATCGGTGCAGCTCTGCGTGGAGATCATTGACTAACGCCATCGTAGACGCGGGGAAGTAGTGCGCCAGCAACTTGGCCGGTATCGGGAGCAAGTCCTCGTCCTTGCTTTTTAGAAGCCGTGGCACTCGCTGCATTCTGAACGCAAGGTTGACGCGGTTGATATACAGGAAAGCTGGCAGCGGGTGCAGGTTTGGCACGCTGCAATATACACGTAAAAACATTTTTTTCTGGATCAGAAAATAGGCCCCGCAAACTCAATTTTCAGCAATGTACGTACTTCTTCTCAGAGGCGAAGGTTGTGTTGTACCGAGCGAGAACGAGTTGGGCCAAGTTCTGGAACCGCTGCTGGCCGTCAATGTAGTTTTCTAAGCGTTCCAGCGTCGCTGCATTCAACCCGTCTGGTCCTGTATCCGCCGAGGGAGATCCCATTTGTTGAATGCGGAGAAAGATAACCATGGTGAGATCCGCCTCATGCCAGACCGCTACTCGATGTCTTGCAGGCGTCGCTCCTACACTCAATTGGTCGGTACTTGGATCAGCAAGAGGGAAAACAAGTGGACTCCACACCGCTTCCGTTTCACCCCACCCTCTTTCCGTCTGCATCTCACGGGTTGGATGGAGTAGCTTTGAAAAGCGCCCATTTTTCAGCAGTAAGCCAGCATTTCGAAAGGAAATGGAACTGGCTCGCGCCTTCATTGCGTTCTTCGAACTGGCGGGGCTCGCTCCGTTACTCCGTGGCCCACCAAATCGAGCGGATTCAGCAGGAGAATGCGAAGGGGACCCAAAAGGCGACGAGTCCACAGCAGCAGACCGTGGAGTAGATGATGAGCCCTCAGATAGAGGCGGCGCTTCTGATAAAAATGTTGACAGAGATACGGGATGTTGCTTGTGCAGCGATCGAGACGCCTTGCGCATGTGAGGGGGGCCGTCTTCACTCTGGGAGACAGCATCACACTCTGCATACGAAAGCTTGCTCGACCAAACCGGCAGAAACGTGTCTTCGTACGCGTCGGTCATCCAAAGCGTGGGCTCGGCTTCCTTCTCGGGTGTCGAGTTCGATTCGTTAAGCCCGCGGTTTTGATTGTCGCGGAACATCGTCATTCCGCGCTCTTCTCGAAGGCGAAGAAACTTATATAGCAGATGCATCGTGTTTGTCTCCATGGAGCTCCACAGCAGGTTGCCTTTGTAAAACAGAGCAGAGCTCTCGACTCTGTCAGCCGCCATATTTGCCTCCGAGGCTTTCAGATCCGTGTGGAAGCCGTTGACAAAGGTTTGTAGCGCCAGAAAAGTGGGCTGGTCCATGGGGAAGTAACTGAGACCTTGCAGCTCCGAGAACGCACTGGCTCCGCGAGCGTCCAGCGCCTGCAGCATCGTGGGAAAGAAGGCCGCACACTTCCGTTGCAGTATTGACGCGGGAGACTGAGCCATCATGGTTTGAAGCTCTGCTTCCACCGCCAATTTCTCCTCGTGCAGTCGGTTCAGTGCGTTATCGTCAAGCTCGTCGCATTCAATGGCAAGTCGAAGCTTCCGCAGCCTCTTTCTCGTCGCTGCAATGGCCATCAACAGATCCATTCCATCGGCATATTTTCTGTCTGGTAATGAATTCACCCCATTACCAACTGCAGCAGCTTTTGGCGGCAGTAATCGTAAATTACTAGAAACAAAAAACACAGAAAAAACATTTATCGGTCAAATAATGCAGCAACAGCATCACTGACCCGAACGGTAAGTTCACAAACCTGTCAAAGCTGCCGTGGAAGAGCCGGAACATGCCGTACATCTCACGCACCAGCGCCTCATACCCAGACCGATGATCTTTCTATCCAATCCACGACAACCCAAGAGCATCAGAGTCCCATAGTCAACATCCAGCACTTAATTAAGCTGTGCAGTACCATTGTCACCGTCGGCTGTACCCCCTGCAGCAAGTATACAAGTGTCAGTATACATAGCAAGGATACGAGTGCGGGTAAACACTAGCTGTATCCCACCAGCGCCATGAAGATCTGTGGCTCCACTTCCAACACAAAGATCCTCTTCCGAGAAAGCGTCACGCTGGCCCACATGGGCTTCTTGTGCAAGGTCTCGCCCTCCTCCGTAGCGTCTCGACAGCGTCTTAGCATGCTCACGAATGCGAGTAGCCCCTGCATGAGCTGCAGCAAGTTCTGGCCGTCCTCCAGAGAGTACAAGACACGTGCACAGAGCTCGTCGTCGCCTGCCTGCTCGTCGTCTGAGCCCAGCGCCTCGTGCCAGAGCAGCAGCATCGCAACAATTTGGGTTCCTTATTTTATTTTTTGGCACGGGATTGGCTGGCGGTTTCGGCCAGTCATAGATTTTCTGTGTGTTGAACAAATTGTAGGTCAGCAACAATTTGTAGGCTACAATAGTAGGAAGCGAATGGATGTGCTGGGAGCAGGTGGGGAATCATTCTCGTTGAGACGCTAAACGAAAATCACAATCAAGCTTTTCTAATGATATCTGCTTTTGATTTCTAGCCTCCGAGGCACTTTGGTTTCCTGCAAAGTGCTACATGACTGGTGCAGTTTCACCTGGTGTTACTCGTCGATTGTAAGACATCTCGGGTCTCGATTGTCGGAGCTCTCGAAAAATCGACTGGGGACTCGCGGTATGACTCGCCCCTCGCCTCGCAGACTTTCCGTTTCTTCATGGGCAACAGGGGATACTTGGTCGTCAGTTAAGGACGGCTGGAGTCTCTGTCGCACCCGGCTGGAACAAACAGCCAGTTAAGGACGGCTGTTTGTTCCACCCGGGTGCGACAGAGACTCCTGCAGGCATACTGTGGCGTGATCTGGTTTCTAGAAGTGCGTACGAGCCTGATCCGCGTTTGAGTTGCTTCGTTTCCACAAATATCAGCCAGTGTTGGCTGTCGTCCTTGCCTCGAGAGGCTTGAAAGGATCGGCGTATGGGTCTTGTTCCAGTGGCAGCAACGAACTCTCGGACTTACCAACGTCGGATCTGGCAAAACCTTCAATCCCGAATTCTTGCTCTTGGGCGAATGCGCGCTTGCTCGTCCGCTGTTCATCATCCCGGTTGTTGCAGTTTGACTATTGCTGTTACCACTATTTTGCCGGATGATACTACGGATGGACGAGAGTAGCCTGGCGAGAAGACTCAACTTCCGCGTCGTCTGGGACTCTTGTTTGGCACTCTCGTTTGTGACAATTCGAGATCCTCGTCATCTACGTGTTGACGGTGTGGACTGTGCTTCGGAGGTACCACAGCACTGTCAGAATCACATTTGCTATCACGGTCGCGCTCTTTTGGGTGGGTGGTGTCGACCTCCCTTTGAAGCACCAGGCACGCCGCTGCAGCAACAGGTTCGAGATTTCAGGTCGTTCATATCTTGCTGCAGGCGCCCAATGTTGTCAATCATGGTGTGCATAAGCTGCATCATCGTTTCAAGCATTTTCTCGGTGATCTTGATGCTGTGCGATGAAACCCCAGACATTTTGGACTCGAGTTCCGTTAGATCGCCAGTGAATGAACTGCGAACGCTGTCAGCGCTAGAGTTGCGACGCGAGAAGGCACGTGGCGGTGTTAGACCGCTGCGTGAACGAAGGAGAGTCTCCCGCGTGAGACCACTGTTACTTCGCTGCAAGGTTTCTCGAATTCCGCTGTTCGTACGCTGCAACGTTTCTCGGATCTTGGTTCTTACCGAGTTCGCTCGGCGCAGAGCTGACTCCTCCGCAAACTCCTGCTTGAAACCCTGAAAGCCGTACTTGACGGATTCGTCTGGGACGTTCACGTCGATAGCTTCCACCAGGATTCGTGCTGCCTCCGCTGCAGTCATCGTAGCAATGATGCTGGCTCGCGTGGCGTCGCGGAGGCCACTAGTACGGCGCTTGGCTGACACCGCCTCGATGATATTCTCCCACGGAAACGGGATCTCCTTCTTCTCGATGCAGCTTTGAAGCATCTTGGAGAGCACGCGTCGCCGGTCTTCCGGGTATCTGGAGATGATTTTGTGGCAGGTCTCCCGATCTAACACGCACATCTCGACGAAGGTCACGGCGCGAATGTTCGCTTGTCGCTTGTAGTTCATGAGCAAACTCATCTCGCCGAAGATCTGGCCAGGCTTAAGGTACGACCGGAACGTTTTCGGTTGGTCAAGCTCCACGCTGCTGGGGAAACGGCTGGGGATGCTGCGTCTTCTTGGATGGTCCGAGTCGAGGCCGGACCCTTGTAGCACAAATACCGACCCAGATGCGCGACGGACATTCTGGGGGAGCTGCGAACACGACAGGTGGCGTCTTCATTCTTGCCGTCCGAGCTTTCCCCGTCACTCTCATCGCCGCTGGCGTCCGAATCGAAATCCTGCACGGGTTTGTTGTCTTCATCGGTCAATTCATCCAGGCGGGGACAGTCTCCGTCGAGTGAGTACCGTAGTGAGATCTGGAACATAGCTCCGACAGTTTTTTACTTTCCGTAATTTATCATCGAGAACAGTCCTGGAACCTTCTTTCAGGTCGGGTGCTATTTGAGCGGGACTACCGTATTTGAGATCTCCTACTTCAGACCCGAAGTTCTTGAAGTTGTGGATTTGTAAATCGATGCATCCATGTACGCTGTAAAAATGTATCCATGTTTTTTTCTACTTCTAGTTAGCGTTTTCGCCTTCATCTACCACTAGAGTATCAATATCTCTGGCTGGATCTACAAAGTAGCGAACTAGTGGCACCTCATCAACCAGCCGAGAGAAAAGATTCCAATCTGGCTCCGAGTCTAAGAGATATTGTACGGTAGCGTCAGCGCGAACGCTCTGCTTGGCGATTAGCTTCGCCTTTCAAATCCGCTCTTCACAACCGCAGGAGATAGCGAATCCCACGCTGCCTTCGTCAAAGTACCAATTGCTGTCTTGATGGTGCTTTCAGCTTGAAAGGGATCGTTGCTGTCGAGCTTCGGAGTTGGTGAGCATATTTTCGACCCAGTTCTTGGGCATTTTATCCTTCAACGGCTTATTCCAAGAGATATCTGCCAGGCGAATGTGTGGCCAGCAGGAACGGGCATCAGCTCGATGTTCAAAAGCCTTGCGAAAATGCGCACATCTTGACGCCAGTGCCCGAAAAATCATCAAGCAGTAGTATTGGTACTTGCATGTTGTCCCTCCTGAACAAATGGTGTATCATGAACTGAATAGTTAGTTCGCTGTTCCACCAGCCTGCACCGTTGCCGTAGCGGTGCACACCGTTTGCTCCCCACGGAGTTCACGCCAGATTCTCGCTCCAAAGCCATGCTGGAAGGCAGTATTTTCCCATTCGCGCTGGGCATCCAGTGATGGTTTGGTTTTAAAAACCAGAAACGGATCATATTTGACACCGTGACTGTCTCCCAAGAGCATCAAAGTAACTCGATCTTTATCTTTGCCAGCCCTTTTCATCCACACAGTCTTATCGCCAGTCCCAGCTACAGTTTACCCTGGCAAATATTCATAATTAATTGCAGACATTGCACAAGTAAGTAAAATATAAATATTATAGCAAACATAACGAAATCGGCATTTACCTGTCTGATCAGCATTGAATGCCTTATCAACGCCAAGCTGCTGCATCTTCTGCCGAACTTCCTCACCAAACTTTATCGCCACCTCCGCTGCGTCTTCGGGAGTCTTCTGGCCTAGACGGGTGCGCCGGCGAATACTCAACCAGTTTCGACGAAGGAACGAGCGTAACCATGTCTGGGAAGCGGCAAAATTTTCACTTGGGAGGCCAGCGCTGTCGTAGCAATCTTTGGCCTGCATTCGAACTATCGAGCCTGTGACGGGGACCCCCTCCTTCCTCAAGGAATTGATCCACAGAAGTAATTGCTGCTCTAGCTCGCGAGCCAGTGTTGCCGAAGCACCCATCTTCCGGTCGTTGCAGTGCGAACCGCAACCGGTCTCGCACTTCTTGACGATCATTCGCGTTGGCCGAGCCAGTTGTAAATTTGTCGTTTCTTAGAGCTGATCTGAGCTGGTTGAGAGAAGGATAAAAGTGGCCCACAGTCACGTGCATGTTGCCTTTTGATACGATTGCGTCGTGGTACTCGATGACATCGCGCTTGTGCCGGTAAGTTATCGCGACGCGCTTGAACTGTTGGGCGCCTTGTCGCATCCCGTCGTTCTCGTGCGGCCTTTTTGCCGTCCTGGTGCGCGTGTCATGGCACCTTTCTTACAATGAAACACGATCCCTCTCTCCCCCATGCACTATTTATATGGTCTGAATTAGGAGATCTCGGATAGTGACCTGGTGTCTCGACGAGGTCTGATTGTCTTATGTGTGGTCTGAATTAGGAGATCTCTCTGAAGTAGGAGATCTCAAATACGGTACCTCTCGACCACCTGAGAGCGAAAACAGCGTCCTATAGATCTTAGGGTAGTTTCGAAGCCTCTCGCCTGAGCTAGATGGAAGTTAAAGCGATTTCTGGAGAAAATAGACTTGACCCTAATATTTAAATTACTACGTATATAAGCATGCTATTATAGTGGATCCTATGGTCATTCCTCTGATGATTAAGAAAAACCGTCATGTTGTTTGTTTTCCAACAGGAGATAATATGAACTTCTAGGGAATTTGTCGTGCAAAACTAGTTTTTGTATGTAATTCGTCGTGCCCAGTGCACGATAAATTCCACGAATGCAAAAATTGTAGGCATACAAAATCAAGTGAAATCCCTGCAATGCCAAAATGCACTGGAAATCGTCGTGTAGTGTGCACGATGGTTTGTGTCTATACTTCTTAGAACACTGCAGAGTAGGAACGAAACAAACGCTGCGTGTGTGTCTAGGCCACGACGCCTCTGTCCTTGATGGTATGCGTCAGCGAGCCTGGTGTCCAGTCGGCGGGACAGCTCGGGCTGCGACACAAAGTTGAACACAATAGTAGTCTCCATTACCTTCTCCATGCCGGCCAGGGAGGCAGCCTCAGCGTCTGCTGAGCTGCCGAGCGCGTTCTCGGAGGAATTTGACCTCCTGCTTGCGGTTCATTCTTTGGCGTGGCGGGCTGTAACTTGGGCTTGACTGGCACTGTAACACTGGCATCTATTAAAGTTTTCAGGCCTCTATATTTGAGGAAAATCGGCCCTATTTCCCTCGCAATCCCTCAGTTAAGAAGCCCGATCGTACCTCAGTTAAGATGGACGGAAGACACTAGAGTGCTGGTAACATGAGTCAAATACTTCCCTATTGATAGAATTTAGCGGCCTCGCATGCTGAGCACGTGGTCCCTGCGAGTCTAAAAGAAGATGAACTACATTAAATGCTCCATTTCACGTTTCCTAGCGAAACACAACAGAATTTGGAGCCTCAACCAACCAGCTCGTCGAGCGCATCCAAACAGTATTTACATGAAATCAAGTACGGATTAAAGATCGCAGAAAAGCACCCGGAGTTAGCAACTGTGCAGTCCGTGGCGTGCAGATTCTGTGTCAAGTTTGGTCCAAGACCAATACAAAGAAGACCTCAAACGTCATGTACTTTCGGTTTCCTTTCCTTGTCGATAATATCAGACGCCATATTTTTAATGATGCCATCCGTATCGATGGGAGCAAGTACGCTGCATCAAAAGATGAAGGCAAACGAATATTTTTATGCTGCACCGAACCGCGTCAACACATGCTCGCACATTTCGAACGAGACGAACCTTTCCAGTTTGAAATCAAAGGATCCATCGTTGATGATATTATCGGCGGATTGCTGTACAATCCAGATGATGTTGAAGACCAGTCGACTCGTGCAGTATTTTTAGGTTAAGCCCAAACTGCGATGGATAGAACGTCCTTGTTTCGAGTTAACTAGCCGTAGCGGATAAGTAGCTTCTACTTCCATTTGCACCTGGACCTCACGTTACCTCACTTAAATTGCCTTGGCATCCCTATATTAAGCTAATCGCGGGAATGAGGTATGATACCTCAAATATAGAGGCCTGATAGTGGTCTTGAGTCTCCAGGCTTCCTCTGCTTCACGGAGTCATGGAACACGCCGCCCATGCTGTCCTCGTCCGTGTCATCCCCCTGTCCATGTCCCGCATGGTAGGGCTGCCGAGCAGTGGAGGGCCAGCCACTCCAAGGCACGGGTCGTCACTGTTGTGACCGCCAGAGCTGCCAGAGCATAATGGACGGCGCGAGGAACGTCCAGGTCCTCGTCGCCCGAGTCGAAGCCGATGGGGGCGGTGCGTTCTGACGGGTCGAAGACATCGTCAACGAGCTCCATGACGTCGTGCGTGCAGGACGAGCACGCCGTCCGGGTCACCGGGAAGGTCGGTCGCGCATATGTCTGCAAAGTTAGCGAGGATGGTATATGGCGCGCTACTCCGGCGGTCAGAGCGACGATGCCTTGCAACAATGCTTCTCCTTGGCGAAGACACGCCATCACCGACCCGCACGGCGGGCTTCCGGTGAGCTGCGGGCTTGGATTCTGTGGTGGGGTGGGTGGGGTGAAGAGCTCCGCTGGTGATGTTCTAACAGGACTTGCTCATCAACTTGCGCTTCAACTTGAGCACTTCAACACGTTAGAAATATAATAGCAATCATTTCTAAGGTTTCTAAAGTCTCTTCGTGCATTCTGCACGACGAAATACATTTATCTATACATATTTTGCTGTATGGCCTACCACATCCAAGCGGAGCCAAAGAAAGTTTCGATACATATTTAAGGCTTAATTAAAGAAGTATTTAAGCGCTACTGTTCTTATACAAACAAATAGTACTCGCTCAAGCTGTTTCGTACCTTCCAACCTATATGCGTAGATCAGGTTGGTGAGCTTGAAGAGTGCTTTGACCTCAATATTGACGTATTCTCTATTGATTTATATACACACGCAGTGGCTTGCACACGGAAATCAGACAAAACCTATGAGAATACTTTAAATATTCTATCGCTCGATAGGCAGACTATTTACATAGCTCGAATCGATAAGTTTCGTGGTAGACACTGTTGCAGCGCTGTTAACCTTAGCAATCATAAGAAGAACTGTAAATGGACTAAGCCGACGATTGACTCATCAGCTACAATGAACTATAACGAAGCGATAGAGATGATCGGGGCGTTATACAAGCTTTCACTTGATTCGAAGGTGCAATGTCCATGCGGATCATTCATAACCCGTTGGAACTACTCCCATCATAATGGCTTCGAGAAAACATGATATATGGTGGACTTCAATTGTACCAGTAGGTATTAATAATTCACAGTAAACTACAGTAACAACGGAGATTGTTTGAGCTGATGGCTACGAGGACGACAGCGACAGCATGTGCAAGTTGAAGTGGTTGAAGTGCAAGTGTGTGTGTGGGCCACATGGAGCAGGCAGAAGACCCGAGCGGAGAGATGACCCCGTCAGCAGCACAGAAGGCGGTTCAGGACGACGGAGGGGCGACATTCTGGGAAACGAGCGGCGGAGGCGCGCTGTGAGAGGTCGCCGACCGGAAGGCTGCGAAGCTGACGGTCAGTCACCAAGTTACCATGAGAAGCAGGCCCACAAGCAGAGTATCTGAAATAGACCGCTGAGCGCACGTGCATATTTCAATTGAAAGTAGCAGACGATAAGATCTAAAGTCAGAGCTGGGCGAAGACGAGCATGAATTCGGCCAACGGCGGAAGTCCGTTTTACTTGGTGGTCATACAGGGGCCTTCCAACACGGGAGGCCCCTCCAGCGGAGAGCCGGGAGAGTGCTTCACGAGGCTCGGCTCGGCGGCGCGAGCTCAGGACGCAGGAGCACGACAGCAGCAAGTACGACAAGGCGCCAATGAAAGATGAGCAGAACAACAGCACGAGCACCGGCAGCCGACGACGCGACAGCAGCAACCCGCAGAAGCAACAGGAGCCAGCAGCGGCAGCCGAAGATGAACGACCGCAGTACGCAGAACAAGATGCAGACGGATGTCGACGAGAATCAGCATGATCACGACCGGAGCAAACAGCACAAATAGCACCTGGAGAACGACAGCGACAGCCAGAGGATGAACGACAGTAACAATATGACGGGAGTCACACGCACCTTTGCTTTGAGGAAGCGTAACGCGCTAACCACAACAGACGCCCGGCGTCTCTGCTGTCTTAGTTCGAGGCCCAGCCTTCTTAGTCGTTTGCTGGTACCGGGTACCAAACGACTTGCGAACTTCTAGGTTAGATTTAAACTGAACGTCTATTACTTTAGCTCACCTAGTCCTACTTACTATAAACTATGTAATTAATGCACCTTCGAAGTAACCTGTTTCCAAATGGTTGGCTCTCAAGCCATGTCGACCTTGCCAAGTACAAACCGTACTTATGGGCTCTCTTAGGTACGCACCGCACTTAAGGGCCAGTGTACGAAACACCGCATGTGAGTGTGGCACATTACTATGTGACAACTCCATGTGTGTACGACACACTAACGGGTTGGGTGCCAATTAATAAGGGCCACGCCCGTTACTGTAACGGAACGATCTCCCGTTACAAAAGTAGGTAGAAGTCACAGTCCAAATAGGCTGTGACTTGGCACTCTGTCATTGGACAGAAGTCGCCCTTTACTATGCATATTTGCAAGCGTGCAGCACCTCAACCGGTGGCTAGCAGCTAAGCTCGGCTTAAGTACGGTTTTGCGACCGTACTTTAATATCACCCAGAGTCAATTTTGCTTATAATCCACGTGTCTTGGCCTAGCGTCCAAGACATTGCTTCCTCAACACAACAGCGAAAGCTTACGTATCGGTTGCCTTTGGCCCCGTTACACCTGGTAGCACTTAGTAGTCCTTCCAACGACCACGAACGATGAGCGCGTCAACGATCGAAGGAACGTCGGGTGCGCGACTGGAACACGAGCAGTTCCCCCACCTGACCCAATTCGAGTGGGAGGGGCTTCACCGCCTCTAGCAAGTCTCCGGCGAAGCAGTGATCACTGCACTGCTGTCCACGGGGACGGAACAACAATACCGCCTTGCAGCTCAAGAGTTCATGGCGCGCGAGCTTGGGGACGCACATCGGCAGGCGCTGACTCCCGCGCAGCCCAAGATGAACAAGGCCGACATCGTCAAGCTCGATGTCTCGATCTACAACGGCGAAGGCGTCAATCGGATGGCGCTGAACCGTTGGTTCTGCGAGATCGACATGGCTGTCGCGGCGCGACAGCTTACGACCGAGTTCGCCCGGACCAACTTCCTGATGTCCAAGTTGACAGGCAAGGCCAAAGAATGGGCACCCGGTCGCCGTGTCGTTGATCCGTCATGCTTCATGACGATGGACGAGGTCAAGGACGACCTGCGGCTCGCGTTCGAGCCGCCTCAAGATGAGGTCCAACAGCGGACTGCCTTCCTGAACTTGAAGCAGGGCAAGCTGTCGATGAGAGACTACATCCAGCATGCTCGCCATTTGGTGTCGTGCATCGTTGACAACCCGATCAACATGACGACCCAAATTCATGTCTTCGTGACTGGCATGAACGCTGGCTTCCAGCCTTTCTATCTGACGCGAAAACCCGCCGCGATACTGGAAGGGCCTTTGCTACGGCGCTCCGTGAAGACTACAGCGTCACGGCCTTCCGTGCGTTCCCGCCATTGATGGTGTACGACGCCAACGAAGCAGTGCCGATGGAGATCGACACGATCGAGTCCAACCCGACGCGTCACTACGATTCGTCCCAGAGCCGCGGCCGAGGCCTAGTCGATTCCAATGGACAACGAGCGATGCTCTGCTTTCGTTGCCACAAGCCTGGTCATCGCGCGGCAGTCTGCCGCCGTCGATGCCACCGACGGCTCTGTCTCCTCCAGACAGTAAAAAACGGAGACGACCAGTAGGCGCGGGGCGCCCTACTGGGCAGACGGAGGACCTGAGTTCCTTGGTGGCGGAACCTCCTCCCAGCCCGCTGTGCTGCACGCACAGCTCTACGCCACCACATCCAGCAGCGACTAGAGACTGATCATCCTTAGCCTTCACGTGTCGGGCGCGCTGCGTCCCATCCGCGCCCTGCTGGATTCCGGCGCGACGAACAACTTCGTTCGCGCCGAGAGTCGTTCGGTGCTCCCGAGAGATCTGCAAGTCCGGTGAAGGTCCCGGCTCAATGGTCGTCAAGTACGCTGACGGCGAGCCGCGGCAGCTGCTGCGACGCAGCGTCAAGTTCGCGTACTCCTTCGACGACTTCTATGGGGACGACGACATCCTCGTGATCGACTTGAGCGGATCCTTCGACTGCGTCTTCGGGATGCCGTGGCTGTCACGGCATCAGCCGAACGTCGACTGGCTGAACCGCACGGTCCGCCCTCGCGACATCGACGTCGATGGGGTGCTTGCATTCCTCCAGTCGTCAACCGACAACAACCCTTGGCCGCACGTGGCCGTCATGGATCCCGACTCAATGACACTCGCGGTGCACGAAGAGAGCGATGGCCCTTCGTGCGCGGCGTGTAACAGCGTCACGTGTGCCGACTCCAGCCTGCAGAGACGAGAATATCGGAAGAGCAGCGGCTCCCGCACGAGAACAACGCGATCGAGCAGGGGCTCTCGCACGAGTGTATCGCGATCGAGCAGGGGCTCTCGCACGAGAACGAGGCGGTCGAGCAGGGGCTCCCGCATGACGACGTCGTGGCCGGGCAGCGGCCCCCACGACAGGCGACGCCGAAGCGGCGCAAGCAGAAGAACTGGCGCGGCCGCCTTGGTCCCCGCTCCAACCATGCTTCGGACAGCGAAGATGATGAGTCCGACGTTGAGGTGCTCAACGTCATTGCGCACTCGGGCACCGAGTACCACCAGCGTCAGCTCCGCGTCGCTAACCCTCCCAAGGCTGCTGCGGCGCTTACCAAGCTCCCAAGCATGTCCTGGAAGCGGTTCCTGAAGGACCTCAAGCGCGGTGAGATCGAGCAGGTCTGCGTTCTCACGGCCGAGGATCCTTCTGCCGACGTACGACCTGACGCCACGGTCAACGCCGTCGCTTCTTCTGTCAGCGATACGCCGGGCAAGCACGAGCGACCTGAAGGTGCTGAACCCAAGTCAGCACGCGAAGAGCGCTTTGCTTTCCAGTCCTCGGAGGCGCTGCAGGCCTCGGGCAACCCCGTGTATGCGCTGGCTCGCGAGTACGAAGACGTGTTTCCGGAGAAGATGCCGGCTACACTCCCCGCTGATCGCGGTGTGCAGCACGAGATCGACCTCGTGCCAGGCGCGAAGTACTGCGTGACGCGGCAGTGGCCGCTTCCTCGGGATCAGGTGCAGGCCATTGATGACTTCTTCTAAGGCCGACGTCAAGCTGGACACGTGCGGGAGAGCGTCTCCCCGCACTCGAGTCCGACCTTCTGTGAAAAGAAGGCCACAGGGGGGTGGCGGATCGTCCACGCCTTCAACAAGCTGAACGACGTGACGATTCCAGCTCAAACCCCGATCCCGCGCAAGGACATCATCCTCGACTCGATGGCAGGCAGCGAGGTCTACAGCGCCATCGACCTGACCGATGGCTTCTACTAGATTCTCATGCGTGAGAGCGACGTGCCTCTCACAGCGGTGAGCACGCCGAGCGGCATGCTGTGGGAATGGCTGGTCATGCCGCAAGTGCTGAAGAACGCCCCTGCCACCTTCAACCGGATGGTGTCGCAGGTACTTCGACCGCTTCGAGACTTCGCTCCAAGCTACTTCGATGACATCTTCGTGCACAGCAAGGCAGAGCCAGGTCGCTCTGCCATCGATGTCCATCTTGACCAGCTTCGACGCGTGTTCGAGACGATGCGTACAAACAAGTTGTACGCGAATCTGTGCAAGTGTGTGTTCGCCGCACCCGAGATTCCGGTGCTCGGCTGCTACGTCAGCAAGGCTGGCGTCCGCGCTGATCCTGAGAAGATCTCATCGATCTGTTTCTGGCCAGTTCCCAGGAACGTTAAGGAAGTCCGACAGTGGCTCGGGCTTGCTAACTATCTGCACAAGTACACGAAGAACTTCGCGGCGATCGTGCGGCCACTCTCCCAGCTGCTCAAGAAGGATGCTGAATGGTCATGGACTCAAGTGGAGCAGACGGCGTTCGACGCCGTCTAGAAAAGCATGGCCTCAGCGCCAGTGCTGGCGCTCCCGGATCACGGCAAGGCCTTCCGTGTCGTGTGTGATGCGAGCGACTTCGCTATCGGATGCGCGCTCATGGAGTTCGACGACGAAGGTCGTGAACGCGTCGTGAGCTACCAGTCACGACAGCTGAAGCCTGAGGAGCGGAATTACCCGGTCCATGACAAGGAACTGCTAGCGATGCGCTATGTCTTGATCAAGTTCCGAGTCTACCTCTTGAGCGAGCAGACATTCGCGCTGTAGATCGACCATGCCTCGCTGCGGACGGCCACGAAGAGCCCGCATCTGTCACAGCGCATGGCGCGGTGGCTATCGTTCTTCGCCGAGTACAACTTCGTTGTACATTACAAGCCTGGCAAGTTGAACATCCTCGCCGACGCGCTTTCGCGCCGGCCTGATTATGATCCGCGTTCGGACTCGTTTCCGGTGGTCGACGCTGACGACGACGAAGATTGCGCGGTGTGTGTCGCGTCGGGCGTCAACACGGTTTCGATGCACGCTGTCAGCACGTTGCGACAGCAGATCGCGGCCGCGTACGAGGCGGATGCGTTCTATTCCGGTGTCATCGACTACCTCCGCGACCCGTCTGACAAGGCGCTCCTGACAGCTCCAATGCGCGCGTCTATCGCGCGCTACAGCTTCGACGGTGAGGTGCTGCCGTACAGTGTCGATCGCGAAGACTCCCCTCGGGTCGTCGTGCAATGCGACGGCGACGTCCGCGCGCATCTTCTACGCGAGTACCATGACAGTCCAAGTGGCGGCCACCTCGGCCGCGAGAAGACCTACGTCGCGCTCTCGCGCGACTTCTTACTGGCCCCACATGTACAAGTGGGTCCGCAAGTGGATGCGCTCCTGCGAGGCGTGTCAGCGTGTGAAGCCGGCACCCTCGTCGCAGGCGCCCCTGCGCCCCCTACCTGCGGCTGCTGACGCGTGGTCATCCGTCAGCATGGACTTCATCTTCGGGCTGCCAGCCGACGCCCGCAATCGCACGGGCGTCCTCGTGTTCGCCGATCGCTTCAGCAAGATGGTGCATCTTGCTCTGGCCCCCGCGACTGTGACGGCGGAAGAGTCCGCCGCGATCTTCGTCGACATCGTGTTCCGACATCATGGTTTACCGTCTGACATCGTGTCAGACCGAGATCCGCGCTTCACTTCGGCCTTCTGGACTCGCCTATTTCAATTACTCGGCACGCGGCTGCGTATGTCCACAGCCGCCCATCCAGAGACCGACGGACAGACAGAGCGCGCGAATTGCGTGGTCGAAGACCTGCTTCGCAGCTACGCCACCTCGTACGCGTCATTGAGTGAGTTCCTGCCCATGGTTGAGTTCGCACTGAACAATTCAGTGCACGCGTCGACGGGATTGACGCCGTTCTACGTCAACAACGCGCGCCATCCGCGCGTTCCAGCTTCTCTAGCTGTGGCAGCTCCCACAGCAGCGCGTGATTCTCAGTCTGGTGGGGGAGGGACCTCGCCTATGGCGGCGTCGAAGGAGATCTTCGGCTCAAGTGGCTTCGGTTCAAGTGACGACCCAAGCATCAAGGCGCTGACTCATCCTTCGGGTCCGCCCGATACATCGGATCCGACTGATATCTCAGGGTCAGACGATCCATCGGGTTCGGCGCGGGCAAGGTCGTTCCCCGTGCCGCGAGATCCAGTGACTGGCTCGGCTTCCCCAGTGGCGAACTTCGAGCCCAAAGAGCTGCCAGCAGCGGATGAACCCGTTGCGTTCCCGGACTTCGTACTGCAGCGGCAGTCGATAGTCCGCTACGTGCGCGACGCCATCGCCATGGCTGTCGACAAGCAAAAGGAGAACGCGGACAAGCGCGGTCGAAAGAACATGGAAAAGTTCAAGGTTGGCGAGCGTGTACTACTCTCGGTCACGGGTACTATAGCTCACGCCGTGACGAACTTGGGAGCAAACAAGTTGCTCCCGCGCTACATTGGCCCGTTCAAAATCGTTGCCGTTCTCGGCGACGCTTACACGCTCGATATACCTACGGCTATGCGACTCCATCCTACGTTCTACGTCGGCCGGCTCAAGCGGTACCACCCGGCGACGATCCCGAGCGAGGAGTCGCAGCGTCCGACTGCGACGGAGCGGGAGCCTTCTCTTCCTGCTCGTCCGGCTCATCCTGCGTCGACCTCGGCTCATAGCGCGACGCCGTTCGCGCTTTCTTCGGCGTCGGCTGCTCCGGCTCCCAGCTCACGGCCTTGCGCATCGCGATGAGCTGACGCTTGTACGCGTCGTGCGACTGCTCAATCTTCAGCAGTCGCTGCTCCTGGCGAGCGACTTCATCTCGAAGGCGTTCTGCCTCCTGCTCGGCATCCAGAGCGCGATCCTTCGCGCTGTCAACCTCGCAGCAAGGGAGCTAGCCAACATTCGTGTGTATGATCTAGCTCGGTCTCCATTCGACCGGACAAGAAGCAAGTGCAGCGGCAGGCGGAAGAGTGGCTGATAACTAACAAGTTGCGAGTTTACGTTTAAACCGGACTTGATCCAGTCTTCTCGGTGTCGAGCAACAAGCGTCGACAGCCGAGATTCCCGTCGCAACAGGAGCAAGAAGAGGAGGAGAGGGATCAAAGCAAAAGGCTCCCCCTTGCTTGAGGCCGTGCAGCAGCGTGATGCGTCTGCCGTGGAAGCTGCTCTCGACCGAGGAGAAGATGGCAACATTCGAGAAAAAGAAAGAAACTCCCCACTTCTACTGGCGACAATCCACGGATATGGAGATGTGGTGTGCATCTTGATCGCTCATGGGGATGACGTAAATGCTCACAAAACGATCAACAGTGGACCCCGCTGTTTTACACTCTCAGCAACGCGAGGTTGGATATTATGAGCTCGTTGCTAGACGCAGATGCTGACGTTGATCTCGGTGACGAACAACAATGACCACCTTTGCATTACGCTTGCTTAAGAGAAATGTATTTCGATCCACGGATCACAGAGTAGTTTGCCCGGGCGTCACCGCCACGAACAGCCTTGTCGATCAATTCCCTTGCTGGTCCGAGCCGTTGTCGGGGCTGGGTGTCCACCTCGGCAGTGCCCATCACAGCGGCAAGAGGGGGCTCTGGTGACGCCACGAGGACCCATGTGGTCACCCCCGGCGCCGGTGACGGAACGGCCACCGCAATACCCCTGTTCACCCCGTCGCACGGCCTTCGTCTCTCTTTCTCACTCCTTTGGTCCTCACCTCGTCTCCTGTAGGTCGATAGTCCAAAGTTACTTTATTCAGCTAGCGTCCTGGCCAAATGGTAACTAAGCGGCGCACAGCCAAAAAAAGGCTGTGCCGCGCGCTCCTATCTACTCCCGCCGCGCCCCTTGGCTAAAGATCTGGTTGCTGTTGCTCCTTCCGGGTGCCGACGCTCGGCGTCGGCCCCAGTATCCGCATTGCTGTCCTGACTTGGTTTCTCGTTGCCAACCGCGCCCCTCTGTAGCTCACTTCCCCTTGTAGCCAGTCACTAGCCTTCGTCTTCCCCATGGTCGTGTGTCAGGTCCACCACACAGCTGTCGTGTACGGTGCTCTCGTGATGCCTCCACTGCCTACTCGCCATCCCCATCGAGCTCGTCCTCGAGCTCGCCCTGATCCAGCAAGGTCTCGTACTCCTTGATGCCCAGCAACTTCCGCTGCACTGGTGCGTCCGCGGCTGTCTGGTATTCCACCTCATACTGCAGTTCGTAGCGTCCTGCCCGGTTTCGCCGCCGTCTCCTTCCTCGATCCTTGATTGCTCCGTACACTTGGGTGTTGGCAAAGCCCGCCGCTGCTGTCTGTCGCTTTGGCCTGCCGCGTCCTCGTAGCACCTGCACCGTCCCGGTCTCTCCGTCTGCCTCTGCTGTACGTTGGTTGCTGGCCGCTGATCGGGTGGCTTGCTCCACTCGTGTGGCTCTGGGAGCGCTGTTGTTCTGAAGCCCTTCAACACTAGCTGGATCATCGGCTTGCGTCTCTGGGGTACCCTGCTGGTCACGACGAGCATTCCGTCGCGCTGCCCTGGTTTCTCTCTCGATCCGGTGGGCTTCCTCCTGACGCTGCCGCGTGACGAGATCCTGCTTCCTCTTGTTTGCTTCATCTTCTTTACGGCGCCGCTTCTTCGGTCGTTCCTGGGTTGAGGCACTTGTTTCTGCTGTGTGTGTCTGGTCATTGGCTCTTGCGGGCACCCCATCGTCGCTATTCTCGTCTTGTCTGCTAGCTGCTTCCGTCCGTTCTCCTCCAACCCGTGCGGTCGCCGTTCCGGCCATCGGCTTGCCTGCCGTTGCGCCATGTTCTTGCCGGTTTGCATCGTCCCTGTTGGTACTTGCGGTCGGCTGTTCTGGTCGCGGCACTTCGTCTCGCTCCCTCACCACGCGTCGTCTGTGTCGCCGGCCATGTCGTTCCCAAGCGTTCTCGTCCTCTGGTTGCTCGCTGATCAGATCTCCGTTGGCCGCTGCTTGCTGCCTGCTGATTGGCGCCGTCGTTCTCGGTTCCGATCCCGCCACCCCAGCGGTACTGTCGTCCTCGGCTTCCCTCTCATTGCTGTCATCCCGCTCACTTTCGGTCGTTCGTCCTGTACAGCCACACATCCGGCTCCTGCTCGTCTCCGTCGTACTCCTCCGTCACGCTCCGCGCAATCTCCTCCAGGTAGCTTTCCGGGCAGTGGTACGACGTCAGGAAACTCCAGTGCACTAACATGGAGCCCCCCGTGTCCAGCCGTGTTACTCGCAGGTTGTCGAAGCCCGCGTCTTCCTCCACCCGTGCCGGACCGATCCACTGGTGTGCCAGCTTCGAGATGCCTCGCCCCCTTGGTGGCCGCAAGACCCACACCAAGTCACCAGCCTGGAAGCGTGCGTTCCTCCTGCCTCTACGGTTGTAGTACCGAGCTCTCATATCCTGGTGTCTCGAGGCTGCCCGTTGCGCGATCTCGGTAGCTGTGGCCATGTGCTTGACTAGCTTCCTGTGGTACTCCGCCCATGCCCCGATCTGTGTGACTCCACTGGCTCGTAGTAGCTACGTTGGGTGCTCGAAGACGTCGGCCAATCAGTAACCGGTTGACGAGTACCGGTGGTCG
Organism: Phytophthora crassamura; assembly: GCA_033557995.1. Lineage (NCBI taxonomy): Eukaryota > Oomycota > Peronosporomycetes > Peronosporales > Peronosporaceae > Phytophthora > Phytophthora crassamura. Next base: position 1,671,196 of record JAUCED010000003.1, on the reverse strand, counting down.
AGTGTCGGGCCCCGTTGTACGCGTACTGCGCGCACGGTACCCAGTTGGACCAGTCTTCCTGGTTCTCTGCTACGTACATGCTTACCATGTCCTTCCAGGAGCGGTGAAGCCGCTCTACAGTCATAGTAGTGCCGGCCGGTACGGCACCGGCGTCACTTACCTAGCTTGCAGCATGGACACGAGCTCCTCGATCACCTTGCCGTTCAGTTCGGGTTTCTCCGTTCATCACGAGCTCGCGGAGTGGTCCGTGCACCAGGATCACACGCCCCATAATGAATTGCGCCACGTCACTAGCTGTGTGCGTCGGCACTGCGATCGCAATGGCATGCCTCGTAGCGTACTCGACAGCCGCGATTACATACCGATTGCCTCGTGCCGTTACAGGGAGAGGCCCGGCCACATCAAGTGCCCAGCGGTCCCCTACGAACCCCAATCCAAATCTCTGTAGCGGCGGAATGATCTCTTTGGCCCTGGCTTTCCTGGTTCCGCAGTCCCGATAGCTCCGTATCCACTGCCGAATTGTGTCTCTAATGCCGTCCACCAGTAGACCGCTGCTACCCGTGCGTGCGTCTGTGGTACTCTTAGATGACACGCGAAGATAGAGTCGTGTGCCGTTTGCAACACCTTGTGCCTCAGGGCGACAGGCAGCACCACTCGTCGCTCTCCTTCGCTGGTCAGTGCATACACCAGGCCGTCGTCCTCCAAGATCTCCACTGTTCCATGCCGCTTGGCCTCCAGCAGCCTCTTCACCTGCCGGTCCTGCCGCTTCTCCTGTTGTATTTCTCCGTCCGTCAGCTGGCCTTCTGCTGCCATCACCACTACCCCCGGATCGGTCGCACGTTCAGGAACAACCTGACGGACAGGCGCACTGACAAGGCGTCCGCCACCACGTGGGTGGATACGTCACGTTGAAGTCGTACTTCTGGAGCAGCAAGGCCCATCGATGCAGTCTTCCGGTCAAGTCCTTGCTCTTCAGCAACCACCTCAGTGCGTTGTGGTCCGTGACGTGATCGAATCGTCGTCCATAAATGTTGGGGTGAAAGAGCTTGATGGCCCACACCACTGCATCGCACTCCAAGTCCGTGATACTATACTTGGCGACGGTCGGCGAGTTGACTTTGGATGCGTAGGCAATGGGCTGGTCCCCACGGCCTACTGGTCCTGCATGAGCGCCGCCCCCAGCCCCACCGACGAGGCGTCCGTGACTAATTTGAAAGGCTTGCTGAAGTCGGGGTACGTCAACAACGGGCGTTCTGTCAACTCTTTCTTCAGCGCCTCGAAAGCTTGCTGCTGCCGGTCTCCCCAGTCCAACGGCACTGCCTTCCTCAACAATGGCGTCAGAGGCGCCGCCTTCGAGCCGAAGTTGGCAATGAACCGCCGATAGAACCCCGCCAAGTGCACGAACCTCTTAACTGCTTTCTCGTCCTCCGGTACTGGGAAGTCGTTCACGCTCGTGACCAAACTCTCCATGGGCCTGATGCCAGCTCGTGCCCCAAGTACTCCAGTCTGGTGGTCCCGAAGCTGCACTTGGACGCCTTCAACGACAATCCCTCTCGCGACAGCCTTTCCAGCACCGCAGCCAGTTCCACGACGTGTCGCGTCACGTCTCCTTTGGTTAAAATTATCACGTCGTCCAGATAAACCAGACAACACTGCCAGGTTAGGCCTCGTAAAATGGCGTCCATCATTCTTTGAAATGTGTCCGGTGCGTTTGCAAGACCGAAGGGCATGCGCACGAACCGAAACCGCCCTCGTCTGGTGACGAACCCCGTCGTGTCTCGGTCCTTAGCTGCTACCGGCACTTGCCAGTAGCCAGCGTGCATGTCCAGGCTGGAGAACCGCCGCGCTCCATGCATGCTCTCCAAGGTCTCATCTATCCGGGGCAGCGCGTAGACGTCCTTCTGGGTGATGTCGTTCAGCATCCTGTAGTCTATGCAGAACCGCACTGACCCGTCCTTCTTCCTTACGAGGACGACAGGGAAGCCCCACGCCCCGTGTCCCTCCTCCACGACGCCTCCATCCAGCATCTTGTCCAGGGACTTGTCGCCGATTTCATGTTCCTTCTGTGCGTGGCGTCGGGCGCGCACTTTGATCGGAGCCTCGTTACCCGTGTGGATCTCGTGCTCAATGTCAAGCGTTGTCGCAGGCGGGCACCCCTTGCGCGGCTCCAACAGATCTGAGTATCGCCGTAGTAAGCTCAGCATCAGGTCCTTATCCGACTCGCCCATGTTGCCCAACTCCAAGTCCTTCTCGTTGCTGAGTGGCTCGGCACGTGCCCCAGGATGTCCTTCAGCCAGCTCGTGACCTTCTCCCTGTCCAGCTCTCCCATCATCTCGACAATCTCCATCTCCTCGTTGCTTGGCACCCACGTGCCTAGCGTCTCGCGACCCGGCAGTTTCGTCGTCCGTCTCGCTAGGCTCAGTACTGGCACTCGTATGCTTCCATTGGTCGGGCTAGCAGCAAGTGCCTCTCGGGTCTCGGTCGCGGCATAAACAGTCCCAGCGAGCCTTCCGGAGCTTCCACCGCCACTCTCACGTTGTCTAGCGTCTGCGTCACGACCTTAGTCGGCCGGATGAGTCGGACTTTGGCCGCTTTTCCCTGCTGCTGTGGGAGAGCGCCAAGACCGGTGAAAGGGACCACCATCTTCACGTCGTCCGTGTACCATTTCATCTCACTGGAGGTGAAATCGATCTTCACCCCGTGCGCGTACATCCAATCTTTCCCCAGTAGAAAGTCCGTCGTCGCGTTCTCCACAAGTAGTGCGTCCGCCTTCAGCAGCTGTTGATACTGCGTTCGGAAGGCGAATCGCCATACTCCCAACACCTTCACTGTGGCTCCGCTGAACCCCTCCATGAAGTCCACCGGCGTCCGCACGTCCCATTGGACCCCGTATGGCGCCCAGCAGTCTCCGGCTACGCTGTACTGCGCTCCCGTGTCGATCTTCACCGGTTTTCGTTAGCCCTTAATCTCCATGGTCGCAGTGGGCAACAAGTCTACTGCTGGAGCTCGAGCAGCTCTCAGATTCGCCACTCGTGTGCCGGCCGTGGGAAGTCGTCCAGCGTCGTCACGAAGGGCGACTCATAGATGATGCCGCTGTGGTACTCGTAGCACCGCTGTAACTGCCGTTGTCGTGCCCTTTTCTTCATGGAAGACGTTGCGGCGAGTAGGACCTGTGCCGCTGCTTCCACCTCCTCTTCGGTCAGCCGCCTTGCATGCCTGACTCCGTGTCGATGCATGTCTTCCATGACCATGAACGTGCCCTCCTGGTACTGCTCCGACACTGCTTCGTGCTCCCACTGCCTCAGAGCCTTTGCACGCCCCTTCAGCGCCTTCTTCTGGTAGCGTCGTCGTGCTCGCAAGAGTCGCACCGGCGTGTCTTCGTTATCTCTCCAGTCATCTGCACCGATGACCTTCAGTCCCGCTGCCGCAGCTAGTAACTGCTGCGCCACACCCGGCCGAGTGTCGTTCTCTCCAGCGACGTTCCCTGCGGCTAGGAGCTCCATCCTGCGTGCCTCGGTCATTGCCAGGTTCGCGAAACCGTCCGTCAGCGTGTCCCTGCACTTCTTCACCTCCCTGGCCTCTGCGTGGGCCTGAACGCTTCACATCAGAGCCTCCACGAACTGGTCGCTCGGCTCCGGCTTGGCAAAGTTTTGCTCAGCCGTCACCCTGGCCCCCATCTCGTTATCACCGACCTCGTCTCCGGGCTCCACGTCTCGTGCCGACGACGTGTGTTGAACGTCTCCTACCGTGATGCCGCGTAGACCTTTCTGACCCTCTGCTCTTCACGTCGCGCTCGTCTGCGTTGAGATCGTTCCTTGCTCTTGGCAGCGCGTGTCGACCACCGCTCCTTCTCTTGACTCTCCTGCTCCTTGGTCTCGCTGCTCATCGCGCGCTCTCGCAACACCCTAGCTTGACTGGTGTCGCTCTTCGGCTCCTCTGCCTGATCTCGTACACCAACGCCTATGGGCTGCCGTGCTCCCTGTTCGAGACAGCTTGTGGGTCTTCCAGTCTCATCATCTGCGGAGCAGGTCTGAGACCCTGCGTCTGCCGACACCACCCAACACGTCACACACCGCGATCGCCAAGCCGTCACCATCCTTATGATGTTTGCCAATCAAGCATCACTCGTAAGCGCTGCAGTACATGTACATGTACTGTACTTCAGTATTCTACAGTAGAGTCGAAATTGTGTAATTCAGGTTCAACATTTCAGCGACGCTGTGCCAATGCATACACAAGCCAGCCACGCAGTTACTGTGTGTACTGAATGTGCAGTAAGTTACTGCTCATTCGGGTGAAGGATGTGCTGAAGCCACGCAGAGGTACCTCGTGTCCGGCTCGTGGTGGAAAGCGCAGCTGGCGATTGCCCTGCCATCACACGGCACTGCACTGCAAGTCTGCTTGGAGTCCTCGAGTGCACTTCAACGTAGCTCTGACACTGCACCAAAAAAGTATCGGGCAGCTTGAACAGCGTGAATGGGGCTTCCGCTCATTTCCGCTGATGTCGTTCGGACGGCTTCGAGGCATTCACTTCGAAGTACAACCCTGTACACGTATACGTTCGGCCCAGGCTATGACGGCCAAACGACAGAGCAGTGCATTGATGCTTCGTGTCCGCTCTATGGCTGTCCGTTTTGAAGCCTGTTCGCCTCCGCCACCCAACGCTTTCTCCTCATTCACGTAAGTGGCCCTCTTGAGCAATGGCCACCTCGCTTCACTCCGGTTTGCCTTCCATTACGCGGAAAATGGAGACGCTCAGCGCTCCCGTCCGCGTGCCGTTTGAGAGCGACTACGCGACTCCTGAGACTGAGACTACACAAGACTCGCACGCAGTGGACGCCAGCTTCGAGTGGGGCTGGTTCGAGAACTTCGACGACGGCCAAGAGGGCCTCCTGGACTGCGGGTTTACCACGTCGGGTGACATTAATCAGGTCTCGATGCGGCGTCTGGCGAGGACGCCTTCGCCCTCGGTCACGACGGAGACCCCGACGACGTCGACGCCACACTCCTTCGAGACGAGCCGGAGGTTACCGCCTCTGGATGGAGCTCAGCACACTCCGTACCATCGCAGCAAGTACCCGTGGATGCGCGTGCTGCCATCGTACAGTCCGATCGAGGCCAGCCTCCGGATCGAGAGCTTCCGCGTCGTGGACACCGAGGCCCCGTACGCCGAGTACCTTCTCGAGATGCGGTTGGACGGCCGCGACTTCTGTCGATGGCGGCGCTTCTCAGAGCTCGCGCGCTTGGCCAGTTCACTGGACCCGGAGCAATTCCAGCGGTCAATGCAAGTGTGGCAGGAGATCGAGGCCAATAGCCGATGGTTCTACCGGCTCGAGCTCGACTACCTGCACAAGCGGTGCCAAATGCTCGAGGAGTTCGCCCACGAGATCCTGGCCGAGTGCTCCGACGCACACGTGCTGGCCGAGCTGCTCGAAGGCCCCTAACTTACAACTAACAACCGAACAACAAATACAGATAGACACGCTAATACCTTCACCCACGCAGCCTGGTTCTGCTGGTGTGGATCGTCACGATCAGCAAACAAGCAAGCTGAGCCCGCCTCAGCCCACGCTACACCAAGCAGAAACCCACGAACCGCTCACATCTTTATGACTCTCGTTAGCTACGTTGTCGCTGGCTGGGGCTGCTACCGAGAGACTCAGCCAAGCGACCAGCGTCGACTACCCATGCGCGTTGCTTACTCGTCGGCCGCCTTGGTCGTCTCCAGCTCCTTGAACATGGCGATGGCTTCCTCGAGCGTCTTGGTGCCCGTCACCTTGTTGTCGCGCGTGCGGATGTTGACGGAGCGCGCCTCCTTCTCGTGGGCGCCCACCACCAAAATGAAGTTGTAGTGGGCCATCTGGCCCTCGCGGATCTTCTTGTTAAGCGTCTTGCCCGTGTCGTCGATGTCCACGTCGAAGCCGGCACGGAACATGGCGTCCTTGACTTCGTAGCCGTAGTCCACGAAGGCGGCGCCCACCGTGACCACGAGCAGCTGGCGCGGCGACAGCCAGAAGGGGAACTTGCCGGCGTAGTGCTCCACCAGCACGGCCACGAACCGCTCCAGCGAGCCGTAGATGGCGCGGTGGATCATCACCGGGCGCTTGAAGTTGTCGGCGTCGTCCGTGCGGTACTTGAGGTTGAACCGGATGGGCAGCTGGAAGTCGAGCTGCACCGTGGCGCACTGGTGCTGGCGCTTCAGCGCGTCCGTGATCATGATGTCGATCTTGGGGCCGTAGAAGGCGCCGTCGCCCGGGTTCACTACCCACTTGCCAGCGCCCACGAACTCGTCTAGAGCCTCGCTGAGCTGCGCCTCGGCCCGGTCCCACTGCTCCAGTTCGCCCATGGCCTTCTCGGGACGCGTCGACAGCTCCAGGTTGAACTCGATGCCGAACACGTCGTACACGAACTTCATGAAGGCCAGGAAGTCCAGCACCTCCTTCTTGATCTGGTCGTCGCGGCAGAAAATGTGGGCGTCGTCCTGCTGGAAGCGACGCACGCGCGTGAGGCCCGTGAGCGCGCCGCTCAGCTCGTTACGGTGCAGCACGCCGCAGTCGGCGAATCGAATGGGCAGCTCACGGTACGAGCGCTGGCGGAAGTCGAAGAGCAGCGACGCGGCCGGACAGTTCATGGGCTTGAGCGCGTACTCCTGGCCCTCCACGTCGAACACGAACATGTTCTCCTTGTAGTGCTGCGCGTGGCCCGAGATGTTCCACAGCTCCATGTTGTAGATGTTGGGCGTGATGACCTCCGTGTAGCCGCGTTCACGGTACTGCTCGCGGATGAACTTGAGCAGCTTGAAGTAGATGGCTGAGCCGTGCGGCAGCCAGAAGCCGCTGCCGGGGCTGAGCGAGTGGAAGAAGAAGAGCTCCTCGCTCACGCCCAGGCGGCGGTGGTCGCGCTTGGCGGCCTCGGCCTGGAAGTGCTTCCACTCCTTCATCTTGCTCTTGTCCGGGAACGAGATACCGTACACGCGCTGCAGCGTGTCGTTGGTGGTCTTGCCCAGCCAGTGCGAGCTCGAGGCGCGCGTGACGGCCAGAGCCTTAATCTTGCCCGTGTGGGGCACGTGGGGGCCGCGGCACAGGTCGATCAGCGGGCCGCAACGGTAGGCCGTGGTCTTGCCGCCGTCCGGGATCTTCGTGGAGATGATCTGCGTCTTGAACACATTATCGGCGAACATCTCGAGCGCCTCCTCCTTGGTCAGCACGATGCGCTCGAATTTCTGCTTGTCCTTGACCACCTTTTGGCAGGCCTTCTCAATGACAGTCAAGTCGCTCTCGGCCACGGAGTTGTTGCCCATGTACGAGTCGTAGTAGAAACCTCCTTCCACAGGGGGGCCAATAGTAAGGTGGGCGCCCTTGAGGGTCTCGAGACTCTCTCCTAGAATGTGGGCGCTGGAGTGCCAGAAGACCATACGGCCTTCCTCGTCGTCGAACTTGAGGAGTTCGAGCTTACAGTCGCCGATAAGGGGGCGGAAGACGTCCCAGAGCTCGGCCGACTGGGCCACGGCGCCGCAGCATGCGTCCCCGGCCTTGTCGCCAGCTTCGTTGCCGTCCACGTCAGCGGCCGTCACGCTGAACGGGTCTTCCGGGTGGCCACGGTACGTGACGCGGGCCACGACGACCTGGTCGGCCAGGCCCTGCGAGATCTCGAGGGCCACGTCCAGCGGCGTCGTCTGCCACGCCAGGCCTTCCTTCACGGCGCCGTCGGGCAGCGTGATCTTGATGGCCGTCTGCTTGGCCGCCAGAGCCTCGAGCTGCTTCTTCTGCTCGGCCATGACGCGGTCGTACACGGCCACGCGGGCCGCCACGAAGGGCGGGTTGGGCGTGAGCGTGAAGGGGCCGCCGATCTTGGCCTCGCTGGCCGCGCCCGTGACCTTGGGGCCGCTCTCCTTGGTGAGGCGCGTCTGCACGCGAGCGGGTTCGGCGCTCATTGGTCTAACTGTATAGGTTTCTCAGCTCTTGGGGGGAACTTGGCCGAAGTCAAAATGACGCGCCTGGCTGGACGAGGATCGCGAAGAGTACTGGGGATAGTTGGGGATTACAGCAATGTCAGAAAAGTATACATTTTCGTGAGGTGGGAGTCATTACTAGTAGAATTGAGTAAAATGAGGGGCGGCATTGAGTTAAGGAGGTAGGATGCAGATTCAGAGCGGCCACGGTCGTCGGTGCAAAGGCCACCCGCATAACGTGATTTCAGGTTTCCGAAACGCTATAAAAGCCACGGTACGCTCTTGCGAAACTCGATCGTAGTCAGAGACCTCAAGCAATCGTCCGTTTGGCGTCCCACATTGCATAGCACTGAGCCAGGAGAAGTTTCTGATCCCGTGGCCAAGTACGTGGCCGGATACATTTGTGTCATTCAGTCTAGGATATAGCTCTACAGAGCCCAGCACGATGTTTCTTTCTGTAGCGAGGAGTCCATCGGATCCGTTTTGCGTGAGGAGGGGAGGTCATGGTAGGTGCAGCGACTGTAGTTGACTGACTACGAGGCTGCAGCCACGGATGCCGCCCGTCCGGTTCGTTGCGATCGCCTCCTCTGCTGCTACTGTTTGGTCGTGATGGGGTCTGGTCTACAGCGATGCGAGCGCGAGCTGGGCCTGTAGCTGGCGCACCTTCTCCTTGAGCTGCAAGTTCTCGCTGCGCACGCCTGCGAGCTCCGAGTGCGTTGCGCGCAGCTCACCGTTGAGCTCTTCCTGCAGCGACTGGAACGACGCCAGCGTGTCAAACATCGTCTCGCGCCGGGCTTCCAGCTCCAGCACGCGCGTACGCAGCTGCTCCTTGTCCATGGCCTCCGTGATGATCCGCGTGAAGATGCTGAAGATGTCCGACTCATCTACGGGACCACAAAACACAGCAAAAGGTTAGCAAGTCGACCACGCCACTCCGCATCCATTACGAGCGCTGTTGACTCACCGTTCGCGTAGTCGTTGTCCACAATGTTGACAAGGAAGTACGTGTCGTAGATGTGCTGGACCACTTCGCGCGGGCGCGAGTCCGCCGCGTAGACCGACGCCCACTGGGTCTGCCACAGCTCGAACGCCTCGTCCTTCCAGGCAGCGAACGAGTCCGAGTCCACGACTGTCGGCTGCACGATCTCCGTGCCCGGGAAGACGCCCCACGTGACGGCCGTGACGCTGTGCAGCGGCGTATTGCGGTGCTCGTCGCCCCGGCGGTTGAGGGCGTGGAACGACAGCTGAGGGTAGTCACGCCGCATGACCTTCACGAGGTGCTCGATCTTCTCGGGGGCCACGAAGAACTCGACGTACGCCTTCTGGAACACGACGCCGTTGTCGCCACCCCAGCCGACGGACGGGTCACTTGACGGGGCTCCGTTCACGCGGGGCTGGCTGTTGATGGTCAGGAACCCGTTCGAGTTGAGCCACTGCAGGTTCTCGCGGATGGCCACGCTCTCGAGCGACAGAGCCTGCTCGCACCAGGGTAGCTGCTTCACGTGGCCGTCAATGAAGCGAACGAACACGTTCCACACGTCCTGCTCGGTCTGCGGGGTGCCCCACAGTTCCGCCCGCTGGAGCTTCGGCCGCTTGAAGGCGAGGTAGTACTCCGACAGTTCTCCATACGCCGGACTCGTGCGGTCTCCCCACCGTCCGTTGGGGAACTCGTCCCACGCAGCAGTGCGCGCAATGTAGCTCGCCTGGCGGTTCGACCAGAAGATGGGGCGCACCTGCTCGCCCTCCACGGTCGAGCGCTGCAGCGTGGACTGCCACGGCAGATCGCGCTGGTTGCGCGCCGGCAGCAACTGCAGTCCCTCCAGCACCTGCGTTACGGTGGCAGCCAGGTTCATGGTGTAGAAGTGCAGCGAGTTGACGCCAGCATCCAGCAGCCTCTGGCAAGTCTCCACCGCGAGCTGCGTGCCGTAGCGGCGCACCGCAGCGTCATCGTTCTTAATAGCGTCCAGCGCCGACAAGACCTTGTCCGGCACGCGGGTCTTGCACCAGCTCGTGAACTTGCAGAAAGAGCTGTAGTTCTGAATCGGCAGGTAGCCGGGCAAAATGGGGATCGTGATGCCAGCGTCTTTGCAGTCCGCGATCCACTGGATCATATTGTCCACGTCGAAGAAGAACTGCGTGATGATCAAGTCTGCGCCGGCGTCCTGCTTAGCCTTGAGACGTTGCAGATCCAGCGCGCGCGCCTCGTTGGACGGCGGCAAGTCCGGGTGATTCCACGACTCGGTGTGCACCTCTGCGTAGCCTGCACAGGCGATGCAGAAGTAGTCTCCGTGCTCCTCTCTAATAAGCTTAATGAGGTCTACAGCGTTGCTAAGGCCGCCTTCCACGGGCGTCCATTGTTCGGCGCCAATAGGCGGGTCTCCGCGCAATGCCAGAATGTTGCGGATTCCTGCGGCGCGCGCGTTCTTGAGGATGCGCTTGAGCTGCTCCGTGGGCAAATGACACGTGAGATGCAGCAGCACGTCCAGCTGGAACTCGTTCTGGATGTGCGCACCGATGCGCAGCCACAGCGCCTCGTCCTTGAAGGCCGAGCGCCACGTGAGCGTCACGAACGTTGGCTGCAGCGCCAGGCCCATCTCCTCCACGCGCGTGAGCAAATTGAACACGCCCGCATTCGTCTTGGCCGGGAAGAACTCGAACGACACCGTAGGACGCGCCGACGCGTCGTCCGCGCGGGTCGCGTACGCGCTGCGCACCGACTCGATGATCTTGCCCATTGCGAATGAGGATTGGAACGGATGGTCGCAGTGCCGCGCTCGATTGGGATGCAGTTTTGGCCAATCCGCGAGCGTCTCACCTAACGTATCAGCCAATCACAAGCAGTACGAGAGTCTTGGACTCGAAAAGTGGCCGTCGCGACTCGCGGTCGCCACCAAACACGGACCGACAACCCCATGCGCGCGAGGCGCACGGGATGGGCCAGGCACTACAGCGCTCGATGGCATGTGGAGGGCTCGCGCGCAACCACGCGTGGGTGGAGCGTTTTTTTGGAAGTGCTGTACTGCTGCTTTCTGATTCTGAAATCAAAAATACGGATGTTTAAGTCGATTGTACAAAAGTGTCCATTTTTGCAAATGAATTTACACTCGTTCCGATGCGAGAGTTTTTCGATCCTACATACGTGCACTGTACAGTATGCTATTCCAGGCTTTCCTTAAATGCATCGTGAGCCAGCACCTGATTGATGGTCAGGCGTTTGCTTGGGTCGATCTCCAGCATACCCGACAGAAGATTGAGTGTGCTGGTCGGTAGTGCCGCCGCCATTCCCCAGGACTGCAAAACCCGAACGACGCCGGATCGTTTAAGTGCGACAAACGATTTCACCGACATGGAGGCCAGCGACACAAGGGGCGAGCCCGTGAGCACGATGAAGAGCACGATTCCGAGCGACCACACGTCCGCAGCCTTCGGATCGTACGCGTCGCCGGCGACGATCTCGGGTGCCATGTATTTGTTCTTGCCAACGAGTCGACCACCACGACGCTGTTCTCGCGTGGAAAGCCCAAAGTCGCCCAGCTTGCACAGACCGCGATGCAGCAGAATGTTCTCGAGTGAGATATCGAGATGCGCGATGCCAAGTTCGTGCAAGAACGCCAGCCCCGAGGCCACCTGCGACAGCACACTCAGTGCGTCCATGCAGGTCATGCTTCTCTGTCGACGCTCGCTCACGTAGTGGTAGAGATCACCGTTGGTGCAGTGTTCCATGACGAGGTATAGCGTCTGTTGCTCGACGAAGGAGTCCTTGTACTCGACGAGATTCGGATGACCTCCGGCGGCACGCACAAGGTCACCGATCTCTCGTTCTGCGATCGGGTTGTCCGGGGTGTGGCCGTCTAAAGGATGGCTTAGCATGAAGTCGATCATGCGCTCGAGAGAGACTTGCTTGATCACCACGGAAGAGCTTGGAGTGTCCATGGTTGTTGAATTGGTGCTGTGCATCGCGTCCTCGCAAACGAAGACCCAGCCGTAGAGCGTGGTGCTCAGCTCACGAGTGACTCGGTAGCGGTCGTGGATCACTGACATCGCCGCGGGGCGAGAAGTTGGAGGGACTGGAATGCGAGTTGGTTGCCAAACGCGAAGTGAGAAAGAATGTCGTCGCCACCAGTCGCGTTGTTCAATACCAGCGAGGCGTTGGGTCCGTTTCATGCGTGCGCTTCATACTCCTGATACTATACTCTTGACCGCCAACTTCTGCTGCGTCGTGCCTCATGTACTCGCCTTAGGTTGCGGGCCGCAAGCGCTGTTGGGATATTATTTCCAATACTGCTTCGCCTGTCATCGATCTCGCCAGTTCTTGCTGCTCTCTGACCCTGTCGTAGAACGACGAGCAAGATGAAGCTCTTGCCGCTTGATAGAGGCAGAGTCTCCGTACACAGTTTTTTTTGTAAATAACATTACTAAGCTTGATTTCAGTATGGGTTGCCCATATAATATTATTATTATTAGGGGGATGGGCAACCAAGACGGATGTCATCTTTGCTCCGGTGCGCGTCGCAAACGCAGTCGCTGCGCTCCTCCGGGTAAAAGGATTCTAAGATCTGGTCATTACAGTAGGTATGTTGTTTTCTTCGGCGGCCGAAGTTTAGATCCCTAACCCGTTACGTTCAAGCAACATTCTTGCGACTTTCGGGCATCACTAAAAACAACCACTTGCGGTGAAACGAGCACTTTCTAGTCCGGAGCCGTGAACATGCAGGAGAATGGAGGAGACGAGAGTGGAGGAGGCGATGTAGATGCCCTAGTCGATTTGATGGAGTCTGAGCTCGGCACGTCATCACAGAAGCAGGACGTGTCTGCGCGGTCAAAGTTTAACACCTTCCTGGCACGACATGTTTCTGCGAACATGAAGCTTTCCAAAATGAAGGCAGCAGATGTCACGAAGGTGATGTTTGGGCAATTTCTTTCATTTCTTTTGCTCGATCAAGACGTAGCATGGCATACATCCATGAACTATGGTGAGCTCGATCAAGCGTCAGCTTGAGGTGACCACCGGTACGAAGCTCTTTCAGTCGGAGCTGGAATGGTACAGGCGCTGTCGGCGTCATCGCTCTAAACAGTACCTACAACAAGCCATTTCCTCCGGCAAAAAACTTAAAGAGCAAGCACCGGCAATGACGATGGACGATCTTCGCAGTATTTCCAAAATATTGCTTGTCAAGAATGATAAGAAGGCATTGATGGACAGAACGCTGCTCACCCAGCAGTGACTTGCAATTGGGCAGCTCTGGCGTCGGGTCTATTTACTTTTCTGACTTGCATTGGCATGATCATTTCATCCTCATCGATATCACGCGGTATGCTTTTCTTACTGTTGCATTCACTCGTATGATTACTGACGCTGTCTTTGGTTTGATAGTATCAAGGTCCGGCAACAACAGTCACTTTCAATTTTCTGCTCACCGAAATGCTGGAGCATCGATCCATTCCATGCTCTGGCGTCGCAGCTTGTGGCGGATCCCTACAACGCCTCACCGCTTGTGTTTTCACAGATCGCAGTGTCCAGCTCTGAATCACACGTAGCAGCTTCAGCTACTGTGTTGCGCCAGCTTGAGCTGTAGCGTTCTTCGAGGTATTTCACAGCTGGTCCACCATGAATGCCAAGCGTCCATTCCTGCCAGACTTGGCGGACTGTTTTCGACGACCTCGCCATTTGGTAGGTATCAGGAAGCGTGGTCGGCATCAAGTGGCTGGGGTACAGACCTGCAGGAGCCAGCATCATTCCAGTTGACGGACAAGCGTACAGCAGCAGCGCCCGATGTAAGCTGATGAAAAGCTCCATTCAATTCGTGAAGACTGGCAGCTACTTCTCCAAGCTTACCATCAATATGTGCTAATCCTTGCTCGTGCTGTTGCTTTATGCAGTCCATCAAGTCCGGAACGACGTTCTGTAAATGCACTGCTTGCGGAGACTTCTCCACAAGCATTTTCGCCTTTAGAGATCGGGCAAAATCTGTGAACGCACCAGAGCTGAAGACAGGATGAGTCCAGAGCTTGTGAGCAGGATGCAGTTCTCTCAGCAGCACCGCGTCTTGAAGGATAACTACTCGCAGGTAAGCCAGCAGATTCAAAAACCCGCCTGTTGCTACGTGAGGGGCTGACTGCTTCGTGTATGCTACCAAATAGTTTTCAACAAATGGAAACACTTCGCGCTGGAGTGCTTCGGATGGAAGGAGCGCTGCGCGTTCCAGAAAGAAAGAGCGTCTGTCCGGTGAGAAGCCAGCAAGCGATCGCATCGCATCCCGAGGTAAAGCCGTCAAATAGCAGCCTTCCATAGCACCACCATTCCATCGTCCTAATCTTCGTATCTGTGATTCCGACGCTCCAGCAAGTTCGGCCATCCTAGAACCGGAATCGCGAGCGGCATGAGTCTTCGCTTTAGAATGCATGCCAAGAGCAGAAAATGCTTTCACAGTAGCATCGTAATGCGCTCGATACGACAGGGCAGTGGTTGAATCTTTACCAGACTTCAGTACTTTGGTATCGTATCATTGCTCAGGCTCCAAAAATTCGGTATTGCTTCGTTTTGAATGCTCCATCTGAAAAAAAACAAGCCGAGCGCTCCGACCGGGCACACCTCGACGTTGCGGTGTCGAATACACGATCCAAACTCACGACGACCGTACTGGTACCGTTTTTCCTTGCTCCATTATGATCAGGAGCGCCCGACATTCGGAATAACCCTCGTTCTCGAGAACAACGCTGAATAAATCGGGTAACTCCAGTTTCCGTGCGGACTCTCCTCGCAGCAAGCACGCGTGACACAGGAAGTGGCTCAGTCGATTTCGTAGATCGCTTCCAGAGTTCAAATTCATGTAGTACCGAGAAATAGCCACTAAGTCATCAGTTGTGCAGTACCCATCTAGCAATGATCCGACGCCACGATCTACATACTCCTTCGTGTTCTTAGCGTGCTATTCGCGCTTGAGAGACGTTAGCAGCGCCTTGATAAGGCTGTTTCGAGGGTGGGGGTGAGAGTTAACACCTCGGCTGTGCTGGTCGCTTTACATGTCCGAGATTGCGTTCACATACATTTCCACAGTGCAACACCGACCTTACGCTTGGATTCTTGACGCGAACGTCTCGATCAACTACTTCTTCTTGTAGGAATAGATGCAACTTGGATGCTGTGACCTGGTAGAGTGTAGTTTCGTGGAATCCTTTGCGTTCGCACCAAGCCTTGGACTCTCGCTGCTTAGGTGCATAAGCTCGTATCGTGTTTAGAGGCCTTGCTTCTCGACAGCGGTCTAACGTAGCGTTGGCACTCTCTTCGAGCTCAACCTGGAGGCCAGGTGGCTCCATTGCGTCCCTGTAGCAGAAATCAGATTATGCTTTTGAGGGGATTTTAGCTATCGACTGCGGCCTTTCAGCAAAGAGGGACGTCGTCCTCGCTCACATAGTGCACGCCAATATAGCATAGCCTAACCTAGGAAGATAACCTCTCAATATCTCACCACATCCAATCAGTTCAATAACAAAGCCGCGACTTCGCACGGAACAGCTCTGGATTTTACGTTAATCACTTAACGGCGTGATCCTAAAGCTGCGGGTGTTGTGAATCTTCGATCTGTTTGCGTGAAGCTAGCCTAAATAGTCAAGCAGCAAAGCAAAGGCAGCACGGAGGGTTAGATAAGTCTGTTAAGAATATAATACTGCAGCAAAGCACAAGGGTAGAAGAGCACAAGAACAACTGGTTAAGTCCAGAGTTAAAGCAAAAACCAACAAATATACTGTAAAGACTTGCGGTGCATCTGCTGCGCCTGCTTCGCAGCCGCAGCATCTGCACGGTATGTTCAACGGCAATTTTACAATGGCAATCTCCGTATTCTGTATTACGTGAGCGTTGGCACATGTAGCATTCCGTTGATCAATGGCGTTAACCGCCTCGTGCAGTTCCACCCAGAGGTGCATGCTGTTTGAAGGTCGATAAAATCTGAAATGTTGCGCGAGTACAGATAAATCAATAATATTGCGGGTATGGATCTTTTCCACAGACAATATAGGATATTCGCGGCTACCCTCTTTTCTACAGGTTTTTAATGCTTCTGTTTTCTGGATGGGTCAACATTTAGGTACAGAATTATGTTTGTACGGCTATGTTATATGGAAGTTTCCAGAAGACGATGCTACCGAATTCAGCAGAGTATACATTATGAACGTATTCTGACCCTCGTTACAATCGTGGGATGGACTCTGGATTGAAATCCAGAAGAATTAGATTTCAGATTCACCCAGCCTTAAGAACTTAATCATCTGAATCAATCAATTGATAGATGTCTTACGGGAACTCACGCCGCAAGGTATTACCACAATGCGTTCGCCGTGGGCCTTCTCCAGCGTCATGAGGCCAGCTATTATTTCGTACTTGTTGTCAACCTCGATGCTCTCGCGTGAAATAGTTTTCCACTTGTGTCGGCGAAACGTGGTGGCTGTTGGAGCTTGTAGCGCTCATTCCCCTCAAATCCAACCAACGCAGGAGCAGCGGAAGAAAATGACCAATGAACCCCTACCAGCGTGCTCTGCTACCTTTATGCGCGCAGTCTGTCCGCACGAGCGTCTTTTCGAGGCGGAGTACAAGCGGTGAGCGCTAGCTTGTCCGACCAACTAACGGGGCGCCGTTGACCGTGCAAAGTGCTGACTCGGACTGCTTTGTGCTCGTTTGGTCTCTCGATTGAGCTCAGGAGCAACAGGACCCGCGGCACCAAGGTTCGTATGGTCTCCGCTGGCGCGTCTCGGTGTGCTGACGTTTGGCTTTGTGTATTATTTTCTTCTATGGCGAGAAGATCTTACGGTAGGGGCGAGAGCACCGATGCTGTGTGCTTGTGTTAATGACGACGTGCTGCTTTGACGTTTGTAGGTGCTTCCCTCACTGCTGTCCGCAGCACGTGGACCGGAGCTACTGCGGATCATCTCTCGAGGTGCTGCTTCGACTTTACTCCGAATCCGACGTTTCCCAGTCCGCCGGTCGTGGGCAAGCAGGAGTTAACGTACACAAGCTCTTCGTCTTTGTTCGCTTCGAGACGCAGGACGGAGAGAGCCTACCTGCGGCCGCCCACTCGCTCAGCTACCTGCGCAGTGTTTCTCAGAGTGAGAGCAACCCGGAAGCTTCGTGGCTCGAAGGTGTTCTACAAACAAGAGCACGGGGCTCGGAAGCGTTTGCGGGATCTGCCACTTTTGTACTGAATGACCAGCCGTACACCAAGTGGTATTACCACTGGGGGAGCGGAGCCAACAAGGTGCAGCGATCCACCAAGCACGTGCTCAAAGCCTACGTTTTCTACCAAACCCAAGCTGCGGCTCAAATGCAGCACAAACCACTTGAGTTGCTCTGTACGGTGGCGTCGCCCCCGTTCACGGTGGTCTCCTATCGTCGAGCCCCGCTTGAAGAGTCCGCTCCAAGCCACCACATTGCTCGGAACTTGCCGCAGTTCGCAGCCGACAGAGGTCATCCCATGGATACGGATCTACGACGTCTTGTACAGCGCCATATCTCCCACGCGTTCCAAGAGTACAACCAGCAGCAGGCGCAAGACCCCGTAGGCGAGTCTGTGAATGCGCGTCGACCGGTATGTGCAGAGGAGAAAGAGCAAGATGCACACGACTCGCTGTTCGAAGGGGCTCCTTTCCGTTCCGAGCCTCCAGTACACAGTCCATTTCAACGTGAGAGGAGCCACCAGCGCATGCATGGGCGAGAAGCCGTCACAGCTGAAAACGACGACTTCCTCGACGAGTACGACGAAGACGACACTTACGAAGAAGCCCTGCCGCAGTCGCAAAGTGTGCGCCGCGACGCCGCTCAAGAACGACCGGAGTTTGAATCGAAGCCTCCAGCAATGGTTGGCATTCCACCACGAAGAACCGACACGGCAAGGCAGTTGAACAATGGATCCAATGTAGCTGTACTGCAATTTATGCAGCAACAACAGGAAGCAGACAGCCACGTTGGGCTGCAGAAGTTCACGGACCTCGCAGTCGTCCACTTCTTCGCGTCTCGCATGACAGCCGCTTGCATCAGGAAGCAAAGCAGAATGAAGGTCGTCTTGGAGGATGCAATCGGACAGCAATGGGGCTATGGAGCCTCCGAGGCCAAACAGTTGGCGGCGTTGCTCTTGATAGTAACTGAGGGTGCTGGGGAGGCCTATTACGACGAAACTGAGCCTCGCCTCGCTCCGTCCGTCGACAGCAAGCTCGAGGAACTGAAGTTTCTATTTGGAGAACTGTGTGTTTGGGCGTTCTCGCCTGCCAACTTGCAGTTGATGCACAGCTTGCTCAGTGCCTGCCACCCGCTCCTGTTAACAGACGACGGCTTGAGTAGGCGCTCGGGTAGCGGAGAGGGCGGGGTGGACCTCGCGACGGCCTTCCTGGGATGTGTGAAGAGCTGCTGGAGTGCACTGCACGGATTCCTACAGACTCGGCACTCGACAACCCAGAGTGTACGCGAGCTCAGTGACGCTATCCTCGGTGCCGTGTACAGCAATCCGGAGTTCCAAGACCTACGTCTCGATCTACGAGCTCTGCTTCAGCGTCCGGCACATCTGCTGCACGAAAGCAAGATCAATGAAGCTACCGGATCGAACATCCCATGCTGCAACTTCGCGGGCTGGCTGAGCTTCGTGGCCCAAGTGCGGGAGTGCTACCTGGTGCGTATGCTACTTTGACTTCGAGGAGGTTGTTGCTCAATTGGCTTTGTTATGATACAGAGAGACCAGAGTTCGGGACGTGACCTCCCACGGAGCCCAAGGGAGGACTCGAGTGCTTGTCGATGGACAGGGAACTGGGCTTTACAACCCGGGACTCTGTCAATAAACCGCCCTCGCGCTGGCCAACGAAGCAAGCAAGCTGAAGGTGATACGCCCTCCTTGTGGACTGCGTGCCTGGCGTTATCGCAGTTGTTGCATCTAAAGCTTGCGGTCGCAGGAGAGCCCTTGCACACTCTTTATGTGGGTAGCGGTGACTTCGGCAAACCTCATCAGCACGGGAGATACTTACCTACTTCCTGTTCGTTTCGCGCAGGTCCAAGCGGATCCGTCGGTGCTATTTCCTGGTAACGCGTGGCTTCACCTCATTTGCGACGGTCGTTTGCGGGTGGCGGCTGTCACCCCCAACGGCCTCACGAGCTTGATCGGCGGAACCGTTGGTGGAGACTACATCGCGTATCGTCTGGCGTCAGCTTCAGGCGATAGCAGCGGGGATGTCTGCCCCATTTGTCTCGAGTTTTATTGGTGGCCACTTGGGCAAACCGCCGGTGCAACGGCTTTCCGAGTGTTGGTTACGCTTAAGACAGCGGCAAGTGGTGCATTCATCGAAGCTCAGATCAACTTGGAACGTGGATTGCTCGAGCCGGCGTTGCTTGCAGCTGCATCAACGCCTCAACTGGAACTTTGGACGCCTGCAGAGCGTCTTGGGGCCGTCTCTAACTGGCACTCGTGGCTATCAATTGGAGGAGTCTACGCTCGAATGGCATGAAGGACGAAACCATATCTGCTGAACGGGGGCAATGCCATGCCAGGAAACCCTTTCTTAAAAAATATATGTAGATCTTATTGATAAAACTGATGCACTAACTATTCAAACACCATGCCCGGAGGCCTGTGAGGAGTTACAATGTCTATCGCACGGCATTCCTAGACAGTGACGGAGATACGTGGGCCATTGACAGCGTGCCGCCATTGAGTCATCACTTCCGCTTTCCTTTCCTGCTTCTGCAACGGACGTTCTTCATCGTGGTCATCACCATGGATAGCGCTTCGCAAGACGGCTGTGTTGTCGCCGCAGTGGAGCAGATCATGGCTTACGCTAGAAGTCTCATCGAAGACAACTTCAGTAGTCAATTGGTTGACAACATCGCCCTGGGCGTGACTGTCATCGCGGGTGCAGCGGTGCTTGGTGAGGTAACGACCATGATTCAAGCGGGCTACGACTTGTGGTTTCAGAGCCACAGCAAGAATGCAGCTACACTAAGGGCCGACAACGTCACCGCCGTGCGGAGAGTCGACGACTTTGGCGACGGCAGGCGGCTCCGCTTTGACGGAGAGAACCGTATTAATCGCAATCTCAGAAGAGCACTGCAGTCGAGGTTGACAGGAGTCGCCAGGTATCGCTCACGCTGTCGCCACGACTTGGGAAATGAGGTGGAAGACACGTGCCAATCGCCCAGCTTCAACGACAGGGAGAAGAGGCTCGACAGCATTGAGAAGAAGATGGACCAAATGACTTTCGAGCTTGGCGAACTACAGAAACGCATCGACAAATTCACGGGCAGATTCACTTGTGGAGAATGCTGCGATTCGGTGGCTTAAGCAGTTGAGCAGTAACTCAGGTATACGAAGTGCTTGGCTCGCGAGTAGGGACAAGTTTGGATAACCCAACATTCGAATAAATTGCACGCAGTAAATCAATTCGCTTCTGCCCTCATGGGTAAGTCTACTTGATGTTAGGTCCTTGGTCGGTGGGTGGAGGAGGAACACTGTTCTGCTCAATAGTTCCCGTCGGCTTCGGTGCTACCGGCATCCCGCCACTGAAAGAGGCGCTAAAGCTCGCTTTCCAATCGAGGGGGTCGGTGGGTAGCAAGATGTGGAGCAGCGGAGCAAACGCCTCGAAGCAACTTTGGGGCGTATTCAGGGCCTCGAGCATGTCGTCGATGTGCGCCGGCAGCTCCCCGAGTCCTCTATTGAGACGGAAGATGTGCTCCGTGTCTTCGTCAATGATCCCTTTTGCGCCTTGCTGGACGGACGTAGGAGACTCGGTAGCCCATCTCCGGCAGTAAGGAACGTGGAGACAGCCGTAGGTTTCCATTCAATGCATCGCCAGTGTTGCCAACGTGCCCAGTCATTCCCTTCTGCGCTGCAGCTGACGCTATGCGGTTGCACGTCTGGATATCTTCCAACGAGTGCAGTATTGCGGTCCCCCAATGGCCTTCCATGTCAGTTTTCGAGCAAGCAGCGAGATTCTGGGACGGAAGATGTTGATACGCTCGGTCGCAGAGCTTGAGTGCCAACCGGGAGAACGGATGCTTCTGTAGTACTTCTGCAAACACCTCCGAGCTCAAAAGAAAGCAAGTCGCAGGCTCGAACGGTATGCACGGTGTAGGCACTGATGGTGCATCCAAGCAGACCGCGCTCTCCGAAGTAGCTGCCGTCGCGGAGACCAAGAGGGCGATGAAGCAGCGAGCCACTTTGCATCTTGAGATGGCGCTTGATCACAAAGTACATGGCGCGCACGATACTTCCTTCCGTCACAACGTGTTCATCACGGGGATAGCTCTCAAACCGGAGGCTCTCGGCCAAGGAAAGTGTCAAGGCTTCTACACTTTCCTCGCCTTCCCAACACACAGGCGTGGCGACTCTCATGACGAACCAATCGAGAGGCTCTTTCGAGACGTGCAGCACACACGCTGCTCGGATATCGCGAGGCATGTCGGCCAGAAGATCTTCGTAGTTGACGCCAGCGTGAGAGGACCAGAGCGACGTCATGAAGGCGTAGGTCCGCGTTCGAAGCTGATCACTTACCCGTAAGCGGGCCAGATAGAGCTCGACAGCGATGTAGTTCTTACGGAAGCCCCCTCGAGGCCGATGAAGGAGATGAAGAGACTGGCGAGCTCTCCGATCACGAAGGACATGACAAGCAGGCCAAGGAATGAAATCGCAATGCGAAACGCGAACAAGGACGCGATCTCAGGCGACGGGTTGTACGTCTTCTTGACGAATGTCGTGGCAGCGAAGAAGAGGCCATGCAGAAGACGAAGCGCAAGCTGCGCCGAAGACGGGTTGTCAGGATCCGAGATTTCAAGTTTCTTGGCTGGGAGCCACGATTCCCATTCCTCGGCGAACCTGCCTCCGTAGCTACAGCCAGATACACACAAGCGGTCCAGTAGATCATGAGCAGGTACAGCAGGCACACGTGCCAGAAACGAATAACTTGGCTCGCGACACTGCGGCGGGTTAGCTCGTCCAAGTAGCTCCCGATGTTGAAAATCTTGATACAGCGAAGACATTTCAACCACCTGCAGTTAAACAGGCCGAGTAAATCGTAGAACGGGATGGCAGCGAGCACGTCCCAGAGCATCCGCTCCTTTGTGTAGACGCTGCGCAAGTTCTGGTTGTAAAGCTCCATCGAAGCCGGACATTCGTGGACATGCCAGCAAAACCAGACATCCAGAACGAAGACAATTTCGCATAGCAGTTCCAGAACTTTGACTAGCACGACGACGACCGTTGTCAGGTCCATGGAGTCCATGGTGAGCTCGTAAGGGATCATGAGCGTCACGTACGCCGTGCAAGCTACCGTCACACGCAGCCAGCAGAGATGAAAACTGCTCTGAACGGCAGCCCCACGGATCATACCAGTGACGAGCTCCGCAACACGCTTGAGCCCAAATCGATCCACCAAAACTCGACCAATGTAGTCACTTTGAGCACTGCTGGTGTGCTGTACGCCTGCACATGGTAATGCATCTCCTTCAAGCTTTCGGCTCGCTCGTTCAAAATATCCGAGCGAGAGCACCAGACCCGTAGCAGTCGTCATTCCGCGCCGCTGCTCGTCTCGCGAGAGCTGGACAAGCCTCGCTTGCTCACGATGGATGTTGGCAATCGTCATGACCTTTTGCCGCCACTTGGGATACCTGTCAAACACGAGCTCCAAGGATTCGCGAGACAATCGGTACAAGATGCACGACGTCTGCGCTTTCACGTACGCGTCTCGTTTGCTGTTCGTGAAGAGCCCATTCTCGCCAAAGTAACTTCCCGCGGAGATGTCGTTCACCTTCTTGAGCTCCTGTTTACCTCGTCCTGGACCTCCACCAATGTCATCTTTACTGGGACCCGGCACGACCGAGTCACTGCTTTGTTTCCGAATCAAAACCCCTGCGATAGCCTTAAAAGAGGTTGTAAAGAGGTTGTAGTGGCCATCTCAGAGGGCAGGAAAACGTCTAGTAACCCCGCGAACACGAAGAACATGTCGCTGCCGCTGTCTCCGCATTTGAAGACAAACTCGCCTCGCGAAACGAGCACTTGTCGGAACTGGGAGACGAGCATTCGCGTGATCGACGCCTCCATTCCCGCCAGAAACTCCACTTTGTCGATCATGGGCTTCAAATACACAAGCCGAATGAGCACCGGTAAGCAACGAAGGCGGTAGACAATTCACAAGGAGATGCTCCCGGGTAATGGAGTGATAGCGCTTGAACTACAAGAACGTATTGACGCGCTCCTGGAGAGCCCCTGGCATCTTGAAGTGGGCCAGCATTTGACGCACAGCGCCCATCTTGGCGTTAAAGTCCCGGTATCGGAGCTCCGGAGCTCAATAATGTCGGTGAAGTTTCCGATAACATAAGCAAACAAGAAGAAGCCGGCGGTCATGGTCACGACGCTGAAGACGCATTGCGCTGTCGTTTCGGGGAACTCCGACTCCCGCGAGGAAGACATGAGACCGAAAGACCAGTAAAGCGAGGCCACGTACTGCAGGATTTGAGGCCCACGCTCCAGTGTCTTGGACGGAAGCCACGGATTGGCTCCAATAGCTGTGATGGTAGTGGGCGAAGTGTTGCTGAACTTGGGTACTGCCACCTTGGACGCGAAGTTAAACCATATGCACCCAAGGATATGTGAGAGCATGAATGTATAGTACAACAACTTGAACAAGTGGAGCTCCGTCGTTCTCTTGAGGTATCTCGTCTCCAAGGCTTGTAATTGCTTGGGAAGTTTGAGCAGCCGCAATAACTTGTTGAGGTTCACTAAGTCCCACCGCATCGGTGTGGGAACGCACCAATTAACGATGTACAACGGCAGCAGTGCCGCGATATCCAGAGCAAACGTCCATGACGTCAGGTACTCGTGCTTAATCCGGTCAGGAGCCATGATCTTGTTCCCGTACTCGTAAAAGCCGAGTCGCGTACGAATGCACATGTCCACAACGAAGGACAGCTCCAGGAAAACGATCACTGCGTCAGTCGTTCCATGCCCATTTCCCACCGGAAAAAGCACGCCAGAAACATGACAAGGATCCATTGCAAAGTCATCACCACGAACACCCACGTCTCCCACGCCACAGTAAACAACGAGTCTGGGTCGTAGACGGCAGTGAAGAAGGCCTTGACCCTAAATCATAGGGTATGAAGCAATCGCGCTGTCGTTTCCGCTTGCGGGGATACCTCTACGTCCGTGTTCGCGCTCATATGTGCGAGTTTACAGCGGAGCAATCGTTGGTCAAGCGCGACGAGTTCCGCTCTGAGCGGGAAAGATAGCTTCGAGAGCCTGCAACTGGTTCTGAGAAATGAACAGCAAGATGCAGCCGCTGTTGGCGCTCGCATGCTCTGTATAGCCTTCCCCACGTTCCTGTTGTGTGAGAGCTGCTACACCGAAGAAGCTACCACGCGATAACTCGCACGGCGGCCCGCCCATTTTCACGATACTCACTTCTCCCTCGAGAAGGAAATACATGCCAGTAACGTAGTCACCGTGACGGTAGACGGTCTCGCCTTGGCCATACAAAATGAACTTTGCATTCTCCACCAGGACCTCTTCTAGTTTGTCCCGCGCGGCATGAAGACCCGGCACCAGCGCCGAGTCTGCAATACTGGCAAGCAAATACTTCGTAGCAACTCGAGCCGAACTGGTCGCGGAAGGTCAGCGAATAACTCGCGGATGATGGCGCCACGGTGTGACGACCACCAATAGTCGAGAAAGGACTTGGTCCAATGATGAATGATCAATGGGGCTTTCTGTCGGCGTAGAAACAGTTGAATACGGCTGCTTGCCTCGAAGAATTCTCGTTGCTCGTAGGCAGAGGCGGTTAACCGCTTCTGGACATTGTCGACAACAATCGCCGAGATCAGGAACCCGCTGAGCATCAGAATCAGCGCCACGACCAATTGCAGGTTGCTCGTCGGCTCGACACTTGTCCCTGGTGACGTGAGAACGCCAACCGCGTAATACAGAGACCGGCAATACTGCATGGCAGTGATCGACTGCAGCTCTCTTCGACTAGCGCTTTGGTCGTAAACCGTGCCATTGCAGTTTTCCAGGTGTGTTTCGTTTAGTCGACGCAAGCAAAGGCTGGCAGGAGAGATCCACGGAGAGGTCTGGGTGGAAGCGAACCCTTCAAGATAAGAGACGCCGAAATGAACGCACGTGACGATGTGAAACATCATGAAAGGAGTCCCCCGAGAAGCACGAGCTGCCGTCGGCTGCTGAATGAGATAAAGTGTTCAAGTTCACGCAGATGCTTCTTCAAGTGGAACACGCGCAGAAGACGTAGAAGCCGCATAAGTCCGTACCTGGGCATGTACAAGTATTCGTAAGGAAGTGCACACAGCAAGTCGAAGACGAATTGGCCTCCAAAATACCGGATCGCACTCCGCTTCGGGTCCATAATCTTCTCCGAATCAACCATGAACGACAGATTGAGGTTCAATACGAGATCCCACGCCAATCCAACGTTCGAGATGGTATCAACCGTTTGGGTCATCCACGATGGCTGCTGCCACAGAGGGAATATCACTTGTACGGGGATCATGAGCCAGCAATAACACAAGTTCAGCAACAGCATGAGTAGCCACCACATTCGGCCAAGAGCGTGATGATCGATGCATCTTCGAAGCAGCACGAATCGCCACAAGCCGCGATGCTTGTACACACGCGCCACTTTTGGCCCTCTCTGGTGAGAAGAAGCCTTGAATCGTATGCCCCGTCCACTGCTCATGCTCGATGTTGGTGAGAGCAGCACAACGGCATTCGCCGTTGTGAGTGAAAATGGAATTCTCGATGCACTACGTGGAGCTGGGGTGATTGAATTTTTCCTCAGCGACGGCGCAATGCTCCTGGCCATGTCGCTTCCTTTTCTCGTCAGTAACTACAAGATGGGGGACTTTTGCTATGCCTCCAGACGTAATTGATGGCCGGTGAAAAGCTTGCTTCATAAGAAGCACAGGGGGCACGATCGGATGAGGCGTTGACGCGTTAGAGCCAGCGTCCCGATCGTTGCTGTCGAGCTGCTTGAGAATGTCATCTAGATGGCTTGAAATCGCAGCGGCACAATCCGGGTATCCTCGTAGAACCCGCTCGCAGTGGAAACGCGACAGTTGTACAAGATCGAGTATGTGGTGGACACGACAGTTGCGGTGCGAGGAATAGACGAGAACACGGAGATCTCGCCGAAGCAAGAGCCCTTTCGAATCTCCCGCACTGTCACCGAGTTGACAACGATCGCGAGCACGCCTGAGTGGACAATGTACATGGCGTCTCCGTAGTCCCCCGCTGAAAACAGGGTTGTCTGGGCTGGAACCGAAATGAGTTCCAGCAAGCTCGTCATGGCCACGATGAACGGGTCCGTGCAACCTCGAAACAACGAGACCCGGGCGATAGTCGTCTTGAGAAGATCAACTTGGATGTCGTTGGCTACGACGGGCACAAGAGCTTGGCGGTCTCGCCGCGCGAACGGTTGATTCCGTATCGGTGTAGTAACGCTTGAGATACTCGACGGCTTGGGTTTGTTGGCTTTCGGGGACGCGGTGGAATGAAAGCACGTGCACGAGTTGATTGATTCGAGCCTCCATCGCTTCGGTGTTGCCACTTTCGCACTTGGAAATCACGAAGATCGTGGCGCAGAGGGTCGTGAACATGGCGAATCCGCACAGCGCCACCAAGATGGTGAACAGGAATTTCGGTGCTGTGGTGGGGCAACTCTCCTTCGTAGAGACCGGTCATGATCCCTACACTCCAGAATAGCGACAGCAAATAGTGGCTGGAAAGCGAGAGGCTGTGCGTTGCCGCATCCGGCAACCATTCATTGCTGTGGTCGTCGTCATCGCCAAAAGTATAACGCACGCAAGCGAGAACGTGAGCGAGATACAACGTCGAGGCTAACACCTTAAGCAACTTGAGTGGAACAATGTGCTTGGCATAGAACTCGTCCAGGCTTGATACAAGCTGGGGAAACCGCGACCACCGAAGCAGCTCAGAAGCAACACCTTCGCGACGACTTGCGGATAAACGACAACGAGGACTTGGCAGGGCAGAACGGCAGCGAGGTCAAGCGCAAATTGGCGTGATCGAATATACCGCCGAATTGTTCGCTTCTTGTCTCGAATGAGGTTTCCGTCCGAGTAGTAGCCGGTGTGAGCTTGCACGTACAAGTCTGCTGCAAAGACAGCCTCACACCCGAGCACCGCGACGTACAGGGCGGAAACGGACTCCACCAGCACCGGCTGGAAGACCGAGACGAAGGGAACCAAGAAGGCCTCGAGCAGAAGACAGGAGAACAGAATCTGGTCCCAAGCCTTGGCGATCGTCGAGTTCGGGTCGAACGCGTCCTGCCGGTCCTCGGCCAACACACCGGCCAACCGCGTGTGCAGGCTGAAGGAGCTGTGCACGCGGCCAACGGACCTGCACTTTCCATGACTGTTTCTCGCCGCCCTTGCTTCCACTCCACTTGCTGTCCGTCTTGGTCATCTTCAAAACTGTTGCGAATTGGTACCATCACTAACTATGGCAGTTGAAGTTGAAGTAGACGTTAGACTAAAAGAGGTTCCAGAAGGAGTAGAGAGAAGGTTGGAGCAAAGGCTCAGTTGTGAATTTGAGGTGTTGAAGACAAGAGAGAATATACTGCGGACCAAGGGGTAGTTTTTGCTGCCTAGTACTGTGTTGTGTCGCTTCCTGCTCTGCGTGAGCAGCCAGGTCGCAACAAAAACAAACAACTCATCCACGGAGAGCAGGCAGGCGTGAAAAAATAGGTCGTCGGACGGAAATGGGCACTTCAACCGCCAAAAAATACAATTCCTCCTTTGATCACCAGAAACGATCGGACCTACTAATACCCTCATATTCCGCTCGACCGGCATTATTGTGTGCTCTAGTACTTTTTCTAAATCTCATGTGCACCACGCCACTTTCTCTTCCAGAAACTAGATCGTCTGCGACTTAGGCTGGGAACACGCAGTTTCTTTTGCTGATACAATTGGTCTGCCTGCTGAAGCAATGCCGACATGTTACGCGAATGTTGACCCAGGTTACGCATACGCAGTACCGTGGAATTAATCTTGGGTGGGCTGTCTACACTCTAACGAGGTGTTCCCAGTATAAAGGTGTGCTTCAAAAATGGCGAAACCCCCGCCCGCCCCGCAGTGTCAATACGACAATACCCGAGTTCTTCGTCCATGACGCACAAGGTGGTCGCAGCTGCAGAATCGGGGCCGCTTAACTCGTCGGTGGCCTCCAGTCCAGGGGGTCCTCCCTTACCCAGCAGCCCCGTCGCCAGCCCCAAGTTCGCCCCCCGAAGACGCGGCGTGACGCTGCAAAAGACCTGGAAACAGCTCTACCTATTGGTATTTTACCCGTTCGAGAAGACCTACAAGAAGCTGTCGTGGACCACGAGACAGACCTTAAGAGCCTCCGTCAGCCTCTTCGCCGTCCTCTATGTGTTCCTTACGGTTCCGTTCCGGATAGGTTACTACTACGACCCCTTTCGCGAGAACCACGTCCATCGATGGACACAGGAGCTCAGTGTTTATGCGGCCACGGACGCCGTCGCCGATGTTATCGGCCTTTTCGAGTTCTTCCAGTTCTACCAGCTGCAGAAGACGGTCTTTTCCAGGTTCACGAGCTTCGACGCGGGCAAGACGACGTCTCTCAATGAGAGCAGGCTGCTCTCGATGAAAGTACTGGTGCGCTCGGCGTCGTTTAACGCGCTGAGAAGAGGCAAGACCAAGTGGACGCTGGCATCCATTGCCAAGGCGGCGACGCTGCCCGGCAGTGCGGACGAGTCCTTCTCGCGCCGTCATTTTGAACGAGCGCGCAAGATGGAGTTCTTGCTGGAGATTGTGGCGCTGGTTCCGATCGAGGTAATACCTTACGCCTTAGGGACGTACAACGTTCTTCACGTGGTGCGACTTACCAAGCTGTGTCGACTCTACCGGTTGCGGCACTGCTTGGAGCGAATCGCGAGTATTTATTCGGACCGCACGTGGGTCCAGCAGCTCTCCTCCACAGGTATTGACAGCCTTGTGCGCAATATTGGGCTGTGTGCAGGACTGTGCCATTACGTGGCCTGCGGGTACATGCTGATCGCGCACGCTCAGTGCGGCGTCTCGCTTGAAGCTTGCGACGAAAAGGTCGAGACGAGTTGGGCCGTGCGGGACCACCTCAGAGGGGCGACGGCAGCTCGAAAATACGCCCGGACACTGTACTGGGCTTCGAGAACAATGGTTTTGCTGGGCTACGACGATGTGACGCCAGTGTCCGATGCCGAGACGATGTACGCAGTGGCCGCAACTCTCGTGGGAGCGCTCTTTGGCTCGTCCTTGCTGGCCACATATCTCTTCATCTTTCGATTCCGCAATGCCCGATACGCAGCATATTCAACGCACGTCGACAATGCTCGTCAGTACATGAAGTCGCAGAATATTCCGCGGGCGTTGCGCCGTCAAGTGATCGCGTACTTTACCTACTCGTGGAATACGCGCCAGAGTTTGGATAGTGAGGAGGCACTGCATCTCATGCCCAAACATTTACAGTCGAAGGTTGTTTCCACGCTCAAGGCTAGTCGGATCAAGCAGGTTTGCTTTCTAGTGAGAGAAAGCGTCGAGTTCATCAACCTGCTAGCAGTGTCACTCGTCCGGCGAGTGTACTCCCCAACCGACCAGATCATTGAGCCCAAGTTTAACGCTCAGATGTTCTTTGTTATTCGCGGCCGCGTGGTGCTCTCGGCGTTTGATGGCTCCAACCCCAAGGAATGCCAAACCGGCGACTTCTTCGCGGATACCTGCCTTCTCTTCCCGGAGAAATTCGAGGAGAAAGCTGTTGCGATGACGTTCTGCGAGCTTTACGTACTGGCCAAAGACATGTTCGACGAGGCCTTGGCCAACTTCTACAGGGAGGCGGAAGTTGAGGTGCGTGCTCGTATGGCGGAAACACTCGACAAATACTCAACACAGCTCCGTAAGACCAAGAAATTGCTAGGAATGCGCAGTAGGGCTGGAAGTGGAGGGAGAAACTCGCATGGCGGGAGCTCACACAGCATTATGGCTATGGACGATGACCACTCGCACGAGAAAAGGCGCAGCGTAGCTTGGCGGCTTCCTGGGTCGATTTTTCGCGTGCATTGGGATGCAGCGCGCCTGCTTGCTATCATCTACGTGGCGTTCGAGGTCCCGTACTTCTCCGTTTTCGTCTCAATGACTGAAGAGCAGCACATGTTCGTGGAACAACCTGAACTCGGTGCCAGATACGTGACAACGCTGTTGATTGAGGTGTTTTTCGGGGTGCATATCCTTCTGCGCTCTCGAGTTTTAGCCCATTTAGATCCCATTGTGATGCTCGCTGTTGAGGATCCTGAGCTCATTTTTGCAGCGTACAAGGCGAATGGCTTTTATCTGGACCTGGTTGCTTGGCTACCTGTTGGCCTCATTCTCGAGTCGTTGGCTATAGCTTCGGCGCAGAGCTATCCCGGTTACATCCGTATCCTTCGTCTCCTGCGTTTACGGGAGATTCCAGAGCTGCTTTGGAACATTTGCGACTACTACAGCGTGAGCTCGAAAGCCCATATCGTAATCTCGCTGCTTCTTGGAGTCACGTTCATGCTTCACGTGGTTGGATGCGTATGGTTTGAGATGGCCTGGGTCACGGCTAGTACAGCATCTGTGCACACAGATAAAACTGTCTTGTGGGAGCTGACGCGGCCCGAATGCCTTCGACAGGCCACGCACTTTGAGAACTGTTCGTGGGTAACGTTTGACTGCTACGCTCATATAGGTGACGCGTTTCCCGCTGAGAGCGCAACCTCTACGTACCAGTCTTCGTTCGCTTATATGCGCTCGGTTTACTGGGCAATTGTGTCGCTGACAGGTGTCGGCTATGGAGATATCGTGGCCTATTCAACAGCTGAAAGCTTCTTCGCTGCACTGTGGATTTTCGTCGGGGGGATCATCAACTTCGGCGTTGTGGGGGCCATGTCCAGTACCATTTCTAATGCAATGGCCCCGCACCACCACCACATGGAGAAGATGAACACGCTCAACAGCGTATTGGAACGCATGGACGTCTCCCATAAGCTGAGCTCCGAGATCCGGCGTTTCTACCATCACGAATTCACGGGTCGCAAGCAGACGTACGAGTCCCAGCTGCTATCGAACCTGCCAGATCAGTTGTGCTATCAGATCTCGTCGCTCCTGCACTCCGAGGCCGTCAAAAGTATCGCACTTTTTGATTCGGCTAGCATTGAGTTCCTCCAAGAAGTAACTGGAAAATTCCGGCATCGAAGCTACCAGAATGGCGACACCATTTGCCTCGAAGGGGATATCTGCCGCGAGTTTTTCGTTCTGCTGCATGGTAGCAAGGTGAACGTGTTCTTTCGCACCCGGAAGGTCCCTATCCGCGCGCTTCATGAAGGAGACTGCTACGGTGTCAATGCGTTTCTGCTCAAGCGTGCGCACCCAGCAACCTTGACAGCGGCGTCGCTGGTGCATGCTTCGGTCATGACCCGCGAGCAGTTTGATGTCATCCAGCGCAAATTCGATGAGGATCTACGGGATATGAAAGAAGAAGCGCAAACGCTCTGGGTTGAACAACAGAGGAACACGCGACTGATCGTCCATAACCTGGAGAAGTTGAAGCTCCAGCCACATTTGATGTCGACTTCGACTCTGTTTTATCAAGGCGAGACGGCGCTCCCCACCACCACGGGTGGTAATTGGAATGGCAGCGAAGTTTTGAGTGACGTCCACGCGATGCGCAGTACGTTGTCAAGTCTCTGGAATGCGCTCGTCACCAGCTGGAACATCTACAACACTGTCTTCGTGATTTTCCGGATCTGTTTTCACTCTCATCTGCACTTTCATGGCAGTACCTACATCGCTGTTTGGGTGGCGGATCTGGCGTGCGACGCATGCTTTGTGATGGATATTTACCTGCGTCTCTTCTACTTCGGTTGTCCCGAAGTTGGCGTTGAGAACCTCGTAACGCGTCACGAGATGGACAGGCAGTATTTTCGAAGCTCAACTTTCAAGTGGGATGTATTGGCGTCCTTGCCGCTTTACGTTCCATTTGCCAGCGATCCGTTAGCTGCGAGTCTGTGCCGCTTACCGCGACTTGTTCGCTCTGTCGATCTCTGGGTGTAT
This sequence comes from Phytophthora crassamura, assembly GCA_033557995.1. Taxonomy (NCBI): domain Eukaryota; phylum Oomycota; class Peronosporomycetes; order Peronosporales; family Peronosporaceae; genus Phytophthora; species Phytophthora crassamura. Next base: position 1,639,124 of record JAUCED010000003.1, on the reverse strand, counting down.
CTGGACGACGTCATCTTGCAGATCCAGCAGCACTTCGCGTCCCACAACGTGTCAGCCTACTTAAGTCCGGCCAAGTTGATGATCATCCTCGTGCTCTTCGCTCACTACGTTGGCTGCATTTATTTCTTGATATCCGAGAGTGAGTGTGAACACGTGGACAAGTGCTGGATAGCGAACGACCACATGCTTCACCAGTATCATCACTCCGTTGTCATGCTTTACGCCAAGACCTTTTACTGGGCGATCACGACGTTACTGCTCGTCGGCTCGCGTGAGAGCGTTCCTCGAGGTACGGCAGGCACGCTGTGGACGAGCTTTACGTGCCTGTGCTGCACTTTTATCATTGGCCACGTCGTGGGCGAAATCTCCGAGTTGATCCTCGAGCTCGGGAAGGAAACCAAGCAGTACAAGAGCCGCATCGCCAGTTTCGATGGGTTTGCAAAGGAGCATGAGCTACCCGAAGGCCTACGCAAACGCGTGGGCTTTTTCTTGCGGGAACAGTTTGAGCTCACGAAGGGAACCGATCTGCACGACACGGTGCACGATTTATCAGCGAACCTTCGACTCAAGCTCATGCTCGAAATCTACGGGCGCTCGATCTCGTTGTTCCCCATCAGCCGCTTTCTAACGTCGTCCCAGGTCAACAATCTCGCGCTGCGTTTGAAGTCGGAACTGTTTATCCCAGGCGACAGCATCGTGGCGGAAGGGACGTTCGGAAGTCGACTGTGCACCCTGCGCAAGGGCATCGCTGCAGCCTTCTGGACCAATTCGGTGACGAGCGTGGCCATTCTTATGGAGGGAGCGGTGTTTGGCGAAATCGCCTTCTTCTTAGCTGGCCAGAGAAGACTCGCGACGGTGCGAGCGACGACTGCGTGTGAAGTGCTGTACGTGACCAAACACACTTGGCAAGAGCTCTGGGCATTTCACGGCGACCTGTCCGATACGCAAGTTCAAAAGCACGCCCAGCATGCCATTCTGGACTGGGTTCAATCTCGTCTGCGTCGCTATCAGAGAGCGTGTTTGCGGGCGGCAAGGAAGTCGAAGCACCTGCTAGTTACACGCCACACACCTCCCCACCTACACACGACCGCTGCCGCGGCTGCAGGCACCGTCAAGGCCAAGATGAAACTCTCCAGCGTGTTGACTCACAGAGAGAGTAGCGGCTCGACTGTGCCAGCTTCTCCTCGGCCTTCCCCGCTACAGCATCCACCAGAGGTTAGGCGGCCCTCTGTTGCGTCCGAGCTGCGGCTTTTGGAACGGAAAACCAAGTACTTGCAGACGAAAACCGAGCAGTGTGCCAAGAAGTTTCAACCAGCAATCGCAGCGTTGCAAGCGCACCGTCGCATCCTATCATCTCGAAGTCTCCACAGCAGCATTTCACAAAGCAGAGGGAAAGGCAACTCGAGTGGACTCTATCGCAGCATGATCGGCGACGCGGTCGCGCCAGGTGCACATGGCAACACGGTGTCGGACATTCGCACGCTGCAATTCCTCGTCGAGACAAGTCCCGTTACTAAACACCTGCGCGAAAGCCTGTCCGACGAGCACCTTCGTGGAATTGAGAGCGAATGCTGGGCGCGCTTCAAGCTCCTGGCGGCGGCGCAGTTCGGGATCGGGAAATTGCTGGAGGAGGTCGCCCCGATAGAAACGGCCTTCACGCACACGCCAACAGCTAACGCTGGCGCTACAGATCAGCGTCCACAGGTCAGGATTAATCTCGCTCGAAACCACGTGAGTCGGGCGAGATCGTTTCGCTTCGATGAACTCACAACTCGAAAACAAAATGTGCTGCAACTCGTTACTTCGAGAACCGCAAACGTTGCGAACCAGAGACGTACCGGGCCGGGCACAGCGACGAGGTGGAAGGCCGTCGCTGCTGCAGCCGCCCCGAGGCTTGGCTCGTTGTTATCGAAAGAGCGGCTTCGCATTCGACGGCTCTCGACCGCTGCTACCGTCCAACCCCAACAAGTGCAAGGACCAGCTGCTCAATCGGAGCAAGCAAGTAGGAACGACCGCATGATGCGTTGTCGGTCACTGCCGCAGTTTAACCGCGAGTTCTTCGAGAAATTGCGCCAAGAGGACGATGGCCGCCTGGCGATCAACAATACGCAGAGTGGCATTGACTTTGAGATCCTGCAGCGGTGCCAGCGCCCCGAGTATTCGACACAACTACAACTGTTTCATCGGTATCGCGCGTGGAAGGATCGGAGTCGGTCAGTCGTCGTGCCCGAACTGCAGAATACGACCCGCTTAGCGATTAGCCGGCGCCATCTCAACGATACCATCCCGCGGACGCCTTCTACACGTGAAACGGTGGTCGGATACCGAAGTGCTCGGTCGGCTGCGGTGGGGTCAAGACTCCAGCTCGCCAGCCAACAAGCGTTGCGTGCTGCCACGATGGAACGGAAGGCGAAGGAGTTCTTAAAGCTGGTGAAGCAGCTCGGGAAAGTCTGGGACCTTGTCATGCTTGTGGTAGCAGTCTACCACCTGCTTATCACCCCCTTTAAGCTGTGTTTCTCAGGTGACCTGACCGAGCTATCGGGTGAAGTTCTGCGTGGATGGTCCGGCGTTGAGATGTTCCTGGACGTGTTGTGTGTATTTGACGTGGGGTACAAGCTTCGACATCTTTCCACGACACAACGGGGCCCTGTGAAGAGTGGCCACACGTCCGGAATACGTCGTGCACTGTCGTCTGACCCAGCGTTACGCATGGACATCGTAGCGATGCTTCCGTTGGAATTGCTGCTTTTCGCGGCAGAAGTGCGTGTCCCGTTCACGTCTACTTCATATGCGTCTGACTATGCAGAAGCTTCATGGTGGACAGCGCGAATGATGTTGCGCATGAATCGGACGCTCCTTGCTAGCCGTATCGAGCCGCTGTCGGAGCAGCTCTTCCAGTTCCTCATATACGACCGCAAGGTGCGCGTAAACGAAGCGTTCCTGTACTTTTTGAGGGGCTTGGCGTCCTACCTGACGATGGGCCACCTCCTAGCGTGCATTTGGTTTGTCACGAGCGTCATTGGGTATCATAACTTCGGGTCGTCGTGGCTTGCAACGTCTGGCATGCTCACGTTCATTACAGGAACGGAAGAGACTGGGCGGATGCTGAGTGAAGGCACGTCGATATTCTCGCTCGAGGCCGTGTCTCTCTCGCACAAGTACCTTCGGTCGCTGCTGTTCTCACTGGAGTGCATCTCGACGCTGTTTTACGGTGATATTGTCTCCATGAACCCGTTGGAACTGATCGTCGAGATCGCCATCACGCTGTGGAGTATCTACATTTTCGGTTCACTTGTCGGTGCGCAAGGCGAGCTGCTCGACGCAAGTGCTCGTCGTGAGGCTGCGTTTGAGCAAACATTAGGCGAACTGCAACACTACTTGGTGCAGAACGAGGTGCCCAAGGGCATCAAGCGCCAAGTTAAGGCTTACTACGCACGGCTGTGGCTTCGACGCAAGGGCGAATCCGAGTTTGCTGCGGTTGAGAACGTTTCTCGCTCGCTTTACGAAGATGTAGTTCTCACTACATTGCGTAGTTTCGCAGTGCAAGTCCGGGCATTCCGAGCACTGGACGACCAGTTCCTTCGTGCGTTACTCGCCTGTCTACAATACGTCGTCTGCTCCGAGAGCGAGGAGGTGTTCGTCATCGGCGACATGGACCGCAGCATGTACTTCATCGCCCAGGGCCGCGTGCTCGTGAAGATGGGCTCGAGTACGTCAACTCGCGAACGTGGCGAGTTCTTCGGCGAGCTGGCGTTGCTGTACGGTATCTCTCGGTTGGAGACGTGTGTGGCCGTCACGGTGACGGAGCTGTACCGATTGGACCACGAGCCGTACGAGCGCCTGTTGCTGGAGTTCCCCGAGTATCGTGCCCGCAACAAGCTAGCCTGGACGACGTTTTCGTCGGGTTCGGCCAGGGACCGTTCGGTCATCGAGCAGGCTTTGCGTTGCTTCCAGCAGTTCGGGAAACCTGTTGTTAGTCTGAATGGCGCTCGAGGTCCAGCTGAGATGCCGAACGGCGAAGCGATGCTGTTGAACTTGCAGGCGATTGCGGCTAATGCCGAGCGTATCGATGCGCAGCTGCCACATTCGTACATCTACCGCTCAGCGATGGAGTTACTGTCAAGATTGAGCAAGGTCGACCCTCGGGAAGCCAAGGACCTGTTCCTAAAAAGTCGAAACGGAGCCCGCAGGCAGCTTAAAGCTGTGTTGGGCGTCGTCACAGCTCGACCAGAGCCTGCGGACGACAAAGTGCATAGCTTCCATTCGCGCAGTGATTCGCCCACTCCGAGGGAAGCTGCAGCCGAAAGATACAGCGATAGTGTGGAGCAACTCGAGGCAGCCGTGGCGGAACTGTCGATGCCTACAGACGAGCAGCGACAAGAGATTAGCAAGATTCTGGGCAGAGGTTCCAGTACGTTGCAGCTAAGCCGAGAGAGTCCCGTGACACCAAGTCTGCATCGAGGGAGCTCAATGACCACGCGAAATTCCTGAGCTTAGCTAGATCGATTGGAACATAAGAGCATCTCCACCGGTTGGACTTATCCGAAGTTTTAACGAAGCCGTTAAGGCCCCGAATTTATAGTTAAGACTCGGCCAGAGTTACTTTCTTCCAGCGATGAGCTCTAATGCAAGTCTTCTGGATGCACTCCGCAAGTCAACTTTTTACTCCTCATTTGGTGCAGTCATTTGCGTCCGCGACACTTCGATTTTGTATGATTGACGCTGAAATCTTGGTCTTATTTTAAGACTCAAATGCGATCCTATAGGTCCTGGTGAAGTTTAAAACCTGCAATAGGACCTGCCGGTGGAAGCCATATTGCGAGTTCTACTCGAACTTTCCGAGCGCGATTGACTCCAATCAATCAAGCGAGATCGCCCAGCGAATCGGCCGAAAACTGGGAAGCACTTAACCTCACTATTGACCCTATTAAGTACGAACGCGGACTTCAACGCGTCGTTTTCGGACCATATGTTTTGCTTTTGGTCGATTTCCTTTTGACTTGGTTTTTGCATGTGGTGGCTCAGAACACGCTAGCAAAGTTTGCTTCGCAGACTTTGGATCCGCAAATTTGGACGGAATTGGCAATAAGTCTTGGAGTCTTAACGGCGCTACTTTTAGGTTAAAACCGTCGTTGAGACCAACCGGTGGAGATGCTCTAATAGCTCAAATAATTTTGAAAAACAACACGGTATAGTACTTCAAGTACAACGCAAGCTTAAAAAAAAAACGACAGTACTACGTAGTATTTTGGATGAAGCGCTCAGTGCTCTTTGATCATACTACCCCTGCGTTAAGCACAATTGAATCGCGAATACTTTCTCGTCGGTTCAGTAGAACGCCAGACGCTCTTCGGAGTAATTTGCCTCTATCCGAGTTTTGTTCTTCCGCCGGCTTCAGCACTTCCACCACGGCGTCCTCATCGCGGCAATCCTTTTCGTCTTCTCGCACAGTCGGCGGATTGCTGTGTGAATTGAAACTGCGCACTGCATCCGCTCCGTGTTCATTGCGCGCAGAAACGATGCCTAGAGCGGCTTTCAGTTGTCTTCGAGCGCCGTCACGGCTTTTAATGTAAAGATCCCTCGCCTCGATGGGGCCGACCTTGCTCAGCCTTGACAACAACTCCATCGCCGAGCGGTAGATGTACGAATGTGGCAGCTGCGCATCGATATGCTCGGCATTAGCCGCAATCGCCTGCAAGTTCAACAGCATCGCCTCGCCGTTCGGCATCTCAGCTGGACCTCGAGCGCCATTCAGACTAACAACAGGTTTCCCGAACTGCTGGAAGCAACGCAAAGCCTGCTCGATGACCGAACGGTCCCTGGCCGAACCCGACGAAAACGTCGTCCAGGCTAGCTTGTTGCGGGCACGATACTCGGGGAACTCCAGCAACAGGCGCTCGTACGGCTCGTGGTCCAATCGGTACAGCTCCGTCACCGTGACGGCCACACACGTCTCCAACCGAGAGATACCGTACAGCAACGCCAGCTCGCCGAAGAACTCGCCACGTTCGCGAGTTGACGTACTCGAGCCCATCTTCACGAGCACGCGGCCCTGGGCGATGAAGTACATGCTGCGGTCCATGTCGCCGATGACGAACACCTCCTCGCTCTCGGAGCAGACGACGTATTGTAGACAGGCGAGTAAAGCACGAAGGAACTGGTCGTCCAGAGATCGGAATACAGCAACGTCTTCGGCAAACGTGTGCTTGACGGCCAACACCACGTCTTCGTACAAGACGCGGGACACGTTTCCGACGGCTGCAAACTCCGACTCGCCCTTCCGTTGCTGCCAGATGTGTGCGTAGTACATCTTGACATGGTGCTTGACTTTTGGCGGCACCTCATTCTGCACCAAGTAGTGCTGGAGCTGACTTAACGTTTGTTCAAACGCTGCCTCACGCCGCGCCCGAGCTGCAAAGAGCTCTCCCTGGGCGCCAACGAGGGCTCCGTAAATGTAGATACTCCACGACGTGATGCCGAGCTGAACGACCACATCGGCTGCATTCATGGAAAGGATGTCACCCGAAAGTAACGTTGAAATGCAGTCCATGGCAACGAGCAAGGCGCCCAAGTACTTATGCACCAGCGAAATGGCAAGTACCTGTAGGTCTTGACCTTGGCTGAAATCGTTGGTGATCATGTCGGAAACTTTGCTGGACAGGAACCAAATACACGCCAGGAGATGCCCCATGGTGAGATACATGGCCAGTCCTCGAAGAAAGTCGAGCAAAGCCTCGCTCATGGACACTTTTCGATCATGAATGATGAAATGCAGCAACTTCTCAGAAAGCGGTTCGATTCGCTGTATAAGAAGCAAGCGATTGGTACGCAGCAGCCACCGAGTCGTCCACCAAGACGCATCGGACGCCTTTGCAGCGAGTAGCAAATATTCCAACGGGACACGGAGACCTGGTACGCAGAGTAACAGCTCCAGCGGGAGCATTCCCAAGAGATCAGTGCGTATCGCTGGATCGTCCGTGACTGACCGGCGAGGGTCCGTACTCATCGAGGTGTTATTTACTCCGTCTTGGTGAGCTGTGGGTCTAAAGTGAACTTTGTAGCCCAAGTCGACGACGCACAGCAAGTCCAGGAAAAGCTCAAAGCCCGACCAAAAGCGCAGTACGCCATCGGAAAACTCGGTGAGATCGAGAGAGAAACACACCTTAAACGTGGTAATCTCCAAATGATAGACTGCAATAAGGAGCATCACAAGGTCCCAGGCCATGCCCATTCGTCTGGCCTTCTTGACGACTGTAGCAAAAGTCTTCATTGCTGCAGCGCGGAATTGTTGACATCGGTGTAGAAGCCGTTTTAGGACTGACTTTTGCATCATCTCGTCATGTTTTGACAGCGTTGGGATAGTCGGGATGCTGAGGTTGCGGCGGCTCATTTGAGAGAGAATGGAGCTGTCGAGCCTTGGAAAAACGGCCGCGTGGTTGGGATCCTTCCTTTTGCGAAATCGATGGAGAAAACGGAGCCGCACTTCTTTCGGTGGGCGTTTGCAGCGTTGGAGTAGCTCAAAGTCAATCCCAACGTGGATGGCGCTTCCCAGCGCTTGCGAACTTCCTTTTCGATGGATTCCTTCAAAATATTCGCGCTCAAACCGCGGCAGCGATTGGCAGCGTTCCATTCGCCCAAGTCGTTTCGCTCGATCAGACCGATCACCCCGCTGCTGTGGGTTTAAGGCTCGAGCAGAAGTTGAGGCCAGTCTGCTATCATCACTCGGCCCCGCACGTGTCTTCGCAAATACACGCTCGAGTTTAGGCGCACATGCTACAGCTAGTGCTTTCCACCTTGTTGCACGCTTCGGGTCGACGGCCTTTTCGTTCTTCGTGGCCATCACAATTCGAAAAATTTCTTGCTTGTGGCTGTCATGTTCATCGTACATTAGCGAGTGCACACGTCGAAGTCGATTCCGTGATGGAGAGACTTTTTCGTCCGAAAACTGATGCGACGTCGCCAACCGGGTGCGAGTCGGTTTGCTTTCTACTGGCGTACAACTTTGAAGTTGTTTGCTGATCTCGTATTGCGCACTCACTAGGAGCTTGTAACGTGTCCAGCACTCGGTTTCCAGGGCCCGCAGATGGTCGTCCGTGAGGCTTCTACGCACTCTTTTGTCGAGCGGGTTTGTATCGATCATGAACTGAAGCATTCGGATATCTGACGAGCTAGCGCTGCCGAGTGGCGTCTTGATATCGCCAACAAAGCTGCGGTAGAATCGGCTGGAATGGTGGGCGATTCCCTTGCTGGTCGAGAAGTTGCCTCGGAAACTCCTGGCCGATAGCGCTCCAGTTGGTCGATAAGCTTTCGTATCGGCCATTGACCGGTGAAGCATTTTGACGCATTCGTCAGCCTTTGCGTAAAGATACTCCGTTTTTCTCTCCAAAAGTTGGATACGCCAGTCGACCCCAGACGACGCAGCTTCCACCTCTGGAGCAGTGTGTAAGACGGGATCTACTGGCGTACTAATGACCGATTCACTGCTTTCTTTGCGGCGAGGTAGCATCGTTGATAGCCTTCGCTTCACCTTGATTGTCCCAGCTACAGCTACCGTCATACGATGAATTGGATTTGGAGTAGAAGTCGTCACCAGGCGCTTCGCTTTGGCTGCAGTGCTTAAGCTAAACCGCTGATAGCGAAGCAGCCGCTTTTGAACCCAGTCCAGAATGGCATGCTGCGCGTGCTTGTGAACTTGGGCGTCCGACTGACCTCCACTGGTCATCCACAACTCTTGCCAGTCATATTTCGTGATATAGAGAACTTCACAGGACGTAACAGCGCGCACGGTCGCGAGTCGGCGCTGCCCATGCAAGAAAAAAGCAATTTCTCCGAACGCAGCCCCCTCCATTAGAATAGCGGTATTCGTTGCCGAGGCTGTCCAGGAGGCTACCGCAATACCTCTGCGTAAGATACAGAAACGATTCCCCAAAGTGCCTTCGACGAGAATGTCATCTCCGGGAATAAAGAGCTCGGAACGTAAACGCAAGGCCAGATTGTTGAGCTGTGGCGACGTGAAGAAGCGGCTGATAGGAAGCAGCCGGATCGACACTCCATAAATCTCCAGCATCAGTCTTAGCCGCAAGTTAGCCGATAAGTCGTGCACGGTGATCCAAAAGTCGGTATTTTTCGCTTCTTTGAGCTGCTCCTGGAAGAAATAACGGATGCGATTCCGTAGCCCTTCCGCCAACTGGTGCTCATTCGCAAAGCTACTGAAGTCTGCGACGCGGCTCTTGTACTGCTTGGTTTCCTTGCCAAGTTCCTGAATAAGGTCCGAGATTTCGCCTACGATGTGCCCGACGATGAACGTACAGCCCAACGAGGTCAAACTCGCCCACAAAGTGGCTGCGGTGTTGCGAGGCAGGATCTCACGGGAGCCGGCAAGCAGCATGGTCGTGATGGCCCAGTAAAACGATTTGGCGTACATGATTGCGACGGAGTAGTGACAGTCTTGAAGCACTTGATCGCTGCGCATCCAGCACCTCTCGAGATGTTCACACTCGTGCTCCGATATCCAAAAGAAAATACAACCAACATAATGGGCGGCCAGTACCAGGATAATAATGAGTTTAGCAGGGCTTAGATACGCCGACACGTTGTGAGAAGCGAAGTGTTGTTGGATCTGGACGATCCCATCGTCCAGATACGACCACAGATCCACACAACGCACAAGACGCGGCAGACGACAGAGGCCGGCAATCAATGAATCGCTTGGAAAAGGAGTATAAATCGGAAGCGAGGTGAAGAGATCCCACTTGAATCTGGCACTGCGAAAGTACTTTCGATCCCGCCATTTTCTAGTCAAAATATTGTCAAGGCTGACCTCAGAGCACCCAAAGAAAAAAAGGCGCATGTAGATGTCGACTGCGAAACACAAATCACAACCGAGATCGGCAAGTAAAACCGCAGTGTTCATTCTGCTCGGGAAAAAGAGATGCGAGTGGAAACAGATGCGGAAGACGACGAAGACTGCGTTGTAGATATTCCAGCACGTGATGACCGCGTTCCAAACACTTTGGACCGTCTCTCGTGTGGCGTACAGATCTCGCAGGAGCTTTTCCTTACTCCAACCCACAGCCGTGATGGATGTCGCCGTGTCACCCTGATAGAACAAGGTGGTCGTGGACACCATGTGTGGCTGCAGTTTGAGCTTCTCAAGGTTGAGCTCAACCTGTCGCATCCCTTTGTGCTCCTCGATCCATAGTGCTTGCGCTTCCTCCTTCATGTCGTCTAGATCTCCGTCAAACTTGCGCTGAATCCCGTCGAATTGCTCTCGCGTCATCACTGAGGCGTGGACGAGCGAAGCTGCTGCAAGTGTGGCGGGGTGTGTACGGCGCAGTATGAACTCGTTCACCCCGTAGCAGCTACCTTCGTGAAGAGCACGGATAGGTACCTTACGGGTTCGGAAAAATACGTTAACTTTACTGCCACGAAGAAATACAAAAAACTCGCGACAGATGTCCCCTTCGAGGCAAATGGTTTCACCATTCTGGTAGCTTCGGTGGCGGAACTTCCCGGTTACCTCCTTTAAAAACTCAATTGTAGCCGAGTCAAAGAGCTCGACGCTTTTTACAGCCTCAGAATGCAACAACGACGATATCTCGTAGCAAAGTTTATCCGGCAGGTTTGACAGCAGCTTGGACTCGTACGCCTGTTTCCTCCCCGTGAATTCGAGGTGGTAGAAGCGACGGATTTCCGAGCTGAGCTTCGCAGAGATGCCCATACGCTCTAACGTACTGTTGAGTTCATTAATCTTCTCCATGTGCTGGCGATACGGCGCTACTGCGCTTGAGATGGTACTAGACATGGCTCCGATCACGGCAAAGTTGATGATCCCACCCACAAAAATCCAAAAGGCAGAGAACAAACTCTCTCCTGTCGAGTACGCTGTGATGTCGCCATACCCCACTGTAGTTAGCGTAACGATTGCCCAATAGACAGACCGCAAGTAGGCAAAAGAGGCTTGGTATAATGATTCTCGATTTTCTGTCGGAAAAGATTCGCCAATGTGTGCGTAGCAGTCGTAGATGACCCACGAGCAATTGCTGAATACTGTAGCGTGTTCAAGACACTCGGAGCGAGTGAGCTCCCATAGTACAGCCCTATCCGAGTTTTCGGAGCCCCCACCTGGAACCCACGCCATTTCAAACCACGTACACCCGACGACGTGCAGCATGAATGCCACCCCGAGCAGTAAGGAAATCACGAGATGCGCTTTCGAGCTCACCCCGTAAAAATCGCACACGTTCCATAGTAAGGCCGGAGCCTCGCGCAGCCGCAGTAGGCGGAATAGTCGAAACAACCAAGCATATCTCCGTATCAAGGCCGTCGTCAACGACTCCAGAACTAAACCAACAGGAACCCACGCGATTAGATCAGGATAAAATCCATTCGCCTTATACGCTGCGAAGATTAGCCCCGGATCCTCGATAGCCAACATCACGACGGGGTCCAAGGGCGCTAAGAAGCGCGCGCGGAGAATGATATCAACGCCGAAATACGCCTCGACCAGCAGGGATAGCAAATACCGGAAGCCAAACCCAGCCTCGTCCAGCATGTGCTGCCGCTCGGCTGCAGAAGTGAAGACGGCGAAGTAAGGCACTTCAAAGGCGACGTACACAACGGCAAGCAAGCGAGCGATATCCCAATACACGCGGAAGAGAGAGCCCGGCAGCCGCCACGCCACGCCACGCCAGGACGCGGATGACGAAGTCTTTTCCGCGAAGAAGTCGCGTGCACTTCCGGCGTGCGAAACTCGGATGCTCGCGGCTTTTGCGCGCATCCCTAGTAGTTTCTTCGTCTTGAGTAATTGTGCCACATACTTGTTCAGCGTCTCGGCCATTTGAGAGCGTACCGGAGCTTCGTTTTCTTGGAAAAAGTCCGTCATGGCCCCGTCAAACTTGACTTTCGGCAGCACATACATCTCGCAGAACGTCTTGGCTACCGCCTTCTCCTCGAATTTCTCGGGGAAAAGCAAGCATATGTCGGCAAAAAAGTCCCCCGTTTGACACTCTTTGGGGTTCGAGCCATCGAAAGCGGAGAGCACGACTCGGCCGCGAATGACGAAGAACATCTGAGCGTTGGTTTTGGGCTCGATGATCTGGTCTGCGGGCGAGTAGACCCGTCGGGCGAGGGAAACCGCGAGCAGATTGATGAACTCGACGCTTTCCTTCGCGAGGAAGCAAACCTGCTTGATCTGACTCGCCTTGAGCGTAGAAACAATCTTTGATTGCAGGTGCTTGGGCATCAGATGCAGCGTTTCTTCACTATCCAGACTGTGGTGGGTGTTCCAAGAGTAGGTAAAGTACGCGATAACCTGACGCCGTAATGCCCGCGGAATACCTTGCAAGCGCATATACTCGCGCGCATTGTCCACGTGCGTCGAGTAGGCTGCGTATCGGGCGTTCCAAAACCGAAAGATGAAGAGAAAGCTGGCGAGCAGCGAGGACGCGAACAAGCCGCCCATGATTGAAACCAGGATGACGTACATGGTCTCGGCGTCTGAAACGGGGGCTAACTCGTCGTAGCCCATCAGGAGAACTGTTCTTGACGCCCAATACAACGAACGAGCGTACTTGCGGGCCACCGACGCGCCAACGAGTCGGTCGATGACGACCCAGCTCGATTGGTTTTCCTTACAAGCCTCAAACGACACACCGCAATTCGCGTGCGCGATCAGCATGTAGCCGCACGCGAACCAATGGCATAACCCCACGTAGAGAACGATGTTCCGTGCCAGATTCTTAATGCCAGCCGAGGATAGATACTGGACCCAAGCGCGATCCGAGTAGATGGTGGCGATCCGCTGGAAGCACTGCTCGAGTCGATATAGCCGGCACAATTTAGTCGCCCGAACGAGATGCAGCGCGTTGTAGGCCCCCAGAGCGTACGGTATCACCTCCACCGGTATGAGAGCGAACATTTCAAGCGCAAACTCGACGTTGCGTTCGCGAACGAAGTCTTGGCGGGAGATCGAGTTAACATTGCCGACTCCAACGTTTTCAATTGAAGCCAGTGTCCACTTGGTTTCTTCTTGGCGTCTCCCATCGAATGAATGCGCTCGGGTTATTGCGGCTGCCTTGAACATGCTGCCCTTGCGTGACCCCGAAGCCCTCCGTAGGCTCAATCGTGTGAGCTGTCTGAACCCTCGCATCTTCAGCCGATAGATTTGAGCAAACTCGAGTGCCCCGATCATATCTGAAAGCACGTCCATTGCGGCGTAGACGCTCAATTCCGTGGTCCACTGGTGCTTATCTACTGCTTCAGTTCCTCCAAAGGGATTGTAGTAAAAGGCAATTCGAAATGGGACCGTCAGGAAGACGTAGAGCACAGCGTAGAGACTTACTGCCACTCGAATGGTCTGTCGCGTTGTCAAGGACAAGCTCTTGTACCAACGTTCCACTGGCATCCATACGTTCTTGCAAAAGTTGGTCCATGTCGTCTGTAGCAGCAACCTCCGCTCGCGCAGCTTGTGGCTCGTTCTTGAATAGTTTTCGCGGTTAGCCGTCTCAATAACACAGTTCTCTGGACCATCTTCTGCGGCCCCAATGAAGATCTTGGCACTCATCTTCCTCCTGGAAGCATCAAGCGAGTTCGCCAGGCAAACGAAGCGGACCTTCTTTTGACGTCGGTGAACAAGCAATAGCCACCACGCTGGAGTGGTTTCACGATCAATCCAGTACTCAAAATAAGTCCAAGTTATTTTCAGTATTTTTTTAAAATACTTTCAAACACTTCGCCAAATTCAACTCAACTAAAATATTTTTGCCTAGAAAAACTGAAAAAATGTAGTTACTCGTTTGCCCTGCTCAAGGCTCGCGTCTTCTCGAAGATCTTAAGAAGCATCGTGTCGGCTGGCCCTTGGTTTGCTTGGGCTCCGTCATTGTTGTCAGAACGCACCGACTTGTCTACCTTGTCAGGCGTTGCGAATCGCATCAACTGCTTCCGGGCTCCTTCACGGCATTTGAGAATCAAATCCTTGGCCTCTAGCGGATGAAGCTCGTGTATTCCAGCCAACATCTCCATGCTCGCTCTGTATACGAACGAGAATGGCAACTGCTTGTCGAGGTCGTCAGCGGTTTGTGGAGCAGCTCGGGCTATGCTTGGTCTGGATGCGAGTGTTGTATGGTAAGGTTGAGACCCCAGTGGGTCTGTGTCTGGAATGGTTGTCCACGCCACTTTGTTTCGAGTACGGTACTCCGGGAACTCGAGCATTAACCGCTCGTACGGTTCGTGATCGAGCCGATACAGCTCAGCGACACTGAGAGCGACGCACGTCTCGAGTCGGGAAATGCCGTACAGAAGTGTCAGCTCTCCGAAGTATTCGCCCCGTTCACGAACGACTTCGTAGGCATCCACCTTGACTAAAATGCAACCTTGTGCGATGAAGTACATGCTGCGATCGACGTCGCCTTTCACGACGACTTCTTCGCCCATATTGCACACCACGTACTGCAAAGTCGGGAGGAGCGCACGAAGGAAGTGCTCCTCGAGTCCACGGAAGGCCTTAACCTGATCCGCGAAGTGGCGCAGCGTAGCGAGCACCACGTCCTCGTACAGCACGCGTGAAACGGACGCCACTGCAGCGTAGTCGCTCTTGCCGCGGCAGCGCCGCCACAAGCGCGCGTAATAGGCTTTGATCTGGCGCTTCAGTGCCTTGGGGACCCCGTTCTGCACCACATAGTGTTGAAGCTCGCCCAAGTTCTGCTCAAACACGGCCTCACGACGTGCCCGAGCCTCCAGCAGCTCAGCTTGGGCCCCTACAAGGGCACCGTAGATGTAGATACTCCACAGCGTAATGGCGATCTCCGCGATCAGTTCGAGTGGATTCATGGATAAAATGTCGCCGTAGAACAGTGTGGAGATGCATTCCATTGAGAAGAGCAGCGAGCGCAGATACTTCCGTGCAAGAGGGACGGCCTCGATCGAAAAGGTGGCGACGCCTTCACTTAAACTCCGCCTTGTGTGCTCCACCACGCTGGCTCCAGTAGAAATGTACGTCAACATGCCCGAAGTGGCGAGCCACGACGTCCCGTAGTGGTGGAAGCCGATCTCGCTCGTTAAATACCAAACGCAAGCCAGGATGTGGCCCGTAGCGAGGTAAGAGAGCAATCCCCGCACGAAGTACAGCCGGGCTTCGTCCACGGGGAGCTTGAGGTCGTGAATCGCGAACTGAAAGAGGCGTTCTGAAAGCGGCTCAATGCGTCTTACAAGCAGCATACGATTAATCCGTAGCAGCCAGCGCGTTGCCCACCACAAGGCGGTAGCCGACGGCATCGCAGACTGAGAGAGAGACACGCGAACGTTGCTAGCTAGCAGCAGTAGCTCCAGAGGAAGCATGGCGAAGAGGTCCGAACGGAGCTCCGAGCTCGACGCCAGGGCTCGCTGAAAGCTGACATGCGAAGACGTTGCGGCGGCGGAAATACTTCCACGAGGTCTCATTGAGCAATGCCGCACTTTATACACCACGTCCAGAAAGCAGAAGATGTCGAAGAACATTTCCAGAGCCGACCAGTGCCACAGCGTCCTCTCTGGCAGCGCGACGACGGCAGGTGCGAAGCTCACCTTGAAAGGGGTGATTACCAGGTGGTAAATTACCACGAGCAGCATCACAAGTTCCCAGACTTTGCCCACTGCCTTGACACGGCGGATAAACTGCAGTGACTGGAGATCAGTGGTAGCGGATACTAGCATTCTCTGGCTTGGCAGCTGCAGTCTCGAGTCCATGGCAGCAACGCGAGGGCTCCCAAGGCCGCGCATACTAGGTACCTGCATGCTTCCTATTCGCGATAAAGCGTGACTTCTGCGTTCTTTGGAGCCACGCGGTGTAGTGGTAGGCGTACCCGTTGTTCCCAAGCCTTCAGGTACAACCGTTGTCTGGGGGTTGTGTCTCCACTGCCGGTAGCGATGGTACCAGTGGAGTTGTATGTCGTATTGGGGACGTTGGCATCGTTGCAAGATGTCAAAGTCAACCCCAGAATTGCTCGTCTTCGCCTTGCTTGGAGTCTTTTTCCTCTTTGCGTTTCCAAGAAAATCACCTTCGATAGCGGTCAATGAATTGCACCGCGCTATTCGCACGAATGTCGCTACCAGCTCCGCCTTCAGCGAGGAGACTGCTGGGGGCTGCGTTCGCTCGCTCGATACAGT
This sequence comes from Phytophthora crassamura, assembly GCA_033557995.1. Lineage (NCBI taxonomy): Eukaryota > Oomycota > Peronosporomycetes > Peronosporales > Peronosporaceae > Phytophthora > Phytophthora crassamura. The sequence goes on along the minus strand of JAUCED010000003.1, from coordinate 1,622,981 downwards.
GATCGAACGCCTTCGCCTTGGCGACGTGGTACGTTTACCATCTGGGGTCATTAACGCTGTCTTTGCGTCTTTGACAAGCGACCTTTTCAGCGTATTCAATGAAGCCTTAGCATGGTCTTGAATGCTCCACTTCCGACGAGCAGTCGTGCCGAACCACGTGGGATAGCGACGCAAGCTCTTCTTTCTGGATGGCTTGATACGCGAGGGACACGGAAGAGCGCCCGTCTCGGGTGGGAGGAACACATGGAGCAGCTTGGAAACCTCATGCTGCGCCCCAGCCAGTAACCTAAATCGTGTCCAGCACTCCTCCTCCATCGCCCGTATGGCCGACTTACTCAGGCTGCCACAGACGTGCTTGTTCAGCGGGTTGAGGTCCACGATAAACTGCAGGATACTGATGTCATCGATCTTGCTGTTACTGGCCTTACTCACCAACAGTGAGGCGTCGGCATTGCCGCTGAACCAGACTCCACTGTTTGAAGTGGCGCGATCTCTGCTGTGGGTAGCACTCATCGAGCTCCGGATGGAGCTTCGGATGGAAGCAAACACCGACGACCCGCGAGCTGGTATCGTCGTCAAAAGGGGGCCGAACTTGCTCGCACAGTCGTCGCTTTTTGCCAAGAGATATTCCGCTTTCTTCTTGAGAAGCTGCACTTCTGGGGACACGAATAATCGGCACACTTCGGCTTTCGACAGTTTCCGTGGCGGTGGTGGGGTTGCAGTCCTTATGATACCGTTGGCTTTCCTGTCGCTGGTATCGGAGCCCGTTCCCGTGCCTGTTTTTGCCAAGGATGTATCTGCAGCTTCTTGAGAGAGCAAGCGCTTGGCGCGACCAGCGACGCGAAGGCTGGCGCGCAGATACCTCTGCAACCTGCTGCCGACCCACCCCAAAATGGCATGCAGCGCATGTTTCTGGATCTGGCTGTCTGAAGCATTGCTGTTGGTCGTCCAGAGCTCTTGCCAGTCGTGCTTCGAGACGTACAGCACTTCACAAAACGTCGTTGCACGTACCGTAGCTAGCCGCCGCTGGTTCGGGAGAAAGAAGGCAATCTCGCCGAAGAAAGAGCCTTCCATGAGGATAGCGACCGACGCGACCGCTTTTGTCCAGTAGACTGCTGCTAATCCTTTACGTAATGTGCACAGACGACTTCCGTAGGTCCCTTCCACTAAGATATTGTCGCCTGGAATGAAGAGCTCGGGCTTCAAGCGCAACGCGAGGTTGTTCACCTGCGAGGCCGTGAGGAACCGGCAAATGGGTAGATTGGCGATGGAAGCGCCGTAGATTTCCAGCATGAGCTGGAGTCGGAGATTGGCGGACAAGTCGTGAACCGTGCTGAACAAATCGCCCCCTTTCGTGTGCTCAAACTGTACGCGGAAAAAGAACGCGACCCGCTCTCGCAGAGTTACAGGCAAGTCGTGATCCTTGGCAAAGCTTTCAAAGCTTGCGATGCGACTCTTGTACTGCTTGGCTTCCTTCCCGAGCTCGAGGATCAACTCGGAGATTTCGCCCACGATGTGGCCAATGATGAAAGTGCAGCACAGACACGTAAAGCTCGTCCACAGCGTGCCTGCCGTACCTCGAGGAACGCTCTCACGCGAGCCGACGAGCAGTAACGTCGTGATCGCCCAGTAAAAGGTCTTGGCGTAAAGCATGACAACGGAGTGATGATACTGCTGAAGCATGTGGTCGTTCGCCATCCAGCATTTCGCCACGTGTTCACACTCCTGCTCCGAGATCAAGAAGAAAATGCAGCCAACGTAGTGAGCGACGAGCACGAGGATGATCATCAGCTTGGCGGGGCTCAAGTAGGCCGACACGTTGTGGGACGCGAAGTGCTGCTGGATCTGAACAATGACGTCGTCCAGATATGTCCACAGGTCGATACACCGAATGAGCCGCGGCAGTCGGCACAGACACGCAGCCGTTGTTCCGAACGGGGCGTACATCGGCAAGGACGCCAACAAATCCCACTTTAATGCCGAGCTGCGGAGATACTGTCGATCCTTCTCTTTCCGCGTCAATAGATTGCTGAGATCGACTTCGGGGCAGCCAAAGTAGTAGATTTTCAGGAAAATATCGGCGGCGAAACACACATCACAAGCTAAATCGGCAAGCCAAAGAGCGGTGTGTGTGCCGCTGGAAAAGTGCAGGTGCGAGTGGAAGCAAATGCGAAAAATGACGAAGAACGCGTTGAACACGTTCCAGCTCGTGATGGTCGCGTGCCAGACGGTTGTGGCTGTGCTTCTCGTTGATAAAAAGGAACGATTCGGACGAGTTCCCTTGAGAATAATCGCACTTTCGCGTTGATAAAAGAGGGTCGGCGTCTGCAGCAAGTGCGGCTGCAATTTCAAGCTCTCAAGGTTGGCAACGATACGTTCGAGAAGCGTCTGCTCCTCGATACACATCGCTTCCGCCTCGGCTTTCATGTCAGCCACGTCGCTCGAAAACTTGCGCTGGATAACATCGAATTGCTCGCGAGTCAGAACGGACGCATGGACGAGAGACGCCGCGCTGAGCGTAGCGAAATGTGGGCGTCTCAACAGAAACTCGTTGACGCCGTAGCAGTCTCCACTGTTCAGCGCACGTATCGGAACCTTCCGCAGCCGAAAAAACACGTTTACTTTGCTGCCTTGTAAAAACACGAAGAACTCGCGGCACACATCGCCCTCCAAGCAAATTGTCTCGCCGTTCTGGTAGCTCCGATGGCGGAACTTTCCCGTCACTTCGTTGAGGAATTCGATACTTGCAGAGTCGAAAAGCGCCACGCTCTTGACGGCGTCCGAGTGCAGCAGGGAAGAGATTTCGTAGCACAGTTGATCGGGTAAGTTCGACAGCAACTGGGACTCGTAAGCCTGCTTTCGTCCAGTGAACTGGTGGTGGTAAAAGCGACGGATCTCGACGCTTAACTTTTCGGAAATCTCCATACGCTCTAGGATCGTGTTAAGAGTGTTCAGCTTCTCAATGTGGTGGTGATGTGGCGCCAGCGCGTTGGAAATGGTACTGGACATTGCGCCTACGACGCCGAAATTAATGATGCCTCCTACGAAAATCCACAGTGCAGCAAAGAAGCTTTCAGCTGTTGAATAGGCCACGATATCGCCGTACCCTACAGCAGTCAGCGTCACGATGGCCCAATAGACAGACCGCAGGTACGCGAAAGAGGACTGGTACGTCGAAGCGGGATCGTCGGCTGGGAACACTTGGCCCATGTTCGAATAGCAGTCAAACTTCACCCAGGAGCAGTTCTGGAACAATGTGGCTTGCTCCAGACACTCGGACCGGGCCAGCTCGAACATGGCGAGACTGTGTCCAAGAACTGAGTTACTGTCTTGGCCCACCTGAGTCATTTGGAACCAAGCACAACCAACGATGTGCAGCATCAGCGTGACACCTACGACCAAGGAGAGAACAAGATGAAGCTTGGAGCTAGCGCCGTAGAAATCGCACAAATCTCGAAGCAGACTGGGTACTAAACGCACGCGCAGCATACGGAAGAGACGGATCCACGCTGAATATTGTTGGATCTGTCCAGGGGGCAGTGCATCGAGAACGAGACACACTGGCAACCAGGCGAGGAAATCGGCGTAGAAGCCTTGCGCTTTGTAGGCCTCGAAAATGAGATGCGGCTGCGCGACATGGAGCATCACATTCGTATCCAGAAACGTCAAGTATCGGGCGCGGAGAATGAGGTCAATTCCAAAGAAGATCTCGACCAGAAGCGTCAGCAAGTAGCGTAGGCCAATCTCGGTTTGTACATTGAAAACGTTGTTCTTCTCGCTGGTCGAGATGAACACGGCAAAATACGGAACCTCAAAGGCAACGTAGATAATCGCCACCAGCCGCACAGTATCCCACAACACACTGAAGAAAGAACCTGGAAGACGCCAACTGAGGCTTCGTCGCACTTCCAATGAATTCATCTCTTCAGCCATAACGCTGTGGGAACTTCCGCCCACGGAGCTCTTTCTGCTACTGTTTTCATGTGCTCCACGTAGACCGAGCAGTTTCTTCATCTTGTTGAGTTGCATCGCGTACTTCTCAACCGTCTCAGCCATCCGGGCTCGCACCGCTGCCTCGCTCCCACGATAAAAAGAGGTAAGGGCCTCGTCGAACGTACTCTTGGCCAGAACGTACAGCTCGCAGAACGTTTTGGCAAGGGCTTTTTGCTCGTACTGCTCTGGAAAGAGCAGACACGTGTCGCCAAAGAAGTCCCCAGCAATGCAATCCTTTGCATTGGAGCCGTCGAATGCTGCAAGCACCACTTTCCCCCGTATCACGAAGAACATTTCGGCGTTGATCTTGGGCTCAATGATCTGGTCTCCCGGCGAGTAAACGCGTCGAACCAGAGCGAGCGCGAGCATGTTGGTAAACTCGACGCTTTCTTTCGTGAGGAAACACACCTGCTTGATTCGACTCGCTTTGAGCGTCGATACCACTTTGGACTGAAGGTGCTTCGGCATCAGATGCAGCGCTTCCTCATTGTCCAAGCTATGGTGCGTGTTCCACGAGTAGCTGAAGTAAGCCGTCACTTGGTGCCTTACTGGTCGCGGTATGTTCTGCGACCGCATGTACTCTCGTGCATTATCCACGTGCGTAGCGAAAGCCGCGTACCGAGCGTTGCGAAAGCGAAAGAGGAAGAGAAAGTTTGCCAGCAAAGACGAACCGAACAGAGCGCCCACGAGAGTGACAAGCACCGCGTAGAGCGTCTCCACATTGGACACCGGCGTGACATCGTCGTACCCCAGCAGCACGAGCGTCCGCGATGCCCAGTAAAGCGTTCGGCTGTACTTACGAGCCACCGAAGCACCGAAAAGGCGATCTCGAACCACCCAACTCGTCTCCACGTCCCCACCACAAGCATGCAGATCGATGCCACATTGAACGTGCCCAAGGAGCATATAACCGCACGCTACCCAGTGGCATAGACCCGCACACATGCCGACACATTGCACGAGACGGTCGACCCCGCTTGAGCAAAGGTACTGGATCCAAGGCCGATCCGCGTAGATCTTGGAAATGTGAAGAAAACAGCGCCGAAGTTTGTACAGCCGGCACAACTTGGTAAGACGCACGATGTGGAGCAGGTTGAACCTCCCCAACGCCACTGGAAGCACCTCGACTGGTATGAGCGAGATGAGTTCAAGTGTAAACTGCACGTTGCGTTCAAAGAGAAGCTTCCGCTGGGACACGAGGCTATCGGCCGTGACTTTGGACGACGAGGAAGACGTAATAGCTGTAATTGTCCACCGCCCCTTGCCGCGCCGCCGCTCGACGAACGATGCGGTGCGAACCAACATGCTGGCGCCATCGCCTCTCGTAGTTTGAATCGAGCTTCGCCTACCGGCCTCCGATCTGAAAGAGCTTTTCATGACGACGCGCACACGTTTCCAGGAGCGATAGATCCTTACAAATTGAAAGACTCCAACCAGATCTGCGATTCCGTCTGCTACTGCGAGGGCACTAAGCTCTGTGGTCCATTGGTCCACGCTTCCAGGCTCTCTTGTGTCGTGGGGGTTGTAGTAAAAGGCGGCACGGAAAGGTACCGTTGTGAAGATATAGAGCACAACGTAAAGGTTGAAAGCCACTTTGATCGTCTGCCGAGTGCTCCACGACAGCCGACGGTACGATTCCACCAGCGGCTGGACGATTCGAAGGCGAGTAAACCGCCCGGAGCCTTGGTGCGCCGAAGCGGGTATTTCTTCCAGAGATGGACCGCGCCTACGGGCATACGAACCTGCCACCAACCCTTGGGGTCCTTGTCGTTCGTTCCTTGGGAAAACTTTGTTCACCATACCACCGAGATCAAAGCGTCACCAGCGCAGAGCATCAACAGCGCACAAACGCAAGGCTGACGCACTTCGTCCAAGCGGGGGCGACAGCGCACACGTCGCCAGAGTGGTTCTGCGTCGGCACGAACAGCAAACCGAGAAATGCTCTAAAAATGGTGTCGCCTTGAAGCTGGCACGGTTGGAAACAGTCGCCCTGGCACGTTAAGCCTGGTCGTTAACGATTGTATTTTTGTCACCCACCGCCCAACAGCATCCCCACAAACCTCGGAGCACGCTCAAACCAGCGTGTCTGAGGGGAATAAAGAAGCAAAAGAACGCACGCGCATCAGCAATGAGAAGGCAAGTGATTAATTCACCTGGATTGCCTTCTCAATGCAATGAAGACGAAACGTTACAACGACAGTCTTTGAACTTATTAAGTTCGCCACCGGACGGGAGGAGGCCGCACCTGTGAAAATATGCTTAAGCTTACGGTCTCAACACTCCCCAAAAAAATGAACAAAAAAGTGGTGTAACGGACACCACTTTCTTCAATTCCCTTCGAGCTCTCTGCTGAGCGTCTTGGGAGCTTGCACGGCACTTCAGAATCAGCTGCTTGGCCTCCTCCGGGTGCATAGTCTGTATCTGAGCAAGCATCTGCATCCCCGACTGGTACACGAACATGTGGGGCAGCTCGCTCTCAATGTTCTGCGAGGTCAAGGCACGTCTTGAGCACTAGCCCTATTTCGCCAATACACCGTCCACCCTTATTAGTCAGGCCCTCACTAATTGTGGTGGAAGACCAGGAAGGCCGAGATGAGGACAGACTATATCATGTGCACGACTAATTATGGTGCACGACTATATTACGTGAGATCACAACAACGCTGGCAGATCTTCTGCCAATGTGTCCGATTCCTTGTAAGCAGCCTCAAACACAGTCGAGTGTGTGTCCACTATCTCACGTAGCTTTCGGCTCAGCTGGCTGACTTTCCACACGCCGTCTTCAGGGACGTCAAGGCCACCTTGCAGCATTGATTTCTTAGCCCAGTTGACCTTGTTAGCGTCCATCTCCAAGTTGACGCGACGGATGCACTCAGCCGCTGTCTCCAGGAAAACCTGCTTCCCGGGATTCGCTAACGCTCCTGACTTTGTCGCCCAATCCCCCTCTCTAATGGCTTTCATGTTCCTCGCTTCACAAAGCGCACGCCAGTGTGTCTTGATACGTTGTATCGGGAACCGGTCTGCTGGCTGAACACGGTCAGTCGCGTTGGGCGGAAAGAATTTGATTCTTGTTCGAAGCTGTTTTGCAGTATCTTGGGCATCCTGGCTTGAGTGCCCACTGGCGTTGTCCAGCCAGAGGACGCGCTCTCCAGCGAAAAGTCCACCAGGCCCCCAACACCGAACATTCTGGAGCCATTCCAGCATTGTTGCATTGTTGATGAACGCTTGGAGTTGAACGGTAGCCGACACCGTTGACTGCGTCAGGGAGTCCTTGAATAGGATGGCTAGAGTTGACGTTCTTGAAAATGAGCATGGGGCACAGCACCTTTGCATCCGATCCGCCTTTTAACAGCACACACATTGTTATCCCTTCCCTCCCTACAAGTATATCACACACCAAATGGTAAGTCAGTAAGACGTCATTTTGGAGAGAAAAGCAAACGTACCGGACACTATTTTGCGGTATTTGACCTCTTCAGAGCCCTGGAAATCAAGGGTCTTGCCATCGTCAAGGTCAATAACAAAATGGCTTTCATCCATATTGTAAATTTGATCCGGGTCAACGGTTTTGTCATCAAACTGCCGCTTGATACGGCCAAGGTGGGCAGCAATCGAAATGTCAATCTGCAGCTGCTTCTCGTCGCTCACCTGCTTGTTCCCCTTGAGACGGCGATAGACAATATTGAAGCGGTCTAGGAAATCCTGCACCCGACGCTCCGTTACCTTTTCACGAAAAGGAACTCCACGAATCATGAATGCTTTGTTGAACACCGGGTCATCACTATCTTCGATCATTACCGTAGCCATATCCATGACTAAGCGCGCCGAGAACTTCACACCTGCACGCCGTAGCAGCTCGAACTCGCCTAGTAGCTTCGGATACAGCCACTCCCACTGCGATTCGAGCTTCCGTCCACGACCACTGAGGGCTTTCATCACGAACTGCTGGCGAGATCCTTTCACGCTGCTTGCATACTTCAGCTGCTTCTTGTCATCAAGCTTAGCGCGAGTAGCGTCCTGCTTTTCCACCAGTCACGAGCTTTGTTGACGTTCACTCGTCGCTTATCTGACCGAAAGAGAATGGGAAACTGGGCGACCGCGTGCCCGAAAAGCCCCGCATCTCCGTTGACCGATTCATCAATCTCCATCCACTCCACACATTGCACGCGGCTGCTGAGAGAAACGACGTGCTGAAGGCTTCGTTGGGTTCCCGACATGATACACAAAATGGGGGGCTGGAACTCAGCGGTGAGGCAAGCTTGCGCTCGCTACCACTCGTCTTTGAGTGCACGACTATTTAAGGTGCATGATTAATTGCGGTAGTTGTACTATATATTCCCGGATAAGTACGAGGCACGACTAATTAAGTCGCACGACTAATATTGGTGTACGGTGTATAGGGGCTATCTTCAACGTCGGGGCTATTTTCAGCGTCGTATGTGGTGTGGGCCACGTTTATGTATTCATCCGACTGTATTCCGGGAGTCAAAAGGAGTGACGCATGATCAAAGCAGCAATCCTCTCAAGAAATGTTCGTCTTAGACCTGCGGACTTGGGATGCCAAATCCTTTTGGGTGGCGAGTACGGCATCTTCGTACAGAGCTCGAGAGACATTGGCGACGGACGCAAACTCGGATTTGCCCTGGTGACGCCTCCCGGTTCGAGCAAAGAAGGCTTTGACTTGGCGTTTCAGCGCCTTTCGGGACGTCGTTCTGGTCAAAACGTGCTGCAGCTCAGCCAAGTTCTGCTCAAACGCGACTTCTCGGCGTGCGGTGGAGTCGAGCCCCCCCGGGCGCCTATCAGTGCGCCATAGCTGTAGATGGCCCAGAACGTGATGCCGATCTCGACGATTAATTCCAGAGGGTTCATGGACAGGATGTCGCCGTAGAACAAGGTCGAAACGCACTCCAGCGCGAACAACAGAGACCGCAGATACTCGCGAGCGAGAGGCACACTGTCGAGCGTGAACTTGGACGCCGTAGTCGCTTCTCGGTGAGAACTCGCGACGCCCGGGTTGATCGTCTCCTTGAACCCCAGCATGCCAGGGGTCGACAACCAGGATACGCCGTACTGCCACAAGCCAACCTCGCTCGTCACGAACCAAATGCAGACCAGCAGTGACCCAGCGAGAGATACGCGGTCAGCTCGCGGAGAAAGTAAAGGAACGCCTCGCTCACCGGAAGCTGGAGATCGTGGCTTGCGAACTGAATCAAATGCTCGCGATGCAGCGCAACAGCCACACGCGGTTCGTCCGCAGCATGCAATGCGTGAGCCATAAGGAAGCGTTGATTGCCTCGGATCTTAATTGGAGGTGAAGGAAGGCAACCGCACGTCTGGGTTCAAGAGCAGCAATTCCAGTGGTACCATAGCTACGATTTTCGGAACGCAGCTCCGAATTATGGATAAGTGACCGCCACAAGCTGGAGCTTGAGGCCTTGGTTGTCGTCATACCCAGGACGTCAGCGGTGGACGAAGTGTGATACACTGTAGGCGAGATCAAACAGACACAAGGCATCAAAAAGTGCCTCGAAACCCGACCAACCTCTTAGCATCCGGCAGTTTACTTACTTCATGCGAGAAACACACACCTTGAATGGTGCGACGAGCAGGTGATACACTGACACCAAGAACATCGTGAGATTCCAAATCTTTTCCATCTGGAGCGCATGCCGTGCTCTTGAAGAGGAGATACTCGGCTTTCTTCTCGAGCAGCTGGATGGTCGGGGACACGAACATGCGGCAATTTCCACCTTGAAAAGCTTACGCGGTGGCGTCAGAGCCCAGAGCAAGACATGTCCGTCGGTGCTTTTGGACCGCAGTAGATTCCCGTCAGAAATTGTGAAACTCCTTGCATGACTTGAAGTGTGGATACTATATCCACGCTCAGTCTTGAATGGCTTTTGTGATGACCGAAAACAATGTGTTCGTAAAAGTCGAACTATTGATCTCTTCTTTTGTCAAAACCAGCGGAAATTTCTCGTTAGTATACTTAACGATTAATGATGCAGTTTACTGGCCTACCAGTGATGATCTAAATCTTGTTGCGAAGGAATATTATCATGATATTGAATCACGTCCCGCGGTCACAACACTTGATTGAATGGGCAGTGTTCTCCATGACTCGAATTGTGCGTTAGAGCATCGATGCGCCGCTGTAGCGTGTCGATCTCACTCGCCACTTCATCCATCCGTTTTCCGAAGCCGTTCACCCTCTTCTCAAAGTCGTTGGAACTCAGTGCCGAGCGCTCGTTTTCACTGTTTTCTGCCAACTGGTGGCAATGACGTGGGAGATTCCCACTATCCCCGTTGAGCTTCCTTTGCAAGATTCTCATTGGGTAAGTTTTGATACGGTGCGGCGAGTTTTCACTAAAATTCTTGTTGCCGAAAGAAGCTTTCCTGGAGGTCAACCTGCCCAAGTTGTGGAGTGCGTCTTTCGCAATGCACGTTCGAATCACCCAGTCGTAGCCCACTCGCATCACGGCAACTAGATGATCAAACACCATGGCGCCTGCGATGACAGCCAACCCCAAGCTGATATTGGCAACCAGTGAGCTGCTGTTCTCGAACCTCTCAATGAAGCTCGAAACACGAACGATGACGTGCTCCATGATGGTGAATATAACACTTGTCGCCGAGCAGGAAGCGTGCCCCCTCGAAGCAGGAAGAATGGCCCAGAGCCAGGAAGGAGAGCAACGGTTCACTGGACATTTTAGCAGAAGCGCCTCAGCTCACTGCAAAAAAAAAAAGAAACTAAAAAATCTACACGGTCATGTGGTAGACAAAAGTTGATTTATACTGGGAACACCTCGTTAGAGCTGTAGACAGCCCACCCAAAATTAATTCCACGGTACTGCGTAAGCGTAACCTGGGTCAACATTCGCGTAACATGTCGGCATTGCTTCGGCAGACCAATTGTATCAGCAAAAAAAACTGCGTGTTCCCAGCCTAAGTCGCAGAAGATTTAGTTACCCACACGGAAAACAATCGTGCCTATTTTTCCTTTCATCGCATTGGCACTTTTCATATGTTCATGCCTCCCTCCTTCTTCATTACCTAGCGAAGACTATTTGGTCACGGCTTCCCAACATGTTATGGCTACAAGACGCTCTGCTGGAGTTCAAACGCAAAAAGATGGGTTAGTATGGTAACCATACTAACCTAACTTTTTGAAAATTCGAACCATCATAGTATGGTTCGAGTTTTCGTTGGCTCTACATCATTGGGGCCCATATCGAGTACTTTAAGCTTGTATCGTATGCATTTAGGCAGAACTTGCAGACTTAATCGACGGATCAAGCAAGACGCGTCGCTTCACAACCCTCAAATCTTCAACGGACACTTTCCAATTGGGGTTTCGATATCCATGGCGTCACCTTCAAGTGCCAAGATCCCCGTGGGCAGCAGTTCCAAGCAAGTGCACGGCAGCAAGCGAGACGCCACAGGTCGATCCCGCATCATCGGAGCTTCATCCGTCTCGAATTCCAGTCGTCGGGTGAACGGCAGCGTTGCCAATGTGAACGGAGGCGCCTCCGGGCACGGTTCGGGCCACTCGACTCGCGTGTTCTTGGACGGAATGGACGTCACGCCTCAATCTCTACTGGCGAGGCGGATCAAGCCGTCGACTCCGAGTGGTGGCTCCGATCCACGGGGCAAGAAAGGCGGAAGAGCTGGCCGCTCCAAAGGCTCGCACGGAATCGGTGCTTCTGTTGTGGGGGCCTCCATGATGGGGGCCAGCATGCTCTTCAGCAACGCGTCTTCCTCTTCAGCCGACAATGACTCGGACAGTGAAAGCTCCTCGTCGGTCGTAGGTATGGGGTCCAAGGGCCCTCGCAAAGAGGTCAGGTCAAGTATCGGAGACCATACCCCATCGAGCTCGGCCCCACCATCTTCTAACCAAGAGGACGACGAGAACGCTCGTGCTGCATCTACTGCCCCGGCGGACAATGAAGAGCAAGAGGATGGCAAAGACGACGCGGTTGATCCTCTCGCTTCGGCCTCAGGACTTGCAGTCGAGGACGGATCGTTGCTAGCTGGGCGGAAGTCTCTCACTGTTGCAACAGGAGTGAACTCGGGCCGCATGCCGCGCGTGCCGATCACTGTGATGCTAGCGGAGACTGCGACGGAAATGCTCTTTGAGCTGTGCAGTGTCTGCGTGGCGCAAGACGCGCCCAACCATGCCGCTGTCACGGCTCGGAACAAGAGGTACCAGGCCACTTGTGCGCAAAAGAAAGGGAGCGACAAGTACGTCGAAGGGCGAACACAGACTCTGCAGCTCGCCCAGAAGGCGAAGGAGGTCATGACGGCCCCACCGGCCACGCGAGATGTGGCTTGTGTGGCCACAGACTGGGATATCTACGACTGCGACAAGCTTGAAGACGAGAGCAACGCCGAAGTCGAGGAGGTCGGCGTCGGCGGGCCTGCTAGTGCCGGAGCTCAGACGCAGACGCCAGGAACTACTACTGAAGGTCAGTCTAAAGACTCTGCGGACGGAACGTCAGTAACTCCAGCAGCCTCTGGTGTACAAGTTGAGGGAGGGGGAGGCATCGGCGCAGGCGACGTTCAACTTAAGCAACAGGTTGATGAGATAGTAGGGGCGACGTTAGTATCTCCGGGCTGTGTACTGGACGTGGATGGCGATATCGTCGAGGATCTGCGAGCTAGACAGCATCACGCGTCGAAACCGAGCCGTAAAGCGCGAGACAAACACGGCCAAAGCAACGCGTACAGCCAGAAGTCTCGGATGTTCGACAGCCAACGGTCTACTGCCCAGGCAGCAGCGACCGTCTCAGGGAATTCCAACGCGTCCGTAGCGCTTGGCGAACAAAGCGGTGGCAACGTGGCTGCTGGCGCGCAAGACGTCGCAGGTGACGGAGCGAGTTCTGGAAGCGCGGCGACGAATTCTCAAGTGGGAATGAGCGTGGCAAACGCTTCACGGGGAGTCCTAAGCGGTGGAGGACCTGCTGGTGGCAGTGGCGACGCAAAGGCCAACAACGTGTACGCTCGAGCCAACACCAACGTGGACATCGGCGAGATCATCGCTCGCCAGCGCACGTCGCACGTCTTGGGCTCCTCTTCGCTTCTGCTCATGGCCAACATTGTCGAGCGCGCAGTGCAGCAAAACGTTTACCATCAACGCCATGTGAGATACCGAGACTTTCCAACACTTGAGGCGAGTCCAGTGGTCCCGGAATCGCCCAGCTTGGTCGTCCCAGCGCTCGGAATGGGCTTCCCAACTACGGTCGGCGCTGGACCACCCGAGCCAAGTGCTAGTACCTCAAAGACCATGTCCGAGCTGGAAGAGCTGTGGGCTTTCCGATGCGAGCTCACGCAGAACCGTACGGTGTCGTGTCTTGCTTGGAACACCGTGAATGAAGACTTGCTGGCCGTCTCGTACGCACGCGCGAGTCCGCCGAGGCAAGCTGAATCGGCAGGAACTCCGTCTCCTGTTGCTCCCAGCGCCTCAGCTTCCAATGCAGCTAGTAGTCCTGCTCTTCGAACCGGTCAAAACGCACAATCTACAGTAACTGGAGCGGGGACAACGGGCACGGAAAAGGACGGTTTGGTGCTCTTCTGGTCTTTGACCAATCCGGAATTTCCCGAGAGGATCTACCACCTCCCGGTTGGCGTGACGTCCATCGACTTTAGTACTGCACACCCGTATCTCCTTGCGGTAGGCTTTGCTGACGGCGTCGTGTCCATCTACGACACTCGGAAGGACGACTCGACCCCCGCAGGCCAAGCCTCAGCAAGCACGACACCTCCTCCTCTAGGTGCGAGAGAGGATTCTTCCGCCAAACACGTTCCTGTGCCGATTGCAACAAGCTCTGGCATGAGTGGCAAGCATCTCGACGCGGTGTGGCAAGTCCGCTGGGTAGCACGAGGCGGAGGTGAGAGCGTGGTGAGTGTTTCAGCTGATGGTCGCGTAGTGGAATGGAGCCTCAAGAAAGGCTTGAGCTACAGCGATCTCATGACGCTCAAGCGAGCACCAAACCCGCTGCTTGGAGGTGTCGGGACAGCTGCAACCGGAACGAATGGGGTCGGCGGCGGCAGCGACGGTGTGATTTCTCGACAAGCGAGCGGTCGAAGTCTAGCCTTCGCCAACCAAGGCGACCCGGCGGTGTATTTCGTCGGGACCGAGGATGGTCTCGTGCACAAGTGCTCCGTGTCGTACAACGAGCAGTATCTGCAGACGTACGTGGGTCATACCGGTCCGGTCTACCAGCTGCTAGTATCTCCATTCTGCAGCGACCTCTTCCTTTCGTGTTCTGGCGACTGGAGTCTCAAGCTGTGGCACCAAGCTGATCCTCGTGGTGATGCCGTTCTAACGTTCCACTCGGTCGATCTTGCACAAGCCGTTTTGGGGGCTTCCTGGAGTCCAAGCGACGCGGCGGTGTTTGCTGCTGTGGCTGAAGATGGCCGAATTGAGCTTTGGGACCTGGCTCAGTCGACGCTTGACCCCGTTGTGCGTCATTTCCCCAAGAGATACGTCGCCGTTACGACTGCGGTGCCTCCAACGACTGATCCGGATGCTTTGAACTCAAGCTCTCGAGATATGACGCCGAAAGGCGAGTCGGACAAAGATGACGACACGTATCGAGCCCCCTCGGGTCCGACAACAATGACGACTATGGTGGAGGTGCCACTGGAGTGCACCACCGTCGCGTTTGCCCCGAAAGCCCCAGTTCTTGTGGTTGGAGACTCAACTGGAGACGTTACGGTGTACCGCGTCCCCGCTCAAGTCTCCAATTCTGCCACAGATATCGATGTTTCATCGGACGTCGCATCTTTTGTAGAGGAACAGGCAGCACGACTACTGCGAGCAATCCGTCCGAACAAACACGAGTAAAAACCAGTATAAATTACTGAAGTACTTCGTCTTCACGCACGATAAATGCAACTACTGACTCATAGGATGTAGCCATTTTAGTAGTTGGTACTGTAACACCAGCGTAGGTTGGCATATTAGCGCGCTTCTAGGTTAGCATATTAGCGCGTCAGCTTCATCGCCAATACTGAACCAGATCTCGTCTCAGAACACAAACCGCTGCGTTCAGTTTGCGTCCGGATTTCAGCACTCGCGCCTTGCCATCGTCAAAACTTTGCAGGCTTTCGATGCAATTCAAAACTCCAATAGACATGGAAAGGCATTTGCTCGCATTGAATTTTAAAATTGGTCAAACACGTCGAAGGCAGCCCTGTCCTCGCCATAGAGCACGACCGAGTCGTCTATGGGCGAGTCCGGGTACTCGTCAAAGTGCGTGTGGTCGCCTGGGCCTCCAACAGGCGGGAGGTACGGCGGCGTTTCCGTTCGTGCGAGCACGGCATCCCAGTCCACCTTGGCGAAATATTTATGCTTCTTCACGTCCTCCGAGCCGCCCCGTAAGCAGCCTGAAAAAAATATCGTTAGATCGATCAACCAGCAACTTCAACTTCAGCAAGTTTGGAACGTACCGAGCCGCTTGGTGCGGTCCTGCGACAGGAGCTTTTTGATGAGGTCCTTGGCCTTGGAGTCTATGTGTTTGGGGAAGTCGACCTTGCCGTCCAGGATCTTTTGGTAAATGCCAAACGGGTTTTCGTCGTAAAAGGGCGGGTACCCGGCCAGCATCTCGTAGATCAGGACGCCGAGCGCCCACCAGTCCACTGACTTGCCGTGGCCCTTGCTCTGGATGATCTCAGGCGCAAGGTACTCGGGCGTGCCGCAGAGCGTCCACGTCTTGTCCTCGACGATCTTGGCAAAGCCAAAATCTGTGATCTTGAGAGCACCTTCCGACGTGATGAGCAGGTTCTCGGGCTTGAGGTCCCGGTAGATGATGTGCTGGGCGTGCATATAGGCCATGGCCAGCACGAGCTGCGCCGCGTAGTAGCAGGCTACATGGTCCGGGAATCGTCCCAGCCGTCGTAGATACGAGAACAGTTCTCCTCCTTGCACGTACTCCAGTACAAGATAGAGCCTTCTCTCGTCCTGGAAGTGGCCCAGATAATTCACGATGAAAGGGTGCTGGATCTTGCTCAAGATCTCGACCTCGCACTTGATGTGGTGCAGCTGCTGCAACCGCAGGATCTCGCTCTTCTTGAGGATTTTCAGAGCATGGAAACTGCCCACACCTTTGAGCTGCACCAGCCTCACCCGGCCGAAGGTGCCGGTACCTAGTGTGGCTAGCAGCTCAAAGTCCTCGAGTGAGTAGACACGCCGTTCCCGAGGAGCCTCCACCGGCACTGCCGGCGAGATGGCGTCTACCGAGGCCGACTGGGGGACATGACAGGTGAATACTGGGGTCAGCCACCGTATGCAGAGACAGCCATTTCCGCCCCGGCTAAGAAAAACGAAGTGAAGGCTGCCAGTTGGTCACTAAAGAGATACACACCTTGTCGTCGACCACGGGGCCCTGCGTCTTCTTCCGGAACATTGTCGCTGGAGGGACTGGGGGGACTTGTTAGCTGGAGCGTGCAGAAGGAGTGGCGGTTCTCAGTCGCTGGCGCCTTTGCCGACTCCGTTTTCGGGTTGGTTTCCGGCGGTTATAACGAGCGTCTGGGACGGTGAGAGCGCAAGTGACTCGGCACCAAGGCAGCAGCTCCAGCTCTCCGACGCTTCGGGAAGCCCAGAAAAGGATCGGTCGCGTAGTGCACATAAAATAAGTGATGTGGGACACATCAAATAGCCCTCTAATCAGGTGCCCAATCAGAAGCGACGACACAAAAAATAGAACGTTTGCACACTCGTCTGAGCGAGCTCCAAATCGAAGATAGTAGTTCGAACTACTTCAGCGTCCTGATTCACAGGACTCCTGAAGAGCAATGGACCGTCGATCTCCGAGTCGCCTTTGCATTGCCAGAGGATAACTGGCAAGCAGGTGTTGATCAGGTACCTTATTGCGTCATGTGGTTTTGCAGCAATTGGAGCGTCTCCAATGGAGACCGTGGACGTTGAGGCGGGCCTGTGCAAGTCGCGCGGAACGCGTTGCCCTGCGGCGAATCGTCTCTGAACGTCCGCCGAACGCGTCGTTTCGTCGGTGGAAGGACAATTGACAAGCATATCTTTTGGAAGGCTACACTTGCACGCGCACCAGTGATTCGCCCTGGGATATCATGCTCAGGATTGCTTTGCCGCAGCCTTGATCCAAGTCTCGTCATTCGAGATCGCGATCCGCTATCGATCGGAATCCGATTCGGATCGTGTTACAGTTGCCAGCATGCTGGCGAGAAGGCGGACGTAGACGATCTTTGACGTCGTCCCTACCATGTAATGGCAGGGTCTGCGACGCTGGAATCGCGCCTGAAGCACGCCGTTCTCGGAGCCGGACCCACTGCTGTCGGACACCAACGAGGTAAGATAATGTTCGAGTAGTCCAGTGACTACTGAGCAGCTTCATACTTCATTCGTCAAATTCCTAGTACGGATCTCAACGCACCACGTCTACCTACAGAGGCATGCACAGAGTCTCGAGCGGCCACAGCGGGTCGATCTCGGACTTCGTACACCACTTTGTTGGCACCATGTCTCCATACAGGAGTCCATTTTGAGCGGCTCGAACGTCTCCAGCAGCGCGATGACGCAGTCGCCCAGCTCGAGCTCGACGACACCTTGTCCGTCGGTAGGCGACGCGGCTGTGTTGAATGAGACGACTGGCTTCTGGAATGGAGAAGATACCGGAGCGGCGACAAACTGGCCCTGCGTGTGGACGTTGAGGTTGACAACTTCACTCTCCGTCGTCGGTGGACTGATAGTGAGCGGCACGTACGAGGGAGCAGATAGCGTGGGTGGCTTGGTTTCATACGTGGTTCGCGTAGTGGTGTGTTGCTCGCATCGCTGACTCGCAGCTGTGCGAACGCTCTCCGGCGTCGGGGTCGAAGTTCTGCTTATGCTCGACGGGTTCACCGCAGCCTTCGCCTTGCGCCTCCGGGCGATCTTCTCGCGGTACTTCTGCGCGTGCGTCATGGTCTGGCGCGTCGTGCGTGTGCCGATGTGGGCAGCGATGGTCTTCCACGGACAGGACGGGAACTGCTCGAGCGCCTCCAGGAACCGGTTGTGCTCGTCGTTTGTCCAGGGCGTGCCGGCGCGCTTGGTGGGCTGCGATCGGTCTTGGTCGGGCGCGAGTCGGATGAGTCCCTGGTCTTGCTGGAAATACTGTCTCTGAACGCGCGCGGTGATGGTCATAGTGATGTAGTGTGTTAACGGGTTGGAAAGAGGCCTTGATAAACAGCACCACGTTAGTGATGCTAACACAAGTCTGACAAATTGTAGAATGAGGTAGCTCCCGGTATTAGCCTCGCTATTGTGACATGGAACCTTGCTTGCCGTGCTCATAGAGAGGACCGTGTTGCCAGAGCCACCCGGCCGACTCCACTGGAACAACTGCAACAGTAGTCATCTATGCACTGATGCTACACGCTAGAGGGCCTTGACCCGCTCGCAGTTGTGTAGCTGTCAACGCGCAGAGGGCTCCGAATGGAATATACGTCCTGAGTGATCGCAGTCGCTCGTGCGGCTGGTCGACCTCCACCGATCTCCTTAAAGCTAGCGAGGCAAGTTGCCGATGCTGTCAGGCCAGCACTGCAACGGCTGGGCATTGTCCCATTGAGGGTGGCGTCGGGCTCACAGAGCATACCGTGATAACTAGCAGAAACTGGAATAGGGCCCTTGGTGCCGCATGCTAGGCATTCAAGCCGTACGAGCCTCGCGTGTTGCTGCCAATCGAAGATCCACACGCGGACTATCCAAATATCCACACGCCATAGATTTATGAGGAACAGCAATACAAGCTGGACACGCGTGCCAGTCTGTTCAAGTGAATAGCATGCAGGCCTTCCACATCAATTAATATGGGCACATATATTATATATGGGCATATTAATTGATGTGGAAGGCCTGCATGCTACTTTTAGTATTCAGCATATTATATATTCTCCTTTTTCCTGAAGATGACTTGTCAAAACGAGGGCCGCACAGGGCCACACAGGACGGCAATGTTGGGTGCGACTGGACACATATGCTGTAAATGATGCTATTTTAATAAAAAATAATAATAACAAATATTATTATTAAAATAATTGTTTTTTAAGATAGTTTATATTCCTATTGGTCGTGGTCACGGATGTGTTTAATTGAAACTAATGCCGCGCCACGCACGGGGAAGCTCATGATTTTGCATACGGTGGGGCCCTGCAACAAAGTCCAGAGGACAATAAATTTTGCTCAGAACAGAAAACCCAGTGGGTTTACAATGACCGCAAAATTGCTCGATTTAACCCCGTTTTGTTCAAGCAACATTCATTGGGAAATTGCGTTTTGATGTTGACCATAGCCGACACAAGCAGGGGTTCTTTTAGTTGTTCACCGGATATCGATTATTGAAGGTTATCCATACAAAGGTTCGTAGAGATGAAAATATCTACTAAGTATTTACTAATATGAGCATAGAATGTGAAATAGGAGGGAATATCACAAAAAAACATCATTCACCTTTCAAACAAGACGTAGTATTACTATTCAGTTTTCTGATTGCAAGCATAAAAAACAATAAGAGTGAATCGAGTACCCATCTGGAAATGGAGGGGTGAACTCACATAAAAGGACCACCGGAGGCGAGCGTGTGCGAGGTCGCGTAGCCGCAGCAAACCCGCAGCGGGGTGCCTGCGAAGCAGGGCCGCGGCGGTATTTGCGGAGGCGGGCCCAGCGCCGGCTCAACAGCGAGCCGAGCACTGTAATTGTTACGATACGTGCTCCGCGGCGCGGACTTCTCGGCGCTGGAGACGACAGAGGCTTCCGACCCTGGAAGGTGGCAGCAGATCCAGGGACACGACGGTGTGAGAGACTGCGGCAGACAGGGGTTAAAGCAAAACCAAGAGAAGGCAGGAGAAGCTGGCAGCTGGGAGCTGACCAGCGTTCATGTGTAGGAACTAGCTCAGTCTCCAAATCGACAGGACAAGCAGAAGTGCACAAGAGGAGAGAGACTGGGAACAAATCGAGCTACGTGTTTGCATTTAACCGGGCTTGAGTTGGTTCTTCAGGTGTCGAGCAGCAACCGTCGACAGCCGAGTCTTCACCTCGTAACAGGGTTATGAGCCCAAGCTGGCACCAAGGCCAGCAAGACACGCACAAGATGTCGTCGAAGGTGGAACTCACCAAGAACGGGCGTCCGGTAAACTGGCACGGCCAGTGCTGGACGTACTACAAGAGGATGATAAAGTTCGTGTTCGCGGACAAGGACGTCCTGGAGTACGCGAAGGGCAACGAGACTCTCCCTTCGGGCGCAGACGCCCAGACCAAGGTCGAGCATCTCATCATGGCCTCGCTGTCCATGGAGTTAGGACAGCAAGTCATGAACAAGGCCGACGGCACTGCCATGTGGAAGTACCTAGAGGATACCTTTGAGGGCAAGACCAACTCGGCGACCAGGACCAAACAGGAGATCATCCTGTTCAACTGGTTGCAAGCGGCCCAGTGCAAGCCGAACTGGGACATCCCGCAGCACGTGAACAACACGTTCATGCTGAAGGCCCAGCTTGCCGCGCTGAACGCGGACGTGCGTGATCCGATCTTCACGAACCTGCTCATTCGATCGCTGCCATCCAACCCTCGCTTTGACCGCCTGCGGGGTATGGTCGAGATGGGAGCCAGTGAAGTGGACACGCCGGACAAGTTGAGAGACCAGATCGTCCGGCTCGACAGCTACAACCGATGTGACAGAGAGATGGGGGCGACGAGCGTAGCAAGTGCCTCGACGCAGTCCATTCAAGGCCAGAAACAGAGGTTGCAGTCGCAGCCTCGGCAGCAACAACAGGGGCAAGGTGGGAACAGCCCAGCCAAGACCCCGACTCCTGAGAACCTGCTGTGCTTCCGCCAAGAAGACGGACAAGCAGCAAGGAAACTGCTTCGGGTGCCACAAGCCAGGGCACATGGAGAAGGACTGCCCGAAAAAGGCAACCACCCCGAGTCCGAAGCAAGCCATCTATACCAGCCGAGAGCGAGTTGGTGAGAAGGTGAAGACCAAGGAGGCAGGAAGTACTGGCCGCGGTGAACAGCATGGTGAAGACCTATCAGTGCACGCTGGTGAAGGAAACGTCTGCGCGATTGAGGAGTGGTACTTCGACAATGCGGCATGTTCACATAGCGTCCGACTGCCGCTGCTTCACTGAGTACACACCTTTTGGCAAGGATGCCGAGAAGGTGAGGGGATTCAAGAAGCCGTTTGCCGCAGCTCCTTCCGGGCACGGAACGGTGGAGCTGGTGGTGAATCACGGTGGACACAAGGTGACAATGGTGCTGCAAGACACGTACCACGTGCCTAACCGCCGGAACCTGCTGTCGCATTCCCAAGCGGAGGACCAAGGGTACTCGGTGGAGTATCGTGGCCGCTCTGGGCAGAAGAAGCTCGAGCTTTGGCGAGACGAGGAGAAGATCCTCGAGGTGGGTCGAGACCAGCACGGACTGTACACGTTCGACTCGCAGAACGACTTTCTGAAGAAAGAAACCTCGCAGACCAGGCCAGTAAAGGAGAGCAGCACGGTGCAGAACCCCAAGGCGAACTTATCGGTCGCGGATGGGGCAGCGAATCTGCAGACCTGGCACGAAAGGCTGGGGCACCTATGCCCTCGATTGGTCAAGACTATGGTGGATCGAGGACTAGTGAAAGTGATGATGCTCCGCCAGCGGCTGTACAATGACTGCGAAGCCTGCCACTTGGACAAGGAGCGCAAGCCGCCGGCGAAGAAGCACATCGACAGGGAGATTACTCGCAAGAACGAGGTGATCTTCGCAGACCTTCTCTTCCCCGAGCGCGAACCGGTCATCGTGGATGGCTGCACGAGATTTACAACGGTGTACCCGCTGAAGACGAAGAACGCACCCGAGGTGAACATCGAGATGATCCGGTACATCGAGTGGGCTGAACGACAGCACCTGAAGTGTAAGGTGAAGAAGGTGATCGCCGACGGTGGAGGCGAGTTCGGGTACGACGAGATGAAGCTATGGTACCAAAGCAAAGGTATCGAGTTCCTGCCGAACCCACCTCGCAGCTCACATCTAAACCCGAGCGAGAGAACGCATCAGACTCTCGTGCACATGATGAAGACCATGTTGATTGCAGCTGGCTTCCCATCCTCGTTGAAGATGCAAGCCTTGAAGATGGCGGCGTACGTGCGAAACCGGTGCTACCACGAGACCACCAAGGACACCCCGTTCCGAATGATGTTCGGGAAGAAGCCTGACATGCATCGGATAGCAGTTCGGCTCGATCGCCTACGTGCACAAGTCAGTTGGCCCGGCGCGCCGCAAAATGGACGAGAACTGCCGTATTGGATTCCTGGCAGGATATCGTGAAGGCCAAGCCGGATATGACGTGTACTTCCCTCGAGATCGCGTTGTACAACGAGTTGAACATGCCCATATCAATGAGGGCATCGTATTCAATGACGGGTACTCCGACGAGTACCAGCCGGCAGCCACTGAGTGGATCACCTCGCTGGAGGATGAAGAACAGGATCCCACAGATGAGAGTGATTAGTGATAGCTATGTTGACGAGCAAAGTGATGTCGACATAACTATGGAGGACCCGGACGAGTTGCAGCCAGCTCGAGCAGCTGACCCATTGGACCCGGATCTCCTAGACTACGACGAGCTGGATGAGATGTCTGAGTGATCCAGAAGAAGAGGAGGCTGTCGCTAGGTGTGGACAACACTGCGGCGATTGCCTTGGCCAAGGCACCGACGTACAACAGCCGGACCAGACACATCGAGCTTCGTTGGCACTATGTTCGCGGCCAAGTGAAGCGCGACTTACTGGAGATTCGCAAGGTGTCGGGCACGGAGAACCCGGCCTACATGTTCACCAAGGCGCTGCCTAAAAGCAGTTTGGTCAAGTACTGCCGAATGATTGGCATGGCCAAACTTTCCTGGTAGCAGCTAAGTGTTCCGGCGCAAGCGTCGGTGGGGGCGTGTTACGATACGTGCTCCGCGGCGCGGACTTCTCGGCGCTGGAGACGACAGAGGCTTCCGACCCTGGAAGGTGGTAGCAGATCCAGGGACACGACGGTGTGAGAGACTGCGGCAGACGGGGTTGAAGCAGAACCAAGAGAAGGCAGGAGAAGCTGGCAGCTGGGAGCTGACCAGCGTTTATGTGTAAGAACTAGCTCAGTCTCCAAATCGACAGGACAAGCAGAAGTGCACAAAAGGAGAGAGACTGGGAACAAATCGAGCTACGTGTTTGCATTTAACCGGGCTTGAGTTGGTTCTCAGGTGTCGAGCAGCAAGCGTCGACAGCCGAGTCTTCACCTCGTAACAGTAATGACCAGATCTTAGAATCTTTTACCCGCAGGAGCGCAGCGACTGCCTTTGCGACGCGGAGCGGAGCAAAGATGACACTTGTCCTCATCAAAAAGTACATTTCGATGTCTTATTTATTGTTTGTATGGGTCGCCCGTCTCAAGATGGGTGCAGCAACACCTGCCAAAAACAAAATCTCAGTGATTGAGATATGGAGATTCCTCATGCTAATACTGTAATGTCCACCTATGGCGGCACGCAACAGACCAGCCTTAAAGAAATCGGTTATGGATAGCCCCTCCCCCACAGGACCCCAGTGATCCAGCTGCAACAAGGAGCTTGAGCTTGCGCATAATCTGTCGGGTAACCTTTGCTCACCACCAATTGGTCACCACGAGCGTTGTTCATGCTACGCTGTCCTGTTCTCGCGCCGCCACACGCTGGTAACGCAGCACCCTGCACGCCACGAGAGATTCGGGACAGTAGCAGGTCGCTGCCAGCGACATTTCATACCATTGACCCTTTGGGATGTGTGCCTCTGGAAAACAAGTCCACAAAAGTCATACCGCAAGACTTTCCAGGCCGCGTGAGGCCCAACGCATTACCTTCGTGGCCGCTGGCATCCATTCTCGACGGCCTGGGATTTGAACCTCCTACGACGCTGAATATACCTCCCCTGAACGCCGAATAGGATCCCGCAGGCATAGCCATAGTCCTGGTATCATCATCACTTCATATTTAGCTAGCAGAACGAGAAGTCCTATAGCTAGTTAATCAACTCATCTCCATCCATCTTCGTGGCCACTGGTGTAGTCATTGGCGCAGCACAGCGAGCTCGCGGTCATGCATGTTTGATAGAAGAGATTCCGCGGACGTGGCGCTCAGGCCCACACCACCTTGGGCGAATTTACCACGGATCTTCCGCTGTTTCGGCTCCTGGTCAGCGTTCACAAATGTTACCCACAGCCTTGATAGCCGTCGGGTTTCGCTGGTCGAAGCGTTACCAGTGATCAAGAACGATCCACCACAATGTATTTTTCGGTGTCTTAATTACGGAGATGACAGTATGGTTCGACGGCTGGCTGCCGGAGGCTCACTTTCTGTGGGGATCGACAGCTTTAGCTCGCCTCTCGTCCGCCAGGCCAAAGACGAGAGCCAAATATCCACGGTAAAATCCATGTCGGGAGCGCACAGCTCATGCAACTGCCCATTTGCACACGCTCGTGCGGCTGGTCGACCTCCACCGTCCTCTCTATGAGCACGGCAAGCAAGGTACCATGTCACAATTGCCCGAGGCTAATACAGCCACTTCGTCGAGAGCTACCTCATTCTACAATTTGTCAGACTTGTGTTAGCATCACTAACGTGGTGCTGTTTATCAAGGCCTCTTTCCAACCCGTTAACACACTACATCACTATGACCATCACCGCGCGCGTTCAGAGACAGTATTTCCAGCAAGACCAGGGACTCATCCGACTCGCGCCCGACCAGGACCGATCGCAGCCCACCAAGCGCGCCGGCACGCCCTGGACAAACGACGAGCACAACCGGTTCCTGGAGGCGCTCGAGCAGTTCCCGTCCTGTCCGTGGAAGACCATCGCTGCCCACATCGGCACACGCACGACGCGCCAGACCATGACGCACGCGCAGAAGTACCGCGAGAAGATCGCCCGGAGGCGCAAGGCGAAGGCTGCGGTGAACCCGTCGAGCATAAACAGAACTTCGACCCCGACGGCGGAGAGCGTTCGCACAGCTGCGAGTCAGCGATGCGAGCAACACACCACTACGCGAACCACGTATGGAACCAAGCCACCCACGCTATCTGCTCCCTCGTACGTGCCGCTCACTATCAGTCCACCGACGACGGAGAGTGAAGTTGTCAACCTCAACGTCCACACGCAGGGCCAGTTTGTCGCCGCTCCGGTATCTTCTCCATTCCAGAAGCCAGTCGTCTCATTCAACACAGCCGCGTCGCCTACCGACGGACAAGGTGTCGTCGAGCTCGAGCTGGACGACTGCGTCATCGCGCTGCTGGAGATGTTCGAGCCGCTCAAAATGGACTCCTGTATGGAGACGGTGGCGTCGTCGGGAACGTGGTGGTCTCCGAAAACAGAGGAGATTGGCCCGCTGTGGCTGCTTGAGAGCCCATTTCAGCAGTGTATTCCGCTTTAGGTTTACGTACAACAGCCCTTGTAAAATGAAGAATATCTCTCGATAGAAATGCTTCTGAAACGTCCCACGGATCGATAGTAACCGCCAAACTAGTAGTGATATTACTACTATTATTACTATTACTACCGCTACTATTATATAGTAGCGCTGTTTTTTTCAACGAGTACTGACTTCAACCAATCGACATAAAACCTATATAAATTCATATTCCCTACAACAGGTTTTGTGAGCCCCGGGTTGTTGTTTTGTCACCCGCAGCAGGGATCGATAGTAGTGGGAATTCTGGCTAGTAGTCATCCTGCTATTACTAGCACCTCTTGAGACTACTATTAATATTACTCGTAGTAATGAGGAACGAAGATAGTAACTATAAATGCTACATGTACTAGTAACAATATATTAATACTGTAGTAGTACTATCTATTTATCATATGGCTACATCGGGATCCGACGCCGCTCTCGCTCCATTCGCGCGATCTCAAGACGGTTGTGACGCAGTATGAACTACCGCTGGACTCGTTCATTGTCCTCCGTGTGTACATCGGGCTCATTGAGAACGGCCCCGTCAAAATAGCCGTTTTTGGAACGCCGTCGCGGTGCCCCATCCCATGCTAGCGTGGCAAGCAATGAGTACTTGTCCTGACCAACCTTTGCAAACCAACGTCAATATGGACGCTCCCGCACAATTGCTTCTCGTTCCACGCGCGAACCTTTGACTTCCGATCTTGCATGCCAGGTTGGCGTGCTCCTTGTCAAACTCGTACTTGTACTACACTACAAGTCTTGTAGTAGTATTGCCTGTTTACCACTTCAGCCCACTCAACTCGAAGCCCAAGCCTATTCTCTAACACCGCGTCGGCCTTAATGTTCAAAAATGCCTCAACAGTGCTCTCCCTCTCCGGCTGCGACACCTCTTCCTCGTAAAACAAACTGGCTTTAGGTTCGGAGCAGCTATTGCCGTCCCCGCGTGATGAACTCAACTCTGAACCAACTCCATGATCGTCTCGCATAGAGTGCCTTGAAGAAAAATCGGTGGTCGATGCATCAGTCCTTTTGTTTCAGCTAAAATCAAGTTCGCGTAGGCGGTGAAGACCAAAGAACAGCAAGATCCAGGCTGCTTGAAGCTCGCGTCAAACTAGTACTGGATAGTACTACTACTAGTAATGCTATAACACTACTAGTCTCATTATTTTGATTACTACTAGTAAAGAGCATCTCGGTCGCCTAGGCTCCATCAAGTTGCTTTTGAAGGGGCGATCGCAAGAAATTATGTGCTCCACACAATTTCTGGCGCGCCCCCCAACGACCTATCAGCAAATCGAATTAAAATGGCTAAGCTGAAGAGCACCAGGCGAACAGGCTGCAAGCAGCGCACGCTAAAAGGTACGCAGCATCTCCTACGTAATACTCTCGAATGAGAGATTCACACTATTTGCTGCAGCACGTACTCGTGCAGGTATAACAGGCCGCGGCCTGCGCTGTGGAGCCGTCGGTACGCACGATGAGGGTACCATGACTGATCCTCATTTCTGCTGCTATTGACTACTAGACTCGCGGGAGACCGAAGTACAGCAGAGATTTGCGTTCGGGGCAGACTTGGAGCATCAAAAATCGCAGCAGATCACCGAGCAAGAGGAAGGCCAGCAGCAGCGGCAAGGCATACCCCTGAGCACAGCCAGGGCAGAGGACCATCACGCTTCGCCAACCATCGAAGACGCCAGAGCCGCGGAGATTCCGGCGGCAGATCGAGCTCTGCGCGCACGTGTCGTCAAGGCAAGAAGCATGTGCAACGTAAGGGCGTGGTCGCGCTGTTATCCACCTGGAGCTGAAGGCTGGAGAATGCCCCCAGTCATGGTCGCGCGGTGTTTCTCTCCACTCGGAGAGAAGGCTTCCAAATTAATCATTATGAGCCAATCAAAAGTCAGACCATCAACCGCAATAGACATGGGCCATTTCAGCATTTGGGGCGTCGGAGACAATGGCGGTCCTGAGCCGCCCGCGACCTCGCCAGGGCCTGGCACCTTTGGCCCCCGCTCCAGCAACCGCTCCAGCAACCGCTCCAGCAACACCGAGCGATTCGCCTCGTTCTGATACTGATCGAATCGAGCCCGTGGAGCGTGGGTCAGCGGGCGCAGACGCGTCTCCTGCCGGCAGCACACAAGGCGTCCCAGAACTACCTTCTTCTGTCGCGCGAGATCCCCCTGAGCAGAGTAGCATCGCAGATGCCTTCGCGTGGACACCTCGCGCAGCAGATATACTCTTGAGGGTGCGATTCATCACGCTGAAGGACAGATTTCACGATTGCACGAGATCTTCGCAGCTCAGGAGCGCATGGATCATGCTAGCCAGCGAGGTGTCGCGATTGAGTGGACTCGTCGTGAAGCCTATCCAGTGCAAGTCAAAGGTATTCCGCGCCCAAGTTTATTCAGTATACAATGATCAGTAGTTCTTCTAACTCGCTGGTTTCTCTTGCTTCATTGTTGTCGTGCAGATCAAGTACATGCAAAAACAATATACAGCGTATCGCGTTGCTCAACACGACACCGGCAACCGAACGGAGCGCCCACTGCATGAACCCCCTTGTTACGATACAATGTGCGACGTATGGGCAAACAGCTCAGGTATGCAAACGGATGCATTCTTCTCTAGTGATGCGAGCACCACTGGGGAACCTGCGTCACTTTGATGCACAGAGTGATGCTGAGGTGGATAGCGACGATGCAAGAAGCCAGACGCGTGCTGGAGAGGAAGAGGGCAGCAACTGCGACGAGGGTACTGGGCATGATCGTCGTCAAGGTTGGCGTGCGGATCGTCCATCGAAGCGCCGCAAAGCCGTGACGTTAGCAGAGGGGATGATGGCTGTTCATGACAGCATGAAGGACATTGCGGAAGCCTTCAAGGCTTCCAGAGCGGCCTCCGCGGAAACGACCCGACCCGACGCTAGTCTTGAGATTCTACAGTCGCTAAAAGACCTCACACAAAGTGTTCGAGCTCAAACCGACCTGCTGCTTCAGCTGGTGCAGCAGCGATCAGCGGCAAACGAAGCAGACTAAAGTCGAGATGCAAAACCACACACGTGTGTTTCTGACTCTGGAAACAACGCAAGCAACTAAACACTAGCATGTTAATGGCAAATAGTGTTAGCTATTCCATCTCGTTTCTGTTTTCCAATATTGCGCATCATAGCAGCAGTGATAGTTGCTTCTGAGTCAAAAAAAATGTCCTCTTCCTCATGAGGCTCGCTGAAGGGTGTTATGGGGGTGTCATCGCGAAGGCCAAGCATCAAATTGTGCAAGACTATTGTCGCCATGATCACGTGCTTCGTTTTACCCAACGACTTCTCGTCCATCACAGTTTGAAGGACGCGATATCGGCCTTTCCAAAGACCGAATGTGCATTCAACCGCCATCCGTGTGCTGGAGTGAAAGAAGTTAAACCGCTTTTGCAAGTGAGTCAGAGTGCGTCCTTCTTCCCGTTCTGCATACGGTACCAAAAGGTACGGCAGCAGCGCGTAGCCCGAATCTCCGATGAAGTGAGCCCCCGCCGGTATCATCGCTCCTGCATGCCTCTCGATCACGCTGTGCTTCCACGACTTGCTATCAGACCAGGAACCGGGGCGAATCTCGACACTGATGAACTTGTTATCCGCAGTCACAATTGCTTGAATGTTTAGAGCAGGATAGCCCTTCCGGCAATAAAACCCTTCGTACGCTTCTGGTCGATCAATTGCTAGCAGGGAGCCGTCAACAGCTCCGGCAACACCAGGATATCCACGACGAGCTGCGAAGCCCTGCTCAACCGAATCCCAACCTTGACGATCCCGCGGAAAGGAGACCACTTCGCCAGCCGCGCGATAAAGAACACGAGCTACCTCGTCAACAATATCGACGACGTAGCTCTTGTTCATTCCCATGGCCGATGCCGTTTCGCGATAGCCACCCGACGAAGCAACGAAATAGAGCGCTGCGGCAATCTTCTTCTCGAAAGAGTGCTTCCTTTCCACCGCGTTAGCAAACACGACACCACGCTGCCTGAGAAACCCTGCAATAGCTAGAAATGATGAGCGCGAGCACCGCAAATTCTCAGGAAACCAGGCTTCATATTCGGCGCCACGCAGAAGTCCATTGAAGTGTAGAGAGGTTACAGCATGCCGCTGTTTTGGCTTTTCGTCTTGGCGACTGCATGCAGCGAGAACGACAGCCTGCCCAGCTAGCGCCGTCACCAGCACGATCGCCTCCTCCAACTCGTTCATTTCACTCAATCGATCTTCTTTAGTTCTCCAGACCTCTCCACCCTCCAAAGGTGGAGAGAAACGCTGAATTTTGTCTCCTGCTGTGTTGTCGCGAGGGATCCAGGCCAGCCAATCACAATCACTGAATAATTCTCAAGGTGACGCTATCTCCACTTGGAGACTGCACGCGACCACGCCCTAAGTCATGTGAATTCATGGTACGCACGCTAAAACTAACTACCGTGTCCTTTTCCCAGGTAAAGCCGTGCGGGCCCTGCGCATACAACAGGCGGCCCATGCGCGCAGCTGCAAAGCGCTGAAGCTGAAGAAGACGTCGTAGGCGTAGCTGTGGGTAAGCAAGCAACCATGTGAATTTCGCTTTTTACCACTCACTCTTTATACAACTCGTTACCCATGAAGTGACCTATTTGAAGAGCTCTCTTGGCGTGACCTTGCGATCTGTACCCGCTGCCTCGTCCCGCCTGGCGAGGGCTTCGCACATCATGTCGAATCCAACATCTGCTCGAATGCGCAGCAAGTGGTCGGCCTCGAACCTTCCTGGTAGTTCGTGAAAGTGACGGCAGCGAGCTTTGTCGGCACTGAGAGCGGCCTGGGTTCGGCGGGCTCGCTTGCGCAACCGGCTTTTAATCATGACAGCAAGACGCTGCTTGGGCGTAGCGACAGACTTGGTTTCAGGTTTTGACGCGGAGGGTCCGTGGGAAGTCCGCTGTTGCTGGGCATATCAAGCGCACCATAAGCCTCGCAACGCTGCGTCGATGATCGGCGCTTTGATGAGCTTGACGGCGCTCCGTGGGCGATGGTTAATCGCTTCGTTGCCGGGCTGGTATGGTAGTCAAGGCTTCGACGCGAAACTTTCGGCGACGCCAACTCAGCTAGCGGTTCACGGGTAAGCTTTCGCTTTCCTGCACACGACTCGGAAGAGGGTGAACAATGGCTCATGTGGCAGTTGCGAAGTCGGGAGCAGATCCAGAAGTGATCAACCAGCTCCAACCGAAGGCGGCACATCAGAGCCGTCGTAAAAGACCCATCCAATTTTGCAAGACCCCTCCAAAGCGAGTATAACCTAAGTGAGATTCACGAACGTGGTTGCAGCATTTGATTGTGTACCAGTGCAAGCTGTTTCATTTATACTATGACTGCACAAGCCGCGGCCCTCGTATTGGCAACTGCATTTTCAATTCGCTGTTCTTCTTCGTTAAACGCGGTACGGGCACTCGACGAAGAAGTCAATTTTGCAAGTGTTAGCGGAGTAGTGAGCACGATATCGTTGCGATGTCGTACTCGTGACAGCGCCACATAGACAAACGAAGCATTCGGGATGGAGTTAGCATGAAACACGATCTTAGGGCAAGTCAGACCTTGCACTTTGTGCACTGTCATTGCGTAAGCTAGACGCAACGGAATACCGTCGCGTGATACACTCAAGTCGCTGGTTGGCTTACTCCACGTAGTTCGTCTAGGAATTACTGGGACAATGTTGCCTACGTCAGTAAGAACGAGGGGCCAAGATACGTATCTGTGATTTGTACCAGAATTATGGGTAGCTCGTCGTCCGAAGGAAAAGAAAATCATAGATTACACCATTGGTTCCATTACACAGTCCGGCAGATTGTTCAACATTGAAGGTCAGTACAACGGGAGCACCGACGGCGAGATTCACGAAGGTGCCAACAACGCGATCTCGACTGGCGTTAGGTGTCTCTGCATCTCGAATTAAAAGTTCAATTGAGCGACTGCTAATCTCTCGTTTCTTTGCTAGTCTTTTGAGCTGTACCTTATGCTTCGAGCGAATGTGGACAGTCGATGAAGAAGTCGCTTCTAGACTGCGAGCATTTGTTTCGTTGACGTCGGCATTTGTATAGGCGATGTGCTTTGCCGCTGGAGCCCATGCCGGCATTTCATTAGCTTTGCGGTACCTAGAATTGAAAAGTGCAACATCGTCTTCCGTGGAGCAATTACAACGTAGGCATCGTAATGCCGCAAACCATTCGGGATCACACTTTCCCCTATTCTGAGTTGTTAAGGTGCAAACGTTGGGTATGATTTCCCATAATTCACGTCCGCGTCGCTGAATAGGACTAGTTATCTTCGCTAAAGCCGTCGAAAGCGCAAACGGAACAACCGGATCAAGCTGGGCTCGGTCGCAGGTGAATATAACGTCTTGACCTCCAAAAGCCAGGTGACTGCTGCGTGGCCATATTTCTCGCATTCTTTGATCGATCCAGTACAGCATACCACACGAAATTACACTAAACTCATCTATCACAACCAAGTGAACATCAGCATACTCTTCTTGCAGCCTCTTCAGCTTTGTTTGACCGCCTTTTAACGTAAGGGGCATACGAAGAGGAGAATGCATTTCGAGAAAATGACGTTAGTTCCAGCGCCGAACATATAGTACTTCCCTTAATATTGAAGGCCGCTGTGCCTTGGTGAGCTAGAAGAAGAATTCGTTTGGAGTTTCGCCTCGATGCTGTATGCTCCCCGAAAACGCAATGGACATATTTTACAATGTGACGTATCAGCCAACTCTTCCCGGATCCTCCTTCACCGTGAATGATCATGTGTAAGGGCGCACACGGAGTATTTTCTATCGAGGAGCGAAAGCGCTTTCGCGCCTGGCACATTGCTAGCGCAAACGGTATCCAGTGCGAGTCGTCCATGCTCTCACAAGCATCTTCACTATTGTTAGTGCGAGCAATAGGATACACATAGCGACTTTTGAGGACATTAATACAGTTTATCCCGTTTCGAGTGCGTATAGCACGTCGCTGCAGTTGGATACTAGGACGGACTACTTCCTTCATAAAAACTCGTGCCCGCTGAATTGCATCGAGGCCATATGCATGCTTCGATACCCACTCGACTCTGTGCTTATCACTGCTGCATTTATCGGTTTCTGTGGCTTCGTTACCACAAGCAACTTATTCGTCGGAGCCATGGTCGTCGGCCTCAACGAAAACATAGTCAGACGGTGGTAACATAGTGATAGCTCGACTACTTTCATCAGCTTTCAAAGCATCTAGACCTCTTTGGCGTGAGATAAGCGAGCTCGATTCCTGTCGAAGTTCCGTCATAATACTCGCCTCCTGCTCGCGTGCAAACGCAGCTACACAGTCGTCATCATTTCCCGGTAGATCACGTATTGCTCACCACGGCTTGTGCAGGAATAGCTCAGCGAAGCAGAAATTGGGGTTAGCTGCATCCCGTTTTATCCACGGAGTTCCTCGGACAACGTGGGCTTTCGTACGCAGCTTAATGTACCCATTGTCATCCGCTCGCTTCCAGCAATTGACGTTTGATTGAATAGCTGGCATCTTTTCTACCGGTTCGTACTTCTCCACAAATGATGCAAAACTCATTTCCTCAAAATGAGGTATCGGCGGTCAGCCATATACGCAGCTTCCGTGGGCTCAATTCTGATATCACTGTCCTGAATGTCACCGCTTTGAAGATCATGCCATTCCGATGCATCAATTCTATAGTACCTTTGGGTATGCCGCATTACCTTTACTCGCATCACTTCCGTGATTTTCCGTGCAAAAGTAACTCTCTAAGCAAAATGTAGTACGCTTCCTGCGCGCTTACTTCGCGAATTGAGAGACTTGCGTTTGCAACGCGCTTCAAGATGGCGTGGTGAGGAAGATTAGGGTCACAACGCTTAACTGCTGCCGCAATGATCTTTTTTAATCGAAGTGTATCGGGTTCTGCTTTACTGACATAAGCCGCTGTATATTCAGCCGCACCAAAGGCATTACCAACAAGCTGAATATCCATGTTAGCGCGCCGGGCCGATATAAGACTCGGCGAGTAGTTGTTGATTGTCGGCACTTCTCTTTTCAACTGCAACGAACTGAGGCCACACCATCAGCCGTCTTACTTACTTCAACCTCAGTTCTCTCTCGCAGCTGCTTAGGATAGCCGAATCTGCACATGTTTGACTGCTTTCCTGCACTTCGACCCAACACCACACAAATGCTGCTGTACCCTTTGCACAACTCGAGCTAAATCACAATGCCAAGAACTTGCTGTGTGTTTTGGTGGTCTAGTTGATAATATGTCGAGTGGAACATTGCTTTCACGAGCGCAAGTATCACATGTGCATGATTGAAGCTCTTCGGAAGGTTTTGACAACACAGATACGACATTGTCAACGTAGTTAGCTAGCTCAAGCTGTCCTATCTCGGACTGCGCAAGTTGTAGCAGGTCCGGTGCGTCTTTCACCCACAGTAACGCGTGAATATGAGGGGATCCTCTCTGTTGGAACTCAACTCGCCAAAAGTAATCCGTTATCTCGCCTAGCGGTTTTGCATTCCCGCATAATATCTGCTCAAAGAACGCGTTGAACCTCCGGTTGAAATGCCGAGCAGCAATATCAGGATTTTCCGAGAGGTAATGATGCCTCTCTTTTGAATTCAGTTTACGTGCATCTTCTAGTGTCAATTTGGGGTTACAAGCTCTGAAAAAGTCTGGTCATACTGTATCGGCGGCGCTTAGAGTCAAAACAAATGTTGGCCACCGGGTTGGTAAGGCTCGATTACCTAGCATACTAATGACATCACCTCGTATATTCGCCCAGTACAGTCCAGTGTCCCGAACGCTTCTAAAGTAGGGTTTTAGCGAATCTAGCAGTGCCATTGAACGGCTAATTTCCTCGTATTTAAATTTTTCAGAAGACCCAGAGATATCTGGTGTTTCTGAAAGAGCACTGGGTAGTCGAATCCGCCGAACAAGACCATCAATCTGCCGACGCTGGATCAGGTTTAGGCAGAAAAACTTAAAATTGCGATGAATAACGAATCTGCGGTCTTGCCATTTCATGAGGTGCCCGCAGTAGTCCGCCAGTGAATAGTTGTGGCTTCGGTTCTCTACGTCGAGCAACGGATTGTATCCCCCTTCTCCATTCGGAAACAGTGTCGGAAAGCAGTTTTGCATTAACATCTGTGTCGTGTACTCATTTATGGGGTCTGTTTGACACTGCAATTCGCCAACCGGATACAGTGAATCGCCTGCCGCGGTGTTGACATCCTTTCAGCCTCTGTACGGCCATCGTTTGCATCGACCTGAAGCTCAAACGAATCTTCGTAAATTATACTAGAATTTGGCGTATTTGTAGACAAATCAGGCAAACTTTCACGAGTGGATTCGGAGGAGTCGTTGTCAAGCATGGTTTGAACAGTGCTAGCAAGTGAATCGGATTGTTTGTCATAGTTTCCTTCACGAGGTTCGTCTTGGCGAGCATTGCCCATGAGCTCGGCTTCCTCGCCCTCCGTCAGTTCTAAAGTCGGAATAGCATCAGTTTGAGAGGATGTATCTAACATAGCCATATTTTCCTCTGAAATGCAGACATTCCGGTAGAGCGGATTGTTAGCGATTAACCAGTTCAGCGCACAACGTACCAAACCCGGTCGAATCCGCGCAAGTGCTGCACCCGGATTATGCTTTGGCTGCAACAGTACAACGCCACACTCACTTCTGGGCCTTGGCAAGGACATGGAAACCTCGCGAACATCATTCCAGTAGTTAACAGCATTGCCTCGAGTAAACTCTTGCTGATCGCTGTACAAGTTAATGCACGTAGTGAAAGACACGCCAAGCCCGATTAGCAGAGACTCCATCCAGTTCAAGACGGCCAACTCACTTGGCACCGGACCGATACGAAATCCGCTTGCTCGGCAGAACTTCGGGGTTTCTCCCTTCAGCAGTGAGTTGTGCAGCGGCAACATATAAACACGTAGCTCATATCGTTGGTAGATGATACAATGGCTTCCTCGATCACCTCGCATACGCCTTGATCATTTCTAAGGAGATTGAAGTACTTATTCCCTGGTACAAGCATCTTACGCACTGCACGCGTTGCCTTAGCTAGCTCTCCACAGCTGCCACAGATACGGCGAAAGGGCTCATCAATCGCAGCAAAGAATGCTGCATAACAGTACAGGATTGTTAGTGATACTGGTTGTTTGACCGGGAGCTCCAGCGTCCTTACCATCTGCATCATGATCCAACGCAGCTGGATCGGGATTGTCTAAACCGTGGCGTTTCTGCGTGGCTTGGCTGATGGTAGTTTCTGGGCCTCATCATTGTTTAGTTTAGTCTCAACTGCGCGCAGTTTGTGAGCATCCACTTCTTGCTCTTCTAGAGCCTCGAGTGATGGTAGCAATCGTCTCCGTTTCCGAGGACGATGCGTTCTCGCCAACTTTTTTATTGCTGCTGTTGCCACCTTGGACACGCGTGCCGATGACTTTGCCATCTTCAATAACCGAATGAGTCTGCGTACCTCTATCTTTTGTTTGAAAGGTACCACCTGCAAGTATAAAACTTAATGGCGATATTCAAGGAGGAGGATCGATAACGCCAAGCCTCACCGCCGTTTCAACGGCCATGATGCGTAGCTTCGTCAGCTGTCTCACTGAACAATATGGAATGACACGCTGAATGTGAAAATTCAAACGATGCATTCGTGCCCACACTACGGCGCTGACCGATGCCTCAATGTGCTACCCAGGGCAGTGACGCCTCGGACAGCGCTCAAAGTGCAGTGGGCGAATATCAAGCCAAACCATCGGGGGCCTAACGCACATGCCATGCCCACGCGCTCTGTTTGGTGCGGAAAGCCGATCACTTTGTCGCGGTCCGCTTAAGGTCACGCGAAACGCACAAGCGTTACGGAGCCACCATCACCGGCTTTTGTGACGTTAAATGGTAAGGTGACAACCTGCACTCTTCTCGGTCTTGACGTCACAGCTTCACGCATAGATTTTCTAGATTTCAAACAATTGCATGCTGTGAAATTGCCAGACATACGAGCGAATTGCTGAGTATTTTACGCTCGTTACGTACCAATGATGAAGGGAAGTTGAGTACTGGGTCTAGCTAGCACTACGACCTTGCCAGTGCGATTTATGGCATCACACCAACGCAGCGCTGAGCACCACACGCACATCGTTTCTGCTGTATAACAGTCCGTCAGAGTTTGCGCTCCAAACAGAGAACTACCAAACGTACTGAGTGTCCGAACACCGCGCGATCGTACTTGAAAGTGATCTCGGTTCCATGCCCAATGTCCTCCAGTGCAAACAAACCACAACAGGTTTCGCTACCCACCTCCCACCTCTGCAACTCGGTGTTGGGGGCGCAGCTATGGTTGGTAAACCTCGCCAGGTTAACTTTGCGTCGAGCATCTATCACTTCGTGCGCATTGAGGGCCACTCCATAGTAGTTACGCGCGCCAACAAGTGCCTGCACAAACGATTCGTCAGTAGCGTTTTACACGAATAAAGAGACTTCTGTCCATACTTTCCTTCTCGCGCAACCTATACTCCACCCTGGAAATCACTTCGCCGGCGTATTGAATGACAAATTCTCCTTCCAGTATTGACTGGTACGCAAAGAGGGCAATTCCCTTTGTATCGGAATGCTGCAAGAACAGCCGAATCGATTCACCGCCTTGAAACCGCTGGTTGCTGCACATTCTTCCACTGGAGCAGTGACCTACGACGCACTCCACTTGCATCTGCAACGAGATACATATCAGTAAGTGCAATTTGACTCGAAGAAGAAAATCTCTTACGCTGCGATTCTCACACTCCCGTTGGCAGGTTGCCTCTCGAACAATTTGCGCTTCACACGAACACAGGGGGATTGCATCCTGTTCGAGCATTTAGCATTGCACAATAGATAGCATGATATAAGATCCAAACGTATATCCTGTAGCTCACACCGAGGTCGACACACATACTCGTTCTGCGCAATCGGCTCGAACTCTGCATAAGCTTGTACGATTGATCGTCGCTCATTTAACTAAAGCCACTATGTTACAACATTCCACGTAAAACAAAGAAACACACACACAGCAAACACCGTACCAGTGAATCAGTGAACCTTGCTTGCTTGTACCTGTCCCTTCACTTCCCTTGAAAAAATACTCAAGAGGCTGCTGGGCAAATCGCTTTTTCGGCATGTCAGCCAATAGGCAAATCTTGAAGTGACTCTACGTTCCGCTGCAGCGTGCTGCCTTGGCAGCCAGCCGACGCCGCTTCCATAACTTTATGCTCCAGTATTTTCCATCAACAATTCATTATTTTTCTTCTTCCGATATTCGTGCTTACATGCATGCTACGTATGAAGGCTAAATGATGCAAGGACTCCTACCCAGATACTACCCTTCAACTCGAGTTCGTTTCCTACAGCACTAACGGAGATACACGCGCTCATTCCTACTACTCGTCTTCATTCATGTCGCCGTCCTGCGTTCCATCATCCAGGCGCGCTCGCTTGGCACTAGAGAATTTTGGAAACTCCTGGATTAATCCGGGGTTCGACGCGCCCATGGACTGCACGCTGCCTTGCAAACGGTTCCGGTAAAACCGGATTGAATGCACGTTTTTGAACTCGTACACCCCGTTAATCTGAAAACGAGGCTTCCCGGTCGCGCGGTTCCTAGGGTCCCAGATCGTCAGCTTGAACACATGAGCATCACTTCGAGCCTGGGCCATCTTCGCCAACTTGAGTCCGTACGCTTTCATGTGCACGTGCATGCACCCGTCCACGAGTGTTAAACGCGTCCCTTTGTTATTGATGAGCCTCTCCGATGACAGCACACACATGACGACGGACATGTTCACGTTCTCAGTCGGGATTCCGTTTTCACGAAATCACGGAGCTTGTCGACAGACGTGTAGACGTCCATCTGCTCCTCAGTTCGCTGCTCGCGTAGCTCCTCGTCAGCTTCTGCCAATAGTTTTGCGGCTTCAGCTTCATCATCACTGAGGTCGTGCCCCATCGCGGAGTCTGCTCTCTTGCGTGGCAGTCAGCAAATTCACAAGTGAGCGTTTCCTTCAGCCCTTTCGTGGGATCGCATCTTCTCCACCGGTAAGACGTACCTGGCCCTTCGAATCTTAACGTAATGAAATTCCACAATCGGCTTGAATTGAACGTTACGCATACTTCTAGTTCTAGTAACGCTGAAACACTTCCCTGTCTGCCCTCCGTCGGTGATCATGAAATCGTGATCGAACACCACCAGAGCGGACCGTGGACCAAATCGTGCAGCAGTCAGTCTCACTCCATTACCTCCAGCCAATTCAATGCAAATTCCTCACAAGAAGCTGCGCACCGTATTGCTGAGCCCGAGCTCCGGCTGCTGCTCGAACACCACCAGGATGGACCTTGGTCCAAATCGTGCAGCAAGCCCGCTGCGCTATGCAATTGCAACACTAAGTCAGTCTCACTCCATTACCTCCAGCCAATTCGATGCAAATTCCTCACCGCCACGCTTTCCTCCCTTGCACGGCGGTCGTCTAGCGTGGCCTCGTCGCTCTCCACAAGCACGTTCATGTGGTTCAGTCGCAGACAGAAGCAGGGTTTCCTAAAAATATATGGCCATAAAAATAATTGCCATATTTTTACATACAATAATGTATTTTTGCCTCTCGGATTGTCGTACCAATAATTTATTTTGGCGCTTGGTCCCCGACCAATAATCTATTTCTTAGTCCAATATCTACCAATCGCTAGTCACGTGAATTTTATCCAATGAACACTCTTGTCCACGAAGCCTCGATCCTGCCACCAGAACCAACCGTTTGGACTCCGCAACTTCGGAGAATAACGGAGAGCATACACAGCATCATTTTTTCATTTTTCATCGAAAGACATGGACTATTTCCTGTCTCCAACAGCCCCAACAGCGTCTCCCTATTCCAAGAAGCAGATTTGCACTGTGTTTTTCAAGCCCATTCTTGACGACAACGAAGACGTGACAGGCTACTACCGTTGCTACTGCGGCGCGCAGCGCAAACAAGATGCCAAGCGGGGCTACACAAACCTGATTAGCCACATCTACAGCCAGCATCCCGACTATGAACGCACCCTTGACAGCTTCCGAGGTGGCAGCAACGGTACTCTTCTGTCGTTCGTCGACAAGAAGAGTGCAAACATATTTGGGTGGATTGAATGGCTTGTCTGCGCTAACCTCCCACTCTCGTTTTGCGAGAACGCGCTGACTCGGCGCTACACATCACTGGAGCCGGTCTGTGACGACACGGTGGTGCTGTACATGACCACGGTACACAAGGAGGCGCTGCGCGTGATCAGCGACTATCTCCCCGCCAATTTCGGTATTGTTTTTGACGGGTGGTCGTTCAAATGCGAGCATTACCTGGCCGTGTTTGCCGCGTTTGGTCACGACGGCAAGCAAGAGACTGTGCTGCTGGCTATGGCGCCTCTCCTGGATGTGGACGAGAGCTCAAGTGACTCTCGTCATGGTGCCGACGCTCACATCGCGTTTTTGAAGGCCATACTAAAGCCAGTGAAACGACACATTGAGTGTGTACGTTTCCTGGTTGGAGATAACTGCTCCGTCAACTTCAGCATTGCAAAGAAGCTCAAGATCCCGCTGGTGGGCTGCGCCAGCCATCGCCTGAATCTCGCGATAACCATGTACCTGGAAACGTATGGTGATGTCCTGGACAAGATCAACGATCTCTTGAAGTTTCTCCGTGGTCTCACTCAATCGGCGAAGTTTCGGTAAGCATTATCGTGGCTGATGCTTATTGTTAGTTTATTCTAAATTTGAGTTTTTGGTGGTCCACATAGGCAGAAAACATCGCTGAGACCGGTTATCCGCCAGGCAACACGTTGGTCGTCAACGTTCGCTATGGTGGAGAGGTTTTTCAAGCTCAAGCCCTTGCTCGACACTGCTGACGACGACCTTGCCGTTTACCTGCCATCACCGCTGGAAGAGAGGCAACTCCGTGCAGCATTGGAAGACCTCAAGGACTTCGAATCGGTAAGCAAGAAACTGCAACAGGAGAGTGGCTTGACTATGGCCGATGCCCGCACCCTATTCGATAGTCTGATGGGGAAGGAGCCGTCGCTCGGCAGCTATCTGGCGCCCCAAGCCCCAATTGTCAAGTTTGCAGCTTTAAAAAGGCCTGTGTTCAAGTGCAGAATGGGCAGTGGCTCAGTCGTGATG
Organism: Phytophthora crassamura; assembly: GCA_033557995.1. Taxonomy (NCBI): domain Eukaryota; phylum Oomycota; class Peronosporomycetes; order Peronosporales; family Peronosporaceae; genus Phytophthora; species Phytophthora crassamura. Next base: position 1,582,323 of record JAUCED010000003.1, on the reverse strand, counting down.
ATCGCGCCGCACTCGCCCCCTTTTTGGTGAAGTCTACCGGCAGTCCTGCAGCGCCTGACTCGCACAACGCGTCCAAGAAGCTCAGTTTCGCTGAGAGATCCCTCAAAAGCCGAAGGGTAGACTCCCAACATCAGCCCAGGTAGCATTTGCTTTGCTTTTGCACATTGGCGGGTTGTCAGAGCTTAATGATTTCTGTGTGATCAGGTACGAGCTGGTGCATCATATTCCTCCAACGTCAAACCTGGCTGAAAGGTTTTTCAGCCAGGCTGGAATTGCTTTGTCTCCGCTAAGACAAGCAATGGGACCTGAGCACCTGGAGACCATCCTCGTACTGAAACTGAATCGCCGCTTCTGGAGCCTGAACATGGTGCGTACGGTTGGAAAGAAGATCTGAATCAATCGCCATGCATTATTTATTTCAGGACTGTGAGGTATGCCATAATGTATTTCCTTCTGCGGGTGCACGAGTTCCTATTATCTATTTCGTGCTGTGCTTCCCATAAAATTGCCATAGTATTTTAGGAAACACTGGACAGAAGGCCGTGGAAGTGGCCACACCCGACGGCACCAAGCTGGCGCGCACGGTGCGGCTGGGCGAGCTCACGCTGGTTGTCTGCAACTTGCATTTAAGCCATCAATGCAGCAATCCCAGCGCTGTTCAGGAAGTGTAAAAAGCGTCTGTTCGCCCACTCGCGTAATTACGCATGTACCCTTTTTAGACGATTATAAAACTATGCAAGTTTTGCTACATAGTAAGCCCCTAATAAGGGGTTTTAAGTCCACCTACTCCTGCTACAAGCCAAACAAAAAGTGCTGTTTTAAGCCTTTTCTGAGGCGCCGGGTGCGAACGGTCGTTTAGTGTTGAGCTAGAAGTTGCACTCTTTTTAGCGACCAGTCGTCATTGGCGACGCCTCATCGACAAGCCTGAACAGACATCGACCCTTTGTCCCTATTTAAAACTGTTCGTTAACCCAGTTTTTTTGCGCTAATTTTTGCCCCTAGGAGAGAGAATATAAAACGCAAACCTAACCCATTTCAAAACCTAATGCGTACAACCTCGTAAAAAAATGCGCTAAATACGAGTACAGATACGAGTCACATGGGGGGCCAGGACACAAGGACTTCGTGTCCAAACGAAAACAAAGCCGCAACTTCGCACGGAACAGCTCTGGATTTTACGTTAACCACTAAGCCGTGATCCTGAAGCTGCTGGTTTGTTGTGAATTCTTCCTTTGTGTGAAAGGTTGGCAACTTGTTAGACATGTATAATAATATTATAATATTATTACTTCGTTTTGTGAAGTTTATCCTAAATAGTCAAGCAGAAAACAAAGCTGCGCGGGGAGTGCAAGTCTTTAAGAATATACTGCAGCATAACACAGCGGTAGAGTGGCGTAAGAACAACTGGTTAAGTCCCGAGATAAAGCAAAAAACAGCAAATATACTGTAAGACTTGCGGTGCGCCTGCTTCGCAACCGCAGCATCTGCACGGTACACTGTATGTTCAACGGCCAATTTAACAATAGTAATTTCCGTATTCTGCATTACGTGAGCGTTGGCACATGTAGCATTCCGTTGACCACGTACCACCCAGGGGTGCATGTTGTTTGAAGGCAGATAAAATCTGAAATGATGTGCGAGTACAGATAAAATATCAATAATGTTGCGGGAATGAATTATTTCTCACAGACAATATAGGATATTAGCGGCTACTATTTTCAACAGGTTTTTAATGCTATTTGTTTCTGGATGGGTCAACATTCAGGTACAGAGATTATCTTTAAAAGGATATGTAGTATTGATAATTTCTTCAAAGGTTTCCATAAAATGATGGCACCGAATTCAGCAGGGTATGCATTATGCACGCATTCTGACCTCGTTGCAATCGTGGGATAGACTGGATTAAAATCCAGAGAACTGTTAAACGTACTTGGAGTGCACAATGCTGGGAGGTGTGATGCACTGCAAGGTGAAGAGAATAATTATTAACAAGAAAACAGTATAGCATAGCGACATACACCATATTTGGTGCACCCCCTATATAAAAATAATTATCTCGATTTGGCACCAATTTGTTAGCGACGACCCGGGTCGTCGGCAAGAGTCTCATCTGTTGCCCGCACAGTTTGTTTATTGCACATTTTTATTTATTTCTCGTTCATGGTTTCAATACTCAGCAGCGATGTTGAGTAGCTATTGCCCCCCCCCAATTCTCCAAGTCACCACCATGGTTGATGCTCTCCTTGTGTATCGCAGGTTGTCAACTATCGTAGAAGACGCCTAGATGCATAGGACGGTGCACCGAAACCCAAACATTGGTTTCTTGCAAGCTCGGCATGTTAACAACCGAGCAGTTCTGAACAGCATCGCAGAGCATGGCTAGCTGGGTACATGTAGCCCTCTTCTCACCCTTAAAAGCTTGTGACAGGCCCTGTTAGAGATCCGCACTGGCTCGTACCGAGAGGTGCCAGCACTACGATCCGATCGTCTATCAACCGAGACCAAGGGCTCTTCGGTAGATGTATGAGAAACCAGTGCCAGTTTGTTCAAGTGAAAAGCATGCAGGCCTTCCACATGAATTAAGGAGAACGCCTTACGCACACCATACAGTGCGGCCACCGCACAATAAGTATGCGTCAACACTGTAGACACTGGTCACCACAGCACCTTGCATATCAGCACACTTCGCAGCACAGCACGAGTCGACGGCGCGGGAAGGTGCCCAAAGGGGTGCGGATAGGGTGAACTGGTCGCTGGCAGAGCGACCGCATCCAGCGCATTTCTGGTGTGATTCCCGGAAAGCCCACCGAGTGAGCGAGCATGCCGAGGCAGGTATGCTGGCGAGAGAGCGCTGTCGATGTCGACGGCGCCGAAGCCGAGGCGGTGATGGCCAGGCTCAAGTCGTTCGACGTCGACAAGAGCCAAGCGATGGGGTGCCCATAATCGATCTGTCTGGGCGCCGACCACAAGATGCGTTATCGCCTGTTGGAGTGCGTCTTTTAATCCTGCGAGGCGAGCCCAGTGAAGTGTGTGTGGCGGGGGAAGATGGTCACGTGCTTGAGCACAGAGTTCGCGTTCGGAGAGCACAACCCTGCCGCCTCATCCCGACGGCGAAGAAAGCTCCCCTGACGCAGAAGGCGTTCTGCCGGGATCTGGCCCAGAACCACCTTCGACCTATGCACATCCGCCACGCTCTTTCGCGCAAGTTCGCAACCCCCCTTGGGGATATGCCGCCACTCAAGACGGTAAAAAACTTTGTGAATCGCTTCGGCCGGACGCAGATGGACAACCATGACCGCGTCCAGGAGCTGACGGCGTGGATCCGTGAGAACGCGTACGACGCCTCGGAGACGATGACTCAGCCCTTCACGTTTGCGTGGTACAACGACAACGCCGACTTGTCAATAGTCGGCAACGGCTTGGACACAAAGTTGTTGCTGGTGGGGATCTCTACGAAGGCGCTATGCTAAGGCTGATGGTGCCCCCACGAAAGCTTCATCCTACATCTCGATGGGACGTATATGATGAGGCAACACGTTTTTTTTCTGAAAGCCACTTCCGTCCTGTCACGTGGAGTATTGATGTGGTTCAATTGGCTGATTGGCGGTGCTATAATCCTTGCGCCACTCGGGTGCGATGGACTTCGCCGTTGTTCCGCGGAACGATGCGGTGAGAGTCTCAGGATGGGCCCTCGCCTGCAAGCCTGCGTTCAGGATGACGATCACTGAACGCAGACGTTCCGTCCAGGCCGCCCCTCGCCCTCAAGCGGGTTAACCTAATGGGAGTCGAAAATGCTTGTGACAGTATCACATACACGTCCCGCCTCGCCGAGACTCTGACCGCACTGTATCGGTCGCCCGGAAACTGTGAAGTTCAAGCACCCTGTGTTGAAGCAAGAGGTACAAGCTGACCGCTGATCAGGAGGCCACGCCTTTGAAGATCTACACTCAAACTGGGTCCAAGATCGGGACTTTGGTCACATCAGACCTTGGTCGCACATCGCTGGTCGCACATGCGTCCAGACTCTGGTTGCAGACATCCGTCCAGACCCTGGTTGCAGACATGATCCAGACCCTAAACGCAAGTGCGATAAGACCCTGGTCGCTGATGCGCCAAGGCCCTGGCTGCAAGTGCGTTCAGGACCCTGGCCGCAGATGCGTTCAGACTCCTGGACGCAGTTGCAGCTGCACACATTCAGTGTGATATGTCATGCCTACTTCAAGTCCAAGGCATATCCAGATCAAGTCAATCCAGCGAAGTCCAAGGATCGCCATTGGACGAACCGTGCCATACTCACGCCAAGTCAAAGTGAACCGCTGAACCGAAGGACAAACCAAGGCATACTGAGATCAAGATATCCACCGAGAGACTATCGAACACCGAAGAACCAAGAAGAAGCTTTTCTTTTTAAACCACAGGCGACCCAGTAGCGGTCGCCTGCAGATAAACAAACAGAGAGTTCTTCACCCCCTACTGCGCAAGTCGAAGAAGAGGGCCTGTCAGCCAGGAATCGGGTCCGTCGGTCGCCAGGACACTGTCGACACGGAACTTCCCAACAACTCAAGTCCAGTTGTGTCAGGGGGCCATCGCGTCAAGCGACTGAAGTGAACCGCGCATTCCATATCCAAGTTGGGCCCACTGCGAGTATCGGTAGGGTGGGGTACCCATTTCATGTAATCTACCTAGGCTTGGGTGACTGTTCGCGGTTGTCCCTGAGCTATTTGTAAACGCGTTCAGGCTTTGGACAACTGCGTTCAGAGCTACCGTCTTACCCCGCATATAAGGCATACGTGCTCTAAACGAATTGAACAGTGCGTAGGGGCTCTATTCATTAATAAGGCCTATGTGCTATACATTGTACAAATTGCTCAAGTCTGAAGAAATAGTTGCCGATGGATCCTTGAATCTGTGTCGGTGGTCTAGGGCAGCTCTTCTTCAACAACTTCGTCGCTGGCGGCTTACCGTAAGGTCAATTACCAATTGACTAGCTAAGATATTGCCAATGTTAACATCATAGATTGTTGGGAAGCTTTTTAAATTTAAATATGACAGGGTGTCAGATCCTGGTGGTGATCATCAGGCCGCATGGTATGCCTTCTATTAGGGGTGTTCTCTAAACGGGGTTTGTTTTGCAACTTAAGCGAAAACCACTGTCTCTTTAGAAGGCATATGCCTTATTTGCGGGGTAAGACGGTAGTGTGTATCGGACGGTGCTTGTCCCTCGTTGAGGGTGGTGCGCGTTTGGGAAAGGACTCCGGGGTTGACCAGTGCCCTGGATTGAGTCCTAGTGGACTGGCCCTACGTTTCAGGGCCCGAAAGAAGAAGTAGCGACTGTATATTTAGTGTATCTCTCTGTATTTGTATTGGTTATTTGTGGAGGAGAAGTGTCTATTCTGATTTCTGCGTCCAGGCTAAGAGCAAGTGCGTCTAGAGAAGTGGACTCACGCTCAGCCGCGACAAGAGGTATCTGCATAACCTAACAGATTTTGGTCGTCGATCCAGGCCCCCGAAGATAAACGACGCCGAAAGGGATTCACGAGGTACCACGCCCCTTGCGTGCAGGTCTACGTAAGGGACCTGCGTTCAGGGTTTTCAAACTCAGGCTTTGTTGCTACAAGTCCTGGGCTCCCGTTATACAATTAACGGTTCAGACTTTCACCAGTCTCGTCACACGACAACGTGATCTCGTGCGCCTCCCGTACGCAACAGATCAACGCACTCAGTACCTGCGAAGCTGTGTATGTGGCGATGGCAGAAGCACCCTAGGACCTGATGTGGCTTGCTGGCATCTGCAACGAACTTCGCTGGAAGCATCCAGAGTCATTGCTGCTCGGAGACAGCCATGGTGCCATTGCTTTGACTGCAAAGCCTCGTAAACACTCCAAGTCGAAGCACCTCAATAACAAGTACCACATTGTGCGCCGGAACATGGAGCTCCAGCGCCTCACGACCCAGCACATTGGTACCGACGACATGGTTGCTGATGTGATGAACAAGGCGCTTGATATCCAAGTTCCGTGAGGCCATGAAAGTGCTACCTATTGTGGACAGCAAGGCTGCTGCCTCATCTGTGGCGCCTACTGCGGCGGCTCCTGCTGCTGATGCGGTGCGCCGCAACTAACTGGACCACATCTACGCGTGCGAAGAACAAGGACGTTGGTGATCAAGTCGGAGTGCTGTTTGCTGTGCGGATTGCTGACAATGGTGACTGCTTCTCACGCTACCCTTCGGTATCGGTGACCAGTGTGCGGCGTGCGTGATCGCGTCGACTTATCACCGAGATCAAGTGGAAGTGTGAGATTGCAGACAAACAGTGTGGCCTGCAATGCCGTCTACCAGTGTCCAGTGCCCATACAACAGAGCCACCGTCCACCGCCAGTGTCCAGCAACTCATCCTGAAGATGATCTTGCACCCGCTGCGCATCGTGGGCAGGTGCGAGACGGATGCAAGCTCAGCACAACTATCTACGATACTGTATGCCGACCGACATCGTTGGCTGTGCGCTGCCCATGATGCCGTGCACCTTGCTGGGGCATAACACTTCGGTTGAGTATTGACATCTCTGTATTTATATAGTTATTGCTCATTAATTTTGCGGAACGCGGCGCCTGGCGTGGCAGCCTCTCTTGCTCACTTAGCGTTTGCAGCTACGCCAATACCAAGTAGGAGAGATCAGCCCGCCAAGCACCGTGTTACTGTCGAGGCTGTGCCCGATACTTAACGTGTATTTCCTTTTTCAACTTCAATGTCTGACCTTTTGCTCTCTAAGGACGCAACCAGGCCCTTAGGGTCTGGTTGCGTCCTAGGTCTCATGTCGGTGTTTGTCAATCGTGTTCCCCTAACCCGAATTGGGTCGGTTTGCTCAATCGTGTCCGTGTCTTTAGAAAGACCGAGAAGAAGGAGCCCCAGACGCCCAAAAAGCCCTCATGGCCACCTCCTCCAACACGCCGATGACGAACGGCACACGTCCTCCCAGCGGCCGTGCGCCCTCCAGTGTGGATGTTCGTGTCCTTCCCACGGCAGCTGCAATGTCTGGCTCTGCAGCTGAACTTGAGCTAACCAGTGCATCATCGCCAGTCGGTCCAAGTCTGTCTCGCTTCAGTGCTTCGACCTGGCTGCCAGGCATGCCGCTCACGCAACCGACGCCCGCACCACCGGTACTCCCTGTTGCACTGCCGAACACCCCGGAGAGAGCTCTCACCGAAGGCATCGCTGGGCAACAGGCAGTTGTTCAGGAGACTTCGATACCAGCTCAGTTCACACTGGCTGCTGTGGCGCCTGAGGCGAGGACACTTGCAACTAGGTCGCCAGCACCTCCGGCCCCAACTGCTTGGACGTTCGCGGCCAGCAGTTCCGACGCCCACGACGACCCCGGCTTCGGGATCAGCCGCAACACGCCATCTAAAACGAGGACAAGCAAAGACAAAGAATCGTAAAGAAGATCTCCCACCGATATGCTGGACGGAGGAACTCATCGAGAAGCTTTTCTACCTCAGGTATGCGAACATTCCATCTGTGGCTATCTAGTCGAGTTAACCGTTGGTGTTATGCATGTACTGCACAGATACAAGGAGATGAACAAGCGCTTCAAGAATGTGCGCAACAAGCACGCAATGCACCGCGCGTGGATCGCCGTCGCAAAAGAGCTGGGCAAGCAACGTGGAGTTAGAGTGACCAGTCAGCAGTGCCAGGATAAGGTAACTCGGTCATCACCAAATTGGTTCCGTACAGTTGCTTTATCTAAAAGATGTTGTGTGATTTTTTCTGATAGTTAAAGGCGATGAAGCAACAGTGGGCAGATTATAAGAAGGATCGCGCTCGCACGGGTAACGATACCGATCGCCCCCTTTCCAATCCAAAACACCTGGACGTCATGCTCTCGTATTGGGGGCAATCGTTGGGGATGAACGCAGAGACTCTCTTTGACGATGCGAGTGTGCGTCACGTATCGGTCAACAAGGATGCTGTCGACTCAGAGGCGAGCACGTCGGACGCTGAAATGGATGAAGTCGAAGACAAGGGGGCCACCGCCGCTAACCAAAAACACAAGTTAACAACGGCCGCGGCCATTTCGGCAGGTACAAGGATATCGTCGCGAGCGTTATACTGTGACGGACTTCTTACGTTATGAATAATGCTTTTGCTAGGTCTAACTTCGTTGTCAGAAGGTATGAGTCATATTGGTGACTCTCTGGCATCGCGAAACACTGTGACGTCGGATATCGCGAAGTTAACAGCAGCTATTGAGGCGCAACAAGAGCAACTGAGCAAACAGACCGAAAGCATTCAAACGCTCATCGTAGTGATGACCCGCGAGCACACGGAGAGGTAAGTTTATTAACCTAGCAAGTAATCGGCAATAGTGGTTCTCAGTTTAGGCAGCAGCAAGATAGCAATGCAAATCCCTCCTGCAACTTTTATCCAATTAGATAGAGATCAAACTGATACCCCGGCAGCAGCAGCAACACCATTTGACGATTTGGAGGGAACTTGCTGCTGCTGGCCAAACTGCACCAAAATCGATGCAGGATATAAGTTGGCAGCAGCTAGAGGGCCAATGCATTTTAGCCAATCAGCGGCGTGATGACACCGCGATTGCCGCCGTGCTATCTTGCTGCTGCCCCAGAACTGAGAACCACTAATGTCATTGCGAAGCGCAAGACCTCTCTGACGTCGCTCTCGAGCTTTTTGTGTCTTAGACTCGCTTCCGTCGACACTGGCCATATCTAAGGCGTCCTCATCGCTATCGTCGGTGCCGTCCGAGCCATCGGCTTCACGTGAGCGTTCGTCCGCCAAGCGTTGTGCAAGGACCTCTTCCATTGGATCCGGGAGCGGCGTTGCATCCCGTACGTCAATTGCAAAATTGTGCAGTACCATGCACGCCACTATCGTAGACGAAATGTTACTAACTGTTTTTGCTTCTTGAGGTCTACGTAGCATGCGAAAGCGGTTCTTCATCGCTGCAAATGTGCACTCAACCACAATTCTCGTTCGGCTATGATTGAAGTTGTAGTTTCGCTCGCGTGCAGTCAGGTTCAAGTTGTGCTCATACATCTCATAGGGGATCAGGAGAGTATTTGACAGTGTGTAGCCTTGATCACCAACAATAAGTCCAAAATCCACCAGGGGAAGAATTTCATCAATGTGCTGGCCAAAATTTGAAGCAGACCAAATTTTCTTATCGCTCCAAGACCCAGGTCGCATATCAAACGATATAAATCGCTGATATGGGTATACAACCGCTTGAACGTTTACAGCAGGATAGCCTTTACGGCAGTATCAGCCTTCGTAATCTTCGAAGCGAGCGAGCTCGATGAGGGTTCCGTCAACAGCACCGCACACGAGTGGCACCCCAGCTCGCTGCTCAAACGCAGCTTGGAGAGCGCCCCATTCTTCCTGCGAAGACGGGAGGTAAATGAAGCGGCGATAGTCGTCTGCAATTGCTGTTAGCAGCTCGTTAACGTTTCTCACCGCCCAGCTCTTCGACACACCAAACGTCTGCGCCGTCTCTCGAAAGCCACCCATCGACGCTAAGTAGAACAGCATTGCAGCACACGGGTCTCGAATGAGTGCTTACTCTAAGCAGCTGCATGTGTTCTCTGAAGAGGGCGAAGAAGAGCGCAAAGTACGTGGAAACTGGCCTGAGTAAAACGCAGATTGTCTTGAAACCACTTGTCGAACGCTGGATCGGCTAACATTGCGTCGATATTGCGTTTTGGTAACGTGAGAATGTTTGTCTTCTCCTTCTTCGCGACCGCCGCTAGTGTGACAGTAATCGCTGAAGCGCACACCCCCATAACGCAAAGCAGAGCAGCATCTTCGACCAAATCGGTCTCCATGTCAGGGCTTCTTGATCTTTGTGAAAATCCCTCCCTTTTCATCGGTGTTCGCCAAAACACGACTCCAGGAGTCGTGTCGCCATCGACACCGATGTAAATATTTCCAACCAATCAAAACGGAGGAAGTTGCATGTTTATAGCACGCCCGCCAAACGCACCGACACGAGACACCAAGGACGCAACCAGGCCCTAAGGCCCTGGTCTAAGTAAACTCGTCCCAAGAATAAGGCCCTGGTCTAAGTAAACTTGTTCCGAGAATTGCCGAAGGGATTGGGTTGAGCCAGAACGACTTTCAGGTCAGAGTTCGCCTATTCTGAAGTTGATTCCGATACAACAGCCAGGTTAGAACAAGTTCTGAGAGTGTGATGACGGTGTATAGGAGCTGTTGCGGCTCGAGCGCTGAGCATGGTGATGTTCGCGGCGTCCGAGCAGGTCGCGTCCTCGCAGATGATGTTGTTCACGAGGTGGCTCAGTTCATCCTCCGACTACAATGAATAAAGCCTTCCCGGTGGGTTTGACAGATACCACATGAAGAAAACGCAAAATGTTCTCTACATAATCTCGCGCGGAATATACACCGGCAGAGTCAGCAAACTCGTTCCGACTTCGGAATACGTCCGCGTGGTATTCTGAGAATCCCATTCAGAACGGTATAAACTCGGAACGCGTTCCGAAAGCGCTCCTGTTCTCAGCCAATCACCGAGCAGATTTTTCAGAACGAGTTTCGTTTTTTTCTACTTAGAACAAGGGCCTTAGGCCCTTGTTCAGGTGGAGAACACGTTCTGTGCTGACATGATATAGCGATTTGATTGGCTGAAAATTGTAAGCACCTTGTACGTTTTTTGTTCTTTCGTGTTCCCGGATGCCGTTTTCCAGAACACCAACACGAGGCGTTCCCGCTAGAGAACATTTGTGCCACGAGATCTGGAGCATGGAAAAGGCAAGTTTGCCTCCCTCTGGTCCTCCTTGGCCAACGATGTTGCGGGAGCCCAAATGGGAGCGCGAACGTCGCCGTTGGCGATGGCCAGGTGAAAAGGTAGCGCTTACGCTCATGTGTACATCACCAAGTGCAGTCAGCGGCAAGACCGGCGCTGTGCGCTACTCAACGTGAGAAGCTTGGGGGCCGCTTCGGCGCCGCCACAGAGGCCTTCTCGTTGCAATTTTGGAAATGAGTGGGGGTTTGGAGTCCGCCACACCCGGAATTAACTTGGACATCTACAGCACACGCTCTCAAAACCACAAGCACAAATTGAGACTCACTCGAAACCCTAGTCTCTTGTGTAGCACAGAACACATTCCCACCTGAACCAGGGACTTAGTGTATTTTGGCATAATACACCTAATTTGAAGCCCGACTTTAATCCAATCAGCGTTCCCTTACGTGTGACACGCCACTTTTCGGGTTGCATCGTCGTCACTTTATCAGAAGGCCAGGGCGTCAACAGCGGAAGAAGAGCTGTCATCTCTCGCCTCGCTGTGCATCCCCTGACGTGCACAGCTCGCCCCCTCTAGCTTCATCTTCTTCCCCCTCGTCTTGCGCTTTCAAAGAGCCTCCTTTAATTTCTCACCGCCCCGTATCAGCCTCATAAATGACGTCCAACCCAAGCACACGCCTTACCGGCATCTTCCAAGAAGCCTCGGCTTCCGGCGGCGGCAACGACGCGCTGCGTTACACGGCGCCACGCGAGCCTTCGCACAAGCAACAGCAGCAAGCGCCGGCTCCAACGGCCTCGTCCGCGGCGGCCTCGGCTGTCGTATACTCGACTATGGTGTCTCTGTATCAATACGACACCTCAGCACGCAAGTACGTGCAGCAGGGGGGCTCTGCAGCTGGCGGCAAAGCGGCAGTGGGCTGCGTCATTGTGGGGGCCGAGACGACGTACAACCTGCTGTTCTACAACGCCGCCAAGCAGCATTTGTGCGCTGTGCCCATCAAGCTCGGGGCCTTCAAGCCCACGCTGCAGGCCAAGAGCTACGTCAACTTCTACGACGAACAGGGCGCCAACTGGTCCGTCAAGTTCGCCAGTGACGCACAGGTGGCTGAGTTCATGCGCCAGGTCTTCCTGGCCAAGATTCACGTGGAGATCTGGGGCAGTGAGAAGACAGTGACCAAGACCAGCCCCAGCGCCTTGATTCAGGACGACCTGGTGTTCGTCAAGCCCGAGAACCAGCAAGTGGCCAATGGAGACACAGTCGCCGTGGCCTTTAGCGCCTGGCGAGTCGTGGGCAACGCCAACTCAGCGCCAGCTGATGTTGTCGCGAAGTACGCGCCCTTCGAGAAGGCGAGTGAGGGCGACTTGCGCAAGATTCGACTCGGAGACGGTGGCGAGCGGATCAAGGCACTGGAAGAGGGCATTGTGGGCATGAAGAAGGGGGGTAAACGCATGGTACTGGCTCCGCCAGGGAAAACCAACGGTCAGGATTGGTATCTGCTGGAGATTGAGCTGCTCAAGACCAAGACGGGGGGACATGGTGCTACCCAGCGGAAATCGGTGCCGACGGTAAACACGACTGCGGCATCAGAGCCCGAACCGAGACACTCGAAAGCGGAGAGGAAGGCGTCTCGGCGGCAGTCAAGTCCCAGCTCGACCAGCAACAGCACTGGCTCGGCCGGTGCAGCATCACGTTCCAACAGCACGCAGAATTTTCACGAGAGAAATACTGCGACGAGGAACGGAGATCTTGTACCTTACGAAGAAGACGTGAACAGCGCTGCCGCCAAGAACGAGATGGAGCTGAAGGAGTTGCGGTTACTACAGCGCGAGCAGCAGCTGGAACTCCAGGCACGTGCGCTTGAACGCGAGCGGATGAGCGTCACCGGAGCCGGCGGTGGTGGCTTTGGGTCGATGGGCTTCGGTGGAATGGGCGGCGGCTTCAGCAACAACTTCCCAAGCTCGTCTGCGCTCTTTAACAACAACTCTTTCGGTGGCGGACGCCCAGCGGATGCGATGCTGTCGGAGCTCAACGCCAAGGTGGATTATCTGATTCGCATGGCGCCAGGCACGTCTTCGAGCTCTGGTTCGGGTGTGGGGGCTGGACCGAGTGATGTGACGGCGGTGATTCGCGGGGTGGAGAGACTGGCGAACGAGAACGACAGGCTTTTGACGCAGATCAACTCGCAGCACCAGCAGCAGTCGTCGTACGAGAAGCGGTGCGAGGAGCTGCTCGAGCAGAACCAGAGACTGCAGGGCGAGAAGCGCTCGCTGCAGGAACGGTATCAGTCGGCTGCTAGCTCCCAGCTGAACGTAACGTCGGAGCTGAGTTCCCTCGCCAGCGCGCGGGACGCCGCCGTGACGCAGACGAACCGCTTGCACGCCGAGTACCAGCAACTATTGACAGCGTACTACCAGCTCCAGCAGCAACAAGGAGCAAGTAACGAAACCGAGGAACACAAGCAGGCGCTGACGTTTGAACGGGAGAGCCGCTCACGCGCGGAAAAGCTGCTTGCGAAGGAAACGCAGGCTCGCTCTTTGGCGGAGCAGGAGCTGGCACTCACGAAGAAGCAGCACGATGTGGCCATGCAGGTGAAAGCGTCGGAACTGTCGACAGCCACGGCTCAGCTGGAGCAGCACGTGCGCTCCCTTCAGACGCAACTGCAGAAGGTCCACGACGATAGAATGCGGCTGCAGGCTCAAGCGGAGCAGCAGGCGCAGCATCTTGCAGCCGAGAGCGAGAGCAAACAGCGAGATGTCCAGCAGCAGCTTGAGAAGGCTGCGCAACTGCAGCAAGTGAACCAGGACCTGGCTGGCCAACTGCGCGCGTCCTCAGCACGCGTTCATGAGCTGGAGACGCAGCTTGAGGCCAAGTTGGCAGCTCCGGAGACGCCTGCAGAGGCTGATAGTGCACTCGCCGTTGAAGAGAAGCGCCTATACGTTGAGCAGATCGAGATGCTGCAGCAACAGGTGAAGACTCTGGAGCAGGAGAAGTTCGAGTTGGTGCAGCAGACTGGCCGCCTGGCCTCGCCTGGATCAAGTCCTCGTGGCCTGACGAAGGGCTTCGAGGAGCGGGAGCAGGCGGCCGAGCGGGCGTTGGCTGCCGCCGAGGCCATCAAGCGCGAGGCGCAGGACATGCTGGCTGTGGCTGCGCACACTGGCGGAGGCGTAGAAGAGCGGGAGAGACTGGTGGGCCTCTTCAAGGAGTCCGTGAACGAGATGTTCTTCCGCTTCCAGGACCTGTTCGAAGAGGAGACCGCCGTGGACGGCAAGCAGGTACTCAATGCCATTCGGAAGGTCCTCAAGTCCAGCACGAAGAGCATCGTCCAGCAGCTGCAGGAAGGCCCGCCACCGCACGATACCGAGACGGAAGCGGAGAGCGATGGCAACGTGAGTGACGGCCCGCCAGCTCCGCCACCGCAAGAGACCGCCATCGCCGCCGCCGTTGAAGCTGTGGCTGAGACGGTCGCTGTCGTTGAAGCTGCGATCGCCCCTGCGCAGGAAGACAAGCATGCGGACAACCACCAGGACGCAGAAGAGAAGTCGGCGTTGGGGGGTGTTGCAGTGGAGGACGCGGTCGGTGCGGATGAGGAAGAGAAACCGAGTGCGTCCGTTGCCGAGGCGAGAGTGGAAGCTGAGCCTGTCGTCAATGCTGCGCCAGCTACAGCTACAGCTACGACCCCCGTTGTTCACGTCCCGCAGTATCCGTCTAGCGTCGAGAGCGACAGCGATTCGGAATTCCAGGGCTAGGAAGGGAGGCACGGCGCACGGGGCAGCAGGACGATCGAAGGCTTGGCACGCAACGTCACCGCCACCACTATAGCACGCACCGCATTCCACAAGCTGGCAGGTGCGCACCACGAAAGTAAGAAAAATATGATACTTACGACTACTAGAAAAAACTCTCACCTCACGAAAATGTATACTTTTCTGACATTGCTATAATCCCCAACTATCCCCAGTACTCTTCGCGGTCCAGCCAGATTGTGTTGAGGTATCATTGACCTCAACACAATCGACATTTCGGAAACTTGCTTCTTGATTAGCCAGCGCATCGCGATCGCGCTCCTTGCGTTGCCAAGTGCGGAAGTGCTCGTTCTGTCGATCGCGGTGGAATTGGCAGAGCAAGAGGAGCTTGCCGTTGCTCTTGGTGGCGCGTGGATTGGGGCACTTGCCGGACTTGTACTTGGCGAGCTCGGACTTGCCTCGGGGGCGTCGAGTATTGTCGACAGGGGCATTGCCTTCCTCGTGCACGTGAGTCGAAGTTCACGCTGGGTCTCCAGCATCTTCGTCTTCTCCACGGCAGCTTGGGCTCAGAGCGTCTCGTGTCGTCCGAGCCATCCGACCACCTTTTGTACCGTAAGGTTAGAGTACCCCGGCTCCTGCACCATGTATCGTACGGTCTCTGTGACGTCCCAGTCGAACTGAGGCAGCGCGTCCAGCACGTGACGGCGGTCTTCCTTGGCACCTTTGCGCCAGGGTGCGCCGTCGGTACACGACCAATTATTTTGCCCGAACTTGTCTTCCCTCCAAACTTGACGGGACTCGCGTCTCGGACCTGGACGCCACCGACCTCGCAGAAGTGTAGCATGTCCAGGGCGCACCTCTCCGCGAAGGCGGCGTCGGTGACATGCGTCGAGCTCTCGATGTTGCTCGGCATGTAACCGACGTCCTTGCCGTATGCGGCGGCGCCCTTGTTGTGGCTGGCCTCGATGACTCGGCGCCTATCAACCACTATTCTGTAAAAATAGCACAAAATAACACAAAAGTTAGGGAAAATAGCAAAAAAACACTCAACGAAAATGTTTACCTCTTTGAGTGCTGCATTCCCGAGACGCCAGGTGTCTCCGGCTTGGGAGTGAAGACCTCGATGCCCGCTTGGATGAATGCAGAGAAGACAGGCTGGCTCGCCTCCGTCCACATGTTGTCCGGGTCAGCGATGACCACGACCCGGACTGGCGGCTGGCGAGCTCGTGCGGCCAGCAGGGCTGCCACGATGAGGTTGTGGGTCGCGCTAAAGGCCCCCATAATCATGTCGCGCCTTGCGCCGGCAACCTCGTCCAGCACCATGCGTAGGGCCTCTGGGTTCTTTCCCAGGTGCCGGTGGTCGGCGCCCGCAAGAGCTCCAGCTCGCGCGCTAGATCTGTGCGATAGTTTTTCCGGTAGGTGGACTCCTCCAGCCCCAGCGTGCGAGCCACATGGGCGCTGGAGAAGTCCCCGAGAACGGCGGCCTGGCCGGCCTTGGCGCGGAACCTGGCCGCCAGCGCTCCGACATCGCGGCGCCGCACCACTGGCGGCGAGCAGCGCCCGTCCCATTTCTTCTTCACCGAAGTGGGCCGGATGGCGAAGTGAAGACCGCAGCGCCTGAAATCAACTTCTGTTGGTCCGCGCCGCAGACCGAGCAGGACGTGTGGAACGTGTTCGTTCGCTTCATTGACGGCCACGTGAAGCAGCTACCCTGGTGCGAGCAGGCTCTGTCGCTCAGAGCGTGGCCATCCGCGAGAACCTGCAGTGGCTCAACTCGAACGGGTTCCTGACCATCAACAGCCAGCCCCGCGTGAACGGAGCCCCGTCAAGTGACCCGTCCGTCGGTTGGGGTGGCGACAACGGCGTCGTGTTCCAGAAGGCATACGTCGAGTTCTTCGTGGCCCCCGAGAAGATCGAGCACCTCGTGAAGGTCATGCGGCGTGACTACCCTCAGCTGTCGTTCCACGCCCTCAACCGCCGGGGCGACGAGCACCGCAATACGCCGCTGCACAGCGTCACGGGCCATCACGTGGGGCGTCTTCCCGGGCACGGAGATCGTGCAGCCGACAGTCGTGGACTCGGACTCGTTCGCTGCCTGGAAGGACGAGGCGTTCGAGCTGTGGCAGACCCAGTGGGCGTCGGTCTACGCGGCGGACTCGCGCCCGCGCGAAGTGGTCCAGCACATCTACGTCACGTACTTCCTTGTCAACATTGTGGACAACGACTACGCGAACGGTGAGTCAACAGCGCTCGTAATGGATGCGGAGTGGCGTGGTCGACTTGCTAACCTTTTGCTGTGCTTTGTGGTCCCGTAGATGAGTCGGACATCTTCAGCATCTTCACGCGGATCATCACGGAGGCCATGGACAAGGAGCAGCTGCGTACGCGCGTGCTGGAGCTGGAAGCCCGGCGCGAGACGATGTTTGACACGCTGGCGTCGTTCCAGTCGCTGCAGGAAGAGCTCAACGGTGAGCTGCGCGCAACGCACTCGGAGCTCGCAGGCGTGCGCAGCGAGAACTTGCAGCTCAAGGAGAAGGTGCGCCAGCTACAGGCCCAGCTCGCGCTCGCGTCGCTGTAGACCAGACCCCATCACGACCAAACAGTAGCAGCAGAGGAGGCGATCGCAACGAACCGGACGGGCGGCATCCGTACGTAAGTAAAATTTCTTGGATGTCTAGAAAATCTAACCAGTCGTGGCAACGAGTCATTAGTGTTACGGCATTGCTCTCCGTTCTTGCTATTGCTCCGACGTCGCTCCAAATAATATAAAGGCCCTTCCGGCCAGTCACTCACAGCCAGGGAACCACCTCGGCCTCGTCGAGTCGAGTCCAGCGCAGCAGGGGGGCAGCCACACGTCACGCGTCACGTACATGTAGATGTACTCTATGTACACTCACTATTGACGATAACGACCACGGCTGAGGTCACACCTCTGTGCTCTTGTTGCTGCGGTTCGACTCCACGGCGCCCGCAGCAGGTCGGGAAGCAACCGTCTGGTTCATGAGACTTGTGCTCGCTGCACGACTTCGGTCGCTTCCGCCGGTATGGCGGAGGTCGCCGGACAAGGTCGACGACGATCGCGTCAAGCGGTAGAGCCCCGACGACCCGCTAGCGGTGCTCCCGAAGGACGACAAGTTGGCCACCGACCACGCGCTGAGCGACGTGTCCCGCGTGTTGCGCGAAGTTCGACGCTCGGTGTCCGACGCGAGGACGGAGCTCCATGATCCGCTGATCGCACTACCGCTCGTCATGGACGACCCTCCCGAATACAAGGCCGACATCCGCACGTTTCCATTGTCCCAGTCGCCGCTGAAGCTGCGCACCGATGGTACCCGACTCCGCAGACTGACGTCTGCCATCGGGTCGCCGTGGTTGGCCGCCATCATGTTGCACCGGAGTGACGGGACCTCGTCCGAGCTCTCACCGCTGGTAGAGGAAGCTGCATCAAACTGACTGGGCGGCGGCATGGCGACCATAAGCGCCGTCCCGTTGTATCGACCGCTTTCCATGAAGGAATCGTCCTGCATGAAGGTTGGCGAGAGCCGCGGCACGGAGCGGATGTCCATGTCGTAGCCGTACGGGAGCGGGCTGCCATCGTCATCCTCTGCGTAATTCTTCCGGCTGATAGCCACAAAGAGCACCAAGAGTCCCATAATGCCTGCGATGACACCGACAATGGCAGCGATCGACCCTGCCCCCAAGCTCAAGTAAGTGGCCGAACTGGTGTTGACATCGGAGACTCCGCCAGGGTTCAGAAGAGCGCCGATGCCCCTGCTCCCGTCTCCGCTGCATCTGCTGTTGCTGGTACTGGTACTTGTGGATTCTTCCTTGCTGCCGGTGACGCTACTTTCAGGCTGAGAGCCACCACTTCCGCTCGTCCCTCTTTTCTTCTTTTCCGTCTTCCCGTGCTCGCCACGAGACTTGGATGAATCCGAGCTATCCTCGTCGAGCTCACCAGACCCATCATTACTGACCGCCGCGCTCGAGCTCGCGTGCACCTGCCCTGGACTAGTTCCGTCGCTGTTCCCCTCGGCGTCGCTTTCCGACGACGCTGTGACTGTGTCGTTGCTGCCGCTCGAAGCGAGCGAAGACGGCAGAGTGCTCGAGCCACCCGATGCTGTTGTCTCTCCTACAGAAGGTATGGGGTCCGACGTGTCCGAGCTCCCTGTTCCCGTCGGTGGGGCCCCCGTCGTGGCTAGTGGCACAACTGTGCTCTCATCTGGGGTAATGACTGCCGCATCGGCCGACATCGATCCTGCCACAGCCGGCGCTTCAGTCTCGTCATTGACAACGCCGCTCTCCGATACTGCTCCTGATATGGAGCTGCTCTGTGTGGTTGGTGTAGGCGTGTCCGCCACTGATGGAGCCTGTGTCGCTGGAGCTGCAGGTGGTGCCGTCGTGAATTCAATTATCGTGGTAACCTCCGTCATCGCCGGCGTCAGCGTCGGTACTGCCACAGCAGGAGCTTCCGTCGCCACAGATTCCGTCACAGATTCCGTCACCGGCGCCTGAGTCGCCACAGATTCCGTCACCGGCGGCTGCGTCGCCACTACGACTGTTACCGGCGCCCGTGATAGCAACGTCGTTGGTGACCGCGTGGTCAGCGCCGGCGCTAACGTCGACGTCGACGCTTCTGTCCGGCTGTCCGTCGTCGACTCCGCCCCTGTTTCTCCTGAATGCGTCGCTGGCCTCTTCGTCATGGAAACTGCATGCGTCGAGACTCCGCTTGTCGCCGTCGCCGATGCAGGTGCCGTCTTTTCCTCCGACCCGTCTTCGGACACTGACACCGTCACGGCGGTAGTCGGCGCCGTTGTCTCCGAGTCTGCAATAATGCTGCTGTCACCGCTAACTGTCTCGTCGGCATCGCTCGCCGCCGCCGTCTTACTGTCTTTCTGGCCCGACGACGTGCTGCCGGGTGTGACGGAGACCGACGCCGACGGGCTTCCGGTCGCCGTCGACAAGCCGCCGGTCAGTGCCGACACAATGGCATTGGCGGTGTCTATTGCTGCGTCCTCCACGTCGTTTACTGTGTCTACCAGGCTGCTGTGGCCGGCCTCGTCGAACGAAATGGCTGCGCAATGGGCCGTCATGGCCGCCAGCGCGCCAAGCGCCAGCACCGCGCGCCGTCTTCGCGCCATGGCGTCGGGCCAGCTCCAGCTCGACCTCGACGCGGCTGCTGGTGTATGTTGCGAGATGGCGAGCCTCGGGGGTGTGCGGGATGCCGCCGTTTTGGTGTGGCGCCGATACTGAGGGAGCCGAGCCGGGTGGTGATACGTTGGAACTGGCCTTTGCGCTGACTATCTACAGGAAGAAGTGCGCACATGCAGACATAGTGAAACCAAGTGAAATCAACTAAGCACCAATTGGGAGAGCGCAATGTATCTCGAAATGAGCAATTTATTACGTAGCTAATCCGCAATCTATTACGTAGATGAGCCCCGTCTCTGAGAATGACGGGGTTATCCACAGCTTTGGTTACTCGCGCTGTGGATGGGGCGCCGTCGCACCGCAACGCCTTTGCAAGGAGCTTCTCGGGGGCTGTGCTCGGTTCGATGGATTACTGTAGAGCCACATTCAGGCAGGAAATACTAGCTTGAACTACGTCGTGTCGAGGTCCTGGTACAGCTCCGCAACTTGTGGCACATCTCTGCATTCCTCGACGGTCTCCGACATCAAGATCAATGCGGGGTTCCTTGCTCAGTACCACAACTTGTGAGACTACAGTAAACACGGCTAGCGCGTGATCGCTTGCAGTTAATGGAAAAGAAGGTCAATTTGATTTAATGTGGCTGTCGAGAACCTGATTCAACAGTTTCTTCTGCAACCACGTTCTAGTTGAGGCCAGATACAATGATATCACGGCTGGTCAGTGCTGGTGGACACTTCACCAACCTGAGCCTCAGTCTCACTAAGCTCACTCATCTTGGTTAGTCGAACTTGATTTTCGCAGGTCTTGGCGTCGGGCTTGCTAGAGCTTTCCACACGTTGTTGATGAACTATTGAGCGGGGATGACAATGTTTCCCCGCCGTCGCTCACGCAAATTGATCAGTTGCTCTCGAATGTTCACACCCACTCCGAACTTTAGCGTCGGGTCCTGGATGTCGGCGTTGACAGATCCTCTCATCGGCTTGACGAGCTGTCAGCACGGGATGAACTAATGGGGAGTTATCCCAGCTTCTTCACAAACCTTAGATATCGCCTCTGTGCTGTACAAATTCCGTACGAGCTCCAGCAGTGGACACTTTCCTTGACTTGCCTCGTAGCTATGCATGCAAGAGGTGAGCATGTCCACCACGACTCGGTGGCGATCGCCCGGGTATCTGGTAAGCACAACTTGAAAGCTCTCCCTTGAGAGCACACACCATCTCGACGTGCGTGATAGGTCGAACGTTAGCTGCACCGCTGGTAGTTTGTCAAAAGCGCGAGGCCTCCAAAGGCTTGGCCGCGGGTAACCATCACCACGTATACTCTCCCTGCTCGTCGGCCAGAACTGCTGTAGTATCGACGTTGTGCTGGGTCGAGCTCCGTACGCGGATTGTCGATGGCCATCATTGACGTTTACTGTGGGAATTCCCGACGATCGCCGACGAGATGCCGTTCGACTGGTCATCCTACCGTTACTCCGGCTTGTGTTTAGTCCCTAGCCCCTGGTATTGCCCTCTGCGATCATCGTGTTTGTGACTCTTCAAACCGATGCAGCGCGCGACTGAGCTCGCAGTACCCCCACGTAGAACTCGTCGTCAACCTCGCCTTCCCTTATGATGAAGTGGTTTGGGAGATACACACGAACGTCGAGGCGCAACATCAACTGCTTCTGGAGGTCCGTCGTTCACTTTCCAGAATGGGATGTGCATCACCAGCTGCATGTACTTGAACAGGACAACTTCAAGTCCTAGCGTGTGGGAAAGCTCTTTAAAGAACTGCACGATTTCCCCATCGAGACACTCGTACTCGTGCCAGAGATGCTCGTAATATTCATGAATACGCTCTCGTAGCGACGGTGGGAGCTGCAGTTTAGCGGTCACAGCGTGTACAGCCTCCCTCTTGCGCTAGTATTGTTATTGCTGGCTTCGGTAAAGTCATCCTCGTCGTCAAGAAGAACGGTCCAGACGCACGCAATGTATTAGTGGTCAACGGCAATGAGCACGCTAACAATGCCGGCGATGCGTAGCAGATGCGATTACCTGGAGTAAAGCAGCCACGCCCAAATGGGTTGTGTTCAAGAACCTCTGGAACATTGGTTCGGGTGAGGCCTTCGACTGGAGTGGCAGTTGGGATGTCCATCGAGGCGATGTGCTAGGTGCAGACGATATGTTCTTGTGTTGAGCAGGTTGGTCGTACATCAGCGCGACAGCGCTGATGACAGCGAGTGTTGTTTCTTCTTGGCCCTATATTTACTTGGGCGTTTTCCCTGTGCGTCACTGTTGTGGGTCAAAGCTACAGATCAAGAGTCTGATGAAAAAAACCGAGCTGGGGCTTCCGCCTGGTGAAGTCGTAGCCGGAGATCGACAGGTTTGGATAGGTTGGAACCTGACGGACTTACAACGATATTACCAGCCACGACATGGCGAGAAATATCGAATTGTTCAGCCTCTTCGGAAGGGTGAATTAAGATCTCCTAGTTCTTCAAGGGGCCTTCGATGTGGTATGTTTGCTCACTTTTGTCGGAGACTTTAGATGAAGCGACAATATTTTTTAGTTTTCGGTGTTGGGATACTTCGGTAGTTTTCTGAGGTGAACTCAGGGACTGTGTAATGATTTTCTAATCGAAAAGGAACTTTCATTTGTTGCCATTGTTTTGTTTCCAGTATCCAAAAAAAATATCTCGGATTTCCACTGCTGGGGACTGCGATCATCTCGCTAATATACGGTGTGACCAACCGCGCGGTCAACGCTCCAACAGACAATATGCGCCCAAGCAACCCCCGAGTCGGGCGGATGAAAACGAAACCAGCATTACCGCAAGAGATTTTTGTGGCGAATTCGTTTGTCCTGAATTTCGCCTTCGTGTGGCGACATGCTGCTTGTCAGCAGCAACGTGCCGATGTGAATTCGGAACGCTGTAGTGAACTCGCGCATGGACCACCGATGCACTCCACAGAACGAAAACACTGTCTCCTGGCGCCCACCAGCTCGAAGTATGGTAGGCCACGAACATTTGTCATTGTTGGGCTGGTTTTCCAGACTGGAAGGCTAGTGGAAGCCCGCTCACAGGAGATATTGAAACGAAGAAATCCTTGCTGCCTGCTTCGAAATGATAGACCGCTTACAGCAGCACAAGCATTGATTGATGAAAGAACGTTCTCCACTCTAGGCCATTGTGCCGCTGTCTTCAAATTTATCCTGCTCACTAACAGCTTGGGCCCGTGCCGATTTTATATCCAGACGTATCAACCGGCGAGGCTCGCTCCCCCTCGACGCAGAATATGGATCCCGCAGCCGTAGTCATGTATTGTCATCACCTCTTCATAGCTAGCACCAGGAGAGTAGAGTCCTTCTTCTTCTTCTCCAGTGGAGGAAGGAGCTCAAAGATAAGTCCGGAGTCGGCAAAGACACGGCACCACGAAATCTCGGTCAGATTGGCGCACTTTGTGAACACGACGTGCGAAGATGCCGGTCCGCAGCAAGAAGGGCAACTTGTCACTCCCGCACATCGCGGCGCTCGTTGGAAGGTCAGTCGAAGCTGGAGGATACCGAAATGGACGACAACGACAGCACCATAGCTACGTTGGACGAGTCGCTGCGAGTGGAAGCCGAGGCCGATTACTTGCTCAACCAACAGGATGTGCAATTGACTCTCCAGATCTCTTGCGGCAGGCTGCTGGACAGGCCCACTAGCGTGGTAGCTCAAGTATGGTATGACACAGCTCCACTGACCGGAGCGTCTCCAAGGAGCACCTCGAGTCTCAATAGCTGCAGCTCTTGCAGCAGCTCCACCTTGGCACTACCAGACCCAAAGATTGCGGTCGCGACGGTCAACACGGAAACCAGCGGCGTAGCTGCAACGGACAAGTCGCCACAGAACCCAAGCAGGAACTTCCACAACAGCAGGGCCGCAGACGTGAAGCCCCATGCCACGGTTATCAAGCTGAAGACAAGTCGAACCTCACCATCTCGCGACCCAATCTGTATTGTTGCCCGCAAGTATTGCTACGCGCTGGGCGATGTTAGAGCGAGCAGATTCGACCGTTCCAGTCTACGAGTTGAAGAACTCAAGTCCCGCGCTGTCGCGCTGCTATTGACAAAGCTCCGAAGCAGCTCCACAACGCCACGTGAATTCCGACGTGTCGGTGAGCGACTCATGCGGCTAGTTATTGAGGAAGCTCTGGTGCTGGTGCCGCTGCGGAGAGCGGCGATCATGCTGTCGAACGGTCGACGAGACGCCGGAGTTCGCGTTGTACTTCCACCTTGCGCTGTATCCATGGAGCAAGACGCGAGTCCCATGCTCGAGTTGTTTCACGACATGGAGCCCCAGCACCCGACAGGTTACCTTTGCTTCAACGCGGAGCCCCACGCATTTGGTCCCAGACTCTTGGACGCCCACTTACCAGTGAGTCTCGCCCAGCACGATGTCTTCCTGTTGGATCATGCGATTGAATCGGGCGATCGTCTCTGTGCTGCAGTTCACCGTCTTCAAGTCCGCGGCGCCTCTGCGGCCAAGACCATCGTCGCTTCTCTCATCGCATCGACGGGAGCAATTCAAGAGCTCCAGTCGCAATACCCGGGCGTCAAGCTCATCACGGCTCAGATCGTATCGGACGCAGTACGATGCAGCAATGGACAGGTCCAAGACAGCAGCAATCTCTCGCCGGTTTAAAGCATGCGGCTGCGTCTCTTGCAAGTGTACCAATCCAACAAAATCTAGCGCGGGTACAGCAGCTAGTGTCCGTGCGATAGTGCGTTCAACGCACTGCGTTGAACATTGAGCTTCTGCTGTCTGTGCTTCATCGCGTTTTGCCCGCGCAAATAGCGGCTACAACATGAAACCTGCCGCATTGCAACCGCTACAGAAACGCCTCTGGGTTGCTTGTTGAGGACGGCTTCGAGACGCCGTGGGATCGTTGGCAATTCGCCAAACTTCGTGTACGATGGCTCCGACCTCGAAAGCCGCCACGAGTGACAAGAAGAAGGCGAAGAAGAGCAGTCGGTCAGGAGCCGAGTCGTCTTCTCGCAGCAAGGACAAGGAGCGGAAGAGTAAGGACAAGACTCGGAAGACCTCGTCCAAGAAGAAAGAAAGTGCTGCACCCGCTCAACCACCGCCGGTTGTTGCGCCGCCGGTGGTTCATGACCCCGACGCCATTCAGCTGTTCCGTCGGTACGATCGGAACCGATCGGGCGTCCTGACGCGACTCGACTTCTTGCAGCTCTTGAGAGACTACGCTGATCCGACGGCAAGTGGCTGGGGCGCTTCCGTGTCGAGACCGCCGCTGTCACTCACCGACACGAGCGGAATCCCGCTGGGGTATCAACGCGCCGACCGGAACTCGGAGTTTGAGGCTGGCCAGCTCTTCGAGAGGTACGATAAAGAGCACTCGGGCGCTCTCACTTTGGAAACCTTTCACGTCTTCTTTGCGGACTTCAAGCCGCAGCTCCGGGCTTTCGTGGATGAGAGCAACTACAGGGCGCTCGCACCACCTTCAGTGAGTGCCGACCCTGTGCCGCTACAGGCTGTACACGAAGAGGCACCTGCACCTGTAGAACTCCGTGATGCAGCGACTGGGGAGGAGCGCGCAACGCAAAGCCCCAAAGCGATCCGAGCACAGTACCGAGCAGCTCTCTGGAAGCTGCGCAACATCTGCAAGAGCGAGTTGTTCGACCAGCGCGAGGACATCGTTCGACAGATGAAAGTCGCTCGTGATAGAATGGCAAGTCAGCAGCGCCAGAGCAGCAGAAACGAGCGATGGGGAGATCCCCACGGTGGGAAAAGGAGGCCGAGAGCATCGGCTTTCTCAGATTTCGATGGCGACGACATGTTTGGCGAGCGCGGGGGCGCTGGAAACGAGTCTATAAAGCGCTATGAAGCTCTAGAAGACGACCTGGATCGCCTAGATGAGCTGATACGATACGTGCGGCGTTTTCTGAACAAAGGTTCGGTCGCAGTCTTCCCTGCATGAATACCCGATCCAAAACCTGACCCTGTTAGTGTTCGTTTTCAAATAGGAAATGAAGTGACACGTCGTGAGATGCAGGAGTTCCTTGATCATGCCGACGGACTCGAGGAAGAGGCGCAAAATCTCGCCATGAAGGACTACGGCAAGATGCAGGACCCGGCGGAACCCAAGAAGGAGAAGGTGAATAGCCCATTGTCCGCTATCGAACTGCCTTCAGCTCCGGGCCAGCCGGCTTCACTGCCATCTTCGAAGCAGCCCGAGCTGGAACGTCTCCTGCGCGTGAAGGATCAAATGATCTACCAACTGCTCCAAGATCGTGCGTCGATGCGTAAGGAGCGCTCCGCGGTTGAAGATGGTCTGAAAAGGCTCAGCGAAGTCAGTACGCGCGAAATGAAGAAATGGGCTCGGCTCACGGATGACATGCAGGCTGAGATCGAGCAGCTACGAGCGCAGTTGCACTTACAGCAGCGTGGTGGCAGAGTATAAAAAGTCTGAGAGATCAGGAGAGATCAGCGAGGAGCTAACGTATTCGTCAAGTGCGTTGATCGACTTCAAGTTTTAGTTATTGTCGAGATCAAGACAGGGGAGACAAGGTGTTAATGATCTTAATGCTGGTCAAGCAGCTTCCCGCTCATTTGACCAACGTGGAGACATCGCTAGACATGTTGAAGACGTAGGAAGACCCTGGCGTAAAATGTTACAAGTTTGAAATAGGTATATGCCTCACATGGCATATACCTATTTCAAACTTGTATTCGATTGAGGTTACCAGATACAGCCCGAAAGCTATTGTTGTCGTGTGATCAAGCACTCAAGCACTTTGGACCAAGACTTGCGTCGCGATTGCCGCCATTGTCCGTAATTGCAGACGATTGATCATGAACCGAGATGCTCAAGCCACTAAGCGCCGAGATGGAGTGGGCTCTGACGGTGAGATGGTGAACGCTGCATTTTCCCCGATCGTGCAGTATGTCTGCTGGCCCGGCTTCGTCGTGCTTCACGCTTACTGTGGGGTTTACTTTGGAGCAATGGCGCTAGTTTATTGCAGTTTACCGGGAACGATGCTGGATGTTCGGCTACTCAACTACGGTTTGAGTTTGGGCAGCGATCATGATCGAACCATTGCAGTCGTTTTTGGTATTATCGGGGCAATCCACTTTTCCTACTTGCTGTGGATATTCGGCTGGTCACTGAAGAAGCGCAGGTTTGTGTTCGCAGTCTACGACGTGTTTGTACCAAGAGCCACGACTTCAGCCCATGCAGATGTGCGCTTTACACACAGGATTGGTGCTGCGTATCGCGCAGCTGCGTCTAGTTTTGGGCCTTTCGGTGTTGATGGACCTTACTTCGACGTTATTCTGTTGTGTCGAGAGATTCTCGAGACAGCCCTTCAGACCCAGCAAGCCTATCGAATGAGCCGTTTGCTCCCTCGTTCACAGCTGAACAGGTGCTATGTTGCGCTACTAGTTCTCAACTGCTGGTCGACCGCGCTTATCCACTCTGCTTTCCACAAAGTCTCGACGAAGCGGCGATTTTACGTCATCATCTGCGACTGCGTACTCGACCTCGTCACCTCTGTCGGTATCTCAACAGCGCTCATGGTGATTTACGCCTCCGACTTCGACTTTAAACAGGGCGAGTTGCCAACTTACAAGTGGTATGAGGATGCTTGGTTGGTGCACGTCCTGAGCGAGTTCCAAATTCTACTGGTGACGACGTGGGGAGACCTGGCACTTCGCATCGTGTTTGCTCTGAGCACGCTCGGAAACTTGGGTAACATGAAGAAGCTTCTGTGCTCGACAGAACCATCTACAGACAGAACAAGTGCGAGTATTAATCGTCGCAGGGCCTCCGTGGTTTCTCGGCAGCCCAGCGCAGTTGACGTGAAAGAAGCCTTGTGCCAGAGACGATTGGAAACGGTGGCAGGGTCCCGGTTGCTGCAAGTGCTCTTTTTCGGGTGGGGCGTGGTGCTGTTGGTGTTGCACCTGTATGCTGAGGCGATGCCTGGACTCACGCAATGCGCGATGCAAGTGAAGCCTTGGGGAACGTCAGAGCCCTCTTGTTCGCTTTTTGTGCTCGATTGTCATGAAGTTGGTATTCGCGGCACCTTAGAAGAGGTCACAACGCAATGGGATGCGTTCGACCCAACGACGGCCATAGGTGTGGTGACTAGGCACTGCCCTGACTTCGAGATGCCAAGCAGTGTGACAAGGTTTTCCGGTCTAAGGCTCCTGAAGTTCTACAATACTACAATCTCAAGTTGGAATGAGAGTGCTGCTACCTCACAGACGCACCATCCGAACCTGGTCATGCTCTTTCTAGTGCGTGTCAACATGACGGGTGGAGTTCTCCCCGCTGGCCTTCAGACGACGGACTTCCCACAGACGCTCATGGACATCAAACTCTGTGTCACGAATCTGGGTGAGTTGCCCGATGATTTGGATACGAAATGGCCGAGCTCGGCGACGATCTTCCTGGAATACAGCAATCTAACAGAGGTGCCACCGTCATTGGTACGATTGAAACCCTTCGTGCTTTCCATCGCCATGAACCCAATCTCGACAATCCCCGCAAAGGTTTTCAAGGAATCCCTGGGCTATCTCCACGTCGGCTCGACGCTGATTTCAGAGCTACCGGGCGATGTGGCCGACGTTTCTCCCTTCCTCAAATTCCGCGTCGATGGTACAAACATCTCGTTCTTCTGGGATTGGGTTGATCCAATTGTTGCAAACACTGGATCTGTGTACAACAGCATCCCAACGATTTTAGCTACGGGTTCTCCGTATTGTTCGGAGCTACAGCGTGCTCTCGACGGAAACGAATCCAGCGTTTTGGCCCCGCGGCATCCAGGGCTATCTGTATCATTGATGAATATGTCTCGGGGAAATTGGGCGACAATACACAAGGCGGTATCATGTGACCCGCGGCCGTCGACTTTGTACCCCCTCGAATACGAAGACGCTTTCAGCAAACTCCAAATATCATGACTGGGCCGTCAATGTTCCTCTGAAACCTTGCGATGACCGCTACAGATTGCAGCCATCACAACCTCCGGTAGAAAACTCAATCTGCCACGTATTAGCACCGACAGACTTGGTCCCTAAGCAAAATGTTGGCTCTCCAGCGCAATGGTTGGTATTCAAGTCGATCCTGTTGACCGGACAAGCAGTGGACACAACGATGAGTGAGGATAACCAGAGTCCAAGCACTATCACTATGGGCGACCGTTGCATCTGAGTGCATTATCCGAGGCTCTCAGTATCAGAGAGGTCTGAAAGCGATTTGCACCTCTGCTTCACAGCTTGCAAGTACAGGCATGCCAGCGTCTGCACCACAACCACTGCGAAGCTCCCCGATACAATTCAATCGACACTCAGCTCGATCAACAGCCACAAGCCCAGCTTCATTCGTAAGGTTGCCGATGAAATCCACAAAGAAGTTGGGCAATAACAAGTTATTTTCCACGTGCCGAGTCCGTCTACAAGTCAGAATCAAAGCTCACGCTAGACTTAACAAAGTAACAGTTCTGCCACGTGACAGATTACACGACTGCTGCTACCAGCATTTCAACACAAACTAGAAAAAATGACACAATCATTAAAACGCACGCGTTCATCTACATGGTCACAGTACCTAATCAGCGCTCGAAGACGGCGTCGGAGCAGAAGCTGGCGTCGACGCGGAATTGCTAAAGAGCATTGTCAACAGTTGGCTCTCCTTGTACTCGACAGCGTAGCGATCGACGATCTCGTCCACCAGTTTCTTCCGGGTCGGGTAGGGGCGCACATACAGCATTGTCTGCAGGTTTCAAACCAAGATTACAATTAGTTTGACTGACAATAGGAACGAAAAGCAATAGGAAATGCGTACCTGAGAGCGACACACTCGGTTAGCGTTCATCGCTGTTTGACGCACAAGCCGCGCAAGGTCCGCCTGGTGCACCACCATGCCAGACTGCAACGGCCCAAACAGAGGCACCTTCTCCTTGGTGTGAATCTTGATAAGGAACAAGCCACGCTGCGCCTTCCGCAGTGGATAGATAACAATCTGGACGTCGTTGAAGTGGCTTGTAATGGTTGATGGGTCGTACGCCTGGGTAGCGTTGTCACTCCAGACGACGTGCACATAGTCATTTCCAACATGCCGCTTCTTGTCGATCTGCTGCGGGTCTGACGGCTTCGTCGGCATCATTGTAACCACGTGATACATCACCTCGCTGTGAGAACTTGCGTAGTAAAGCGTCGTCTTGCCGTTCGACAGGCTTTTCGGGTTGGTATCTAAGCCGCCCACAAAGCCACGGTGACTCTGCATGTCCACACTCCAGCCCAACTGCGACAAAAACAGTTCGTACGCGCGGCTTCCCTTCTCGTTGTGCAGGATTTCTTGTTGTGCGTGCTGCTTCTTGCCCACGTAGATCACGCCAATCTTCATCGTTTCCCGCGTCGGGCTCTTGTCCAGGTGCTTCAGCGATCGTTCAAGTTTCGGTCCATGCTCAAGTAGCTTCAAACTCGACGTCTTCTTCGACTCGCCATCGGGAGATGGCAACAGTCCAGCTTGAGACAAGAACAGTCGACAGATGTCGAGGGCGCTCACGCGACTGTCCTTTAGAGTGCCGTTCGACACTTCAATCAAGTGATCAGCGGTTGCCACGCCTGCCTTCGTCATACGCACCAATTGTTCGTCCGAATTGCGCTTCTGTAGAGCCAAATGCGACACCCGTGCGTTGACTTCCATGATCGAGAACGAGTCGAAGAGCGCCAGTTGGGGCGGAATCGACGGTGTGCTTGAGCTGCTCTTGCCGTTGCTCGCACTCGTGCCTCCGGGTGTTGATGAAGACGCAGCGGGTTGATCCAACGCGGCTACATACTTGTCTAGCAAACCAGACTTCTCAAACCCTTCGTACTCAACAAACGCCATGGCGTGCTGGAATAATGATCCCGGGAGGCAGAACGAGGGCTCGGAGGAGTCATCTGCGGCTTCTGACGCCTTCCGGAGAGCAGCTTGAGCCTGGTGAATCTGTGTTTGGACATCTGACACGACAGCGGTGGGGAAGACGATCTTCTTTCCGCCTTCAACGGTCAGAAATTCCCAATAGATGATACTTGCCTGACCGAGACGATCCGTTGGGACCGACGACCGTTCGTATTTCTTGACGGCATCGCAAAACTCCACTAGCTCCTTGCCACCCGCATTATCATCTTTTGACAGGAAATTCTTCAGCTGCGAGTAGCACTCTTCATCATGGATCAGGCGTTGCAAAAACGAAAACCCAGGCGCTTCCGCTGAGTCCATCAACAGAGGATTCGTAGACGGCGTCAAGTCCATCAAATTGTACCGCATCATCGAATAGCGACCACCCAGCAGAGTTTTGTCGGTCGTATCACCGCCACAATCACGGAAGACCATTGGAATACTGTCCAGGACAAGATCCAGCAAACACCGCTCGTTGTCCAAGCTGCCTACATTAGGCTCGTTGATCGACATGTCGAAAAGACCGCAGATTGTCGTGGTCGTGCGGCGCTTAAACTTGGACTCGGTTTGCGGTGGGCAGTGACACACAACCTTTTGCGGCTCTGGTACCGGTTGTGCCGAGCCAGTGTTATTGCGTTCTTCATGCTGCTTGGCGATGCGCTCGAGGCGCTCCTGGCGTTCATCTTTATTCCCGGTGCCTGGCATTTTTTCAATCTCGGACGACCGGGACTTGTCCTTTTTCTTCGAATCGCCGCCACTTTCCTTGCCGTTCGCACCTGAAGTAACACTTCCCTCTTCGTGAAATACGTAAGTACTTTTGATCGGGCACATGTTGTTGGAAAGAACGTTTTGCTCGTGTTCCCACGACACCTGGCGTGCTTCAAGCTTGGTTCCAGCAGCACTTCGCCCGCTTTTCGCATCAGAAGCTGCAGGCTTGGTCTGGGGCTTCTCCCCACCGCACGTTTTGCATATACCGCCAGCGTCATCCGTACGCTTAAACTCCACCTGCACGGCACAGTTAGGCTCGTGCAGCGCCAAAGGACTAGATTTCACCAAATCTGTCTCCAGCGTGAGTTCCCGCTCCACAGGGGCATCGCCATTGTTTTTCTTGCGCGAACCTGGGGCTCCACCAACCCAACTCGTCAGCGACTGGCCACCCCGCGTCATCACGGCAGGTGTGATCTCCCATGTGAAAAGGCCGGTCATATCGCGAACAATAAATCGAGCACATGGAGAATCGAGGCTGCCAACAACGCTGAAAACGATCGAGTCCATCAAGACAAAGCTTAAGGCAGCGGGCGGCGTGTCATCGTCTCCACTACCACGGGAAGCATCCAGCTCATTGAGCTCAGAGCAGTCCGAAATCATCTGGTCCACGCCTGCGGGTGATGGAAACCCGTTGATGTGGTGTAGCAAGTGCATCAACAATCCCTCGGCAGCCACTGCAGTCTCTTCGAAGGATTTTAACCACACGTGACCCGGTTCATTATCCAGTGAAGCACGCATCTGCAATCCTAAGAACAGAAGCGGCATCGACATGCGTCTTTCAACGGTACGAGCACGCTCGACTTCGCGCTGCCAGTCACCATCGGGCAACGTGCCCACCAGAGCCGCTTCAATGGCACTAAAAATCAATTTCTTTACGTCGACATCTTGAAGCACCTCAGTTCGAAGCATGATCCAGAAGCGCAGGCACTCGAATATCGCACTTGTCTTCTGCACGATGAGGCGCAGGGCTGGGATGTCCTGTTCTCGTTGAATAGTTTTCGGGGATGGTTGTGCATTAGGACTGCTCGGCGTCGGTGAGGGGGCCGACGTCGGTGCGTTAGGTGCTCCAGGTTTCAGCTTGTTCTTGAGTTTACTGAATGGGTCTGTGGCTTCCGCGGGGTTACTTGCAGTTGAACTTTCCATCCGACTCGCCCTGGGGTTGTCACTCCCCCGTCGTGCCGCTGCAGAAGCGCCTGACACGCGTGTGGCGCTCGTAAGACTCGATCCTGTAAACGACGCAGACTTGGTGGGTGAACTATCGTTGTCATTTCCCATATCAGCAGCGCCTAGGCGTTCCATTGCCGCCTGGACTTCAATGGAAGCTTCTTCAACCTGCTGTTGTGCGAACACTGCAAGCGTCATCACTATTCGGGCCACCAGAGAAGGCTCAAACACGTTAATCTCTTCGTGGTAGTCGGACAAATCTTGCAAAATCGTGAGCGCAGCCATCGAAATGGAGAAATCCACATCTTGACACACATCCACTAGATGCACAACCCACTCAGATAAATGAATCGGGTCGACAACGTGTTCTCCGCTGTTGTCCGGATTCAAATTCATCACCACGAGGCAGTAGAGCCCCCACAACGCGCGCTTCTTGATGTTAACGACGTCTGTAAAAGGAAGCTGCGCGATACGCATCAGAACACGACCAATGATCACATGGAAATCATCTAACGTCTCCGGGATTTCGTCAATAATACCCTGCATCAGCCCAATCTGAGCCATACCACACACCCCGTGGATCTTTTGCTTCCATCGCACGAAATCTTGATTCGGGAATCTCTTAGGCAGCTCCAGCATTGCGAAAACCACGTCAAGCGCTGCGTTCAGCTCATTGTTCCATTCCGATGCTTTCACCTTGGACTTTTCCGCCCTGCTCCAGATGTTGCCAATGATAATTTCATCCACCGCGTACAAATACGCCGGCACGAGAATGTTCAGGCCTTCAAGATTCAGCGAGAACAAGCCGGAGGATTTTTGTAGCACAGTTGAAACAACCACTCCAGATGGGGAAGTGATTCCCTTGAACAGCACCCGCGCGAGGACTATAAGATGGCTGCGCGTAATCGAGTTGATGCAGCGCACCGAGCACAGTTTGCAAAGTGCCACAATCGCGATACAGCGAGAATTTTGGAAATCTGAAGCCTCCAGTTCACATGCTGGTAGAAACCATTCACCAAAGAGAGCTAGGACTGTCGAAGGGCTGATCTGCTGCAGCTCAGACGGTTGACTCCGCTGTGCTCCAATCGCCGAGTCGATCCAAAGTTCAATGAGCTGCAGCATGCCTTCCGTCAAGCTGAGGTGCATCGACGGCGGCAATGCAGATACCGTCGGCGGAGGGATGAGATGCAGCACACGGTCCAGTAACAGCGTTGCATCCGACACATTTACCACAGTCATCATGAGGAAGTTGGCCGACGACTGGAGATATCCCTGCTTCAACTCGCGCAGGGTCTTGCCGCTTGCTGATGTCTTGTCATCTTTGGCATTCTGCGGAAGTAGCATGGCTCCTTCTGGCGTAACCTTCAGATAAGAGTAGCCCTTGTCCATGACGTACATGAGCAGACAGCTCGAGAAGCGAAGTTCGCGCTTCCAGCAGTTGATCATTTCGACTCCCACCACCTTCGAGTCGGCAGGATTCACAAGCCAGCGACGAATGCCTATAGTCAATTCCATCCATATCTGGGCACCACTGGACTTCGCGACAACAGCCGAATGCATCCAAACGTGCAAAACGACCGAGAGCATAGCGGAAAGCACCGCGCGATTTCCTGGGTCACGTAGCATAATGCAGTTATCAATGGTAGACAGCACGAACTTCCGCAGGTAGGTTGACGTGTAGTCGTCCAGCCGCCGCTGCGAAACCAACTCCAGCAGCTCGATACAGTGCAGCAAAAGCTTTGTATCGTCGAGTTGCACAGACGGATGAAATAGCTGCGAAACGTGCGAAATCATGGCCCGCGAACACTCATTCATCTGCGCCTTCATACCCGATGGCACGTACTGCGAGCCTGTACAAATACCCGAGTAAAACTTGATGGCATCCAGCACCAATTCCGTGTCGCGGTAGGCAAATCGCTGACGGATCGTTTCCATAATCACCTCGGAGAACTCACGTCGAGACCAAAGCACCTCCATGCAGTCCTCTTTCGATCGCAGCTTGTAAACCCACCGCGCCACAACTCGTTGAAAGCTTCCGGGGCAGTGATGGAAAAACCCGAGCGTGTCGCCTTCCTCTTTGAGCTTCACCTTCAGACACACCTTCGGGTACAGCAGCGGCATGTAGAACTTCATGATGAGCTCAGCCCAGAAAATGAACCTGTCGCTGTTCCCGCTCACTTTGCCCGTCTCCCCCAACGGGGACAACCTGCCGTGTGCGTCCTCCCTCTCGAGGCTTAAATCCATCAAGAACTTGAGCATGTCCACGGGTTCCTCTGCCTGCGTGGGCATGGGTCTCATCCACCCTTCGACGTGCACTCCTTCGTTCAAGAACTTGTCCGGCAGCATGATGCTGCCTCCTCCATAGGGTGAAAAGTCGACGCTCTCTCGAAGCAGCTCCAGGTGCATGTTCTTCCGTGTGGGCATGGAGTGAGATAGCATGGCCGTGCCACGCGTTGCGTCCTCGTCTTCATCGATGTCAATCTCAATGCCGTCGCTCATGAGGCGGATGCTGCCCGCTCTTGAGGCCTGGAAGCTCGACGTGCTCGTGGCCGGCATGGCTGCCAGCTGCGCCAAGTTGCGCGTGGCGTCCGTGTACAGCGCCAGGCAGCGGAAGGCGTACTTTTTGATCATGGCGTGGTTGTCTCTCTTCAGCAGCTTGGCGAAGAGCATGGTGAGTCCATTGTTGTTCCAGCCGTCGCGCAGCCGCGGCGCGTTGTTGCGCAGCAGCACCTCGAGCCCCTCAAAGACCTCGCTCCAGTCCTCGGCCTCCAGCGGCTTGCGGCGCTGCTTGCGGAAGGCCGTCTCGTGGGGCGCGTACAGCGTCTCGAGCTCCGCTACGCAGTCGCTGACGACCCCGAACACGAGCGTCGAGTTGTTCCCGTCGGCCCAGAAGTCAGCCACGGCGGCCGCGTGCTCCGGCCCGGCGTTGGCGTTGATGCTGGCCGCGTCCTTGGAGGACGTGCCTGACAGCAGCGACTGCACGGCCACGGCGATGTTGCCCCCCGCCGAGTTGTCCGGGTGCTTGAGGAAGTCCAGCAGCGTGCGCAGGCGCTTGCGCGGCGGCCGGTCGGGCGCGAAGAACTTGGCCAGACGCTTCATCTCGGCGGAAGAAGGCTCCTTGCGCGCCGCCTTGGCGTCCGCCACGCGCTTGGACGAGTCCATGGGCGAGTGCGGGTCTCCTTCCTTCCCTTCTCGGTTCGCTGCAGCGATGAACGGAAACTGCGGCAAGATTCGTGTGCAGGTGGAGTGGCAAGTCACGATTGGCTAAAAATAACAGTCAAAAATGTCCACCCATCACGATTGGCTGAAATAACGTTGAAGCCACTTTGCCGGAAACCACCGACGACTGCAACTTCCTCGTTAATGACTGCGGCGCACCATGCCGCACCGCAAAGTGTACGCGGCGTACGGCGACGACTCAGACCGGGTGTTGCAGGTGGACGCCGAGGACGAAGCCGTCGTGGTGCCGCGCGGCAGCCTCATGCCCGAGGACTTTCTCGTGGGACGCAGCAGCGTCAATACGAGCAGCACAAGCCTCAGCAGCCACAAAGGGGGCGTCTTCCGGGCCTGTCGCCGGCTCTACCGACGAGTCCGTCGCCCTCTTGGCAAGCTTTACAAGCGGCTGCCGTGGACCACGCGTGAGACGGCGAGCGTGGTGGTCAAGCTCTACGCCGTGCTCTACGTCTTCCTCTCGGTGCCCTTCCGCCTCGCCTTCTACTACGACCCGTTCCAGCAGAGCGACAGAGAGCAGGTCCATCGGTGGACCGAGGAGCTCAGCATCTTTACTGCCATGGACATCGTGGCGGACGTTATCGGCGTGGTGGAGTTCCTTGGCTTCTACCGCATCTGGAAGGACGCGTTCTCGCAGCTTTCCGAGTCCGTGAGCTTCGAGCTGGGCAAGAAGTTGACGCGCGATGCCAACAGACTCAAGTCACTCCAAGTTTTGATCCGCAAGCCGTCCACTCGTTCCGGGTTGCGACACGGCAAGGCCAAGTGGACGCTGGCCTCCATTCGCCCTCTGTCATCCATGCCTGGCGGCGCAGCGGACGACTCTTCTCTCCAGCGTCGAGTCGTGTTCATGCGGAATTTGGAGTTTCTACTGGAGGTCCTTGCCCTGGTGCCGATGGAGGTGATACCGTCCGCCACAGGGGCGTACAATGCGCTGCATCTGGCGCGGCTGAACAAGTTGTGTCGATTGTATCGACTGCACCAGTACGTAAGGAAGATCGCCAACATTTACTCCGATCGCGCGTGGGTCCAGCACCTCTCTTCGACGGGCATCGATACTCTTATTCAGAATATTACGATGTGCGCAGGGCTATGCCATTACGTGGCATGCGGATACATGCTCGTCGCGCATGCACAGTGCGGTCTCTCTCTCGAGGCCTGCGACGAAGACGTGGAGACAAGTTGGGCCGTCCGAGACCATCTCAAAGGAGCGACGGTGGCCCGAAAGTACGCCCGCACGCTCTACTGGGCATCAAAAACCATGGTGTTGCTGGGCTTGGACGATGTGACTCCAGTGTCAAATGGCGAGACGGTTTACGCAATTGCGGCGACGCTGATGGGCGCGCTCTTCGGGTCGTCCGTACTGGCAACTTTTCTTTTCATCTTCCGCTTTCAGAATGCGCGGTACGCGGCGTTTGCGACCCACGTGGATAATGCACGGGAGTACATGCGGTCCCAGAATATTACGCGGACCGTGCGTCGGCAGGTCATTGCGTACTTCAGCTACTCGTGGAGCACGCACCACAGTCTTGACAGCGAAGAAGCCCTGCATATCATGCCCAAGCACCTGCAGTCAAAAGTCATCGCCACTCTCAAGGCGAGCCGTGTCAAGCAGGTGTGTTTTCTGATGAAAGAAAGCGTCGAGTTCATCAACTTGCTGGCGCTCGCACTCGTGCGCCGCGTATATTCGCCGTCAGATCAGATCACTGAGTCCAAGTTCAACGCGCAGATGTTCTTTGTCATCCGTGGCAAAGTGGTCTTGTCGGCCATCAACGGATCAAGCCCCAAAGAATGCCAGACAGGAGACTTCTTTGCGGATAGCTGTCTGCTCTTTCCGGAAAAATACGACGAGAAGGCCGTGGCCAAGACCTTTTGTGAACTCTACGCGCTCGCCAAGGAGAAGTTTGACGAAGCCCTCACGCATTTCCACCGAGGAAGTGAGCCTGAGGTTCGCGCTCGGATGATCGAAACACTGGAGAAATACTCGACCCAATTGCGCAAGACAAAAAAACTGCTCGGACTGCGAGGCGCTCGTGAAAGTGGTGGGAGAAACTCACATGGGGGGAGTGCGCATAGCGTTGCGGATGATACCTATTCCGGTGAGATCAGACACGGTGTTAGCTGGCGCCTTCCCGGTTCAGTTTTTCGCGTGCATTGGGATACGGTCCGGTTATTTGCTATCGTCTACGTTGCGTTTGAGGTCCCTTTCTTTTCTGTATTTATCGCCATGACTGATGATCAGGATACGTTTGCTGAGGAGCCCGGGTTTGGCCTACGTTATGGATTGACGATGCTGGCCGAGGTGTTTTTTGTGGTTGATCTCGTCCTACGAGCTCGATATTTTGCGTATCTGGATCAAAGCGTGATGCTGGAGGTGATGCAGCCGGCCCTCATCTTTGCTGCAAATCGAGCCAGTGGGTTTTATCCGGACCTCCTAGCGTGTCTGCCTGTTGGAATCGT
The DNA here is from genome assembly GCA_033557995.1 of Phytophthora crassamura. Classification (NCBI taxonomy): domain Eukaryota; phylum Oomycota; class Peronosporomycetes; order Peronosporales; family Peronosporaceae; genus Phytophthora; species Phytophthora crassamura. The sequence continues at coordinate 1,544,101 of JAUCED010000003.1, read as the reverse complement.
GTTTGATTCCCTTCCAGCCGCGTCAGTCAAAGGGCGCGTTTCGCTCTTCCGTTTGCTTCGCCTGCTGCGAGTGCGCGAGATCCCCAATCTGCTTCGGAATATTAGTGATTTCCACAGCGTGAGCTCGAAAACGTACTTTGTCGTGTCCCTGCTTCTGGGGGTGACGTTGATGCTGCACGTGGTTGGGTGCGTGTGGTTTGAAATGGCGTGGATTGCACGAGGGGTAACTTCGGAAGATGAAGACTGGGAATTGCTGCATGAACTCTCGCGCGAGAGGTGCCTGCAAGAAGCCACGCTGTTCCAGAACTGCTCATGGGTCAAGTTTGATTGCTATGCTAACGTGGGATCAGCGTTTCCTCTCCAAGACCCATCTTCGACGTATACGGCCTCGTTCGCCTACTTGCGTTCCGTCTACTGGGCGATCGTGACGCTAACGGCTGTGGGGTATGGTGACATCGTAGCGTATTCGACTGCCGAGACGTATTTTGCCGTATTCTGGATTTTTGTCGGGGGTGTCATCAACTTCGGTGTGGTTGGTGCGATGTCGAGCATCATTTCAAATGCGATGGCAACGCGGCATCACCATATCGAGAAGCTGAACACGCTGAACAGTCTGTTGGAGCGCTTGGACATATCCGAGAAACTAAGTGCTGAGATCCGACGCTTTTACCACCATCAATTCTTGGAGCATAAGCGCGCGTACGAATCCCAGTTGCTGTCACACCTGCCTGACCAGCTCTGCTACCAGATTTCGTCACTCTTGCACTCTGACGCGGTGAAAAGTGTGTCTCTCTTTGATTCCGCTAGTACCGAGTTTCTCCACGAGGTAACTGGTAAGTTTCGGCATCGCAGCTACCAACACGGCGAGACGATTTGCCTTGAAGGCGATGTCTGCAAAGAGTTTTTCGTTTTTCTACATGGCAGCAAAGTCAACGTATTCTTTCACGTGCGAAAGGTGCCGATACGCGCGCTCCACGAAGGCGACTGCTACGGGGTGAGCCAGTTTCTGCTGCGCAGAGCGCACACAGCTACACTTACAGCTGCTTCTCACGTCCATGCATCCGTCATGACGCGCGAGCAATTCGGAGTGATTCAGCGGAAGTTTGCAGGTGATCTTGGCGATATGAAAGAGGAGGCGAAAACGCAGTGGACCGACCAGCAGAGCAGAATGCGTCGTATCGTGACCAATCTCGAGAGACTCAAGCTGCAGACGCATATGATGCACACGCCCTCGTTGTTCTGCCAGCAAAGCACGACAGTCACAACCACCCGCAAAAGCGGTAAATTAGTGGTACGCGATGTGGAGGCTACGCGCACTACTTTCACGAGCACTTGGCACGCCATTATCATGTGCTGGAACATGTACAACGCCATCGTTGTCATTTTTCGGATTTGCTTTCATTCGCATCTCCACTTCTCGGGAGCGGTAAACACAGCGGTGTGGCTTGCAGATCTGGCGTGTGATTTTTGTTTTGCGGTTGACATCTACCTCCGACTTTACTACTTTGGCTGTCCGGAAGTCGAATTTGAGAATCTTCTGAGTCGAAAAGAAAAGGACGAGCATTACCTTCATAGCTCAACATTCAAGTGGGACCTTCTGGCGTCGTTGCCGATATATGTCCCAGTTGCTAGTCGGTCGGTGACTGCCGGTCTGTGCCGATTGCCACGGCTAGTGCGTTGCGTGGATCTCTTCGTTTATATGGACGACGTCATCGTGCAGATTCAGCAGCACTTTGCGTCCCACAACGTGTCAGCGTATCTGAGCCCTGCCAAACTCCTTGTCATTCTTGTGATCATGGCCCACGTTACGGGCTGCATCTTCTTTTTGATATCGGAAAAGGAATGTGAGCACGTTGATCATTGCTGGATGGCACAGGACCACCTGATTCATCAGTACCACCACGCGGTGCCCATTCTCTATGCGAAATCGTTCTACTGGGCGATCACAACGCTGTTGCTTGTGGGGTCGCGTGAAAGCGTTCCTCGAGACGCGGCTGGGACATTGTGGACGGGCTTCACGTGCCTCTGCTGTACTTTCATCATTGGTCACATTGTCGGAGAGATTTCAGAGCTCATTCTGGAGCTCGGCAAAGAGTCCAAGCAGTACAAAGGCCGGATTGCAAGCTTTGAAAGCTTCGCCAAGGAGCATGACATCCCGACCACGTTGCGGGAGCGCGTCGAATTTTTCTTCCGTTTGCAGTTCCAGCACACGGAGGGCCTTGATCTACAAAGCACCGTGCTCGACCTTTCTGCAAACCTTCGCCTGAAGCTCATGCTCGAAATCTATGGTCACCCTATTGCGTTATTGCCCATCAGCCGCCTTCTTACAGCGTCGCAGATTAATAATCTGGCGTTGAGACTGCAGTCCGAGCTCTTCATACCAGGCGACAACATCCTGGTGGAAGGCACGTTTGGAAATCGGTTGTGTACTCTCCGCAAGGGCGTGGCCGCCGCCCTCTGGGCAAGCTCGATGACCAGTGTGGCCATTCTGATGGAGGGCGCGTTATTCGGTGAGATCGCATTTTTCCTGTCTGAACAAAGACGACTGGCAACAGTAAAGGCGACGACTTCTTGCGAAGTGCTTTACGTCACCAAGCACGACTGGCAAGAGCTATGGACAACGGATGGCGATCTATCTGATTCCCAGGTACAAAAGCATTCGCTACATGCTATCCTCGATTGGGTTTACCAGCGGATACGCAGGTACCAGAGGACAAGCTTGCGAACCGCAAGTAAAGCAAAGCGTATCCTCGCTTCGCGTCAGACCGTAACCGGACCGCAAGCGAGGCTTTCAGGCACAGCATCTGTCCTACCATTATTGCTGGCGGAGAAAGCAAGCGGTGAAAGAATGAGCTTCCTTTCGGAGATTCAAGTGCTCGAAAAGAAAACCACGTATCTTCTATTGAAGGCGGATGCTGTATCGAACCAGTTTCGCCATGCGTTAGCCGCACTGCAAGTTCGACGTCGAGTGTCTTCAGCCGTATCAAGCCGCAACACACACCGCAGTAACTCACGCAGCAAACGGCTCGGTACCTCAAGCGATCTATATCGTAGTACCCTGGGCGATGCGGCGAAGCCTGTTGTCAGCGATCCCAACCTCAAGAACGACATCCACTTGCTCCAGTTTATTGTCGACCTTAATCCAGTCAACAAGCTGGTGCGTGATGATTTGCCATCCGGAAACGTGCGCCGACTGGAGGCCGAAAGCTGGTCAAGTTTTAAGGTCTTCGCGTCAGTACAGCACACTGTACGTAAGATGATGGACAACCTTATCCCGCCCGACACGGCATTTTCTCGAATCTTTCCAGCTTCGGGAGAGCCCCGAGCACACATCAGGATCAACTACTCGCGTACTTTTGGGCGCCAGTCGTCGTTATCTGGAAAACGACATCCGAGTGGGCAGCTTCTACCAGGGACCACGTCTACTGCTAGTCGAAAGGCGGTTCCGGACAATGCAACGAAAATGTCGATGGTTGCGCGCAACATCGGTCTCAGTCGTCCAGGTGAGGTGGCATCTTCGATGGCTGGGCGGCGCTTTTCGGTCGCCATTTTCCAAAACGAGATCCGGCAGCCGAAGTCAGCGACAAAGGCAATTACAACGGGCAAGGGCGCTCGGCTGACACGCAGCAATTCGCTGCCGCTGTTTGACAGTAAATATTTTGAAACCCTGCAGCACGAAGTTAACAAGAGTTTGAGAATAGCTGCTGGAAAGCCGTGTCAAGCGAACATTGATTTCGACATCGTCCAGCGATGTCAGCGCCCACAGTATGCGACCCAGCTTCGATTGTATCACCACTACCGTCGGTGGAAACATCCTGGAGAGGACGTGCGCAGGCCGACGCTACAACAAGCTCCAGCGAGTCCTGCTGCCATTTCAAAGCGTTCGACTGATGTAAGACCCTCGCTGCATGGAAACCTGCTTTATCTTGACCCATCTCGTCGGTCTAGCAACGGCCAACGCCCTTCGTTGATTGGCAAATTCCAGTTTGCTACTGACCCCATTGAGACAATCGACCCCACGTCAAAGGCGTTTGTTAGGCGAGTCAAGGAGCTGGGGAGGCTTTGGGATATTATCCTGCTCCTAGTGGCGATCTATCATTTAATCATCACCCCGTTCAAGCTGTGCTTCGCAACCGATCTCGTCGAGCTTTCTGGAGGCGTGCTACGCGCTTGGTCTGGAATTGAGATTTGGATGGATGTTCTGTGTGTGCTCGATTTGAGCTACAAAATCCGGTACGCTACGCTTTCACTTCATAGCATGGGGGCTTCTTTGGACAGAAAACTCCACGGCGGCTGTCGACGAATCCTCGATGCCAACCCCGCCCTTCGTGCTGATATTTTGGCCATGCTGCCGCTGGAACTGTTGCTTTTTGCCACCGACGTACGCGTCCCACTAGTGTACGTGCCGTCTGTCGTGGAGACAGCACATGCTTCGTGGTGGACATCACGTTGGCTGCTGCGCTTGAACCGTGTCCTTCTTGCTGGTCGTATCGAGCCCCTCTCTGAACAGCTTTTCCAGTTTGTGATTTACGACCGCAAAATCCCAGCAAACGAGGCATTTCTCTACTTCTTGAAAGGAATCCTGTCCTACCTTACGATGGGCCATCTCTTGGCCTGTATCTGGTTTGTTACAAGCGAGCTTGCTTTCCATCACTACGGGACGTCGTGGCTATCGACTTCTGGTATGCTAACGTTCATCCCGGAAGTCACGGAAGTGGAGACGACCGTGCGGAGGCTTAGTGAAAGCTCGACGACGTTTTATCTGGAAAGCGTGTCTCTTTCCCGAAAGTATCTGCGCTCGCTGCTCTTCTCGATGGAGTGCATCTCGACGCTTTTCAACGGCGATATTCTCTCCATGAACCCATTGGAGCTGGTGGCGGAGATTGCCATTACGCTTTGGAGTATCTACATCTACGGCGCTTTAGTCGGTGCGCAGGGCGAGCTGCTTGATGCGCGAGCACGACGCCAAGCTGCTTTCGAGCAGCGCTTAGGAGAGCTACAGCACTACTTGGTGCAGAACGAAGTACCGAAGAAGCTCAAACGACAGATCAAGTCGTACTACGCTCGGGTGTGGCGCTATCGCAAGGGCGGCAAGGAATTTGCTGCTGTCGAGAAGGTCTCTCACACGCTATACGAAGACGTGGTCCTCGCTACTCTTCGTCGTTTCGTGACACGCGTGGCAACTTTCCGCTCTTTGGATGAGCACTTTTTACGTGGGCTACTGGTGTGTCTTAAATACGTGGTTTGCTCGGAAGGGGAAGAAGTGGCCATGAAAGGAGACGTCGATCGTAGCATGTATTTTATCTCGACTGGCCGCGTCTTGATCAAGCTGGATTCCTCCGAGTCCGTCCGCGAGCCGGGGGAGTTTTTCGGCGAGCTCACACTGCTTTACGGCATTTCGCGCCTCGAGACGTGCATCGCACTCTCCCTCACGGAGCTTTACCGATTGGATCACCAACCGTACGAGCGGCTGTTGCAAGACTTCCCAGAGTGCCGCGAGCGAAACAAGTTGGAGTGGACAAGCTCCAGTGCTCCAGCGCCAGACCGCGCAATCCTTGAGGCAGTTGTTCGCAACTTCCAGACAGGAAGCAGACGCAGTGCCTTGTCTAATAGCACGGTTTCGAGTGCCTGTGAAGAACCTGAAATGAACAGCAACACACCGGATGTGGTGGCCAATGTGGAGCGTATTAATGCGGACATTCCGTACTCGCACGTGTACAAGTTCATAATGGACTTACTGGCTCATTTGCAGCGAGTGGATCCGTTGGAGGCCAGAGATCTCGTGCTGCAAGGACGTGCTAAAGCGTACGAACATCTCAAAGCGCTCCTTGGTCTTGCCACGTCGCGTGATGAATTGCCGCGGAAAGAGACGCACGATGTTCCAGCAGCCCACTTCGAGAATGTTAGCGCGTATCGGGCTGGAGAGGATGACACGAAGGGGCAGCTAAACGAGACTCATTTCAAGAACGTGAGCACCAACAGAACGGCCGTGGCATCTACGAGTGATCTACAATTATTGCATGTCATGTCCTGTGGGAATCTGCTGGAAGAAAATTGACAGGCGACTGCCTTCTTAAAAATAGTGTAGTATTGTTTCATCAAATGAAATGTGAAGCTTGTGCTGCAGGTGTGTGTGCATCGTGGAAGTGAGCATCTCGGCAACGGACATTTTCCAGGTTTTCTACGACAACGACACCGCAATAACAGCTGACCACCGTCCGTGATACGTTTACCCGCCATTGAAAGTCCACCATGGTTCTACTTAGAATCCTAGCATACCGCGCTGCCACCAAGCGCAGTACTCACGCTCTCGGATTGCCGCAGTAGTGTATAATGAGGGTGGCTGCTGAAGAGAAGGAGAATTGAAGCGGGGCAGCCGATAGAGATGTATTCAGCGTAGATGCCAGCGTTGAGCTCGGCCGTATGGCCCTGCACCTGTCAACGCCACACTTCAAATTCCGCGTGCATTATCGAAAGCGAGGGTCGACTCGGCGCGGCTGCTACTCCATTTATCAGCCAGACAGTTAAATGGGACTACTGTGACCTCAGCTCCAGCAAAGTAAACAGCAGTGGCATGTACGAGCCGCTTCATACAAAACACAATCGTTGGACACTGGTTGGGAAAACGCAGGAATCGTAGCGAGCGCATCAGAGGGAGGTAGGTACGCAATGAAAACGACCGTGGCGAACATTGTTGCAGCCCAAACCGAATTCGCCTCGATCAGCTCGGGGTTTTCTCTGGTCTCTCGAGTCCCCGGGGCTAGATGGCGATGGAACGACATACAAGCTATCACCTTGGGACGCAGCGCGGGTCATCACTTGTTTTGGTTGGCGCCCTTGCAAAACTCCTTGGGGAATTTGCTTACCTCTCTTCACTTTGCAAGAATGGAGGTAACCGCACACAAGAATATACTGTATAACAACGATAGCTGCTCAAGACCAACCAAAGGATCATGTGAGCGTCTCCAAAACTATGCACTAGAGAGCCAATGTTTTTGCTTAGACATCATCAAACTTACCGCTAGCAATACCAGAAGCAGCGTTTCAACCGAGGTCTTGATAGCTGTAGTCCGTAGTGATCATCGTGCTGGCTCGTGCGGTTTATCTGCTGTATGCGTCTTCATATTCCAGGGGATACGAAGTCGGCGGCCGCGGATCACATGATACCACCTTGTGTATTGTCGCCCAATTATTCCCAAGACATATTCATCAATGATACAGATAGCCCTTGATGCCGCGGGGCCAAAACGCTGGATTTATTTCCTTCAAGAACACGCTGCAGCACCGAACAATACGGAGAACCCGTAGCTAACATCGTAGGGATGCTGTTGTACGCAGATCCAGTGTTTGCAACAATTGGATCAACCCAATCCCAGACGAACGAGACGTTTGTACCATCGACGCGGAATTTTTGGAAGGGAGAAACGTCGGCCACATCGCCCGGTAGCTCTGAAATCAGCGTCCAGCCAACGTGGAGATAGCCCAGGGATTCCTTGAAAACCTTTGCGGGGGTTGTCGAGATTGGGTTCATGGCGATGGAAAGCACGAAGGGTTTCAATCGTACCAATGACGGTGGCACCTCTGTTAGATTGCTGTATTCCAGGAAGATCGTCGCCGAGCTCGGCCATTTCGTATCCAAATCATCGGGCAACTCACCCAGATTCGTGACACAGAGTTTGATGTCCATAGCGTCTGTGGGAAGTCCGTCGTCTGAAGGCCAGCGGGGAGAACTCCACCCGTCATGTTGACACGCACTAGAAAGAGCATGACCAGGTTCGGATGGTGCGTCTGTGAGGTAGCAGCACTCTCATTCCAACTTGAGATTGTAGTATTGTAGAACTTCAGGAGCCTTAGACCGGAAAACCTTGTCACACTGCTTGGCATCTCGAAGTCAAGGCAGTGCCTAGTCACACCTATGGCCGTCGTTGGGTCAAACGCATCCCATTGCGTTGTGACCTCTTCTAAGGTGCCGCGAATACCAACTTCATGGCAATCGAGTACAAAAAGCGAACAAGAGGGCTCTGACGTTCCCCAAGGCTTCACTTGCATCGCGCATTGCGTGAGTCCAGGCATCGCCTCAGCATACAGGTGCAACACCAACAGCACCACGCCCCACCCGAAAAAGAGCACTTGTAGCAACCGGGACCCTGCCACCGTTTCCAATCGTCTCTGGCACAAGGCTTCTTTCACGTCACCTGCGCTGGGCTGCCGAGGAACCACGGAGGCCCTGCGACGATTAATACTCGCACTTGTTCTGTCTGTAGATGGTTCTGTCGAGCACAGAAGCTTCTTCATGTTACCCAAGTTTCCGAGCGTGCTCAGAGCAAACACGATGCGCAGTGCCAGGACTCCCCACGTCGTCACCAGTAGAATTTGGAACTCGCTCAGGACATGCATCAACCAAAGACCCTCATACCATTAATTTGGAAACTGCCCTGCTTAAAGTCGAAGTCTGAGTCCATCGATGCAGGTATCACGGTTAATACTCGAAATATTTACTTGAAGTACTTAAACTACAACGTGAACTCTTTGGCTCGATAAATTTTGGAGGGAATACTATCGCAACAAGCAACGTGAACAGAACAGGTGTACTTCGAAGTACTAAGTAAAGCTCAAGCTAACTTGGTCTGCAACATAAAGAGCTCCACACGACTGACGCAGCCGTTGCTTGCCTGATCGGATCCGAAACTGTATGCGTTGTTATTGGCAACCTTGAAATATTTTGAAGGGGTGTATTTTCGCGCTGAGTCGCTCCGTTAAAAATACGTTCCTGCCTTCGCTGCACACTGTTCATGCTCATTCATCGACCTCGAGTGCTGCTCGCACTGCCCAGACAAAGTCTTAGAGCGGGAAATGGACGGGTTGCTTCTGGGAAAAGTACTTGTTCGAAAATTGGAAACGAGCAAGCCCTCAATCGGTGGTAAAACGCGTATTCTACCCCAACCAGCACGCGGTTGCCGAGCTGGCGAAGGACCAGCTGCAGCTGACGCCAATACGTCGAAGCAGTCCGACGGCTTCTTCGATGCTTTCGGCCCGACTGGAATTTTACTGTTTATAGCGGCGGGCGTATCCGTTTGCTGGACCGTGTGGCTCATTATCCTGACGATTTCGCCGAACGAGACGGCAAACTATCTCATGGACACAGCAGAGTTCGACGACGGCCATTTCTGGCTTATCGTTGACCCCGAGCCAGCTCTCATGACGGTGAATGGAGTCGCCCTGACCGTGCTAGCAGTGAGCTATGCGCACGTTATGCTGAAGATGACGATGTTTAGAAGCAAAAGCTTTCGCGTCGTACCGGCTGGAATTCGAAGCCAGCCAACTTGGATCTCTCGACTTCCATACGGGGGTCGCTATCTGCAGAATGCAAATACCTTTTGGCTTGAGTTGACGGGGTACTACGGACTCTATCGAAAATTCTGGGTACGATGCTGCAGCGTTAATCACTTACTCCACTTTTTAACTTGTTTCCCTCTAGAATGTGTTTTTCAAAGCAGGCGACATCCTCGTTGGATCCATTCAACTGCACCACTTGTTAGAGGCGGGTTTCTCGGCCAGTCTGTGCTATGGTTACGCTGCTCTTATTGCGATAAGTTGCTTATCCCAGTCCTTCTTCATTCTCCATCCGATAGCACACAGCGCATTCACTGAAGTATTGGTGGACACAGTGTACGTTAGTGCTATGACGCTCTTGTATTTGATTGTTGATTCTGACGCGCGTTTGACCTCGTAGGTTTGATATGACCTTCGCCATTGTGTGTCCAATCTTCCTGCTCGTGTATTCCTACGCCGCTTTTGATCTCGACCGTGAACTTGCACGACTCAATCTCGAGATATACCCCAGAGGAAGCTTTGAGCTACAGGCTCGCATGTTGGCTGACCCGATTGTCACGACGCTTTTTCGGTTCTGCTTTGACGCGCTACGAACTCTCACTTGGCTGAATTTAAGCGTGCGGCTGGCGATGAACACCTCGTTCTGCTTTCGACTGTCGCGGTTGGTGGAAGTGCTGAGTCAACGACGCAAGAAATTACAGAAGTCAAACAGCAAACTAGCCAAACTAAATGCGCAGTACGCGGTGCCGCGTTGGGTGGGGGCTTTGGTCCTTGCAGCAAGCGCTTTCGTCATCGTTTACACTACCAAGAGTATCACGGAGTCGCAGGAAACGTGCGGGGCGTACCCCCAGTGTGTTGCGTTTGCATACCGCTGGGATAACCAGGATAGATGTCCATGTCTTGCTATCGTTGACATGGATCCAGCTCCGAGAACCTACAACGAGTGGATCCGCCCAGTTGATGTGACCGAGACAGTCAGGGAATTAGCGAAGTCTGGTGATCTCCAAGTTCTGCAGCTCACGAATCGTCAGATGGAGGTTTGGCCTGACGAGCTACAGCGATGCGTTGACCTAAAACATCTGTACGTACCTGGTCGTCATTACGACACATTTGAGGGCTAAGTAGCTTGTGTGTGTGTGCCTCTAGATCCCTCTATTATACCGGAGTGGAAGTGATCCCCGACTGGTTGAACGTCTTTCACAAGCTGGAGTTTCTGTACGTGTTTCGCTGATTTGTAAATTATGGCTTGCTTAGGGCTCTTAACAGATTGTTTTTTGGGATTCAGTGTCTTTCAAGGCAAATACGGCGAGAGAAATATCGTGCGCATGCCATCAAACGCATTCTCGAGAATGGGATCGTTGACATTTCTTCATTTTGGATATCTCCAGCTGCTTCCTGATCTGCCCAGCTTTGAGGGTCTACACAATTTAAAGAGCTTGTCCCTGGCGCTGCTCTATACAATCACGGAGATGCCCGAGTTGAAGCATCTCGTCAAACTCCAGCGCCTCGAGCTTGTTGCGCTGGGCTCCGTTCAAGTGATCCCCGATCTTTCATCCAACAAACACCTGATTGGTATCACCATTATGAACGTGCCCGTGTGCTGCAATGGCTTTATCGGCGACTGCAGTCTCACCAACCCAGCTTGCAGAGCAGAATCAGAGATTAGTTGCTTGCCGCGTTCTGAACGATGCAGCGAAGCGAACATGTCAATCTTTGCCGACCAGCCGGCAGTATGTGGCAAGAACGCACTCTACTTTCCGCCTCCTCCGCCAATAGCTCAAGAGCAAGTCGATATGTGCGGTGGTGTGCTCTATCGCGAATGCCGTGACCCCCGCTTCCAAAGCCCAGGTCATGATGTCGTGGGCATTTGCATCAACTCGTACTTCCAAGTGATCTCCTGCACCTCATTTGGCTTTTCTGCAAGCGGGAGACGACAAGAGATAGCTCGCGGACTGGGACTCCCATGCGATCTTATCGAAGAAGCTTGGCTAGGGTGCAGCTAGCTAGCTACTGCATCACAGGCCTGCGTAAACCCGTAGCTCGTAGAAACGATTCAATTACTCCTTTCACTCAGTTGCTCGCGAAACGTTTACTTCGAAGTATTTGGCTACGTACCTTCACGTACAGTTAGTACAAATGCGAAATATTTGTTTTTTAGAAACAGCAACATATTGCTGTTTCTAAAAACATTTTTGCATAAAACTAATCGATGACAAAATGACAGATAAAATGCTCAACGGGGGGGGCAACTTCATCCTTACTCACCACGTCACTTTCACTCAAGCTGCTGCCTTCATCCAGACAGGTATTTCTCCGCCATAACGCGGCGAATTGTCGCGAGCGCCCAACCATTCCACCCAGCGCAGCCAACCTCGTGTCCGTCCGGATTGTAGAGAATTCGGCAGCACCAAATGCCGTCAAAGGCGTTGCGAGCGTCGCACTCGTTGCTGTAGCGGCAGACGCGCACGTTGCCGCACCCTTCCTCCGTGGCGACAAGCCAGTATTTCCCGTGGTCGGCTGGATCCCGCGGTTCGTACGCACTAACATACTCGTGCTGGAAGCTCCGGCACGTCTTGACAATGCCGGCAATGCCCAACCCGACCACAGCAGGGACAGCAACCGCAGTGGCAGCAATACCTAACGGCACTGCACCGGCCGCTCCAATACCTTGTAGCACAGCAACTGCACTTCCTCCAGCGATGCCACCCCCGCCTGCGATTGCTGCCGTCGACATCATCCCAGCTGCAGCCGAGTCCGCAGCGATTCCAGCAGCAGTGAAGCCAATAGCCTGAGCTACCGGAACGGCAGTAGCTGCTGCAGCAGCCCCCGCCGCAGCTCCGGCGCAGGCACCAACCGCAAGAGCGTCTGGTTGTTGCTTGGCGTGCTTCGGCGATGCGTGTTGCTCACCCATCGGTCTCGGTCTCCGTTGAAAATTGGAAAGTGATCTGGACGCCTCACGTTGGGCTGGATGCCTCCTACGGGAAAGGGGCGAACGGCGAGACGAAAGATGAATCCCGTTGGCAGTCTTGCTTGTGATAAAGATTAAAGCGGAAGGCGGGGCTTCTTTCGCCGAATATGCGAACAACGTAACGCTCACACAAGTCACTCTCCATCAAAGCTTGCGCAGCTATGATGCAGCTTCATGTTCTCCACAGACAGAATATAGAGCTGTTCTTCGCGGTCCTCATCGACATGGACCGTGGGTGGCAGATGCTCATCGTTATCGTCACTGCGATGCTTTCGAGCGGCGTGTGCCGGAAGGTCTCTACTCACAGAACAGCATGATCACCTTTATCTTGCCGCCACATAACTGTGTCGCTGACGACTCCCAAGAGCAGAGATGGCCTCATGGACGACAGAATGCCCCAAGGACGACAGTTAGGCCCCAAGGACGATAGCTAGCTGCTCGAGCACGGTCCAGGACGGCAAAGCGTAGAATTCTGGACAGGCATTTGGACGCTAACAACGTTTTTCAGTTACTTGTCTTTGAAGGCCGTGTAACCATGGCTTTGGTGTGCGGAATGCAGGCGTCAAGTTTCTAGCACTGCAAAAAGTAAAGCAACAAACAACAGTTCCACATGTTCGGATTGTCTAGCTTTCCCAACTCGGACGAATTCTGGGATCGACGCAACGCGTCGGAATCTTCTACGGTAGTACGAGGAGTAGTATGTGCTTGGACCTGCAGACTTGTGTAACAAAATCACGTTAATGTGGTTGGTCTGTGGGCAAAAGGCAAGTGGAACTCTTCAGCCAAGCACTTGTCATTGCCGATTTCCCACTCTTCAACGCAACGAGCACCAATGCAGCTGTCCAGGGTGCTGTGCTCGCCTCCAAGATCACCGGAACCCGATCGCTCTGCTCCGTCTGCGACTTCAGAAGTCGTAGCGACTTCTAAGGCGTTACCTTTGCTGCAAGAGCAAGAAGGAAAAGTGTCGAGCACTGCGCAAGCCATGACTCAGACACCAAAGTTCAGGGCGGTGCCGGATAAAGAACGCAAGCGATCTCACGGAAAGAGTGCCGCGCAGAAGCAGCAGCAGCAGGAGCACGCAGCGTACGAGTCACGCGTGCACAACCTGACTCTGGACGTCAATGATCTTCGCCAGCAGATCCAGCGGCTCACGGAATTCCGTGATCTGTACCTGTTGCGTCAACTGCTGAGCAAACAGCGCTTTCGAGAGGACGCGGTCAACTTGGCCCGCACGTTCATCGATGGAATACGCAGCAACTCCTGCGGCTTGACGCCGAGTGCGCGCGGTGTGTTTTTCTCTCGCGACCACGTCTCCCAGCAGGACCCAGAGGCAAGCGGCGGAGTCCACCAATTCGTGATGCAGCGAGGCCCTCCTGCCTTCAAGAACCGCGAGATCACCGTCAAGTCCATTCGAGTGCTGGCGCTGGCTGACAGCGCGACGGTGAGTGAAGCTGGGCAGGAAATTCGGCTTTTGTGCGGGAATGCAGGCGGGTGCGCTGTCGAGGTGCTCGTTGGCCTCACGGGTGACATTTACCGAGAGACGATTGAGGCCTTGTTCCCGCACATCTTGCGTGACGAGGCTATGGTTGCGCGGATCCTCGGACTGCGAGTCTCGTTTTCTTCGCGCTTGATGCTCTACTTTAACCCCCAACGGAGATTGACGCAAATGGTGGCTCAAGCGGACATTGTGGCGGCCCTGAGGGCTCTGCGTCTTGATGAACCGAACAGCTATGCTGCGCTGTCGGCGGTGGACGAGCAGACGTCGTCCTAAAATGAGTCGGAGGCAACGGAGGCAAGAAACGATAGGTGGCAATTTTCGAAGAGGAATGGGAAAACCTTGAAGCCTGCTTCATTCCTAAGTTTTCTGAACCTTGGACTTCAACTGATCTTAGCTCGACCAGGATGGGCTCGCGTTGTGGCGACGGACGTCTTCTTGAGCGATCGATTTCGTGTGGAGAGGAAGGTGAGGGCCACCAAGTGATGAAGTAGTTGCAGCAACATTAGTGACGAGGGGAGACTGATGAAGTAACACAAGCACCAGATAGAAGAAGAAAAATGCAGCATGATCGCTATTATTTTACACGAAAAGCCAAAATGGAGCTTGCTACGATCAGGGGGTGGCGTAGTGTGTTGGATCTACAAATGGGGCTAGTTACAGAGCTGCTTGGTTGGCCTTGCGTCGACGGAAAAGTTGAAGTCTAGCCGTCGGCAAGCCAGCAAGTCGGTGACACGCGAGAACAGCAGTCGATCGCCGAATTTTCACGCAGGCGACTTTATACACGCTTCGCCTCGCCGCATGGCTGCGGCCACCGAGTCGGCAACCACCGCGCGTCTAATCGAACGTCACGAGGTGCGAGTCCATGCTGCTGAGAGCGATCGCGAAGGCCTGCACGGGCGAGAACGGGTGGGCGTAGTCCATCGAGTACACTTGACGGTCCTGTGTGCGGCCGAAGAGCATGAGCGTCTTGTCCATGTCGTCCGGGTGAGAAAGCAGGAAGTTCTTGACGGAGGCTGCTGCTACGCGACCACCGAAATCCAGGCAGTACGCCTCGAGAGATTCGATCCAAACGGGCGGCTTGTTGATCAGGTGCAGTGCGCGGGCCGTGTCCGGGTTCTCCACCTGCGACAAAATCGTGTCCTCCTTGGTCTCCCCCCGCCAGGGCTGCACTGCCCACGACGGCGCGCCATTCACAGCGCTGTCGGCGTCCGGCACTGGCGCCACAAGCGGCAACGCAACGCGCATCTGCCGCGGCGACTTGCCGAACGTGGCCGCGTACTGCACGGCACCGAGCTCCAGCGGGACCTCTCCGGTCGTGTCGAACATCGTGTACTGCGAGCCCATGTAGTTCTTGTCTAACCGCGCCACGGGCACCGGCGCGTTGAGCGGGTACGCGCCGTCCTCGTCTGTCTGGTTGGACGTGGTGTCCAGGTTCGTGGCGAGCGAGATGACGAAGCTCACCGACATGTCGTACTGGCGCCGACGCACTGCCGTGCACAGCAGCGTGTCCGTGTCCTGCGTGTAGAGCTCGTAGTTGCCTCCGCCACGCGTGCGGATGTAGCACTGCATCATGAGCGCCGGCGGGGGCGACGGCGCCACGAGGAACCGCGCCAGGAACGCACTGTTGAGTCTGGCCGTGCCGATGAGCAGCTGGCGCAGCGCCACGTCCGCCGGCGGAGGAGGCTCCACGGGCGCTTGGTCGCACGCACTCACGTGGTCGGCGAGACTGGCCTTCTTCATGTTCTCCGAGCAGTACGGGCAGCTCACCTTCATCTCGTTGGCCATGCGCTGCGCGTGGCGCGAGGCCGCGAGCAGCGAGAAGCCGATGGCCTCTCGGCACATGGGGCACGAGCCGCGCTCGCTCACCCAGCGCTCGATGCAGTCCTTGCAGAAGATCTGGCCGCAGCACGTGGCCTCGGTGGCGTTCGTGAAGACCTCCTGACAGATGGCGCACTCGAGCATCTTCTTCGTATTCTCGAGCGCCTCCAGCTGTTCGTCTCTCGGGATCGGCTCAGGCGCAGGGTACGCCAGCGTGCTCACCAGGTTACTGGCGGCCAGGGCCGACGCTGCGGTTCTCTGGCCCAAGTGTCTTGTCTTCAAGGCCGAGTGGATCTCGAAGAGCATGTCGACGACTTCTCCGACGCTGTGCTGCGCTACCTGGGGCTCCAGCTCCGCCTCAGGCTCCACCTCAGCGTCAGGCTCCTCGTCCACGTCCATCTCTTCGTGCTGGTTGTCCGCTTCCCCGCTGTTAGGGAAGAACCTGTTGCTCCTGGGAGCCGTGGCCTCCTCATCGATGGCCGAGAAGCCCGTGGAGTGGCGCTCGCTGAGTCGTCGCAGCCTGCGGCTGCTGCCCATGAGGTCCACGAGGCCCTCGCCCTCGGCGAAGAAGCTCGACACCTCGATGTCCATGTCGAAGCGCTTGTGACGCGGCGTGATGCGCGGGCTGCTCCGCGGCGAGAGCAGGATGAGCTCGCTCAGCGTGCGCGTGCGGTGCATCTTGTTGCTGTGCTTGGGCTCCGTGACCACGCGCAAACGGCGTTGGGCGAAGCGGGAGGCCGAGATGGGCGCGGCGCAGGCTTCACCGCCTCCGGCGCTGCTGCTGGGACTCGGCTCGCCGGCCGAGAGCGTCGGGGTGGGCACAAACGTGGCCGCCATGGCGACTGAGGGGCTGAATGGGGGGCTGGACGCGGAGATACTTCCCGCCGAGAGCTGGACGGTCGGGCAAGTGCGCGCAGGAGACCGGAGTGCTGGTCGCTGGGCTGGCTGGAGCGAAATCCGCAAATGACCGAAGTGCGGAGTCGGCGAGAAAGTGGTGTGTGGTTGTGTGCGGAAGAGGACCATAGTGGGGGCAAGTGAGACCAGCCCTTCCCTCGAGAGTCGTAACACCGTCTATTCCACGCTGAACTCGCAAGGATTGGTATGCGAAAAGGTATGTGTTGAAAGGCCTGCAAGGCAATGCTCGACTAGGCCTTGGAGGATGTGGGGCTCGGGATGCAGCGCTCCAGCTGGCTGAGCCTCTGGAGCAACAGAGGATGGAGTTGGTGCAGCAGCGAGTGCCGCACGTTGAATTATTGCCGCGAGGAAAAGGAGGCAAGACGGACAGTTTCAACACGCTGCTGATGGGTGATCGGCAATGCGGCTGGCCATTGACGGCGCCACGTGAAGATCCAGCACTAGTGCTCCGAAAACGCTCAGCTTGTCGATGCGGTGGGGCATAGCGCGGCGAAACGCTCTGCTCAGAGAGCAAACCAGCAAGAGCAACGTGCTGGTTTGCTCACAGCAACGTGGACGCAGATCAAGTTGCTGCACTGTGCCTTGTGTGCCTTGTGTGCGGCAATTAATTCGAAAAAGAACGGAGATCCATACAAACGCCCAGTCATGGTGCTGAACTCGGATGGGCCAGATGGGCCAGCTGAGTGATTGCCCTGCTGCTGTGATTGCCGTCTGCTGTGCTGTGGCCATGAGGAGCTCACCTTATCGCCGAGACCAGCATTAC
This sequence comes from Phytophthora crassamura, assembly GCA_033557995.1. Lineage (NCBI taxonomy): Eukaryota > Oomycota > Peronosporomycetes > Peronosporales > Peronosporaceae > Phytophthora > Phytophthora crassamura. The sequence goes on along the minus strand of JAUCED010000003.1, from coordinate 1,526,806 downwards.
ATTACGGCGTCTCGCCTCGCGTCCTGGTGTCCTGCTGCGGACGGGAGCCTCGAGGTCCCAGCAATGCCGAGAGATGACAAGCGAAAGTGACAACATCTCGTTTTCTCGCTCTCTGAATTTTGCATAGACACGCAGAAAACGATCACTTCAAGAAGGACTTTTGCTTCGTCTACATATCTTGCTCATTGCTCATTGCTCGGGCGCGCCAAGCACCAGCAACTGCTGCCAGTGCCGTTAGCGAGCGCAGCTGTCTCTCGCTGGATTGCATTGCCGCTGGGTTGATCTCTGTGGTGGTAAGTCAGTCCGGCTGGCGCTGGTCACGGCGATCTGAGCCCACAGCTTGATACCCACATATGCGCTGCGCTGACGTTTGAGCTACATAGCGCCACTGGCCAGCCCTGCCGGTGCTGAGTAGTGCACTTCTAGGTCACCTCGAGGAAAATTGTGACCATCTACCTCGCTCGGGTTTAAGTGATGAGAAGTCTCCTTCCTCATCATCGTGCTCTTGTCGGTAAGCCAGTCGAGAACTCGTCCACGTCCTCACAGCATTCACTCCATCTGTACTGCTCTGCTCAAACAAGGCTTCCACTCGCTTCTAGGTAAATGAGTTTTGTATGGGATTGATATGTGGTGGATCGATGCTCGAAATCACGGCGAGAAGAGCTCGGCACACCAGGATCTTAGGCGTTTTCGGCGACTGCGTCGGGGATCTCGACTCGCTCCTTGACAGCCTGGTGCATTTCTTGCGCGGTGAGGCCCATACGACCGCGCCACAGCTCAAACACTCGCAGCGGATCCTCGTCGTTCACGGCCTCAAGCATGCTCACCGCCCTGTTTTCCTCGTTCAGAAGCCCGAACCAGTCGCCGCTGGGGTACACGATGCAGGCTGCGGCGTACCGGTGGCCGCCGTAGTGGCTGGACGTCCACAGATTCAGCGGCTTGTTCGCTTTCGGCGCCGACTCCTTCAGCCACTGCAGCAATTCCGGGCCCTTGCAGCCACAACGCTCGTCTCTGTGGTGCGAGCCGTAGCATTCAAGCTCGATATTAGACTCTACACAACCAACTCTCGAAAGAAATACAACGCCATCGTACCTGGCAGCGTGGCCGCACACCATCATGTGGTATGCCGTCTCCATGTGCGTGTACTGCAAGTTCCTGCAGTCGAAACGAGTCCGAGACCACAGCAAGAACGTTAGCCTCACTCGCACAACCGTAACAGCTTCTCCCCACTCACTCTTGCTGCAGCACGGCCACCAGGTTCAGGTCCTTCTCCAACGACTTGCTAACCAGCGTCGAGACTGCCAACCACGTCCCCAAAAGCACACCATTAGACGCAAACAGCTCCCATTAAGACCTACGCAACAGCAACTCACCCTGTGATGGCACCACGTTGTGCACGCGCACCAAGTCTGGGAACACGAGGATATCGTGCGCGCCCTCCTCCGAACTCTCGGCCAGCCTGGCGCTCTCGTTTCGCAGGCCGCCGTTGCACATGCCCGTATACGGGATAGCAGCCGTCACGAGCAGCGGACTCTTCTTGACCTCGTTGATGTCGCCGCCGTAGAGCTTGACCAGCGCGCCCATGTACTTGCTCAAGATGTGCTCGGGCGAGCGCTCCAGCTTGGCGGGCCACGCATTCGGGTCCGTGCTCTCGGGCTCCACAATGACGTAGTGCCGTCGGTACGGGCGCACGGAGCCCTCGATGAACAGCGCGTCGCCCTTGTCCTCCTTGGCGTCGGAGGCTGCGGCCTGGCGCTCTGCCGCCCGCTTGGCGCGGCGCTCGGCGAGCTGCTCGGGCGTCAGGCGCTTGCCCATCTCGCTGCTGAAGAACGCCACGCACTGCGGGCGCAGCAGGCAACGCGAGGCCGTGAGCCGGGACGAGAAGCACTTGGCGGCGCGGTGCATTGCGCTCTAGAAGGACAATTGGGAAGTGATCACCGTCGGGAAACGTTGTCGACGCATTTCGGTGGAAACAGATGTGCCATTTGTGAACAGTGTCAAACGACCATCAACATTACGTGACTGCAGTCAGGAATGAATGTGGCCACTTCAACACGGCATCAACAGGGGATAATCTTCGACTGCAGCGACTCGCTTGCGCACTATGCAATTTGCTCCTTTGGAAGCATGCAGCGCGCCGCCACTCCTCTGTCCACTCGCCTCTTGTGCCAAGCACCATCGCCCGCTTGCAGCACGTTGCTGTTCAGCACGATTGCGGTCGATCTTCCGTTGTCGGAAGAGGAGATCCATCGTATCCGCGCTGCCAAAGCCTCGCGTCGAGGCGGCCGACGCGGTGTGTCCAGTTGCCAACCTCTCGCGGAAGATCAGGCCGTAGCGCCGGGGGCTCGCTGTGGTCGGGGTTTCCATGGTTGGCGCTCATGCCAGGCGCTGACGGAAGATCAAGTCAACGAGAGGCTCGCTGCTCGTCAAGCGCAACGCACGCCGAGAGATTCCGGTGCTCCCACTGCAGTTTCAGGTGAAGAGGCCAAGAACCGCGGCGGTCGGTTTGGTCGCTTCCAGCGCAGAGGCCAGCTATTGACGGAGGAGCAACTCCGGGCTTTTGCTGCTGCTCGGAGCCGAGAATACCGCGGAATGGGGCGTGGCGCTCAAGTGCAAGAGTGGATGAAGAAGCGTGAGGCCGTGCGCGAGGCCTTCCGTTTCGCCTCGCCGGATAAGGCGGACTCAGGCCTTCAAGATGCTGGTGATGCGCCTTCGTCCTTCCCACGCTGCGGGTGGCTCGCGCACGCCGGTCACCACGAAAGACGCCAAAGAGAACGTGATCGATTCCACCACGCGCGTCGCTAACGACAGACCAACACAGTAGAGTAGCGTCGCTTGAAAGCGTAATGGACAGAGGTATACACGGCGACTACCGCAATTTGATCTCTGTAGCCACTACGCGTTGATGTATCGCTGTAGGCCTTCTAATCCTCGTCGGTCAAGCTGATTCTTGCCCTCGAAGATGACGCTAGAGAGGAAGGTGCCCATCTTGCGGCAGGGATTCGACCCCCCAGCAACATTAGCTCTTTACCCTGCCAGCGCAACAATGGAGACACGTCCGCTGCTCACCGTCACGCTGGCGCTTCCTCTTGAGCTTCGACGTATCCCCCGCGTCCTCCAGAAGGTGACCGACTTGCTGCTCCCGACGACCATCGACTACGCCGTGGCCAACGATCTCCAGCTCATGGTTCAGAACTACGGGGCTTCTCGTGCATGGACTGTTGCTGCCATGGATATCGCCGCAGCAAACGGTCGACTCGACATCGTCCAGCGACTGCATGCGGATCGAACCGAAGGCTGCTCCGTAAACGCCTTCGTCGGTGCTTCTGGCAACGGACACCTCCACGTCGTCGAGTGGCTAAGGTCCAACTACAGCGGGGTTTGTGTCGCCCACAAAGCGCTTATCTCGGCTGCAGCGAATGGCCACATCCACGTCATCAAGTTCCTCATCAATCACCACAAGGAGATCCATACAGCATGGACCAGTCAAACCAACATCAGCCTTGCCATCGATGAGGCTGCGGCGAATGGGCATGTTGAGCTCGTTAAGCAGCTGCTCAGAGAAGATTTTCACATCTTGATGGACGTGACTGTCCCCCTTTGCAGAGCTCTTAAAGGCGGCCACCTTGACGTTGTTCAAATGCTGTTTGCTGCCACCAACCGTTACCGAGTCAAGGACGTGCTGGATCACGCGGCAGCAAATGGCCACATTGATATCGTCAGCCAGTTCCTTACGACAAGTGACGCCATCAACCGTGCTTTCCTTGCTGCCTCCATCCATGGCCACGTCGCTGTTGTGAGGGCACTGCTCGATAAAGTCGATTCCGACAAGATTGGTTGTGCTCTGGAGAGAGCAGCATCTGCCGGTCAAGCGGCGACAGTGCAAGTGCTGCTTGATGCGTGGCAAGATCGACCGTCCAAGGATCCTGTGAAAATGCACTGTGTGTTTTGTGCCTTGAAGAATGCCGTGCTGAACGGCGCTGTCGAGGTGGTGACGTTGCTGGCCGACCGAAGCGGGTTTTACGCAGTTTGCCCGGCGCTAAGGTGGGCGATGGTGAGAAACGATATCACCATTGTTAAGGTGCTGGTCAGGCGGTGCACGCCAAGCGCCATTGCTCACGCAGCAGCTGAAGCTGCGATGAGAGATCAGCCAAAAATGGTGAAGCTGCTGCTCAAGAACTGCGACGATCACAATCGAGCTCGTGCTTGAAGACGTCGTGTCCAATGACAATGGTCCGACCGCGAAAGCTATGCTGGAAAAGTGCAGTGCGCTGAAACTGGAGACCATTTTGGAGGAAGCCTCTGCACGACGTTGCAGCGCGCTGGTCGGGTTGATTCAGGATCTGCTCGACGAACCGAAACCAGGAGATGAAGCTGCGAGTGAGTAAGAATTGAATTGGTTGCTTGTTGACCCGGCATCGCCCGTAAGGGAATGCGACGGCCTAGAGCATCACGGTCGATTGCATGGAACCCTCAGAAGGAGCAGCTCCACAGTAATTTTGACACAAACACCAATTACGCGTTCATTCCATTCGCATAGCCCAGGGATCGTGTGTAAATGCCATGCACAGATACCCACGGCTTCCAGTCGGTCACAGCATCAACACGCTTCTGCGGAGACCAGCATTCTAGCTGTGGTGTAGATGCCGCTGTCAGCACGTCTTGCTCGACAAACCCGCGCTTCAAGCACACCCGCCCTTCGATGAGCGTACTATTCGCCCCGATCTTCAAAGTCACCACGGCTCGGAAAGCTGCCAGTGGGGCCCTAGCTTGCGTTTGGCTTCTCGACCACCAGTAAAACTCGAGACAGAGCGGGTCATCGTCGGACTGGCGTTCTCGTGTGCCGTCAACGATACTGCTGGTGACGTCCCAAGACGCCTGCTCTAGGCGATACGCAACGTAGTCGCCTCCAAACCCGCACGGTGCCAAATCTAGGGCAGCATTGAACGCCGCGGTATGCACACGGCCGTCGCAGAGAAGCTGCGTCCAAGCTTTGTCGTCATCACGCGACCAGGGCAGCTAACAACAATACAAGCATTAATTATCTCCTCCTCATGAAGATGAGAGCATCGCGAGACTCCACGCACCGAAATGAAGTACAGGGAACCCCCCGCGACTGCGAGCTTCAGGCGCAGCAGCTGCGCTATTGGGCGGCACGAGGTCCACAGTGAAGGAACATCGCGATACAAGCTGGTATCTTCGTGCACCAGGAGGGTTCCGCCACGAAAATCGACTGCCAGACTGCCAGGCTGGAGCATCCATTCGCCTGTCCACCTGCTTGGCGGTACGTTAGGACTCTGCGTCGGGAAACCGCGTCCTGAGTATTGGTTTCTCTAGGGCAGGAAAACAATACACGCCGTGTGAGCATACGAGTGTTACGGTACTGAGCGCGTGCTTGATACACGTACCGTACAGCCTTCTTCCACGTATGCTACGAATTGACGCCATATCGCGAGGTTCCAGCCGCAGTCATGAGTAGTACTCATGTTGAGAATGCGGTTGTGAAAAAATGCGGCACATCTCTGAAGAACGCCTCGCAGCTCAGGACGCAGTTCTTCAAGTGTAGGATCACTGAATACGAATCCTATCACCGCGTCACTTAACTCCCTCACGCTTCGGATCGTAGGCCGTGTCGCTTGATGAATCTGCAGGAACTCGTCGAGTCTGTCCCAGCAAAGCTCAGCACACGTCAAGAAGGCTGAACGAAGATGATTTTCTTCCTCCTCGTCGGCACCAGCAGAAGAACCCACGCTGGAACTATGAATCACTGGGTGGCACGCAGCCAGCAAGCCCTGCATCCACTTGAGGTTTTCAGGCGATAACGTCCAGATGCAAACCCTTGTCAGTGCCTGTAGAACTTCCTCTGAAGAGGAACCCTCGCTGCGGCGTCGAAATCTCGTTGCATTGGCCTCCCCACTGCCACCAGCCACAGCGTATACCACATTAGCCAGCTGCAGCGCTTCTCCACGATCATAGCGCCAGAACTCTGCGATCGCCGATGCCAACACCGTTGGGAGGTCTGACGAACCTCGTCTTGCTGTCACTCGAGAGGCGACGAAGTGGATGACTGCGAGATCAGTCAGCTGATGAACTGTAGCTTGGCGGCTTTCGACAGGACGGTGAAGAGTCTTCAACTGGGAATCAAACTCGTTTGCTTCCTTTGCCATCGATCTCATCGGATGTATGGACGACGGTGGGGTTTCGACTGGCCTGGTAGTTTGTTCAACTCTGTCGAGCAACGTTTTCGTCGCAATCCCGCGGTGCAGCGCTGGCCCTTGGTGCTCGCCTTCATCAGCTCGATCGTCACCGTTCCTGCTCGTCGGATCACGTGGACACTGATAGCTGCCAGCTCTGCGCCTCTTCCTGTCAAACACGAGTCTCGGTTCGCGGGACTGGATCTGGCTGTGCAGGAAGGGCGCCGACTGTGCGGCTTCCTCTGGACTAAGCAGCTGTAAGTCGAGATACTCTCCCCTTTGACGAGATTGACGAGCTTGGGGAGAACCCGAAAACCTCTGGTTGCTCCTTGGAGCAGCCTCCTCCTCCTCTTGTTCTTCCGGTGGTGACAAGGCTTGGTCAATATCTATGTGACGGTGTTCTTGGTAGCGAAGAGGGCGAGCTCGAGACTCTTCGTGATCCTGCTGACGCCTGAACCCCCGGTGACTTTCATTCGTCTCGACGTGATGCACACGGAATGCTGCTGTATCAATCGCAACCGGCTGATGAGCGGGGACAGTGTCGACCACTGCTGCAGACGCATTCGAGGATGACCGGCGATACGAAGAGACCGTGAAGAGCGGAGAAGACACGACGCAAAGCAGCTCCAATGCCCCATCCAGTGTCTGATCCTGCTGTACACAACAGCTCCGCTCGAAAGGCCTCAACGAGCGCTGACTAACCGAGCTGGGGTAAAACACGTAGGCCTTCAGTGCGTGCCTCGTAGCGCGCTGCGACCTGTTGGCACCGCTCTCCCAGTGGTGATACCACTTGTCAAAAGGCTGGCCGTTCAACGTGAATGTGGTCGGCGTGAAGCGATTCGAGTTCCTGGCCGCTTGAGAGCCGTCCGATTGCCACTTCTGGATGCCCTCGATCCACAATGGCCCGGCTTCCTCGTCGCGTTGTGAGGCACTGCGGAGGTCGCGCAGAGAATGAGGCCCGTCGTGCAGTGCGTCGTCGTTCTCGGATTCGAAGCGAGCAAAGACGAACGCGTTGGCAAGGTGGAATGACGGGTCCAGATCGTGGTCGGTTTGGCCTGATGGAAGAGAAGCGCCCGACGGAGAAGCAAACTGCACCAGCACTTCGACAGGAGACCCGCAATAGCTTCGGTCCACGTGGTAAGGACAGCAATGCGGGAAGCATCTCACAAACAATAACATAATATTGGTTAGTATTGCCGCATGAATTTGCTCGTAGCTTTCGGGATCAACACACCGTAGGATCTGCAGCAATTCCGCGCATGAGGAACACCACCAAGACTTAGAATATAGAGCCATGTAACGCAGGTGGGCCTTAGGACTTCTTAACACCGACCTTATTGCCACGACTCTGGTTGCTCCTGGACGCACGAACCGCGAGGCCGATCGCCACCAATTGATGATGATTCACAGAAAACAAGACGACACAAGATCAGATCCTCATACCCAAGCTTAGACACATCTTCAAACAGCCAAGACTCCGTCCTTCAAGTGTGTCGAAGCGATAGCTTGATGATGAACGCAACGCACTCACCGCTTGTACTCCTTCGCGAAAAGCTGCATGTGCGGGCAGATCTGGCGCTGGAAGACGGCGGAGCACGCAGGTAGCGGGGGAGTCATGGCGCTAGCTCGACTGGCTGGGCAGGCTTCTGCCGCCGTCGCGGGGCGATAACGTTGTGACGGGGTTCCGAGGGGCTGACGCTGACGCTGACGCTGGCGCTGTGACTTGTGATACCTCTCACAATGTGAGTCACATAGAATTGGGGATGAGTCCTGTCAGAATGGAGCCGAAGGTAGCAGCCGAAGGTAGCACCCCTCCGCCAGAGTGGCACGGCTGCTGAGTCGTGAACCTATTTAGACGCGTATATAGATCTTGATTGGTAATGCGTGTCGATCAGTGATGCTGATTCAGCGTGGTCTTCGTAGTGCCGCAGCCGCTGCACTCTTGACATGGACGAGTTGATACGTGTTCTTCGCGCAAATGAGCTGCAGACGGCGAGGCGCAAGAATATTCAGCCAGGGTACAAGCAGCTTTCGGGGTGCGTCACTTGACGGTCAAGTGCACGGTGGGTCCACTTGTCCATCAGGAGGATGCTCCTTGAACCTAGCGTGAGCGTACCACCATGCACGAAGCTTCGCTGATCGAAAGCCCGGAACATGTTTCTGCTACCGTGTCCGTCGGCGTCGGCCGTTTGCACAGCCTCGTCTTGCCGGAATCAGAGTATCACGAGCACTGGCTGCGAAACACTGAAAATTTGTAGTGCAAGCCGAGAATGCCAAGTGCTTGAGACTCGAGCACTCCTCTGGCTTGGTCGTGGTGGAGCCGATCGATCCTGCTTCCAGCCCCGGCTTCCCTTTGCATATGCTTATCCGCTACAAACACGATCGTTGCACACATTGCCCGTCCTTCGCAAGGAGCAATGCACCCTCATACAGACAGACCCTCACGACCAATTTACTCACCAGCACGTCGGAACTGGTCCAAACAATACAGAATCGTCATCAGGATACACAGACAGCATCAAATTGTCAGCAGAAGTAGATCAGCAAAGCGACAAGAAAAACGTTTTCGCACCTTGACTTGCGTTGGGTCGTCTCGTCAAGATGGTTAACGTGGATTGAGCCATCGCCCAAGGAGCTGCTTCCGCGGCAGATTTGCAGATGGAGGATCACGACGCCAGGCGGAATACCATACCGTCAGCGTCTCACCGGTAGTCGACTGGGAAAATCAACCTGCGTGGGGTCAGACGGAGAGGAACTACGCTCGCCACCACTGTGGTGATTCACCAGCCCATTATAAGCGAACATGTGATGCGCCCCACGGGCCTTTCGTGGTGACAGAATGCTGGGGCAGTCCGACGAGTCTACAGGCCATGATTGTTTTTACAACGTTTGGCTAAATATTTCCCCATTTTCGACAGTTTCCTATTTTCGACATTTCGACAAGAACGTGATTCACCAACAATGAAGCGTTTTAGGATTCTACACGCCCGATAAGCTGGGCTTTGGCTAAGACGGCATTGAACAAGGCATAGTCTCGAGGTGTTGTGTCCCCTTCCAGACTGTCTCTCGGATGAGGTCGTCGCGCAAGAGGCGAACGGAGAAGGTGGCAGAAAGATATTCCGGGCTTTCGATCAGCGAAGCTTCGTGCATGGTGGTACGCTCACGCTAGGTTCAAGGAGCATCCTCCTGGTGGACAGGTGGACCCACCGTGCACTTGACCGTCAAGTGACGCACCCCGAAAGCTGCTTGTACCCTGGCTGAATATTCTTGCGCCTCGCCGTCTGCAGCTCATTTGCGCGAAGAACACGTATCAACTCGTCCATGTCAAGAGTGCAGCGGCTGCGGCACTACGAAGACCACGCTGAATCAGCATCACTGATCGACACGCATTACCAATCAAGATCTATATACGCGTCTAAATAGGTTCACGACTCAGCAGCCGTGCCACTCTGGCGGAGGGGTGCTACCTTCGGCTGCTACCTTCGGCTCCATTCTGACAGGACTCATCCCCAATTCTATGTGACTCACATTGTGAGAGGTATCACAAGTCACAGCGCCAGCGTCAGCGTCAGCGTCAGCCCCTCGGAACCCCGTCACAACGTTATCGCCCCGCGACGGCGGCAGAAGCCTGCCCAGCCAGTCGAGCTAGCGCCATGACTCCCCCGCTACCTGCGTGCTCCGCCGTCTTCCAGCGCCAGATCTGCCCGCACATGCAGCTTTTCGCGAAGGAGTACAAGCGGTGAGTGCGTTGCGTTCATCATCAAGCTATCGCTTCGACACACTTGAAGGACGGAGTCTTGGCTGTTTGAAGATGTGTCTAAGCTTGGGTATGAGGATCTGATCTTGTGTCGTCTTGTTTTCTGTGAATCATCATCAATTGGTGGCGATCGGCCTCGCGGTTCGTGCGTCCAGGAGCAACCAGAGTCGTGGCAATAAGGTCGGTGTTAAGAAGTCCTAAGGCCCACCTGCGTTACATGGCTCTATATTCTAAGTCTTGGTGGTGTTCCTCATGCGCGGAATTGCTGCAGATCCTACGGTGTGTTGATCCCGAAAGCTACGAGCAAATTCATGCGGCAATACTAACCAATATTATGTTATTGTTTGTGAGATGCTTCCCGCATTGCTGTCCTTACCACGTGGACCGAAGCTATTGCGGGTCTCCTGTCGAAGTGCTGGTGCAGTTTGCTTCTCCGTCGGGCGCTTCTCTTCCATCAGGCCAAACCGACCACGATCTGGACCCGTCATTCCACCTTGCCAACGCGTTCGTCTTTGCTCGCTTCGAATCCGAGAACGACGACGCACTGCACGACGGGCCTCATTCTCTGCGCGACCTCCGCAGTGCCTCACAACGCGACGAGGAAGCCGGGCCATTGTGGATCGAGGGCATCCAGAAGTGGCAATCGGACGGCTCTCAAGCGGCCAGGAACTCGAATCGCTTCACGCCGACCACATTCACGTTGAACGGCCAGCCTTTTGACAAGTGGTATCACCACTGGGAGAGCGGTGCCAACAGGTCGCAGCGCGCTACGAGGCACGCACTGAAGGCCTACGTGTTTTACCCCAGCTCGGTTAGTCAGCGCTCGTTGAGGCCTTTCGAGCGGAGCTGTTGTGTACAGCAGGATCAGACACTGGATGGGGCATTGGAGCTGCTTTGCGTCGTGTCTTCTCCGCTCTTCACGGTCTCTTCGTATCGCCGGTCATCCTCGAATGCGTCTGCAGCAGTGGTCGACACTGTCCCCGCTCATCAGCCGGTTGCGATTGATACAGCAGCATTCCGTGTGCATCACGTCGAGACGAATGAAAGTCACCGGGGGTTCAGGCGTCAGCAGGATCACGAAGAGTCTCGAGCTCGCCCTCTTCGCTACCAAGAACACCGTCACATAGATATTGACCAAGCCTTGTCACCACCGGAAGAACAAGAGGAGGAGGAGGCTGCTCCAAGGAGCAACCAGAGGTTTTCGGGTTCTCCCCAAGCTCGTCAATCTCGTCAAAGGGGAGAGTATCTCGACTTACAGCTGCTTAGTCCAGAGGAAGCCGCACAGTCGGCGCCCTTCCTGCACAGCCAGATCCAGTCCCGCGAACCGAGACTCGTGTTTGACAGGAAGAGGCGCAGAGCTGGCAGCTATCAGTGTCCACGTGATCCGACGAGCAGGAACGGTGACGATCGAGCTGATGAAGGCGAGCACCAAGGGCCAGCGCTGCACCGCGGGATTGCGACGAAAACGTTGCTCGACAGAGTTGAACAAACTACCAGGCCAGTCGAAACCCCACCGTCGTCCATACATCCGATGAGATCGATGGCAAAGGAAGCAAACGAGTTTGATTCCCAGTTGAAGACTCTTCACCGTCCTGTCGAAAGCCGCCAAGCTACAGTTCATCAGCTGACTGATCTCGCAGTCATCCACTTCGTCGCCTCTCGAGTGACAGCAAGACGAGGTTCGTCAGACCTCCCAACGGTGTTGGCATCGGCGATCGCAGAGTTCTGGCGCTATGATCGTGGAGAAGCGCTGCAGCTGGCTAATGTGGTATACGCTGTGGCTGGTGGCAGTGGGGAGGCCAATGCAACGAGATTTCGACGCCGCAGCGAGGGTTCCTCTTCAGAGGAAGTTCTACAGGCACTGACAAGGGTTTGCATCTGGACGTTATCGCCTGAAAACCTCGAGTGGATGCAGGGCTTGCTGGCTGCGTGCCACCCAGTGATTCGTAGTTCCAGCGTGGGTTCTTCTGCTGGTGCCGACGAGGAGGAAGAAAATCATCTTCGTTCAGCCTTCTTGACGTGTGCTGAGCTTTGCTGGGACAGACTCGACGAGTTCCTGCAGATTCATCAAGCGACACGGCCTACGATCCGAAGCGTGAGGGAGTTAAGTGACGCGGTGATAGGATTCGTATTCAGTGATCCTACACTTGAAGAACTGCGTCCTGAGCTGCGAGGCGTTCTTCAGAGATGTGCCGCATTTTTTCACAACCGCATTCTCAACATGAGTACTACTCATGACTGCGGCTGGAACCTCGCGATATGGCGTCAATTCGTAGCATACGTGGAAGAAGGCTGTACGGTACGTGTATCAAGCACGCGCTCAGTACCGTAACACTCGTATGCTCACACGGCGTGTATTGTTTTCCTGCCCTAGAGAAACCAATACTCAGGACGCGGTTTCCCGACGCAGAGTCCTAACGTACCGCCAAGCAGGTGGACAGGCGAATGGATGCTCCAGCCTGGCAGTCTGGCAGTCGATTTTCGTGGCGGAACCCTCCTGGTGCACGAAGATACCAGCTTGTATCGCGATGTTCCTTCACTGTGGACCTCGTGCCGCCCAATAGCGCAGCTGCTGCGCCTGAAGCTCGCAGTCGCGGGGGGTTCCCTGTACTTCATTTCGGTGCGTGGAGTCTCGCGATGCTCTCATCTTCATGAGGAGGAGATAATTAATGCTTGTATTGTTGTTAGCTGCCCTGGTCGCGTGATGACGACAAAGCTTGGACGCAGCTTCTCTGCGACGGCCGTGTGCATACCGCGGCGTTCAATGCTGCCCTAGATTTGGCACCGTGCGGGTTTGGAGGCGACTACGTTGCGTATCGCCTAGAGCAGGCGTCTTGGGACGTCACCAGCAGTATCGTTGACGGCACACGAGAACGCCAGTCCGACGATGACCCGCTCTGTCTCGAGTTTTACTGGTGGTCGAGAAGCCAAACGCAAGCTAGGGCCCCACTGGCAGCTTTCCGAGCCGTGGTGACTTTGAAGATCGGGGCGAATAGTACGCTCATCGAAGGGCGGGTGTGCTTGAAGCGCGGGTTTGTCGAGCAAGACGTGCTGACAGCGGCATCTACACCACAGCTAGAATGCTGGTCTCCGCAGAAGCGTGTTGATGCTGTGACCGACTGGAAGCCGTGGGTATCTGTGCATGGCATTTACACACGATCCCTGGGCTATGCGAATGGAATGAACGCGTAATTGGTGTTTGTGTCAAAATTACTGTGGAGCTGCTCCTTCTGAGGGTTCCATGCAATCGACCGTGATGCTCTAGGCCGTCGCATTCCCTTACGGGCGATGCCGGGTCAACAAGCAACCAATTCAATTCTTACTCACTCGCAGCTTCATCTCCTGGTTTCGGTTCGTCGAGCAGATCCTGAATCAACCCGACCAGCGCGCTGCAACGTCGTGCAGAGGCTTCCTCCAAAATGGTCTCCAGTTTCAGCGCACTGCACTTTTCCAGCATAGCTTTCGCGGTCGGACCATTGTCATTGGACACGACGTCTTCAAGCACGAGCTCGATTGTGATCGTCGCAGTTCTTGAGCAGCAGCTTCACCATTTTTGGCTGATCTCTCATCGCAGCTTCAGCTGCTGCGTGAGCAATGGCGCTTGGCGTGCACCGCCTGACCAGCACCTTAACAATGGTGATATCGTTTCTCACCATCGCCCACCTTAGCGCCGGGCAAACTGCTTAAAACCCGCTTCGGTCGGCTAGCAACGCCACCACCTCGACAGCGCCGTTCAGCACGGCAGTCTTCAAGCAATTGGAGTTCATGTCAAGATCAGTTGTGGAGCTGCGTTATGAGATCGACGGTGCAGACTTGACACTATCACAATTGTTTGTGGGCAATGGCCAAAGCTGAACTTATCGGGCATCGTTCAATCCTAGAACGATTCGTCTTGTTCTCTTTCAAGAACGTGATCTTAAAATCACGTTCTTGTCGAAAATGTCGGAAATAGGAAAGGTGTCGAAAATGGGGCCAAAGCTGTCAAAAACCTCCTGCTACAGGCTATGGCTGGTGTTGGGGTAGCACTTTTTCGAAGAGCAGCAGAACCAGTATTGTTAAGACCCCATGGGGCCCTGTAGACTCGTAGGACTGCCCCAGCATTCTGTCGCCACAAAGGGAAGTGGGGCGCACGAATCACCACAGTGGTGGCGAGCTGTAGGAACAGGTGACCTGACACCCACGCACGAATAAGCGGTTAGACGAATCTAACCGCTCGAGATGCTGACGGTATGGTTGTCCGTCTGGCGCCGTGATCCTCCATCTGCTGATGCGAATCTGCCCGCGGAAACAGCTCCCTGGGGAGGAAGCGGGTCCATCACCAGAGATCTGGTAATCGTCACCAGAGATTTGGGTGCCATCACCAGAACCCTGGAGGGGTAAAATCACCAGATGTGCAGGACTCGCTCACCAGCAGAATAAGTTTATCACCAGACAAACGATGGGCTCTCACCAGCAAAGGCAATCGTTGTGTTTTGCTCGATACACTTGGTTGGTGCACGAAGCAGGAGAAGGAGGAGCCCGATAACTAAGCCGTCTCGCACCGCTTCCTCGGTCCATGCCCAGGGACTACCAGGTGGGCCAAGCGACGTCATCTCCTCCAACTTCGACGAGTACAACGAGGAGTTCAGTGACGGCACCGCGATCAACTGCATGGTTAAGAATGACTTGCACCCGTACTCCCCCGCACAAAGCTTCGCCCTCCTGCAAGGACAAGGTGATGTCAGTACACAGGGTGCTGCAGAAGATGGAGGTAGATCACTATATTGCGAAGCAACTTTCGCCTCTTCTTCCGGTGGCGACGCTGCACACGTGCAGCGTACGTTGAAGACGTGGCGTTTGCCCACCGATGAGATCCAGCTGCAGCAAGGCCAGCGATAGCTGGGAGCGCACGGTAAGTGTTGCTTCGTACCTCAACTTTGCCGGCACAATTATGCTGACTGTGTAATTCCGCCAGCAGAATTACACCGCTGGCAGAATTACACCGGCAGAATTGTAGCCGTGTATCTGCCCTCGTCCCAATGTGGAGCGATGACCTTCACAGCGCCGTAAGCTCGGCTTTGTGTCGAATCTGAAAGGCTCTGCAATGTTGTGCTCTCCTTTGCTAAACACAACGGTCAATCTGGTCGATTCGCACGATAGAACCTTGCACAGCACTTAGCTTTTTTGCATCGACTGTTGTTACTATTCTGCGCATGAAGTGGCTAGTGAAAGGCTGATCATCGTCACCATGCACTAAACGATCAAGCTGACAACGCGCTGGATCATTCTGTTGCCTGGTAGCGATGCAAGATAGAAAAATCCAAAGATGTGGACGGATCGGAGGCGTCGTCCGACAAGGTCACGTCCAGTTGATCTCGCGGGGCCAGCGACCTTGATGAGGCCACGCGCTGCGTGCGCGAGCTGAAAGTGCCGCGCTTCCACAACGAGGTGGTCAAGAGCGGTATCACCAACTCGCTGGAAGAGGGCGGCGAGGCCAACAGCGCAGCCATGGCGTCGCTGCTGGTCTACCTGGTCTCGCAGGAGCTGGTGTCACGGGACAGCTGATCAAGGGCTTCGAGCGCTTCAAACTCGTACAAACTCGTACTGTACGTCGCGCTGGACATCCCGAACGCGGACGCGCTGTTCAAGGACATCGAGGCGTGCGGCATCAGCGACAGCATCCTCCCAAGGACTTCGACGCCAGCGCGGTCAAGAAGCAGTAAGTAGGCGGAGGAGAGCACATCAGTCGGCCACTAGTTGCGTAAAGGAAGTGTACGGCAGGTACACATACGCCCCCACTGGACTTCTGGTCTTGCAGCTTGGCGTTGCTAGCGAGGTAGTCCACGGCGTTGGTAGCGTTAAGCATGTAGATATGCCGGGACCTGTACTGAGACGGCGACGACTGCTCGCCGTACTATGTATCTGTGTTCATATCTGCAGGCTGCTCCACGATTCACAAAACGGCTCGGACCAGGACAGAGATTGAATCGGCTCTAGCGGAGCGGAGCGGTTACTTGTGGCAGCGAATGCGAGCGAACGTTGGGGCCCACGATAACCACCTCACTCGCGTCGACCTTCTCAGGCATGGTCGTATTTTTCAATTGCTCCATGATCGAGGCTGGCCTGCATCTTTCGCTTTCTACCTACCCGCCTTAGTGTACGAAGCTGCCTTTGACTGCATTGTGCTTTGTGTAGGTTGTGTAGTGTGTCGAAGCACGACGCGATTAAGTTCCTCCAATGGAGATCACATCATGCGAAAGCTCGACACTCTGTCACATCGGACTATTCCTCACTGTCGCTCTATCAAGTTGTCCGTGTCTGAGCGTCTGGTGATACTCCTCCACACCAGTGGTGATTTCCCCCAAAACGCTGGTGAGTGATCCTACCCGAATCTCTAGTGATGAACCCCACATCCCTGGTGATGTTCCCCAGATTGATGGTGTCAAAACTCCCCACTCCTCCCTGGGCGAGTGCCCTTGCGAAACATTTCCCCATTTTCGACACTTTTCCTATTTTTTCGACATTTTCGACAAGAACGTGATTCAAAACCAACAAGAATCGTCAACAATGTCCGATAAGTTCAGCTTTGGCCAAGACGGCATTGAACAAGGCATAGTCTCGAGGTGCTGTGTCCCTTCCAGACTGTCTATCGGATGAGGCCGTCGCAGTTACCGATAAGGGATGCAGTGAACACCTGAAGGACTGTGGCGGGTTGTGAGTGGCGCACAAGACCTCCATCATGGAGATGTACACGTACTGCATGGCAGCAGTGTTCCCTACGAGACGACGCATGATGTTGAATATCTGTGCTTTCTTCGGTCGTGGCTCGTGGCCGCCAAGCGCACCGCCGAGCACACGCGCACATCAAACCCGCGTCGCGCTGCAGCAGGAGGTGGCGGTTTCTCGACGACCCCTCCACGGCCACGCGTCGGCGTTCCTGCCCTCAACTTCGCGGCGGCGGCGAGGAACGCGGGCGTTGCCCCCAACACGGCCCAGCGCATTTGGCACGAGTGGACCCAGACCGAGGTATATTACACTGGTGGAGAACGAAGATCCCATACAGGTATATCAAGTTTAAATCCAATGTACTAGCTACCAGCTCTTAGAGTAACACTGTGAGATTCAAGCACCACAGATCACCCCACGTGAACGTCTCGGGAAACACCAGTCGAGCCGTATCCTTCACCGTGTTGCCCTCCACCTCATACGCGTGCACGTTCGTGAAACGAGCGTGAACCAGTTTCATCATTACGATCGCCAGCAGATTCTTTGACTTGACCAAGTGTTTGCCGTTCACGATCACGTAATTCGAGCATAGACGCCGTCTGCCGATGCGAACTTCGTTCCCTTGAAGAAAACGTATTTTTGTAGTCCGAGATGATGCCAAAGCGCGTCTGAAGCTCGGCGCCGGGCGAAACCTCGAAGTTAGTGAGGTTGCCTTTAACCGATAAAGAAATCTTACTTGCGGATTGACTCATCGTTAGACTCGATCGTTGGTGCGTCTGGTCTGTGTGGTAATGCCAATACACTTTGCGTAGGATTGCATAGCCAGCAACAGCTGCGACCAACATGATTATAGGGAAGAACGTTGCAGCGAGGAGCGTGTCATCCTTTGCGGGTATCCCCGGAAGGCCGACCAAAAGTCCAGCGGCGACATGGCTTGAACGACTGGGGCCACCGCTACATCTCCAAGTTGAGAAATACTGCTCGAGTACGAAATAGCCTCGTTTAGCACAGCAATGAAGATAGCAATCTCTTCGAACTTATCCACAATTATCGGATTGCAACCGATAATTGTGGATAAGCTCGAACAAGAAGATAACCACCGCTGGATCAATGCGCTCTCGTATTAAGGAGCTGATCAGGCTGACAAGGCCGGTATACACAACTAGAACATCGGCGTGCACTAGCTCCGCGTGAACATGGACTACACCGCTGTCCGAAAGGCTTGCACCATTCGACATTGCTAGCTCGAAGAGCGTCTAGAACGAATTCACATACACGAAATCACTACTAAAATGCCTCGGGCAACGAGAGTCGTGGTCGATACGGATGCAAAGGGCCACCAATCCACACTTTGCCAGCCCGGGTGTTCTGGTAACTCATGAGAAACAGCACCATCATCGAAAAGATTGTCTGTATTTCAAAGATGAAATGGAGACCGTGCACCCACGCCCACGAGTCCGTGAGAACAGGCCGGCCCAACCAGTCCCAATTCGTGATTGCCGTCTTTGCGTCTTTCTCGTCCAGGAGCGCGTACATGAATCAAATGTTGGATTGAACGTCCCCATTGTAGAAATCACGTTTCCGAGTAGTGATAGACCCTTGACAGGTTGCGCTAACGGATGTTTGGTGTAAAATCAACGAAGTTGTAGATCTCGAACTCCAACGAGCGCTGATAGGGATATGTTGGTGCTACCATATAGAACTCCTCGATACTGCCGCCACTCATGTCTTGTATGATGGTTAGCATACCAAACAGAGCTGGACCAAACTTTCGTTTTTCAGTGACGTACATTGATGTCACTTAACTAATGCTAACGACTTCCTATGTCCGTTCCATAGGTTGTCTCTTAACCATCCTGCAGCTGAGGATCCCGCAAAAGCAGTCACCTCGTTTTGTGTTGTTCAGAACACTTCAGTAGTCTGCACGAGCAGGATCTGGCGAGCAGTTCCGCTCAGTGCGTACTTACTTGGCACCCCACGCGGCACAGTCCGCGCTGACTCCATGTAGCTTGATCGTGGTAGTCACATCGCGAGCTTGAACGTGGCGGAGGAGGCGAGCCCCGCACCACCACGACAGCGGCCAAGGGCGTGCTGCAGATGTTGACCATGTAGCTTGACCACGGCGGTCAGACCGTGAGCGGTGTGCGGCAGTGCGAGGCAAGCCTCTACCATCCCGGCAGCAACGCGTAGCGCGCCGCCCTCCCTCCTTGACCTTGTGCTTGACCACGGGCGTCAGAACTGTGAGCGGTGTGTGGCTGTGAGAGGCAAACCCCGTGCAGCCACGGCAGCGGCCTGAAGCGCGCTACCAGTCGACCATGTAGCTTGATACGCGGCGTCGATCTCCGCGAGCAGAATGTATGCATCTTGCGGGGGTCATCAGGTCCTCGCCCGAGGTTGGCACCGCTCAGGTGCCGTGGAGGACGCCCAGCGTCCCTCCACCATCCAAAGGCCCCCGGGGCTCTCCCCTTGTATGAGAACCAGGAAGGGGGACTGGTTCTGGACTTGAGCGACAGCCGGTAAATTAAAGAGTGTTGCTGGACCAACTTGCTGTGCGTGCGTATCTCGTAGTCTTGGGCGGCGCTTGGGCATCTGTTTGTCATGAATCACGTTGACGGCTGAACGAGAGAATTGAGCGCCGTTTCTCAGCGCTTTTCGGCTTCACATGCATCTTGACCATCGACGCCCCTGATATGGTTTCCACGTTGCCAGCGATCAAAACGGCAGGACTTGCTCTAGTGTGCTGGGGTCTTGTCTTAAACCCTATTGAAATAGTTCGTGGACGAGACCGCAATTTATTGTGGTCATGCAAATGTCTGCAACAGCGCTAAATAAAGGGTTGAGCAGTACCACACAATCCGGTTGTAAAAGAAGATGCAAGTCAATCCATCAGGACTTGAAGTTGCTAGTTCTGAGCCAATACTTAACGACACTTGTGGATACTTCAGCAGAAGATGCCTGTGCTGGCAAAGCTTGGATCTGTGACTGATTCCCAGGCATCTAAAAATAGTAGGCTAACGTGTCTGTGTGTCCGTGCGTCCCAATCCTGTCCAGCGGCCTCGGCCTATCGTTCGGCATGCTCGGCCGCGCGATCTTGCGCCGCAGGCGCCCTGTCCAGTCGCATACCACCATCGTGCTGACTCGACTAACTATGCCTCAAATTGCAAAAATAGCCTCGATCAACACTTATTCGGCCTGACAGCGGCCCTCGCTCCCATTGGCTGATAACGAGGTGGTGCGAACCTCACGATCATCTGCCAAGCGCAGCAACGGCAGCCATTGGCCCCAAAACAATTAGCGCCGCCGCTCACATTTTGCCCCTTTTCCAAATCAATCGGCAGCGACGTGACCAGGTGCGCGGACGGCGGCGTTCGCACCTCGCCCCATAGGACTCGACACGCGTGCAGACTAGATATACGCATAGCTCTCTACTTGATCTAACTATAATTCCAATGACGGTTTCGAGAGTTCCCCCTGTTGGAATACCTGGCCGCCGGGGCAACACGCTGCCGAGCGGAGCGACGCCCCATCATATCGGCATGTATTGTCATGTGTGGACCACACACTCGCACTTAAGCCGATCTGGGCCGTGATTGGACGAAACCACAGCGGGCATAGGATCGACCGACATAGGAAAGGACCACATAGGACAGGACGTCAGAGGATCGAACCGCATAGGATCGGACGATATATGATTGGATGTAGCCATAGGATAGGACATAGGACATATCCATAGGATCGGACGTAGACATAGTCCCGAACGAAGACATAGGATAGGACATAGGACATAGTCATAGGACAGGACCACATAGGACATAGTCATAGGACAGGACCGCATAGGATCGGACGACATAGGACAGGACCACATAGGATAAGACTTAGAAATAGGATTGTAGGTTCGACATAGCCATAGGATAGGACGATAACGTATGCTTGGACGTAGCCATTGGATAGGACCGAGACGCAGTATTGGACTTTGGCGTAGGATAGCACGTAACCATAGGATAGGACATATCCATAGGATCGGACGTAGTTGTGGGGTAGTACATAGCCATAGGATAGGACGGTGTCATAGAATTGGACATAGTCGTATGATCGGACAGAGACATAGGATTAGAATTTGACATTGTATAGCAGGTAGCCATAGAATCGACAACACTTAAGATAGGACAGGACTCAGCCATAGGACCGAGAGAAGACTTGCCAAGGTACTCGACGTTATAGTACTGGCCAAACCCATAGCAGTGGACGTTGCCATTGCACTGTGGATACGTTCGCCATAGGATTCGCCACGGTACTGAGCAACATAGTACTGGACATACCGTAGTAGACTACAGCATACCGTAGGACGGGAGAGCCACACTGAGGCGTAGAACCGGACGCAATCATAGTACTGGACGACGCCGTGAACTGATAGACGAAATAATGAGCATAACTGCACCATTGTACTGAACAACGGTACGTTGCAGTACTGAACATGACTGGCCATAGTGTCGGACGGGGACGTGCCAAAGTGTTGGACGTAGCTATACCACAGTACCCGACGTAGACATTGTGACGGTAATGGTCGTACTACTAGATGACATAGGACTGGGCAGCTGTACACCAGCCTTCGACATGGTACCACTGTGTGGACGACACCACGCCATAGTATCATAGCTCGGAACGCAGTCGCGCAATACACCACGCCAGTGTACTGGATGACATAGTGACGATCGCACATACGGACACGGACGCAATATTTGGTTATACATGTAGGGATCTGACTGCAGATGACGAAACTGAAACAACAAGTTAGCTGGTGCTCTGCATTAAACGTGACCAGTGTGATGCGACTCGACTCGGACGTGATGTGCGATGACGCGCTGATGGAACGTCGACTGCTGGGGGTTAGACGGGGATTGACACGATAGCACTGCAGCACTTTGATTTCAAGTGTTAGATTGCATGCTTACGAGACTGACTAACACCCGTGGCTTGGCACCTGCCGAGCGCAGCGAAGGCGGGAACTGATCTGTAGTGAAGCGAGCTGAACAGCGAGCGGAACGGGTTCGGACCAACCACTATCCAACCGCCCGCGTAGCGGGCGGCGAGTGATCTAGTAAGCAAGGTAAGTACATGTACACGTTCGTGGAAGTAACTTGTCTTGATTTCCTCCAAATAAAATGAAGTTGATTGTTGACACAACCCTACATTTTTGACTCGTTGTTGGGTATACAGTATACCGTATTGCTATCCAACTTGAGCCACACAGTACTGTACCATCTGTAAACCGAGGTAGGAAATCATTCGTTGTGGTCGATTGATGAATGATGGTACATTATTGTGGATACAACAGCAAGATCGCCCAAGCTTCTCACTTTCAATTCTGCCGTCGCCGGGACGTCAAGCTTTGCGAGAATGGTGGGGATACCGCACATCCCGCTGGTCCTATCGATCATCTTTGCTGCTCACGTGATGGCGTCTTCTCGTCAACGGGAATTGGCCATGGCGATCCACGAAAAACATTCCCAGGTATGGACGCCACTGCTCGAGGAGATTCCCAAGATGGCTGGCGCTTCCGATCCCTTACCCGCTGGATGCCACCGCGTCGTTCTCCACTCGAGTCAGACCGTGGAATACGGTGAAATCACGCTAGGAACGCCTCCACAGACCTTCAATATGGTGTTTGATACCTTCACCAGCGACTTGTGGATCCCTGCTCAAGCTCCCGGATCTCACCATCTGTACCATCATGACGCGTCGTCGACGTATCAAGCGAACGGCTCCTATTTCAACTCGCCGTACGTGGCGGGAATCCTGTCGGGTGACGTTCTGCGCGTCGGCGACTTGGAAGTTCCAGGCCAGTTTTTTGGTGAGGCGACCGATACCAGTCGATTAGGACCGGGATACCCGACTATCGTTTACGACGGGATCTTTGGGCTCGGATTCGATGCTGCAAGCCAAGCGCTAGTCGAGACGCCGCTGCATCATATGATGCGCCTCGGTTTGTTGAAGCGCCGGATCTTCTCCATTTACGTCGGTAGAAACGGCAGTCCAGGGGAGCTGATGCTGGGAGGTTACGACTCGAAGCGCTTTGAGGGCGAGCTGACTTACATCGACACGACGTCTGCGGATGCGTGGACTGTGTGGCTTGACGCTGTTCAAGTGGAGGAGCTAAACATCTCGGATGGCTCAGCAGTGGCATTTTCAACGATGGGCACCTTCACCTTTGGCCCCACGAGCAGCATTTCTCAAATTGCTGAAAAACTCGGAGGAAAAGAGGAAGCTCCAGGAGCAGCAATCTACTCGATCGACTGCGCAGCCAACCCACCGGATGTGACGTTTGTGCTGGACGGCCATCAGTTCTCGATTTCGAAAGAAGAGTACATTCTGCGCGTAGGAGAGGGGTGCATGCTGGCGTTTATAGGAGGCTTGCCGTCGTGGGCATTGGGCACGTCGTTCATCCGCAAGTTTTACACCGTTTTCGATGCAGATAGTAAAATGCCTCGCGTGGGGTTTGCATTGGCTGCGTAAAGACATCGACACGGGCGCTATGACACCAGTGAGTCATGGACGTTGAGGCATGAAAACGATTTCCTGTTAAGTCTTCGGTTTGCATTATCTTGCCTTACAAGTGCTCGTGTTACATAGGTTTTGCCTCCTCGCTCACAGTAACACAGTGACATTCAGGCGCCACAGATCAGACCACGCAAACGTCTCCGGATACACCAGCCGTGCAGTGTCCTTCACTGTGTTGCCGTCCACTTCGTACACGTACACGTTCGTGAAGCGAGCACCAGTCGCCTTGATGATGCCAATCGAGAGCAGATCCTTGATGCCCACAAGCATTTTTCCGTTCACGATCACATACCCGGAGCAGTAGACGCCATCGGCTGATGCAAACTTCATCCCCTTGAAGTACACGTAGTTGCTGTAGTCAGAGATGAGGCCGAACCGCGTCTGCAGCTCTGCACCTGTCGAGATCTCGAAATTGGTGAGGTCACCTTTCAGCGTAAGAGCCGACTTTTCATTGATCGATGACCGATCCCCGCTAGCCATAGTCGAGCGGGTTCGTGTCTGGTCCGGGTACAAGTGTCGATATAGCTTCCGCAAGATGGCAAAGCCCACGATAATCGAGAGCAGAATGGCGTTGGGGAAGAAGGTCGCGAAAAGAAACGTGCTGCTCTTCTCGGCAGGGATCTGGAAGGCCGTCCATAGGCGCAAAGGCGACATCGCCGCAACAGTAGATGAAACCTTCGGCACGCCCAAGTAAAACACTTTGTCCGAGTACGTCACAACCTCCTTTCGAATGACGGAAGACACAGTGAGCAGGCTCAGCCGGTGTGGATAGATCACTTCAAACAGGAAGATAGCGATCGACGGATCGATCCGCTCCCGCAGCAAGGAACTGAGCAGGCTCACCAACCCCAGGTACACTACCATGACGTCGGCGTGTACCAGCTCTTCGTGAACGCGAACGATCTGGGTTTTCGAGATTTTCCCGCCCAACATGAGGCAGAACTCGAACAGCATCCAGAACGAGTTCAAGTACCACGAAAGCGCCACCAAAGCACCGCGCGTGACGAGGACAGCAGTGGAGACCGACGCAAAGGGGTCGCCGATCCAAACCTTCCCGTTGCGAATGTTTTGGTACATTACAAGACACAGCACGACAAAGGAGAAAATCGTCTGCATCCCGAAGAACAAGTGAAGGCCATGCACCCAGGCCCACGAGTCGGAAATGACGGCTTCGCCAAGCCACTCCCAGCTGGTTAACGCGGTCGTCGCATTCGAATCCAGCAGCGTGTACATGTAGCGGATGTTGGACTGCTCTTCGCCGTCGAAGAAGCCGCGCTTTCGCGACGTTATTAGATGGTTCACAGGCTGCGTAAGTGGGTCTTGCGGGATGCTGCGCAGCTCCAGGTAGCTATCTTCGGTTATTCGCACAAACTCGTACACGTCGAAGTTCAGGGACTTTGTGTACGGAACGGCCAGCGCCATGAGGTAGAATTGGCCCACATTGCCCACGCTGAGGTCATGCACGAGGGTAACCATCGACAAGACGGCGGGTCCCTGCTTGCTGTGCTCGCGAATCTCGTAGTCTTGTACGTTCAGCGACATGGTAACCAGGAGCACATCTGCTGGATCCACGCGAGAGCGCACCAAGTTGAAAAAGCGCACCATGGCCTTGTCTCCCGTCTTGAGGTTCGTGAAGCTACAGTCCACGACCACCAGCACCAGCTCCAAGTCCTCAAACGCAGTGATGTTGTACTTGGTATCCTCCACCATCTCGAGGTACACGCGGCTCAGGTAGTCGTAGTTGTAAATGGCCGGATTGAACTTTTTCACGCCGTCGCAACGCTCGGTCGACGTGTTTGTCTTGGATTGAAGAAACAGCGCGTGGTCTCGAGGCGTCGTGTCGCCGCCCAGCACATCCCGCACCAGTGGGCTGTCGCGGACAAGGCCATCGCCCACATATCCAGAGATGAGCGTCGCCGTGAAGATTCGGAACGACTCCGGTGGATTGTGCTTCGCCCCTAGGACATCAATCGTGCGCCAAGTGGCCACCAGGGAGATGTAGATATACTGCACCGCCGCAGCGATCACGATGAGCCGACGCACAAGGTTGATAATGTGCCTTACCATCAGCTTCTTCTTGGCTCTTGGCCCGACCAAGTATTGGCTCTCACGCTTCACCACTCTCGTCTGTAGTGCTGGTGTGGACGGACCAGAAGATCTCGAGTTTCTCGATCGTTTGGAGTCGCCGCCTAAAGGCTTCACCTCCACCTTGGCAATCGGCGAGGCTCCCGGCATTGGGCTCTTGTTGCGTGCGAAAACTTGTCAGCTTGGTGCGGCGAAGAGATGGCAATGGCCGTGTTGTGCTCGGGTTGGCGGTTCACACCAGCCCAGCAAGATAAACGCAACGCGTACTTGCCGCCGATGAAAGAATAGCCTCTATCGCCTCATCCGAGGGCGTGAAACCGATGCCCCAAATGTGGTTGATCGCGTTTTCTCACCCTGCAGAAAACCTTTTTGCCGGCTCATTTCAGCATCGCTCGTCTGCGGGGCCAACTCCACCGCATTCGTTGAGCAGCGCACCGAGTCGATGGGACCGAGTCATTCTCTGCGCTTTAGTCTGCCTCATTTTCATTCTGATCACCACAAGCGTCCCTAATCTTCACCGGTAGCAAGCTGACCGCTTCCATCAGCACTCGCCCCGTGTGGTGTTCTCAGTGCTGCGTCGACTCCACGGCTCGAGCAGTTCTGGCCTCTGAAGACGATCCGCATGTCGTGTTCAATGCGGCAAGGCAAAACACGCCGACCAGCCACTCAACCCGCCCGTGCTCGCTGCCATTTCTTGCGCCTGTCCAAGCTGTAGAAACCCTGCCCACGGGCGGGTTCGCACTAAACGCACTACCGAATTCGTCGATGAGCTGTGCCCCCTAAATTTCGTTGGTGAGCTATGCCCCCACATCAATTAGCCATAGTAAGTGATGTGCACTTTGCGAAGAAGCGTCATCGGTGAGCTGTGCCCCCAGTCGAATTTTTAGCCAATAGACTCGTAGGGGACGACGCCCACACTGTCAATCCGAAAGCAGAAGAAGAATAGTGAGGTCAATGCTATTCGTTTGTTGTTTGTGTGCTATGCCTAACAGTACTGTTGTTCATTACACACAGGAAGACGCGCTCGTGCCTCTGGTTCCTGCAGTGGATGTCGTTGGGTGCGACGAAGGCGGTGGGGGAAGAAGTTGTGCAACACACGAGATCTGCGGGCAGCATTTGAAGGTTGACGACGTGCTGATCTTCCGTGTGGAGGTCGTATGCTCCACCGATAATGATCTACAAGGTGACCTGGAGTACGCGGTTAAAGCTTTCGTCGTGCGATCAGGCTCCCAGGCATGCCACGTCGGCTATCTTCCTCGTCGTCTACTTCGGATGAGAGAGATGTACGCAAACAAGATGGCCACTGTAGTTGAGGACCTCCGGAAGTCGGATAACTCGCAAAACGGCGTCGATCCGAGCGCAACAAAGGAATCGTGCAGTGCTTGCTGCTTAGTGATGTTGAGCAGCAGTTTAGAGGCTAATTCTCAGTACACAGTCTTCTAGTTCTTCTACTAAGTAATTACCTTCCTCGCCTTCTTCGCCTTCCTCGCCTTCATCGCCTTGGTCTTCTTGATCAGCCCCAGCAAGTTGTGCACCAGCGGAAGGTACTCCATCCTCGTCGTCAGGACAAACGCCGAACCCAATTGATGAAAACGTATTCGTAATTGCTGTTTCAGCAATCGAAGCCCAAGCAGACGCAATCCATGGGACCACATCTTCGCGCTCAGGCACCGGGACATTCTCACTTGCTGCTAGATCACTCATTTTCTCCACAACCCAATCGTTATAGTGAGAGCGCAATTTGTCTTTCAGGGGTTTGTTGATGCCAACATCACCCGGCTGCAACACGCACGTGTATCCCCCTGGAATAATCGCCACATCCGTTCCAACGTCATTGAGGAGTCCAATAAAGCAGGCTTGAGTATGACACTTGAACTCATCCAGCATCAGAAAAGATGAAGGATGCGAAGCGACGTACGGCTTCCAGACCTGCTCTAACCACATCTTGCAGCCACGCTCATCCATCCAGCCCTTTTCTGGACAGCAGCCAAACACCCCAGGTGGAAGCAGCTTACTCAAGGACTTCTCGATTGTAGCACCCGGTTTTCCTTTAAAGACGAGAAACAGCGGGAGCTTGGTGCCGTCCTCAGCGCAAGCCACACACGCTGTCAGCCTTCGAGAGTTTGAGCCACTTCCCCTAATTGAAACTGTCCGAGCATTCTTCTCGTTGATTGTGGTTGAAGCCGTCATCTCAAAAAATACAGCCGTCTCATCCATATTAACTCGAAGTGACGGCGGTGTCCCCTCTAAAGTACCTCCCGGCTCAAACCTCTCGTCCACTGCCTCTACAAACTCTCGTCGGGTCTTTTGCAGGTGACCGCTCAATTTTTGGTCGACGTGCGTCCTCCGTCGAATGCTGAGTCGGTGGCGCGCGAGAAACGGGTATATCCAACTTTACATAGCCGACCGCTTGCCCCCACGAAAATTGCGGTCCATCGCTAGGGCTTTTGCTATCACTTGGTTTGTGGAGACAGGAATCTCCGCGCTTCGACGGTCTCGAATCCAGCGAGCAAGGTTTTCTTCCAACTGAGGTGCTGCACGGGGTCTACCTGGGTTTAGAGATCTTGCGCGGATTCCGCTTTACAGCGGCCTCTAACTCGGTCTTCTTCTTTCTCCACATCCTAACTTGATACGGGGACACCTAGTTTCACCGCGCTGTGCCTTTAACCGTGTCTCGTTCGGCTTCGAGGACGATGAGCAACTTGTCCTTTACGGTGAGCCTGGTGTCTTTCATCGGCATGGTCGCCGTCCTGCAAGATTTCACCGTCGGTTCACAAGTGCTCGCGCCAAGATTGCTCTCAGCAATATCAGCCGAGCCAAGCATCGTGTAAACTTTGGCTTCACCGATAAGCTGTGCCCCTTCAACGATTTCGTCGAGGGGCACAGCTCATCGACGAATTCGGTAGTCAGCGACGCAGCAAAAGAGAGAGTGAGATTGAGCTTACCTCTAGCCAGCTCGATCCCTACATAGATTCCGCAACTACAGTGCTACTACCTCAAGGTAGCCGGGTACCTCGCAGCTGCCGACGCATCCCCTGCGGCTAACCCACGGCCGCTCGCATACAGTGATGATGCATATTTCAACACTCCTCCTCGTCGGTCGATGCGACCCAACCGACTAGGATAAACCAACGATCCTTCTTAGCTCTTGCAGTCTCGGAGCCGGCACCGCCTTGGTCAGCACGTCTGCGGGCATGGTCTTGCCCTCGCAATACTCCGGCTTGAGCACACCCGTCTTGGTGAAGTGCACCACAAACTTGATCCTTGTGTCAATATGCTTTGCCTTCGAAGATGCCTTTTCTCCGTCCAGTTGTTTGAGTGCCGCTTGATTGTCAACGCGAAGAGGTATCGGCAACACCATGATTACCCCGAGCTCGCTGAGCAGCTCACGAACCCCCAATAGCTCCTGGCCCATCACGGAGGCCGCCGTGTACTCGGCCCCCGTTGTCGAGAGTGATACCCCTCCCTGCTTTCGGCAGACCCACGCCACTGGCATGCAATCCACCGTTACCAGTCCACCCGTGACCGACTTGCGGTCTTCCTTGTCAGCGGCAAAGTCGGCGTCGCTGTACGCGACCACGTCCAGTGGCACGTCCGAATCAGCGTTTCCGCGCATACTCAGACGCAGCTCTCGTGTTCCAGCGAGGTATCGAAGGATGCGCTTCGCTATTTTCCAGTCGTCTACGGTTGGGCTATGCGTCCGCCGAGTTGCCTTGTGCACGGCGAACGCAATGTCCGGCCGCGTGCACCTGGCGAGCACAACCGGCTCCCCACCAACGACTGAAAGTCAACGATGGTTACCGACTCGTTGCTGTTGTTCGTAAGCGGCACGGCGTTCTTTCGCGCGCATTCATTCGCGTCGTCCCCAATTGGCGTGCGCACTGTGCGTGCTCCATCCCATGCTCCTTCAGGAGATCCGTGATAGTCACATCCTGATCGAGATAGTAACCGTCCGACTCGTCGTACACCACCCGCATTCCCAAGAACTTGTGGGCTCTCCCAAGGTCCTTGATCGAGAGCGAGTCGAGCTTGCCGAAGAACGCATCCACGGCAGCCTGCTCGGTACCAGTGACCAGCAGGTCGTCGACATAGACTCCAACCACCAGGAGAACGCCAGCTCGGAGCCTGAAGTAGACACACATGTCCACCAGGCTCTGGACGAAGCCGATGCCGATGAGCTTCTTGTGGAGCAACTTGCTCCAGAGCCGGCCGGCCTGCTTCAGGCCATAGAGCGCCTTGCGCAGCTCCAGCACCAACTCATTGGGGCTCGTCACCCCGAGTCTCTCCAACAGCTCCTTCGGGAGCATCATTCCCTGCGGGATTCGCAGTTAGATGTCCAGCTCGGCTTCTTTCTCCGCCTTCACGTAGGCGTTCGGGACATCTCCATGCTTAGCAGGCACTCGCCATTTTCTGGCCAGCACCAGGATCAGCTTCACGCTCGTCATCTCGATGATGGCGGCGAAGGTTATCCCGTAGTTGATCCCAAACTCCTGCTCGTTGCCGCATGCAACTACTCGGGCCTAGAGGCGTTCGAGCAGCCCCTCGGCGTCGCGCTTGGTCTTATAGACCCACTTTGAGTGCAACACGCGCACCCCGTGAGGCATGCACACGGGTTTCCAGACGTCGTTGTTCGCGTTCAGCTCCTCCGCCATAGCCTTGATCCACCCGTCGCGGTGAGCTCTCTGCATGGCCTCGTGCTAGTTCTTGGGGTCGGCCTCCATGACGTTATTCACAATGCCCGCCTCAGGCTCCTCATGTCGGGCTGAACCGTCAGCGCCTTCGGCGGCTTCGCGTGCGGCAGACCGAGTCATGTGCCGCTCGCGTTGCCAGGGCTTTTTCTTGGCCCGCGCCTTGCCCTTCTTCTTGGGCTGCCCGCAGCCGTGTCGCTCTCGGCGTTGGCCGCCCCAGCGGCGCGCGTGCTGTTGCCTGAGGACTCGTCCTCGTCCGAGCTGTCGTCTTCGTGCAGGTACATGCGCTGCACCTGCTCGTTTTGGGTCTTGTCCAAGGTCTCGATGTTCTTCACGTGCTGGGTGGTCACAACCACCCGGTCCTTCGGGAGGTAGACCCTGTACCCTTTGGTCTCCTCGCTAATCCCCACGATCATGGCTTGCTGCCCCCGTTGCGAGAAATTCTTGTTCCGCGGGTCCCGGTACACCGTGCACGGCGACCCGAAGACCACGATCTCGCCCAAAGGCGGCGTCTGCTTCGTCAGCATTTTGAGCGGGGAAGCGCGGCCTGGGTTCGAATTCGTCGGCGACCGTTTCAAGATATACGCGGCGTATTGCACGGCGTCCCCCCAGAAGCTGAGCGGCAAACCGCACGCAAAGATCATGCACCTGGCCATATTCATAATGGTCCGGTGCATCCGTTCCGCCTTGCCGTTGCTCGCCTGGTTGTTTGCTTCGCTCCGCTGGCGCACCACCCCCGTGTTCTTGGAGAACAAGTCGACGTTCTGGTACTCGCCCCCGGTGCGGTCCTCAGCATGTGGATGCGGCAGTCAAACCGCTTCTCGAAGAACGTTAAAAAATGTTCAAACTGCTTGGCGGCGGCGTCCTTTGTCTTCGCTAGAAACACGCGGCAATAGTTTGTCTTGTGGTCCACGAAGTTGACCATGTACCTGTTCTTCAGGCGGTCGCGTGGCGTCATGGGGCCCTTGAGGTCCGAGCAGATCACGCCCCTGATTTGATCGATTGGTGAGTGCGCACCGGTGTCCTGTCGCGATTGCCGGTTCTTAGATTGCTTTCCTTGCGCGCACGTCAGGCAGTTCACAAGCCTGTTGTCGGTGATCTCGATCCCTGAGCTTGGGTCCTTCGCGAGTCTCTCGACCGCGTCGTAGTTGAGGTGGCCCAGGCGCTTGTGGAACTCCACTAACGTCCCCTTTTGCACGTTAACCGACGAGCTTGCGGGCTCCTCACTTGCCTCGTACAGCGCCGCCATAATCACCTCCGAGGGTATATGGCTCTTGTGCTCTACTGTCCCAGGCACAACCAGGACTCCTTTGTTCAGCTCGACATCAAAGGCAACGTGCCCTCCATCGTGGGCAGCGACGACTCGTCGTCCATTCCTTCGCATGAGCGAGTACCCCTTCTGGTCCAGCTGCCCGTACGAGAGCAAGTTATGGACCACGTTGTCCGCGTAGTACACGTTTGTGAACTTCACAGTTCGTGGCATGCCTTCTGCCGTAACCAGCAGCGTAAGCGTGCCACGCTTGGTCACCCTCAGCGCGCTGCCGTCCGGCTGCACGCACTCGTTCTCGCAGTCCTCCACGTCGTCGAGCCACGACGCGTTGCTCACCAAGTGGCGGCTGGACCCGCTGTCCAGTATCCATACCTCCCTGGCGTCGCGCGATGCTTCGGCCACCGCCAGTGTGAGGTCTGGCTTCCGCCCACCTCCTCGCACCTTCTCGGGGCACCCTGCGCGCAGGTGCCCGACCTTACCGCATTCATGGCAGGTCCTCGTTTCCTTTCTGCGCGGTTCGCCAATTGCACCGACCAGCTCGCGTCCCAGGTTCTTGTGCTTGGCGGTCTCGAGCTCCCAAGCCTGCGCGAACTGCGCGAGTTCTTCTGCCTGCTGAAGGTAATCCACCTCGTGCCGTCGACCTTCGCCATCAGCACCGTCCGCAAGTCCGCGGATGCGTACTGGACGATGTTGTTGAGAACGATGTAGTCAGCCCCGCCACTGCACGCCTGCGAGATCGCCACCAGGTACATATAGTGCTCTGGCCATGATCGCTTGAAGTCCTTCGGCGCCGTGAAGAGCTTCATGGCCTGCGCCGGCGTGATGTTAGTCTTGAAAGTCTCTAATATGCGCTCCGCTCGAAACGGCGGCCCCACTCGAGGAGCCCGGAGCCCAGGCCGACGTACAGCTCCTTGCCGTCGAACGGCCGTATTGCCAGCTTCTTCTGGCGCGCATCAGGATAGCGCACGGCCTGGTTCTCCTGCTGGCCTTGGTGGAAGGGAGCATGCCCAGCTTGATCTTGACCTTCACGGGGATCTGGCTGAGGTGGCACTGTCGTGGGCTGCCGTCGCGGCTCTTGCGCCTCGGCGTACATGCGCTGCCGGTCGGATACCGGCCCCCCGTACCCCGGCTGTTGTAGCCCGAAGTACTGCGGGGTGAGTACTGGACGCCTCGGCGTCGTGGTGAGTGGAGTGCTCGGTGACTGCCGAGCGAGTCGATGCGCATACGGGTGCCGCGTCCCAGCGCAGACGCGAACAAACTGGAGTCCATGGACGGCGAGATGAGCTGCTGCGGGCGCGCGCGCCTCGCTTCGCCCTCTCATAACTTCCTCTCGAGCTTGTCTTGGGGGGCCTTGAACTCGGCCTGCGACTCCTCAAGTCGTCCGAGTTGGCCGGCCAGTCCGCGCAGGAGGGCCATCAGCTCGCCAGCACCATCGCCAGTTGTCGGCGCATTAGCGCCAGCCGTGTTGCCGTCGTCCCTTTCGCGAACTCCGGCGGTGCTCACATCTTCGGCTTTGTCAACCATTCCAGTCCTTGCGCGACTGGTGACGGGCGGGCTGGCGTCGGGGCTTGCGCGCCGTCGCCGCTGGCCTCGTCAGTGGCTTGTTGCATCTGGACTCTAAACCTGTAGAAACCCTGCCCACGGGCGGGCTCGCACTAAACGCACTAGTCAGCGACGCAGCAAAAGAGAGAGTGAGATTGAGCTTACCTCTAGCCAGCTCGATCCCTGCATAGATTCCGCAGCTACAGTGCTACTACCTCAAGGTAGCCGGGTACCTCGCAGCTGCCGACGCATCCCCTGCGGCCAACCCACGGCCGCTCGCATACAGTGATGATGCATATTTCAACACGAGCTTTATCAGCACTCAAGACAGCACCACCACCAGCGAGGACGGACGCCCCGTCCTGGCATGAACCATAGCATCATCGCGATGCGCGACGGTCTCAGGTATTTTAGCATTTTGGTCCACCCCGGACGAGCGCGTCCTCGACCGAGACCAGTGAGGGGATAATTCACACTGGACTCGTGGCTCAAGTGGGAAGGCAGCAGGAACTCTTCGTTCCTGGAAACCTTTGGGCGACGGGACGGCGTGGGAACTCGCACTTAGTGCGACCGTGAGATAGTGCAGCCTTACCGCAAAGCACCGGTCAAGCGATGTGTCGATCGCCATTGTCGAGCGACTCGAGTCGTAGACAGCGCACGACAGCTTGGCTTGCAAGGAGCGAGCATGTAGAGTGCTGCCATACGTGGCGCCAAAAGCAAAATGCCAAATGATCCACTTGATAGCAGCAATAGGTGATGATTGTGGCAGCGTCCATCACCTCAGCCGAAATAGCCTTCTGGGACGAGGTGGCTTCGCGCATGGCCACCAGCTTCCAGCTTTGCCGACACGAATGACAGTCCATGGATGGCCATGAGCAATGCTCATGTAGAGCAGAGCCTGCTGCTGGGCACCACGCCCACCTTCTGTCGTGCGAAACAGCTTTACAAATTACGAACCGCAAAAAGAAGAAGCCTATCCAAATTCATATATTCTGATATTCCTCAGTATCATGCTCTATTCAAGTATATGTATTCCTCAAGTCATCAAGTACTTGACATTTCACAAGCCTGTCAAAGTGGATCGCATATTTCTTCACAGGTATTGATTATAAGCGTTTTTTGTGCCAAAAAATAGCAGCCATCTGCCCAGTCCCATTCCAACAAGCCACAACTGGGAGCACACAACCTAACGGCGACAGTCTCTCACTCTCCATCAAGAACTCCGAGGCCCATGGCGCCGCCGCCCGCGGACCAAGAGAGCGGCACGCCCACGGCTCCTTACGCGCTGCTGCAGCCGGCCAAGAGCTCGCCGTTCCTGGACGAGATCGAGCCCGACAGCATCTTAGGTAGCGACGTGGTGGACGTCCACGTGGACGAAAGCGACAGTCACCACGAGGAGGACGCCCTGGCTGCAGTCCGGGAGAAGGAGGCACATGAAGAGGACGACGAGTACCGTTACGTGCACCTCAATGCACCGGAGAAGAACGCGGACATGGGCTACTGCTCCAACCTGGTGATCACGAGCCGCTTCACGGTCTACAACTTCCTGCCCAAGCTGCTCTTCTACGAGTTCAGCAAGCTGGCCAACGCCTATTTCCTCGTCATCTCCGTCATGCAGACCATCAAGCCCATCTCCAACACGGGCGGCTTCCCAGCGTCCTTGCCGGCGCTGTCCATCATCGTGCTCATCGACATGTTCTTCGCGTGTCTGGAGGACTACAAGCGCCACAAGGCCGACCACATCGCCAACAACCTGCCCTGCCTCCGGTTCCAGCGCGACTCCAAGAGCTTTGAACCGGCCAAGTGGCACATGCTGCAGGTGGGAGACGTGGTCAAAGTGGCCAACCGAGACCCCGTGCCGGCGGACCTGGTGATTCTCGGAGCCTGTGAGCCTGAACCGACCAACCCCGCGGGCATCTGCTACGTCGAGACAAAGTCGCTGGACGGAGAGACCAACTTGAAGCTGAGACAGGGACTGGAGGCCACGTACACGAGGCTGCTGAGCGACGCAGCCGTGGCCGACATCCAGGGAACCGTGGTGTGTGAGATGCCCAACAATGCTATCCACCGCTTCAGCGGCTCCATGACGCTGGAAGACGGCAAGAAGGAGGTGATCACGACGAACGCCATTGTGCTGCGCGGCTCGACGCTGCGCAACACCGAGTACATTTACGGCCTCGTGGTGAACACTGGCCCGGACACGAAGATCATGATGGCGTCGTCGTCCGAGCCCATGAAGTGGAGCAACATGGAGCGGCGTCTGAACAAGCAGATCCTGTACATCTGTGTGCTCATGGTGGCGCTGTGTCTCACTGGCGCCATCTTGTCGACGGTCTGGAACGCGCAGAACCTCGACAAGCACCGGGGCAAGGCGGCGTGGTATCTGTACGACGGCAACTCGACGGCAGTCAAGGCGCCCGTGGGCAACTTCTTCATCATGGTGCTGTACTACTTCCTGCTGCTCAACTCGTTCATCCCCGTGTCGCTGTACGTGAGTATGACATCTGTCAAGTTCATGCAGTCGTACTTTATGAACAACGACTTGGAAATGTACCACGAAGAGACGGACACGCCGTGCCAAGTGCGCACCATGTCGCTGAACGAAGAGCTCGGCCAGATCGACTACATTTTCTCGGACAAGACGGGCACGCTGACGTGTAACATCATGGAGTTCCGCAAGTGCTCCATCAACGGCGTGGCGTACGGCCATGGCGAGACGGAGGTGGGGATTGCTGCCAGGAAGCGACAGCAAGAAGAAGCGCCGTCGTCCTCGTCGTTCTTTGCGGTGACGCCGGGTGGCGGGTGTGCAGTTCCCACGAGGAAAGACCGGATCGACACGGCGCCAGACGCCACCAACCCGCCGACGGATCGAGTGGTGAAGGCGCCGTTTGTCAACTACCAGGACGACTCGATGTTCGACGCGCTCGCCCAGAAAAACAGCATGCAGGCAAAAGCGATTGGGACGTTTTTCGAGCACTTGGCCGTGTGCCACACCGTCATGCCCGAGAAAGCTCCGGACAACAGTCTGCGTCTGAGTGCGTCGTCTCCGGACGAGCAAGCGTTGGTTGCGGCGGCGGCGTGCTTTGGCTACAAGTTCGTGGCACGCGGCCCCGGGAAGGCCATGGTGGAGTACTTTTCGTGCGTGGATCACCCCGACGATATGACGTGCAACCAGCCTGTTGCCGAGCACTCTGTCGGGGCGTACGAGATCCTGGAGGTGCTGGAGTTTAACAGCACGCGCAAGCGGATGTCGGTCATCCTCAAGGGCCCTCAGGGCGACTTGAAGCTGTTCTGCAAGGGCGCAGACACCGTCATGTACGAGCGTCTACGCCCGACCAACGACCCGGCCGTGAAGCAGACGCGCAACTTGACGCTGCAGCACATGGAGCAGTTCGCGTCGGAAGGACTGCGGACGCTCGTGATAGGCACGACGGAGATTGACCCCGCGTTCTTCGAGTCGTGGGTCATTCGCTACCGCACGGCGATCAACGACATGCGCCAGATCGACCTGCGTCGCAATGGCGAGGACAACGACATCGACCGGCTCATGGAGGAGATCGAGGTGAATCTCGACATCTTGGGCGCCACGGCGATCGAGGACCGACTGCAGGCTGAGGTGCCGGACACGATCTACAAGCTCCGGCAGGCGTCCATCAAGATCTGGATGCTCACGGGCGACAAGGAGGAGACGGCGATCAACATTGGCTTTGCTTGCCGCTTGCTCGCGTCCGACATTGAACGGATTGTCATCTCGGCAGACACCCACCCCGACTTGGACGCGATCGTGGATGAATTGGAGGCGTACAGCCGAGATGACGAGAACGAGGACACGTCTGCGTCGACGCCCGCTGGAGCGCCAGCGGGCTCGTCGGTTCCGTCCGAGGCGCGAAGCTCCGTGTCGCTTCGGACTCAACGCAAGCGGCTGACCCGAATCGAAAGCTTGGCGGAGATGCCGCAGCAGGACTTGGCGCTGATCATTGACGGGGAGACGTTGGAGCTCGCGCTGGAGGAATGTCCCGAGCTGCTGCTCAAGGTCGCGGAGAAGTGCGTGGCAGTGATCGCCTGCCGTGTATCTCCTGCCCAGAAAGCGCAGTTGGTGCGTCTGGTGCGTGACAACAACCCGGAGATGCGCACGCTGGCGATCGGAGATGGTGCGAATGACGTGTCGATGATTCAAGCGGCTCACGTTGGCGTGGGGATCTCTGGCCAGGAAGGCATGCAGGCGGCCAACTCGTCGGACTACGCCATCGCGCAGTTCCGCTTCTTGTCGCGGCTGCTTCTGGTCCACGGCCGCTGGAACTACGTGCGCATGGGCAAGCTGATCCTGTACATCTTCTACAAGAACGTGATCCTGAACCTGACGCAATTCTGGTACATGATTTACACGGGGTATTCTGGCCAGAAGTTCTTCCTGGAATGGGGTCTCCAAGGCTACAACCTGCTCTTCACGGCGTTGCCGATCGTGCTCGTGAGTACCTTTGAGCAGGACGTGCCTGCGTGTCTGGCACACAACTACCCGCTGCTCTACCGCATCGGACAGGAGAACACGAGGTTCAACACCAAGGTGGTGTGGGCGTGGATCTCGTCCTGCGTGTGGGAATCGCTCATCATTTGCTTCGGCGTGGTCTTCGGCATGCGCTACTTGGTCACGAACTCGGAGACGCCGACCATGTGGGTCTACGGCTGCACGTCCTTCACGATCGTGCTCATTGTGGTGACGCTCAAGCTCTGTCTGCACCAGCAGATGTGGTGGCCCATCCACATCGCCATTTACTTGGTCTCGTTCATGCTCTGGATCGGCACAGCGGCGTTTATCTCGCACGGCAAGTCGATCAGCTCCTCGTACTGGAACGGCGTCTTCTCCAACACGTTCCGCATCGACGCGTTTTGGCTGGTGGTGCCGCTGCTCGTCGTCGCAGCCTTGTCCCGCGACTTCTTGTGGAAGGGCTACATGCGCATGTTCCGGCCGTCGTACAAGCATTTGGCTCAGGAGGTGAACGCCTTTGGTCTCATCCACATGGCCGACCAGCTTCTCACGTTCCCGCCGGCGGAGAGGATCCCGGAGGACGTGGCTGGCGGCGAGGCCGGCCGCGTCGCTGCGGGGTCCCTGCTGACATCGAGCACGCGCGATGCAAGCGTGACGAAGCCCGTGGCCCCCGCCGTGGCGATGGCGACGCGGCCACTCATCGGTCGTCTGGGCAGCCGCCGCTCGACCACCCGAGGCAGCGCGTTCAGCTACGACGCAGAGAGTGTCATGGTCGAGTCGTTCATGTCGACGGACCGCTACGCCCGCGACGCCAAGAGGACCAAGTCGATCTTCGACCGCCATGCCAGTCGCGGCTCGCTGGCCTTCCACCTCCTGCCGTCCAACTCGGACGCCGACCACGAGGGCTTGACCGAGTCCACACGCTCTGGCCGTGCCGCTACGACCGCCGAGGAGGCTCCATCACGGCTCTCGGCGGGCAACATCTTCCGCGGGGCGCGTCACGGACAAGGCCGAAGACGCTTCTTCTCGGTGTCGGCCCTGGCGCGTGGCAACTCGGCGTCGGCACGCGCGCGAGAGAACGCCACCGTGAATGCAGGTGAAACTGGTCGGCCACCAATGACCAGTGTGCGCGAGAACGCGACGATCCACGAGGGCGACTTCGAGGGACAGCGCAGCTTCCACCGCCCGTCAGCGTCCAGGCGTCTGCGGACGCGCGGCTTCGAAAACCGCACCGTGTCCGTGGACGATGTGCGCGATCTGGTTCACGGCGATAGCGCCACCACGCCGCGCTCTCCGCTGGTGCGGCGCTACACGGGAAGGAACTCGCTGTCGAGTACGTAAGTGCAGGAAGGAGAAGGGGTAACTAAGTACGACGGACACGCGAGGAGAAGCAGACGTGTATTCATTAGAACTGCAGCAGTAAGCAGCGACAAAATCCAAACTACTTGAACAGTCCACGACGTTAGGAGACTTCGTCCTCTTCCTTTTAGCTGCGACTGCGGCTGCGACTGGAGCTTCGGCTTCGGCTTCGGCTTCGGCTGCTGAAGCTTCGGCTCCTGCTTCGGCTAGCACTACGGCCGCGCCCCCGCGCGCGGCTGCGACTGCGACTGAAGCTCCTGCTGCGGCTTCTCGAGTTGCGGCGACGTCGGAATGGGCTGGGCGAGCGCGAGCGTCGCCGAGCTCCTCGGAGTGGCGGCGGGCTACGTCGCCCTGCTCGGTAAGGACTCGGCGCTCGGCGGCGGAAGCCTGGCGAACGGGAGCGCGATCTCCATCCGCGTCGGTTATTGCCGAAGCTGCGGCTTCGGCTGCGACTGCGGCCTCGGAATGGCGAGGTGCCACGCCGGCCGCGGCCTCCTCTGGGCGGAGAGCGTGGCCTGCTGCGGGACGGAGAGCGGAAGCGTCCGCCCCGACGGCTGCGAGGAGACAGCGATGCGCGCGTGACGCGTCGACTGGTGGAACGCTGGGCGTTGGCGTCTGCCTTGGGAGCGTCCGGCAGCACGCGCAGCTTGTTACCGTCCAGCCAGCCGTCGTGCATGTGATCCTTGGCCTTGTCGGCCTCCTGCTTAGAGGCGAAGAACACCACGGCGCTGGCCTTGCCGCGAGGCACCGCCATCTCCACACGCACAACGAGGCCGAACTTGCCGAAGATCTCGCGCAGGTGGTCGGCGTTCACGTTGCGCGTGAGGTTCTCCACGCGCAAAGAGATGGGCTGGGGTTTCTTGGTATTGTTATTGCCGTGGCTGCTCTTGCTGCGGCTCGACTTGGCGTCTAAGTGTGAGAAAGGAGGAGTTAGTGAAGGGAAGAGGGAGGGAAGAGGAGGAGAAACGGACGTACTGGACGCGGAGCGAGAGCGCGATGCCGAGCGGCTACGAGATGCAGAGCTCTTGCGCGCATTGCGGCTGGACGAGCGCCGCGACGGAGAGCGCACGGGCGAGCGGTAGCGCGGCGACGAGGCCATGGCGGAGTGATTAGAAATGGATCGCGGAATCGGCGAATGGTGTGGAATAAACAAACGTTGTGTGGCGAACATGGTTTTGCCATGAACGGAGTTAAGCGGAGACGTAAGTTCATATTTTTTCTTGCTGGGCTATCCTATCACGCGAGGCAAGCTACTTTTGTATCTGGAATCGCTCCATCTTGTCGATGAGTCGGAGCTCCTGGAAGGCTCCGACGATGAACTCTCGGTAGCAGAGCGGATGCGTGCGCTGGTAGAGCTGGCCGACCCACGTGGAGGCCTCGTCGGACTGCTTGGTGAGCGTCTGGCCGCTGTTCTCCGTCAAGTACAGCGCCTCGCTCGAGTACTTGAGCGCCAGGCAGCCGTGCTCCCACGCGCGGTTGTTCTCTAGCTGGCGGCGGCTCAGCATCTCGAGCACCTTGTAAAAGTCCTGCGCGTCCGCCTGCTCGGCCTTGGCCACGTCGATGGACACGGACTTGCCGCCGATCTTGAACTTGATCTCGCAGTCCCGGTCTACAAGCCCTGCCGTCTCAAACTCGACGGATTTGATGGTCTCGTGGCGGTAGTCGAAGCGCTCCGCGAGCTTGCGCGTCGTGGTCGAGTTGCTGCCCGCGATCTTGAGCAGCGCGTGGTTCGTGAACGTGAACTCCTCCTTCGTGGACTGCATGGAGAACATGATGCCCTCGCCCGGCAGCAGGTACTGCGAGGCTAGGCACTGCGAGAAGTCCTTGATCACTTGGCACACGTCGCCCGCGCCCGACAAGTCTCCGGCGAGTCCTTTCAACATAGTGGTGGTTCTTCTGTGCTTGTGTGAAGCTTGGCTAAATGGGGAGTGAGCTCCAGTGTACGTCGCGTAGAGCCGCAAGACAATCGACTAATCTGCAACATGCCATCTCCCAGCTGATGATACGAAATCCAGCGCCATGTGCAACCGAAGTCGGCCCCTAAGGGGATGTATCCATGTAGCGAAGCGGTCTCTGTTCCTGGACACCTTGTCCGCCGTAGCGACGCTGACAAAGAGGAGACCGATGTCCCCAGCTTGCTCATCAGGTTGCAGTCTCAAGTGGATACAGTGTACACCCTTCCCGGCAGTGGATTTTCAGTCTCGTCCCGGAAGCGGCGAGGCGTAAGATCCTGTCATTCCCCTTTTAGCGCCTGTTCACAAAGTGACCGACCATCATGTTCAAAGCGTTGACGAAGGACCTCACGGGCACGGCGGACATCTGCAACACCGTCAAGGGCAAGGACCTAGCCAAGCTGCAGGCCGTGTCGTACCTGCTGCCGGGCGAGGACGTTCTGTTCGCGTTCGAGTCGGCCAAAGAGGAGTTCGCCTTCACCAACGAGGCACTGATCATGACGCTGGGCGAGAACGCCACCACCACACGCAAACTCGTGCAGCGCGCCACGTACCGCGACTGCCCCATTTCCGGCGTCAAGTTCGAGACCACCGGCCGCGTGGATCGCGACTGCGAGATCAAGTTCCGCATCGGCGAGCACGGCGTGTCCATTGACATCGCCCGTAAAGAAGAAGAGTTTGTCAAGGGATTCTACAAGACGCTGCTGCTGCTCGCAAGAGAGCAACAGGCTCGTTCTCGTAACTGGGGGCAGGCCGAGAAAGGGCTCGACGAAGCGGCCGACAGCCTCAAGATCATGGCGGGCCACGACCTCGTATCACAAGCCACGGGAGCCGCCGCCTGGCTCGAAAGCGCCTTCAATCAGCGCAACCCACGCTGCTACCGCGAGGTTATCACCAGCGCTATGGCTCAAACGGTCGGGAATGGCAAGAAGTAAGTAAGGCTGTAATAACCAAGTGCACGTAGTTGCCCCGAGTGTTGAGTTGCTAAAAACATGGGTACACTTCAACTGTACCCATATCCAAGTTTTCACTGATATTTCCCCCATTTTCGATTCTGCACTGGACGCGCGCCATGGGAAACACTAACTCGGCGATCAAGGGACTGGCCTCGGACTTGGCGGGCACCACGGACATCTGCGACGTGGTGGCCGACCTGTCGGGTGCCTGGGCGGTGTCCTACCTGCTGCCGGGTGAGGAAATGCTCTTCGCGCTGCAGTCGGTGCGCCAGGAGTTTGCATTTACCGACCGCGCGCTCGTCAGAGTGAGTGCAGAAACGTCCACCACGACGCGGAAGCTCGTCGAGCGGTTCGAGTTCAAGAGCCACCATGTCGAACGCGTTAAGTTCGAGTCCACGGGCGTCGTGGACCGCGACTGCGAGCTTCAGTTTAACGCTGGGGAAGAGAAGTTTAAGATCGACATCGAGAGAGGACGGGAGGAGGAAGTTAAGGGGTTCTACAAGGCGCTGGTGCTGCTTGGACACCAGCAGGAAGAAAATGAACTGGAGTGGGAGCTAGTTAAGCAGGCCATGACCACTGCCAAGGACACCGTACGTCTATCGGATGCGGACAGACAAAGTCTGAACCAGCAATCCAATGAGACGCTTGGCTGGATGAAGTCGCAGTTCGATCGCACGCACCCACACAGCTTCAAGGACCTCATCAAAGGTGTTCTTGATGCTGCGCAGAAAGAGAGGGAGAAGGTGGAGAAGTAAAGCGCGAATGCATCAAGGTCAAGTGCTGCGCGAGAAGAGATACATTACGGTGGGAGAATGACTGGATAACTCAACACAAGGTGGTCAAGTCTCGGCAATGGAAATCTTTATTCATCTTACAGGTCTTGTTGAACGGACAAACTTGGTTGCTGGTCGCACGGTGGGTTAGCCGGTCGACTGGTATTCCGACTGAGAGCTGGGGTAGTACCCAGACGACGTCGAACTGACATATGACGAGTCGATCGTTCCAAACGAGGCGGATGTGAGCTGTCTGTCTTTGCCGGCCGTCTGCATCCTTGATCGTCTCCATCGGACTTATGGTGCGCGCTTGATGAAGGCAGAGATCGCAGAATGAGACCTTGCGCTGCTCCATTTGCATGTCGGAGCTCGTGAAAGTCAACTTGCGTTGGATGCGGCAGGAGCGGCACAGGTAGATAACACAAAGCGTGCAAGTGCTTCCCTCACTCCTGTCGTAGTCACCACGACTGAGTTTAGGAATCGGCGTGCAGCTCTTCCGGGCGCTCCCAGCTCTTAGACCACTTCGTAGCGCTTCCCAAGCAGCCACGAGATCTTTTCACTTGCTGCAGTGCGCGTACTTGCAGGACGGGTCAGGTACCCCGCGGCCATACTCGGGATGACGAGGGCCTTGACCAGGGTATTGTTGAAAGGCAGATCGAGCTCGCTCCACTTGATCGTCATCGAGCGGAAAGGGTCTTCTGCGGTAGACTCCTCAAGAACGGCCAGCACAGCGCCGCCGCTCATGTCTTCAGCATAGGAGGCCTTGATGCGCATGGCCTCGAGCGTGGGGCTGTACGCACCAAACATACAGTCCTCCACGGTGCCCCACGTGATACCCGTCATCAGCAGCGCCGGGTGGTCCGAGACTGACCCGGAAAGCGATGTGCGAGTCGCGCTCCATGTACACCGGCGTGTCCTCTTTGGTCTTGATCAGTTTCCAATCCTTCGGGTCGACCTTCGGACCGCCGTTACCGATGAACGCCTCGTACTTCAGCACACTCGCGTCGAAGAAGTTGTAGGCAAACTCTTTCAGCTTCACTCGATCAGAGTCCATGAGCACGAGATGGCCGAACGGGTTCACGACGAAGCGGTTCTTGCCCATGATGAAAGAATGGTGAGGCACTCAATGGTCTGAGAAGGCAAGCGGACAGGAATCGGGAAATGAAACACTTGGCGACGACCCGGGTCGTCGCCAACAAAATAATGCCAAATCGAGATAAAGAGAAGAATTATAAACAAGAAAACAGTATGTTGCTATGCTATACTGTTTTCTTGTTTATAATTCTTCTCTTCACCTTTTCGTGCATCACACCTCTCAGCATTGTGCACTCCAGGTACGTTTAACAGTCTTAGTTTTGGACACAAAGTGCTGTATTCTGGCACTAAGCTTAGTGCCAGAATACAAGCACTTTGTGTCCAGAGCTTCTCCGTGAAAATCAGCCCACGCGTCGGATAAACTTCATGTCGGTTTCAGTGACCATCTGTGTAATATCTACATGCACACCTTGTCGAACGAAGGTTGATCGACCGTACAAATATTCGCTTTTGATTGGCTAAGGATGCCAACTGATTAATAACGTCTGCTGTAAAAGACACAGGCAACATTACGACAGGTTTTATGGCAATCCGTACAGGTATTAAAATTAACAGGTCCCCAAAATCATATTTCTATAGAGCATGTCAGGTATGCGTATAGATCTATAAAGTTTATACTGGTGTATAGAGAATTGCACGAGCACTCGTATCCCCCAACTACTCTGAATAAAATCCAGAGAACTTCAGCTAATCGGCCAGCGAATCCTATATAATTTCATATTCCATACAACAGTGAGCCCCGGGTTGTTTTGGCGCCCCGGGTCGTCGCCACACGTTTCAAATAGGGGGTTTCAGTTTTTAATTTTCAGACGATGAGCCCAAGGAATGAGGCTCATCGTTTGAAGGAA
The DNA here is from genome assembly GCA_033557995.1 of Phytophthora crassamura. Taxonomy (NCBI): domain Eukaryota; phylum Oomycota; class Peronosporomycetes; order Peronosporales; family Peronosporaceae; genus Phytophthora; species Phytophthora crassamura. The sequence goes on along the minus strand of JAUCED010000003.1, from coordinate 1,482,538 downwards.
TTAGCCTCCGGAGGCTCATTCCTTGGGCTCATTCTTTGTGATGGACTCATTTCTTGGCCAGTTTAAACCCTCTCCAATCGATTGCCCAAGTTTCAAAGGATATGAAATATGTCAGGATGACAACTTCAAGTGCGAGCTCTTCTTGACAAGGTAGGTGTACATGCCCGAGCTGCAGCATACCGACGGACTCATGAGGTAAGATGATACATCGAAGGACATGGCCACCGTGATCGTTCAGTTCGTGCGAAGAGCCAGAAGAGGTGGTAGAAAAGGAGGCCGAAACGTAGAAGATGGCTATGCAGACACCAAGGCGAACTCTGCAGCCACTTTAGAGTAGTTGCCGTCCTGGTCGAAGGGCAACATAAGCTTTTGGTCATACTTCTGCATGCGAGCGTAGCGGAGAGCAACAAGACCGTCGCGAAGTTGCGCGTGTTCTTACTCGGATGCCACAAACTCGCACGGTCAAGAAGGAGGTCATCATCCGCAACATCTTCCCAGCCGCCTTCCGCGTGGCAATCTCCCGTCTCAGCATGAGCTTCGGTGTGGGCATGGGTAGCTGTCGAAGATGGTCTTCTAGAAGGGGGAATGTTGCTGACAGATATAAAAGGTGGGAGTGGATGGTTTGCAAAATGAGCTGTGACCCGGAACGATTAGTGTTGCGGATCATAAACTGAACCCCCTAAGAAAGTAATTCCTTGCTTTTCCGCCGTTTTCTCGTGACAATTCCTTCAAAAAGAAAGAGCCTTTCCACCCGTGTGAATTTGAGGCGACGGTGACAAACAGACACGCGAGGAGGAGCCCCTCGTGGTCCCGAGGTAGGAGCCTACGAATACATCTGCTCTTATCCGAGCCGCGTGCAATGTCGGATGATCGCCACAAGTTCATTGCTTTCGTCGTGAAAGAGAGATACACTTACGAATCGAGACGTGTTTAGAGCATATAC